>CM054813.1:3657198-6057198 GCA_028984105.1 Lavandula angustifolia
GGGATATGCAAGCAATAGTAGCGCATATAGGTTTTTGGTACATAAGTCGGAAATACCCGACATAAATGAGGGAATGATTATAGAATCCGTAAATGCTGTCTTTTTTGAATCTATATTCCCTAAGAAAGAAAAGAATGATGTGAGTTCTAAGAAACGAACTTATGAAGAAAGCTCACTAGAAAAGATTAACCAAAGTGATGGGTCAATACCGGAATCTAGACGAGGAAAACGAGCGAAAATAGCAAAGTCTTTTGGTCCGGACTTTGTAGTCTATTCATTAGAAGATGAACCACAAACAATCAAGGGCCGCATTGTCAAGTCCCGATGCTCCTCTATGGAGAGAAGCGATTAATAGTGAAATCGAGTCAATTATTGAACAATCACACTTGGGAGATTGTTGACCTTCCTCCCGGTTGTAAACCTTTAGGATGTAAATGGATTCTAAAGAAGAAATATAAGGCCGATGGATCTATTGACAAGTATAAAGCACGACTTGTAGCCAAGGGTTACAAGCAAAAGGAAGGGTATGATTATTTTGATACATACTCTCCCGTAACGACGATAACCTCCATAAGAACGCTAATTGTCATTGCTGCTTTACATAACCTTGAGATACATCAAATGGATGTTAAAACGGCATTTCTAAATGGAGATTTAGAAGATGAAATATACATGGAACAACCTGAAGGGTTTGTTATTCCCGAACAAAAAAAGAAAGTTTGTAAACTTGTTAAGTCATTATATGGACTTAAACAAGCTCCCAAACAATGGCATGAGAAATTTGATCATGCTATGTTATCAAATGGTTTTAAAATAAACGAGTGTGACAAGTGTGTGTACATTAAAGGCACACCCAACAACTTTGTCATTATATGTCTGTATGTTGATGACATGCTTATTATGGGAAGTAATCATAATATAATTATGAATACTAAAGCAATGTTGAAAAGAATGTTCGACATGAAAGATATGGGAATAGCTGATGTAATTCTAGGGATTAAGATCTCTAGAACATCCGAAGGAATTATCTTATCACAATCTCACTATGTAGAGAATGTGCTTAAGAAATTCAATGCTTTTGATCTACCTCCGGCTAAAACTCCTGTAGACTTAAGCCTACACTTAGCCAAAAATCGAGGAGATCCAATTTACCAATTGGACTACGCTAGGGTCATTGGAAGCCTAATGTACTTAGCAAATTATACAAGGCCCGACATATCATATTCTATAAGCAAGCTAAGTCGGTTCACAAGTAATCCCGGAAAGGATCATTGGACCGCACTAACTAGAGTTCTAAGGTATTTAAAGCATACTTTAACTCATAGTCTGCATTACACAAGGTATCCCGCTGTACTAGAAGGATATAGTGATGCAAATTGGATATCCGACACAAAAGATTCCAAGTCCACAAGTGGTTTTGTGTTTACCATAGGTGGAGGAGCAGTGTCATGGAAATCCTCTAAGCAGACTTGTATAGCTCGGTCTACAATGGAATCGGAATTCATTGCTCTCGACAAAGCTGGCGAAGAAGCCGAATGACTACGAAACTTCTTAGAGGACATTCCTTGTTGGGAAAAACCCGTGCCTCCCGTCTTAATATATTGTGATAGTATGTCTGCAATAGGGAGAGCACAAAGTAGTATGTATAATGGTAAGTCTCGACATATTCGTCGAAGGCACAATACCATTAGACAATTGATAACTAGTGGAATAATATGTATTGACTATGTGAAGTCAAAAGATAATATTGCGGATCCGTTTACTAAAAGTATTAATCGTGATCAATTGTACAATGCAGTTAGGGGAATGGGATTAAAATCCACACTAAAAGAACGCTCTTAATGGTAACTCTACCATGATAATTGGAGATCCCATGAACATGGTTCAAAGAGACAACTAAGTTAAGAATGTTCAAGTTGTGCACTTGGAAACACAACTAAAAATCCATTCTCGAAGCTGCTCCAAGTGCAAACCTGTAGCTTGTGGTAAAAGGGTAAACTATAAGCTTTTAATGATTCCTATAGCCTTATTGGTGGAGTATGACAGGATACTCTTATTAGGAGATCACCTATATAAGTGAGAAGTGTGGCCACTTCAAATGGAAAAACACTTATGAATCCAAGATATGGTCCAAGGCCAAAATGGACACAACGTGGGAACGAAAGATATTGGATCTATTATTGTGTATATGTTATATTGTCTTGGTTTACACAAAAGGTCGACGGTTCAAGACATCGCGTTCACCGAGCAGCCGAGTAAAATCCGATAACATTATACTAAGGAAGGTTCGAGCAAAAAACTACCTATCATGATGCAATAATAGGTCATTGGGACTAAGGAATTGCATAACATTTGCATTTGCATTTAATAATCTAATGTGGGTGATTGTTAGATAATAATTAATATTAGATTATTAAATTGAATTACAAACAAAACGTTGGCATGAAACGTTTGATTCTCTTCGGTGGTCAAATGCATGGGATCAAATTAACACATGACTTCACTTGGCATGAAACATTGGCTTCTCTTCTTTGGTTGAATGCATGGAATGAAGGGTTGCATGGAAACACATGTGGCTTACAAGGGCTTCATGCGTTGGTTTAATTTCTTGAGAAGATGCATGCATTAGTCACGTTGATTACTAATTAACGTAACATTACATGATTTCCTATAAAGATGAAACATTGGCAACCTTCTATGGAGACCATTCGTAGTCTATAAATAGACCATTCCATACAACAATTTAATTCATTAATTCATTCTCCAACTTTTATATTATGTTTTATTCATCATATACATGTCATCTTTCATTTCCTTAGTCCCAAATATCTAGTAGTTCGCCGAAATTACGAGAAGTAGTGCAACTACTCGTAATTGATAAGCCGTTGTATCTTGGAGACGAGTGATATAGACCGCTTGCACCGAGTAGCGGAGCATTATCGTCTTACGGAGAAAGAGTCCAACTCTTGCCTCGGCTAACGTTATTATCGTCATTTCGACACACCCGTAATCAACAGCAATCTTGGCTGCATCACTGCTTGTACACTCCACACTCTACTTATCCTCCACCAGGTGAGGTACAACATAGGTATGCACCTCATACCGATGCCGAATCGCAAACACCACAAACACCCAGAAATTCAACACTCCCAACACCGCTAGCATCCAATAGTAATTCTCCAGCCTCCCCCTGTTCAGATCACTCCTCAGCCACCGCCCCCCGGTGGCGCCGTCGGCCCGAGACACCAGCAAGCTGCTCACGAAGTACCCCATGGACAGCGTGCTCAGGAACAGCCCCGTGCTCATCGACTTCATCTTCTCCGGCGCGACCAGAAGCGAGGTGGGCGGACCAGATAATCAAATCCTAACCGGACAGCAGAAAATTACTTCACCACAGAAGCACGGGAGGGAGTGCAGAGACCAGAGGGAGGGACGAGGAGTCGAGGACGACTGGACGAGGGAGACTTGGGAGCCGGAGAGGCAGAGGTCGAGAGGGGGAGGAGGCGACCGACCGATGGCTCTCGTGCGGTGGCGGAGCTGCGGACGGCTGGGTTGGGCTTGGCAAGTGGGCAGAGGACGACTGGACGAGCCGACGAGGGAGACTTCAGAGTTCTGTTGTCTCACGTCTGGAGGAGGAGGAGCGATTTCGCCGATTTGGTCATTTGGGAATTGGGGATCTCGACAATTTCAGAATTTCTTTTTCAGATAAATATAATCATAAGGTACATATAATAAGTAGATAAATAAAATAAATAATTAAATAACTAATAGTGGTTATGGGTTAACCATCGATTAATTAGATAACTGATCGATTAATCGTTAACCGAACCGACAGAATTTGTGTTAATCGAAATCGAAGATTCAATTTCGATTAACTGAAAATCGATAATTTCAATTTCGGTTTTCGATTAGCATAGATAACCGAAAACCGATTTCCGCCCCTAATTTTCTTTTTAAAAATCTAATACCCTAAAAAATTTTGTTCACAAAGACCACTCCTATAGTTCTTTCACAAAGACCACTCCTATAGTTCTTCGCGTAATTACAAAATTTGTCCTTGTCCGTGCCACGTGTACGGTGCAAGATCCCTACTCCGAAGAAAAGGCGTTTTTTTTTTTTTTTTTAAAACTTGAGCCGTGATGTTGGGCGTCATTGAAAGCTAACAGAGTGAAAAAACTTACCGGCGCGGAGCAGTGACGACGAAAATTGGGGGTGAGAGAGAAAGAGAGCGAGCAGAATGCCGATTAGCGCGACTATGTTCGGAGCTCTAGTTGGATTGGGCGTCCAGCTGCGCTCCAACGCCCTCCGCAAGCTCCCCTACATGCGCCGTAAGTCTGATTCTGCCCTCTTTTTTGTGATGATTTTGTTGAGTTGAAGGATTCTGATTGCTGAATTGCAGATCCGTGGGAGCATGTGTTGGGGATGGGTTTTGGAGCGCTGTTCGCTAATCAATGGGTGAAGTGGGACGTCCAGGCTCAAGAGGAGCTCGACAAAATGCTCGTCAAGGCCAAACAAGCCAACGAACGCCGCTACTTTGGTAATATATTTCTATACCTTTTCTGATTATCAATTTGCTTCATTTCTATTGTACGATTATGATGTTACCCGCGGATTTGATTTTTTCTGATTTTGTGATTTCTTTTGCTAACCCTAATAGTGGCCATCTATTTCGTTAATTACAGTTTTGAGTGAAGGTGCATTTTACCTACTGATTACTGATCATTTATATGCTTTCACCCTGCCATTCTTTTTCTCCGTTATCTACTAGAAGAGCTTTTGGTTTTATTTTTATGCACTATCCTGTTTCACCAGGAAATAGTTTCTAGCATAATAAAACTTTTGCAAACGACACCTCTTGTACTTTGCTTTAGTCTTTAATGCTAGTTTTGCTATCAGGTGAAACAACTGAAGACCTGTTTAGGTTTACAAGATCTGCAAAATAGCTTTTTGTTGCCACTATATCATGTTAAGTCTATTTAGATTTTCTAAAATAAGCAAATAGGTAAATTAGGTTTTTTTATCTTTTATTTATTTTTCATACATGAATCAAGATTTTAAGATAAACTGAGAATAAAGGCTGTGTACATAATTGATTTGCGTAAAAGTAATATAACTTGCTGAGTCTATCAGTGGTTGTGTACAAGGTGTAACTGTGTTAGAAGTAAATATGGAAATGATTCATGTCATGTCAGAACCAGATGTATTGCATCATAGTGACGATGGTAGCTATTTAATCTAAAAGAATATACATAGTCAGGTACAGCAGTGCTACTAGCTCTTTTTATCAGGAAGGGAACTATTAGACTTCATCTATCTGGTCTCTCACCAGTTGTTCCCTTATTCTTTTCATCCAATATAGTTTTCGTAGTAATTTCGATTGTGATGAGGCATAAGCTGTATGGTCACCTTTTACCAATTTTGCTTTTAAGTTCTTACTTCAATCCTCCAATCAGCCAATATATTAGTGTTTAGAGTTTTGGAAGTTGCTATTTGTTTTAGTAGTTGCAATTAGCTTTTAAAGCTGTTATTTGCGTACTTAGGTAGTAAGATTTGGCTCCTATAAAGAGGGCCAACCTTTTGTAAGAAATCATCTTGGATCATTGGAAAGGTTTTGGGCAAGAACACTGTTTCTTGTTTTGGGTCCGAGACCTTGTGTCTTGACTGGGGGCTCACCTCATGTGGGTTTTGTTTCTTTGCTATCTCGTTTGTTTTGTGTTGTAACAATATGAGTGAATAATGCTACTGATTTCTTAAAATTTAATCAATTTGGGTGGCTATAACTAATACAAAAACTTATGTTACAAAGGGAGGTATCTTTTATTGAATTCAGGCCTTGAAGTATGACAGGATAGATAAGACAAGAATTGAGTTCAAACTGAATGCCTAAACCACTGGCAATACTTTTTTGGAATGCTAATATAGGTTGTTTTTTGCAACTGTGTCTTAATTTTATATTTTTATCGCTGGAATTTGTTAAGATGACTAGAAATCTTTTAGCAGAGACTGCAGTCTGATGGTTCTGGCCTCTGGGGTTGGTTTGCCCGGCTGCTTTATGAAGTATGAGTTAGCCACTGTTTATTTTGTGCTTTATTTCCCTTCTTCTTGCTCAACAATTTTGTTATACACTTCATCTTAAACTGAGTGCCTCTTGGCTTTTATTTTCTCTAATGTCACTTGTAGCTTGCAATATCCGGATTCTTAATTTTCTTTTGATATTGTGTTTGCAGATGATGATGAAGAATAAAAGACATCGTGGCTCAAAGCACTTTTGTATCAGAATTACTCTTCTGCAAACAATTGTTCGTCTAATTTTGCTTCTGTCGCTCAGAGCTCCGAGTGTTCTTATGAGAATAAACATATTGGTTGATACATGTTTGTTTGCAACTCATCCATAACATTTTATGTTATTTATTTTGCTCCTCGTTTGGTTACGTTTTTCCTGCATTCATCATGAACAAAGGTTATGTAGCATATTGTTCAAAAAGTTGTGAAAGGTAACAACTTTTGAAACATCCCATCTCTCGGGAATAGAATAGCAGTTGGGTGATGGTCTATAGGTTAAGTTAGCCTACTTCTCAAGCAAAAGGGTACACAAATTAAAAAAGGGTGTTCTGCAACTCATTGAATTTGAACTCCTAATCCTGATTCCACATTACTGCCTCTCTCTCTTAGTTCCAAATTACAACTTCAGTCAGATTTTGTCAACTTTGATACCTTGAATTGTTTAGCTATACATGTGTGCATCTGGATTCACTTTCTCTGATTGAACTACAGCATCATTCAACACATGCACCAACTGATCACATGCTTGTCTTGAGGAAGGCCTTTCAGATGGCACAGTCTTTGTGCAGCGCAGAGCTATCTCAAGCACCTGCAACACCCCACTCTCCTCATTGGGTAGGAGCGGTTTCAAAAACGGGTCGATCACCTCCCTCCACAGCAGTCTCGGTACGTGTCTCTACCCACCTCACCATGTCCACGTCCACGCAAAATCTCTCATCTGTTGGCATTCTTCCTGTCACGAGCTCCATAAGCACGATGCCCATGCTGTATACATCGCTCTTTTCTGTTGCCTTCATTGAATAGGCATACTCTGCAATATAAATGCAATCATTTACAAGTTTCATAGTTGTTGCATACACATTGTAAGAAGTGAGTTATTTCTTTTTACCTGGAGCTATATAGCCATAGGAGCCTGCAAACCATGAGTTAGACTCTGTGTTTAGTGAGTCATGATTGTCTGTGAGAAGTTTAGCTAGCCCAAAATCTCCCAAATGAGCCTCCATATTAGCATCCAACAACACATTGCTAGACTTAACATCTCTATGAAGTATCGTAGGCACACAATCATGATGAAGATACTCCAACCCTTGTGCCAACCCCACAGCTATCTTCAACCTCGTATCCCAGTCAAGTATCTTCTCCTTCTTCGTCTTCTTTTCGTTCATAGATTCCTTCTTATACAACCAATCCCACAAGCTCCCATTCTCCATATAGTCGTAGATCAGCAAATTCGACCCGGCCCTTGCATTGCTGCAATACCCCAACAGCCTCACCAAATGCCTATGCCTTACTCTACCCAGAGTCTTGATTTCCCTAGCAAAGCTTTTATCCAACATGGGATCATCCTTCCTTGCTATTCTCTTGATTGCAACTGTCTCTCCGGTGAACAGTTCAGCTCTGTAGATGGTACCCGATCCACCGCACCCGATTACAAACTCCTCACTCAGATGATTTGTGGCTTCCATTAGGTCTAACCATCTGAAATCATACCTCCCAGCATTGTCAAACAATGATCTTCTTTGTTGCTGTGAAGAGCTAGAAGAGTAAGAATCCATTTCACTAGCCCTTTTATAAGCTGCTTCCCTCCTCTGCTTGAAAAACAGAGCACCTCCTAGTAATAGCAAGATAACTGCAAATGTAGTTGAGATTGCTGAGATGATGACCATAGATGATTTACTCAGACCAGACCCACTATTGGGAGATGTTGTATCACTGCATTTCTGAAGGGGGCCGCCGCAAAGATTCAAATTTCCAGCAAAGGCAGACTCCGGCCACCGTGAATAGCTGCTGTCTAACTTCCCTTTGAAGCGATTGAAAGAGAGGTCTAATCTCCCTAAGCTGCTCATCGCACCTACTTGTGGAGGGATGACTCCGGATAAATCGTTGTGTGAGAGATCGAGTCCTTCGAGCTTTGCTAGGGCTCCGACGGTTGATGGGATGCCTCCGGTGAGGTTATTGTAGCTGATATCCAAATCACTTTGCAAGTTATTGAGCTGCCCAATCTCTATTGGAATCTCTCCATTGAAGCTGTTGTTTGAGAGCTGTAGTTGGTATAGTTTGTTTAGCTGGCCAATGGCTGCCGGAATGGGACCGGAGAGATGGTTGCTGTCGAGATCAAGAACGTTGAGAGACTTAAGCTGGCCTATTTCAGAAGGGAGGCTGCCGTTAATGGAGTTGTTGCTGAGAGATAAGAACAAGAGATTTGAGCAGTTGAATAACCCTTGAGGGAGAGGGCCGGAGAACTGGTTTCCGGCGAGCTTGAGCTCGCCTAACTGAGGAAGACGGCCAATCCAAAATGGGACTGGCCCAGATAGGAGATTATGATCAAGAACAAGATGGGTCAGTTTCTTGCAGAAAGAGAGTTGAACCGGTATCTCTCCGGTGAGTAGATTGCTTGAGAGATCAAGGAGTGACAGTTCTTGAAGTAATCCAATAGCCCAAGGGATCTTTCCGGTGAGTTTATTGCTCCCTAGCCTTAACCTTTCGAGGGTTGGAGAGTTTCCGATTTGGTGTGGAATTTCTTGATCGAAGGCATTGTTCGTGATGTCGAATGAGAGGTAATTTGGTGAAGAACAGAGTGGGGCAATGCTGCCGTTGAACTTGTTGTGGGAGAAATTGATTCTGGTTAAGTTGGAGAGATTTGTTAGATTGTCCGGTAGGTTGCCTTGGAGGGAGTTGTTGTATAGCATGAGCTGCTCGAGTGACCGCAGATGGCCGAAAGTGGCCGGAATGAGGCCGGAGAGATGGTTGTCTGCTAAATCAAGTATATTGAGCTGGCGGCAGTTGCCTAAGCTTGAGGGGATGTCGCCTGAGAGATCATTCTGCCGGAGATGAAGGAATTTGAGCTGGCCTAGCCGTCCGAAGGTGGCTGGAATTTGGCCGGAGAATTGGTTGCCGAAGAAATCAAGCATTTGGAGAGAAGTGCAGTTTCCGATCTCCGTCGGAATGTCGCCGGAGAACTGGTTGTCGTAGAGAAACAGAATTTCTAAACTCCGGAGCATGCTGATTTCTTTAGGTAAGTTGCCGTGGAGATTGTTTTGGTAGAGGGCTAGGGTTTGGAGATTGGTGAGGTTGGCTATGGAGGTGGAGATGGTACCGGTGAGAGTGTTGTTGTTGAGCATAAGGTCGGTTAGCCGTGTCATTTGGTAGAGCTCCGGCGGAATGTCGCCGGATAGTGTGTTGTTGGATAAGTCCAGCTGAGTAAGTGACCCGCAGTTGCTCAACTGCGCCGGAATCCGGCCGTTGAGGTGGTTCTGTGATAGTATCAAGTGTTGCAAGCTGGTGGCGTTTGAACATATGGTGGTGGGCACGCCACCGGTCAGATTGTTGCTTGATAAAACAAGGTAGAGTAGCTGCCCCATGCTGCCCAGCTCCGGTGGGATTTCCCCGGTCAGCATGTTGCCGGAGAAGTCAAGATTTCGGAGGTTGATGAGATTGGCTACTGATTTAGGAATTGGGCCGGTGAGTTTATTTCCGAGGAGATTCAAATATTGCAGCTGGGTCAACTCAGTCAGACTAGCCGGAATCTGGCCGGAGAGAGAATTGTTAGCAAGATTCAGTAGCTGCAGATTGGCAAGATTTCCGAGCTCCGATGGGATTGACCCATTTAGCCAATTGAGCGCCGCCGTGAAGACTTCAAGGCTGGATAAGTTTCCGAGCTCCGGTGGGATGGGACCCACAAGCTGATTCTCCTGCAAGACTAAATTTTGGAGGTGGGTTAAGCTTCCGAGCTCCGGTGGGATAGCTCCGGCGAGACTACAAGAAGCTAAAGCCATTGTGACTAGATTGTCAAGTTGGCCAAAAGAAGGCGGAATTTCTCCAGTGAGGTCATTATCTCCGATTCTAAGGAACCGGAGATTCTTTAGGGAGCCGAGCTCCGGCGGAATGGGGCCGGTGAGTTGGTTGGAGAAGAGGAGCAGAGATTCCAAGGAAGACAAGTTGGAGAGAGCAGGTGGGATGGGGCCGGTGAGTTGATTAGAAGAAAGATTGAGGTGGAGTAGGTATGGCAAAAGGGATAGAGCCGGTGTGATAGTTCCTTTTAAAGAACAATTAGAGAGATCAAGACCCACGACGGCCGTGCCGCCGCCGCCGGAGCACGTAACACCTCTCCATGCACAGAAATTTGGGTTTTTAGAGGACCATTTTTGCAGCACATTCAGTGGGTCTTCTTGGAATGATTTCTTGACCTCTAATAGAATGTTGAGTGTAGATAAAGCATATGATGAAGGGAGGATTAGAAGTAGTAGAAGAAGAAGAAGAATCAAGAATGGTTTTGGGGTGATCATAATCTTGATTTTGTGTTTTGGAATCATTTTGGTGAAGTGAGAAGCAAAGGGTTGGAGTATTTAGATGTGTAGGAGTGGTGCATGGAGGTGGTTGGGAGGATGGGATTGAGTGGCGCCGCCTCCGGTGACATTAATGGTGGTGGGATGGTAGCATGGATTTGTATGAATATAGGGTGGTGTTTTGTTAGTGACAAAATTAAGAGACGCAGAGTGAGCGTGTGTCAGACGAGTTAAAACGCCATTAATAGCGCCGATCTATGGACCAGTTAGAGAGGGAGAGAGAGAGAGAGAGAGAGAGAGAAAAGGAGGAGAGAGATTGGGAGGATCAAATTGAAGTGTGGTGGGATGGGAACAAGAAACAGACATTAAATGAAGGTGTTTAATCTGGGAAACACTCAAAATTTGCATTTTACTAAGTTTACTAACTAATTCAACTGCTGTGGCGCCCATGAGATGATGAGAGAGAAAGAGAGGGAGAGGAGAGAGAGGAGAGAGCTTTGCCGGAGAAGGCAGACGACTGAATCCTCATAGAGAAAGTGAGCGGTTGGGTTTCTCTTTACAAACTCATTGGTGTTGATTCTATGTAAGCTACTACCTAACTATTCCTCTTTCAAATGTCATCTTACATAACCACCAAATCCTCTACATATACTTTCTTCAAAAAAATCATTTATATTGTCCATAAAGATGACCCTTGTTTTACTTTTGTCCATTGGTTTAATTACGATCAGTTTTGTTTCATTAAATTACGAACTAGTTCGATTTTGGCCTATGTCGTAAAACTGATCAATCTTGTCCAATTTTAATCTCTTTGGTACGTATAAGAGGATTTTTGTCTATTAGTTTAATTAAGACTAATTCTAACACATTATGTAGCGAAATACTAATATGATTTTGCGAGAAGCACTGAAATTGGATAAAATTGGACTATTTTAAAAACAGGTAAAATTAAATTGTTGAGCAACCTAATGTGTTAAAATTGATTGCGTGCAAATATCGAAAAGGGCTAACCTACTAGACTAAAAAGAAATTTTTTTTTCCAACTTTCTTCATTAAATATTGATGGGTTTTTGCCCTTATCTTCATCATTAATACTCTATGCATATTCTACAAATTCTTATTCACACTCATCTCATAGAGAAGTGGATGCATAATTTTTGACTTGAGCTACCCACTCCGGCTGTCTGTTTGCGGTGCTTTAGTTTTCTTGTTTTGATGAATATGGTTGAGTTGTACCAATTTCATTTACTCAAGATTCTTTGATGAATTATGCAGTTTTAATTACTTAATCAACCCCAAAAAAGACTTTAATCCAACCCCACAAGTTACATGGAAAGAGTTTCTATTAATTCATTATTCTCAATTTTTGGCTTGTTTGTGTATATTTTAACAGTAATTAGAATGATTAAAGACAAGAATTTATGCTCATAGTTTTGGACTTATTAGTTGAACAACTCCTTGCAATAACTGAGTTGGTAATAACTTGTACAAATATTTGATGTTGCTTGATGATTCATTATCAATAAACGAGGACACGATGCGAATATGTCTTTAAGTTTTATCATGAAAATCAAGAACACCTTTAACGTATATTTTAGTTTTCTTTCATGAGTAAATGTACAAATAATTGTATTTTGACTCGGTGCTTCTGCAACTCTATGAAAAGATATAAACCGACCGTGTTTTGAAAATACTCAATTTGAATGTAACTAATGGTTTGTATAACAAAGACTAACTTGCATGAAAATAGCTAACTATCGTGTGAAACAAAAATAAAAATAAAATAAAATAAATCTTGAATTCAAAGTCGAGCTTTTAAATTAATTAATATTGTGTCATTTCGATTTAGTGGTCTGTTATTTTTTAATCAAAATGGACTTTTGCATTTTTTAATTGAACGAACAAATCAATTTTGAATTATTGCATATTGGACGGGACAATAGTTAATCATTAGTTATACAATTTTATTTTCAACTCACAGATTAGTAAGTAATACAGAAATATACTAATAATTGCAGCAAAAGATAATTGCACAATTTAATAAGAATTGAAGATATTTTAGCTCATTATCCTAAAGAAGAAATCTGATCGAGGTAGCGATAGTGTATTTTACTTGTTAGACAAAAAATACTAGTCTCGTCTCTGTTATAATGCTTAGATTCCTGACGATGAGTTGAATATTTAATTAAACTAATGAAGAATTATTACAAGGCATGAATATGTGTTTGACAAATAAATATACATTAGACGAAACCCAATTGACCAATAGAGTATCGATAACATTATTAACATGTCTCAATCATTATCTGCTATATTTGTTAATATTACATGATATGAATTGTGATGCTGTCACGGGTTTCCCTACATTGTCTCCTTCCTCACAACCACGCTATATTAGCCTACATCCCTTTCGTATTCGAATGCCAATTTTGATAGCTTAACACTATGACGATATTCAAAGCTAGAGGAATAACAGATTAATTGATAATTATGCATGCATCTGGATAGATATTAAGGCTAGCCCTAAATAGGTGACCCACACACACATCACACAATACGATATAGTAGTAAATAATAAGAATTGCAATAATGCACGTACGTAAGAATATTAAAAGTAATAGAATCAATAATAATGCGACCGTCATTAATAATCAGCAGATACTGACAATGAAAGTCTCACTTCTTCAGCCGTATGCTACTCCAAATGCAATCAAATTATCTGTAAATGTCGAAAATTAGAAAGCACAAATACTCCGGCTACCATATAGTACTATCGAATATTCTAATAAAAATTATCTAAACCATTTTAAAGATTAAATATTATAAATTAATATTCCCTCAATTCCATTCACCTTATCAATTTTTTTAAAAAAAATTATCTTATTCATCTTATCTCGTTTAAATAGTAATAATTTTTATACAAGTAGTTAACATGAAGTGGTAAGGGTGAATGCCCCAAAGCAAAGGAAAAGACTTGACAAACATGGTCAAAGAATTAAATATAAAATTTGATCTGACATTTCAACCCAGAAGTCAACAAGCATTTATGTAACAAAGTTTCTCTTGATTTAGATACCTAAACGAGATTGGGGATATTGATAAAATTTCGATTTAATAAATTTAAAAATATTCCCTCCCTCCCATCAAACTTAATTTGTCTTTCCTTTTAAGCTATTTCATCAAACTTTTCTTGTTTTTAAATAAGAAAATAAATCTTTCGCCTTTACTAATTTAAATCAACTTAAAAAATATTAATTAATTGAATAAATTTCAAACATACGAATCCCACACTTCTACCAACCTACATCAATTTTCTAAATAATCACACTAAAAAAAAAAAAAAGATAAATTCGATGAGACGGATGAAGTATCTTTTCTCCTATCGGAGAGTGTTGAACAGAAGGAAAGCACGTGAAGTACACTTCTATCAATAATTTACCAATTTTTTAGTTATATTATACTTCCAAAGTGTAATAATCCCACACGATTAAACATAATAATGTATACTACACACAGATATATGTTTAATCATGTGTCCTGAGTGTATTTCTATGCACGATTATATATATAACCGTGTACACCACCAGTGGCGGACGCAGGATTTTTAATGAGGGGAGGCAAAGTATAACTTCCATAATAATATATAAAAATATTATAACAAAATATACCGTACAATTAAAGATTGATCTACAATTGGCATCGACGATTCGACATACTTTGAAACTTCTCAATAATGGCTTCATTAGAAACACCACTAAATATTTCTTTCTCAATGTAAATCACGACGTTGTCGTTCATCCATTCATCGCCCATTCGGTTGCGCAGTCGGTTCTTCACAATCTTCATAGCAGAGAATGCTCTTTCCACAGTAGCAGTTGCAACGGGTAAAACTAATACCAAAGTTAAAAGCTTGTAAACCAACGGGTATACCCTATTTTTCCCGGTTTCAACCATTCGTTTTGCAAGATCTCCAATCCCTTTTATATCAGAATTATCAAATGTTAAGCGCACATCCAATACAAAATTTTCAAGTTGATCCGGCAATGCTAAAACATCAGTACCTTGAAAGTCATTTGGATAAAATTCTGCTAGTCGAACTAATTTCTCTCTGTCAAAAGCTTTGAAAGAGTTTGACGGGTTCAAACAAGCAACACAAAGTAGTAATTCAGTGTTTACCTCATTGAATCGACTATTTAACTCAAGCAACTGCATATCAATGATGGTATTGAATACCTCCACACGGTAACGATGTGAGTTTGTCATTTCTTCGACTTCATGCCCCCGTTTTGGCCGTTTTCCACTTATATAAAGAGCATCCATATCAGGCACCGCAATGTTGTGTTTTGCACAGAAATCAGACACATCTTTCATCAAAGAATCCAAGCCACCATCTCACATTGCTTGAAGTCTTCTCTTAGTGATATCCACCAATACCATAACATTCACAATATCCCGCTCTTTTCTTTGTAGTGCTCGAGACAACTCATTTGTTATTCTTAATACGGATTTCATCAAGTACAAATAAAAAATGAAGTCAAATGATAACATGTCTTTTTATCAAGCGTGATGCTTCACCCCTTTGGTTGTACAGAGCTCCTTCTTTCACAATAATACGAAGAACACCAACTATAGAACCAAACAATTTTATCATGCCCAAAATAGTATGATAATGTGAGCTCCAACGTGTATCACAAGGACGGGCTAGGGTGCTTTCTTGATTCAATCCTCGCCCAGTTGCAATTTCTTCATTTTCCAAAGCTTCCATGATTTCTGTTGCTTGTTGTTCTCGTAAGTTGTCTTTCCTTTGCACGAAGCTCCAACCACATTAACCACATTTGAAATTAGGACAAAAAGTTCACAAATACGAACGTGGTTTTTTGCAACTCCTACCAAAGCTAGTTGAAGTTGATGAGCAAAACAATGGATTGAATACGCCGTATGATTTTCTTTTAGAATAAGAGACTTCAAACCATTGAATTCCCCCTGCATATTACTAGCTCCATCATATCCTTGTCCACGCAACATGGATATGGACAAACCATGTGAACTTAGAAGATCTTCAAGAGCAATTTTGAGTGAAATAGCACTTGTACACTGACATGTTTAAATCCTAAAATTCTCTCAAGAACATGACCTCTTTTATCTACAAATCTCAAGACAACAACCATTTGTTCTTTTATCGACACATCACGTGAATCATCAAGCCAAAAAACACGGAAAAACCCATCACCAAGTTCTTCAAGTATGGCCTTGGTTGTTTCAGATGCACAAGCTCTAACAATATCTTTCTGGATACGAGGGGCTGTCAACTTCATATTTCCGAGGGCATTCTTTAAAGCAACTCTCCTTACATCTTCATTATGGATTGCAAGGAATTTCGGGAAGTTCTAAGAAGTTACCTTGATTGCTTGACTCCTCGATTCATCATGATCGCGAAAAGCAAGTCCTTGCTTCAAAAGTCATCTAACACAATCAATTGAAGCGTTTAGACGCTCTTTATAATCCATTTTTCGAACATCCGTCATCTTAACCAATATTGGCTCAATATGTTGCTTTTGATTTAGTAAATCCCTACATTTACTAAAAGCTTGGTTATGAGTACTATTAGTATCTCCCTCGTGCTTTCGGAGCCTATACTTGTTTTTCCAATCCCTAAAACCTTTATATGTAAAAACATCACCACCTCCTTCGCCCGATTCATTCTTGAAAATATAACAATAGAGGCGTGAATGCAAGCATCTTTCTCTTCACTATATTCTAACCAACTAAATTCATCATACCATTCACGATTAAATCTTCTCCACACCCCGTCAATCAGCCTTTGAGGGAAATTCTTAAGATTTGGTTGACAAGCACCATCTAGATAGTACTTCCTCCGAACCCTTTCACGAATATTTGGATGATAAGTAGTAATTTTAGGTCGTTTTGCTGGATCTCGGGAAGTTTTTGGCAAGTCAGAATCTTCATTTATGATTTGTTGTGGTTGCTCTTTCCGAGTCTGAGACGTAGAGGATTTTGCATCACTTCGGCTTGTACGCTTCTTTCGGGACTTACATTTGGCGAAGAAGAGTTAACCGCTTCCAGTTGGTCCACCTTTTTGAAATACTTCAGCATTGCTCTATATTCAAAGAACACATTCATATTGAAGCCTTACATCGACACATTCATCACCAATTAAACAATAATCAAAGAACAATTGTACACTAATACGGAGCAAATAATATTAACACGGAGCAAGAACTCCAAAACCCACATCAAGAAACATTTTTTTCCCATAATGCCAAGAAGTGCAAATTGAAAAAGAAAGGACTCAAATTTACCTTACCCTCAGCTCATGAAACTAACTAAGGAGTGGTGACTGGACCGACTGGTGAGTGGTGAGTGGTGAGTGAGGAGTGAGGACATTGAAGGCGCCGGCGCCGCGGCGGTGGTGGGCTGGTGGCGCAGCGGCGGCGAGGGGTTGGTTGAGCCAAAGAGGAATTGCTCAAAACTGAAACTCAAGCTGCGATTACTTCTGAGGAGTGAAACTGTGAAACTCAAAAGTGAAACTCAAGTTGTTCAAAAGTGGACCGTGAGTTGTGATTTTGTGAAACTCAAGCGCGGTGGTGAAGTGGTGTGGTGGACGGAGGGCTTTTTTGTATCATAAACTCGAGGCTTTTTGTATCACAAGCGTTGTGTTGACTTGGTGTGGTTGACGGAGGGTAAATAGATTTGGTCATTGAAATATTATTTTAAATTATTTATTAAGATTGGGATTTGGGATAAAAGATTTTTAAGAGAGGAAATATTTTATCCCTTTCATACCTTGACAAATAATATTTAAATAGATTGGGATTTTGGATAGAGAATATTGCAAAAATACATGGTACTTGGTACTAAATATAATATTAAAGTTTGTTTTATTTTTAAATTGAATTATAAATTTGGAATAAAAATATAAAACAAAAGGGCATAATGGACATTTCATGTAAAAATTGAGGAGAGGCAATTGCCTCCCTTGACTCTAGGTGCATCCGCCACTGCACACCACAATGCTTTTCGGGTTATACTGTAATATATACATTTACATAATACAAAAAAGATAATACAATAACATCTCAAAAATAGAATTTGAAGTCTAATCAATCTTTGTATATTTGTATACAAACATACAACATACTAAATCTAGAAATATTTAAGATGAAAATATTAGAGGCGACATTATATATACTACATAACTCTCCACGGAAGGACCAAAATCACAGGTCTCTTAAAACGAATTTTACTCATTCACAACAAAGGACAACATGAAATATGGAAGGTAATACAAAATTTTCACTGTAGTTACTACTAATTTCCTATATCAACAGAAGTGAATTGATAGCTATACAGCCTATAGTAGAGGACTGAAGTATGCTATGTTGATAATAGACTCAAGATTTGTTAGATGAAAGGAAACAAGACAAACTACATCTGCATCTACTCCTACAGCCATACCTCCACTTGTGGATCCCAGATCAACGCGATATCAGAACAAAATATGCTATAATCACAGCCAGTCCATGCAATAGATTCCATCATATGATCCAACAAATGCACCCAAACTATGATCCTGCCAGTAGTTTCTATAGTCTTTCCCACCTGGTCCCCATTCCAAAACTGACGCAAATGAGTAGTAACACGACTATTTCAAGGACGATACGAACATGCACAAAGTGGAAGAGAATAAAAAACAAAACATACCTCCAGCAGCGGTTCTTATAGGCCAGCAGACTGCTGATGGAACCGAATTCGTGAATTTCTCCCGGAAGAGGAGTTTGCCGGACTTGATATCCCAGAGACGCATATAGCAGTCCTCTCCACCTGAGAAACGGAGATGGTTAGGACCGGTTTTGAACTGGAAACTGGCTTGTTAAATCATTTTCACCTGACATGACGACTTTCTCTGATGGGTCGACACCTAGTTCTATTCGAGTATGGGAATTTACACTGCCTTCATATGATTGAACCGAGCCTCTCTGGATCAGACGTTGATCAAAGAGCTTGATCTGGAGAGACAAGGTAGATATAGTTAAATTCCAGTAGACAAGAACAACCACTACTGCACAAGCTAATGCTGAATTTTAACATTATAGAATGAATTTCTCAAATAGTTTCCTCTTAGAACTGAAAAGTGACATAATAGCAATGGAGAATATACTACCGAAGTTATGCGGAGATGGAGAGGCATAAAGACAACCTTGGGGGTGGATGCATATATCAGTATATCACATGCCTCATGTCATCTAGAGATATACCAATATTGCACAAAAGAAAATAACATCATAAGGGTAGAAACCGTAGAACATCAGAATCTAACCGATCCATCCATGGAACTAGCCAGGAAGTATTGATCCCAAAGATGAAGTGACGTCAAGCTGCAGTTTTAAGAAAAAGTTCAACTTAGGATATTGAATAACAAACAAAAGGAGCAAAGCTAGTGAACAGGAAGCCAACTGACCAGCAAACAGATGAAGGCATCGATGTTTCCAAAGACTTATCTGCTCTCCTTCTCTGCACATATAGTTTTATATTTTCACAAAATGAGTGGTGATTCATAAAACGCGTACAACAAGATACAAAACCAAAATTGAAGCCCGGAAAATATTGTGATTGATGTTCACTACAGGTTTCTGCTTATTAATTGCAACATGATTTAAATGTGGCTGTAGATAATTTGTGGTCAATTATTTTCTTATTGATTTAATGATAAAAATGTTACATGATGATGTAAATACTCATATAACATAATACTCAGACAACTAAAAATAGAAAAACCAGAATTGTCTCTAGAATTGTCTCCTAATAGGGACCAATCTTTACTTAACATTTCAACTGTTGGAAGCTTGGAGATGTTGAGTCGAAGTAGCCAATCTTAGGAATCCTAAAGGTTACACATTCCGAAAGCATATGAAACGCTTACTTAATCCTTACAATTTTTCTTTGACACAGTAAAAACCCAAAAGTAACGGCAGCCACGACAAATAAAAGAGACTACAGTAAAGAAAAGTCCTGAACAAATAAAAAACTAAGGAAGTTTTTGCACTTTACAACTAAAACCGTATAATGGAGAATAGACGGGTCCATATGCAACATTACAATATAGAGAAGTTGACAACAAATCAAAGAAGTTATAGCTTCCAGCATGTTTAATAATCCCTACATCCCATAATTCTTGTCCTTTTTCTTTTTGGTTGAGTAATTTAGGCGAGTTGTTGGTTGTTTGTAGAGATGTAAGACCTACTAATAAAGTGTGTAATAATTTGCTATTCTAGGAAATGGGACAACTACAAGAAGAAAGTGTGATAAGACTTTTGGGACAGGGGGTATTCACTAAATAAGTATAATGATGGATGGATCCTCACTTGGTCTTGGCGAGTGTCAACAAGCATTATTGCTCCATTTCTCAGCCCGCAAATAGCGACTTTCCCCTGCAGTAATATAGTAAATTAAATAGACAGATCCTCTGTTTTATGCAATATTAATTGATTATAATAACCAAGAAACTAAAAAAGAAAAAGACACCACACGGTTACCCTATGATGCAGGCCAAATTGACTAAAAAACTACAAACATCACAATTAAGCAAATAAAAAGTAATATCTCCCACTAAGCAAGAACCTTTAGTATATAAAATTGCACCTTGAGAAACATTTACAAGGACATTTGGAGTCAACTTATGTTTTTCCTGGATATATCAAACAAACTAACTAATTACTACTTGATGAATAGCGCACTTCTGGAGACAGAGTTTAAGTTTGGATTACGTATCTCTGGACTTAATCCCATTAGCAAATTGTGCAGTAAAATCTTATCAACAAATAACTGGAATAAAGTCTTATCAACAAATAACTGGAATAGAAACTCAAATCTTGTATTGAAGTATTATGTAATAGGATGGGCAACCAATACTCTCTACACCCTGAAACGCTTTCAGATTGTCTCACCATCATAAGTTAGATATCCTCCAATAGTGAAACACATTGCTTTCAGTTCATGTAGATATGCTTTCGATGCTTGAACTACATCTTCAATCGATAGAAATACATCTCTGTTGTTTTTATTTAACTTACTGAATGTTCAAGCTGCAAGGACAATACATCACTCTTACAACGAAGCACCCATGAATGCGTTCCAGTTTCGGTATTCAGCAACATAACTCCTTTGTTGGTTCCTATAACAAGAAACCACTAAAAATTAACCATAAAGAGCACTAGAATACATCTGGGCATAATCAAGGAATTATGAAAATAACCATTTGAATGGGGAAAAAGGTTGAGGGCAGAACAAAAAACGACAACAGATAAAGACTTAAAAGAAAATGTCATGTGAAATTTAACACAGCTATCATGTGAAATGGAACCATAATAGTATAATACTCATCATGACACAATGGTCAATCATTCTGTCTTCTACATATTGAGAAAGAAAGAAAAAAAAGTTACAGCAAGTAGACAAAGGCCACCAATTTCCTGACATGAAAGTAAGAAAGCAAAGAACTAGGGGTAATAACGAAGGGAGGGCATTGTTAATTTGTTAGCATGTAATAGATGAAGAAGAAACCAAAAGTACTTGCCAACTGCAGCATATGTTCCTTCATGGTCACAGTCAGCAGCCCAAATTGTCTGCTGAAATGAAGCAAGCTCATGAAATGATCCTAATGGTGAATGTATGCCATGAAAATCTTGTGGTTCACTTAAGTCATATAGATAGACAGATCCAGACACATTTTCCGACCCCAGTGTCGTAATACTGCTCTACAGTTAAAGTAAACAGTGTCGAATTGAAGTTCGGCCAACTGGGCATAATATCAGGCTAAAAGCATTTTTTTTTAACTAAATAAGAGAGCAGAAACTAGATGGACTCAACCTCTTAGCAAAATTATGCACTTAATGATGAAAATAACCAAGTAAAGGTTAGATTCTTTTTACAGTTCCAAATGCATCATCCAAAACCCGTTTTCTCACCTAATTTTATTTCAGTTACAGTGAAGTCTTTTTTCAAATCAAAATGCATGCATGGACTTTTTTGTGGAAGGAGATATAATGTATATACATATATAGATAGTAACAAGAGTTACTAAAGGATACAGAAATTGTTTTGACATGGTGTTAGCTGGTAGATAACGCTTCCTCAACAACTTTATACAAGACACATCAGAAGTCAAATATGTTGAATTGTTGCACGAGGTATAGAGTTGTCTGGTTATCTCTTTGCGCCTGGGTAGTTGATCTGAATTCAGAGGCCGTACAAGATCAGCCTTTCGGGGTGACATTTCATCTGTTTCCCGTCCCGGATATCCCACTAGAAAAGAGCTATATCATACAAGAGTCAGAATTGAACGAATCCATGACCCTCAGAGGAAAAGCAGGAATAAAATATTGAAGGCGACAAAGAAACATGATAATTATCCACCACGGGACAAACAAAAGAAGACTAAGTGGTAAATCATCCAGCTTCTTTATCCCCCCCTCACAAATAAAAGAAAAAAAACCAAAAAAATAAATAAATGGTGATTCCAGATAATCTGTAGCATTTTCGACATAAAAATCTCGTGCAGTAGCACAACCGATCAGCATATAAATTGGCCTACGCTAAACACACGAACAATTAACCATGAAATGTAACTTGAAATGCTTGTGTTTGCAATCTGGATTCCTGACATAATGAAGAAGTTATTCAGAAACACAAGGAACAAACAGTTTCTCCTAATCTAAACAAAATAGTACTCCCTCCGTCCCACTGGAAACGACACGTTTTCCTTTTCGGGCCGTCCCACTGAAAACGACACGTTTCCAAAAAAGGAAATAACTTTATCATATTTTATCATTTCTCTCACCTACTTTATCTACTTTCATTATATTAATTATTTTCTCTCACCTATTTTATCATTTCTCTCACTTACTTTATCATATTTTATCATTTCTCTCACCTACTTTATCATTTTTCTCACCTACTTTATCTACTTTCTTAATTCCCGCGCCCATTGGAAACGCGTCGTTTCCAATGGGACGGATGGAGTATTTTTTTTAGAAAACAAATCAGGAGGTGATTAGATAGAGCAAAGACGAGAGTCCAATCATGATTCAAGAGCATCGACAATTAGTAGAATTAAGATAATAATTCCCATGATGAAAGTGATCTCCTTATTCAATTGTATTCAACATCCGAAGAAAGGCTTGTACATAAAACTCACCGCATTTTGCCTTTTGAGCCAATAGCGACTAGTATATCTCTCTCCATGAGACCATGTGAAGAAGAAACATCAGCTACAACATGTCCCAGTGCAATATTTGCAAGATTCTTAGTCCTTTCATACTCCCATATCTGCATTTTTGCATACAAATGAGCACAAGAGGTTAAATCCTGAATATAAACCTTTTGGGTTGGAGGAAGTAAGAAGAACCTTCGTTGATGACTAGAGGCTAGAATAAGTGAAAATAGCATCTTATTTAAGTTAGGACTTGAATAATGAAGTCAAAGAGTTGAATTCAAATTCCAGAAGAGGAAAGTTTCTCCAATGGAGAAATTATGTGTAAAGGAAAAGATTGAAGAGAAGGAACACAGTTAGTAAGTTCTTCAAGACTAGGACAGGCTGTTGGATCAAGCTTTTATTAATGCATTTCTTGACAGCACAATTTAGAAAATTGTTAAACCCCAACTTTGTTTGGCATAGTTAACAAAAATAATAGATTTTAAAAGAAGGAGGACCTTATCAAGTCCCAAAAGATGTATCTATATATATATATATCATTTTTGGACATCAAGTATTGAAGTTAATGTTAAATTAGGAAAAAAAATGCAAAATCATCTAATTAAGCGGGAATGACAAACACAAAATGGTAAAGAAGAAGAATTGTTCCCGTCTCACACTTACCTCATTTTTATGACGACAAATGTCACAAAAGTTCTTTAGATTCAGGGTGAGTACAATTACGATAACTGAATTTAGGTCTGCAACCCTTCAAAGAAAATAATTGACGAGTGACTGCAGAGTGCACACTATTTGCCGAAGAAGTATGCACGGGTACAATACTAGGAAAATGCTGATAGGTAACAACTGAGCTCTTTATGATCAAATTTATGGACTTGAAAAAATGTCAGGTGGAAGTTTCAATATTCATTTCACAGAAAAATATTGGAAAAGAATTCTTACAATTGGTTGTGATGCATGACACTTTTGATAGACAGATTGGAAGTTGAACTTCTTCTTGCGTGAACAAATCACATTACCCCACAACTCCCTGGCCTGGAGCAGCTTTTGTTTTGATTTTAAGATTTGGAATAAGTTGCCTACCTGAAATATTAATATGAAAAATAACTATTGGTGCAAGGACAAAACAAAACCAGCACCATGGACTATTAAAACCCAAACTATTCAAAATCTGAAAGTGCAAATCGAGATTTCTTTTTTTGAGCAAAGAAACCATTATTTCCTCCCGACTAATAAAGCCACAAATTCAACCACTACATTTTCATATAGTAAAACTAAACCTGCGTCCCACCAGCTAATAACATATTTTAACTATCTACCTACCAGTTCTTGATTCTTCAATCATTTTCCTACACTGGATAAGTATCACAGAAGGGCGGCATGACAAAATAGAGTTAACAATTGCGTAACTAGTATGAGATGTGTAATACGAGATCATTTGAATTCGAGAAAGGAATCAGCACCGATGAATACACACATTGCGCAAAATCATAATAATTTTAGGTAGCTACCTTTGGTGGCTCGGGTGGCAGTGACTTTGAAGGAGGAGGTTTTGACGAAGAACCAGGAATAGAGCCTTTGTATGGAAAATACCTATTCTTCACCGCGTCGAAGTAAAATCCTGGAAGCTCTGCAACCGGAAATCAAACAATCAGTTAAACCCTAGAAGCAATTTGGAAGAGAGAGAGAGAGAGAGAGAGAGAGAGAGAGAGAGAGAGAGAGAGAGAGAGAGAGAAAGAGAGAACCTTTCGGCATAACTGAATTGACGGTGTGGTGTGCGGAGCAGAGATCGAGAACAGGGAAGCAAATCAAGAAGGAAACTGAAGAAGAATCCGCTTCTCCATTAACAGAGACTGCAACAAATCAACTCTCTCCCTCTCTCTCTTTGATGAACAGCGATGCTAAACGGCACAACGGAATTTGTTTCTAGCCCCCAACTTACCCTTCCACTTTCTTGCGCCGCCTAGTTTTATCTGCTTTCAGCCAACGACCATCAAAATTTTTAATACAGTATATAGATTTATGTGGTAATACTCTCTGTTTGACCAAAACAGAAAAAAAAAATATAAATATGATCGAAAATTTAAATAAAACACAAAAATACATTTTGCTTTTATTAGTAAAAAAATGATGAGGACGATTAAAATAATGGATCCATCTACTTCCTTCATATTTTTTTTATTATTTCTTTTTCATCAAGGGCCAACATTTCGCCTCCATTTTTTTCTTTTCTTCTCGGGGCCATCTTACCTCCTTTATTTCTATTTTTTTATTATTATTTTTTTTTCGCAAATCCCTCCTTCATTAATTTCCCTCCGTCCCATTAATCGCTGGCCATTTGATTCGGTAGACCTTGAATTTAGGTAGTGTAGTTTTAATTGAGTGCCCCACTTGTTTTCTCCAATTTAATTGTACTTAATTTTGTTAATTGTAGTGGTTGTTGACTATTCCACATTTAATTATTTTTTTCCCTTTCACTTATTTTAATAATATAAAACTTATTATAAATTTTGTATGATAGTTTAATCAAGCTTAAAACTTCATATGAGCTTAAATTTCATATCATTTTCCTAATAAAAAAAATCCAAACCACATGTACATTAAACTTGTGTCGCTAGATAAAGTTGGAAAATGAAATACAGCTTGGGAACTTCCTAAAAAAATTACAAACCGCATGTAGTTGAAAATGAAATTAAATTTGCCGCCGACCGGTGGAGATGAAAATGGAGTTGCCGCTGAAATGGAGTTGCCGCTGAAAATGAAATGGAATCGCCGCCGCAATTGAAGTTGCCGCCCCCGGATACTTCAAATTTTTGCCGACTTTCAATTCCTATAAAAACCGATTACTCCATGCATTTGTATTTACAACACCTAACATCCATAGCACCAAAATTCCTTACTTCGCAGCAGTAACGCGTCCCTACAAAAAAAATCGACGGATGACGAGAGAAATCGGATAGTGCAAAGGGTTGCTTAAAAAATTCAACAAATGGTATTGTAAAACACGGCAAGAAGATGGAAGCGACAAACAAGTTTAATACCTCTCGGGACGACGCTTACACGCCCGGGTCGCAACCTAAAGAGCAAGAAGCAAATGGTCAAGTTATCAACCTAAAGAGCAGTAAAACCGAATGCCCCAAGGAAGAAGCGAGTCATAATTGACATGGAATTGATACAAAGCCTAGATCTACACAAGAGATGCACAATTCGAAAGTAGAGACTAAGTTTCAAAGAGGTTACTAAGTTTGCATGTAATTAAATCTACATTTTGTAACTTTTGTTAGTCAGTATAGGAAAGTAGAGACTAAGTTTCGTGGATGTTTCAAAGTTGTTAGGGTCGTATAAGTTTCAAGTAGAGACTAAGTTTCAAAGTAGTTACTAACTTTTGTTAGTCCGTAATAAGACATGTACTTAATACATTTTGCTAGTATGCAAATTTATGTATATCTTGTTTATCTTAATGAGAAGCAAATGCAGAGAGGAAACCAAGGGCATTCATAAGACCGGAATTAAATGAACTAAGGGCACGGCAGCAAGCTTACAAGAGGATGTAAAGCAGATATGGATTCGTAATTTATAATAATAAAATCATCACAATCCATACACTATCAAACCAACATCATCAAACCAACACAATATATACAAGATCAAACCAACATCATCAAACCAAAGAAGATATACACTACCAAACCGACATCATCAAACCGAAGACAATAAGTAGCTCCACTACTAAATACATCACAATTAAAAATAGGGCAAGCAAGAGACGGGTTTAAGGGCGGATCTCACCAAAGAAGCCATAAGATGGTATTAGAATCACCAACATCTTCTCTACGCACAAGATTTGCTCCAATACCGCGTTGTCCTCCGCGTATTCGAGCCACATATGACTCTCATCTATCTAAGCATCTTCGGTACATATATCGGACTACAAATCGCCGGCGAAGAACCCTCCCCAGACTCGCACCGCCGCCAAACCCCGCCGACACGAGGCCCTCTTCAATTTGCGATTCGCGAGCAAAGGCGACTTCAAAACCGATTTGAGACATCGGCGTCTCTTCAACTCGCGAATCGGTAGTGAAGCCGACGCCAAGTGGGAATTGAGACATGGGGGTCTCTTCGACCACCGATTCGCGACCGGTGCAGGCCCCATCGCAGCCTTCGCTCGGATTGGAGTCTTCCACCATGTAGTCTCCGGCAAGTGTAGTATCTATCTCCACGGCGGCGAGATCTAGTGGATCGGGAGACCGAAAAGGTTGTTTGCTCTCCATTATCTTCATGGCGAAGCGATCCGTGTAGATCTAGTGGTTTCGACGAGGGTGGAGGCGGCGCGAGGTGGGTAGATCTAGTGGTTTCGACGAGAACAAAGAGGTTCTCTACAGAGAGAGAAAGTGAAATGAGATGTATCGAATGGATACGTAGCGAGGTGGGTGTTAACGTGGAAGATTAATTAAGTTGTTAAGTAACTTAATTAACTTATAATTTTTTGCCAAAAATGGAAATGAGCCACAAATAATGGGACGTCCCTTTCGGGAAAGTGAGCCACAACTAATGGGACGGAGGGAGTATTTATTAAGGAAAAAAAATTGTAATCGGCTCCATGTTTTCTTGAGGCACGATGGCCCTTGGCTCCATGTTTTCTTGAGGGCCGACGGCCCTCGGCTCCATGTTTTCTTCAGGCCGATGGCTCCATGTTTTTTTTTTTTTTTTTTTTCAGTTCAGGGCCGATGGCTTTTCATCGGCCCCATCGGCCCAGCGCCGTATAAGGACAAAATGGCTATATTTGTGTTTTGTTTAAGTGGATGGCTATAATTATTTTTCGATTTCTACTATTTGGCTACTGTTACCAAAGCCCCTAGATTTATTTTCAAAATAACAATAAAAAATGGAAAGTCGTAATAAGTAAATTATCGTTCTTGCATATACGACACTCCTTGTTTCAAAACTCTCCACCTAAGTAGGGGTGTAAAGGTTCGGTTCGGTTCGGTTTTTAGTACAATTTAGGAACCGAACCGAACATATGAAAGTGGTTTGGTTCGGTTAGGTTTAAGGTGTACTTTACTTTTGGAACCGAATCGAACCGAACCGCTTAGAAATGGTTCGGTTCGGTTCTGGTTCATCGGTTCTACCTTTTTAAATCCTAAATAGATTTTTTTTGAACCATAATATTTTATACATGCTTAACGTGAATGAAATCCAAGCACGACAACTCCAAAATATTAACAAAATATAAATATACTAAACATAACTACAATAGTTAATCTCCAACTTGGGGAAATAAATTCATGACTCCACAATCCACATAGGCAGTAGCAAAATGAAACAACTTCATGACTCCACGTAAACGGATGAACTAAGAACTCCCAGTAAAAAAATTCCTACGGATGGAGGACTTGTTGTTCAACTTTTTACGTTTTGGTAGAAAAAGTGAAAATAGTATTGAGAATGAATTGAGAAATGAGAAAGAAGATGGAAATGAGAATTGAGAAGACAGAAGAGTGGTGTAGTCGTGACTCGGTTGTGCGGCGCGCCTCTCCACGCCCCTAAGTGTAATAAGTAGTATTAACATCTCTTTTTTAATTTTTTTTAATTACATATTTACATATGTATCAATTACCTACTATACCCCTAGTAAGGAGTATGTAGTATTAACAAAAATCTTTATATTTCATTCGGTTCCATTGATTCGGTTCGGTTTGAGCGGTTTCTAAACCTTTGGAACCGTGAACCGAACCGATTGTAAACGGTTTCGGAAAATATAAACCAAACCGAACCGCATTTTTCGGTTTGGTTCGGTTCGGTTCCATCGGTTTCGTGGTTCGGACCGGAACCACTTACACCCCTACACCTAAGTATTCATTCGGATGAATCTAGAATTTATGATTTAAAATTTAATATAAAATTTGTAGTTTTGGAGGCAAATGATAAATAAATAATGATTCCATATAAATATAAAATAAAATTCGGTATTAGTACATAAACGAGGGTAAGTCCTTTGTCGCAAATTAGAGTCAAGTTGAAATTCGATAGTCGGTTAGATCGGTTGACCTAGTCCAATTATAATTATGTTGTATGTAAAATCTTGAATCGAAATAAGAAAGAGCCGACATAAATGACCCGACGGACCACTAATTTTATTCTTATAAATCATAATATTGTAAATCTAAAAGTGATTGTGGTGCAATGGTAGTAAGGTTGCTCCAGATTATAAGGTGTTTCAGTTCATACTTGAACGAAAGAGTTCTTGTTTAATTTACATTTTAATTTATAAATTATAAAAATTTGAGATGTGGGCTGGTTGGTATGATGGCTGGACTGGGCTGAATTTCCTGCAGCCCAATTGTTTTTTATTAGACCCACATGTCTAAAAAAACCCTATCCTAGTACTATTTTAGTAGGATAGACATCTAGATAGTTACGGTGAAGTTTTACGATTTATACGGTAAATACATTCCTAAAATATTGTATCAACAACATATGGTAAGTATTTATCGTTTTTAGTGGTTGATTTAGAATTCAATTATCATTTTAGGATAGATTTAGAATTAATAATAGTTCTAAATTGTTGGCTTTATTTTATCTGCCGTTTTAATTAATTCTCTTGTGGAATTATTTTTAAATCATTGAAATTGTTTCTCAATGTTAGGGTTTATTTTTAGTTATTTGTATTGATTATTTTTCTTTAATTTTTTGAACTTTTTTAGGTTTACAATTTTAACTTGAAAACAATAACATCGGAGTATTATTTTTAATCAGACACTAATCCCAAATCTAGAATATGAGACTAGAATAGCAAACTTGAATTTTTCAGGGGACAAAACTTTGAAGTTTAAAACATGCAAAATTCGTAGATAAAAGTAATTTTTCATAATTTTTCATACTAACAAATCATCCCATAAACAAAATTCAACTATATTGTCATAAGATCAAATCTAATCAACTTTTCTGGGGGTGAACGAACATAATTAGCATATATCTTGAAAAAAAAAGAATTAACAAGTAATTAATCAACTAATTAACAACATCCCAAGCCAGCTGATCATCCATACAATTAAGCCCACAGTTATACGCACTCTCCGAATTCAACAACCCACAATCCCCCAACTCAAAATCAAATCCCTCAAACGCATTCCCCACCCCCTCAAATCCACAATTCCCCATCTCCATCTGCGGCGCTTCCACAATCCGATCTCGATTCGCCTCCTCGAACCCTAATTGACCGCCCCAATCAACTCCGCAGCTCTGATTCACCATCCCAAACGCATTCGAATTAGGGGCGTTAATTACGCTCGGAACGGCGTCGTTTGTTATTGCCGCGGCGGAGGAGGTGGTTTCGATTGTGAAAGTGGTGGCGTTTTTGGTTTTTCTCTTGTAGGAGGATGAGGAGGAGAGGAGGTTGTGTGTGTTGGGATCTAAGCCTTGAGCGATGAGCTTCTTTTTGATGCATGAATTCCAGAAGTTTTTGACTTCGTTATCGGTTCTTCCCGGTAAATGCTTGGCGATTTGGGCCCAGCGGTTGCCGAGAATGCGGTGGACGTCGATGATGAGTCGTTCTTCTTGGTCGGTGAAGGAGCCTCTTTTTAAGTCCGGGCGGAGGTAGTTTATCCATCGCAGTCTGCAGCTCTTGCCGCACCTCTCCAGTCCTGCACACCGGCACGGCTACTTAAATCGGCTTATAAAAAATTGCTGACCACCTTTGTATATATTCATGGGATGAGATCACATGTCCAATAAATCTCTATCCAATTGAGATCTAATTTAAAACGACGTAAGTTTTCGGATTAAAAAAAATGCACTCTTTAATAATTTATTAAATCCTTTTTTCAATCTTATCCTTTTAATTTGTTGTTTTTCAATACAAAACTACGTCGTTTTGAATCAGACACCAATTGGACATGAATTTTTTGGACAGATGATCTCATCCCATATTCATGTATACTTATATTATAACTAGCACAACCATTAATCGTGATATATACGACGTTGTATTTCGCCCTATTTAAGGTATGTGTTTTATAATCGTATATAATACTACATAAAATACATAAACCAACCAATAAAAAAACATCGATTGTCATCAAATGAGTTGTTAGTGTTAAATAAAAACCAGGAATGAACCAAAAAAATGTGTAATTAAGCATCATTCACAAAAAGATGAATATGGCAGAATGCTTTTATAAAAAGTTAAAGTATGTTTCCAACAATGCAGCATGCATAAAATTGAACAACCCTTACTCAAAACGGGTTGTGACAGCCGTCATTCTAGACCAAAAATCATAATCACATTTAAATTATTTATATTAGATGCATGTTTTATTGATATCTTTCTAAAGATATAAAAGTCAAAACAATTTATAAAAAATAAAAAACAAACGGCAAAAACCTAAAGCCCAAAAATTAATATATTTTTCGCTACAATCTCCACCAAAATCTCCAAATAAAATAGCATGCTATCTATCATTCCCTCTAACTAACCTGCACCTTATATATTAGTTTGCCTAACCTGTGTAATTACGCATAAACTACACAAGTAATCACGAAGAGAAAAACTTTCATGCACAAAACTATGCATTAGTTTGCCTAACCTGTGAAACTACGCATAAACTACATAAGCACTCACAAATAGAAAAACTTTCTCGCACAATCCGAAAAATAAATAAATAAATAAATCCGTCGTATAGGACAAAATGGTAAAATCGAAAATAAAAGGGCATTGAAGGGCATTTATGGTAGATAGCGGAAAAGAATGGGAGAGCACCTGTATTGGTAAATGTATGTATAAATAGATAATATTGATACGTGATATTTCTCATTTTTTTTTATAAAAAAAGTGTGTTTTTGCATATCGGAAAATTATGTTCACCAACGTAACCAAACTAATGACACCCGAAGCACAAAAATCGAAAATGGGGAGAAAATAAATTTCTCGTTTTGTATTGTCAAAAGACAGCAATTACTATAAATATGTAGTTTATCCTTAAGAAAAAAGTATTACTCCCTCCGTCCCGCTTGACTTGTCTCACTTTCCTTTTTGACTTGTCACATTTCCTAAAAAGTAAAATAATTACTACATAAACTCCAACTTTTTCTTTGTAGGACTCCTTCCACTACACACAACCAATCATTCTTCTTAATCTCTGTGCTGAAAAGATATGAGTCAAGTCAAGCGTGAGGGAGGGAATACTAAATAACAAAAGCGAAAGCCCACAAAACCTACAATAAAAGTAATACAACACAAAAAGTCCAAAAAAATAATTAAACAGATAACTGTTAAAGGTCCATTTGAGGCCCTAAATCATGGAATTTGGCCGAAAAGACCAGTCATTAAACCCTAATAAACATAAATAACAAAAGCAAAAGCCCAGATAACTTAATTAAATACTCTCTCCGTCTCAATTATTTTGTTCACTTTGCCTTTTATAGGTTTTTAAGGAGAGTTGTTTGTTGTGTGTAGAGTTGAGTAAAGTTATGGGTCCCATAGAAAAGTTGTGTAATAATTTGCCATTTTTGGAAAGTGGACAATATATTTCGAACATTCCAAAATGGAAAAGTGAACATAATAATTAGGACGGAGGGAGTATTAAAGTTGGCTTGTTTGTTTCTCAACATAAAATAAACTTTAATATAATCTAGTAGGTTCACTAACTTTACACACAACAAACAACTTTACTAGTCTCTATACCGAAGTCGAATAAATCATGTTTATTGGGACGGAGTGAGTAATACAACCTAAAAATCCCAAAAGACAATAAAACAAATGCAAATAAATTATTAAACAGTCTGTTTGAGGCCCTAAACAACGAATTTGGTCCAAAGATCATGTCATGAGACACTAGTACACCTAAATAACAAAACCAAATTATTGAGCGATGTGTTTGATGCCTTAAACGATGAAATTTGGCCGAAAAAAAGATCGTAATTACAAGGGCACACCACTATGAACAAAGTATCATTATCTCTAATACAGTGTATTAGAGAGAGAGAGAGAGAGAGAGAGAGAGAGAGAGAGAGAGAGAGTGTGTTATTACCGGCAAGTTTAGGAACAGAACTCCAGCAGCCATGGCCGTATTTGGTGATATGCCGAATAAGCTTTTCATCTTCTCCGGGAGACCAGAGCCCCCTCTTAACCTTCTGTTTGCTGCAGCAGTGGTGCCCCATTGATTGCCTTGTCATTCATCCGCCGCCTCACAACAAACACCGCTTGGAGTGGACTCTCTATTTATACTAAACATTCAAAACTAAACAAAAGAGGATGACTAATAAAGGTGGAGATACCTCCTTTATTCAAATATGACTGTTTCCCCTAGTTTTGGCTATGCTGTGCATGTTTCTTGGTTAAGTGTACGAAATAGTATAAGTTTGTGTGATAAATATCCAAACATCATATCATCATCGAATTATTTTTTAAGGCAAGTGACAACGAGAGTAATCAGGATATAACCCCTAAACCCTAATCGTATACAATTCCTCAACCTACTCGATAACATAGGGTATATCTGAGGGGCAGATTCAGAATGTGAGAGAAGTGACTGGATAGTGGAATTTCGAAAAAGGGAGGGATGAAATAATAAAAGTTTCAAAATTACACACGCAAAACGGGATTTCATCTACCATGGAGCTACAGTTCAAATTGTCCAAAATAGGTGATTTTATGTATTACTATATATATTTTGAAGAAAAAAAATCAATTCATTTTCCATTAAAATTACAAATTTTACCGATTTAATTTTGTAAATCTGAAATAGAATTTGAATATGGACTTTAACTACAATTATACTTGTATGTGAGTGCTTGAGTAGCTTGTATTTGACGAGTTCAATGCCTTTTAAGCTTCATGGCTACTCATCCAACTCCAGCTTGTTAATTAATTAATACTTTATACATTTCTAATATACATCACTTTCACGTGTAATTAATATTTATGACTAGAAACATGCAAACTAACAATAACAAGAAAACTTTTTTATTATTATTTTCCACTCAACATTCTTAACCATATCATTTGCTATGCCGCAATAACTTCCATTTCACCTTTTATTTCAATAACGAGATTACATTCACGTGTAACTCAATTAATTCTCCGTTATTAATTATCCACTAATTAAAGATAATTAGCACAATCAAAAGTATTTCACGATACACAATTTAGTGGTACTGTATATATTGGGGCCACCCATGTATTAGCTCGGATTTTTTTTATTTATATTAAACACCCTTTTAAATTGTAAATATACTATTTAATTCCTTAATTAGTTTGCATATTCCCCTCCCAAAATTATATATTCATTCCTCTCAATTTAAATTCTGGATCTGTTCTTATATGCAATCGTTTACTAATATATATATAATAAGTGTATGAGGGATTGATGGTGGTAATTGAGATTTAGTTTGAATAGAATAGTATGAATAATGATTAGTCCCTATATAAAAATACCAATATAGTATATCCCGATGAGAAAATTAATGATGACATGGGCATTTGTGGGATTAAATGATCCCTCATCATTTCTTGCTTCCAAATTCAACGTCGGAATCATCCTTGTTACTTCCACAAACTCAAATTCTCCAAAATCGTCAATCAGATTTTATAAATTTAGTTTCTTTTAATCAAACACTCATTAAGAGTAGATAGAGAGTTAGATAACTCCCGATTTATATGACATAAAAAGTCCAACTATATATTTGCGTGAAAATTGTCCAAAGGTGACAAGACCCTATAATACAAAGTGTAACCAAAACTAAGAAAAGATCATGAAACATAAGTGATCGATATAAAACACAAAAGTATAGGGATAAATAAAATGTAAAAAATAACAATTAGAATAACCCAACAGATCCATTCCAACTAAAGGCAACAAATATTTAGAACGGGAGATCTATAATATATATTTCAAGAGTGAAATTGGGGATTTATGATTTTCATTGATGCGAAAATGCATTTTCAATATTTGAATATTGTAATTTTACAAAAAAAAAAAAAAAACTTAGACGACCCTCAATCCACCTATAAGGTCTTTCATACACATGAAAAATGAAAACGTGAAACCTCTCTCTCTAGTTACCTCCACACTAACAACGGCCGACGGCAGAGAGAGAAAGAGATCTAGAAGACTAGAACAATGTCAATATACATGTAGTAATTAATCAAAATCTATAATGAGGGTGGAGTGGGCAGCCCCGCCTAATGATTCAAATTCACCCTTGTCAATTTCTGTTAGAGAAAATCAAGTGAAAAAGCAAATTAAAACCGGTGCTATATATGTCTCCTTTTCCCCAAATTTTATGTATTGATTGATTGATTTTACTCCTCCCGCATCATTACTCGTTATAAATTATTATATTTCAAAAAAAAATCTCATTTTTTTCTCAAGGTACATAAGGAACAAAGGTGGATTTAAAGAGCCCCTCTAATCATGCCGATGAATTTTTATATGTATTTTACAAAAGTATTGTGTTTTGTTCTTCGAAAGTTAAATTTCGGCCTCTACCATTCAACTCTCGTAATCCTAGATCAACCCTGATAACTGGTGACTCGAGTCCGTAACAAACTAATAGTAATTATATATAAATTCAAATTAATGAACATCCAAATGAAATACTACATATTATACTAGTGGAGTAGTGAGATTGAAGAGAAGTTCTTCCTTAACAAGTCTTTATTATACTTGACAAGTAAATTGATGTTGTGTTTGTCTTCGTGTATGGATATAATTTGTTATGATCCAGATAATGAAGTGGAGCCAATGAAAAGAAAGCCAAAATTATTAATTACTTTGTCATATATAGAAAAATGAATGCTGAGGTGGGGGGTAGATTTATCGTGTTGGGGAAAAAAAGTTGAAAGTAGAAGGCTTTCTTGTCTTGATAGACTTTAAAAGCTTACATGCAAGCTGACCAGTCATCAAACTATAATATCTATTCCAGAGAAAATGAAAAAATAAAATTAATAAAAAATACACTATGTATTGACTCAATAGGTTCACAAAGATTATGTCTAAGGGCATTATTAACAGGGGCGGATCCAGGATTACGAGAGAGGGGGGCGAAACTTAAAAATTCGATAAAGAAGAGGGTGAAGTGTACATTCAGGGGGGGCGAAATACGAAATTTCTTAAAAATTACATATATAAAATCGCGTTTCGACACGAGCCGGAAGCCGCCGCGGCGCCCCTTGGATCCGCCCCTGATTATTAACTATAGAATTTAAGGGGTGTGTGGGACAAAAACTCCTATTGTGTAATTGATCCAAATTTTTTATATTTTTAGAAAATTACTATTTCAATCTTTCTAAATTGTAGAACAGTCTTAGCTACGTAAAGAGCGTGGATATTTCACTATTTTATAATAATAATTTCATGAGGAGTACATATTACAAATTAAAAAGAATCCTATTTATACTAGACTGCAACACTAATTACAATTTATATGGATACCCGACAATAACAATCCTAAGAACCTAGATTGGACCAAGGCCGAAATGCATAAATCCGCCAAATAATTTCACCCTAATATTAGTCTTGATATTAGGCCTTATATTAATATGTTCGAAACTATACTGTGTCGTTTCAATATTTGCCTGACATTAAGTTCGATATTGAATTTGAATTATTATATTAAACTATTACTCCTACTTCATGTTCACTCTTCGGCTCCTAAATTGAATTTGGTTACAATTCAATACATTTTTGTATAGCAACGGTAATTCATAAGTATGGAAGGTAAATATATTTGGGTGTTTATTTGTATAGAAAAGTGAAGGGTGATGATGATGATGATGCTGAAGGTGAATTTGGATGGACCCCTACTCCAAATTAATCTCCACTCAGACTCAGATTGATTAATTAATCTTTGCCGACAACTTGCAATCATCTTCTCACACTCCTCTTTCGACTTATTTCAATGCAATTGAGTGATAAAAGGCAATGCAGATTACTTATTATAGGTCTCTCTCTCTCTCTCTCTCTCTCCTCTCTCTCTCTCTCTCTTTCACACACACACACACACACACACACACACAATTAAAATGTGCCCATAGAAACAGTAATTTGTAGTCTACATATGATAATTAACGATTATTAGCATATAATAATTAAATTGTGTACTTTGATAGGGACTTGGAGTGTACATCCAATTAGGAATCGTGTTTATTGAAATTAGATGATTCATATTTTTAAACAAACCAATCCACACTCTACATATATATGTTTCTTGCGTGATATAATTATTTAGCATAATTTGGACAAGTAATTAAAACTTGTTAATTAGTGATAATAACTACATTAATTATTGATTTTAAGATTAGGGTAACAAGATTTTTGTGAGGTTGACACATAAGTCTAGCAGCTGGATTTAGACTAGTCAATAATGTATGGAGGGTGATTGGGGCGGGGTAGAGTGTATTAATAAATGTTAATGTCTCGACTTAAAATATAGTATCACCATTGTGAAAATGTACGTAAGATAATATAAGTTCACCCGAAACTCGAAAATAACGACTAAGAGTATTTTTAAAAACTAATGTGCATAGTTTTTTTTTAATTAATTCTTCTATAAATATGGACATATCCAAAATTAAAATTACGTGAAAATTCGAGAGAATCGAGCAAAATATGTAATTTAAGAACTAATTTAACATTGAAATTGATGTAAGAGAATGAAAGGGAATAATATGCAAAAAAAGGTACGGAAATATGATAAATTGAAATGTATAGAAGTTTAAGATTGAAAATTAAATTTTATGCACAATTTTATTGTGTGGATTTAGTTTTAAAAACACAAAGCGGTAATTTGATTAACTATTAGGATACCTGAATCCTGAGTGTAAATTAGGGCATCAAATTAATAGCTAAAAAATTCTTTCACAAAATTAAAAAGATATTTATTATTATTATTATTGTTATTATTATTATTATTATTATTATTATTATTATTATTATTATTATTCGAGTGGTGCGTTTAGCAAAATGAATAGCCGTCTTCTCCAGCGGCGCGTTCTCTGCACCGACAAGTCACGGAGTTCTTCGGCTTATTCCATCAAGAAAGCGGCTTCGCCTGTCAAAGCTCTCCAACTCTACGCCGCCATGCACCGCCAATCCATCCGCTCCTACTCTTTCTCAATCCTCCACGCTCTCAAATCCTGCGCCCACCTCCCCAACAACCTCGCCCTCACGCGCCACCTCCACGCCCACCTCCTCAAGCTCGGCTTCTCCGCCCACCTCTACGTCGCCACGAGTCTCCTCTCCGTCTACGCCTCCACTCTTTTCAACGACGCCCGCCAACTTTTCGATGAAATGCCCGCGCGCAGCGCCGTCTCTTGGAACGTCATGATCACTGGATATTCACGGCAAGGCAATGTGAGAGCCGCCCGCCATGTGTTCGACGAAATGCCTGAACGAAACATCGCTTCTTGGTCAGCGATGGTTGCTGCTTATATTAACAACTCTTTATGGAGCCACGGCTTAGCACTTCTCCGGCGGATGATCTCCGCCGATATCGACCCCGATCAGCTAACCCTAGGCCCGATTATCGCTGGGTGTGGGCGTCTCAGCTCCGCCGGATTGCCGTTGGGAAGATCGATTCACGCCTTCGTCATCAAGAACAAATGGGAATTCAATGTGGAGTTGGGAACTTGTTTGCTCGATATGTATTCGAAAAACGGCCTATTCAAGAATGCGCTCTTGATATTCGACACGATCGAAACCCTAGACAGGAACGTCGCCACATGGACGGCTCTAATCTGCGGCGCCGCCCAAAATGGCCACGGTCGAGAAGCATTGCTTGTATTCGAGAAGATGATCGACTCCGGTACGAATCCCAACGAGCTAACGTTCACCGGAGTACTCACGGCCTGCGTGCAAGCTGGATTAGTAGACAAGGGTCGTCGGTATTTCACCATGATCGGACAGTTTGGTCTTAGGCCGACGATTCATCACTACAGCTGCATGATCGATTTACTCGACAAAGCCGGGCTTGTGAGCGAAGCGTATCAGGTCATCAGCACAATGCCCTATGAACCCAACACGGTCATCTGGGGCTCGTTCTTGTCGTCGTGCAAGTTGTACAGAGAGTTCGAGATGGCTGACAAGGTCATCAGTAAAGTGATGTCGATGATCAGGCCGGAAAACGACGGGGGGATATACTCAATTATATCTGATCTGTACATGTTAGGTGGTAGAACAAGTGAAGCAGAGAGGTTAAGAGAGTTGATGCTGGGACAGAATGTGAGGAAGGTTAGGGCATCTAGTTTCATTACAAACTAGAAACAACTTCTATCAAGAACAAGAAATTGAATTTGAATCATTAATTACTGTAGTTTCTTGAAATCTAAACTACTAAGTGTAAAATCAATGCATGGTTCAAAGATCAGAATCTTTTTTTCTTCTAAAGTGAATGTTGGAAATCACATCCAAAACAAAGTGAGAAGAGCAAGGTAAGAAGGCACCTATCAGCTTCTTCGACGAAAAACTTCAAACAATGGCTTTCGAACCACAGAATTGAGTAGCTCCATCGTACTCGAATCCGAAAGACCTTGCTTGAATGGGGTTCCTCTCTGCTTTCAAAGTACAGCAACAGACTAAACTATTCAGTTTCACTTCATGTTCTTCATAGTAGCCGGCTGAGAGACTTGATGAGCGATTTCAAGTTTTTTCTCATGACTTCATCCCCAGTGAATCCGGATATATCGGAGCTTATGTTCTGCACATTTGTGGGAGTGAAGAAAACAGAAATTCCGCGATAAGTGTAATGAGAATATAAAGAGAGATAATGCACATTCTAAGCTTCAGGACCAGCTGGTGCAGCATACCTCAATGTTCTTCAATGTGAAAATGAGGGTATAGATAGACTTCTGAATTAGTTCGACATTGTCTGGAGTTAAAATTGATGATTGCACCTTTCTGTAAATTCCGTACAGTTAGCACCATTCTCCAATTTGCAAAGAAATGATGTTCAGAAAGAAACCACTTTGCATGATAGATGACAATATAGCAAATTACAGTATAAAACATGCATACCGGCTAATCAAACATTGGTGGGCATAGGTGAAGTGAATAATGCACATGCACTGCAGATGGATTAATCTCGAATATTGCTTAATTCATATATTGAAACTGTCAAACATTTCTGTTAAGGTCGAAACCAAAATGAAGACAATGGTCTACCTGAGATCCTCAGAAGCTCGTGTAAGGCTTTTGGTCAAGTTCTCAACTTCTTTCAGTAAACCACTATCATGAACTTCAGCCAATAACGGTTCTACATCTTCAGCTATAGCTTGAATCTGAGAAATCACTACATCAGAGACCGGATCTTGCATGAGAATACATTCCATCTCATTGACAGCATAGTGAATTCAAGAGAAGCATTAAGACAAATATGTTATGTCTAGTCAGAGACATGATAATTTTGCAAGCCCTTGATCTAACACAATGTGCATTTGTTGGCTGAAGATGGAGAAATAGAATGTCAGTATATTTGATCCATTTCAAAAGTCCTAAACCAAGTAATCATAAAAAAAACTATTGCGACAAAAATTAAAAGGAAATACTAATGAAAGAACATAAATAAGTAAATAACAACAGAAAATATAATTATATGAGATGGGATTTCAGTTAAAATGTCCTATGTTTCAATCAAATTCCATTTTCACTGTAAAAGATTATAACATTTCCCTGCAGGTAAACGATTAACTAGAATCTAAATTGGCAGAATTTAAACAAAAATAAAACCAGAAATGCTATACACTTATAACCGTGGAGATGTCACCAGGAGATCCAAAACGAGCATATTCAAGATAAAAAAAAAAAAAAATAGTCGAGTAACAAATATCACGCTGAACAGACCTTTGAAAGCAATGGTCTTGCGTCTTGAATAACAGCAGCAACCCGTTCAGCCAATGCGTAGGTATTTGTAACACCAATTCCTTCAACCTCACGGCCAATGCGAGTAAAAATTCCAACCAATGCATCCAAGCTCACCCCTTGTTGCCCCTTAATCTTTTGTCTATCACAAACAATTAGACCCTCTTTTACGCAACTCGAATGAAGGGGTCCAACTGATGGCGTTGGAATGGGGTCTCGTGGTGTGATATCAATCAGTGTTTCCATGAGAAGACCCGATTGATTCACTTCAACCACCGAATTCCGTGGAATTATAATCTTATCATCTTCAATCTAGAAATATCAACATCAAGAGAAACAATTATAGAGCCTATTCAAACGAAACAATAACTAGAAAATCAAGTCAAAAACTTGTACCTCAACTACAGCCTCAATATTCCTCAAGGAGGGATTAACACGAACCACATTGCCGACGTTTACCCCTCTAATCCTCACCGGAGTTCCAGTGCTAATGCCGGAAGCATGATCAAACTCAAAAGAAGCCAAATACTTGTTAAATTTTGATCTTAATTGAAACCCCCTCAACCAAGCCAAGCTAAAGACTAATAGGAATGCTCCTGAAACAAGGAACAATCCAACTCCACCCTCCCACACACTTTTCCTACCGAAACCAAAATCACCCAAAGGCCTCAAAGTTGACTTCCAAATCGACCGAGGAACATCTAGAAGCAGCGAGAGCGAACTCCTGGATTCAGACGACGAAGCATTCTGGTCGGCATGACCGGAACCAGAATTTGAAGAGGCTTGAAGAAGAAGACGCTTCCGATTCCTATGTCTAAGAGGAGTAGCCAGACATGGCAAGAAGCTCAATGCACCATTTCCTGAAGTAGGTTTCATAGGATAGGATCGCAGAAGGGCGGGGCTTGTGGAAACGAAATGCAATGTGTTCGTTTCCATGTTCCTTTTAAACCCTAATCTGAAAATCTTAAAGTAATAGGTTACAACTAATACTTCTCAGCAGCGAATCGATTCCGAATTTTACCCTCGATCTTTGACATTGATGGACTAGCTAAAAAAAAAAAAAATACTGAAATGAAGAACAGCTTACATCACTAAAATCCATAGAACTAATTGGGTCAAAATTCAAATACATACCAGAAATAAGAATCAAGTAGGGCAAACTAGAAAGGGACGAGATACCTTATCATTGCTCGATTCACGTCGGAAGCTCCGCCAGATACCAAATCCCTAGCCTGACCCAGAGAGAGAGGAGAGAGATCCGAGTGACGAGAAGGAAATTTGGGTTATTGGGCTGGGCCGTTATGTAAATATTAGAATATGGATTTTTGACCCAAATAGGATATTCTTTTGATCATTTCATAGGAATTGTGCACACAAACCTTATGATCTTGAATTCTTAATCCAAATTGGATTGAACATTTGAACTTATATTTAATTATATAATTTATTTAGTTACTGTATAATGTTGATCCGAATTTGTTTTGATCCGATGAGTTCGAGGTGCAACTTTTTTACGTGTTGAGTAGGCCGAAGATCATAATTAATGGTTCAAATCCTTTACAAGGAAATTGGTTACTATCCTACATTGGAGAATTAATGAAGATCGTTATTAATTTCACCTATAAATAGGTAGATTCTCTTATTGTGTAAGATATCCATCTAAAAATTAATCTTTGGGTTAGGAACATCCCGAATCATAGCTTCTATATCTCGAAGATCATAACGCATAATCCTGTCTTGGTGGCGCTTTCAGACGAAGTCTTGGTGACACTTTCAGATGTAGTCGAAAGACAAATTGAACGAACTTTTCTTGCTTTTATTCGTATCTTGTATATTCCGCTTTTTGTTCTACATTATGTAGATTTTTTGCAAATACTTGATTATATTTGGGGGAACGAACAGACTACATATATTCTCCGAATCTACAATATATATACATAGTATTAGGGTTTTTTAGAGTAAAGCGCATTTAGTTTTGAGTTCCTATCAAATCCCTCGAATAACTTCTTCGAGAAATGCTAGATATCAGGTTGAGATCTCGCTACCCTAAAAATCTCATGTTCCAGTCAAAACTATGTACTTTTGGAAAAAAAAACAAAGGACAAAAGTGTAAAATGATTATATGGATTGCTATCAAACTATGTTATTTTGACTTAGACATAATTGAGACATGAAATTTTTGGGACAACTAATTCCAACACCTAAATATTTACTACTATATCATATAAGAAAGAAAAAGAAAAAAAATGAATGAGGGTTGATTGATTATAAGATGATTCAACTAAGAAGGAAAAGAATACTAATTCAGTAATCCACTGTCGGTTGAATTTGAAAGAGAAGTAAACAACTCAACTTCGCTTTGTGAACATTATAAATCCACCAATAATACAAACACTATGTGGTGTCAGGGCCGGCCCTCAAGAAGGCTTAACAGGGCGGCTGCCCATGGCCCCAAATTTTTGGGAGCCCATTTTTTTTTCATTTTAAGTTTTCTTTATATTAATAAATAAGTTTTCTACTTAAAAAATGATATATTTATTCATTCTTTTTAGTTAAAGAAAGGGCCTAATTTCTTTAGTTAATATAATAAATTTGACTCAAAATTCTATTACAAAAAATATTATATCTAGTCTAATATAATAATATAGAATTCAAAATAATTAAAATAATTGAATAGGTAATAAAAAGGGAAATACTATCCCAATTCTTCATCCTATTTGTACGCTTCTATTACTATTCATCTCTATTTCTCTTTTATTTCCAATTTATTTGTATACCAAACTGTTTTGAACACGACTAAATCACCAAAAATGGAGGTCAGCTGTTTTTTTAAAAATACATACTCCCTCCGTCCCGCTAATTCTGTCACAGTTGACTTCGGCACGGAGATTAAGAAATTTTAGTTTAGTGTGTATTTTATGAGTTTTAATTATATAAAGAAAATGACACAGTTTTCGAAGAGTGGTTGGTGGAAAGAAATGAGAATTATCCAAATTTTTGCAAGGTTAGTAAAAGGCAATCGATTTTTATTTTTTATATTTTTTTTATATTGTATTTGAAGAAATAATCTAAAGTTTTCAAAAAGATAAAAAACATAATTTTCTGAGTTCGGAGCGGAACATAATCGAGTGGAAGATAGATTTTTGAAGAGAGAGAGTATAAGAATGTGGGGTTGAGTAGTGAGTAAAGGGGACCCACTTCATTTTATGTTTAAAAGTAATTTTTATTATTTTAGGAAAGATTTACGATAATAAGCGAATGTACCCCAATTGGAACAAGTAGGACAAGAATAATAGGGACGGAGGAGTATTAAATTAGAAGACGATTAAAATAAAGTTTATAGATATGAAAGGGGGCCCATTTTTTAATGCTTGCCCGGGCCCATTTTTCTCAGGACCAGCTTTGTGTGGTGTTACGCATAGCACGTTTTTATAAAGCCACCAATAATACAAACACTATCTGGTGTTACGCATAGCACGTTTTTCATGCTACTGTATGCAATCCATCACTAGTCTCTATGTCGGCTAGAAACAAATTAAGATTGGTCAATCGTGTATATAAATATGCACCAACTGCTGCATAGAATTAAATCAAGTTAAGAAACACAATTTAAAAATCAATAGCAAGATGTTGATGGAAAGCATTTCGCGTTTGCTTTTGCTCTTCTCCGTCCTCGGCGACGACTTGCCGGAGCAGCAGAAATACGCGGTTGTTTTCGACGCTGGAAGCACCGGGTCTAGGGTTCATGTGTTTAGCTTCGACAACGACATGGCCCTCCTCCCTGTCGGCCAAGATTACGAGTTTTATCTCGCAGTAAATTTAATCCTTCATTTTCAAAAAATTACTATTTCACCTTCTAAAGTCTCAAGTGCATATTTGACTATTTGCATCTGAACTATAATCTATTTTATTTTATTTTATTTAATTTCTGGGTCGTCCGCCGTATAATTGGAATTATTTGGTGGCAGACTACGCCGGGGCTGAGTTCTTACGAGGAGGATCCGACGGCGGCGGCGGAGTCGTTGAGGCCACTCTTGGAGCAAGCGGAGGCAGTTGTTCCTCAACAAGTGCGTATTAACACACCGCTTAAACTCGGGGTTAGTTACCAAACTATATAACTACAGTATTTAACTACTAAATGCATGATTATTTGATTTTGAGTGTGTTTATTGCAGGCAACAGCCGGTCTTCGGCAGTTACAAGGCAATGCTTCTCAAGCCATACTAGAAGCGGTATGATTTCATAGATTTGGGCGGGTCCGAAAATGAATCGGGTTGTTGAAAATTCAACCCAAACCTAGTCAGCCCATATATATATAAAAAAAAAGAGAGCCTTGTCTAATTGAACTTGTTTAACAACATTAAAACCTAAATATTTGATGTTGTTTCCACATATAAATAAATAGTGTTTAATTAGTTTGTGTTTATGGATAAAAGGTGAAGGAGTTTTTCGATAAGGAAAGTAGCCTGGACTACAGGCCGGGGTGGGTGACCGTCCTTGAAGGAACAGATGAAGGTGCTTATGAGTGGGTAATGCCTTCTTCATCTAATCATACTTTAATTTAATATTCTTATTATACAATTAAATATTTGTATTCTAGGATTATAGTCTAAATCATTCAACAAGAATAATATTGTATTCTTATTTTATTATATGGGGTCACTCTACTAGCTCCACTTCTGCAAAAATAGTGTCTAATCCATTAGCTTGTGGAAACTGAATATTTTGTGCCTTTTATTTTATATGAAATTTTTTTATGAGTATTTTTTTTCAATTTTAAAATTGTATTTAGAATTGTTATTATAGTATATGAATATAAGGTCATTCATTATAGAATATAGTGGAAATCCTAATTTGGTAGTGTTCTAAAGATACTTCCTCCATTCCATTTCAACCGTCTAAATTTTTTTTGTCAAGAAAATTAAGAAAGTTGATGATTGTATATAAAAGAGTTTTAAAGTAGTGTAACTTACTAACTTTTATATAGTATTATTATTTTATTTTTTTTAAATTGAATACTTGGAATGACACAACTCAAAAGAAACACTAAAACAATTTGAGTAGGACAGATCATCATTTGCTCACCAATTCATCCTATTCATATGTAAAGACGCCGATTCTGCATACTATTTTATTCTTATTTATTTACTAATTATAGTTTTACTTTTGTACAGGTGGCAATCAACTATTTGATAGGGAATTTAGGAAAAGGTTACTCGGAGACCGTAGGTGTGGTTGATCTCGGAGGGGGATCGGTGCAGATGGCTTATGCCGTCTCCGGCGACGCTGCCGCCAACGCGCCGCCGTCATCGCCCGAAGGAGACGTCTATGTTGTCGACAAACTTACTTTAGGAACTAATTATCACCTTTACACTCACAGGCACGAATCAATGTCCAACATATTCCATGTCTCCATCTAAACTCGATCGATCACGACTCGACTAATTTGCGCACTTCTTTGATTTTCAGTTACGCGAATTACGGATTGAAAGCGGCGCGAGCTCAGAATCTAGATCTGACCGTAGGACGCGGCAATCCGTGCGTGACAAACGGTTACGAAGGTACGTACGAGTACTCCGGCGTGGTTTACGACGTAGCGCCGCCGCGCTCCGGCGCGAACATGAGAAGATGCAGGGCATTAGCTCGGAAGACACTCAACTTGGATTCGCCGTGCTCGCAGAAGAACTGCTCCTTCAACGGTGTCTGGAACGGCGGAGGCGGAGACGGGTTCGACAACTTGTACGTCGCGTCGTTCTTCTACGACACAGCCGCGGAGGTAACGTACAATTAAATTGAAAATTAGGTGAAATCGATTTTTCAATTTGGGGAAGTGGAGATTTAATTGTGTGTGTGCGGGTGTAGAGTGGTATCGTGGACGTGGATGCGAACACGGCGATTATTCGTCCGATTGTATACAGAGATGCGGCGAAGAAGGCTTGCGGCGCTAATGTGGATAATATAAAGTCTCTATTTCCGTTGATTGAAGATGAGGATTTAGGGTTCCTCTGCATGGATCTTGTGTATGAGTACACTTTGCTCGTTGACGGTTTCGGTACGTATATCATAATGGATAGTGTGTGGTAGGGTAGGGTATTCGCAATTACTAATCGAATGTATTAATTGAATGTAGGTATTAACCCGTATAAAGAAATTACAGCGGTGAAAAACTTGGACTACAAAGGTTCATTGATTGGTGCAGCATGGCCCCTTGGCTGCGCAGTTGAACTCCTATCCTTGTAATTTTGTCTCCTCTTATTTCAATAATTATTATGACCGGAGTTTATCCGAATATAAGTGAATAAAATTACGGATTTCTCACTGTCACATATAAAAAGGTTTTTGGTGTAAAAAAACCTAACGATTATGCATAATAATTATACATGGTTCGCCGTTCTAATATTCTCATATGATCCACTTCTAATTATATTAATGAATCATTCACGGCCCATCAACTTAACTTTATATTACTCCGGTTTATTTTAGGCCCAACTAATCTGGCCCAAGAAAGTTTTAACAGGCTTGACATTATGCTCGTTTCTCATTTTCTGATACATTTGATTCGTGCCTAGAAACGAAAAACTACAAATGTTTGCATATATTGGGTAAAAATCGAAAAATATCAGAGAGTGAGATTTTATTATTTTTTTATCTTAATTTTTGTGGTTTGACTTTTGGTTTTTCCTAAAATGACTAAAAAAGTTACATTGTAGTACATTTTTTAACTTTAAAAACATTTTACAAAATTGACCTGATTATTTTTCACGATAATCTATCTGTTACAGGTTTAGAATCCCATTCTAGATCATTATTGACGTATGACTCGATAAAACAATCCAAAGTCAACTACGAACCAAGTCTAACCTTGTCCAGCCTCTCTCACACTATATTTTGGAATTTAATAATTTATATTTTATTGAGGGGGAAACGTCGCCGATAGCAATGTTTTTGCCAAGAAAAGACTTGGGTTTACTTCTTGTTGTACCAAAAGACAAACTAATATTACCACGAGCTACCTAATAATTCCGTAATAAAAATTTGCATGAATCAATATCATTTGTCTACATATTTCTATATATGTATAATCTATTAACCCCAACTTGCAACTCAAATAATACCATCCAATTTAAGTAGTCAATTATCATATTAGCACGATGTCAACAATGTAATAGAACTAATTAGAGAGAGAGAGAGAGAGAGAGAGAGAGAGAGAGAGAGAGAGAGAGAGAGAGAGAGAGAACATGCAACAAGTGTAGGTGGGCTAGATGATCAAAACATAGCACCAAACTTCCTTAAGAATCAAGAAAAGTTAATATCACGCTAACCCACCATTTAATTTTTCTGGTGAAAATATTTAGTATATATTTTTTATTTATTACTACAAAACTAACAATAATACAAAATCTTAGTGTTGATGTAAGAATGTTAGTACAAATGAAGAAGTTTCTAACCCATGCTTGTTTCTACTAATTCCAATTAAGTTCAATTCTTGACTCCTTCAACTCTCTCCCTTTGTCTACGCCTCTCTTTAGTTAACTTCTTCACGTCATGGCATGGCATCATCTCTACACCACCACCACCACCACACCACCACAAAACCACTAGTTTTATTATTAATATTAGTCTCCTCTATTTCTCGTTATTTTAAATAGAAACCGTAGACCTCGCGCCCAAGTCTTCCCCTCCCTCCTTTTCTCTCCTCCTAAATTGAATTTCACTCGTCTTTTATTGTATCAAACAAATCTTGCTACCTCCACGGCCGCCGCCTATCGCCGCCGTGAAATATGGCGGCTGACTCTTGTTTGCTACTAATACTTATGTCAACCGTTTTATTAGTTGAATCGAGATTTGTGGTGGAGAAGGGCAGCATAAGCGTGGTGTCTCCGTACAACAAGCGGTCGAAGCACGACGCCGCAATCGCCAACTTCGGCGTGCCGGACTACGGCGGATCATTGACCGGGACTCTTGTCTACCCCGAGAAGGGGCAGTTGGGTTGTTCTCCATTCGACGGCGATAAACCCTTCAAGCCGAAATCGCCTCGCCCCACCATCCTCCTCCTCGACCGTGGAGGTATGAATCATTTAATTCATTTGAATTAAATATCACAGTATTTGATTCATATTTGTATCTCTTTTTCATACTATTCGAGTGTGAAACTTAATTCGTGTTGGATATGATACAATGTTATTTGCTATTTGATTCGTTTACATGAATTTGATAATTTATTTTTATTCATATTCAATTGTTACTTGGATATCAAACTTGATTCATATTTGATACGTTGATACAATTTTACATGAATTTGATATCATGTTCGTTATTTATATATTCGTATTCATATTCAGATGAATCAAATCATCAAATGTGAAACTCGAATCAATGGGTTCAAATACTCAATTCCATCTTTATTATTTTTATGGAATATTTTATAAGCAATCGTAGTATTCTAACTCTATGTTCCTCCCCCTAACAGAGTGTTACTTCGCCCTGAAGGCGTGGAACGGCCAACAGGGGGGCGCCTCCGCCGTCCTGATCGCCGACACCATCGAAGAACCCCTGATCACCATGGACTCCCCGGAGGACAGCGGTCCAGAGACCGCCGAATACGTGGAGCGTATCACGATCCCCTCGGCCCTCATCGAGCGGTCCCTGGGCGACACGCTCCGGGACGCGCTCAAGCGGGGCGAGGACGTGGTGGTGAAGATGGACTGGTCCGAGTCGATGCCCCACCCGGACCAGCGGGTGGAATACGAGCTATGGACCAACAGCAACGACGAGTGCGGGAGCCGGTGCGACGAGCAGATGAGGTTCATCAAGAGCTTCAAAGGGAATGCCCAGATACTTGAGAAGGGAGGGTATACCCAATTTACCCCTCACTACATAACCTGGTACTGCCCCAGGGATTTTGTGCAGACCGAGCAGTGCAAGTCTCAGTGTATTAATAAGGGGAGGTATTGTGCTCCGGATCCGGAGCTGGATTTTAGGCAGGGGTATAATGGGAAGGATGTGGTGGTTGAGAATCTGAGGCAATTATGTGTGCATAGGGTGGCCAATGAGACCAACCGGTCTTGGATTTGGTGGGATTATGTGTCCGATTTTCATATTAGGTGTTCCATGAAGGAGAAGAGGTATAGCAACGAGTGTGCAGAGGAAGTGATGAAATCACTAGGTAACACCAACTGCACTTTTCTTCATGTGTTGTACACATTCCAATTCCAATGTTTTCACCAACTACAGTTCGAATTGAAATTGTGGACTCAAGGTTCACTCGATTCCGGTCCACCATTTTGGAACGGGAATCAAAACCGAGCGCCTCTATGCAGAGGTGGACACAGGGGGTGCAAGCGTCCCTCAAAATCAATTTCTAAAAAATTTACCTACAAGTTTTTGAAAATTTATTATTTCACATTTTGGAAATTGTATATTCGTACTTGATAATTAATTTTGGGTCCACCTTTGCCTCTATGTGTATGTGTACCATTTATGATTAGTAGTTCTGTCATGATATTTAGGCCTTCCTATTGAGAAGATAAGCAAGTGCATGGGTGATCCCGAAGCCGATACCGAAAACGAAGTCCTCAAGCTCGAGCAAGAGCTTCAAGTAAATTCACTCTCTTTGCATAATTTCCTTGGTCTTTCTGTAACAGCAAAGCAATCTGTGTGTAGGTCGGTCACGGATCGCGCGGTGATGTTACAATCTTACCTACAATGGTGATGAACAATGTGCAATACAGAGGTGAGTTGAGCAGTTATAAAATATATATGCATGTGTTGAGAGTAGAATCAGAATGTGTGTTTGTTTTGTGGCGTAGGGAAGTTGGAGAGGAGTGCAGTGTTGAAAGCCATTTGTGCTGGTTTTAAGGAGACAACTGAACCGGCTATTTGTCTCAGCGGAGATTTGGAGACAAACCAGTGCCTTGACAACAATGGAGGGTGTTGGAGGGATCCTAAATCTAATGTAACAGCTTGCAAGGTAGTATTTGAGATAAAAATAGGTTTAGAGGAAACTCACCGTTGACATTGTTGCTCATACTTTGCAAATATGGGGCTGATAAAGGGTGTTTGGTTCATTGAAGGACACATTCAGGGGAAGAGTTTGTGAGTGCCCCCTAGTGAGTGGCATTCAGTTTGAAGGAGATGGATATGCATCATGTGAAGGTATATTGCCTTAACACTACTTGTATGAGTACGATTCTTCTACACTAAAACCTCTATAGTGAAGATTTTATTATTTTATAGAGATATTAATTATTAATAAATTCATATTTAGAATTTAAAGAGCGATTTTGGAATTCGACGAAATTCATTTTCGATTAGACGAACTTAAAGACTAACAAGATTATTAATCTGCAGCTGTTGGACCAGGGCGATGCTCCGTGGATAATGGAGGTTGCTGGTCGGACAACATGCACGGTGAGAAGCTCTCAGCGTGCAAGGAATCAGATCCATCGGGATGCTATTGCCCAAATGGCTTCAAGGGTGATGGCAAGACATGTGAAGGTATATTCTCCTTTGTACTTATCATCTTCAACTTGTTAATAAACCTAAGCCTTTCTCTCTTTAATTTAATCTCTACTTGCAGATGTGGATGAGTGCAAATTAGGGACTGCCTGCCAGTGTGATGGATGTAGCTGCAAGAACACTTGGGGCGGATTCGAGTGCACGTGCAGAGGCGATCAATTATACATCAATGAGCACGATACTTGTATCGGTATGTTGGGCTTCATTTTCTTGCCTATTTACTCAACCCGTCATGTTAGTAGCGTCTTGTATTCTCGATTAGACTGTCTCATTAGTAATGTTATGTTTCTCGAAATGGGAATCACATTAACACCAATCCATTATTGTGGGGCCCACTAGGTCGAACAAGGGGGGAGAACAAGGACGGAATCATGAATTTCAACTTCTATTAAGAAACCCCCCCCCCCACACACAAAGTTCTGTCGCCTCCCCATTCTTCCTATTATTGTGGGGACCGTAGTCATTAACATACTATAAGTCAATTTCCCAATCTCCGTGTCAAAAAGAAATAAGACATTACTAATGAGAAGGAATTAGTATTTCTTTTGCTTATGAATGATGTAGTGTAATAAACTGAATTTGTGCAGAGAGGAAGAGTTCAAAGGTGGGAGGGATTCTTACAGTGGTGGTGCTGGCTGTAGTGTTGGGTGCTGGAATTTCTGGCTACATATTCTACAAGTACAGATTAAGGGTAAGTGAAGAGAACTTTTTTTCTCTTTTCTTTCTATTGCAACTTGCAAGGATCAAATAATGACAAAGATTTGGTTAATTTGAAATGCAGTCTTACATGGACTCCGAGATTATGGCTATCATGTCACAGTACATGCCACTAGACAGCCAGCAGAATAATCAGCTGGTTGTTCATCATGACACTGAACCATTAACTCATGTTTCTTCAGTTTGAGGCCATCATTTGAGATGCACAGATACTGCACCCATTTTCCAACATCCAGACAGCAAATAGGAAACAACACCCTACTGGTTGTGTACAGAAGAGTTTTTGAGAGGACATGTAAAACAAGGGCTGTAATAAGTTACCACAACCACACATTTGTAGCCTTCTAAGCATATAGGAGTTTAAAGTAAATTGCTTCTTTGTTTTACAATAGAAACACCTATACAAACCACACAAAATAAATCATGTCTAACATGCTCACACCAAATGAACCATCTCTAAGGGCAAAATGTAATAATTCAATTCTACAATTTTGGATGCAAAAATAGTAGCTACAATCAGCCATACATAGCATGCTGAATGCAAGCTAAATTAAAGCAGCAATATTGGAAGAAAGGAGATCAAAAAGCATCCTGCTAGACTAATTGATTATCAATATGCCAAATGTGACGACGATACCATACCACTAACTTAAAACTTTGAAGATACAAGTACACAACCTTGAAGATCTCCTAAACAACAGCAAATGCAAAACAAAAGTATCTAACAACTTCATAATAAGGCCAATATTGCAGTGCCAGGAGTTTCGACTCGAAGAATTTCACAAGATTCACGGTGTGCTTCAGCTCATCTCTTTCTACCACCACGTTCTCTGAGAGAGAGTGATAGTGTCTCACCCGGTCCGACATTGTAATAAGCAAGAGACAAATTATCCTTGAAGAACCCTGCCTTCCCACTTAGCTTCTGTTTATTTGCAGGAAGCTGGATCTCACCAGCAATCTTCTCTTTCAAGCTGCCAACTGTTTCAGACAAGGTTTGCACAGAAATCTCTAGTAATTGACCCTTTAGGTTTCCTTCATCGTCGACATTAGGAACTGATATGCTAATGCGAGCAGCACCCTGAAACCACACACGAATTACACAAAATTAGAAGCAAGTTATAAAGTATCCACATGGATTAAAATTCTACATATGAAAAGGGACAAAAGAGAGAAGTTAAGTTCATTTACCGAATGTTGTGCACGAAACTGGTCTTCAGGAATGAGCATGGAGTCATCAAGCTTTTGCCTCTTGGGCTCTGGCTCTTCAGGAAGAGGTGGGGGGGCTTCCTCGGGCGGTGGTGGTGGAGGCATTCCTATGTGCATCGGTGGTGGTGGGACCATAGGCATGCCTTGTTGGGACATAGGTCCGGGAACAAATGGCGGCCTAGGACCCAAATGTGTAAACTGTGACCCAGGTGGTGGTGGAACAGGGATATTAGAAGTCATGGACATAGACGGAGGCATTGGTGGACGGTTACCCATAAGATGTTGTGCATGCATCATAGGCATTGAAGGAGGTGGAGGGCGAATAGAAGGAATCACATTGACAATCGGGGGCCCAGGTGGTTGTGGTGCAACACCTCCACCGCCGGTTGGGTTTGGATATTGGACCATTGTGGGAGGTCTGGGGATATTCAAGGCAAGACCAGGAGGTGGAGGTAGTGGCCTAATTGATGGCATGCCGGGCTTAAGAGGAGGAGGCGCTGGACCCGGAAGGTTATTGTTCGAGGGATCAATCATGTCATCAGCACCAGTATTCTGAGACATGGCCTGGCTGGCTGTACGGCCAATACTTCCTGTGTGACCATCCCATATGACTTGTTTGGGTTGCTCGTCTTTCTTCTTTTCAATTTCAGCCTTTACAGCATTAGAAACTTCTTCCTCTGTTGTACCAAAAATGTCGGGACGTGTTCTTGCAAGTCCCACAATGTTCCTAGATATCTCATCGTCTGCTGCAAGGGTAGTCTCTCTAATCTTAGCAAACATCCTGTCCTTCTGTTCCTTAAATTTGGGATCAATGAGAGATATTCTCATGTGCTCAGACATCTCACTAATGGGAATGAGCTCGCCCGTTATAGGAGAGACAACATATTTAGTAGGATCTCTTTCAGCTGGGATTCTATCCTCAGGCCTCTTCCAATTTTTCACAATCCTCATCGGCGGTTCGTTTTCTTCTAGAGATGCCCTGCCCTCATTATTCTTCATATCACCATTTTCTGCCAGACTAGCTGCCCTCATGCCTTCCTCAACCAGTTGGACCTCTTCTTCGTCCATTTCCATTTCGACCTCCTTGCCCGGCTCAACAAAATCTTCTTCCTCCATAGCTGACATCTTGCTTCTTCTTATCACTTCATCAAGTGTCATTGGAGGAGGTAAGTCCTCATCCTCATCATCAGCGAAGTCTATCGTCTCAACCACGACAAAATCATGCCAATCGATCATTGCCATCTGCAGCCGCTCCTGCTCTATCTCATCTTCAGCTTTCTGCCTAGCCTGCTCTTGCGATCGTTCCCATTCAAGGCGATGCAAGCAGCGTTCGAGGACAGTTGTCATATCAGCGACACTATTTTTGAGCTTATCAGTCAGTCCTTTAGGAGGCATTAAGACTTTTGAATATGCATCAGCAAGAGATGTAAAGAACATGAACATACTATGTGTTGGCCTTAAAAAATGAAACTGGGGATTGGTGCTCTCTCTACTAGTCAAACCCGTCAAAAAAGACTTCCCATTTCTGGCCACAAACTGTGCAGTGAGCTTAATTATATCCAACTCCTCCCCAGTAATACCTTCAGGAAGCCGAACTGTATATTGCTCCGCCTCTGGTGGCTCAAGAGGCTTACGCACAACTCGGAATGGAGCGGAAGGGTCAGGCTTGGCTGGAGCATCACTTGCATCAGTCGCTGGAGCATTAGTAACTGATTCAGGAGCAGGATCTGTCTGAGGAGGCTGCGGGACCTGATTCTGTGCCCGAGCTTCAGCCAGGCGATGCTGATAATAAGCATGGTAAGGATCGGAGGAGCGGAGAAAGTTGAATTTGGCATTTCCTTCATTGTTTGCGATAATTCTTTTCTCAAATTCTGGCCCATTTTTTGCCACGAACTGAGCAGTTTTGTCTACGATATTTCTGATGTCTGGTGGTGGGTATATAATTCCGATGGTCCTCGTGTGAGTTGCGACTGATGCTGGAGCTGAGCTGGGTTTATCAATGGCCATATTCTGGTCTTCATTACTCTCCAGATTTTCCTCATCATCCGCAGTCACTTGAGAAGGGGGTAGTGGACCAAGATCCCCATCGGCAGGCGGTGCCGGAAGGGGCAATATTGGCAACGAACCCAGCATTTTGCAATCTGATATAAAGAATCACTGTCAAAACATATCCTTGAGCCAACATACAAAGTATTGAATGCTTACCTATAACAACATTAAAAATAAAATAGCTTGCATGGCTAAATTGTAACCAGATCTATCTTCAGCCATGGATGCACAAAAACGTTATGTTGCATACATACATCGGCTCAGATTATAGGCGGCTAAAAGTCATCAAAGGCTGTGGTCTTTTACAGCTTAAGCATTTTTTTTATCTATTCCAAAACCTAATATTTTACATTGCAAGACAATTTTTAACAAAAACTTCTCTATATTGAATTTCAAAACTTCAGTTTTTACTGTAACCTATTTATAAGTCTAGAGCTCATTCTCAGCCTGTGCATTATTTTTCTGTTTATTTCCTTTTAGTACCACTGTACCACAATTATGTTCGAATTAATACTACCGTTCTTCTAACCAAACCAACAATAAGGAAGCAAGGAAGATAACTCGATATTCTTGCAAGAAGAAAGGCAGTCAGGGTTGACAATAGCATTCACATTATCAAACAATGTTCATCAAGTATTTGAATTTCTGAAAAGATTACCTCAATGCGTATCTTATACTTTATCTTTGTTCTTCTTTTATATCATCAGTATGATTTAGATAATATCTTCGCAAAAACCTGTCAGAACAAGAAAAATCATAAGACCAATCGAAAGAATTCCCACATCGCTGAAGATTTAAACAGGCTGAGATAAGACTGATCACATGAAAATATAATACCCAAGTAATCGTTGGCAAAAAGTCGAAATCACACGAAACAACGGCAATAAAGCGATAAACATTTCGATCGAGCAAAAAACTAACTAACAAGTACCGAAACGAATCAACTAAAAACAAAATAAAGCAAGAAATATCAATTTTGAGCGATGGCAATACATACCGATCTTCAGAATAGCAACCGTTCTCGGTCGTGCAGGCGCGATCGGGAGGTAGCACGGACAAACTGAGTTCCAGAATCGTGGATCTAAAAACTCTGTCAGATTATACAAGAACAAATCGCTATGCTGTCGGAAAGATAAAAACGAAGAGGAAGATTGTGGAAGAAAGTCGAAGAACAGGAGGCTAGGGTTTGCTGCGGGCATATTTAATAATTTTGGGCCAATTGTTTACAACATTGTTTTCTTTCCATTGTCGATTTTCAATTAATTGTTTTGTTTATATGTTGTGATATTCATCTCATCCTTTATTTATATTAAAATTAATAATATTTATTGCATTAATTAATTTTGAAAAAGAAACATTAACGTATTTCAGTTCTTTTGAATATAATATTTGTGCTTTGTTTACATAATTAAAGTATAGTTATAGAATGCTGATCAAATTAAAGCTGTGAGTATTAATCAAATTACAATACTTTAAATATAAAATTAAAATAATAAAATTCTGGAGCTGTCAATCCGGTTGAAATTAAACAATCATTTTTTTTTAAAGAAATCTAATATTTCAATTTGGTATAGTTTTTAGGCGAAAAAACTTGTTTCCACTGATAAAAAAATAAAATAGCCCAATAAAACATTATATAGAAAACCCAGTCTGAATAAAAGCCCAAGTCAACCTTCTTTATTTCTGTGTTTTATTTAACGCAATCCACGAATCCGAATGCGGAGAAGGAAAACACCTCCTCAGTCTCTACATAAATCCAAAGATTCTTCCTTCTTTTTCTTGATTTGTATATAAATAAAAGTATATGTGATATTCATCTCCTCTAAATCTGTTATTTTCCTGATTTCATTTGAAGTTTTATACTCGCTCTTTGCCCGCGTTAATGTCGGTATTCAGACACGATTGTAATTGTAGAATGTTTGTGTAAAATTGTTGGTTTCGGCGTTGGGCGAAGTGTGGTTCGTAGAATTGGAACCACAATTGGCGATTCGGCAGATTAATTATTAAAGGGAAGGGGCTGAAGCAGTGAAGCTGAATACTAATCGTGTCTGCATCTTCTTTTTGGGGCATCGATTACTTTCATGGCTGCTAATCCGCAATCGCAGCATCGCTGTGTTTTTGGTTAGTGTTGTTTACTTTCTTTGTTGTTTCATATATATGCACGACGTGATGTTGCTGTGGTTTTGTTTAAACCTCAATCCTTAGTTCGAAGTTGAGATTAGGTTTTCTTGATTAGGATATTAGCTTTATATCCGGGACTGTATTGTGATTTTGGTAATTATACTGAATTACTGATAGGGTGGAGGAGGCTGGGGAGTTAGCCTTTTAACTAATTGAAATATGTTGCCTCTATGTAGTTGGAAATATACCGTATGATGCTACTGAAGAGCAGCTTATTCAAATATGCGAGGAGGTTGGTCCGGTAGTTTCATTCAGGTGAGTTCAACTCGAGTTTATCAAGGCCAAGTAAATTTACAGTTTACTTGGTGGTTTACTGGTGATGTTGGCTTCTGTTTTTATGTAAAAATTGTATCTGAATGTTTACTTTTGTGATCTATGGTCAAAACAAATTCACTACTAGTCTTTATATGCCACGGCACTATCGATATCTTCGATTATGGATCTGTTAAAGCCTTCTCTACCTAGTATGATGTCTAATTAATTTTATGGCAACTCCTTTTGGACCTTAAAAAATGACTTCTTAATGCTAATATCTTGAGGTAGATTTTATGCTTTACAATTGTCTGTGTAAAGCCTTTGCTTATCATTATTTGCTATATCAGATTAGTTACTGATAGAGAAACTGGAAAACCAAAGGGTTATGGGTTCTGTGAGTACAAGGATGAAGAGACAGCTCTAAGTGCTCGTCGTAATCTTCAGGGTTATGAGATAAATGGCCGGCAGCTAAGAGTTGACTTTGCTGAGAATGACAAGAATGCAAATCGGGAACAGGTAAATGGTTTATGAATTTTTCACCTCGTGTGAGTTTATGCACTTATCATGTTCTTGCACTCTTGTTCAGTTTTTAACCAATTCTCATTGGGAAAATGTGTTCTTCACCTTAATCGTCTTAACAGTACTCCTTTCTTGCAGGGCCGTGGTGGTCCTGGTGTTGGCCCGAATGTTGGTAACTGAAATATTTTGATTTTGTAATATTGCTTGTATATTTTACTGCGGATGGAAAGTTAGAAAACCACTTTTTTCTGCTAAAATTCTTCATTTGAGTTGTGTAGCAGTAACTGTATACATAAAATGCAGATGCTCAAAAGCAATTTGGCAGTCCAGCAGTCCTTGGACATCCCGGTATTTACCAGCCAGTCGGAGATTCAGCTGCTGCGGCTGCTGCAACTGTCATGGCAGGAGCTCTAGGTTCTGCTCAGACGGCTAGCTCACCAAATCTGATTGGATTACAAAACCCATCCTTGTTGGGCTCTGATCCTTTGACTCGTCACTTGGCGAAAATGTCTAGGACTCAGCTGACAGATATTTTATCAGAAGTCAAGGTAAGGCTCTAAACACAATTCAACCTGTTTGCACAGAAAGTCTAATGCAAAACAAATGAGTAAGACCATCTTAGATGGAACCAGAAGTGAGTTTGAGAAAATAAAAGAATAATTTACTATAATAGTTATAGAAATTGTTAGAGGTAATTCTTGGTATATGACATTTGGTGTTGTTGACAGACGCTGGCTACACAAAATAAAGAACAAGCCCGGCAATTGTTGCTCGCTTTCCCAATTTTGTCTAAAGCTATTTTTCAGGTTCTACTAATAGTTTGTGCTGTAATCTGTTATTTATTATTATTATTTTTAAAATACTACTAACTCCATCTAATTTATATAGCTATTTTGTTTCTTAAATGCAGGTCGAGATTATGCTTGGTATAGTGTCTCCTCAAATGGTTTGTTCTGCTCACAGTTTTTCCTTCATTGTTAGGTTTAGCAACAAGCTATGATGTTTAAGCTAGTGTTTTTGGCTTTTGAACCATTCAGTTGCAGATGCCCAATATTCGACAAGCTTCGGTTCAACCTGTACAGACCTTAGCACAAAATTCTCAAAGCCAGTCTGGACTGCCCCCACTTCCACAGAACAAAATGCAATCAGGTTCACTGCCTTACACACAAGATACTCGAGTATCAGCTGCTGTACCAAACCAATATGCTGCGCTCCAAAAATTCTCCACACAAACTCAGATTCAGCAGCCACAACTAACGCAGAACCAAGGCTTGCTGCAAGGCCAACTGCTTGCTCAATCCGGAGTTTCATCACATCCCTCTTTTAATCCCCAATTGTTGGGTGGTTTGCCAGTTGGACAGCAAATTCAAGTGTCGACAGTCCAGAAAACGCAACATCCCTTGTCACAAAATGTAGGCCCAGTTCCACCCACCAGTTCAGGGTACAACGCTGTGCCGAGGTCTCAGTCTGTTGCCACCCATTCTTCTGGGCTTATAAATCCACAATTTTCAGCTGCAGGTTTTCAGGTACGAAACTTCCTGAACCTGATACATGGCACGGTGTCACCTTCTGGTTCTCTTTATTTTTTGCTTTATGATCAAGGGGGCCTTTTATAGTTCAATTCAAAACACTTGTAACTCCATTGAGCTCCTTTGCAAACACTATATGCACATATAATATATAATTAACTCAATTAGACTCAATCAAGTTGGATTATATTCGAGTGGTTGTAACTTTGTTATGCTTGGATACAATTAAAGTAGAAGTTATTATTATTACAATGAAGATTTTGTTAGTAACTTCTCCTCCTGATATAATTTGGCACTATTCTTTTCATTATTGATGTTTTCTAGATGTTTTCTCCTCCTGAGGTAATCTGGACTTTTGCAAATTCTAAAGATGATTTTTGAATTTCCTTTTTCTTGTTATAGCTTAGTTCAACATCCTCTTCCATGCCAGAAGACATGGATCTGAAACCTCATGCTTTAAATGTCTCTGTGAAGACGAACCCGATTGATAGAGCAGCAAAAATGGTGAAACTGAGTGATGGAAGAGCTGCTCCTTCACAGACTGTAAAAATAGCTTCACCTATGTCTGCACCATTCCCAACTTCTGCTGTTCCTAGAAGACAGCCTCTCAGAACAGAAGAAACTTCAAACACTGGGAGGCAAGCTACTCAGGTATTAAAATTCTCCAAAGATCACCTTGTAATTCATTTCTTATTTAGTTATGGCTAGATCCAAATATTGGTGATTCCAAATCATGTTTGCACCGTATTAAGTGGGCGTTTGGTTAGAGGCTTTCAGAATTATGAATTGGAATAAATCCCATATAAAGTACGTGTGTCTATCATAATCAAGATTTTGAATTATATTTAAAACGTTGCGGTTTCTGGGTTTTGTCCAAAACCCATATCTGACTCTCTTCCAAATCCCGGGTTAATGATCCCTAACCCGATTCCAAGCGCTAACCGAACACCCTTAATTGCAAAGCATTACATGTGGTTTTTGCATTTAATTGTATGTATGATATAGCTTTCTTGCATTTACAGATTCAACTTCCTCCTGACTTGGATTCAACCTTGCTTCAACAAGTGATGAATCTTACACCGGAGCAGCTAAGTTTGCTGCCGCCAGATCAACTGCAGCAAGTAATCCAACTCCAGCAGATGCTCCGGCAGGCTACATAACCTTAATGAAATTAGTTCCCTATATAGCATAAGGTTTACTAGTCCTTGTTTCAATGCTTTGAGGAGGAAATAGCAATTGCCCACTGTATCAATTTTACAACACCAAGTATTGTTAGGTGTAGACTAGGTACAGGAGACTTGTAGCATTAATGTAAGCTTTCAGGCTTGTTCTTCTATTGAGATGAACACATTTTTGTAATGAAATCAAATTTTGGCTTATGCTCGAGTATTGATCAACTTTCTTTTATGAATTTATTAATGTATTATACGAATGTGTTTTTGGTTGGATGCAGTCAAATTAGAAAAGTTTAAGCGCCTAAAATTGTCGCATTCCTCAGTTGATTATGTGATATTTGTAAAATCAGTAAAAATTATGTGACTGGAAATTTTTGTGTTATTAATTCATATAATTAGTAGTTCTAGTGTACCTGTTTCCAGCATCTTATAAATGATGTAGTTTTCTTGATTTTTAAATTATTTTTATGAAATTTGACACATGAATTGTCTCATTAATCTTGGTATCAATAGAACATGATGTATTTTTTTGTATAACTTTTTACTAGTTTGTACTTTGTACTACCCTCAGTTAACCATAAGCCTCACGTAGACCATCAATTCCCATCTAAAAATTTGAGTATTGATAATGGATATGACAAATTTATGCCCAAATCTCCCACAAGAAAATAACATTTCAACCTGAAAAACGCATGTTGGACAATCTAGAGAATGCCTAAAAACAATTGCAAAACTAGTTAACAGATATCATTATCAGCATCAAAAGGAGATTAATAGCAGCTAGCCTCCCCGTAATCTTTTACTTGGGTGCAAGCTCCCTCGTGGTTTTAAAAATTGGTAATTGCACATTTTCAAAACAACAAGAAGGTAAACTGCACTTAGCTCCATCAAAAACTCATAAAATCATGTTATACAATCACATCAAAACCAAGGTCTATTCAAAACAAAACAGCAAAATCCACACATCAAAATGCTTGTAACAAGCAGACTTTAAAAATGTATTGTAGAGAAAGACAGAAAATAAATCAACGCAGCCTCCTCGCTTCTCTCTCAGACTCGAGCAAGGTGAGAATGTCGCCCTCTCGGACCGGTCCCTTGACGTTCCTCATGATGAAACGGTTCTGATCATCAATGAACTTTACCCTGACCTGAGTGACTTGTCCACGAGATCCGGTCCTGCCAATGACCTTGACCACCACTGCGTGCTTGATTTGTGATTCCATTCTGCGAATTCAAGCCAAGTTTAGCAAGCACATAACTGCTACTTCTGATTTCGACGAGAGAATCAAGCTAGAGAGTCGAGATTCAAGAAAAACCACAGCATGATTGAGATTATCAATTAAATAAGGCTTCTGATGAAATACAACTGAACGAACACGCTTTCTCCATCGTTCATTAAGCACAAATTTATGTAATTTCTTCATCGAATAAGTGAACTTCAACAACGGAAAAACAGAAACCACAAAACCTCCAGCCCGCACAAAGTGTCAAATCCAAGGATTAATTTTCAAAAAATAAATTCCACCATATGAAATCACAATGCAAAGGAGCATTGTACTACAAAAAGTGATTTTCAATTATTAATTAAGTAAAACCTGATGTGCTTTCTTCATCGAATTACTGAAATCAACAACTAAAAACGTAGCTCACGAAACTTCCAGCCCGCATAATGTACCAAGTCCAAGAATTAATTTTCAAAAACCAAACTGCATTGTTACGAGTAACTCTTCCGTATGTGAAACCATAAAGCAGAGGAGCAATGAACAGCAGAATAACAAACGCAATCACACTTAAAATCGGAATCAAATATGGTGAAAAACAGTGCACAATAATCTAAAAAAGTACCATAAAACACGAGAGAGAGAGAGAGAGACTGAACAATCAAGTATTATGATAGAATTGAATTGTTGACGAACCTCGAAAACCAAACGAGAGAAGGCTGGAAGCCGGAGCAGCTGCAGAAGAAATTGCTGAATGGAGGCAATTAGGACTTGAGAGGTTAGAAACCCTAGAATGCGTCGAATTTATTTATACTTACTTCTGGACGGAGGGACAATTACATCCCTACCCCGGATGAATCTAGCGGACAAAACATTATATGATAATATATCAATATACCCTATTTGACTATTACAACTACAAAATTACCCAACGTTATAAAAACTATCCACTATATACCCAAATTTACTAAAATACCCCCACTTTTTCACTTCTCCCACTTAAAAGTGTCAGGCCATGATCGGACCGTGATCGGACCATGTCATGTGTCCGACCGATCGGACATGCCCGATCATGGCCTGATAGTGATCGGCCAGGGCATGATAGGGCATGACCGATCATGCCCTTGTGATAGGGCATGACCGATCATGCCATTTGAATAGTGATCGGCCCTTGTCCATTGTATAGTGATCGGGCTTGGTCGACCGTGTCCGACCGGTCGGACCCTGATCGGACCCTCTGTTCACTGATCGGACCATCCCCATAGTAAGGGTATTTTCGTCTTCTTGGGTATATAGTGTAGTTAAATATAAGAATTTGAGTATAAATGTGTTTCTCTTTTTCAAGATGGGCATTTCACCGTCGGACTCAAACATTATTGTACCGAATTGATTTTAGTTTCTTAAAAAGAAAAAAAACCATTAATTAAAAATTTAAAAAACAACAAATTGATGAATAAATTAGCCATAGAAAAAATTATTACGTTCATGCTATAATTTTTTTTTAACCGCTCGGTATTTTCCGTTTTAACCGAAACTCGAACCTATTTTATGGATTCCTTTTTAGGAGAATCGAACTGTCTATGTTTGATACATTCAAGAATGGTGATTGCTTATGTAATAGTCAATTAAATGAAGTCACTTAACGCCACTTTTTCCTCTTATATATTTGATTGCTCATGTCACCTAAAGAGCCGAACAAAAGTTTGATCCACATTACAAAATTGGCTAGTATGGTGATTATTGTAGTCTAGGCCAATATGTTTTTTAGATGAAAAGAAAAGAAAAGAAAAGAGAATGAATTACATTCTAGCATGTCATTATGTTACACGAAAGTGATCTATATTCAACCTAAGCTCTGCCTCCACCACCACTAACTCTGTTTTTGGCCCTCAGATTCTGACAATCTGCTTTCTGGGATCCTAAATTAATATAATATCCTCTCTTGGTAAATTTCTAGTGCCTGCATAACCTTCTCCATGAACATCTTTCTGTGCAACCTATACCTGTATGCATACCAAAGGAAAATATGAATATAAACATCTTATCAAAGGAATGAGGCAAGTTTTGCATCAAGAATACATACTTGATTGCAGCTTCATGCGTCCTCCTAGCTTCGGGCATTGACTCTATAACAAGAAATGAAGAAAATAAAACATACATTTACAGCAGCAAGCAAACAGGACTGTTGATTGATAAGGGCAGAGTAAAAGTGTCATATAATTGCTAAGTAACATATTTTAGTAATTTTGAATATGTGAACTAAAGGCTTGCTTTCAACAATGCCACCGAGGTTATGTATGGTTAGGTTCCATTCGTATACTTGGTGGAAGAGAATCACTACTTCTTGGTAGTTGTTCAAGAATTCTTGTTTGGGCAGTATCTAAGACTTCAATTCTTTACGTTGGTTTATCAATTATTCAAAGAACAGGGAAATCCATGAAAGACCATCATAAATCTTCAGATTGTGCGAGTAAAACTTAAATCCATCGATGAAGCATACCTAGGATTTGCTCATCTTGATCTGCCGTGGTTGAGAATTCTGCAAGCATTTGCTGGCATTCCTCTTGTAACTCCTTCACAGCTTTCCTTTCCGCACTTGGAAGGGGAGGGATGTCCCCATCTGACCAAGTGGGTATTGTTCTTGCAGCAGCAAGGACTGCCCCATCAACAAAGCTATCATCATCATAAGACAGCTTACCTGATATCAGACAGGATCTCTATTTCATGAACCATAAACAAAGCTCAAGTTTGATTTTCTAAGGATATCAAATATGAAATGGTTATGAGATGCATGTAATATTACTATTGTGATAATATTCATCAGGAACACCGGATATATTGAAGACGGATAGGAAAGTATCCAAATGAATCCTTGCATTGCCGGAGAACTGGATAACATCCCAAGGATTCTGCATTTTTTGATACAAATAGGTAAGGTACTAACTAAACAAAGGAACACTAGTAATGAAGCAGAAAAAGAATAAATTATGAACCCCTCCGGCAAGCAGTAAATGCAGAGATTAAAGACCGACTCTGCATTCTCTTCATATGTTTATATACAGAAGAACATCACTGGAAAAGCTTGACAAGCAGAGTACTCACAGAATTTAAAATCAACCCTGTATTTTTTGTATATTTATATGTAGAATAACATTAAGAATAGACTGACAGAACCTAAATGCAAGAATAATGCAAAGTTTCCTAGACAATCTGTAGCTATCATGTATGGTAAGAACATTATTGAATTTCTAGCACTGGTGCTGCCAGAAATGTGAAGGAGAAAGTTTTATCCATCTCAAGATCTTACAAAACCTTGTGAAGCTTCGCAATATTTATGTTTTCTTGGTGAAACTGATGTACCCACACTGCAGAAATTCCCAGAAGCATCTTCATATTTTGGCTAAATATCACAAAAAATATTAGGTGGTTAACAAAAAATTACCACTGGAGATGAAAATCCATATCTTTGCATGAAGAAGTTATTCATCTGTCCGTGCATGTAATTGACAGTCATCTGCATAGAGATATACATAACCATCACAATTATGGGAATGAAAAACAAATAAACTGCTCTACTTGCCAAAAACAGCTAAGAGATCAAGGGAGTTATGCTATTCTTTCAACTTCTATTGGTCCCTGAATAAACTTTATCACTATTATCGAGAAGAAAGATGAGCGTTCATTTAAGCATGACATTCACATTGTCTTCTATCATCCCCCAACTGTCTCTTTGATAACACTTCCAATTTACAATTTTCCCAGAAATATATATGAAGCCATGATCTGGCTTGCCGCATTCCTCCTAGATAGGATACATACATTTGAAATGCTAGTAACACTTCAGATGCTACTCATGATATCATCTCAAAAGGTTAAATAATTGCAGGCTTCTGGCAAATATAAAACGTAAAATGTCAATTCTCCTAATAACTCTGTTCAGCCTAATGAGTTGAATATGTAAGGTTATTCAGCAACTACAGTTCTACTTTCAACATAATGCACGTGGCATTCTATACCTCATCGCCCCTCTTGACCCCTTGACCAGCATTTACCATGACCTCAAGCATCCGATCCTTGAAACGCCAGTGGAAGAAACAATTTGGCTCAAAAGAATGATTTAACATATCTACAAAAACGCAATCAAGAATATCTAGTTAACAGACATCATTTTTTTAATCATTCCAATTGCAAGAAAAAAAAAATCTTCCTATCAACAGTCAACTTCATATTCGGATCTCATGAAACTTAAGAAACAAGTAGACTCTGTGTTTGAATTAACAGTGGATGCCAAAAAAAAATATACTGAAAGTGGTTGATCATTTAGGCAGTTAATACAGTTGCCTTCATTTGTTGCCATTGTTAAAAGCACAAAGCTCTCTATAGTTAATCAGATTAAAATGGCTCTACCAGGAAAAAAAAAACACTAAATTGCCCTAGATGGGTCGAAGTAATATTTTTCTATTTATCCTAATGGTAGATAAGGATACATATGAAACAACCCCACAAACAGAGTACTTAGCAGAATAAAGATATGATTAAAACTCATTTGAGAGAGACTAACCAGCATAAGGAACGAGCATATGTGTATCTTGAGTTAGGGCACCAATTCTGATTTGCTTGCCAATACATCGAGATTGTGCAATACTCAGTGCCCAGAGGAATCTCTCGGGTTCTCGAGCAAGGCGTTTTATTTTAAGGGGTGCTGCAGAGTGCTGAAAAGTATGTAAAGTTAAAACCCGATAATTGATGAAAAAGATAGTCATGGTAGAAAACAATGTTATAAAGGATAGCTTCATTACCCAGTTCTTCTCCCAAAACTCCATAGCTCGTTGTTGCTGTTGTCTTATTGTAGAAGCAAGTTCCTTATCCTGCAACTCCAAAAGGTCCTCCTGCAATTCCTCAAGATATACATCAAGGTGATAATAGACACAGAGAACCTCACATGTCATAGTTTAGCTAAAAAGACATGAATTGCATATAACATTAACCAACAATGTCCCCAGAAAATATTAAAACTAAGTCCAGTGTAAGCACCACCCACAATGAAGTATACAAGAACACAAAAAGAATTCAAACCTCTGTTGCTAGAAGTAAGCTAGAGCACTCATCAGCAGCAGGTAAGAAGTCACCATACAGCTGCCAAAAATTATCCTTGCAATCAAAGGCATGTAAAAGAACACATGCCATTCTCAGGTCCCAATCTGTCTGACATAAACCAAAGAGTATTATGTATGTGAGGATCTGAAAACTAAGATAGCTTGATACAATCAATAAAAAATCAAATACTGAACATTTTTTATCGCTGCACACTTACCTCAGGGTTGGTTGAGTTAATTATGTCAAAGATAGGATGTCCCACTGGTATATGATCAGGGAAGAACATCCAAGGGAGTTTTTGACTAATAGTTAACATCAATTCTAATGGAATCTCCATTATCAGCTGCACATTCAAAAGAAGATTGAATTACAACAATCTATTTCAATTTCAAAGCAGCACCTTAATCCGTGAATGCAAAATACATTCAAGAAAAAAGCACATTAAATCTCATAATTGAATAAATAATACTCCTATCTACTGGAAAAAAGGGAAGTACCCTAGCACGACGAAGAGGCTCAATATCTCTGGACGCATAAACTCCAAAACCATCAGGACCTTCTTTGAACTCGATACCATAAGCTCGGAAACTCCTAACATATCCTATTTTATAAAAATCAGGATCTGCTGGCTCCAACTATTAGCAGGTACATCAAATAATCAGAATACGAAGAAAACAACAAAATCAAGCTGAAACTCAACACAAAAGCCCTCCTTGGATATAGAAGTTAATACGAATTAGTAAAAATAGAACGCACGTGAGAAGAAGCAGTCGGTAGGAGCTCGAGCGGGGTCTGGAAAAGCGGAAAATCGGAAGTGGAAATAGCAGAATACGAGTCTTCGTTGGTAACCAAAGACGCGCGCAGTGGAGAAGCTCTACAGTGCTGTCGATGAAACCAAAATCAGTATATATTAACTTACAATGCTCAATCGTGCGTGTGTATTGGAAAAGGCGAGTAAGAGTAGGCGGCGGAGGAGCGACCTGGTGGCGGCGGCGGTGGTGGTGGGTGAAGATGCCGTTCGGCGGTGGATGCAGGATCGACATGGCCATTCCGCCCGGAAAATTTAGCAAATCAAAACGTTATCCTTCTATACTATTCTTTTTTACATTTTATTCACCATTCCATTTTCAAATAATGTATAAATAAAAAAAGTATCGCGGTCAATATTTTAAAAAATTGAAAACAAAAGTACTACTCCATATAATTTAATAATATTACGTCATAAAATAATCAGTCTGTAGATTTGATGGAATTTAGATAGACATGCCCATTTTCGGTTCCGGTAATGGTTACGGTTTGAAACTGTCGGTTACGGTTTGTCAAAATTGAAATCGAAACCGAACCGCATATAGACGGTTGACGGTTTCGGTTTGAAATCGTCGGTTCCGGTTCCAATTCCAATTTACCGATTTCAAGATTTTCATTAATTTTATTTTTTTAATTACTGGATTAATTTTTTTATTAATTTTTTTTTAAATACCTTTTTCGATTTCGAATCAAGTCAATAATAAATTATAAATAAAAATTGTACAATCTTGAAGGAATTGAAAGATTAAATATATTAATGCAATCTCATTGTTGATTCTTCATTATCATCATCGTTTTAGAAATAAATTTTATATCATTGTTTTCGATTCTTTGTCGTGTAGTAATTATTAAATAATATTTGATATTCTATGTTTTTAATAATAAAATCTGAACAATTTTTATCCTATATATATTTTTTGGGAACGTTAGTATCCATTTATAATTATATTAAATGCAGAATAATGTTTTATCATTTTGTATACTACTTTAAAATATCAAAATTGGTTGGATTTTTGTATTTTAAATAAATTGTTTGTTTTAAATATAAGTAAAAATTAGAAGATTTAGATCTTCAATAATGTTTTTAATTTAAAATTCATTTATCTAATTCATTAGATATTTGTTTTAATAGGTATAATCGTCGATTTCACCCGATTTGGAACCGACCGTTTGAAACCGGCGATTTCACGATTTGAAAAAGAGTAAATCGAAACCGAACCACAAACTGATGGTTTAGGGTTCAAAACGGTTTCGGTTTGCATCGGTTCTGATTTATACTAGTTCCGATTCCGGTTTAAAACCTGATTTAAGCCGATTTCGGTTTGAAAATGGGCATATCTAAATTTAGAACCTAATCGTTATTCGCTCTGCATTTTTCCTTACTTTCCCAAACAATTTGTCCGACCAAACTTGCAGATGACTGTTCGATGAAATGTCTCTTAGAAAATTCACTCATGAATCCATTTTCAGAGGAGTTTGTAGCTCAAGAATTGCTTAGAATATCATCAAGGTTGGTCCATTTTGAAATGATAGTCGAGTTATATTACTTGCAGTCTTGAACTTCATCCACCCATACTTGACTGGTTTAAATCAGGATTATGAATTGTTTTATCCCTAAACCCTAGCTAGAGGAGAAAGCATTTGATGAATCAAACTCTACTTGCTAAATTGCTACGACAATACTTATGGATTTCCGTTGGACTAATTGTATATCAATTAGTCCTATTAATTACTGCATCAACTATATGTTTTTCTCTTCTTGTTTTTTTCCTTCTCTCTCTCCCTCCATAAGACTAAGAATAAGGCTGACCATAAATATAGAGCTCTCTTTAAAGAGAATGAAAATCATGAATTTTTTTTAATTTTTTATATAACAAATATTTTTAGATATCATGATTTTTATATCTAAATAAAAAAAATATATATAGCCAATAAGGTAGTGTTAAGTGGCAACAACCTATTAGTCAAACATATTGTAACCACGAGGTTGTATTTCACCACTTTTTCCACCCAGTTCGCAGGTCACTTCTTCTCTCTTCTCATTTGTATAAATGTTTTTTTTAATTACATTTTAATACAAAATTCAATCCAACCACCCTTTTATCTCCAATTTACAGTCTAAGTAGTCCTATTTATTCCTGAGCAAATAATTTTAATGGCTGTCCAGTTTGTCTATTTTCCTTATCATTCGGATTTGGGAGCAGTCAACTACGTATGCATCAATATCACTGCATATTTCCATGGAAATTTCTTCTTAGATTCCTTATCAATTGTCAGATGAGACAGTGGGATAAGTCAAACAAGTCGGCTTCCTCATTACTAAATTCCATAGTAAATACGATAAATTCTTCCTCGAAACTGTAGTAGGATGTAAAGATTTATGTTTTGTTTCAAGACCAAGAAAGTCTCCTATTATGCTTTGTATTTTATTGCACATATGATTTGGCTTATTAATGCATCTCAGATCGGTTTCTAAGCCTGGCATTGGGCGAGCTAGCTTTTGGATGAAGCCTAGTTTCATATTATTCCCGACTTATCTCGTTTCTTTTTTAATAAGACAAGTCAACACACATCAAATGTTTCTACTTGTATTAACCATACTGTGCTACTTTTTTTTTTTTTTTTTTTATTTGAGAAGCCGCATGGCCGCTACCTTCGGTGCGGCTGCAGGTAAATCTCAACTCCTGTGCGAGCGCAAACCACACAGGAGATTAAACCAGCCTCGGGTGACAGGCTACGCAGAAATAAACGGTGAAGATTAACCACGTGGCCATCGGTCCGGAAACCTCACCTCAACCACTCTGCCATCCCCCCTACGTAGCGGCGGGATTGCAGATCAAATGTCAGGTTTCCTCAATGCATCTGGTCCCTCCATCGCCATCCCCACCACCACTTGACAGTTGAGAAATGATGGAGATGGTTTTTGGAAATTGAAGACAATGAGATGCAAGGTAATTAATAGCAACCCATTTATGAGCTAAAATTGTGGGGCTAGAATGAATGAGTGAATATTATCTCTTTCAAATTCTCTTCTTCTCTCTTGCCTATTTCGTCTCCAGGCTCTTACCGATACACCCTCGAAGTGGCCAATTAGACTAGATTGAATGAATTGAACCTCTTTCTCTTTTAGAACTCTCTTGTCTATTTCAATGGGACTCGAAGGAGTAGCAAGTAATGGTGATATCCAAGACCAAGCAAGAAGCTATTGGAGATTCAGCAAACAAGATTTCTACCCAGAGGAGTCTTTCAAGAATTGGAGCTCCTACCTTTCTGCCCTATCCCAAACCAAGGCAAGATTCAAGGACCGCCTCCTCAACCGCTCCGACGAGGCAACCGAGCTCGTTGAGCTCCGCAAACAGAGCGAGAACACGATGAAGCGCTGCCTCAACTGGTGGGACCTCACTTGGTTCGGCTTTGGCGCGGTCATAGGCACCGGAATCTTCGTCCTCACCGGCCAAGAAGCTCACAACCACGCCGGCCCCGCCATAATCCTCTCCTATGTAGTCTCCGGCCTCTCAGCCATGCTCTCCGTCTTCTGCTACACCGAGTTCGCCATAGAGATCCCCGTGGCCGGTGGCTCCTTCGCTTACCTACGCGTCGAACTCGGCGATCTCGCTGCCTTCATAGCTGCAGGTAAGTAACCACATATCCCATTCGAAATTTCGAAAAATCTAATATTTGTTTAAATCTAACTATGGTTTTTTGAAAAATTTATTAAAATTGTTCCCTTCTAAATAATAATTTCTGCTTCCGCCCCTGCAGGTAACATACTTCTCGAATCCATCGTGGGAAGTGCAGCCGTTGCTCGAGGTTGGACTTCCTACTTCACCACGCTCCTCGACCGCCACTCCGACTCCCTCCGTATCCACACGAATCTCCACGAAGACTTCAACTTGTTGGACCCGATAGCCGCGGGAGTTCTCCTCCTGGCGGCCACGATCGCAATCACGAGCGCCAAGAAAACCTCGTACCTCAACTGGATTGCTTCAGCTGTGAACACAGTAGTCATCCTGTTTGTGATAGTTGCAAGCTTTGCTCATGGTAAGGCCTCGAACTTACACCCCTTCTTGCCCTTTGGCGCCAAAGGGGTCTTCCAAGCAGCCGCCATCGTCTACTTTGCCTACGGAGGATTCGACGCTATCGCCACCATGGCCGAGGAGACCAAGGACCCTCGGAGAGACATACCGTTGGGGCTGCTCGGATCCATGTCGATTATCACAGTCATCTACTGCTTGATGGCACTTTCTTTAACCATGATGCAGAAGTATACGGATTTAGATACGAATGCGGCTTACTCTGTTGCTTTCCAGAGTGTGGGGATGAAATGGGCAAAGTACCTAGTCGCCCTCGGCGCTCTCAAGGGAATGACCACGGTTCTCCTCGTTGGGGCGCTCGGTCAGGCTCGGTACACTACTCATATCGCGCGGTCCCACATGATCCCGCCCTGGTTCGCCCTGGTCCACCCCAAGACAGGTACGTAGAGACAGATTTATGGGGGCGTAGTTTAAAATTGCCTTTATATTTATAAAAAAGTTACTATTATCATTATTTTAAAAAATTGTAGATTCAGTCGGATTTCCTAAAATTGCATATTTTGCTCTTTTTCTTCCAAATTACAAATTCCGGCCTCTAATTACAAATGGTGAATCCACCACAGGTACCCCTATATACGCAACACTCATGATCACCATCCCAAGCGCCATCGTGGCCTTCTTCTCCAGCCTAGACGTCTTAGCCAGCCTCCTCTCCGTCAGCACCCTCTTCATCTTCATGATGATGGCGGTGGCACTCCTCGTCCGTCGCTACTACGTGCGGGGCGTCACGCCCAGATCCAACCTAATCAAGCTCTCAATCCTCCTCCTCATCATCATCGCCTCCTCCATGGCCACTTCCGCCTATTGGGGCCTCCGGCCCGGCGGCTGGGCCGGGTACGCGGTCACGGTCCCGGTATGGTTCGCGGCCACGCTGGGGATCGCGGCAGGGCTGCCGATGGAGCGGAAGCCGGAGAAGTGGGGGGTTCCGTTGGTGCCGTGGCTGCCGTCGCTTTCGATTGCGGTGAATCTGTTTCTGATGGGGTCGTTGGGTGGGAAGACGTTTGTGAGGTTTGGGGTTTGTACGATCATCATGTTGGTGTATTATCTGCTGCTTGGCGTGCATGCTACGTACGATGTGGCGCAGGGGATGAAGAAGGCGTCCGCCAAGATTGAAGGTCAGGAAGCCTAAATGCCTAATCAAGTGATTCTTTCCAGGTCTATCTGGTGATATTGTAATCTAATTAAGACATTAGAAATGGAAAATAATGATTTTATTAAATTGGAGGACTGATACTCCATCTCATAGAAATATCTCGTTTGTTTTCGGCATGATTACTATAGTGAGTTGTTAGTTGTATAATAAAGTTGTCAATCCTGTAAATTAAGTGTTTGTAATAATTTGTCATAATAAAAAATGAGACACTTCCGAATGAACAATACAAAATGATCCACCCTTCTCCGCTTAAATATGGTGAAATACAATTAAAAAGTTACATCATGGTTTAAAATTTTTTTATCTTAATATTTATGGTATCATCTTAACATATGTATTATATGCTTGAGGTATATTTATCCAAACAAGCCGAAAATCGGGCAAAATAACATGTAGGGGGCAATGTGCACTGAAATAAAAACTACAGGGAGATGTACTGCACCTTTTTAAACTATAGGGAGGTAAATTACACATTGTCGAAACTATAGGAGATTAAATTACACCTAGCTTTATCAATTCGGTTAAACTGAACCAAACCGAACCGTTGATTAATCGAATTTTCGATTTTCTATTTTGCAAAACTAATTATTGATCTAAAATTTCAATTCGGTTTCGGTTTTAACCCAAATTTAGAGGGTGCAAAAAAAATGACAAAAGAGAATACTAATGTTTTAACAAAATTTATATACATATTTTTCTCTCTCCATAATATATCCATGATATAATACTAACAATGTCTTTTTTTAATTAACAGAGATGAAAATGATTTGATTAGACAAAATGCATATAAAATATATTAAATATACAAAGAAACATTAAGATATTTCCGGTTCGATTTGGTTTGGTTACCAGATGGTCAAACCGAATACCGAATCAAACACTTATAGTAGTACATTTCGGTTAAAAAAAATTGATTCGGTTCGGTTTGGTGAGTTAACTGACCAAATTGACAGCGTACTTCAAATTGAGATTTTATTTCATTGATCAAATTAAGATTGATTTGCATAATACCAATTTCTTCGCCTAGTGATTCATTAACCCTAAAAATATTAAAGATATATATATTTTTTTTGGAAAAAAATTAATTTTGTCCTTCAAAATTTGCTTTTGTTTGATGTGTTGGTTCCATTAGACTATCTTTATCGGCAAGATAGTTTGGTGGTTAGTCGAACCCTGCCAATTAAAAATAAATGATCAAATATTGAAATACATTTGATATACGGCCACCGTGTTTGGCCAAAGGCTTGTCGGCAAACACTTGACCCAACAAAGGTCATCCAATGAGATAGCGCCATGTGACACTTTCTCATTGGTTAGCTATATTTTTTTTGTGCAACGGATAAAATCGAATATATTTTTTACATACTTTCGTAAAAAAAATAAAAATTATACCAAAATTCATGTTTTTTTCCTCTATAAATAGAGACCAATTTTGCCATATTTTTTCACACACTCAAATCCTACAATTTCTCTCATTTTGTTATCATTCTACAAAATTTCTTCGTTCTAGCCATGGATCCAAACAACTACAATTCTCAAAACTTCCCTTACTCGCAAGGCTATTATCCTAGCTTCGAAAATTTTCAAAACTCCGACGAATTCACACAAGATTTTGGTATGAATTCTCAATTCCCACCTAATCCTATCCACTCTAAATATCAGCAAACCTCTCAAAACACTCCCCCAAGCTCCTTTGAAAATGCTCAAAAATCTTGTAACAATCCAAAGAGTTGGAATGTGCAAGAAGATATTACACTAATGTCTGCTTAGTGTCGTATTAGTGGCAATCCGATTGTTGGCACCAACCAAAATGCCAATACATTATGGAAAAAAATCATAAATATTATGAACAAGCTCGAGTTGAAAACAAAATGGGCGATCAAAGGTCCGTTGAGTCACTCAGACAGCGTTATAAACGCTTGAATACAAATGTTATGAAGTGGATTGGTGCATATAAGGAAGCCGGAAGCGTACAAGCGTCAAAGAAGCGAAATGTCCCCAGATGATATTAAAAGAGAAGCTGAAGTTATCTACGGTAAAGTAAAGTTTACTCACCACGAGGTCTTTGAAAAAGTGATGAGTGGGAATCCCAAATGGGAGTTGAAGTTGGATTCAACTAGCTTTACACGTAATGTGGATCAAAGTGAAAACACTGCTGAAGAAAGTCGTGGTAGCTCGAAAAGAACCAGTGTAACGCCCCGACCTCCACGAAGGATCACAGAGGTTGAGTCGCTATGGAAGAATATTATAAAACATATTTTCATACCATCTTTCGAAAATTTGAATATTTTTCTATTTTAAAACACGTCATTTAATGCAATCCACATGTAGAAGATTAGATTTGTTTTTATGCGTTTAATATGTACGGAAGCATATTGAGTTTCAAAATATAACAAAAGCATATTTATCTATTTACAATTCTATAAGGTGCAAAAGATCATGGCATAAACCCCCTCCTCAGCCCTTTCTCCGTCGCCCCTGCCGCTCATCCTGAAAACATTTTGAAAACAATTCGGGGATGAGTACTAGTGTACTCAGTGGATAAGTGTGTTTTGAAAATAAAAGACAGTTTATCCAAACAATATGTATTACAAGGAGGATTTAAAAAAAAAACAACTCCCAGCATACAAAACATTTCAATGCGCGCATACATGTCACATTTAACCGTTACTCCTTACGGTGAGAACCCTAGCCCTTAGAATCGTAGTTCAGGGGGTCTCACTTACTTACTTGGGAACCCTGGCCCCTAAAGTCGTAACTCAGGGGGTCCCATTTCTTGGTTAGCACTCAGTGGGGATCAGTTCACCGGTAACTAACTACGTGTACACAATCGTTGATTAATGTTTTAGATTAATCAAGGATCTCGATCGATCTCTCATGAGCATTAAACAGTATAAATGCACAAAAACTTTTATGGATAAACCGTAATTTACAGAGCTCATTAACTCAAAATATTTTTTAGAGAAAATATTACCCACCTCGAATTTTTACGGAGTTGATTTACGTGAAATCCCGACACCGAGGCTATTGTTCTTCCACGATAGGTCCTACAACAATATCCTAAGTTATAACGACTTGATCTAACATCAATCATACTCTTCATAACCTATGTAACGATATCTAATAGTCATTAGGTTAAAATAATGTCGTAGCTTTAATCTGTTAAACTTGTGCTTAAGGCCCATTTTGAAATAATTCCATAGACCATGGTTTCACTCCATAAATTCTAATATTCTATATATATCTATCTTAATGAGTCTAGTTTATACTGGAATTGGTTTCATAACAAAATAATAAGTCTTCTAGGAGTTTAGCTACGAGTTGTTGGACCAAAAGTGCTCTAAAAATTCTACTATTCCACAAATGCTTAAGAAACATGCATAGAACCTTATGGATAAGTGATGGATTCAGAATATACAGATTTTTTTCACTCAAAACTGCTCCACAGAATGCAAGTCTTTGTTTAACCATGGAAGGTTTGTAATAAACTGCTTTTACATGTATGGTTCAAAAATACAGAATAAATATTTGTAGAAACTCCTACGTGTGTAGAGTATTTAGGAAAAAGAATCAAGTCCATATCATTTTTGTGGAGTGAGATATAAATATTTTACTAAGCTCTATCCCGCATGCATGGTTTTTCGGCAGCATGAAATTGAAAATTTATTTAAAATATAAACACATGTCCAAAATTTACCAAAATTTTCAGATACGTAAAAGATATCCTAAAGTTTATCTCTATAATTTTTCCGGAATTTTTCAAGCAACAAAAGATGGAGTAATTGACTTTGAAACTCGCGGCATAAATCGAAAAACTCGAAATTACGTTCTGCCTAGAATCTCTCTTTACTCTACCCGAATTTTTCACAAGATCTGGTTGTCTTTAATGGACCTTATGTGATATCTATCATAACCCTACATGATTATCCTAGAAATCAATATGCATGTAACATGCAACTCCTTAATTAACATCCAAGCAAAGAGATAAAGTGATATGTTCAAATTCCATTCTCCAAGACAGATCGGTGCATGTATGCATCTCTAACTCCACTCATCCATAACATAGAAATCTAGGCTTATGCTATAATTAGATCTTAGCAATCTTGGTAAAGACTATAGCAGAAGAATAGGATAGAGAGTTCTCTTACTCTTACTCGACGAGAAGTTGGGCGATTAGGTAGGAGAAGCTTCGAATTTCCTACTAGGACCGTACTGCAGCAGCTGATTTAGGAATGGAGGAGAGGTGTTTGAAGTGCAGCAGAGTTTCTAAGTAATGATATAAACAAGAGTATTATGTCTCTATGTAGTATAACCTTTGCATGTGGACAAGACGACAACACAGCCATCCTAGCTTTACGTGGAAGGAGTTGTATATCCAAGTGTTGAAATGGCCCCCTCTTGTGACACCTCACCGTTGACTTATGGAGGAAAAAGATTGTAAGGGTGTTTGCTACTAATACATACAGGTACTTCATAATTAAATTCCAATAAAGACATATTTTATTCCTAATGTATCTATGGAACCGTGGAAACGAAATTTCTCTACAAATTGCCTTTTATAATATCTCATGGTGATATTCGTATGCACGGTACTAGTTCACACTTATAATCTCTATTAGTATAATGATATAATTGAGGCTAGAATTTTCGTAGAAATTCTTTATGCTACTACGGGATAAGTATTTCACTATAATAATAATTATAATAATAATACTTAAGAATCATTCTAGAATACTAAATAGAAAATATGGGAAATACGGGTTATCACAACCAGGACCGGTGAAGATGGTGATCCTCCAACCGAGTCCACTCCAGAAACTCCTAGGAGTGAAGGTTCGACATCACGTCGTCCTATGGGGAGAGATACCGCGAAAGCTCGTGCGAAAAAGAAAGGCAAATTGGTAGCATCACAGTTTTCTATTGTCTCTGATGATTTCACTGCGGAGCTTCGTGCATTGAGGATCCATCGTGAGAAGGAGCTTGAGGCCCGACACCAAGAGAATGGACTACGCCAACAGGAGATTCAGACACGTCAACAGGAAATGCAGATGATGGATCGGAGGATGAAAACAGTTGCTTGGAATGCACTGATCATGAAAACAATATTAACTCCAAAAGAAGAGTCGTTGAAATTGCATCTGATGACAGAATTATTTTCCGATTGAAATCGAACCCTATCTAAGTGTTATTTTAATTGTCACGTTGTTTTCCATTAAGTCATTTTTATTGTACTTTGTATGGTTTATGTAATATGTTTCTTCGTGTTAAGTGGATTATGAAAGTGTTAATCAGGAAATCTTACCAAACTGCAAATGGATAATGTAACGCCCCAACCTCCACGAAGAATCACAGAGGTCGAGTCGCTACGGAGGAATTTTATAAAACATGTTTTCATACCATCTTTCGAAAATTGGAATATTTTTCTATTTTAAAAACACGTCATTTAATGCAACCCACATGTAGAAGATTAGATTGGTTTTTATGCGTTTAATATGTACGGAAGCCTATTGAGTTTCAAAATATAACAAAAGCATATTTATCTGTTTACAATTCTATAAGGTGCAAAAGATCTTGGCATAAACCCCTCCTCAGCCCTTTCTCCGCCGCCCCTGCCGCTCAACCTGAAAACATTTTGAAAACAATTTGGGGCTGAGTACTAGTGTACTCAGTGGGTAGAGTAGTTTGAAAATATTTAAAACAGTTTATCCATGCATGAGGTATGACTTTGAGGGTTTTAAAAAGGAAACTGCTCCAAGCATACAAAACATTTATTCTTATGAGTGCGCACATCTGTGTCACCCTGTTACTTCTACCACTTCATTCTCATATTTTGGGCCTTGGCCCTCGAGTCGAAACTCGAGGGGTCCCTCATAACATGTTAGCACTTGGTGCACAAAGATGATCTTTGTGCTACTAACAACATACGTGTACACATTTTCTTATTAACCCTCATCTAGCGTGTTAGGCCAAATGAGAGTCTCGATCGATCTATCACGTAGAAGCATTAAACAGGTAAATGCACAAAAACTTTCATGGATAAATAGATTTCGTAGAGCTTATTAACTCAAAGATAATTTTTAAGAAAAATATTACCCACCTCGAATTTTCACTGATTTGAGTTATGCGTATTCCCGATACCGGGGCTATAGCTCTTCCACAAAAGGTCCTACAACCATATTCTAAGTATTAACGACTTGATCTAGCAGTCCGGGTACAATTCATGACCTATATGACAATACCTAGTAGTTATTAGGTTAAGACAACGTCGTAGCTTTATTCTGTTAAACTTGTGCAGAAGGTCCATTTTGCAAGAATTCCACAGATCAAGGTTTCGTAACATAAATTCTAATATTCTATATATACCTTCCTTAATGAGTCTAGTTTATACTAAAATTGGTTTCATAACAAAATAATAAGTCCTCTAGGAGCTATCACCAAAATAGTACTCACTGTTCAAACAGGGACAATTTCTGCCTTACTATAGTCTAGCTACGAATTTTTGGGTCAAAAGTACTCTAAAAATTCTGATATTCAACACAAGTTTAGGGGACATGCATGCAAATATCATATCAAAATTTCACTCACGATGGATAAGCGACGGATTCAGAAAAGACAGAGTAATTTACACCAAAATCCACTACATCGAAAACACGTTTCCGATTGACAAACTAAAGTTTATAATAAACTGATTTTACATGCAAGGTTTAAAAATATAAAATAAATTTTTTTAGAAACTAATACGTGTGTAGAGTATTTAGAAAAAATAATCAAGTCAATATCATGTTTGTGGAGTGAGATATAAATATTTTACTAAGCTCTAACCCGCATGCAAGGTTTTTCGGCAGCATGAAATTGAAAATTTATTTAAAATATAAGAACATGTCCAAAAATTACCAAACTTTACAGAGAACTTATAAACATCCTACAATGTGTCTCTATAATTTTTCTAGAATTTTTCAAGCAACAAAAGATTGAGTAATTGGCTTAGAAACTCATGGAAGAATCGAAAACCATCAAAATGCATTCTGCCTAGAAATTCGTCCACTCTAGGAGGATTCTTAAACGAGATCTTGCTACCCTATTTCGACCTTAAGCTAGATCTATCATGACCTTATGTGTTTACACTAGAAAACATTATGCATGTAACATGCAAGGCATCTCTAAGCACATTTGGGTTGAGAGAAACATAGTAGAGAAATTAAACCAAGAGAATTACTTCCTAAGCTAAGATTTCAGCATGCAGCCCCATACCCCTTCATGCATGCACGATACGAACCAAATATCAACACCACAACAACAAGATCGACAATTATCCTATCCCGAGAGCATCTCATTCGTAGCTAAAGGAAGAAATGAGTACAATAGCAAGGTGAAAGAGATACTTACTTGATGTATCACACTAGCTATCAAGGATTCCTAAGCTTTGCTTCCCTCCCACAAAAATGATACCACACTAGAGGAGATCTCGTTTTTTTTTTTTTTTTTGAAGACTAAGTTGCTGGTGTGGAATCAACTAAATGGCAACATGTATTTAAAGAAGAGAAGGTCACCCTAGCTATGCATGTAAGCCACATGGTTATTGATAAGATGGTAAATAGTATCCTATCATGCAACTTACTATTGTGATCATAGGCTTGCATCATGTCCTTCCCTCTTGTTCCTATAGTGGGAGGCAAGATCTATCTAAGATGTTTTGTCACTACCCCACGTGATGAGTATTGAATGTAGCCTAGGAGATAATACCACCAATCCTTTTATATAAATATATATATATATATATATATATATATATATATATAGGGAATAGATATTATGAGAACCAAATCTTAAAAGAGATACGAGAATCGATCTCGGCCTTCCATTTCGCAAATCTAAGGCTCTCATTTTATCTCCAAAAGCATTTAAAATTAAATCGAAAAAGGAAAAATTAGCCTCATTAAGGACAAATCTGTCAAATTCTATTTTTTTTACCTACCCCTCCAAGAATTGTATCTAATACAAATTGAAGTCCAGCGTTCTTCAAGTGACGAGTTCCTTCCTTCTTCAAGTCCATTTCGCCGTCCATCGTTTCTTCAAATCGAAGTATTGGAAGTTGATTATTTACGGTGGGTATCGAAGTTCTATGTTTCTTTAGTCATTTAAGCTCGTTTTCCTTGTCTATTTATCCCGATTATTGGCGATTTTGAAGATTGATTTGTGCACTATTTTCGAATTTTTACAGAATTTGCAATACAGCAAGAATTAGTTATGGTTTTCGAAAATTTGTAGTTCAATATTTGAAGAATGCTTTGTTAGGTTTAAATTCTTGAAGCTCGATGTCATTTCATATTTTTTTCGTACATTTTTTTCGATTTATACGGTAGTAGTCCTTTTTCCAAATGATTAGAGTTTTTCTTGGTTATTTATAAGATGTATGTATCGATTAAGTATTGGTTTTTTTGTTGTAGATTCACTATTATAATTTTTTGCATACGTAAGTACAATGTTCATGCATATGTATTTGTTAGTTTATGCTGATACTGTCACATATTCATGCATGCAGTTTGTGGAATGGCTGAACCGTGTCAGTCAATTGTGTCTCTTGAATCCGATGAATCCATTTACATTCCTGATTGCCCGGACGAATTGAAACCGTATGTTGGACGAAAATTTGTTACTCTTGATGAGCCTGATTGCCCGGACGAATTTGCAACCAGATGGGACATCATGATTCAAGAAACTGCCCTAATGTTAAGGATGTAGAAGATTCCTGTTAAGTTTTTATGCAGAACTTAGTAGAAACCTATGCACTGGACCATTTGCATTATTTGGACCAATTTGTATTAACAGAATCGCTTTACTTTATGTTATGTTATTTTCATGCATATCACCGTCTGTTTTTATGCTTATGTTTTATTATTTTCATGCATATATACTATACCTCTCAAGTTCAACCTTTATGGTACTCGTTATGTTCAAGGTTTTATATATCATGCATACCGTATTGATGTTTCATGCATTTCTTTTATGACTTCATGCATATCTAAATATGTTAATGTTTTCAATTTCATGCATATCGTATTGTATTTTCATGCTTATGTTATGTATTGTTTGTGCTTATACGTTTTTTCCCTACAAGATTGTTTATATATCTGCATACTCCCCAAATATTTTTGGCATATGATCGAATTATGAATGCATAACTTACAATACTTTAATATACCAAAAGATGTATTTCACTACATTGTTTTCCACAATACTTTAATATACCAAAAGATGTTTTTTAAAGGAACATCCTCTTCCGCTCTTTGGTTCTCTTCCTCTTTCCTTTCCCGCTTGAACCGCCTGCAATTATAACATATTTGATGCACATGACTAACGTAGTTTATGCTTACATAAATGGGATTTTATGCAAACCATGTTATTTTATTATGCACATTACCTAGTGGATTTTATGCACACAACAAACGAATTTCATGCACACAAAGTTATATTTTTATGCTTAACTAATCGCAATTCATACACAAAATATTATAATTCCAAGTTAAATATTTTTATGCTTATACAATAAATAATTTATGCATACATAGTATAAACTTTATGCATATATAGGAAAGTGATTCACGTAACAAACAAACTAGACAAATTTTATGCACACATAAACATTTTGTATATTTTCGTGCTTATGCAATGCATATTTTATGCAAATTTACACAAAATATATGCTCATATTATCATCGCAATAATATGATGAGACACAAACATAGTATGAAAATATTACACCTAATAATGCGAGAAAATTGAATACACTGCGTCCATACTCAAAATCAATATTGGAGGCATGAAATCAATATATGGAATCGTACTCAAAACCGGGAAAAAAAACCTAAATCTCAAGCCAATCCACCAGAATATTTTCACAAAACAATTAAATCGATGGGTAAACGAAAATATCCGCACGCAAACAACAAAATATCCGCCGCAAACATAAACGAAGGTTTGCGAAATATCGCCCAAAATGGTGGTTTTAAACCAAAACTCAGAACCACAATTTAATCGATGGGTAAACGAAAATAACAAGAAAAAAGAAGCAACATACCTCTTAATTCGTCAATTACGGTCGAGTTTTTTCCAATTTCTTCGAACGAAGTTGAAACCTGGCGATGGTTAGGTTAGAAATCGCCTCCAAGAACGACGCAGACCGATAAGAACGAGGAGAGCGAAAATGATCTGTGGAATTGAGATGGAACAACATAAATATGAGAGAAATCGATGGGAGTGTTGGATTTAGGTTAGGGAGGTTTTTGATTTTAGAGAGAGAGAGAGAGAGAGAGAGAGAGAGAGAATGAAGGTGTGAATCAAACGTTTTTGAAAATGTTTCTACCGCCCAAATCTTATTGCCAATTATATGCCCATTTTGCCCTTTTCTGAATTTTTTTTTAAAGAAAGAAGAAATTGATATTGGCCATTAGATTAGGACCGATCAACGCTTATGATCGGTTCTCGTATCTCTTTTGAGTGTTAGATCTCCCTAGATCCACACCCTAAATATATATATATATATATATATATATATATATATATATATATATATAAGTAGTTTATATGTTAATTCAACATGTAATGACTTACTTATATAGGGTACTTAGAGTGTCACAATTTGGGAGTATGTTCTAATGGTAACTTGATTTATTGTATTATCGCCTAAAAAAAATTCTCTTGGTACGAATTTATAATCGGCTTAAATATTAATTTACGTAATGAATAAATACGGGATGTTACAGATAATACCCATGCAATCCCAAAATTAAAGGATAAACGAAGTGTAGTCTTGCTAGAGAGAGAAAGAAAGACTAACCAGGAATGCTACGAAATGAAGAATGAAGATAATAGTATCTCAAATGCTACGAAGATGTCAGAAATACATTGATTGAAGATAAGGAATGGGTTGAAAAATTTATTGTGAGAGAGAGAAAGAGAGAGAAAAAGAAGATGAGGAATGGGTTGGAGAGTTGATTGACAAATTTACCTCACTAAGTTGCGAACTATGCTCTCAAACTTGGCCCGACATTAATCCCGAAACTCGAATTTTAATGGTTCAATTGACCTAGTTATTTTATTATAACACATTTCAAACGTGTATAAAACTATTTACTTAGATTAAAATATCAAAAGATACCGTTGGTTTATTTTAGTGGATAAGATATGAGGAATTGTGCTGAAGGTGAGGGTTCAAATTTTCTTGTAAACATATATAAATTTTATTTTTAATAAAAGCAATTAAAATTTAGTTAGAATCGTGTCATGAGTCCTGGTTAACTCGAGTGACCCATTGGCTCATATCGAGTCCAGTGCCGGCTCTTGGGCAAGGCTAAGGCACTTGCCTTAGGCCCCCAACATAAAAGGCCTCCAAATTGTAATATTCTTTAATTAATTAAAGTTTAATATTAACAATTTATTTAATAAATTTGTTTAATATTAGCAACTATTAAGGCCAATAATTAACCAAACTAAGCCCCATCAGTAACAGTGCAACTCCACAAAATAGAATAAATTGCAAATCATCTTTTTAGATTACATAGTTTGCAATCTCTTAAATGCATATTAGATTTGAATTATTTTAAAAAAAAATTATAAGATATTTATTTTTTATTTAATTTTGATAGATTGAAATCATATGACTTAAAATAAAAATGTCTTGAATTTATTGATCTTGAGATTCTTTCAAAGAATAATATGTATTTTTATATAATTGATTTGAATTTATTTATGGAATTAAAAGTATGAGTATTAAATGTTGAAAATCGAAATTCAATTAAGATATTTACTCTAGTAAAAGAATTTTTTTTAATTCTCTATTGTATATAGAATGTACGTTGTTTGCAATAGCTTAAACTTTTTTTAAATTCTTAAATTGAGGAGAAGTTGATAAAAGTGACTTATTAGAGAATTTGATGAGTGTTTGCAAAAACTGATTAAAAGTATAAAAAATTTGAAAAAGAGTGTTTGTAGTAACTTATTTTGATATTTATAATTAAAATGTCAAATCACAACTTATTAAAAATTACATATTTACCATTAAGGAGAAGAAGTTGGTTTAACCCAACTTCACCAACTTCTCCTTTTTCAACTTAATTGTAGAGATTTTGTGTGAATTTAAGTTAACCAAACACTCTAAAATCAACTTATCCTTAGATTAAGTTGTAAGTTAGATAAGTAAAGTGGTTGCAAGTCCCCATGGGATGGCATAGCGGTGAAGGTGGGTGGCGGGCCCGATAGGTCGTGGGTTTTCCCCACTGGACACGTTATGTGTGAGCCTGTCACCCTGTCACATTAAGGGTTGCAAGTCCCCATGGGATGGCATAGCGGTGAAGGTGGGTGGCCCGGGACCGATAGGTCATGGGTTCAATTCCCACTGGACACGTTATGTGTGAGCCTGTCACCCTGTCACATTAAGAGTGGTTTAACTCTTCTTATTGCACAGGAGCAATGGTATATCATATTATTTTGACGAAGGTCTCATTTTAGTAGTCGCTTTAGGCCCCGAAATTATTTGAGCCGCCCCTGATCGAGTCTTAATCAAAATCGAGCCTTTCATGAAACTGGTCCGGATTTCCCGTGGGACCCCGGTTGAGCTGGCCGGGTGAGAACATAGGTTGTAAAAAAAATAAATATAATCCTTTTCTTAGCTTACACATAGAATATTTGTTTTTTATATTTTTAATTCATAGACAAAAATCGGGCCAGTTTGGTCAATTTTACAAAACAATCGTAAATTCAATTGTTTCAAAATTTGACGGATTAAAATTACTTTAAACCAATACAATGATGCAAAATCAAATACGAGTCCACTTCCCACAAAGTTAACGGGTCAGGGCCCAATCGGTATTCAGGAATCATGGTAAAGGTTTGGGGTTGTGTGCTCGAATTCTCAAAACCAGAGGCTTGCAGTCCATGGTTTTCACACACCTGCTTTCCAATTCGTGCAGTCTTGAAATACCGGAGAACAAAATTGAGCCCAATCCTTCTCTTTAAAATGTATAGAAGAAGAGTAAGAGAATATATTATTGGAAATCAATTTTCACTGTGAAAACAAGTGACTAGAAAGATTGGCAAGAGATGAGGTAAAGTATATAACTATGCTCAGGAAGCAGCATCAATTTTGCGAACAAGTGTACTTGTTGAGCAAGATTTCCAATCAGTTGTAAGTCAATTCTTCTCCGCGATTCAAAAATGGAGTTGCTCAATCTTCCGTCGCTTGGAGGTAACGCTCTAAATCTCTACTTCGCCTTTTTGCAAAATTTGTGCTTTCAGGAGCATCTCTCTCTCTCTCTCTCTCTCTCTCTCTCTCTCTCTCTCTCTCTCTCTCTCTCTCTCTCTTTGATGTTTAAAGATCGAGTTGAAATTTATTTGTATTCGATTTTTGATTCCCCCAAATAAGAATAATCCACGAGCTGTAAATTGATCACATTGCATCCATATCGAGTGATAACTCTAGAAAATTCGTTTTTGGACTTCTTTGTTCTCATGCTTAGGTTTTCATCAAGTTAATTGTAAATTTTTTCTGCAGTATATTTGATTATGTGGCTCATCTATGTTATTATATGCTTAATGTGATACGAGTTCTTCCTTTTTGGTTTAAGACTTGTGATGCTTGGGTTTGGAGTTTTTTCATGGAAATTTTAGTGACTAAATCCAGCAATCTACTTCCTTTTTACTGGCATTGGTGTTGAGGTTCTATGGCCTCATATTTTTCAGCTTTACTTCCTATGGTGATGTGCCTCTAGCAACATTGAGTTAATTTTTAGGGGAAGAAGAATTTCAAGCCTCGTCATTATGGGTTTCAAGATCTCAATCTACCTATATACTCTCAAGTTACTTAATCGATCTTCGTAACGTGTCTGCAGAGCTAATCATTGTCCTGTTCTTATACTTGTTTGCAGCCATCACCTTGCATTCTAGCTGACAGTGATTTCATTGTTCTTTTTTTCATGATTTTGTCATTTAAGTTCTTTGGAGTTGTTACTGTTTGCTATTGTTGAATGGTTTTGTCATCCACCACCTCTCCCCTTCCTATCTGGATTGTGCTTCAAAATTTGAGATTGGATATCAGGAAGAGGTGGACTCGATGATTCACTTTTGAAGAAATGAAAAGGGAGATTTGTTGAATAGGATAATGTATTCTACTAAATCTTGGATTATGAACAACAAAAAAACTCTAATCGTCAAAACAAAAGAAGTGGCATGATGATTTTTTGAATTTGAGGCTTCTGGATGAATAATTTGAAGAAATCCCATGAAGTTGGTTTTTTGATTCTATTTGTTAGCATTTTAAATTTTGAATTTTCATGTGCTAGTCCATCTCAAGCCACTCAGTTGATACCTTGCTTCATGCAGGGTTTTGGTATTGATGAGGGACTCAAACATATGATTCTATTTTTACATGTTATTGATCAAGGTCTTGACCATTCTTCCGTGACTTCTTCAAAATGTCGATGCTATCAAGGTTACGTTTAATTACTGTTGATGTTACCGGCACACTACTTGCTTACAAAGGGGAGCTTGGCGACTACTATTGCATGGCTGCAAAAGCAAGTGGACTCCCGTGCCCCGACTACAAACGAGTGCATGAGGGTTTCAAACAAGCTTACACCGAGATGGCTAAGAAGCATCCTTGTTTCGGATTCTCAGAGAAGATACCCAACATTGTTTGGTGGAAGACATGTGTGCGCGATTCTTTCGTCCGGGTAATAGACTTCTGCACCACTCTGTACTCTTTTCTTTGAGAAAAGGAAGGGTAAGGCATTCATGATCTTTGCTCATCCTACAGGCAGGATATGATTACGATGAAGAAACATTCGAGAAGGTTTTCAGGCGCATATATGCCACCTTCGGCTCCTCAGCACCGTACACTATCTTCCCAGATTCGCAGCCATTCTTGAGATGGCTGCGCGGGAAGGGTGTTATTGTAGGCATTGTGAGCAATGCAGAGTATAGGTACCGAGATGTAATTCTCCCAGCTCTTGGTTTACATCAGGTAAATTGGAAAGCATGATTTGCAGATTCATTACATACTAGTTATCCTACTTATTAAACCACCCTCGGGCGAGACTACACGAATGGCTTCAATGAGGATTGAACCCATGACCTGTCGGTCCCGGGAAACCTCACCTCAACCACTCTGCCATCCCCTTTACGTAGCGGGACAACTAGTTATCCTACTTTCTTCCAGCACTAGGGGGTGTTTGCATAGTTTACACTTTTTTAAGTTCTTAAATTAATGGGAAGTTGGTAAAAGTAGCTTATACTAGTGGGTTTTAGTAAATAGTGCTTAAAAGTCCCAAAAAAGTATTTGCAAACATTTATAATCTAGTAGCTTGTTTTGAGGTATAGAATCAAAAATTATAATATTTAACCCGTAGTTAAATTTATTTAAGACAAAGATGAGGTTAAGATTGTAAAATTGACGTTTCTAGAATTAAAAAAAAGTCATAATCTGCATAAGTTTAAGAGAATTTCCTGAATCGTAAGCTGTTGCAAATACTCAATTCTCACTTTTTCTTGGATTAAGACATAAGTTGTAAACTTTTAAGTGGTTGCAAACACCTACTAAATTTGAAGTTATGATGATGAAAATCTTGAATTCTTTGTAGGGATCAGAGTGGGACTTTGGTGTTTTCTCGGGTCTCGAAGGTGTGGAGAAGCCCGATCCAAGGTTGTACGAGATAGCCTTGGAGAGGGCGGGGAACGTTGCACCGGAGCTGGCTCTTCATATTGGAGACAGCATGAGGAAGGACTATTTGCCTGCAAGGAGTGTGGGAATGCATGGTTTGTTGATAGATAGGTTTAAAACTCCGGAGGCTGAGGATTGGAGGAAGTCTGGTGCGGTTGTGCTGCCGGACTTGGTGGCTGCTCAAGAATGGCTGTCTTCTGTGCAGCAGAGCTGATTGTAACTTGCTTCAAATAACTTTTAAACTAAAGAAATCTCCTTTGTTGACAAATTGTTGTAGTCATTGAAGAGGTGTATTGTTTTAACTAGTGAATGAAAGGCATTCATTCTCCTTTTGTCATTGCTCTTTATTTTGACTAACTAGATTGATTGGCCTTGCAGTAAATGCTAGGGGGAAATATCTTTAGCACGTCCATCTTCGGCTTTTTGTCTATTATTTTAACTAGGGTTAGTTTTAAGCCGTCAAATTGTAAAAGTATCCAATCGAGGTTAAAACAACGCAGATGTTTATCTAAAAAAGAATCCACCATAACTGAGTAATAATACCCTCTTAAAACTGCTAAGAACAAAACAAGATCATAATGTCCTGAAAACAAGAAATTCCAAATCATAAACTGCATCTTACATAGAATTCAACATAGGACAATACCAATGACAGAATCTTAAACAAGGAGAAAACAGTTTCAAACACTAGTACCAAATGAAATACAGAGTTAAGAAGCCTCTGCAGCAGGCTGAGTAACACCAGACTTCACCAGCAGCTGAGTAAGTGCCTCTGGAGAGCAAACCTGATACTTAACCTTCCCATTAGACAGCAAGACCTCGGCCAACTCGAGCTTCTCCGACGTGAGACTCGTGCTGTCCATTGTCTTGCTGAGCACTTTAAGAGCAAGCTGAACAGCCTCCTCCCTTGTGATCTCATCTTTATAGTCCTGCTTGAGCATTGACTGAGCAGCTTGGTTGTTTGCTCCAATCGCTGCAGCCTTCCACCCACTGTAGTTCCCACTCGGATCGCTCATGTAGAGCTGGAAACCGTAGTTCTTGTCCCACCCTGCAAAGAGGAATGAAACGCCAAAGGGACGGAGCCCACCGAATTGAGTGTAGCCCTGCTTTGTGTCGCACAAGGACTGGACAAGCTGCTCGACGGGCATTGATTCTTGGTAGGCGTATGCATAGCGCTGGGCTTGGACTCTTGCTGTGTTGATGAGGATGTTGGCATCGGACATGATTCCGGCCACAGCACAGGCAACGTGGTCGTCGATCTTGTACATTTTTTCGGTGGAGGCGGAGGTCTGTAGAAGCTTGGAAGTGACTTTCTTTTCGCCAACCAACACGACACCATCTTTGGACAGTATGCCTATGGCACTTCCTGCATTGCCAATCGCCTCCATGGCGTATTCCACCTGGTAAAGGCGACCCTCCGGGGAGAAGATTGTTGTACGACTGTCATACCTCCGAGACATGTTTCAATCTACACAAGAAATGATTTAAGTATATCAGCAAATTACTTATGCAAGACAGTGATCTGACGATATATAAAATTCAATATGCTAAGTAAGCCACAGCTAAACATTAGTGAACTGGAAGTGAGATAAATTAGAGAAGTAATCATCAGCTATAAAAGTTATACAAGATGTAAGAACAGAGACATGTTTCAATCTACACAAGAAATGCCTCGGTCAGATTGGAAAATTACAAGGTAAGATAATGTATTAACATTTTGTATGGCTAAGCCACAAAAAAGCATTGCTAAACTGGAAGTGGGATAAATTAGGGATGTAATCATCAGCTATAAAAATTGAACAAGACCGATGTAAAAACAAAACAAAGATGTGTCTCAATTTATACAAGAAATGCCTCAATCAGATTAGCAAACTACTAGCGTAAGATAGTGATTTTGAAGATGTATAATATTCTTATTGACAAGCCACAGCACAACATTGTTAAACTGGAAGTGAGATAAATCAGAGAAGTAATCATTAACTATAAAATTAAACAACACCAATGTGAAAAGAGAAAAGAGTGAAAAGAGACAATTGTGAGGTATTTTCAGATTGGGTAAAATTTGTTTATCATTACTTCAAATTGGGAAATTATTGCTTCGCAACTAACACGACCGTGCAACAGAAACTAAGAGAACCCAATTCTATGCGTGATGTTTCCTTTAATTAATATTTAGGGAGACTCAATTTCATAAAAAATTAAGGGAGCGAGCAAGCATCATAAGTATGCAAATAATCAAACGGAACAATACAGCGGAATCCACTGCTAAACTTTATAGACTTTACGTTTCTCTGCCCTAATTTCAAAACTACAAATTTACAACAAATCCAAAACCAAAATATTCCAGTTACTGCACATGTTCTCGGCTTTCAATACAAAAAAGGAAACAAGTAAAAGAATAAGGAGTGGTAATTGCGAAGAAATCGATGAAAAAACATAAGATAAAAGAAAACTAAATCGAATAATCTCGGAGAGGGAGAGAAATAGAAAGAACCTGATACAATCTGAGACGTTTGGCCGTGATCGAAATCGGAATTGAGACTTCGGTGGAGCAGCGCACAATATATTGGGGAAGAGCTGCCTTTCTTGCCAAGCTTTCAAATCACTATTTTCTGTTATTTCCGATTTGACCCCAAAGGTTTCTAGTGTTTCAAAATACCCTTCTTTTCTCTATTTTTCATTTTCTTTATGTTTTAAGGACATATTAACAAGTTTAATTGGGTGTTTGGAATAGCTGAAATTTATCGGTAAGTGCGGAAATTTGTTGAAAGCGGCTGAAAACAGCTAAAAGTTGTTGATTTTGATAATTTGTAAGTGTTTGCAAGAAGTGCTGAAAGTCAAAAATTAATATTTGAAAATATTAATAAAATGGTATCTTATAAAATAAAAATATTATTTATTTCTCACTTATTAAACAAATTAGAATTTTTTACATAAATAAAATTTACACTCATATAAAATAGTATTTTAATAATAAATATTATTAAAATAAAAATTAGTAAAAAAATTAAGTATAATTAATATTATTAATTAAAATCAAGAATAAAAAAAATTATAAATTATATTAATAAAACAAATTTTTACTTATTCTTTATTAAATGATAAATAAAAATTATACATATAAATAACCAATATCGATCATTAATTAAAAAAATAATTATAAAATTATAATAGAATGTATTAATTAAAAAAATTAAAAATTATAAAAACTAGCTTATGAAAATTATCTATCTTGGACCAAAACAGCTTTCAGCATCTCTATAAGCTGAATTTCCCAAACACCCCCTAAGTTAATCATAGATGACAAATCACTATTTTCTATTATTTCCGATTTAACCCCAAAGGTTTCTAGTGTTTCAAAATAGCAACTCTTCTTTTCTCTCTTTTTCATTTTTCTTATGTTTTAAGGACATACTCATGTGTTTAACATGCAAACGATTAACAAGCATAAGTTAATTATAGGTGACAAATCACTATTTTCTGTTATTTCCGATTTGACCCCAAAGGTTTCTAGTGTTTCAAAATAGCAACCCTTCTTTTCTCTATTTTTCATTTTCCTTATGTTTCCCGCTCATGTGCTCTAGCCTGCAAACATGTACAATCTTGTATTTTAAAAAATGTTGTCTTGTTAGTAATATATTTTTTAAAAATGATAAAGAACTTTTAGCTACAAATTAATTACTCAAGAATTAAATAATATACATCATACAATATCACTTTCATAATCTCTATTCCAAATACACTACTAATAGGACGGAGGGGGTAAATCTTAAAATAATAGTTTCATACTTAATACTCCCTTGTAACATTATTTATGTCTAGTTTCTTTTTAGCACATATACTAATAAAATTTATTTAAATATCTATTTTCACCAAGGCTTGTGTGTACCAAATTTGTATACACTTGTGTGTACCACACCACAAGGGTATTAATATGTGGTAAATGTAGCCTACCTATTTTAATGAAAAATTCCACATGTTATTACTCTTGTGCTGTGGTACACACAAGAGTATTCGAATGTGGTACATACAAGCCATTCCGATTTGTTTTGTGAGTGTTCATTGTATTAAGAAATAAATACAGTTTTTGAGTAATGATTATTTTTAATGAATGAGAATTCATTCAAATTCTATTAAGATATAATTGAGGCAATTAAATTTATTTTATTCATATTGTAATTGAAGAAATAATATCAAGTTTGTAAAAAATTATGATCGCAGCGCAAATCCCCCCCCTTGTCATGGGTCAGGTGACAGAATGCACAATCGACCTTGCAGTATATTTCTTTTCAACTTTGGTTGTGTTGAAAATGACATTCGAATCGATTTGTTTAACCTAGTTTGTCTTTACTAATTGTATTCGAGCACTATCGAGTTAGGATATTAATTCTACGATGGTGATGAGTACAAGTTATAATTTGCATTTTTAGAAACTGTTTTGTGTCGCATTTATCTTATCAGATCCCATCAATTATCAACATTAACTTTTTGTGAACATAAATAGTCTATCTATTTTTGTTGATCAACAAAACTCATTTCTTCTCTTTTTCATCTGAAAAGTTCCCTTTGATACGAAGCACCACAGCCACCAGGCCACCACTCCAGCTCAGGAGCAAACTCTGCTTTTACAACTAGAAAGGAATGCTAAAATGTAATAATTCAAACATAGACCGAATATATTAGTTTCTGTAGCTGCTAATGAAGAAAGATCAATCTAAGAAATTTTGCTGGGGCAAGTTCAGCTTCAAAGCAATGATATTATTGACAAGGTAACGGACTCACACATAACCATAAGTGACACACTCACACATAGCGGTGAGTTTTGAATCCATGGCCTTTCGGCCACAGACTACCCACCTTAACCGCTATATAATCCCAATGGGACAATTCAAATTTATTTAGTTGATATCTAGATAACACACAATGTTCATTTCGTCATATCTGACAATCAATATAGTTTTTTATGATTTTAGCTTCTACATTTTTAAATATATATCTAACAAGTTTATAAATATATAATTAATTATTTTTATTGTTATTTTATTTATTTAGAATTTATTATTATTGTACATTTTATTATGCATTATATATATAAAACCAAAATAGTGCTGCAAACTAGGTTGAAATTAACTGATGAACAAATGTTTACATGCAAAAGGGTGAGCGTAGATGCTTAAGTTTTACGAAAACCTCTCATTCTCCCATCAAAATTACATATTCACACTCCCGGAAATTATAAAATCAAAATTTCATCCTGTCAAACTATACTGTGTCATGGTGGATCTGTCCTAACAGTCACATTTGAGGCCTCCAACATTCATATTCTGCAAGTAGAATTTAATAAAACCAAGAGAATAGAGGATGAAAGATCTCAACAATTTGTCTTCTCAGGGGGGGGGGGGGGGGGGGGGGGGGGGGGGGGGGGGGGGGGGGGGGGGGGGGGGGGGGGGGGGGGGGGGGGGGGGGGGGGGGGGGGGGGGGGGGGGGGGGGGGGGGGGGGGGGGGGGGGGGGGGGGGGGGGGGGGGGGGGGGGGGGGGGGGGGGGGGGGGGGGGGGGGGGGGGGGGGGGGGGGGGGGGGGGGGGGGGGGGGGGGGGGGGGGGGGGGGGGGGGGGGGGGGGGGGGGGGGGGGGGGGGGGGGGGGGGGGGGGGGGGGGGGGGGGGGGGGGGGGGGGGGGGGGGGGGGGGGGGGGGGGGGGGGGGGGGGGGGGGGGGGGGGGGGGGGGGGGGGGGGGGGGGGGGGGGGGGGGGGGGGGGGGGGGGGGGGGGGGGGGGGGGGGGGGGGGGGGGGGGGGGGGGGGGGGGGGGGGGGGGGGGGGGGGGGGGGGGGGGGGGGGGGGGGGGGGGGGGGGGGGGGGGGGGGGGGGGGGGGGGGGGGGGGGGGGGGGGGGGGGGGGGGGGGGGGGGGGGGGGGGGGGGGGGGGGGGGGGGGGGGGGGGGGGGGGGGGGGGGGGGGGGGGGGGGGGGGGGGGGGGGGGGGGGGGGGGGGGGGGGGGGGGGGGGGGGGGGGGGGGGGGGGGGGGGGGGGGGGGGGGGGGGGGGGGGGGGGGGGGGGGGGGGGGGGGGGGGGGGGGGGGGGGGGGGGGGGGGGGGGGGGGGGGGGGGGGGGGGGGGGGGGGGGGGGGGGGGGGGGGGGGGGGGGGGGGGGGGGGGGGGGGGGGGGGGGGGGGGGGGGGGGGGGGGGGGGGGGGGGGGGGGGGGGGGGGGGGGGGGGGGGGGGGGGGGGGGGGGGGGGGGGGGGGGGGGGGGGGGGGGGGGGGGGGGGGGGGGGGGGGGGGGGGGGGGGGGGGGGGGGGGGGGGGGGGGGGGGGGGGGGGGGGGGGGGGGGGGGGGGGGGGGGGGGGGGGGGGGGGGGGGGGGGGGGGGGGGGGGGGGGGGGGGGGGGGGGGGGGGGGGGGGGGGGGGGGGGGGGGGGGGGGGGGGGGGGGGGGGGGGGGGGGGGGGGGGGGGGGGGGGGGGGGGGGGGGGGGGGGGGGGGGGGGGGGGGGGGGGGGGGGGGGGGGGGGGGGGGGGGGGGGGGGGGGGGGGGGGGGGGGGGGGGGGGGGGGGGGGGGGGGGGGGGGGGGGGGGGGGGGGGGGGGGGGGGGGGGGGGGGGGGGGGGGGGGGGGGGGGGGGGGGGGGGGGGGGGGGGGGGGGGGGGGGGGGGGGGGGGGGGGGGGGGGGGGGGGGGGGGGGGGGGGGGGGGGGGGGGGGGGGGGGGGGGGGGGGGGGGGGGGGGGGGGGGGGGGGGGGGGGGGGGGGGGGGGGGGGGGGGGGGGGGGGGGGGGGGGGGGGGGGGGGGGGGGGGGGGGGGGGGGGGGGGGGGGGGGGGGGGGGGGGGGGGGGGGGGGGGGGGGGGGGGGGGGGGGGGGGGGGGGGGGGGGGGGGGGGGGGGGGGGGGGGGGGGGGGGGGGGGGGGGGGGGGGGGGGGGGGGGGGGGGGGGGGGGGGGGGGGGGGGGGGGGGGGGGGGGGGGGGGGGGGGGGGGGGGGGGGGGGGGGGGGGGGGGGGGGGGGGGGGGGGGGGGGGGGGGGGGGGGGGGGGGGGGGGGGGGGGGGGGGGGGGGGGGGGGGGGGGGGGGGGGGGGGGGGGGGGGGGGGGGGGGGGGGGGGGGGGGGGGGGGGGGGGGGGGGGGGGATTACATATGCAGCTATACACATAAGTTATTACAACAGCCTTTACAAATAATGAATAGCATTTCTCTAATGTACACGAAGATGCCAGTTTCTTGACACCATAGAGATCAAGAATTTGCAGATGGTGAGAAATAGTGAGCAATACTAGAACCTCTTTTCTTCACCGTATTAGTCTGCTTCTGAGGCTGGGTCCACGCGCGAACTTCTGCTTGAATCTCGGGAGGCAATTCATTCAAGACAGAAGGGTCAATCTCATCACTCTTGTAAATCCATGCATCACTTCCAGAACTGCTTGTTCTCCCCGTGAGAGTTTGCTGGGAGTTTTCTTGACGCGTCTTACCTTTCAGAAGTTGTTCATAGAGGAACTTGGTTGCTGCTTGAAAATATGAAATGGGAGTTGTATAAGAATAAGAATTACCAGAGGAAGATGATCCATTCTCTTGAAAAATCTTGAGATCTGCATGCTCGGGGAGAGAGGAAGATTCTTGACTTTGGAAAAATCTCAAGATTGATGAAGTTCCCTACAACAATTTCATGGATCATGAGCATATGATGAATCAAAAAGAGTTAAAAGTTTATTAAGTAGTTTAATACTCCCTCCGTGCCATTATAACTGGCTTGTGTTCCTTTTTGCGCCGTCAAACAAAAAATAGCTCATACTTAAAATAATAGGCTAATAAATCTAATGGGTCACACTATTTTACACGCAAAACACAACTTTCTTAATTACCGTGCCGAAAAGTTTTGAACCACTAATAGCAGGGCGACTGTAATATTAGAAGTCTTTAATTTAGTAGTAAGTCTATATCCTATTAGGAGGGCCTTATTCTTAATTCAGTTATATTAGGAGTCCCTATTTTTGCTTAATCTTTTGGTATCATGTTTCATTAGACTATAAATAGAGGCTACTCCAAAATTATTTACGAAAATCGAGCTTAGCACACGTTTTGTGTCTGGTTCTCTTGGGTTTTATTCCCATTCACCTAGCGTTCGCTATAACCTAGTGGCAAGGTGGTCTTATTTCCATACTATCTATATAAAGTTGAGACCGGTTACACAAACTTGAACTCTATTAATGAAAATTATCACATAAATGACAAGATCATGCATTCCTAATGGGGCAATATATTCCCTGGGGTGAACCACAGACATATAAATTGCAGGTAGTTGATTCCCTCCTTACTAGAGAATAATCATTTTAGATTCCATACGAGATGCAAAATATGGAAATTGGAATGACTAACCTTTTCTGATTTCCTTTTCTTTTCGTCAGATTTCAAAACAGGTCCAAGAACATCCATCTTCGACTGAGTGTGTTGTAATTCCAAGCCAATTTCAGTTTCTGATTTTAGGATAATGATGAATTAGCAGAAGAGAGAAGGAAAAGGGTAAGCTAGGATACTAAGTCTTGGTTGGATGAGATGAGACCCACCTAAACATGATGAAATAGTGTCTTCTTGAAGTCTCACACTTTCCTCCTTTCCAGATAAATCTTTCTTATCTGCAACTTCATTGGTATCTATGTCGTCCTACATATAGAGAGAAGAATATAAGAAAATGTCCTTTCACGCTTAAGCAAGTAATAAGATATCATAAACAGTGTTGATTTCTAACAAGAGAAACATTCACCGGTGTATTTCCAATCTAAATGATATACTGACAAGTAAAATCTCTCTTGCATCAAGATCAATTTCCACAAAAATTGAGAATACGAAATTAAAATCTTGCCTTACACACTTCTATTCCATCACCGTCTGGTCTAGAACCTGGCATAACAAGACCAAACTTTGCTTCATCCTCAAACACATCGTTTTCTGGGTCAGCCAAATGTAATCCAACTGAGCTCCTAGTACCTAAACAAAGCTGAAAGTTATTGTGATGGTTTAAGATTACTGAAATTTCACAGAACAAAAAAGCATAGGAAACTTCAAAGGTAGAATAGTAGCAAAGAGAACTTGATGATGACAAAGATGCAGCATCTGGGTTGCATACATCTTTTAATTCATTTGTAGTACAAGTTTGATTCTGGTGATGGAAATACTTCATAATTGAGTGCGTTCCCTGACAGATCATTGCCGAAAAATGAGAAATTAACTGAAAATATGAATTGAACCTTGTCTTTTGCAACAGAGGCTACCAGCAGTAAATAACTTTTAGAAGGTCAAACTATACAGAACACTTATCCCCTGATGTGTAAACAAAATACTTCATCCGTAAAGAAGCCAATAATATAATTATAGTCTCAAAAATAGTAGTCAAGCCTTCACCAAGAATTAGAGTGGTGCTCCAGAAGCAAAAGATGAGAGGAAGAGTAACTCAAAATCAAATGTGTTACAATTTGGCCAAAGAAACCCCAAAATGCAGTTAGGAAAACTGTTGGATCTTAAGGCCCACTATATGGTGGTGCTTAACAAGTTTCTTAAACAATTGGTCATCAAATTGGAGAAATTTTTACATTGAGTTGTAAGATCACCAAATTACTCATTTAAGCTAGTGGGAAACAAGATACCAAATCAGTAAAATAAACTCGCTAATTCGCACTAGGTAGAGAGATAGAACAAAAAAAGAAAAAAAGCTGCATGAGAGACAAAGTGGCGTTGACTCACAGATGGGATCACATCTATTTTACTTGCTGAGACAGAGAGACCAGTTATTGCCCACTCATTGGATTCTTTCACCATAGCATGGTATACTCCAACATATTCACGCAGTGCAGCATGAAATAGATTGAGGGAATCTGCTTGAATCTTGGCAGTCCCATACCTTAAGGGACAGGACTTTGAAGGGAACTTTTTAAGTGATTCTGAATCATTCAACTGGAGGATTCAATACATATGAAATGGTAAGTGCCTTATAATAATAAAAATACCAAATTGATTGTCTCCAATCAAGATGCAAGGAAGCAAAATTAAATACATAAGCTTTTATGACAAAATTGCAATAAACACTCAATCAGAGAAACACCTTGTAAGCACTTGCGTGTAAGGTTAGAGTACGAGCAATGCGTTTATTACGTTCCAGATCACGAAGAAGACGCTCATTCAATTCTTCACAAAGTTCATTCAGCCACTTCTGAACCTGCAATAGTAACAAACATGAGGAAAATGAAGTAATGACCAATTTAAGTATAAAATTGTACAGCTCAAACAACAATCAGAAAAAGGTGAGTAACGGATTCTGAGAGGAAAAAAAAATATAAAGTTAATGACTATACAGAAGAGATGTTTCTAAGAGCCTGACGTACAAGAAATGTCTTTCCAGAACCATGACTTTTGGGAAGAAGGCGGCCCTCAACCTCATCACCACAGATCCCCCGAGCAATGTTCCATAACCAAGTGCTGCATAGATGATAAACAAATCTCAAACAAAAGACAGTGCGTGCATCAAAATGTATTTTTTAGGATCTTTAACTTTGTAAATTTTTGTCATGAATGTGCAGGCAAGAATGCAAGAGATAATATTTTATGATGTCTGATGACAGTCTAAGACGATGATTTTGTTATGCAGTGGAAGGTGTTGGACAAACAGTACAAAACCGCTAACTATGAGAAACACAAGGGCCATATCCTTGCAGATGCGGTCGTAGTAACCAGACTTGGGTGACTGTTCACCAAAAATCCATGTATCCTTACAGTTGTAATACAATATAGTTTAATTCCTTGTTTCTTTCTTCCCAAATTCCAATGACATAATTGCAGTACTGAAAGATAAAAAAACCCTTCAGAGAATAATATATTCTATATTTCAGACAACAACGCCCAGAGAATATAAAGCATAGTACAAACCCAGTATTTATGCCATAGCTATCTTGTAGCTTCTCCTCCGGAAATTGTAATAGATCCCCGACAGTATTCACACCAACAGCCTGCAAAGATGTTCCAAGCTTTCCTCCTAGCTGTTTCCTGTAATTACTTCTGCCTTAGGTTGCACAAGATTATGTTCAAACAAATAGTTTATGCCATTGGCCCATTAACAAACACAACAAGAATGAATGGCAACTTACATTAGGCAGAGATTCAAGCAATTCCTTAACAGATGAGAGAGGCACAACTGTCTGTTGAGCAGGTTTATTCATACCACTGGCTAATTTAGCGAGCATCTGTTCGCATCATAAATATCCATATAAAGTCTATAGAGGAACACATATTTTTTAGCACAAACGGTAAACTTGTTATATGTTGACAGGAAAAAGACATATTTTAAAAAATTTGAAATGCTACCTGACCTTATTATGAGCTATCCCAGCTGAACATGTGAATTCAGTTTCTTTCAGAACTTCAAGTCTAAGTTGTGCTACAATAAGAGCCCCACAGGCCAATAATTTATCACGACGATCAGCATCGTTCATAAGAAACCATTCCCTTACACGATCTCGATTGTCTGCTCCATCCTGGGTGAGCAATGAATTTATTTATTGTATATACTCTCAGAAATCCAAGATTTAAAGAATACATAAATCAAGAATAACAGATGCAGGGATACAAAGGGTACGAGAGAACTTTGAATAATCATTTGCTGCAAGCTGGGTCTTGTAGTAATATAGTATATCGGCATGCTGATATCTTGAAGATGTTAATTTAGTTGCTTCTTCATTGTTATTTGTTTATTACTCCCTCTGTCCCGCTATTTGTGACTTACTTTCTCAATTAGGACGTCCCAATATAAGTGGCTCATTCTAAAAAAGACAAAGATTGTGTGGACCAAATTTAACTATCAAAAAGTCAAACAATCTACACCACATAACACCACTTTCTTGATTTTCACACCCGAAAAAAAATGAGCCATAAATAACGGGAAGGAGGGAGTATTTGAATAAGTGCCATAATCACGGGCCAGTAGGTTATTTTTTGCCTGTCCATAGGCTATTCTACTTTGGAGCTGGACAAGTTATCTATAACCTCTAGTGTTCCTAGCCTTTTGCTTCCATCACCTTTCTAGTGATAGACTTTTACCAAGTAAATATTATTTCATCTTGCAGCAAAATGGGAATGACAACCCCCACATCCTCCTCCTGCTGACTTGGGGGCAAATAGAAAAGGTAACAAAGTATAAAGAAACCAAATAAAAACTTTATACCAAATGAAGCCCCAATATATGCGATTTATAAGCTTCTTCGCTAATTGCTTCCAGACTCTCATGGGAAGTTTCAGCTAACATTGTTTCTGCAGCTTCAGTAAGATCCAGATACACTTCATCTATAGAAGCACGCTCACATCGACCTTTTCTTGAAAGAACCGACACCACCTACAAATGCTTTGATTTAATTGTGTAGATAGTCTAAGAAGCTAGAAAATAATGTCGAACAAAATATTCTGTTAGACCTCTGAACCAGCATCTCAGTACACTGTTAAATCTGCTTTACCACGAGCTACGGGAACTTGCACAAGCTGAATATTGGGACAGACCTTTTTTGCCTCATCACCCCGCATTGACCTTAAAAACACATAAAAAACTCAACATTTGCAGATTGAAAATTTCTGTAATTTAATACTTAAAATTCTGGTTTTGTTATTTTGCCTTTTCACTCCAAATTTGCGGGATTCATAACCAACAGCAAAGGCCCCCTCCTTTCCAGGAGTTATACTGTACAACAGCAGCTGGTTGACCTCTTAAAGTTGGCTGTTTCCGTTGCTCAACTGCAAACACATTCATGGCATACTTAAAAAGTGAGCATCTTCAACAAATTGCTAGTTTATATAATAATCCAGGGAAGCACATTTAGTGTGTGCACACCATTAACTAAATAAAAATTACACTCCCAACAGCTGTACGCAAAAAAAAACCCGGGTTGCTGAATTTCGTTCATCAGTTCACAAGGTAAATAGGCAGTGCCTCAGACCGCCATTTTTGCTATACGTGGGGATTAACAAGCCTTACAGAAGATGTAAAATATGTGTACACATGAGTCCGCAGTTCATTCCCCAAGTCTCCAAGAGTACTAGGAAGCACAACATCACTTAAGGGAAAGCTACATAAGATGAGACTGGAACTAAACACACGAAGAGAGATCATAAAAACCTTGAGTAAGAACCACGACTTCTAAACAAAGCAAGAAGGAAATTTCAAGACCCAATGAATAAATCAAAATAAGAATACAATGCAAACCTCCAGTCTTAAACGAAAGCTTATTAGCAATTAAGTTCCACAATATACTTGCCGATGATCACTACTCACCAGGTTCTCATACGAAAACCTCCGGTATAAATTAATTGCAGCAGTTGAGTAAAATTCGAGTGCAATAACAACTCAATTAGAGTGGGAGAGAGAGTGAAAAACCTTGAACGTAGAAACAATCCATGTCAACGTGAGCAATAACTCTAGAATCGGACAATTCTGGTCTTGCCACCGGCATCTTCAATTTCTCTGCTGCCCTCGTCGTTGGAACTTGGAACCCACTTTTCCCTCCAATTTCACTAAAAAAATTTGTCTGGTGAGTATAATGAAATCACAAAGATTCAATTTTGGACCCCATTTCTGCGCACAAAGCCCAATCCATGGTGAAGGGAGGCAGCCCTTTTCTTACCAATTGGGCTTTCCTTTTACCTAAAGTTTCCCACCTCTTCTGTTAAAGGCTCTTCACGTTTCAGTTAGATTTTTTTTCTTCCAAATATTAGATTTTCAATAATTAAACATTTTTTTATATTTTTTTTTTCTCGTAGTCGGCTAGTCATACTGTGTTCTTAGACTTTAACATTGAAGTTATAAATTCGAATTTAATAGAAGTTATAAATTCGAATTTAATAGTTTATTTTTAATCAATTTATGTTGCATAAATAGTATAATATGGATAATTTACATATGAGTGGGTCTATTCGGTGTCCCTCAATAGCATCAGCAATTTTTTTATTTTTTATGACGAGGGTAATTCGCAGCCGTTATCGAAGTGCGCACTGTATAAACTTCGTTTCTATGCTATAGCCTGCAAATAACATATATGGGTTTTGAACTCATGACCTTCCGACCACATGCTACCCACCTTAACCGCTATGTCATCCTAATGTGATAGCACCAGAGAATTTTACTATATATGAATAGTGTGTCCATAAACATTTTAGTAAATACAAGGTGTAAATTCGAATTCACCATCATCTTATAGTTGTCATGCATAGCTAAACTACTACGAGCATATTATTAAATATATCAACCATTCATTGTATCCGCTTGCAAACGCTAGCATATTTTATTAATAGGAACAAAATTTATTCAGTCCGTGGTCAAGACTTATTATAAGAAACACGTTCGAAATATATAACTATGTAGGACTGTAGGAAACATTTGTTTCGCATATTTGGATCGGATTTGTATTAACAATCATTTTACACATTATTTGAAATGACAATCAGATGTAGGTAAGGGACAATGTCGACCAAGTATTTAAGATTTTAGAAATCCAAACTACGTAGGTAAAATTCTAAAAACGTAATTTATGTAAACATAATCCAAACATCTTACATGAAATATATATTAAGGGTGTGTTTGCAAGAGCTTATTTTAAGTAATCACCTACTGTTTGATCGCATAAGTATTTTTTTTTGTGTTTGCAAAATATACTTTATGTGTAATACTCCGATTTTTGTCACGCCTAATTAATCTCTTTTAATGCGATTAATTTCGGATTTAGTCTTGTATTCGATAACATAATCCAATATTATATATAATTATATTCCCTAAATTAAAACCTATCCAAGTGATTATAAGACATATATATATATATATATATTAATATACATACATATATATTATGTTATAGATAGGATAGATATATGTAAGTGTATATATACATCCTCCACTATTCCTTCTTCTTCTCTCTCTCTCCCACGCATGTTCTCCTCTCTTCGTACGCAATTAGACGAATCTTATACAAAATCCAATCCACATATACGTATCTTCAGGACAGAAAACTCATCATGAAGGAAATCGATCGTATCTCTCTCCCCTCACGTTTCACCCTGCAACTCGACTCAAAAGAAAAAGAGGATCAAGAAGCACTCGATGGCAACGAATGGCTTCGCATTGGCTCGGATCTTGGCCTGACTAATTTCAGCCATGTGGCATGGTTTGAGAGGGAGGGGATGTGAGAAGCCTCACCGATCGATCTAGAGGGGGGGAGAGAGCTAGGCATGGCTAGTGCAAGCAAGCTTATGTGTCTCCATCAAATGATTCATCTTCCCCTTCACTCTCTTCTTATACTTTTTTTTCCTACAAATCTCACTCCCTTTTTGCTGCTCCACATTCTGCCATCTCCATATTTTCAAAAGGGAACAAGCCTTCAAGCCGTCTCCTTCCACCGAAGAGTTAAGACCCGACCACATTCTCCCTCGCCGTCGGAATCGAAGTAGAAGAAAGGTATAAGCTTTATTCATGTCACTTTCTCCACCTTGTTTTTAGTGTTATGTCGATTTAGTGGAAGTTGTTTTGCTCACTGTCATTGGAAATGCATTATGTATACTTGAATGAAATACTCTTTTAGTTATTGAACGACCACACCATCGTGATCTTAAACCAAACCGTAACGTGCGTGTCTTTTAGAAGTGAACCTATGTGTTGTTTCTTGTATGAGATAGATACTGGAACGTGAGTAGTAAGCCAAGATTGTAAATCTGATAGGCCCAGCACAACTAAGTGCCCATGCCCATCTCTTGTTATCCGGCCCAGCAGATTAATTTGGCCCGCTATCCTCGCTCCTGTTCCGCGGTTCATGCCGAGCCGTTTCCGTTGTTCACGCTGAACCGTTACACTTGCCCTAGCTATATATAGGCAACTTGTTGTACTGTGGAGCGGCGGATCTGAAAACATCTTCTTCTTCCTCTCTCGCTATACTCTTCGAATCTTTTCTTGCCCGAGTGATTCAGTGTATAATCTGTGAGGACTTGGTGTAATAGTTGATAGGGCCTGTAGGTGCAGTGTGTGTCTTGTGGTGTGGTGGCTGTATACAGTGGTCTGAGCCTGTATTATATACGATCAATATATTGTGTTTATATTTCGTGTATTGTGGTTCTTGAGCGATCCCTACATTGGTATCAGAGCGGGTTTCATCACCGCTCCACCACCTCAACCTCGGCTGCCTCGATTGTGAAAGGGCAGTCTCTGAACTGTAACCCTAGATCGAAGGCAGTCCACTCCAAGGTAAGAACGAGGTTCAATTCTCCGAACCTCACTCAGGTAAAGCGGCTTAATCCTCTTGTTCTTTCTATTTCCTAGATCTGCCAACTGGTGCAGTAGGCTTGGGATTGTTTGCTGGTAGTTCTGTCGACTGGTGCAGTTAGGGCTTTGTGATCTATCTGTTTCCTTCGTGCTGTGATTTCTTCTTCTGTGATTTATTGGGTGTTTTTTTTTTGCTTTCGTTGCTGCTATAATAAATCTGTGAACTTGAAATCTTCTTGGTCTCTTTGATCTGTAAAGATCACTTCTCTTAACCGTGTTCTACGGTTTGTTTTAATCTTAACAATAGCTTGGGTGAACCCCTGCGCCCAGGACTTGATCCTGCGTTTAGTGAACTGGGAAATCCCTTTGCAGATATACTGTAAGATATCAACTCTTGAAAGGGTTAATATCTTGTCCTCTGTTAGTATGGCTTTGGTATCCTCAAGTGGAATTGCCATTTTCAATGGAAAAACTGATTTTAACTTGTGGAAAAAGAGAATGACTGCTATCCTTGTTGAAAAACGTGTGTTTCCTGCTATTAATCATACTTATGAGTCTGATTTATCTGAAAAGAAAAAGGCTGAGATGAATGACCTTGCTCTATCTGCTATTACTTTGAATTTATCTGATTCTGTGTTAAGAAAGGTAGAACACCTTGATTCTGCAAAAGAGGTTTGGGATAAGTTAAAGGAGTTGTATACTGAAACTTCCCTTCCCTCTAAAATGTACCTGCTTCAGAGATTTTTTAAGTTTAGATTAGACATGTCTAAGGATATAGATGAGAACCTAGATGAATTTAATAAGCTTCTGCAGTTAATTAAGCAAACTGATGACACTAGTATAGACAACTATGCTCCTATAGCCTTGCTGAATTCCATTCCTGAAACCTATAGTGATGTTCAATCTGCCATTAAGTATGGGAGGGACAAAATTGATCTAGAGACTGTGGTCACTGCCTTAAAAAGTAAGGAAATGGACTTGAAGTTTAGTAAAGAGGTTAGAGTAAGTGAACATAGTACTTCCTATCAAGTGAGAGGTAGAACCCCTAAGAAAACCACCTCTTCCCCTAGTTCAGACAAAGGTGGAAAGAAAAATACTTTTAGAGCTAGATCTAAGTCTAGATCCAAGGGTAGAAAGTGCTTTAACTGTGGAGAATATGGGCATTACCAAAAGGATTGTACTTCACCTAGGAGAGGAAAACATAATAATGACCATAAGAGTGTGTCCAATGCTATTCTTGGTGATGATTCTGAACAAAATGTGCTTGGCAAATACTTTATGGTTACTGAACCTGATAACCTCTCTTCTGTGAATTCTGTGCAAATAAATGAATGGCTTATGGATTCTGGAAGTGCTTACCATGTTTCTCCTTTCAAAGCATGTTTTTCAAATCTGAAACTTGGTGATTTTGGGTTTGTGATAGTTGCTAATAGGGATAAATGTTCTGTACTAGGAATAGGTGATATTTGCTTGAAGTTTAAATCTGGTTTTCAGTATACCATGAAAAATGTTAGATATGTTCCTGATGTTGCATGCAATTTACTGTCATTTACTGCCTTGGAAAATGATGGGTTTGGGGGAAGCTGGGGAAATGGATGGATGAAGGTAAAAAGGGGTTCTTTGGTGGTGTTTAAATCTAAAAGAACTAACAATTTGTATCCATTCACTGCTGTACCTGTCTTACCTGCCTCTAGTGTGAATACTACTTTTCCTGATAAAACTGTGTCGTGGCATCTAAGACTTGGGCATGCTAGTTCAAAGAATTTATCTACTTTGAGAAAAACTGGAGTACTCCCTCCGTCCCATTCGACTTGTCTAGTTTTCCTTTTTGGGTTGTCCCGCTCGACTTGTCTAGTTTCCAAAAAAGGAAGCCTAATCATTACACAACATACCACTTTTTCTTTGTGGGGCCTACCTCTTTACACACAATCACACACTCATCTACACACAACCACCCACTCTTCATAATCTCCGTGCCCAAAAGAAACAAGACAAGTGGAATGGGAAGGAGGGAGTATTTGGTAAGGATAAAATTTCTGACTTACCATTCTGTGATTCTTGTGTTATTGGTAAACAACATAAGGTATCTTTTCCTGTTTCTGCTTCTCCTGATAAACCTATTGCCTCTGATATTCTTGAATATGTGCATGCTGATGTGTGGGGGGCCTCTAGTACTTTTACACATAGTGACTGTAGGTTTTATTTGTCTATTATGGATGATTTTTCTAGGAAGACTTGGTTATTTCTTTTGAAACAAAAATCAGAAGTTTTCCAAATGTTTTGTGATTGGAAGGTGAAAGTAGAAAACTAAACTGGGAAGAAAATTAAGGTTCTCAGGACGGATAATGGTCTTAAGTTTTGCAATTTTCCTTTTGACAATCTATGTGTTAAGTCAGGAATTAGAAGGCACAAAACTGTACCTTACAACCCACAACAGAATGGGGTAGTGGAAAGGATGAATAGAACTCTGTTAGACAAGGTTAGATGTATGTTAGAGTGTCTTTGGTTTGCCTAAAACCTTTGGGGTATAATCGCATTAAGCGCTATTTATCTTATAAATAGGCGCCTTCTAGCTATCTCAAGGGTCAATGCCCTGAAACCTGTTTTCTCCGGAAAAACTCTAGATCGTCACACCTTAGAGTGTTTGGTTGTCTTGCTTTTGTCCATCGGAAGGGGGGATAAGCTAGGTCCTAGGTCTAAGAAATGTGTTTTCATAGGCTATCCTGATGGTGTCAAGGGTTATAGATTGTGGGATAGAAGTGTGCCTGATTTTAAAGTTATTATTAGTAGAGATGTGGTGTTTAATGAATGTGAATTTCCATGCTTACCTGTTGTTACTTCTGCTGCTGATACTGCTCCTTCTGAGGTGGAGCCTGATCATACTTTGCCTAACTCTATTTCTTCAGAATTTGTTTCTGACACTGGTACTAATGACTCTAATTCTGACTCTTCCACTTCTATTAATGAGTCTGATTCTCAATCTGATTCTGTGCATGAAAGCTCTACTTCTGCATCTGAGCATGATTCTCTGTCTGATTCAAATCAAAGTGATTATATGCTCTCTAGGGATAGAGCTAGGATAACTCCTCATATCAACTCTAAGTATGAGGATTATGTGATGTATGCTTTATCTATGTGTGACTCTTTGGATAATGAACCTACATGTTAATCTGCTGCTCTTAAATCCCCCTCCTCTGCTCAGTGGTTAGCTGCTATGAAGTCTGAAATTCATTCCTTACATGTGAACAGAACTTGGACCCTTGTACCTAAACCTGCCTCATGTTCTCTTGTGTACTGTAATTGGCTTTTCAAGCTTAAACCTGAGTCTAATTCTGTTAGGTACAAGGCTAGGTTAGTAGCCAAGGGTTTTACTCAAAAAGAGGGGGTAGACTACTCTGAAATCTTTGCTCCTGTTGTTAAACTGACTACTGTGCATATTATGCTTTCTTTGGTGGCTCACTTTAACTGGGAATTAAAACAAATGGATGTTAAAACAGCTTTCCTTCATGGGGACTTAGATAGGCAGATTTATATGTCTCAGCCTGAGGGTTTTGTGGATTCTGCTAAACCCAATCATGTTTGTTTATTGAAGAAAGCCTTGTATGGTTTAAAACAGTCCCCTAGATAGTGGAACAAGAAATTTGATCAATGTATGCTTTCATTAAATTTCTTCAGAAGTTCCTTTGATCATTATCTCTATTATACTAAGTCTGCATCTGTTCCTGTGTATCTGCTGATTTATGTGGATGATATGCTTATAGCCAGTCCTTGTATCAAGTCCATTAAGCATGTTCAGAAATGTCTTTGTGAAAATTTTGAAATGAAGGACTTAGGTGATGCAAAAATGATTCTTGGCATGCATATAACTAGAGACAGAATACATGATTCTCTCACTCTTAATCAGATTTCTTATGTAGAAAAGATTTTGCGTAAATTTTCTATGTCTGCTGCAAAACATGTAACTGTTCCTCTTGCTTCACATGTATTGCTAAGTAAGGATCAGTCTCCAAAAACTGATTTTGAAATGTTTGATATGAAGAAGATCCCATATGCAAATGCTATAGGCTCTGTGATGTATCTTATGGTGTGTACAAGACCTGATATTGCATATGCTGTTAGTTGTTTGAGCAGATATATGTCTAACCCTGGTTTAGCTCATTGGAATGCTTTAAAGTGGTTGTTTAGATATTTGAAATTCACTAAGCATGTTGGTATTTGTTTCTCTAAACATCCTGATGGTACTAAATTAGTTGGTTATGTGGACTCCAACTATGCAAATGATAGAGATAATAGGAAGTCTACTACTTCATATGTATTCACCTTCTGTGGTTCTTGCATAAGTTGGAAATCTCAGCTTCAACCTATTGTTGCTTTATCTACCACTGAAGCTGAGTATGTTGCTGCTGCTGAAGCCTTGAAAGAGGTTGTATGGTTAAAAAGCCTTCTGTCTGAACTTCACTTTCTGCATAAAGATGTGACTCTGTTTTCTGACAGTCAATCTGCTATTCAGCTAAGTAAAAATCATGTGTTTCATGATAGAACCAAACATATTGATGTTAGGTTTCACTACATTCGAGACTTAGTGGATAAGGGTATAGTTATCCTTGAAAAGGTTCATTCAGAATTAAATCCTGCAGACATGGGTACTAAATCTTTGAGTACAGAAAAACTTCAAACATGTCTTAAGATACTAAACATTAGATAATTTTCTGTGTTTCTTCCCTATCTCCTGTTTGTTTGTGGTTTTTTGTTTTGCAGGATTATGAAGATGGTTCGATGAAGAGGGGGTGGGGGGCGATGATGACAACAATACTGCATACAAGTCTTCCCTCTCAATAGAGGGCACACCACATATGGGCCTAAGGTGGAGTATGTAAATCTGATAGGCCCAGCACAACTAAGTGCCCAGGCCCATCTCTCGTTATCCGGCCCAGCAGATTAATTTGGCTCGCTATCCTCGCTCCTGTTCCGCGGTTCATGCCGAGCCATTTCCGCGGTTCACGCTGAACCATTACACTTGCCCTAGCTATATATAGGCAACTTGTTGTACTGTGGAGCGGCGGATCTGAAAACATCTTCTTCTTTCCTCTCTCGCTATACTCTTCGAATCTTTTCTTGCCCGAGTGATTCAGTGTATAATCTGTGAGGACTTGGTGTAATAGTTGATAGGGCATGTAGGTGCAGTGTGTGTCTTGTGGTGTGGTGGCTGTATACAGTGGTCTGAGCCTGTATTATATACGATCAATATATTGTGTTTATATTTTGTGTATTGTGGTTCTTGAGCGATCCCTACAAAGATCATAACATGGATAGTGGAATCTAATGCACACAAAATGTTCGCTAAAATGCCTCAATCACCGCTTAAAAGAAATCATTGGCTACGCCTTTGTTTTTCGTCCAAGATCCATGAAATCGTACACCTATTTAATTTCCACATCTTTGGTGCGGGTTAAGAGTAATTGAACTATAAAACCACCTCCAATAATCTCATTTTCTCTGCCCCGATTCAAGCGCCGAATTTCCGAGGACCAACTACCCTTGTTGACATTAAGCAGTGAGTTTCGGCTCGATTTCTAGACTTCTTAGTTAACCGAAATTCAATGGTCTAGACACTCTTAGAGAGCCCTTACTGTCAGCTTTCCAACGATCTAAACTGTTCGCAAATCGGAGCCCGAATTGAAAAGTTATACACCATCGAAAGCGCATGCCGAAACCGCCCCTGTTTCGACGATCCAGTTAAACAGCTCTCTTCCGAACAATTTTCTGAATAGGATAGTGAACCAAAAACCCCCAAAACCAACACCATCGTGATCCTTGATATTTTGGCTGTCCATAACCGTTTTCCGTTCGCAATTTGGAGTTCGTACCATCTAGTTATGAACTCCGGAAAACCACAGTTCGAAACCATCGACTTCCTAAGCATGCGGACCAGGGAACTGGCGACGCGATTTCCAACTGGAATAATGAAAAACAGCACCTAAGGACTATACCAATATAAGCCTTGCACTTTCAGTTTTCCCACGCACCTCTCGGTTCGAGAAATGGAGTCCGAAACCCCGAAGTTATTCAACGTCGAAAACGGATCGCTGAACCGCCGAGTGTTTTTCAGACTGCGGAGCAGCCTCTTTCGAACGTTTCCAACCCACGTTTTATTGTCCGAAAAACTTTAAACGTAATATCATTGGAAATCCACGACTACATTCTTTCCAACGACGCTTGTATCTCTAAATTTGGAGCTCGGACCAAAAAGTTATGCCCCGTCAAAAACACCCGCTCAAAACTGCCGAGTTGGCGAGAAGCGCAGAACAGCAAGTTCCGACCCAATTTTTACGAACCGATCGAACTAATAACTCAAGAAACCTTACACCAACACAAACCTTAATCAACAAGGATTACAAAACATATTTTAGATCGTGAAATGGAGTCCCGACCGCTGAGATACGCTTGCTCGAATATAGCCCAGAAACTGTTTGTTTAAATGTCTCAACCAGAAAAATTCTAAGTGTTGAAATAAGGGTGTAGCTCCACCCGTTTTGAGAGATCGTTTGTGAACAGCCCTAGAATCTGGTAACCCCAAGACCCATATTTTATCAAACCTTGCCATTCAAGGAATCTCCAGAACCTTTCCGTTCGCCTTTTTGAGATCGTATCAAGAAGTTACGGATCGACGAAGATGCACCGTTGAAACGCCCATCCTTCCCGGGATGTGCTGAACCCCCAACTTTAGAATAGCCTAGGAGCTTCGTTCCTTCTCGAAACTCACCGAGCCTTATACCGATATAAAGCTGAGTTCGTTGCCTTTCCAAAACCATGCCCGACGCATAAAATGGAGTTCGAACGAAAAAGATACGAGCCTACAAAGTACCGCTGGCAGAACTGCCACAAATTCGCCGACTCAAGTTCGGAGACTATTTTCAAGGTCGAAACAACGTCCGATCAGAAAACTTATTTCTACGGTCTTGTACCCCTCCTGGGGCAGAATCTAACCGTGAGTTTTTGTCGAAGACCGATGGTCGGATCGTCCGGAAATAAATCTGGAAATTGCTTCAAAAATCACTTTCAAATATACTTTTATTCTCAAATATCCCCTTAAAATACCAAAGCTAAAATTTATTACCGAACGAAGGGAAGATGCCATGAATATATGAACGGGATGTATCCGAGCAAGATTATTAAAGATGAATTTTATCATTTCGAAGAAAATAGCGAAATAAAATCTGCCCTTAGTAACCAAAAATCCTAATTGCTAGAGACGAACTTTGTGGGCTAGAATTCGATGAAATTTTAGGACTTTGGAATTTAACCCTAACAGAAATTAGGTCTCTATTGTATGACCCTCTGAGGAAGGACGGTAACCTCGGAAAAAGCTATGGATAATAATATCGCGTCACGATGTGGGTTATACTTTCCTCTAAACTTATCTTTGAGTTAATAAGCTCTTAAATTATATAAATGTTGTTATCCATGGAAATATTTTATGCGCGTTCGATTATATAAACTTATCGAGATTCTTGTTCTGACCTAACACGTCGGACTGGAATTGTGTACACCCCCTGTTAGTTGTGCAGTGGTTGATCTCCACTGTACACTAACTTTTATAATGGATTATCTGGGGAAAGACCCGATATCCAAAGTTGAAAAGGGTATTATGAGTAACGGCTCAAGATCCTAGATAAAATTGGATCCGACGAGGATACGTTCCGGGATCGCAATGAAATTGGATCCGACGAGGATACGTTCCGGGATCGTAATGAAATTAGATCCGACGAGGATACGTTCCGGGATCGCAAGAGTAACTAAAAGAACGCTGCACGCGCGTGCCAAAGAAAGGAAAAATGCTTTCGTATACTTAGGAGTTCTTTTTCGTTTTAAAACCTCCTAAGTCATACTTTTATGCTCTGGATAACTGCAGATTTTATAAAATGCTTTATTAAATGCTCGTCCACTGAGTACAGTAGTACTCAGCCCAAATCTTTTCAAAAACATTTTCAGGTTGAGCGGCTGCTACTGACGGACGGAGCCGAGGGCGAGGGTTGTTGTCTGATATGTTAAATCCCACCGTGCTTAATTGATACTTGCCTATTCTGGAAGACGTAATTGTTTTGCTACTCGTCATTTTAAACTTGTCTCTATGATTATTGAACTAGATTTCTTTTACGTGCTCAACACTTGTTTCATTTTGATAAATCTCGACGTTGAAATCCTATGAATTTAAATTCTTGAATTATTTTGTATTATCCTCTAATAATAAATACTCGTTGATTTATCCGCATTCACTACACCCTGTCACACGCCCTTTTTCAAAAATCGGGTTGTGACATTATGCACTAAGGGTGTGTTTGCAATAGTTTATTTTAAGTATACTTATCTTTTTTTGACCGCATAAATAATTTTTTAATGTTTGCAAAACTTGCTTTTTGTGATAGCCTTTTTGTGCCATTAGCTCAACTAACCAAACCTACTAAAAAAATACAAAAGTAGCAAGTATTATAACTACATTCACAATCTAGTCAAGTTTACGAAATTGCCCCCACTTTTCTTCTATCAAGATTGCTCTTTACTAATTCAGGTATTTTTGTGCCGAATGAAGGCTATGTTTCCGAGGGTGGGTGGCGGCTACCTCTAAGCCAACCCTCAGCGCTAGTTTATTATTTTTTTTATGTGACTACAAAATAGGCATCTCAGCTAACCCTCAGCACCTGTAGATTCCCATCGGCACTCCAAGTCAATTTTCTAGCATCAGAATTTTGCAGTCAAAACTAACAAGTAAAAGAGAAAAAGTAAAGGCAATTCGGTCAAACCAGTATTGTAAACTAAATTTTAGTAGATGGGTAGATTTGTGTTTTTTCAATTGGATTTGGCCATATTCATATATTAACACTTTTTTTAAAAATTAAAACAATTTCATTTAAGCATCAAATGAAATGCTTTTGTTGCTTAAAGCATTATAATTTTCGAATGTACAAAAAATATTTATTTATTATTTAAATCCAAAGGCCCTGAGCTTAGAAACAGTAAGCAAAAACCAAAATAATAAATGTTTATAGTAAGCATTTGCAAACATACCCAACTTCTCTAAAATTAAGTAACGTAAATTTATAAATATTAAGTTGAAAAACATTTGATGTTTAAAACATCATAATTAATTTTCGAAACTGCGGAAAATATATGCTTTTCAATATTGATACCAAAACTCATATTTTTATTTAAAAATATTTATTTTCAACTTTAATAAAAAATAAATAAATAATATTTATAATAAACATTTATACAATCACACCTTAATTCATAATTCCAAAACTCTACTACCAAAATTTCTATTTGTGAAACGTCAGACAAGATAATTATGACGTGGATTTGTTATTAAAATAATTAATAATTAGCCCCAAATTTATCCCTCTTCAATACCAGTCACCATTAAACCCTCGCAAAAACCCTCACTCTCTCTGCAGCTTCACCATTTCAGTCAAATCTCAATCGCTTTCTTTCATCCCTCTTGCAGATTCTGCACATTCGAATTCATCAATTGATGCAGGTTTATGCATTGGGTATTCAAAATTTGTTATCGCCATTAACTAGAGCTCGTAATGAAAGCAGTGAGGGCATTGAGACGATTCAGCCCAATCGCCTCCGCTATATCTTCCAACCCTAAAAAATCCGTTAAAGATTCTACCTTAATTCTCCGATTATACTCCGCGCAGCCGCAGCACGATGACCCTTCGCCGCCGAATCCGGACGAGTTCTCCGCTCAAGATGCCGTGTTCGATAGTTCCTATTACGATGATTTGAATCCCAATCCCCGTATCGGAAGCAAGAATCAGGAGTCTACGTGGAATGAGAAGTACAGGGACAGAGTGGAAGGACGAGTATTTGGGGAAAATAAATCGAATTTGAGAATCTGGGAGAGAGAAGAGGAGAAGAAAAAGAAGGCTGGGAGGCTGGCAAGCGAGCTGCTGGAGGCGGCGTTGGATGGAGGGGAGATTGAGGAGGTGGAGGAAAGAGAGGTGACGGAGGAGGAGCAGAAATCTTTAGCTGTCGGCATCATTGGAGCTCCAAATGCTGGGAAATCTGCTCTCACTAATTGCATGGTTTGTGAACTTTTTACTTCTGTTCTTGTCATAGTTAACATTAAGTATGAATGTAATTTGATGTTGCAATCATTTCGCTTGGGTTAAGGTGGAAACTAAAGTTTCAGCTGTTTCGAGGAAGACAAATACCACGACTCATGAAGTTTTGGGAGTTTTGACTAAAGGAGATACGCAAATTGTATGTTCTCTGATTACATGACTCATTTTGCCTCCAGTTATTTGCAAACTCAAGATATAGACATCATCCTTCATATGCATTTTGATGTTTCATTTTATTACAGCTTTTTAGAGAATCAACTTCTTGATGATGCAAGTCAGCTTGCGATTACATTTTTCAATGCGAACGTGTAAATCTTATAACAACCTATGATGCAGCATTGTGATCTTTTTCTTTCAATAGATTATTCGATAGTGTAGAAGCAGATTGAAGAGATTTACTTTTGCATGTAATGTGAAGTCGTCCAAGTAATGTGAAACATGGAAGAATGCCTTCTTTTTTTGCTTCTGGGATCTGGTTTGTTTAACTTCGGTGTTGATATCCTATCTGGGAGTATTGGTTATTTTACTCAAGTACCTGTTTTGTCATGGCCACATGCTGCAAACTGTATTTTCTTTTGTCTCTAGTCAAAAAAATTGTACTGATCCAAGTCATTCACCACATCAGAACAAGTGCACTTGCTGCCCGAATTGAGAGGTAGTATCAACATTACAGTTTTAACTTAAGAGCTTTGTAACCTCTGAATTGGAGTAAGTGGCGTGGTTGCAAATGAGCTGTTGTGCCTGTGATATCCAATATCATTCTTCCCCATTTCTTTTCTTTATCTGTTGTCTTTTAAAAACAAACGTGCCATCATTCTACTGATACATAAAGAAAGTTATGCGTCTCTCTATTTGTCAAAAATTTCGGGCTAATTCTGATGCCCATGCAGTGTTTCTTTGATACACCAGGACTTATGTTAAAGAAGAGTGGATTTCCTTACAATGATATCAAAGTTCGTAATGAAAGCGCCTGGGGTTCTGTTAGTTTATACGACATCCTGATAGTTGTTTTTGATGTTCAGAGACATATTGTCAGGTCTGATTCCTTTCTAAAAGTTGTTTCTTACTTCTTTATCGTGTTCTATCTGAATAAGTCCCCTAACTCAAATTTAAGCACACCCTCCGTGTCTTTCTTTAGATATGTCCTCTGCCATGCTTGTATTTATTTGTAATCTAGAAAACAAAGGTCAAATGAGGTTAAACAATTTTGTATTATTGGGTGCGTACTACCTGCATATTTGGTGTTGTGGAGCTGCATTTTGTTCTCAGTTGAAGTCATGTTTTCAGCAGCACCATACATATGTACAGAAGTTGCTCTACTGATTCCTTTCTTGACTTTTTATTGATGTAGACCTGATTCGCGAGTGGTGAGGTTGATTGAAAGAATGGGCTCATTCAGTAGCCCAAATCAGAAGCGCATACTATGTATTAATAAGGTCGACTTGGTTGAAAAGAAGAAAGATTTGCTAAAGGTTGTTGAGGAATTCAGTGACCTATCAGGATATGACAGGTATGTGTGCTTTCCCCCCTTTTTATTCCTTTTCCTACTCTGCTGTGATTCCTATCTTCCTGACATCAGTTTTGACCTTTTTTAGGAAATTCTTGACATCCGGAGTTAAGGGCGCTGGTATGAAAGATCTTAAACAGTACTTAATGGAGCAGGTGTGTTTAATTTGATTGAAACCACCCCAGTTAATTAATTTTTGGGATACAGACTACTGGGTAGGCTTCCGTTGAGGAAATTTCAAAATTATTTTTAGGATTGCTAATAGCAGCTAGTTAGATGCTTCTCTGATATCAAGTGGCAAGTCATCATTATTTATTCTAGTTATTTTCAGTTCAATATCATTTCTTGGGAAACCGGTTATATTGTTTCAAACATCTAAGGCACACCATTTTTTGTTGTTTATTACTGGAGATAATATTTATGGAGTTTCTATATCTTTGTGACTTTCGTTTATATTCCTCATGAGAAAAGATTTCATTCTGAAAGGCAAGTGTGAATAATATATCGAAATTTTACCACTTCTCAAAAATAGACCTTGTAATGCAAGTGCTCTTCTGATTTCTGTATCCTTAGGCGGTGCAAAGACCATGGGATGAAGATCCGTTTACCATGAGTGAAGAAGTAATGAAGAACATATCGCTAGAAGTTGTGAGAGAAAAGCTCTTAGACCATGTACACCAGGTAAATCACCTCTTTAGTTCAATCATTATAAGATGAAACTCAACTGTAATTGAATATGTTTAGCTGAACAAATCTTCCTTCTTATAGGAAGTCCCATATGGCATCGAACATCGCTTGATGAGCTGGAAGGAGTTAAGAGATGGCTCTCTCCGAATCGAGCAGCATTTCATCACTCCCAAGATCAGCCAACGCAAAATCTTAGTGGGCAAGAAGGGCTCCAAAATAGGGTCAGTATGCTGATCTATAATGTTTCTTCATTTCTTCTATTTGAAAGCAAGGAAGTCTAGAGCTTACATATTTACGTTTCTGCCCTTTCGTATAATGTCACCACAATTCACAAATACACGCTATTTAGCTCAGGCTGATGGTTATGCATTATAGATTGCTCTCTTCTATTTCACTGCTTGCTATCGTGCAACTTACACTGCATTTGTTTCATATCTCATCTTTGTTTCGTTTCATTCAATAACATCTCTTCCCCTCTCCATGGATACTCTTACTGTGCAGGAGGATCGGTATGGAAGCTAATGAAGAGCTCCGGGAGATACTAAAGAGGAACGTCCATCTCATCCTCATGGTTAGAGTTAAATGATGCAGCAGATGGATAATCGATATGATAATGTTTTCGCCTTGGTCATGCATGTACAGAAGAAAGGGTTCGTTTAGTTTGCAAGAGTCTGGCTATTGAAGAGGTAGGCATGGATATGAAGTAAAGGAAGGATTGTCCATTTTCAAGTCCTCCATATTTTTATACAACTTCGCTTTTGGTTATCAATCTGAATTGACTTATTTCTCCCCATTTGTTTGTTGTTTTGCTTTTAATGCATTATGTATCCGAGTAAAGAACAAGTAAAGTTGGATAAGTTGGGATGGCAGAGTGGTAGAGGTGGGTGGCCCGGGACCGATAGGTCCTGGGTTCAATTCCCACTGAAGCCATTCTGTGTAGCCTGTCACCTTAGGGTGGTTGAACCTCCTGTGTGGTTTGCGGGCTACTGCACCGGAGTTGAGGTTTATACCCAGCGCACTTGCCGAAGGTAAGCACCGGTCCCTCAAATCAAAAAAAAAAAAAAAAAAAAAAAAAAGTAAAGTTGGATAAGATTTTGGCCTTTTTGTTCAAGGAGTTGTTCCTATACATAGGTGTGGAAATTTGGCCAAAGAAGAATCCGGATCCAAATGCAAAGCCAAGCCCATGGAGGAGGCGTATTTGGAGAAGCTTTTGGGCTGGTTAGTATGATTATTGATATTTTGGTGACACGAATCTTTTAGTTCGATTTCTCGTCTCTAGAAGCTTGCGGTCATAGAAAAACAAAAGCAACGAGTAGGGGTAATTTTATCGAACATGAATTCTAAACCGTTACAACCAAAGAAGAAAAAGATCAACACCAACATACCACATAATCAACAACAAACACACTACGCAGCAAAAGAGTTAAACGGCAGCGTCAGCTGTTCAAGTAACGCCGTTATCGGTACGGCCAGCCTCGGCTCGTAAGCAAACCCATGCAACTCCTCACCACCACCACCACCCACGTACGGACACGGCGAGATCCACGACCACCGCTTCAACGCAAAATCAAACATCACCGCCTTATCGGACCCCTTAATCAGAACCACCACATAGCCGCCGTGCGCCACCGCGCTAAACCCTCGCCCCCACTCGATCTCCGCGAATTGATTGTACAGTTGCTGCGGCATCCGCTCGATCTCCACCCACAAACCGCCACAATCGCCCAGACTCCATAGCCGCAGGCTTTTCGGCACGTTTAATTTGCTCTTCTCCACCGCCGCGATCAGGATTAATCTCCCCCCGCTCTCCACCAAGCTCGGCGATCTCAGAAATCGCCGCATCGGAGCTTGAATTTTCCCCCAATTGTTCGAAACGACGTCGTACGCCAACACGCTGAAAGGGCTGTAGTTCATGCAGTAGAATCGGTTTGCCACGTGGACCATTTTCCCAGACTCGAGGCTGCATAGGCGTGGGAGCGACGCGGTGGTCCCCCATATGGAGTAGAATCCGCCGCCGTCGACGTGGAAGCTCTCTGACGTGATGTTCTTCACCGCGTACGGCGAGATTAGGTCGTCGCCGGCGAAGACCAAGTCAATGGAGGATGCGGTAACGGTCAACCCTACCGAAGGGCAGAGGCGTGGCCGTAGCGTCGAGGGGAGCTGGATTAAGTTCCCCATTAATGGATTGCAGAGGAGAATGCTTTTCGAGCCGGCCTCCTCCGATACGAAGCAGATTACGCCGCCGGAGGCAGCAGCCGGAGATACTCCTGGAGGAATTAACGGAATCCCCAAGCGGTACCATTTTAGGGTTTCTGGGTCAAAAAGGTAGCCCTCGCATCCGCCTCCGCTGCGATCGGTGCCGCCGCTGGCGGCGGCGCTGTAGATGCAGTTTTTTAGGGTTTTCTGCTTGAAGAAGAGGAACCAGTGGTGGGTGGGGGAGACTTGAAGGTAGAGCTCGAGGAAGGAGGGGGAGAAGATGAGGTCGTACCACCGCTTGCAGACGGCGCGTGCGCGGAAGAAGGCCGGCGGCGGGAGGGTGGCGATGATGCGATCGACTAACCTCTGTGGCAGTCTACTCCATATCCTGCAGTCCATCCATGGGTTTGTCATGCAGTTTGCTGGGCCGCCGATGGTGGGATTGGAGGTGAAGGGGTAGGGGATAGGTAGGGTTATGGCAGTGTGAAAAGGCTCCATTGGTTGGGATTTTTTTAGCAATTTCGAGTAATTTTGAGCAAAAGATTCAAACTTCAAGAACGGGGTTTTCTTGAATTTGTTTGATCTTGATGGAGTTATAGATTTATGGAATATGTCGGGTTATGGGAGTGTGAAAAGGCTCCATTTTTTTGGATTTTTAAGCAATTAAGATTGCAACTTTAAGAAAAGGGTTTTCTTGAATTTGTTTGATGAAGTAGGACATTTATGGAATAGGTTTGGTTATGGGAGTGTGAAAAGTCTCCATTTTTTGGATTTTTATAGCAATTTTGAAGAAAAGATTCAAACTTCAAGAAGAGGGTTTTCTTGAATTTGTATGAAGATTTTTGGAATGGATATGGTTATGGGAGTGTGGAAAGGCTCCATTGTTTGGGTTTTTTGAACAATCTTGAGCAAAAGACTCAAACTTTAAGACAAGGGTAATGTTGAATTTGTGTGATGTAAATGTAGCTAGAGATTTAAGGATGTTTGCTGAGCAAGAAAGTAATCAGACAGAGTTTTAAGGTTTGTTTGGGCAAAGGTAACTGCACTCCCCAGTTTCAGTGGAGATAGGTAGAGATTATTTGTAGGGGCCTTGAGAGAGAGAGAGAGAAAGTGAAAGAAAAAGACACTCTTAATTTCATTGGAGCTTCTGAAAACTATGGAACATGAGAGAGAGAAGGGTTTTGGTTTGTTATGCACTCTTTCTGATGCATGGTTATGATATATATAGGATGAATGTTAATGAACTTTGAAGTGGGATTTCAAAATGTGGAGTTTGTTTTAATGATTTATTGGGTGGGAGAAAAGGCACTGAAAGTCATCCTTGTGATGGATCCATCTATCATTTCAGTGTTTTCTTGTCAATGCCGAGGAAGGAAGGACGTGCATCAGATCTGACAGGAGACTGTTCAGACATGCAGAAAGTCATAAATGCCTCAAAATTGAAAAAAAAATAATAATAAAGAAAAAAATTATGTATATTGGTATTAATTCATTCAATTCATTGATCATGTTTGAGCAGCAAGTTATAAAAACCCTTATTCTAGTTGTACCACTGATGTGGGACAAGAGGTCAGGAGCGGAATTAGAATTCGTAATTAGGGTGCAAGATTTACAATTTAAGAGTATAAATCTATATATAATTTTAGGTAAAAAGACAAAATCAGCAATTTCTGACGATGGAAGTGGAAAATTTTCCAGAAATATTACAAAAATTTAGGGGGCATGTAATTTGCGGGTGATCACCAGCATAAACCAAATTGCACCCAACTTTAGTCATCGAATATGAAATCACTATTATAATACATTTTCGAAAGTGAATCACGGCTTCTTATTGGGTGAGGTCGGTTTGGCAATTTTAGTCAGATTTTCATTTCGAACTAAGGTATGTTGTAGGCCATTAAATAGATCTTGTGGTAGTACTTTGAACGTATTTATAGATTTTACGATAATAAACTTTCTGATATCCTTTTCGTACAAAAGAACATGTTTATCTTCTAAAATTATGACCTCGCAAACAAACCCTACGCATAGGCAGGAAAAGGGGGTGCATGTGAAGTCACCACACCCCTCCAAATTTTAAAAAATAATAGTAAAATTTATCCTATATTTAGAAAAGAAAAAAATTATCATTGTACTCTCTGAAAATTGAATATTGACACACCCTAAAATGATAAATTCTAAATTTCACACCCTCAAAATACAACGTGGCTTGGACAAATCTTCATTTATATGCATGAACATCACTTCGTGTATATTCCCTCCGTCCTGCTATAAGTGACCACCTTTCCGATTGGTATATCCCACAAAAAGTGGTCACTTTTTAAATTTGACTAATAATTATCATTTCTTTCTTCACAAATAGTGGAATGGAGGGAAGGGAGTAACATAGGTTATTAATTCGTTCTTGAAATAATCTTAATTAGGATTAAGTTGGGTGCCCCAAATATATGGATCAAGTGATAAAAGAAGAGAAAGAAAAGGTGGTGAAAGCCAGGAGGAGAGGGAGAGAGAGAGAGAGAGAGAGAGAGAGGCTAGTAGGTACTAAGGCTAGGAAGTAGAGAGAGAGAGAGAGAGAGAGAGAGAGGCTAGTAGGTACTAAGGCTAGGAAGTAGAGTTTCTGGTTGTGGTGAGTAATTATATTCTCTTTCCGCGAATGAATTGGCCTTTACTGGATTATGTGAAGGAGTGGGTTTTTTCCAAAGTGGTAAAATGGAAAAAAAAAAACATAAAGATAGCTTAAAACTTAAAAAAAAAACAAAAGTAGTCATTTTGTCTTTATTCGGTGGGGCTGATGGGAGGGCCGATGGATTCATCGGCCTTTTGTATTTTTTTATTGTTTTTTTTCAGTAAGGGCCGATGGAGCCTTCCCTCCTTCATTTTTTTTTTTAATTTTTTTTCCTTTCTTCTTTGAGGGCCATTGGCCCTCCTTCATTTTTTTTTTTTTTTTTTTTTTCTAAGACCCTTACTGATGAGGGCCGATGCCCTCCTTTTTTTTCTTCTTTGAGGGCCATCGGCCCTCCTTCTTAGTAAATTTTTTTTTTTAAAATTTGTATACATATGAGGGCCGATGCCCTCAAAGAAAAAAAAAATAATGAAAAAAAAAAGAAGTACTAATTTGTATACATATGAGGGCCGATCCCATTTAAAGTGATATATCTCAAATAAATTACTATGAGGGCCATCGGCTCTCACAGGGCCGATGCCCTTTCAATTTATTTATTTTTTTTTATTTTTTTTTTTATTGGAGGGCCTATGGATTCCATCGGCCCCATCGGCCCTGCGCCGTATAAGGACAAAATGGCTACATTTGTGTTTTTTTTTAGTGATGGACTATATATGTGTGTGTATATTCACTGTGTGACTACAGTTAAAAATGCCTCTTTTCCAAATCTAAGGCGGACTCAGTCAGTGTGTGGTTGGTGTCAATCCCTCATAATTGGTACGATTTTCCATAAATAGAAAAAGTTGCCTCCTCGCATTTGGAAAGGCCCGTTTGGGTTCAAGAAACCGCCCCAAATGGAAAAAGCGCTGCCCACCACAAGTGGGAAGATGTCAACACCGATTTCTGTTTTTCATGCCTACAAACCTATGATTGGTAGAGAGGGAGACTGTTCCAACCATTTAATTTCGTTTTTGACTGCGCCCTTCTGCCACCATCACTTATTCATTGCCCTCTCTCTCTCTCTCTCTCTCTTCATTGTCTGCTGGTCGGATTATTTCCACCACTTGATGGATGGACTCCAGGGTGTATGTGTTACCGTCAATACGGGACGGATTCAGAGTTACGAGCTTGGGAGGGTCAAATTCACAATTTCGACACAGAGGAGGCGATATATAGAATGTAAAAAAACATTACACAAAAAATCGGGGTCCTAGCGCGTCCCTAAATCCCTTCCCTGTATTTGCCACTGCTATCTTGCTTCTAGCGCTACGATGTAAACTGATAATGGAAATGTGACATGCATAATGTGTAATAGATCTTCAATTCGTTATGTATTAGGTTAATCATAGTCGTATGCTGGACATATGATTCGAACATGTGAATTTTAGCTATAAGACAATCCATCACATAATCATTCTCAGAGAATACATAATTCATAACTGTTGTACATGTTTCGTGATTTTACGCCTCTAAATCGTGAAAATTCATCTTTTAATCCTTATATTTTAGAAGATTTGTGATTTGACCTTTATGAAATTACACTTCGCACAATAAAAATTTAGAACTTGCTATTTCACCTCCACCCAAATCTAGATCTCACCAATTCGCCTCCGACTATAGTCACCAACACTATATGATATAAAATAATGTTGTTTTAAATGCATGACATCTTGATTAAGATATGATCCGAAAATCACCTAATATGGACTTCGAATAGTGACAACAGATTTCCACCCACTCAAATTTCCCCCAATAACATCACACAGACCGACGGTCAAAAGAAGATTAAAATACGTACATAGACCCAAATTAATTCGTATTTCTGCTATGTATCAAGTTCAACTTTAGGCACTATATTTCTATTGAAGTCTAAAACTAGAACTTAAGATCCACTAAATTATGGATAACAAAGAAGAAAAAAACCTGAAAGCCATACCAAATTTAGAATCAGAGATATCAAATAAATCCAATGTGCAAAAGGGCGTTTCACCAACCAATCTCACATATGACATTTTACTTCCCTAAGAGATGTGAGAGAATGGAAGGATGTAATAATATAAATGCAACAATAGTCTCCATCAGTCCACATCCATCACACTCGTCTCCTATCCACTATCACTTCCTTCTATTCTTTCTAAGCAACTATATAATGTAATTAAACAGAAAAGAAAAAACAAACATCAGAACATGAACCAGATCATAAAGATGCAGCAAACTAAATGATCTTTACCATCACAAGTGAATTAGAGATTGCCCTATCAGAAAAATCTCAAACTGCACTATCAAAAGCCATACTTAGGTCTATAATTTATACAATCTAATAACCAAATCAAATTATAAAAGCTCGAGAAAAATCGAACATTCAGTTAAACCCAAGGGGCTACCATTAACCCTGTATCCTACAAAGATACAACATTTTTTTAAAATTAAAAGAATAGAAACACGAAGCACCAGTTAGAGGCTCAAAATAAATGATGCGAAGGCGCATTTCTCCTGCCGCTGAAACCAGTTAGAACCATACTCTAAAAAGTCATGCGACCAGCAAGCCTGCTCTCGGATATCCTCCTGTCAATGGCTGCATCGATTGAACTCATCTGAAACAAACATCCGATTACTCAGTATTAGGCCATCTAAAAGGAGCAAATATCATAAGATTATCAGTCGTATTAGATGTTTGCTTGTAGTCAATATATACAAACTTTGCAAAAGGAGCTGACCTGGCCCACTGAATTCACGTTCGATCTAAAAAAATATTGTACGATGACATGAATGGGCAAAAATCTGTCGGGGAATGGTTGTTCCACCCAAACCCAACACTTCGTTATCAAGTAACCACAGGTATAAGTCAAATAATTGAAGTTAATTTCCAAAGTGTAAATACATACTCTGTTATTAACCTTGCATGAGCTAGTAGGAGATCCTTGAATAATTGCAGCATGCTATTCAGAATTACTAATTTTTACCAAAGAAAATGAAAGTACCTACTTGAACCTTTGTTGACCACAAAATCGGCACGAATGCTTGCCAAGCGGACAGTGGCCACGAATTAAAAAGCAGCCCATCACATGAATGGGGTTGAAAAGTAGCAATATACATGATCACATTGCAAAGACGGTTGGATCTTTATTTTAATAGACATTTAAAGCAACATTAAAATGTCCTTGTCCATGTGAAAAAGAGGAAACAAGTGAACTAGAAAACCACAAGCAGTAAAAGTCTAGCCACCAGGATACTCGAATAACTCAAACCAATATCCACGCTGAAGGATATTATTTTATAGGTTGTAATGACTTACCTGGCTATTCTCATCATGCACCTGATACTTCAGTAGGGACAATCTTCTTTCCTCCTGAAAGATTGATAAGAAATGCAAAAACACCTCAAACAAGTGCGATTACAAGAGAGCATCATCTAGAGAAATTTAACACTAGAGGAGAATACTAACCATAGACATAGCCTCATCATCCCAAACTAAGTAAACCTCATTAGTTGCAGGATGAGTAGCTGGAGCTTTGTTTGCAATTACTGGAGGAGGCCCTATAGATGGACCTCCAGTATTTGGACCAGATGCATAGGAATGTGAATTCACAGTAGTTATGACTGTTGAGAAGAAAGAAAAGTATGAGCATGGAGACATACAACACTCTCCAATTCACTTAGTGGTCAAGGAATAGCATAGCATGTGAAACTTTATCAAAGTATTAAATTTTATCAAAGTATTAATTGTTATCCAAACCCAGCAATCAGATTTTCCAGCGCACGCTTCCTTTTAATTTTGTTATATGTTACTTTTGAAATAGACAAAAAAGTTTCATCCAAATGATCAGATTGAATCACCACAATCAAATGACAACAAAACTGACCATCACAGAAACAATTGAAATCATATCCATCAAACAAGAAAGCTACCTTATAATTTTCAAAAAAAAGTGGAGTTTCGTGTACATTTCACGAAACAATGTTACAAGAAGATAAAGATTTGACAATATGGTAAAATGCAATCCATCAAAAAGTAAATGAGAGGAAATAGAAGATATAAAATTAATACAGGTAAACAGACAGGGATATATCACTAACCTGGAATTCCTGAAGGTCCATAATTATTGGTTGGCAGAGTTCCACCAAAGAGAGATTCTGCATTCTTGATTTCTGTAGGAGAACTTAAAGGCAAGCTCATTGGAGGCATAGGAGCAGAAAAAGGAGAACTATGAGGTGGAATATTGCTGTTAGGAACGACTGGGAATAACGGTTGAGAAATAGGAACAGGTGTACTTGCAGGCATCCCTGGAGGAGTGATATGCAATGATGGTTGAAGCATAGACGATGCTGCAGATGGAATGGGAGGCCGGATATTGTGCATTGGAAACAAAGGCTGTTGAGGCAATCCTGCTTGCCCAGAGAAAGGAACTGACACAGCTGGGTGTTGAGGATGCCAAGGTTGTGGGCGAGGTGGAATTTGCCAACCCGGGCCAGGTATTCTGGGATTGTAACTGCATTGACAACAAGGTAATTCATGTCATTGCTCAGATATGGAGTGGTACCGCGAACTATTTACTACATCATTCATAGAGACTAGATTTATTTACTTGTATAAATAGATTGCCTTCTTGGTATTTGAGCTATCACCTTCTAATAGAGCAAGGAAATTCAAGGAAATAAATCAAGGAAACTAACCGTCCTCAATCAAATATATACTTAACAGATATCTATGGTTCAGATCACACTTCATCATCATAGCACATTATTATGAGGAAAAATAATATTCTACCACTTTCCACATTTGATTGCGTATTTACTGCAATATGTCATAGTAATAGCAAAATTTTGTAGCATTGAAACTTACAAGGGTAAAGGGGGCTGAGGAGGATATCCGACCCCCAGTGAACCCGGTATCGTAGAGGCTGGGAGATCAACTTTAGCTGCTTTCGAAGGGTTATCATCCTCTGAGAAATAATAGAAGGGATCAACATGGTGAAGGACACAAACATATAAATTCCATACCAGCACCCAAAATAGCAGGAATTTAAAAAGAACAAACTGAAATAGTAGTTTTAACTTCCACCTCCGATGCATTAGACGAATGAAGTTAGATTAGGGTTATTCTGATTGGATTTAGGTTTTCCATGTTTTTTTTTATTTCTAAACAGGTCCAAATTTCTTGTTACGCTAGCATAAAGCAGACTTATTATAGTAAAGTTCATGTCTGAATCCATAACAAAGGTGACGTAAAATAGAAACACTAATATTAACTGATAAACGGGTCAAATGAAAATTATCTTAAAAGCTAACAGTATCTGGAATTGTTTTGCGATTAAACTTAGCAACATTCACGCCCCATTCCAAAATAGGATAAAGGACAGATATGGTGTTGAAACTAAAACGCCCATTAGTACCGCACTGGTAAAAAGGGGACATTACAACATCAAGCAGAATAGTTGAAACTACCTTCCTCTCCATAGTGAGAAGCCAGGACATCGGGTGGAATTCCTTGCATTCCATAAATCTCAATATCTGTCGATTCTCTCCCAGGTTTGGCATTTGGAACTCTGCAAAACAATGCCGAATTTAATCAGACAAAGTTCTGTCAACAACATTAACAAACCATTACAATAAACCGAGGGCAATGGCCATATAGGAGAAAAAATTTCACTAAATATATTATTAACTTATAACATTATTTCGCATAAGAAACCTGAAACCCTACGCAGCTCTAAAATTATAATCAAAAGAAATATGAAGATTCAACCATCACAGTACAAGATCCTAAAAACACAAAACAAGAATACACTCCAGCAGGAAACAATTAAAAGCATATAACGAGGGGATTTCAAGGGAAATAAAAAAACAAAAGTGGCAGAGAGAGGGAGAGAAACAGACTTGGCGACTTGTTCCTTGTGAACCTGGAGGACATGGATGGCCATGCCGCCGGCGGTGGAGAGCTTCTTATGACAAACATGGCACTTGAAGTGCTTCGCCTTCTGATGCTGCACCAATATCTTCTCGTCTTCAAACTCTCTATCGCAGTAGTAGCACCACACTTTATCCACCACTCCTCTCTTCTTCTTCTTCCCCATTCGATTCGATTTCAATCCGCCGATCCGATCGGAAACTATCGAACCAAAGGAGTCCAATCCACGATCAATCAAGCGAGTAGTTGTAATGGCCGAATTTTGGTTGTTTAGGGCAAGGCGAGAGGGTTAGGGTTTTGATAGATTGCGTTGGCAACTTGTCCTGAATTTCAATCACCCGCCCTCGTCTGTTCGCTGCGCAGCCTGCGCTGCGAGGCCTACGAATCCGATTATATCACGTAGAGTTGTTAGTGGTGGGAATGCGCTTTCTTTGCAATCCAGTCCCCTAATTGGACTCCTATTAATTCTATTTTCTTATTTGTTATTATATATTTTTAATTTATTATATTGTCATATAAATCTATTTGTTTAAAATATGAATTGAATATCTAAACCCGAGAAAAGAGTTACTCCGTCCGTCCCATTTGACTTGTCTTATTTTTTTTTTTCGAATTGAGATTAAAATAAGTAGTTAGTTGTGTATAGAGAGAAAAAGAGAATTTGTGTAAAGATGTTATTTGACTTTTCACGGAGATTAAGAAAATATTTAATAGATGTAAATGTCACTTTTCCACAATGTCAAGATAAATGTTGATATTGAAATTTGAGTATATTAAAGTAAGTACTAAAAAGTTAAGTAACATAATTATGTTTGCTATTAGAAAAGTTGAATAAAATGATCTTTTTACGTATTATTACAATAATTAGGCTTATTAAAGTTAGTGTAAAACATTTAATTAGCCACGAAAAATAGGTAACATGCATATAATTTAGGAAACAATATTTTAGGAAACATTTAATGGAGCAATATTTTTCATTTTAGGAAACAAGACAAGTAAAGTGAGACAACCAAAAAAACAAAACAAGACAAGTCAAGCGAGACAGAAGAAGTATTAGTCTATGAATACACGAAATTTGAATCAAATTTGATTTTAAGTATAACTTTCAAAATAATCATGTAAAGATACAATTTTTTTAATTTGTTAAAATTTAAATATTGGTGATGGAATATCCTATATTATTTACTATTTAAATGATTAACTTTATTTTTTTGTTATAAAATTCTATTTCTTTAATAATTAAATTGTTAAAGTTTTCGTTATGTATAAATTTTAATAAATTAAAACTTGTGTATTTATTCGAATATTTTGAAAATCGCAAACAAAACCATAATTCACCCTAGATTCGTATATTTATAAAACCTAATAACCCTATGAAATTTAATCTTATAAAATCATAATCACACGTTTTGGAGTGCATACCTACAATTTTGATGAGTTGGTACGAGAATGAGCAACTTAAGGTAGTGTTTGGAACAACTTTCAGTTGGAGCTTATAGTTTTCAGTTGCAGCTGAAGTGTTTGGAACACCAGCTTTCAGCAGAAACTCCCTAAGTGGGTGTTTGCAACTGCTTATCATAAGTACTTTTTATTTATTTTTACTTAAAGTTGAAAATAATTGTTTTTAGTTTCAGAGATTATGGTGCTTTAAGCACCCAAAAGCATCTCAATAGATGCTTTAAAAAATGGCTTAATTAAGCAGTTTAATTGCTTAATTTTAGAGAAGCTGCTGCAGTAAGCAGATTTACCAAACACAAAAAAACTGTTTATGCTGCCAATAAGTAGATAAGTGCTTAAAATAAGCATTTGCAAACACTCACTAAATATAGCCAAGATAGAGAAGCTGCTTAAGCTGCTATAATCTAACTTTTAACTACAACTTACAACTTATCTAATTTATTAGACTATTTTGTCCTTTAAATATTTCTATAATTCTAAAAAAAACCATTAATTTTAAAATTAATATTTTTCCTAATTACAAATTTAATTAAAATTATATTTTAATATATTAGTTAGTACTTTGATAAAAAGATATTTTATATTTATTAATTATAAATTCTTCAAGTTTAATGAAAATATTATTATTAAAATTAAATATAAATTAATTAAAATAGTGGATTCTAAAAATTTTAAATTTAAATTAATTTTTTATATTTTCATTTAATGCTAATTAATTCTTAGCTACGTAATTATTAAAATTATATAAAAAAATATTATTATTAATTTAAGCAAATAAATAATATTTAAAAATATAATATAGGATATATTATAAATTTATATAATATAAAAAATAAAATTAATTTAATTTAATATCCTGTAATACGAAAATTAAAATTATAATGTAAAAAAATTTCTCAAATTTATTATTTATTATAAATTAAAATTATTTAATAATATTGAGGGTAAAATAAATATTTTATTTAAAAAGTTAAAATAAGCTACTGATATCAACAGTTTCCCAAATACTATTTTTCCCATTTTCAGCAGTTTTTAACACTTATTTCCAAACACCTACAAATTCTCAACTCACCAGCTTTCAACCGGTTTCAACAGCTTTCAGCACTTATCAATAAACTTCAACTATTCTAAACATCCACTAAGTAGAATTCATTCGAATTTTCTTTCTATTTTTAAAATTTTCCATTCTAACTCCTTAAAACATAAAAGGGGCGTAAAATGTGAAATTTTCAGAGCTCACAAACAACTTTTTTAGAAAAATACAAAAAATAAATCATGGTTCTCGTCACCTAAAATAAAATCTTTCCTTTTTAAAGTTATAATCACCAAACCATTTCACACATTGATAAAAGCATATCACTAACAAGTTGGTGCAGGCTGCAGCAAGAAAAGACATAACTCGTCCTACATAGCACCACAAGAACTCAACCGTTGATGGTTCCTCGATGAGCACACGAAGGAGAACCCGCCGTAGTCATGGATGCTTACCGGAGAGACGAAAGTGCTTTAGAAACATTCTTGGCTATCCTATCATGTATAGGTTCCTACACATACGCAAACATAGGCATAATTTACATCTATTAGTATTAGGAGAGAGGGAAAGTGTTATCACTGATAACTCATAAGCACTATATATTTTACCTTTGTTGAGGGGAGCTCAAACTTAGATTTGGTTATCGTCTCGTATAAGAGGATGTATCGCCAAGATAACTCAGATACGAGCTCTTCGGGTGCGTTAGGCAAGACCTAAGAAATCATTGTCACGAGTTACAATCAACACATACATACAGGGGATGATCCAGGATTCAGAGAAAGGGGTGAATTTGGGAATTTAAGGGAGGGGGGGAGCGTGAACTTTCGTGGGGTGAAACTAAAAAATCCTCAAAAATTAGACTCCGCACTATTGGGGGCACCCACCCTCCCCTGCATACAAGGACAGGGATAACACAAATATAGTATCATGTAGATGTGATTTACCTCATCTTCATAAGGATTGCAATTATCTTTGAACCATAACCTCAAGAATTCCTACAAAATAATCAAATCATATTAGAATTTGGAATTTAGTGCTTACTTACTACAAACCATCACAAACCTTGTCGATATTTTCAGGTTCGAGGCCATTCTGAAAGCGATCTTCGTAAGATCCAGCGACCCAATATCTGCTCGAGTCTGGTGTATGCACCTAAAAAAGCCGAAATAATAAAAAATTATAGTACTATTTACAAGAGAAAAAAAAATAATAATAATAAAATTGGATTTCATATATCCATATTTTTTTGCATAAGAAAATAACCTCATCTATCAAGAGCACTGAACCATCAGATCCTTTACCAAATTCATACTTCGTATCCACCAGAATCAGCCCATGCTCCCGTGCAATGCTCTGCAATAGGATGATTTAGTACAAGTAAATAGTAAACAATTCTTGCATATTCAGCTACATGCATTGGTATTGAAGAGGTATATAACATGATGCACAAATAAGTCTCATTGAGGCTCTTAGTACGACATGATATATTGCAGAACTAGATCTTAAAAGGTAAGATCCCATTTATCATCAGATGATACACATATGTTTTATAAGTTTGACATGACAAAGAATGGATAGATATATAAGAAATATCGAAAAAATGCTCACAGAATTTGCAAATCCCACATTAGTTAATCTCATTCTGCCAACAAAACACACAGACAAGATGAAGAAATCATAATCAATACCTGCCCAAACTCGAATAGGCTCATTGCTGCTTTACTTGCTTCAATATAATCGGATACAGACATCAACCCTCTCTTGATAATCTGCACGGCTAATTCATCACTAAGAAGCCCAAGCCAGAACAATTTACCAGGTGAAGAATAAAAAAAAAATAAGTTGCAAACCTCTTCAGGAGTTATAGGAATATCATGATTGGCATCTTTAGTAGTCGGTGTGAGTATATTTGCTGGTAACTTTTGGTTCTTCACCATCCCTGTTGCAGATAGACGTAGAACTATAAGTAAAATGAGATACTGGAATAATTCTGACTTCTTGCATAACTACAGACCTCACCATCAGGAAGTGCATTGCCACAATAGTTCCGTATGCCGTTTTTATAGACGGTCCAAAGTGAAGTATCGGTACTTCCAGTTACATGACCTCTGACTGTGAGGGAATCATCAATGTTCATTACACGGACCAATATGAACGAAACGTGGTAGTACATGAATCACACATAACATTACTTTTGATTTAGGCAGTCGCATATAGATAGATATATGGAACGAAGCATAATGCAAGAACAGTTATTTATAAACACTTACCGACAAATTCAACAGGGAAAACAGTACATTTCTTTGCAATAGTTACATTCTTATCTGGAGAAGAAATAACTGCATTTGGAATAATGTGCTGAGTTTGATTAAACCACCACAGACTTGTTTCATTGAGTACCTGAAAATGCATAAATTACATCATTAACATGAAAGACAAGAAAATAATCTTACCCAAGTTTGCTGATGAAGCACGTCAAACATGAAAGTGAGGAATAAATACCTGGCCCTTGAAGGGAATCGAAGCAAGAACTCGGTCGAAAGCACTCTGTCTGTCAGTTGTGACAAGGACAAGATAGTCACCTCCGTCGTAGACATCCCTCACCTTAAAAAACAATTGAATTATGCCACCATATTAGCTGAAAGTATAAAATATTGAAGAAAAATCATAAGAGTAAGTGATGGAGAAAACGTTGAAGAAAGTGGACTGCAAGAAAGTTTTTTCAGATTATGCATAAGAAAACATAAAATTGTAAGCATATAAATACAAGGACAATTAGCACATTGCATTTCTTCTCATTAATCTAAAAAAAAACAATATCAGTCACTTGATCTTGTAAGGATTCAGAGCCCAATGCAGAATTTTTGGCAGCAATGTAATTGGAATTTATAAAACCAGGGCTAGACTACAAACATAGGAGTGTGTACACTTGTTCAAATTTAGCTGCATAATCATTAGACAAAGGCATAAGCTACGAGCATATGAATTTTACAAGTTATCCAAAAATAAATTAAAATCAATAGATGAAGAAAAATCCTTTCTTTCCAAAACCTAAACATAAAAAAGACCGAATGAGAATAAGAAGATGAAGTTTCTCACCTTGCCTCTGGTCTTGGAATGGAGAGCGGGGAGTGCTAAATCGAGATAGGTTTCAGAGAGACAATTGGATAATGAAGATTTAATAGAATCCTTCAATTCATTCTTGCGGTCACTGTTCGTGAGTACTAGCAAGGGTTCGCCAGAAACTGCAGGAGGCGGCGACGAGGCAGAAATTACCATCGAACTAAACTTCCTAGGAGTGAGTTTTCTTGAGAGGAATGTTCTATACGAGTAAGGGGAAACGGACGGAGAGTTGGGCCGGAGAAAGAGATTTCCGGCGAAATTCGAGGGGTGGTTTACGCACTGAGACTGCTCCATTCTTTTCTCTCTGCAGTTCTGCTTCCTTTTCGCGTTTTCTAGAGTAAATATAATCATATTAACTAATCAAAATATGAACTAATAATTCAGGTTTTATTTTAGGAAATACTATAATATGACCAAAATATGTCAATTAATTGCTAGTATAATATTTTTCAAGGAACTAATAATTCAGGTTTTACCCTTTAACATGTATATATATAAATCATTTTTCAACACAAGGAACTAAAATAAAAATATAGATATACGAGCCCGAGCTAATGGGAGACTAACGAAGTGCTTAGCCACTAGGGATGGCAATGGACCGGATTTGGACCGGATCCTCCTCGGTCCAGATCCAGATCCGAGATTTTTTACTTTGGTCCAAATCCGATTCAGATTCATTGGATCTCAAAAAATGAGATCCAGACCCAGATCCGTTGGATCTACAGGGTTTCGGGTCTAGACCCGGATCCATAAGTTTTTTTTAGCTAAAATTAGAAAAAATTCTAAATCAATTAAAATTTAGCTAAGTTAATTAATTCTACTATAACACGATAATTTATAAGAGCATTACTATCATTAAAAAAAGTCAAACTACTTATAATATTATAAAAATATTACAATCATCTATAAAACTATGATCTTTTCTCTGAAAAAACTTCCAAATTCGTGGATAGTGGGTACTCAATCTCCTCCCTCTTTTCTATTTATTAGATTACTAGTTAAGTATTTCAAGCTCAACAAATAATGTAATGTGATATTTTAAGTAGAATAATATAAATATAATATTTTAGATATTATAATAAAATAATATTTTAATTATAAAAATTGGCGGATCTGGATCGGATCCGGATCTCAAATCGTAAAGTCCATATCCAGATCCGTAATTTCTAAAATCAGTCCAGATCCGATCCATATCCAATGAGTCTAATTTTTTAAGAGCCAAATCCAGAAAAATGAATTTGGATCCACGAATCTGGACCGAGTCCAAGATCCATTGCCATCTCTATTAGCCACTGAACCACATAACCACTTGATAAAAAGTAGAGGATCTATATATCCATAAACCAAATTCCAGGGAGGCAGTGGCCCCCCTAACCCATCCCCTGGCTACGCAACTGGTTGTGTTCTATTTCCATTTTACAACACTATACAACATAGCATTGGAGAATGATTTTTGTTGTAAAATGAGGCTATACCATAATATAGCTTACCAATTTTCGAACCCTATTTTTATATCTTTTACTTTTTTCCAGCTTTGTATAAAAAAAATGAGTAGGTAATAGATAATTAAGACTCGAATTCAAGTGATTTAACAAGAATCTCGAGTGTTTTCTTATGCCAAACTATTGTTTTATAATATCTCTATCTCACTAAAAGCAACTTATTATTTCGATTGAGACGTTCCACTATAAATGACTTGGACTCAATTTGACAAAAAAAAAATTAATTGACTAGAGACGAAATCACCTAATTATTAATTTGGTTTTTCTCCGACCGAAATCACCTGATCTTCAAATTTACATCAGTTATATTATATTATTAAAAACTCCTAAAATAAAAAATAATAATTTTATTAATTATTTTCTCGATTTCAAGATTATCTATTTTATAGAGATTTAATGTGCGTAGATTGAACTCTCCACTTTTTGTAGGCTCGGGTGGTGTGTGTATTGTGGTTGGTTACATCAGTTGATCATTTAAACATATATATACAATTAAACTTTGATAAAATAATATTTGATAAATAATAATTTCACTAAAATAATAATTTATTATTATCTCAATATGAATCAATACATTAAAATAATATTCGATAAATATTTTTTCTCGGATTTAATATTATTACTTTATCAAAGTTTAAATGTATACTAATTTATTAGATGGGTACTGGTATCGCCAGTCTTATACGGGTGCGGGTACTGCCCGCCGAGAATTAACTGCGCTTGTCAGAAAAGTCACCAACTCCAACTTCCCAGTCCACTCCCACCTTCAATTCCCTTAATTTCCTCTTTTAATGTCCATAAGCCCTAATTCCTCTTCTGCTACGCTCGACCTCACTCTTCGATATGATCTGCAGCTCCAATCGACAGCAATTCCGTCGGTTTACATACTCACAATCTGCTCATGAACTCCGTATTGTCAAGGTTTGCTTTTGATTGCCTTTGCGTCAGTTAGGGTTCCTGAAATAGTAAAAGCCTGATGGAGCTCAAGCTGGCGATCCATGTACAGGCTCTCAGAATGCTGAGTTGCTGCCTACTGCTTTCACTTGGAGCTTCTAACTCGGTCAGCATACTAGCAGAGTTTTGTGATTATGCTAAAAAGAAAGAACAAATTCTGCTTCATTTGTTTCTCCATAATTGGTTGTAATATGTATGTATGCTCTGATTTTATTTACTTTTTCTGTTTAGGGATTTAATGAGTCGCTTGAAGCATCTGTTATGGCGCCGGCTTCAAATCAATCTGACAGCAGAGGTTAGTTCATTCAACAAGAGCTTCTCTTTATTGTTTTTTCTTGTCTAATTGAGAAGCAGAACAATTTTATCCTAGATAATAAATTAAGTTATCATTGATAAAGAATAGGATATATTTATAGTATTATCCTTGGTTCTATTCTACCTTGGAGATACCTAATCAGTCAATGTACTTGTATTTATCTTATTTTTTCAAATGTTGGTTCTATTCTCAAAGACCCCATGATTAACCTAGAAATGTTATCTTGATGTTTCTCAGCATCAGATCTGGTTTTCATTCAACAAGAGCTCTTTTTTGTTGTTTTTCTCTTGTCTAATTGTCTAATTGAGAAGCAGAACAATATGATTGTAATAAATTAAGTTGGAATCTTTTTTAGTATTGCCTTCTTTCTATATTAGAGATACCCAATCAGTCATTCTACTTCTGTTTTTCTTCATTTTGATTCACCTAGAAATGTTACCTGGATATTTCTCTGTTTCTCAGTTCCATGCCCGTCCGGTTGGAGTATCAACCTCAGTAATACTAAGTGTTTTAGATATAATGCAAGCAGTGAATCATGGGAGGAATCTGAGAAACAATGTAATTCCTACGGTGGGCATCTAGCAGCACCAACATCTCTGCAAGAAGTAAGTGAGCTTCAAAAGTTGTGCAATGGCAGTTCTAACGGATGCTGGGTTGGTGGCAGATTCATCACTGGAGATTGGAAATGGTCCGATAATACTTCACTATTGAATTCATCTATCATTCCAATCCAGTTAGGTTGCACCAATCTTTCTTGCTCAAGCAACTTTTTAACGGATTCATGCACGTTGATGACGATTAATACAAGTAAACCTCTCGTCGTTCAGGGATGCAATGCTTCACATGCATCCTTATGCATGCTTGATATGGGTACGTGATTCTTGTATATAATTGTTTGGCTAACTCTGTTTGTATTTCTATAGAATTTTGTCCATGTTTCGCTTTCAGAAAATAAGTGTCATGCTATGCACTGCCACCAGGAGTATCTCATAGTTCTTGCTGTTGTGAGTGGCCTTATCTTCTGCACTGCTCTGGCTGTTGTGTTCTGGCTTCTTATATATAAACGTAACAAAAGGCGCAAAAGATCTCGCAAACCACCCAATCCTGCAGAATTGGCATTAGTTCCGCCATCATGGAAGGTTTTTATGCGTGAGGAACTAATGTCGATTACAAAGAGTTTCAGCGAAGGTCACCGTCTTCTTGGTGATGCGAAAACTGGGGGGACGTATAGTGGACTTCTGCCGGATGGCTCAAGGGTAGCGGTGAAGAGGTTGAAACGATCGAGTTTTCAGAGGAAAAAGGAGTTCTATTCTGAGATTGGACGGGTTGCAAGACTGCATCATCCAAACCTTGTGGCGATAAAAGGATGTTGCTATGATCATGGTGATCGGTACATAATGTATGAGTTCATTGCAAGTGGACCTTTGGATAGATGGTTGCACCATGTTCCTAGAGGTGGGAGGACTTTGGATTGGGCTACGCGAATGAAGGTTGCTATGGGTCTCGCTCAAGGAATAGCGTAAGTCAAAAACACCCTTCCCTTTTCCAATTTTAAACTCATTTGTTACAGAATGTTCCTTTAGTATTCAAATACTTGCTTCCTTCTATTATGTTGCACAACTAAAAATGGCATAAGGGAAGATAGCACGAGATCATAAGAAACTTGGAGAATACTTTATTGCTTGAGAAAGTGCGTAATAGAACAAGATCTTTAAAAAATTTGAAGAATGCTTTATTGCTTGACAAAATGCATAATAGCACAAGATCTTAAGGAAACTTGGAGAATGCTTTATTGCTTGAGAAAGTGCATAAGAAGTGGTTCGTATATTTTTCTTTTTGGGAATGCAGTAACTAACTTATCTCATAGGATACCTTCCTTAAGTCCGGTTTAAAGCTATTTTCCTAAACAGGAGGAGTGATTTATGCATTTGTTGTACATCTATGTTTCTCTCATACATGCTATAAAATCTCGAAATGTGGAGAGGTGCTTTTCTCATTTCAACTTATATATCATCCATCAATAGGTTCCTCCATGACAAGGTGAAGCCACAAGTGGTGCATCGCGACATCCGTGCAAGCAACGTCCTTCTCGATGAGGACTTCTGCGCCCATCTCATGGGAGTCGGTCTCACGAAGTTCGTCCCGTGGGAGGTGATGCATGAGAGGCGAGTTATAGCCGGTGGCACTCACGGATACCTTGCTCCGGAATTCGTCTACAGAAACGAGCTCACAACAAAGAGCGATGTCTACAGCTTCGGAGTACTCTTGCTCGAAATCGTAAGCGGACGTAGACCTGCCCAAGCCGTCGATTCGGTAGGGTGGCAAAGCATCTTTGAATGGGCTACACCTCTTGTCCAGTCTCATCGCTATCTTGAACTACTTGACCCTCTCATCATGTCATCTCCCCTCATCATCCCGGAATCTGGGACTATCCAGAAGGTTGTGGATCTTGTATATTCTTGCACGCAGCACGTGCCATCCATGCGTCCAAGGATGTCCCATGTAGTCCACCAGTTGCAGCAGTTGGCTCAGCAAACTTTGAAGTAAGCTTCAATCCTTTTCATGAAGTAACTAGTTATTGAATTCTCATAGCTTTAGACTTTTAGTGCAATATCTTGGTACTTTGCTATGTAGACTAGTCGAATCAAATCAAATATCATTACGTTCCACTCATATGCGAATATTCATCTTATTTAGTATTTTATATGTAATACTATTTGAATATTCGGCTCGAAGTTGATCCATATTCTCTACTCTGAAACTTTATGGAAAAATCTATCAAATATGGGGAATTAATTCATATTCGATACATTTAATGAGTTTTAAAGTATATCATATTGGAAATGAATGATGAATCATATAAGGTCCTTCAAATATCATAATTAAATATTTACAAATATCATGTTAAATATCATAATTATATACTACCAAATTGAATTCAAAATATTTGATTCGCACAACCCTATTATTATTTATGTACAAACTTCTTTCTTTGATGTCAACCATTGTTAACAATTCAATTCCCATTGACAATTAATCACATGTTACCGATTCTAATACATGAATATGTAATTATATAAAACTCTCCAGAAATGACAAGACAGCCATACCAGCAGCCCAAACATCATCATCTGAAACATGCTCCGCCGGAGAATGGCTCACGCCGCCGCGGCAACGCACGAACAACATAGCAACCTATCAAACACACCACCACATAATTCATGAAACATTAAATATTTAAATCCCTGTAAATAGGGACAGATCCAAATTTATAATTACGGACGGTGAAATCTAAGATTTTAGGGGTGCAAATCTAGAATTTTTCAAAAAAGAGTGAGAAATATGCAATTTCGGGGACAAAATAATAATTTTGACATATTTAGTGCAAATTTACAATTTAAAGGGTGAAAAATCTGTAATTTCGAGGGAAGTGAATCTGCTATTCCAGGCACGAAACAGTAAATTTTCCAAAAAATATGAAAAATATTCGAAACAAGTATAAAATTTACGGGCTATGAGCCAATGCTTGTAGATGTTTACCTTTGTAAGATGAGACATGGCCATTGCATCATGTCCAGCTCCACTCATCAACACCGGCATGTCGTATGGCTCGTCGCCACTTAACGGCCTAACTGCACCATAAGCTGCGGACTTGAGCTTCGAACTCAATTCCGGATCGCACGCCACAGCATCAGCATCATGCTGAAACGATCCAAAGTTCAAAATAGAGCAACAAATCATTTCTATCCACTGTGTATCGAAAAATTGAAGTCAAAATATTGCACCTTTCGTTCGATAACACAGAGAACGGAGCGCTTGTTGCATGTTTGGTGAATTCGGTTCGAAAATTCGTATATGATCGCCTCTCGCCCTAGATCATCCATTGCACGAATGTCGACCGTGAAGGTTACCTACTTGAACGAACAGAGACACGATTAGATCAACGATAAAATCAGAAACGACGAAGTTTCAGCTCGTCAGTTACTTGCCTGTCCGGGAATTACATTGCTTGCACTTGGCCAAGTTGATATTTCACCAACAGTACAAACAAGAGACCCGGCTAGCGATTGTGCTGGTGATGCTGAGCACTGACCGTCGTAGGATAAATAGTTCTCGGGTTGTTTACACAGACTTTCAAGAAGTACGATTAGCTCAGCCGCTCCCACCATAGGATCGCGTCTCATCGTCATAGGGACCGTGCCAGCATGCCCTTGTGTACCTTTCACAGTCACCTACAAAATTATACGATTATGTTTCATTTCACCAGAGTGATGCAAATTTGATTATATCTCAACTATATTACAATCTTATTATTGCAATTAGCAAGTGTTGAATAATGACATGTCATATAGGATCTGATAATGATAAATGTGTAATGATATCCCACATCAAACTCACAAGCAATTGTAGGTCGGTATATAAGTGGGAGTCAATCCTTGACACCCTCAATTGCTTGTGAGTTCGATGTGAGATATCATAACAAAATGATATGATATATGAAATAGGCCAAGCTACCTTTAACCGTGTCTGCCCTGCAATGCCTTTAACCGAACCAAGAGGAAGGCCGACGTTCTCAAGAACCGGCCCTTGTTCAATGTGAACCTACAAAGGAAAAGATAAACAATGAAGAGATCTTCCATCGCATGTATATTCTCGAATAGGGTAACTGATTGTATACCTCAACGTAACCGTAGACAGATTCTGGGTCATATTTGAGTTGCAAGAGACTCTCCTCGCTAATATCAAAGGAGTTTGTTCTCAAAGCGCCTTGCACTGTCACACCACTGTAAGTGTCATATATGGTCAGAGAATTGCGAGAGTATTCTAAACCATCCGTTTTAGATCGTGGTGTTAACCTTTTATCGTGTGCGTGCAATGTTGAAGCGGGTAAAACACCAGCAATGGCTGCACTTCCTAAGAAGGTCGATTGAAACCTAACTCCCTCCTCATCACTAAACGCTATAACCTGAATGTATAAAAGCTAAAACAATCAACATTCAACACTTCCAAAGTAACGAGCACATAACGACAAAACAAATGTATCTTGTTACCTCGACTGGTCGTTTAAGATTTGGAAGCATTCCTCTAATTTTCAACACTTTTAATGCAGACAATGCAGTAATTATTCCGAGTGCTCCATCAAACACTCCAGCATCAATAACAGTATCCTACATGAGATAAAGCAATCAACTCAACTCAATATTTTTCGTGTAAAACTTGAAATAACTCATACAGTATCAAATAGCATGGTTGCTTCACCAAATGAGAGCCGATTAACAGAGCTTTCTCTCTCGGGTTTAGCCCTTCATATCGACCGTGGACATTCCCCATTTGGTCCACCCACCTAGAGAAAGGAAATACGAATATTAACATCGTACTTTTGCACATCATGAACGCTTGAAAAGAAAGTTTTAACTTCTTACGTCTGCAATCCTGCATCTTCCATCCATCTCCTAATTAAGTTTCCTGCTCTTATAGAAGCAGGGGACTGAAAAGTCCTTTCGAGAAATTCTTCCGAATCACTCACCTGCAAGGCCAAAAGCCATCACTTTTGCATTTCCAAATTCAAACACCATCCTATAACATCATACAGGCTACAGCTACTAAAAAGTATTTGATAACTTGTCATAAATTCAAAAGATATCTGAATCACATATAGAATGAAACAAAAAACAGACAACAAACAATATATTCAACATTGATCAACAAAAAGCATAACTTTGTTAATACCACATGCCCATGGCTATTCATATTCACTTGCTTATGCAAGAAAGTCAAAATTTGTACCTTCCCAAGCTTAAAAAGTCTAGCCACTGCCTCATCCTTAAGTATTTCTGAGTGCAAAAGGTTTCTCTCTTCTGCATATTCAACATATAATGAGTTGGCTGCAATGAATAAATCTCAGGACAGAACTATAATCTAACATAACTGCAACTTTATTGCAAGAGAAACATTCCTGATCAAATTAAGTCGCATTATCAAATATGAAGTGCTACAGAACTGCATTTATCCTACCATATCACGAACAAATTAAGAGTAAATTAACCAATTGATAGAGACAGACATAATTTAAGGCGTATAATTACGTACCGATGTAAACTGGATCAAACATGAGCAGAAAAAGAATTTAAAAATAATTCCATAACAATTTAATATTCCTAACATCTAGGATTTCTTGACTTCTTCAAGCTCAAGAACTAGCATGCTCCAAAGCAGCAATACTTTCTATACTAATAAATTGAAATGAAAATGACAAGAAATAAATAAATAAATAAATACTCTCACCAACTAAGCCCATCAACAGAGTCGAACTTCTTCACAAAAAGCAGATAAAAAACTCAATCATAGCAATAAGGTCCGTAACAATTATTCATTAGTACATAGCTTTCACATTATATATATATATATATACAAGTTCCACTCGAAAATCAACACCAAATCTCAAACGTGCAGATTCGCCAAAAATTGAAATTGAGGGACAACCAATTTACAATCCAATAAATAACGCGCTCGACTCAGCAGAAGCAACAAATATATGGACCAAGTTTTCTCATTCCCCCAAACAAATAATCGGATAGGGCATTGATTATGGATATCAGAGTCGAGCGAAGAAGCAAAAAATACCAGAATATCCGGTTATGTAGGCTGGAAAAGCAATTAGAACGATACATAAGCTTGAGATAAGGGTGAGGAGAATCGGCGCCATGGGAGGTCGGAGAGAGAGAGAGAGAGCAGTAAATTTGGGCACGAAACTACTCTCAATCTGGAGAAAAGGTGGTGGACTTGTGAGGTCACGGCGGCCAGCGGTTGTGGCTGACTAGTCCCACCTCGTGATTGTGTGTTTCATTTGAGGGACCCACTTGATACTGGGTCCCCCAACTTTTCCATGTGGGGATCCTTATTTGTTTGTTTTTTCTAATTTATAGAATATTTAAATTAGATTCCCCTCGGCATTCGTAATTTTGTTTACAATTCTTTTCTCATCTATTAACCTTAAAAAGTGCTACTATCACCTTTTTATGTAATAAAATAAACGGTTTATTAAAAGAATAATTGTTCAGCATTTTTTTATTCATATTAATATTATCAGCTTAGTCAGGGGCGGATTCAGAATTATAAGGAAGGGGGAAGCGAAACTTAAAAATTCGATAGAAAATAGGGTAAAGTGTACATTCGCGGGATGAAATACGAAATTTCTTAAAAATTACATATAAAAAATCGCGTTTCGACATGAGTTCAGGGGACCGTTGCCACCAAGTGCCCCCCTTGGATCCGCCGCTCAATTTAGTGTTGTTTATACTTCTTGTGTCGTTTGCAGTCTATCAAAATTTACTTAGTACATACTTTTGTAACAGTTGCATATTATTGTCATCATAAAAAAAAATTTAATTTATTAATTATTATTTTAGAAATTATTAAATATATAGTAAACACGAATATAATCTAAAAAGGTGTTGAAGTATTATTAGCTCATAGGGTCTTTTATGCGTGGTAAAGTGGAATATCTACAAGATTCTAACTTCTTTAGATGAAACAAGAGAGTAGTGGTCGATGTGTGAAGGGTCCCACTCTTTCTCCATGCAAAACTGCAATTAATTAGGCGTCATATATATAGTATGGAAATCATTGTCATCCACCATTAATTAATTCATTATTATATTCATGATTCCTACTGTAAACCAACACTAAAAATCTCTAATCACGTGTCCTACCAATTAAAAATTGGTTATTAATTAAAAGTTCCTCCCCCAAGGGCCGACTTCCCGCGGTAGAATTCAATACTTCATTTTATATTTTACCATTAAAATGGTGAACATGCATTTTTTTTAAAATCAATAATTCTTTCTTTCCCTTTAGGATTAACAAATCCAAAATAAGATAAATAATTATTAATAAATAAATATGTACTATCATTCCATTAATAGAACATAAAATATGATATAAGAAATTAGATAGAGAATATTCACCCCAATCTTACTTGGCAGTGTCAATAAACTTCTATAATAATATTATTGGTATCAAGACTTTATTACCTTGTTGATATAGTATTAAATAATTAAAATGATGTATCTAATATATGTATCCCGTTTATTGTCATCATAGTATTGTTATTAGGGTTTTACGAATATCGTTTATTTATACTATATAATAAACGCATCAATTTATTAAGAAACAATAAATCAATAATAAAAGTTCATTCTTACAAATTTATTATACTTTTTACCAAAATCATTAAATGCCATCACATATTTCTAACTAGATTTAAGTTTTTTTTTTTTAAATGTAAGCAAAAACTACATTAATAATATTTCACAAATTTGTCTTAGTTATTTTAATAACACTGGATAATTATTAATTTATAACATTAATGAAACTGTATTTTATAGGATTTTTCAAAAAAAAAATTTATTTTTATTAAAATTAATGATTCAATAAGAAAGCTAATACTTTAAATATACATATTGGTATATAACCTACACATTTTCCATTTAGAAAAAAAATTACATATTTCTCATCATCATGGTGCGGCCCAATAACAGGCCCAGTTAGTTGTGGTCCAGGTCTACTTTACGAACGAAGCAACTTTAGGCCCAGCCAACCAGTACCCAGAAAGATATAACAAAATAAATTTGATGTACATACTAAAAAAAAAAAAAACACCCCCAGCCCATTTAAAATGTACTCCCTCCGTCCCGCTCCATGTGATACACTTTCCATTTCAGGCGTCCCATCTCAAACGACACACTTCCAAAAATAGAAACAACTTTTTAAAAAAATCATAAATTTTCTCCTACTTTATCAATTTTCTCTCATACTTTATCATTTCTTTGTCATACTTTAATCATTTATCTCTCTTATTTTATTATTTCTCTTTCCTACTTTATCAATTACTCTCTTACAATCTGACTCATTTTCTCTCTCTTACTTTATCATCTACTTCTCTCTCATACTTTATCATCCACTTTCTTAATTTCCGTAACGAAAATAAGTGTGTCACATGGAACGGGACGGAGGGAGTACAATACTTTTGTTAATATGTGCAAACACACCGGAGTACTATGGTAGGTAATTGAATGTGGTCACATTATATTTTTTAAAAGTTTCCCTCTAAATTGATTAATTTAACAAACATATTTAAGATTCACATGTTTTCATGCTTTTGTTAAATTTTCAAAGAAATTTGAAGTGAAGAATTTATATGGAATTCTCTAATACTGCAACTGATATCATGTGGGAGCTTGATTACAAGAAACTCTAATTTATAATTCTTTTTATACTTATCTTCAAACATAACATCACTGCCCAGCCAATCAACACGAATACCAATTACATATGTTCATCATTGATGAGATGGAATTACATTTTATATATTGTTGCAAGAGTATATTTTGTCTCTAATTTGGATGAAACTTCATATGGAAAACTTAACAGGAGTTTGTTACCAGATAAATTGGGGTGTGTCACTTAAAGTTAATAGTTTGAGGAGCAAATCGCACATTTTAAATACTTTAAGAGTGTTTTCGCCTTTTTTTTCAGGAAAAAAAAAACACCAATAATTTTACATATTTTCGGTATTTTTTTTTGTTCTCATTCTCTCTCTTAACTAAACCGTTAACACTATGCTTATATGCATTAAAGGAAATGGACGTTGCAGTAACTTGACCGCCCTACTTCACCTGCCCAACAGTTTTTCTACCCACTACATTTTCCCGATTTTGACTGCATTTATTTCTAATTTCGTCATTCATCCAGATATTCGTGATGTCATTTTAAGTAAATTATCAAATTGGTCACCAAATTTGTTTATTTTTTTAAAAAACTTATATTATGAGGAAAACCCGGTCCAATAAACAGTAAGATAAGTAAAATTAGAACATCTTAATTGAGTTAGGTAATTATTAATTTCTTTAGAGGCAGTTGAGTGGTTGGAAAATTCGTCAACTAACATAAAAGTCATTAATTACCCCTTCAGCCACTATTTTCACCTGCCTATAAACTTTTCTTCCCTCCACCCCATAAAGGGAATAATAAAAGAAAAATAAAATATTAAATTTACGTGACAAAGATTGAACCAAAAGGTTATGTTAGGAGTTAGGACATCCATCTACCTAAATATATGACACCACTTCCTATTTTTGTTAAATTAATTCAAATTCAAAAATAATAAAAAACTCAATACTCAACTTACATTTTTTCAACTGCTCTAAATCGAGCTTACCCGAAAGCATTCATTCCAAAGTAACGATTTTCAAGGGTCCCTAGTGCAGCCTTTATCCACGAAGGTACAACCACAACATAACTTATGATGCACAATCACTAAATGACTTGTACCAAAAGCCAATCCGATTGAAACAACAAAGTAAAGAATTACCAAAAACACAATTATACAAACTCAATCTTCAAGAAAATAAATATACCTTTTTCACATATGTCAAACTTTGTTAGGAGAGCTCAATTACTTCATCAAGAAAACTACTCATTCCTTTAATTGAACTAGAAGAAATATAATCCTAATTCATCATAGGTAATTAATTATGTTGACGGGATTTGAACGTAGTCGTAAATCTATATATCGATAACTAGGTGGAATTATTTTCACTAACCAAGAAACACAAAAAGAGAGCTTGTAACGCAATTCAGGTATTATCCGCATGATTAAGGTAAAAATTTTGTAGCCAAGTTTACGTTGAGTCCCTCTCTTTCCATGATTTTAATTTTAATTTATAATTGATCAATTGCTTCATTTCTTGATTTTCTCTCTTTCTTTCTCTCTCTCTATATATATAGCCTATCATGACGCGCAACGTGAATCTCCACGACCCAACTGCAGTTTGCACACGACAAGATAGAAACATGGGCGCTTCGATTGTGGCTATGTTCTTCTTCGCCGTCGCTGCAACCGCTAGCTTGCTCGTGATCCACGTGTACGGCTCCGATGCATCGCCGGGAAACGATGGTTTCGCTAGAAGGCGCAGTTTCAATCGGGACCACCTTCTCCAAATGCAGGGGATTAAAGCCACATTTCCGCTATCCGTTCCGCCACGTCGGCTTCAACAACCCTCGCCTCCTCCGTCTTCTGTGAGTTGTTTAGTAGTACGATGTCGTTTGCCGGATTATGTATTGTTGATTTTTGATACGACGGTAAATGCAGGGAGTAACCGGGCCGGCGGTTTATCACGTGACGGCTTATGGGGCGGACCCGACCGGCCGGAATGATAGTACGCAGGCGATTATTCGGGCTTTATCCGATGCGCTAGCCGGACCCAGAAAAGGGTTCTTATTTCAAGGGATCGATAATCTTGGCGGAGCTCGAGTTGATCTCGACGGTGGGAATTATTTGGTCAGCCGCTCAATTCAATTTCCCATATCGGGAAAAGGGAATCTAGTAGTAAGTTTCAATAGTAGTTGTCGGTTTCTTTCGTTAAAAAAAAAAGGCTTGCAAGACTCAATTTGAGGACTTGATTCAGATTTTCATTATACATTTTTGAAAATTTGATTTTTACCTTCCCTAAAGTGCACTTTTGCACTCTTAAATTTAAAGATTCTTCGAAATTGCAGTTTTGTAACTTTCAATTTGTAAGTACGCCCACCTCAATTCTAATCCTTGATCGTGCCAAGAATTTTGATTTTTGTAGCATGCTTATGAATTATTGTGCTTGAATATGTAGATTTTCAATGGAAAACTATTACATTCTAGATGACTATTGACATAATACACCCATCTCCATGACTAAATAAAAGCAATTTCTTTTTATTGTCAAAGTTCACAAGTTCAATTTAATGTAGCATCGTTATGAAATCTTATGGTTGAATATGTAAAATTATTCTAGATGAGTTTTGATATAATACACCCACATCCATGAGTAAATAACAATAAATTCTTCTGGAGTTGGATTTTTACTTTTTACTTATATGGTATTGCAGATTCACGGAGGTACACTAACAGCGTCGAATGATTTCCCGAACGACGGCTACTTGATAGACTTAACGCCCACCTCCAATAACGGCTCCGAGTATTATTACGAATTTGTCACTCTCCGAGACCTATTCCTCGACTCCAATTACAGAGGCGGCGGAATTCAAGTTACAAATTCCCTCCGAACAAACATCGACAACTGTTACATTACGCATTTCAACACCACAGGAATCGCCGTGCACGGCGGCCACGAGACCTACATCCGCTACTCCTACCTCGGCCAACACATCACCGCCGGGGGAGATCCAGGCGAGAGAGCCTTCTCCGGCACCGGAATTATACTCGCCGGCAACGACAACTCCGTCACCGAAGTCGTCATATTCTCCGCTCAAACCGGAATCATCGTCTCTGGCCAAGCAAATCTAATCTCCGGCGTCCACTGCTACAACAAAGCCACCGGATTCGGCGGCGTAGGGATCTACCTCCGGTTACCAGGGCTAACACAGACGCGGATCGTCAATTCCTACATGGATTTCACCGGGATCGTGGCGGAGGATCCCGTGCAGCTCACGATCTCCAACAATTTCTTCCTCGGCGACGCCTTCATTCTGTTCAAATCCGTTAACGGCGTCATGAACGGCGTCACCGTCTCCGGCAATGCGTTCGCCGGATCTGACAAAGGAATCGATATCGTGCAATTGGATCAGACGAAAGGAGCGTTTAATCGAGTGGATCAAGTCTCGATCGATAAGAACAGTGTGAAGGGGATGCGACTGAAGACGACGGTGGCGCGAGCGAGCGTGGAGGGGAACGGAACGTCGTGGACGGCGAATTTCGCGGCGGCGCTGATTTTCCCCAATCTGATTAAGCAAGTGCAATATACATTTATTACTGATGCTGCTGAATTTCCGAATCATTTTCTGCGGAATATTTCGGAGAATAGGGTGGTGATTCAGTCGAGCGCGGCGGTGCCGGCTAGGGTTTACATCACGGCGGATCAAGGGGGGTCGTATTCGTCTTGAATGAGAGAATATTCTTTCAGCTCTTGTTCGGAGCTAGGAAAGTTTAGGAACCAAATTGTTAAAAAATATGGCAAGATTTTTAATTATTTCAAAAGAAAAGAAAAATAAAATCTCGCTTACATGTATATAAAGAAGTTGAATTTTCAGCACATATGATTAGACTAAGTTAAAATGAACTTAATATGTGATGGATGATACCAATTAGTTTGCAATCCAATGCCATGAGTTTTAATTTTCTAATCTTTTAAAATTGTACGTATCGCATATAGGACCTTAAAAGTGTCCGAGTTAGGAAATATAGATTGGGTTGGGATGCTCGAAAATGAATCGAGCCAACACGTACCGGACCAGACCAACTCACGTATTAAATTGCATAACCTAAAAATTTGATATATATGAAGGGTGTTTGAAAATGCTTTTTAAAAGTACTTAATCTTTTTTCTACTGTATAATCAATTTGTAAGCTCTGTAGTTGTTTATCTAAAATTAAGCAACAAAACAACTTACACTATAAGCATATGTTAAGATTGTTGAGTAATGATTTTTATAGATAAGATTTTAATGGTCTCAAAACATGAACTAATATATGTAATAGATTGATCAAGATTAGTTAAATTTACTTGTTAGGAAGCTTGTTTGTCTAAATTAGATTTTTTCAGTATTGTTGCATTGACTCAATAGATCAAGATTCAACAGCGTCATAAGAATGAAATTTCGAAGACTCTGTAAATCGAATAGATATTCAGTGTCATACTTTTACCTACCCTTCAGGTACCAATTCGTTATCTTTTTCAGCAGATGTTACCTCTGCTGTTGGATTACCAGAAGAGCTAACATCGTTTTGCTCATACTCCTGTTATTCAGTAACATGCATCTCGATCAAGTCTGTATTGTCTCTATCCTTTGACTTTCGTATAATGTTAGTGAAATCATAGGAAACGACATTTACTGAGGTTTGTATATTTCTTGTTCAAAGATTATACACTTGATATGCTCGACTATTCGAGTCATAGCCAATAAATTTACCTTTGTCACTTTTAGAATCAAATTTAACAAGATGGTCCTTGTCATTGAGAATATAACATATACATCCAAACACATGGAATAATTTAAGATGAGTTTCTTATGTAATAAGACCTCGTACGGTGTCATGGTTGTACCTGATTTTAAATTCACACGATTAAACATATAACATGTTGTATTTACTGCCTTAGTCCAAAAGATGTTTGAAAGAAACATTGAAAATAACATGACCCTAGCCATCTCTTAAAGAGTTTGGTTTTTCCTCTCGACAACCGCATCTTTTATGCCTATTTTCACTCAAAAATCTTCAAGATTTATCCTCAATAACTGAGTGGTGAAAATATTTTTAATCCTCACATATAAGTGATAGAAGCATTCAAAAGCTTCGGACTTATCTTTCAAAAAAATAAACCCAACTATATATAGAGTAATCATCAACAACTACTAAAATTTACTTTTTACCTCCTAAGCTTTTGACATCAATAGGCTCCATCAAATCCATGTGTAGTAATTCGAGACAGTTTGAAGAACCAACATGTATCTTATCTTTTTTTTTTTTTTATTTTTATTTTTTTATTTGAGGAACCCGTAACCGTTACCTTCGGTGCGCTCTGGGTAAACCTCAACTCCTTGTGCGAAGGCAAACAAAACACCCCAGGGGATTAAACCACCCAAAAACCAGAAACACCTCCCCTCTGACGATTTTTTTTTTGAATTTTATTTTGAACCCTACGTCCCGCAAACCACACGAGGAGATTAAACCACCCTCAGGTGACAGGCTCACACAGAATGGCTTCAGTGAGGATTGAACCCATGACCTGTCGGTCCCGGGAAACCTCACCTCAACCACTCTGTCATCCCCTCTACGTAGCGGGACAACATGTATCTTATCTTTTTTTTTTTTTTTTTTGATTTGAGGAACCCGCACCTTCGGCCCCACCTCAACTCCTTGCACCCTGGCCCCTCCGGAAACCTCACCTCAACCCTCTGTCATCCCCTCTACGTAGCGGGACAACATGTATCTTATCTTTTTTTTTTTTTTTTTTTTTTGATTTGAGGAACCCCGCCGCTACCTTCGGTGCGGCTGCCGGGTAAACCTCAACTCCTTGTGCGATAGCAGCCCGCAAACCACACGGGAGATTAAACCACCCCTCAGGTGACAGGCTCACACAGAATGGCTTCAGTGAGGATTGAACCCATGACCTGTCGGTCCCGGGAAACCTCACATCAACCACTCTGCCATCCCCTCTACGTAGCGGGACAACATGTATCTTATCTTGTTAGGCAACAATGTGGCTAGCACGTACCTACTTACCTTTTTTACAACTTCCACAAACAGTCCTATCAAATTTACTGAACTCAGGTAGTCCACGTGCAACATCGCACTTCACTATCCTTTCCAGATTTTAGTTTATAATGCCATAAAACATTTTCCTCCGACCTCGTACTATTGCATTGCATACCATCGAGCCAATGAGGTAGTAATTGTCGGATGATCTAATCCATGCCATAGACACATTTGTTAGATCTATCAAATACCTCACAAGTGCTTTTTGTGAAACGCACTTCAAAATCGTCATCGCATAATTGACTTATGCTAATTAGATTTGCAAGTAGTCCGTCGACATACAACACTTTCTTCAGCTTTGAAAGTCCTCACATTCAAGGACCCTCTACCAATCACACAACCTTTCGAGCATCCTCCATATGTTTATTGTTCCGACCTTGATCTTTTCATAATCAATTAGCATCTCTCTCGTACTCGTCATATGCTTTGAGCATGCACTAAAGCACTAATTATTACATTGTATGAGCAGTCTTTCTCCGGAACCTAGACATATCGAACACCGTGTTTATCAGTCACACAGCTTGACATGGAGTTTCCCTTCAACTATTGCCAACATGGCCGTATTTGTCCTTCCTTTTTATAGTTTTATCATTGTATACTCTTCCCTTCCCAGAGTATTTAATGTATGCATCCATGACACTTTCCTTGATAGATTTGTCTATTTGTTTGTCATCAATGATAAAATATTATTAAAGATCTTGAGGATGAGGAGGTAGCACGTTGTTGTACGACTCTTTGAAGCCAAGTCTTGCAGAGTTAGTTTGGCCAATATCAAGAATAACATTGAGTGTAGATGTACCTTGATTCATTCTATCGAATGTATTCTCGGCCTCATCCAACTTGATAGATTTTGCTTCTAACTCAGATTTTACTCTAACCGGTTCGACTTCATATGTTTTTTCCTTGTTTGTCAAATACTCCATCCGTCCCCCTGTTTCTGACTCACTTTTTCAATTGAGACGTCCTAATATAAGTGGTTCATTATAAAAAAGACAAAAGATTGTATAAACCAAATTTAACTACCAAAAAGTCCAAATATCTACATTACAAAGTACCACTTACTTAATTTTCGTGCAAAAAAGAAATGAGCAACAGATAGGGGGACATAGAGAGTACATGTTAGGGTTTGCTTAGGTACTCAACTCCAAACTCCAATCGGTCATCAGTTCAATCAATTCATCAATGAGCTCTATGGCTTCATGAACCACACATTATGTAGCTTCATCCAAAGCAGGGTTAACACAAGCAAAGGTAGGAACAGAGATACAACTTTTTGGAAATATCAGAAATAATCTCAACATATGCAAAAAAGATAATTTATTACGTTCATATATTATATAGTATATATGTGCTTAACACATTCATGTGTTATTACTTATTAGTTATTAGCGTATATTGTATATTAATGCTAAATATAATTGATGAGTCTAATTCGTACTATACAAATTCTGTCTGTTTTGGCGTCCACCTGGGCAGTTGGACCGTATTTCCTGTGCTATCTTGCAGATTTTAGTGATGATGTGGCGATGATGAGATGCTGAGGTGGCAGACGCGAATTGGGGGTTTAAAGATTGATTTTTGGACGAAATTGAAGGAACGAAGGTGGAGGATAAGGAAAGAGAAGATATGAAAAGAATTAGATATTATTTATCTAATTAAAATCTTTCCATACTTGATCAAAAATCCTACTTCTACAAGGAAAATGAGCCGCCATATATATAAGGGAGGTGGCGAACGAAATTCACATCATCTTTTCCACATCCTTTTTACACACACACGCCACCAACGTAGAGGGAGAGCAGTCGTTCATCGTAGTTCAGATTTGGAGAAACAAACATTATTTTTAATTCCGTTTCTTAATTTATTTTGGTGATTTTCAACTTTGCTTTACCGTTGGATGATTTTGATTCTTCGTACTGGTATTTTCTGATTGTTTAGTTTTTATTTCGGTTCCATTCGTGTTTTTACTTCGTTCGTGAATTGTTATAATTTTCGTGCATTTAATTTCCGAGCTTCAGCATGTTTAGGGTTCTGCCCAGTCTTACCGTCCGCCTGCCCAGTCGAACCCATATGCGTAGCTAAGTTCTTTTTAGGGACCGGCGAGATGTGAAGCACAGACTTTAATGAATTCGTGAGACTTATGCTTTAATAATTAATCACTAATGTTCCAAATTAATCTTGGTTAATTAATTGGATTAGTTAATTTAGGTTTGATCACCATAGCTTAGTTTAATCCATAACTAATTTAGTACTTCCATCGTTTCTCGTGGGATTAGGCTAAATAAGTAGCACAATTGTTCTAAGAACAATATGATTAATTTGGTAGGAGACTATTAGATGCCCACCATACGAGTATGCTCCTAAATCGGGTTACCTTAGTTCTTAAAGCTGATTAGGTGTTAAATCTATTGATTGTCCACCAACGTAGGTTGCATCTAATTTACAGAAGTAGTCGTTTCAATGCCCACCATGGCGATTACCGAATAATTAAGGGGGAATATGAGATGTGTCAGTTTAATTACGACGTCTACAACTGATTGATTTATAGTGGTTAATTTATCTGTAGTGTCGATGATCGATTGTGTGCGTGTGAATCATCTTGCTGGACCCATTTCTTTGTATACGTTTATTCACATATTTATTCCTGCTTTTTACTTTCTTGTTTTAGAATTTAGAAAACCCAGGTCGCTAACAATCCCATAGATTAATAGGAATTTAATGTTAAAATCTATATTTCCTGTGTTGGATTTATTTGATGAAAACAACGATCACCAATTATTGTATCTACCATTACTATATTTAAATGTGTTATGAAATAATTCGATATGTATGTATATACCATCATTATTCTACAAAAGACTTACATATATAGACTGATTGGGGAAGGAGATGACATCTAAAATTTAACAGAAAAATACGTAGAACGCAGGATATTGTACTATTTGAATGGTCGGCCCTCACTTACCGCTGAATCCGCTCTTATGTGTATATACTAGTTATGTGAGTTAGAAAACAATATAAGTAAATTTTACCATATTTGACTATAAAGTCTTTAAATTTCCCAAAAATAATATTGTACCATTTGAATGGTCGACCCTCGTCCACTCCTAAATCCGTCCTTACCATAATTGACTTAAGTCTTAACTCACCATCGACTATTTTCTTACAATCTAAAATTTAGGAAAATGATTTATTTCTCTCCTCTTTTTAATCGGTTGCGTCCCTCTTCATTATTTGCTTTGATTAGAGAGAAGAAAAAACAACCTGAATTAATTCCCACATCCCACTATTACTACTATTTATATCCTTCTTCATCTCTATAATACCCTCTATTTGAACACACAATTCCTCCGAACTCTCTGCATTACACCAGCAATCTCTCTCTCTCTCTCTCTCAAAATATGATGAAATCTTTTTCCACCAAAGTCCTAGTGACATTTTTGCTTCTCTCTCTCCACCTCAAAGAAACACAATGTTCATCCAGAAACTACAAGCTGTACGAATTCCAGAAAAAGCTCGGAAAGAGGATCAGCAAAACGTCATCACCAACACAAGTACCATCTCCCACATCGACGAAGGTACGAAAACTTCCTCCCTTCCCCCACATTATAAATACTCCACCAATTCTTAACGTTCAAAAATTCTGAACAGAGCAACGGCAGAGTCTTTTACCCCATCGGCTACGGCGCGGACCCCACCGGTGCGCAGGATAGCACCGACCCCATACTCGCAGCGATAAACGACGCCGTAAAGCTCAAAAACGGAGAAAGCTTGCTCCCCGGAATCAGCGATTTGGGCGGCGTGATTGTCGATTTGCAGGGCGGAAGCTTCGCGATTAGCAGCCCTATCAGATTCCCACCTGCAATTGGCAATATTGTGGTGAGATTAATTATCATTATTAATATTGATTATGCGTATTAAAATCGGAATTAATGCGTTTGGTTGGGATTTTTATTCGATCAAATTCCGTTAGACATTCATAGGGATTCTTGCTCCGTCCTAAAATCTTACGTTGGAAAATGTTTCGAATTTTAGTCCGTTTTTGGTAGAAGAGCAAAGGCGTGAATTATTGCTCATTATTGCTCCTCATTCTAAATTAGGGTAAGTCGGTATGAATTTGGTTGGAGCCTGCCCGTGATATATAATCATAGCCTTCGTGTATAAAATGACATCGTTGAATTGGTCCTTTGCATGGAATGCATTTTTGAATGAATTAGAAGGTTTCTCTTCTTTTCACGTTGTTTGTGTTTCTTTATTGCCTTATATGCTACTTTTCCAACCACAAACTAACGTAGCATTTTAGACAGAAAAAACATCATCTTTAGGAATTAATTAGCTAAAGTCTTCAAGAAACAGTGTCAATTTTTTCTGATGATTAAGCCACATTCTATGTCAAATTTCTGACCAGCTACAAGGAGGCACCATCCGGGCATCCAACAAATTCCCCGGTAACCGCCACCTCATCGAACTATGGGCGCCAGACTCACACGTCTCCCAGAAAGACAACTTCTTCAACACGAAGGATCTAAACAGCGGAATGCGATACGAAGACATAACCCTACGCGACCTCCTCCTCGACTCCTCCTACCGAGGGGGCGGCCTCTTCGTGGTCGACTCTGCTCGAGTCCGAATCAACAACTGCTTCTTCCTCCACTTCACCACCCAAGGCATCATCGTCCAACGCGGCCACGAGACCTTCGTCTCCTCCTCCTTCTTCGGCCAGCACCCAACCGTCGGAGGAGACCGAGACGAGAAGGGCTACTCTGGCACAGCCATAGATATAGCCAGCACGGACAACGCTATAACAGACGTGGCTATTTTCTCAGCAGCAACTGGAATTGCCTTGAGAGGGAGGGCTAATATTGTAACCGGCGTCCATTGCTATAACAAGGCTACTTATTTCGGAGGAGTTGGGATGTTAATCCAATCAGCTCAGAACAGAATTGTGGATGCTTATTTGGACTACAACAACATAGTTGTTGAAGATCCTTTACAAGTTAGCATTTCAAATGGGTTTTTTCTTGGAGGTGGGAATATTGTCTTGAAGGCGATTCAAGGCCGGGTTTCGGGTCTCAATATCATCAGCAATGTCTTCTCCGGTGACCCGAAGAACAATGCTCCATGTGTGAAGCTTGATGGGAAGTTCAAGAAGATTGATCAAGTGGCTATTGATCATAATGTGGTTAGTGGGATGAGCTTGAAATCTACTTTTGCTAAGATGAATGTGGAGGGTAATGGGACGAAGTGGGTAGCCGATTTTTCGGGTGTTTTGCTGTTTCCTGATCAGATAAACCATCTGCACTACTCTTTCTACATCAAAGGAGGTGGTGGTTTTGCTACACATGCTGTTACTAATGTGTCCAACAATGTTGTGGTGATTGAGAGCCAGAAAGCGGTGAACGGTGTCGTTTCGGTTAGTGTTGATCAGCACAACATGGATGGAGAGGGAGGTTTGTAGGGTCATGAAATCAAGATTTATCCTTGCCTCAGATTCTTGTCTGTTTTCTTTTAGAGATGCCTGATGGTTATAGTGCGTAGTATTCTTTGAATAATGGTTTCATGTTGTTTTAATCCGGCAAGTTTCCGAAAACTGCATTTGTGTAGATTGATTCAGTATGTATATTGATTTTTTTCAAAACCCTCCTTGAATGAATGTGAAATTAATTTACAAAGTGAATATAGTAATGAGAGAGTATTTTGAAAAGTGAAGAAGTGTCCCAAATAAATTCCCCCCCCCCCCCCAAACCATTTTTTTTTTTTCCTTTCTTTCCTTCAACCCCCCCCCCCCCCCCCACCCCCCCCCCCCCTCCCCCCTTCTCCCCCCCCACCTCTCCCCCCCACCCTTCTTCCCCCCCTCACTTTTTTTTTTCCCTTTCTTTTCCCTTTCCTTTTTTTCCCCTTATATAAATTTTTTATATTTTTTTCCCTAAATAAATCTAAAAATTTTATAACCACGGTAGAATGGAAAAATAAATAAAAAAAAAATATTATTAAAAAATTTTTTTTTATAGAAATTCACTTCAAAATTTTACTAGGGGGCAGTGAATCACCCCCACACAACCACCCAAATAAAAAGACACCATATAATGGCTAGATTCTCCCGGACGAAATGGTGTCACATTTTTGTGAGTTAACATTGCAACCCTTCATCAACTTCTATATATAGACCTCAATCGTGTCTTCTCCTGTCATTTTAATCCTATCTTGAAAATTTTAATTTGACGGAGCTTTAGTTTGTAGTAAAATTGTCAAATCATTATATTATGGGGACGGATGCTATCGAAATGTACTATATAGACAATTTTGCCTTACAGAAAGAGAAAGAGTCCAAACTCCTATCTCGACTTTCATTGTTGTTGCAGTATTGTGTGTTACTATTCAATTCTAAACACTACATACCAACACTCTCTTTTGCCTTGTGTTAAACCAAAATGCATCTATTCAACCCTTATCCTTTGTGCTCTAAAACAAAGACACAAAATGATGATGCTATCCTAATTCCTACCCCACAAATATCTATCATATAATTAACTCCATCTTCCCTTTCTCCCCTTCACTTTCTTGTTTCTCACCAATGCACCATGTTTCCCTTCTCTCTCCCCTCAACCCACTCCCTCCCCTCCCCATCTCCAAGCCCAATTGCAGATCCCCATATCTCCACCCTACACAAAGGGCTCTACACTTCAACACTATGGTAATCATAGCAGCTGTGATATGTGCACTTTTATGTGCAAAAGGCCTAAACTCCACTTTACAATGCATTATTCAATGCATGCAACGGACTCTTACCTAGCCCGTTGTATGGGTTTCTGCCCGGAGGATGAACTCCGGGCTGAGAAAGAAGGATGTGGTGGCGATGCCCACTTAGGTGTATCCTAGCTTGAGCTCGGGTTTGGGTTTGGGTTTGGGTTTGAATTTAAGCTGTGCTATATGCTTGCTTGATTTCTGCCATGGAAAGAATGTTAGATTTATGGCTAAGTGCAATCATGGGTTTCATGTTGGTTGTGTTGATAAGTGGTTGGCGTCTCATTCTTCTTGCCCTACTTGTAGGATTCATCTAAGGGCAGATTTACACATCAATTTGGAGGAGGTATCTCCGGTTAGGTGTTGATGCAGTTTTGTACAATTATGAATTGCTTAACTTTGTCTTTTGAGTTTATTAGATAGTTGTTATTCATAATTGTCCAATTTGCTTTTTGTTTGGTTAATAGTGTAATTAAAGGTATGTACAATCTACTAGAGCATACTCGTCAACGATAATACTCAACTAATCGATATGCGTAGAATAGTGGTAGAGGGGATTCGGGATTTAAAAGAGAGAGGGGTGAAAATTTAAATTTGAGGATAGAAGAGGGTGAAATGTTGGAGTTTATTAACTTCAAAAAAGAAAAATTGTAACTTTTGACAATAATTGAAATTAAATGAATAAAGAGAAATAAAGATTGACAACTGAAGTATTATAGTAATATGTAGATGGCCCATTACGTGTTGTCCTAACCGGACTCGGCCCAAAATCTTTTAGTATTTCGATCTTAGCCCAGAATTTTGGAGAATCATGCTAGAGTGTACTATACTTTTACCCTTAATAAATGAATTAACTACCATAGTTTTTTTTTTCTTCTAAATGTGGCTATAAAACTTACTCATTTACTCGAAATGGTTAGCCGTTAGTGTTGCATTCCTTTCACTAATATTCCAAAAAACTAATGATAATATTGAAAGCACAGCCCTATCCAACCTCGCAGGCTATTTGAGCAAATCTGACCCGGCCTAACACAAAGTGTAGTAGGCCGAGCTACCCAATCGAAGACGGATTATTTTGGACTAATTTTGAGTTTTCAACGGCTGTAATAATAAAAGGAATTATAAATAAAAATATGATTTCTTGGCCTGCTTCCTCTTTACTTGTCACTCTCACTCTTCAAAATCCTAATTTTGATTTTTTTTAATATATTTTAATTAGGACTAATTTTATTCCATCAAGTAATAGAAGTGTCTGTATTTAGCCGGTTAAGACTGAATTTTGATTTTTAAAAAGAAAAAATCTCACTGTAAAATTTCATTTTTAGCATGGCCGTTAGGTTAATCATATCTAGAATCGGATATGATTAAAATTGGTCGTTTTTAAAATAACAGACAAAAGTCTAACAAGGCCAACCGAACAAACAAGGGCGAATAGAATCATGTCAAGCCATGATTTTTATTTTTACTTCGTTTTAATTGTTTTCTTCTCAAATTTCAAATTTAGTTCCCTTCTCTTTTAATCCAAATAAATACTTGTAGTATGTTTTCGCCACATCATCTAAAACGACGGGTCAACTTTAAATACAATCATAGCAAACCACTCAAAATCCAAATTAAGTGGTTAATCACCACACAATCATATAACTATCACCAACATGCAGAGCTCCAATCAATGGTCGGAAAACTACCAACAAATCCTCGACGACCTAACCTTATTTGATGCCCCTCCGAGCCCGACCCGCAACACGTTGGGCCCGAAGGTGAGCATCGCAAAGCCGATGAGGAGGCGGCCGAAGGCCAAGGTCCCTGCCACCCTCCTCACGGGCTGCAACACCGCAGCCCTACCGTTCGGGCCCTATCGAGGCCCGATCAACTTGAACTTCGAAAACTGCAGCTACTATCCGAAGAATAAGGAGAGGAAGGAGGAGAAGGGAGTGGACTGGAATCTGCATGAGAAATCGGATGAGGGATTATTAACGTTTGTTTCGAGGGTGGATGAAAGTCAAAACAGTAGAAGTGATGCGTTGATTAATTATGATTGTTGTGATGATCAGATGGATAGCTTTTGGCTACAAGGGCTTTTGGGGACGATGAATGATGTGATTTGATTAGAATATATAAGGTGATGATGTAATTAAGGTTAATTAGTTTAGTTCATCAATCAATTTGTCGATTTTAAACTTGAGGAATAATATCAGTTGTTCTTTAATTTGGGTCTTGTATGTAATTTTATGGCGTTTATATGTGTTTTATTTCATTTCATTTATATATTATTTTTTAGAGGAATACAAAGCTAGTCATTGTGAATTTTTTGGATATTTTGTCTTCCATATATATATATATATATCCACTCATTTGGCTCACTGAATCTCAATGATAAGTGGAAGTGGTACTTCGTGGATTTATTACAAGTAATTGGGTCATCTAATTAAAGGCTATAAACTCATTCTTATAAGACTGATATTTACTCACGTGTATATATAACAAATACGCCATAAAATAAGTAAAATAACAATGAAATAAAAATAATATTGCAGGGGAAAAAGTAACAAAATAATAAGTAGTAGAACAGAACGATAACTTAAGTATTTAAAAGATTTATATATATATCACAATATAGAAAAACATATAAATGGCGGAGTGATAATGACATATTTGATTTGTGAAAAATAAAATTGAACAATTTGAGTAGGCAAATGCGATGGATTTTCCATTAGTCTTTGTAAACGTTCTATTTTCCCGACGACAAAACGTATACGAATTGTATTGTACGTATTCGTATCTTGTATCGAACATGGTATATTATGTTTTTTATAAAGTATACGTACTTGTAGGTGAGACTGGGTAAGAAGCAAATATATTATGAGGGGCGGACACGTGGTCGCATTGTAGATGTGAACACAATCTTTAGTCAATCACCTGCGAAAAATATAGTAATCACAAATTCTATTAAAGTTGGCAAGTCTTTTTCTACTATTGACTTAGCATGAGAAACGATAAACATTCATCGAGTGCTTCAAATGGTTACGCCTGTAAATATAATTTACTAGAATATTATATACATCCAGAATCACAACTGGCCTGTGACGCGGCGCAATTTCTTAATTTAGTCTCCTATCATACATTAACATTTTTTATTTTATTTTATTGGCATATTCCTATGAGGATATGCCTTGATTTTGATATAAATATATGAATGCGATAATGTTATTCAGTTTTTTTCGTATTTTATTGGTGTTTAATTCATATCAGTACTTAATATAATGGTGAAACATACTCCAATTCAACTTAAAAAACCTAAAATACTAATCGTCCCCTAGTAGGGTTAAGAAATTCAATGTACTACGTAATTGTTAAATGAGGATACGTATCACTATCACCATTTTGACATAAGTTGGATTCCAATTGAACATGAAAAAACTATATATTAGACAATTAATTTGTTGCCATATATAGAATGATCATATAGGAAGATTGCTTAATTAAAATAAGGAATAAGAACTTTGCATCCTTCATCTTATTATTGGATGATTTGGATTAAATATGCTCTGAATATTCTTTATGCATATTCATAATCTATTTTATGCATAAGGGTAAAAGGGTAAAAGTTACTTGATTTTTGCCTATTAGAAGTATACATACTTCATATTTTTCTATATAGCTATGTCTCTTGACCAGATCTATAACCTATATATATGAATTTATAAAGTTTATGAACTCATAATTAATTATTATTTCAATTTACATTATTTTATGCCTATAATCTACATGCACACTAATAAAACACAGTTCCGTCGCTAATTCATTAGTCCTGAAAAATATGTAACTTCATCGCTAATCTTTGGTTAATTTTAAAACTACTAATGTGACGTAAATCCATCGTTTTCTATCTTTAAATTCGTAGTTATTTGCATGATTTTTCTAAGCCTTGTTAGCCAAGTTTATGGGAAAAACTCAACCTGTTTAGTGGAAATATGTGAGCAATTGACTGAGAAAAATCTACTATAATCGACGACATGCTCCACGACTCAACTACCATGCTGTAATTTATAATATTCAATTTTTCATATTGTCCATGTTTTTGCTAGGAGGTATGATTTGTGTGGAAGAAAATTACCCACCAAAAGTATACGTAATTATAATAATTAATCACCCCAATAGACCACAGCAATGACGTCAGATTTGCAAGTCGATGAGGTCCCTAATATAGAAAAAGTACTCGAATTAGTTTTCTAGTGTGACATCTCTTTGGTCCAGCAATATGTTCATATCTGTTTTTGGTTCCGTAATTTTTAAAAATATATATTTTCGTCCTTTGGTGGAAAGTATTACTTCAAACACCTCTTTTTCGTCGCTTAATTATTGATAACATATTGTTTAAATGTTCGAAAATTGGACGCACGAGTCCGCTATCTGTTAGAGAACAAAAAAAAGAATATTTGATCACATTACATGATCAAAAATAGATGCAACCACTTTATCATATAAAAAAAACTAACATAATCCATATTACAAGACTAAAATTTAAATTTTGTCGATTAATATATGATATTGGGCATCACAAATTAATGCTATTTTTAAAAAAGTTACCGTCTTAATTCCATTGGACCAAGAATAATTTTTTTATTATTATTTTTATAAAAAGACATATAATACTCCATTCATCCCATTATTTATGTTTCATTGTGATTGGGCATAGAGGTTAAGACGGTTTATGTAAAGGTATTGTATAAAATAGTGGTGTAAATGTATAAAGTAGGTCCACTTATCTAAATGATTGTAGTCTATTCATTTATGTCTACTTTTGGAATGATACATAAATAGTGGAACATTCCAAAATAACAAATTATATACATTAATAATGAGATGAATGGAGTACTTAATAAGCTCATGGATCAAGAGTCTGACTACGTCACTGCTAAAGTATCATTCGCATCCATAGGAGGAAACTGGGAGATAAGTTCCAACAGTTACGGTATTTAGCTTGTTGCCGTAGATCATGAATTTAAAATACATCAAGACCGCTATGTATGAGGTTTACCTCTATACACACCAAAAATAATGATTGCGGGTTCCGCGTCTTATATTCAACTATAAAAGCAAAAGGGGAGATAAGAGTTAAGACACGTAGGATATAACTTTAAACTTTAAACATGGTTTTATAAAGTTCATGCATATTTAAACATCCATTCTCGACCACATAATAATTCGTTTCATCTATTACTTTCGCTTTTTTCTATTTTTAAATTACTTCACCTATACGTACTTTGGTAAGTAGTTAATTATAACATAGAAATAAATACTTATATGAGACTAAGACGCACAAAGTGTCAAGTGATGAAGAAGAAAAACAAATACGATGTTAGTAGTGACGAATTAAGGGTGAAAAAAATTGTTTGAATTGAATGAGTAAAATATTTCGTCATGCCGTGCTGATGGAGATGGCTAAACAACCACGCCCTAACTCCCACAAATATTATTCACACACATATTAGTTTTAGTAGCTTTACTTAATTACTATTGTATGCTTGTGAAATTATTGTATCATTTGATATACATGGTGTGCATCTACAAATAATCGTTGAACATATACGATTAGAAATGGGGGGTATCGTGTCGAGAATGTATACATTGATTCATTATGTGCCCATGTCCTATCGAATAGCTTTTATGTTATGATTTTATGTAATGATTCATTCTATAAGGTCTTTTATGTTATGATTTTATGAAAAATGAAGCTTTTAGTCTTTAATTGGTGTAAATATTACTAAAACTTTATACAATCCATATTTATGGATCTTGTCTCTGTTTCTATCTTCGTTAACTTTTTACGTCATTTATAGAATCCCAAATTGATTGATAAATGTTATGATTTTATAAAACTTTACGCAATTTTGTGAGTTTTTAGGGTATTTACCACTCTAATGATATATATACTAAAAACTCTACCCTCCTTAATCTTGCAATAAAATATGTCAATAAGTTTTCAGTAATATTTATTGGAAATCTAAATAATAAAATTTAATGATGGTAATAATATATAATATATAAATTTGTACTTCTAATCTAAAAATAAATAAATTCCAATCATATATTAATTAAAAATAACTGACAACATGTTGTATAGTTGGTATTCACACTTCTGCGTAAGTGGTTAATTTAGAGTTGATCTAGTGTTCGATTTTCATTATAGTCGATTTAAAATTAATACTATATATATTGATTAAAATTAGAGTTGATCTAGTGTTCGATTCTCATTATGGTCGATTTAATACTAATACTATATACATTAATTAAAAATAACCATAAGCTTACAGTTTATCTAATTTATTGGACTATTTTATCCTTTAAATATTTCTATAATTCTCAAAAAATTATTAATTTTAAAATTAATATTTTTCTTAGTTACAAATTTAATTATAATTCTATTTTCTTAGTTACAAATTTAAAATTGGAGTATATTAGTTAGTAACTTGATAAAAATTATTTTATTTTTATTATTTATTAATTCTTCAAGTTTAATGAAATAATATTATTAAAATTAAATATAATTAAATAAAGACTAATTAAAATAGTGGGTTCTGAATATTTTTTTAATATGGAAATTGAAATTATAATGTAAAAAAATTTCTTAATTTTATTTATTTAATATAAATTATAATTATTTAATAATATTGAGGGTAAAATGGATATTTTAATTAAAAATTTAAAATAAATTATTTTCAAACACACTCAAATTCTCAAATCAGCAACTTTCAGCCGCTTTAACACTTATAGTAAACTTCAGCTATTCCAAACCCCTACTAAAAGAGAACTCGTGAAGAGCTGGATTTTCATAAATTAATAAACATCAACATTATTAAATCAACTACTAATCCCTCATGAAATATATCCTAATTCACAGAGCTTACATCATTAAAATCAAAATGAAAAAAAAATGAAAAAACATAATCAGTTATCATCAGCCACCTTCTTCTTGTTGAGCCAATCAAGAACAGTAGTAGCGATTGCCAAACCGATAGCCCTCCTGAGCCGTTGCCGTAGCATTTGCGAAGCAGAGCGTGATCGGGCCCTTCGGGCTGGACGTGCTGCTGTGGCAGCCCGTATGCTGCTGCACCACGGCCCGGAAATTCGATATGCTCGCGTTGAGGAACGTGGTCGGCTGCGCCCCCGCGGCGCCGCCCTTGGAGCGCCGCCGCTTGGTCTTGCCCGGGCTGCCCGCCGGATTGGCGGTCTCGGGGCTGGAAGACGTGGTATAGGCGTTTGGCTGAGGTGGCATGTGTTGATTGGTCGTCGGATTTGGTGAGGTGTTTTGGGCGTAGAAATTGTTATTTACTTGGGCGAATGGGAGGAAGAGAGAGTCAATTTGGTCGGAGGTGTAGCAGTCTTGTTCCCAGAGAGTGTAGTTGTGGAGTTGTTCGCTCATCGCGGCGTACTGCTCCAGCTCCATCCTATCTTTCTCTCTCTCTATGTGTGTTTGTGTGTTTATGTGAGTATGGTTTACTGGTTTGGTTAGAATAGATGCACACTTATATATAGGGACGGAGTCAAGAGGGATTAAGGCCATTTTCAGCTGTTTTTGACTTTTAGTAGATATCTTTTCAAAAATATTAAAAATTTAGAATAAATATTTATTAATATATTTTTGCTTTTGGTATGGTATACAATACTCAAAAAAAGTTTTGTATAGAATATGAATAAATTTTAGATTAATTTATAAAATCATGCATGATACTGTAAATTATTTTAGAATGGAATAAAATTCTTACATAGGTAAATACCATTATTAATAATTTTCTATCCTACTTTTATAGTCTCATTAAATGGATCGCTAATGAGATGGCGGGACTCCAAAAATGGAAACAAATATCTTCTTCGAGTACATAAATACTTGTATAAATTACAAACATAAAATACGTCGTGTTAAATAGAAATATTGAAGATATAGTATAGAGTAAAAACATAAAACACGTTACAGGAATATTAGAAGTACATCTCAAATATTTAGAACAAAGTACCTAATTTGAGATCAATTCAAATTATGTTGTTGTATTAAATATATTTTTATTTATTATAAGTGAATATTAATATGTAAATGTAAATATACATATTTACAAAATTACTGTAATAATTAAGCAGGAAAATAAAATATTCTATTTTACAGTCAGTTCATCATCCCTTTTTTACATGAAAGGCGGTTAAACATTTTTCATTCAATGCGAATATGTGATCAATTTTTTTGTGTATAAATTTCATTGTATTATGAAGCATCATAAAGGGCGGCGGCCGATATAGCAATTTAAAAGTCTAAGTTGAATCGTAGAGGGTGCGACAAAATTGATCAAATCGAGACAAGATGTCGTCTTGCGTGCTGACTCTCCCATGTTAATTAATTTGACGAGCCCACCTGCGCTGCTTCCCGGAAGGAACCACCGGAAGTCACCATTCCTCAATCAAACCATCATTCATTACACCACCTATTACTTCACTGTACTCCTCATCAATTTCAAGCATGCCACTATCCTCTAAAAATCACAAAAATACCAATATATCGTATCCAACATTTCACCACAACACCTTCATTTAGTGGGGGGTTTATCAGGACTTTCAATTAGGAAAGTCTATGTGACCCGAAAGATATATTCATATCATGGGCGGACATAGAATTTATTATTTAGAGGATACGAATATATAAATACCGAAGTGAAACAATAAATTTTAAAAAAATTCTACGTAGATTTAAAAAATATATATATTTTTGGGGTGTGGCCGTGCCAGCATGCACCCTTTTGTGCACCCAGCCCCTAATCAACACTGAGATAATATTTCGGCGATAAGAGTGTCGATGCTCCCATCTTCGTTTTCGACATGTTTAAGAAGAGATCAAGCCCAAGTTCTAATAAAAAATAATGCAAAATTAATTGATTTTTATTTACTTTTTACAAATTTTCATTGTTGTTGAACTATATATGAATTTTATAAATGCAAAATTTTTATTAGTTTTACGTATAGTATTGAGAATACAATGTTATTTTATATATTTTAAATTTGATATTTCTATTTAGCATTTGATTGTATATATACATATATCGGCTTTATAGTGCGTAATATCTAGAGGAAATAGTGCATCCGTGTTCATGTTGTGTCGTATATCTTATCAGGACAATCGAGATTCGAGACTATAATGCATTACTAGCTTTTTAAAATTGTGAATTATCTCTTGGAAGAAAATTGAAATAGAGAAGCGGGGTCGAGGAGTATATCGGAAGTTGATGGCGTCGGCTTTGATATCAGCACTAATAGGAAGCCGTACGAAAGTTTGCTGGATAATAAAGAAATAAAATTCATTACTTTCGAATTAAGTACGTCTGGGGTAGCATCAATGTATACTGACGACCGTCGACTTACACGATGAGTCAAATTTTATTTGCGATTTTACATTTTTGAAAAAAATTAGATAACGATTTTGATTACGAATCTATAAATTAGTTGATACTTGTTACTCTATAATGTGATAGTGTTTATATAAACCCATTTCTTTTATCATCTATTCCAAAATTATAGTCCAATACTTCAATTGTATTGTTGAATAAGCAATAATTTGTTACACACAATTTCTAATTATTAATACATCAACCGTAAAAGGCTAACAATTGTAAAGTTAACAAGACCAATTATAATCAACATGGACGGATCTAGAACTCCTCAGAAATTATGTATTTATACCCCGTTTGAGAAAACAGCTTAAATATATAGTAAAAGTATTTATGTCATAAACATTTAAGTTAAACAATTTATATGTTTTTGGATATATTATTAATATATAAGCACTTAAAATAGAGAAAAAAAAAGTTTAAAAGTTGTTGTCAGTGGAATTTGATGGGCAGATTTATTTTCATAAGTTGTATTCAGCTTATTTTTATAAGCAGTTCCTATCAGCTTATGAAAAAAAGTCAAACGCGCGTAAATATACTTGCTTTCTAGATTAAGTTCGAATAAAGAGTTGATGAGCTCTCCCATAAGGGATCATAATATGAAAATTTTCATATTTTTTAAAAATTTATTATTACATTTCGTCAATTTTCAAAATTGTAAATTTGTTCTCTTTCTAATATTTAAAATCTTGAATCCATCTCTAATATAGACAATCGGTATGAAACATTATCCAATTTAAATAACATGTACTACCTCCGTCTCACTATTTTTATCTCACTTCTTTTCGACACGGAAATTAAGAGGGTAGATGATAAAATATGAGAGATAAGTAGATGATAAAGTAGGAGATAGAAGATGAGTGAAAATAGATGATAAAGTAAGAAAAAAGAAGAAAAAGAAGATGAAAAAGTAGGAGAGATGATGATAGTTATTTATCCAAATTGAAAGTGAGACATAAATAATAGGACGTTCATTTTGAGAAAGTGAGACAATAATAGCGAAACCGAAGTGCTCCCTCCGTCCCATAAAAGGTGTCTTGTTTTCTTTTCGAGCCGTCCTATAGAAAAAGTTTTATTTCTTAAAAAGGTAAATAATATGTGGACCAAAATTAACAAGTTAAGAAATTAAATAATATATATCACACATTCCTACTTTTTTAATTTATATGCCCTATGAAAACGAGACACTTTTTATGAGCCGGAATTAGTAGTATTTATTAAGGGAATGAATGAGTTGACTAGGAATGCATAATTGTAGTGTAGTTTTGGACCAGTGCGCTCGTGTTGAAACAAGATGGAGTTGGCGAAATTGACCAATTTATTCATATCTTGACTTCTGACTTTTAAACCACTTTACTTTGAGACAACGTACAAGGAGGTGTCCCTTCAAATATTCTGTATTCGAATTTCATTGACGATTCGAATTTACTATAATGTAAAATTAAAATTTATTTAATATATAGTAAAAAATAGATAGGAACAAAATTTACACAGTGCGCAATTAAATTATTTGTGCGAATATCTCATTACATTAAGTTGGAGCTACCTAATGCGCTTATCGATAAAATGGAAACCTATCTTCAGAGTGGGGTATTTTAAAGGAATGAGTCTAGTAGAATTGCATAAAGAAAGGGATATGAAGTTTCCTCACATTTGGGCAAAGTGATTGATTATACAAATTCCACTCTCATCACTAAAGACTTAGACTTATTTTCCCATTGAAAAGGACTTGTCTTCAAATCCAAGTAGATTTGACTAGAAAACCAAAGTTAAATTGGATAGTCTTTCCTACAAAGAGATATTTTAAACTCATTATTGATAGGGTTAAACGAATCGAATCGAATCAAATAACATAATATTCAATTCGGTATTCAATTCATATTCGTATTCAATTCATTCTCGAATATTAAAGTTGATTCGTATTCAATTCGATTTGAATATTCAATTCATTTTTTATTGAGTATTTTATAAATAATAATATTTGAATATTCGATTCGAATTCGGTAGTATTTAATACGATTCGAAACTATTCGATTCAAAATTATATATTTAAAAAACAAATTTATTATAACAAGTTTTGCAAAAAAATTTAATATATAAATATTTTTATAAATGTATTATATATTTATATTTAATTGAATATTTTGAATATCGAATTGAATATCATAATTTTGTATTCGCATTTGAATACTAATCGAATCGAATCAAATATTTATATTCGAACTTGAATATCAAAAATTCGAATAAGAATTTCAATTTTCGAATACGAATACCGAATCGAACCAAAAATATTTGATTCGTTTACAACCCTAATTATTGGACAGTAGAATTTTCAATTTTTTTATTATGACAATTGAGATTTCATAAAAAAAAATACGATTAAAGATTCTTTATCCGACTTTTCAAGTTCCACTATATAACTCATTAATCAAGTGGTTTAATATGCATATATTATATATTAATAGCAACTGAATTTTATTTTGTGTGAATTAAAACACATGACACTAGTAGCTACATGTAATGGGATTTAAAAAGTAGAACATCGGCCTAAAAATTCAACTTTCAATTTATTTATTATTTTTTTTAAAAAAATCTCCTTATTTTTAGCCACATGTCATTGTTTTGGTAGGAGCCATAATTACACATATCATTCATTATTTACTAATGTATTAGAAATTTAATAAATAATTATAAGAAAAACGTTTTCTACCGTCTCTTGGCATCGGATACGAAATACGTTCTCTCTCCTAAAAGTTTTTTCATTTTATTTTATTTGTATAAAAACAAGTTCAAATTGTATTCTTGTTGGACCAAAAGCATTCTAATCTCATCAAAATCTTATCGAAATCTATATTTTCTCATTTTAATACAAAATCAAACAAATACGCCGTAAACTTAAACAAGTCTATTTTCTGTTCCGGTTACAATTTGGGCAAAATTAAAATTGAAATCAAAACCGAACTATAGACAATTAATTTAAAACCGTCGATTGCAATTTCAATTAACCGATTTCCATTCTCTAATTCTTTATTTACTAAATTAATTTTATCTTATTATAAATATTTAAAAAATTACCTTTTAAATTCAAAACAAACTATGAAATTAAAAATCAATTACAAAATAAAATTATATAATCTATAACATGAGGAAAAAATTAACTATAAATATATTTAATCCATAACGTTATTGATTCTTCATTGTATTCGAAAGAAGATTTATATCTTTCGATGACAATAATTATTAAATAATATTTAATATTCTTAGTTTTTAATGACAAAATCTGAACATTTTTCGTCTCACATATTTCTTGCAGAAGTTAGTATCTATTTCTAATTACATAAACTGTAGTAAAGTGTACACTACTTTAAAATATTAAAAAATTAAGATATTTGTATCCGAATGAAAAACAAATGTTAAATGTACGTGAAAATTAAAAGAACTAGTTTCTCAATAAGGTTTTTTTTAATTTTAAATCCATTTATTCAATTAGTTGGAGAAGTGATTGATAACGGTTTCAAAAGGTGAAATTGTCGATTCAACCCGATTTTCAAACAACGATTTGAAACCGGCGATTTCACGATCTCAAAAAAACAATTGAAATTGAACCACAAACCTATGATTTACAGTTCCACATGGTTTTAGTTTGCACCAGATCCGATTTTTAAGCCGGTTACAATTTCAGTTTAAAATCCGATTTGCGCCCGTTTCGATTTGAAAATGGGCATGTCTACTTAAATTCAATTAAAAACCAACAAAGCTGTTCAAACTCCATTGAAGATAAATAAAAAGGGGAAATGGAAATAGCAATGCCATAGACTTCTTCTATCTAATTAGCTTTCTGCATAGAGTTAAGTTGAGATGAGATGGAACGATCTATTTATCCGTACTTTGAGTTAAGTTGTGTGTAAAATTTAAGGCACAAAAAATTGACCTAAATGACGGTTCGATGGGTAAATTGGGCATTGGGCTAGAAAGACCAGGCTAAACTCATGCACTATAATATTCGTATACATTATGTTATTAACATTAAAAATAGTAATACGGCATATTTTATGGAGTTTTACACATGAAAGAATCATGTCGTTGTCTTGTTTTATTTAATTAACTATTGTGTAATTTAATTTTATAAATTAAAATTTGTATAAATCAGTTTTGATGCACTATCATCAATGTCGATATCATCAATAAGAAAACCTTTAAGCTTGTTATCCAGGAACTTGTTCAAAAATACCGTTATGAAAGGAACATAGAAGTTTTCATTTGCTATCATCTTGAGGATTGGATTAGGCTGCATTTCCATTAGTCTAATTGTCTTGTTTTGATTGGACTAACCCGTTCCAACATTAGACCACCATTCGATTGGAACGAGTTGATCCAATCCGATGATTTTGACATCATGCGCTTAAGAGAGAGGGAGGCTGACTTTAGAATTAGAAATACTACTACATAATACAGTAGGATATAGCAATAAAATGCATTAATTGAACTAATATGTCGGTAATAAATGTTACATATAAGGGTCATTGAATTAATTCAAATGGAGTATATGTTTGGAGATTATTCAAATTTTGGCCGTATTTGAGGGAGTTTGGTACTGTCTGCGGTAGCCGCCGCTGTACAATAATTGAGTTTGAGGCCATTAAATTAACAGAATCCAAGAATTTAACACCTTTCCGTTTCCAATTTCACATCATTACATAACATTAATACGTCTAATTAACTCTAAATTTGAACTTTAAACTGCTATCTTAATGATGCACTAATTACATAAATATGTTTAGTTAATATTCTCTCTGATTGTAATTAAGAATACTAATTACCATTAATCAAGTTCTGCGAGAATAATTATGCCACGTGTATTCTCTCTGATATGTTTGTACGACGAATCTCAAACGAATATGACATTTTCTTATGCGGGGATTATAATATGCGACCGTTATGTTCCATCGAAAAACAAGATACGATAAAGTCCCACATAATTCATACATGTTTTTTTTTTGTTGGGATTTAATAACTATATAAGCTTCGGTATTAATCTCGAACAAATATGACATTTTCTTATGTGAGGAGTAGAATACGTGACCGTTGTTTTGTTCCAACAAAAACGAGATTATTAAACTATATAAGCTTAATTATTAGTTCGACTAATCGCAAAGGAATATGACATTATCGTACATGAGGAGAGTAATATGTGATCGTTGTTTTGTTCCATCATCTTACTATATAGGGTTGCACAAAAAAGATTGAAAAACAACACGATATATTCAGTCCGTCTTTCGACTACGTTTGGAACGCTATCAAACTAATTAAGAATTTACATTATATATATATTTTTAATAAAATTACATGGAATACCGGGTTATCATTCCTAATTGCCTATAATTCATGTTAGGAGTAGGGGTGTGCATTGAACCAGTTAACCGAACTGAAAAAAAAAAATTGGTGTGGTATTTGGTTTTATTTTTTTTTTTTGATTTTTGATTTGATTTTTGGTTTAGCCATTGGATAACCGAACTAGATCATATTTTAATTTTAATTAATATTATATTTATATTTATATTTTTAGAAAATAAATTTAACTTTGACTAACTTGGATTGGAATTTTCGCTACTTTATTCTATACATGTTATTAGGTTCAAACCACAAATAATCCTCTAACCTAATTCAGTGTCAAACGAATTTGTATTTAGTTTTTAACTTTATCGGATCAAATTACGGTGGTACTTGTTTTCTTTGATTGTCATTTTGACTATCGTTTGTTATTTAATTTTTAAAATGACAATAATACAATACAATTTACATATTCATTCTTCATTTATCGGTAGTTTTTCTTCTTTTTTTTTCTCCTTAGAGATTTAATTACAGCCTAAACCGAATCGACGCAACCCGAAAATTTTGGATTAAAAACTGAATCGAACCAAAGTTTTTCGATTTGGTATTTAGTTTTGCAAAATAGATAACTGAATTTTGATTTGATTTAGTTTGGTTTGGTTTAGAATTTACATTCCTAGTTATGAGCATATTAATAGGAGTATTTGTATATTCAAAATTATAGATTTCACTTTTAATCTCCATTTAAATAATATATATATATATTGTCATCATCCGTTGAATTATTATCGCGTGCATTTTAACAATGTTAAGATTGAATTACATAACTAAAAATATTAAATTCTGTAATATTTATAAAGATTTGATTGTGTGTCCATGAATTATAAGTCCCATTATAAAACACCATTTACTAAACCATACGTCAGCACATTTGTTTTTAACGGTAGAGTTAGCATGTAATTTCCTACATATTGTTTAATTTAATTATATCAATAATGTCAACGGTCGTTATCATAAAACAAATAAATAAATTGTGGAATTTCAAATTTAGGATCTCGAGATTAGGAATTTCAGGCATGAATTACATGGACAAAAATGGATGATATATGTATGGGTAGGTAAATGTTTAGTCTTATGATTGGCGCTCTTCCAAGTTTATATCGCATCAGCAAAATTGACTGGTCAAACATAACATTTAAAAACATGGAACATCCTTTTAATCAACCTAATAGTAGAGGGAGTATTATATAGTTGTGGAAAAGAATATCGAAATTTCGGTACATCGTATTTAATTATCATACTGCAAATATTGAAATTATCAGATCATAAATCGTAATTTTCAATACGGTAATAGTAACATTTTTTAGATTTTATGGTATATATTGCATATCGAAAATTCGGTATATATCGTAAACTTCAGTTTAATTATACATCCATATGAAACACGACATACCTTAAACACGATATAACGTGGAAGAACAATATACCTTAAAAGGATGGTATACCGGGAAATGTCAGTATATTATAAAGATCATTTATCCTAACAATAACAGGACGCTCCTATAAGAAGGGAGAGAGTAATTAAAAAAAAAACATATGTATTACCCTTTTGTTGGTGGGACATGATATAATAAGTGGGATGGAGGATTTTCAATACCGCCAATACTCATATAAAATTTTCTCATATTGTAATTTTCGATAAAGAAAAGCGAAAAACTCTAGATATAATGTACCGAATCACCAAAGTTGTCTAGCGCACACCAGTGATAATTGATGGAAAAAGAAAGAAACAGAAAGAGAATTTTATTTTTTGGCGATGTGACTTTAGAAGGCCTCGTGTGAATGTATTGAGAGAGAGTGTGGACCCGGTCTACAAATTGACAAGAGGAGCGCCCAATCAATTCCACCAATTAAGAATTCAACGACAACATCTTCCTCGAATTTCTACATTAAATATTTTTTAAACTTTGTCAATGTCGTATGAAGAAGATTAGCATGAATCCTACGCAGACATGACACTCATAAATTGAGAAATGTGTTTTCGTGGTTTGGCGGATTCACGATTTAAAAGTTGAGCATGAATATGTAAATATACAATTTCAATATAAAATTAGCATGAAATAGTACATTATTATAAAATATTAAAAAAAATAAAAATGAATTGAGTGCATAACATAGGATTGTAGTCTCCGGCGCCTGGATCCGCACTATGATTTTGTAATATGTATTACAATTTAGAAAACCATCAAAGTTCATGATGTGTCCCTCTTAAAATTCTCATTCGCAATCCACATGTGTCGACAATCAGTTCTAGGGGGATGAATTTAGAATTAAGAGAATGAACAAAATTAACAATTAAGACTGCGATAACTTCCATACACTTCCTAAATTCATCAATGTATCTAATGGTGGAATACACAATTTCTTGATAAAAAATAATAAAATATCGGGGCAATTTCTTAAATGCCCAAATCCGTATTACAAAAGTCAAAATTATTCAATTTTTATATTTGCTACACAAAATACTCACTTTTACCTAATAGTCCCAACTTTTCAGATTTGTCAGCCTACAAGTTTGTTATTTTGCTTCATTCCGTGCGTAAATGATTGGAATTGGGTATCTAAAGTATAGCATTGAATCTCGCTCGTATCCCGCTCGGCCTGCCAAGTACGGCTCGACTTTTTGACTTGGTAAGGAGCAGAATCTCGCTCGGGAAATCACGCTCGGCCTGTCAATTCCCTCTTGAATTTTTTTGACTTGGCAGGGGAGCAGAATCCCGCTCGGCTCAATCAAGTCTCACTCGTTCCATTCCTAGTCTCGGTCGGTCCATTCCTAGTCCCGCTCAACTTTATCAGCAAATTATACAGTTGAAATCGACCTATCATGAAATTTTCTCTATTAATACTCGTGATTGAAGTTCAAAATCGAACACACTATATCTTCTTTCATTTCAGTTTCAATTACAAAATCATTATGTAGACTCCAAAAAAGAAAAAAATGGAAAGTTAGTATAATATTATTATTCATTTTAATGGGCAATTTAACAATTTGTCTGAGTACGTTGGCAGTGAAGTTAGAGTTGTCTGCATTCCTGGAAACAGTGTTTACATCCCGATTTTACGACAGTTACAATTTTAATCCCTTTTCACTTTCGTCAAATTATTAAATTTATTACACCTACATCATGGTATTACGCTTAGGTTCATTCTCGCGACCGATATGAACGTAGTTCGTCTTTGTAGTACACAAATCGAGCTGACTTTATTTATTGTGCATTTCAATGTTTAATCTTATCGTACACCCGATGTTGTTGAACAATTCAGTTCAAGATTCAATTTTCATGAGCAAGCGGGTGGTAGCAATTGGGCTGAGAATGTTCGCTAACAGAAAATTTTTGTTAGCGAAGAGGATGCCCAGGTTGTGTCCGACAGTGACGAAGAAATAATTTGGATTGTTCATCCGACGAAGAATACGATGAGGTGCATGGTGCATTAAATGAATGTACGTTTGGCGACTTCGCGCGCATGGATCCGACAAGAAGGTGGTGTGAATCAACTAATATCTATGCTCATGCCGGATAACCGTGACCCTCCAAGTGACGAAATAATATATGGATGCGGCGAAGAAGTAAGTGATGGTTTACTTCCACTTGTTCCTCTCGATGCATGCGACTCACCTAAGGTTCAAGATCTGGAGCATGTTGTGGACTATCCACTCCGTGAAGGGGCGACATTTTGGGAGAAGTAGGATTTGTTTGCAGTTGTTGCACTTAGGTACATGGAATAAGGTCTCGATTTCAGGATGACTCGTTCTGACCCAGGTCGGGTTGAGTATAAATGTAGACGGAGTCGCGATTGCCCATTTTTTCTACATGCATCGTTTCGCAGGGATGTATTGTGGATTGTAAACTGCTTGCATGCCGAACACACATGTAATTGAGATTTTTCACAGACTGGTCCAAGGAGGGTGCGTGCAAAGGCACTCGATGCTTATGTTGCTCAGCGAATGCGCCGTAAAATTTTTGTCCTAAAACCGAAAGAAATTATGGCAGCTATCCAGGGGGAATTCAGCTTTCAAGCAAGCTACGGTGTAGCTCTATGAGCACGCAATTGTGCTGTGGCGATGATTTTTGGTGGACACTCAGATCGTTCAAGATGCTTCCTCTTTACCTCTACGTACTGAAAATAACGAATTCAGGTACAATGACTGATCTCGAAGTCGATTCAGAAGATCGTTTCCAATAATTATTCGTTGCTTTTAATGTTTCTCGTGGCCCGTGGATATTTCACCTCCGAGATCTGATTGTGGTCGATGCGACTCACTTGACTAGAAGGTATAAATGCGTGTTATTTGTGGCTGCTACGATAGATGACAACGACCAAATATTTCCACTAGCGTTTGGTGTGGGTCCAATTGAGAACGATTACTCTTGGACGTGGTTCATATCCCGACTAAGAGAAGCATTTATGACACCAAGCCATTTAATGATCATCTCTGATCAACACTGTAGCATAGCTAATGCAGTAGAGGTTGTTTCTCCGAAAGAAACCCAAGACACTTGTTACTATCATCTTCAGAATAAGATTACGTGATATTGTAAGACGCTGATCAAGATGTATCATGATGCTGCCTATGCATATACCACTTATGATTTTGATCATGCGATGGAAGAGATTCGTCAAGCCTATCCTGAGGCATACGAGAAGTTAATGGATGGCGAACCGAAAAAGTGGGCTAGATCGAAGTCTCCCGTTTGCCGGTACAGTCAGCTGACCTCAAACATAGCTGAATCCATCAACTCGCGGCTGCTCGCAGCACGACGTCTGCCAATATGCTCTATGATCGAGGCAATAGGTCATATGGTGGAACGGTGGTATGACCAACATCGAGCAAAAGCCATGGCACGAATGCGCTCACAATTGCTGCAGAGCAAAAGCCATGGCACGAAGATAAATCCAAGGTTCACAACGGAACCTATCAATGGAGAGTTCAAATCAGCAGAAGCGCTTGTGAATGTCGTGAGTGGCAACTCGATGAGATCCCGTGTTCGCATGCTTGTGCTGCTATCAGGTATAACAAATTTTTCGTCTATAGGGTTGTTGTGTATGCAGTGTAACCTCTAGTTATTCGTACTTTGTGTACAGTTTAGTGCAGATAGGGCATACGGAATCAGGAAAGCTATGCCATTTACAACCCCAGCGTATTTCGGATGCTTGAAGGCCCCGCTGACCCGAAGTAATTTAGAAAGACTCTTCTTTATCGATGGTGATTGGTTATGGTATCCATAGCATTACTTCTTTTTCGGCCAAATCTTGATTTCGTTTTGCTTCTTCCGATCGCCACTTTACTCTTTCCTATCCCTATGGGAAGCATGAAGAAATTATTCTATGACTCATGGCTCAAGGCCATGGATCACTCTTACTATAGCTATAGAGAAATCCTTTAATTGAACTCCTCGGACTAAAACTTGTCCTACACCATGGACGTTAACAGTTATTTTGTCTATAGGGCTGCTGGACTAAATTTACTAGACTTCGTCTCGGATGCATGCAAGATAGGAATATGATATATGCTGGAACACTGTATCTGGTACCCTCATGCTTAATTGGTCGGTGCCGTCAGATGTGGCCTTAATGGTTGTGGTAGGCAGGGAGACCGAAGAATAATAGACAAACTCTCAGGTGCCGAAGCAGGTACATCTAGTGGGAGAACACGCGATCCGAAAAAATGCAGCATATGTGGTTTGGTTGGTCATACCAGAAGGAAATGTCCGGGAACGGATGTGCTGGACTCACCGGAGTCGGAAGCATTTTAATATGTCGAATTTTAAATTAATATTATTTTGTAATTATGTTAATTTGTAATTAATTTTTTTTTAAGTATTCTTGCTAGATAGTATAAAAAAAATATACACATACCTTAAAACAAAATCGATGATACCGTAAAATAAAATCAAAAGTCATAAATCAAAATGAAATATGTCAATCAAATACAAATCACGAAATCATCATAAACCCGGCCCTGTGTAGCATATCTTGAAGATCCTCTGAGCCATCAATCGATGATAAATGGCTACATTGCCGAGGTTGCTGCCCCACTCGACTGTCGGATAAGTGGCAATAAATCGCTCCACTACCATGCACGCCATCGGTCCACAGCTCCACGAGTCATGTTGAATCAATTGTTGCTCGGGGGGCATAATCTGCACAGTGGACAACCGATTTTCATGATCCCGGTACCCGAATTCATTATTGTCCCCATAGGAGCCGTACTGCAAATAAGGACCTATCACCTTCCCTAGAGGTCTCAGCTGTCTTATCATGCGTCGTCGGGTAAAATCATCGCCTTTGTGGTCAAGAGAATCATAAACCTCAACCCTCCAATGACAAAGGTCGATCCGAACAGTGGCCCAGTGATCGAAGCAGAGATACAACAGTAACAACTTCAAAAATAATAAAAATACTTAATACTCCATCTGTCCCGCTATTTGTGGCTCACTTTCCCGAAAGGGGTGTCCCGTTATTTGTGGCCACTTTCCTAATTTGGTAAAAAATTATTATCATATCTTCTACTCTATCATCTTCTCTCTCCTACTTTATTACATTCTCTCTCCTACTTTATCATCCTTTCTCCCATACTCTCTCATTATCTTACTCATATTCTCTCTCATACTTTATCATCTACTCTCTCTCTCATACTTTATCATCTACTCTCTTAATTCCCGTGCCGAAACCAATTGAGCCACAAATAACGGGACGGATGGAGTATGAATTATTTATAATATAAAAATAAACTACTAAGCAAGATTAATTTAAATACGTAGATATTTGGCATTATACCACTTTTGCGCATCGACGGTCAAGTTTGCACCGACAATATGCTGCATGAGGCTTTCGTTCGGCGCCCAGAAACGCCGATAATTGAAGTCAACGTCGTGCATGTCATGATCCGGCTTCGGAGTGCATTTCTTCCAATTTTGGCAGATCACGTTCTGCTAAATAAATGAAAAAATATCAGTAATTATTTTATTAAAAAAATTTAAAAAATTATTATTACTTACAAAGAATGTCAAATCGAATATCACGGTCTGATGATAGTGGGGCGTAGCCAACACATCGATACCCCCGAGATTCTTCATCCTCCTCAACGCTCCCATGTATAAATCTATGATCCCCTGCTCCAACTTCTTACAAGGATCATCGAGCTCGTCGAAAAGTATCTGGGGGACAGGATAATTCGCAGCATATGTGAAACACCATAGTCCAGACGCCCGGTGCTGACGATAATTTTGAACGACTATGGGAGCGCTCATCATTGGGGCTCCAAGCGGGTTGACACAGAATCAGTGGCCAAATCAAATCCCGCTGCTCGGCCATTACTCAAATCACGCTCGGTCGAAGCAGAATCCCGCTCGGCGAGCGGGATTTGAGCCTAGAAAATCAATTCACAAATTATATGCAAGAAACCATAGCAACGAAATATCTACGCCCAAAAATTTGATTCAAGCCGAAAATTCAAGCAAATTCAGAACGAAATTAAACAAAATTCAAACATATTCACAAATTCACAAATTTGATGCAAGAACCAATATTTACGCCCAAACAACGAAATCACATGCTATATTTTATAACAAAAATTCAAGCCGAAAAATTAAACAATATTCATGCTACAAATTCGACTAATTCATGCTCAGAAAATTCAAACAAAACCATGTCCAAAAAATCATAATATTCGCACCAAATTAACGGATAAAATTCACGCGGGACTACTACAAACTTGCGTTTCAAGCGGTCTTGAGCGGGATTTTGGCGACGGACGAAAGAAATTAGAGAGAAAGATGAAAGAAAGTGAGAGATCTGGATATAGAAATCCAGATATGTACTAATTTCGCTCGGTCTCGCTCGTGAATTCCCACTCGCCGAGCGGGATTTGACTGGATATGGAAACGCCGACCGAGATTTAAGTTTAACTTAGGAGTTTGGTGACTAAGATTTGAGCACGTTTTACCGTTGCCGAGCGGGACAGAGCGGGACACTAGCCGGAAGTGCCGAGCGGAATTTGAGCACGAGCGAATTTTGTCCTCCTTATCATTGCCGAGCAGGACTCGAGCGGGATTTATTATTTACGAGAGAGATTTGTTACTATATATAAACTCGTGTGTTATTTTTGTTTGTTTCTTGACTGAATTCATTGCGAATTCCGAAAAACACCTGAAAATAATTGGTGTCAATCAATTTTTTATAAAGTTAAGGTAGTATAAGTAAAATTGGGTAATTTGTGTAATAAAGATAAGATTTGGATAAATTTAAATTTTGTTATAGGAAAATGAGTATAAGAGAATAATACCACTAAAATATCTCTGTGTTCAAATTACCATTTAATAGAGACAGTTGTGATAGGATATCAACTCACAAAATTTCACGCCAATCTTGAACTTCCAATAAAGATTACACCAAAGTTGCGGGATTCCCTCGTAACATTCAAAAAAAAAAAAATCGTAAATGTTTGTACAAAAATTGACATTTACACCTAAACAGGTGGATGTCTAAGGAGATAAACTAAAATATGCAAATTTTTCTTTTCTTTCTTTTCTTTCCAATTTAAGACATTCCATTTCCAATATCTACTCAACAGTGATTTCCAGCACCGTAGTAAGTCTTGGTTTTCTGTATCTCCTAAGAAGCAGAGAAGAGCAGACAACAGTTACAGATGACATAGCCATGCAAGCACCAGCCACCCACGGCGGCAGCCGGATCCTCAGCCATGGGAACAAAACTCCGGCAGCAACCGGAATAGCTACTACATTATAAGCACTGGCGAATAAGTAGTTCAATCGGATCCGGGATAAGGTCTTTCTGGAGAGATCTATGGCTGTGATGACATCTTCTAAGTTGCTCTTCATTAGCACATAGTCAGCAGCTTCTATTGCAATGTCTGTTCCAGCACCGATGGCCATGCCTACATCTGCAGCAGCGAGGGCCGGAGAATCGTTAATACCGTCCCCCACCATAGCGACTACATCCCCGCCTTTCTGGAACGAACGGATAACATCGGCTTTTCCTGAAGGCATCACTTCTGCCCTAACATCTGTAATGTCAACCTGCATCATGAATGAGATGCGGCCAAGTATCAGAAGATTATCTCGAGATGCATGGCGAAATAATAATTTTCGAAAATACAAGAAAAAATTGGGATTGTGCACAATTTAAGTTTGCTAATATTTCCTTCATGTACATGTAGTCATCAAGAATTCCAACAAAATGCAAGAATGTGACAGAGAGAAGGGGATGTTAACCTCCTTTGCAACAGCCTTGGCGGTTCTCCAATTGTCACCAGTAACCATAACAGGATTGATGCCCATTTTCTTAAGGCCCTCGATAACAACCACAGCTTCTCTCTTTAGTGGATCTGCTACCCCAAGAACACCGATCAACTCGTTATCACAGGCAACGAGTATTCCAGTCTTGGCGCTTTCTTCCAACTCTACAACAAAACTTTCCACATGGTCTGCAATAGCTACTGAATTTTCCTTCATAAGCTTCCGGTTACCAACCTGTTAAATCGGCAAAAAAATAGGATGAGCATACACATAACTGTGTTTACTAAGTACTAACAGTTTGAAGCTATCCTGTCTAATAAGATATATATCACTGGTGTAAAACACTTACCAGTATTTTCTTCCCACCAATAAAGCATTGCACACCTTGTCCAGGCAGAGCAGAAAAATCGAATACATCATGAAGCCATCCGGAAGACTTAGATGCCAGCTCATGGTTTTGAGCATCCCCAGTAGCGGAAGGTTCATCGAAGAAATGGAAATGACGGGCATATTCTATAATTGCTCTGGCCAATGGGTGTTCGCTGCTAGACTGTGCCAAAAGAAAGAGGCTGCATCAATTTTCGGGGGTAAATTAATATAGCTAATGAAAATGAAAGGAATGCAAAAGAGAATATCCCGAGGGGAACAAGATGGAGTGGGGAAACAAAGGCTAGAAACAGTAGGCAACAAATGCATAGGATATTATTTGTGCTGTTCGCATGCAAACCCAAATGCTACAAATTGCTAGTGGCTTAAATATGAAACACCCAACAGTAATGCTATTTTATAGATCATGAATTTGTTTTAACCTTCCTCCTTCCAAATGTTTAATACGATGAGATGCTATTCATTAAGAGAAAATGAGGTAATTCACAAAAAGAATAAGTGGAAGTGGGAGAACAAGAACAAGATCCAGGAAAACAAAAACTCATGTAGTTCTGAAAGTATTTACCTCAGCTGAAGCTACTAATGTAAGGAATTCACCACGATCCATGCCTGAAAAAACTTTTGCACTGGCAACAGTGGCTTTTCCCTGAGTTAATGTTCCAGTCTTATCAAATATGACATGTTTGATTTTATGTGCCTTCTCCAGTGCATCTCCTCCTTTTATAAGAACACCATTGTTAGCTCCAACTCCAGTTGCCACCATGACAGCAGTTGGGGTGGCCAACCCAAGTGCACATGGACATGCAATCACGATAACTGATATCGAAAACATAAGAGAAAATACAAAGTAATTGCTATTTTCTGGTAGCCACTCGTGAGGATAGTATCCAAGAACCCCAGCAAGATACCTATTTATAGATGGGATACTATATCAGGGAACGAAGGGACAAGGAAAAAAAAATGGAACATCAAGACAAAAGTTTTCCACAGTGAGCTTACCATCCCAATAACGTCAGCAACCCCAAAGTTACAACTGTAGGGACAAATATGCTTGCAACCTGCAGGTAAGAAAATTCCACACATAAGAAAACAATTTTTTTACCAAATCTGATGCCAATTAGATGGAAACATTCACAATCACGAACTGGAAAGTATATGTATATGATAGTATCCACAAACATTATATGCCTATGCATTACACAGAAAGTTGATGTGCAAGCTTCTCGAACAAATTCTCTTTTTGGCACTCTGTATTATCTATTGGCCTTGTCCAAATGAGATTTCTACGGTTTTCGCATAGTTCAATAAGGCAGCTCACAGATACCACTACATCCTAAAAATGGTCGAGGACTAACTTCTCAGCTTATTTTCTTTCAATTTGATTCCTTTTTCCTTTCATGTAAGATATGCTTACAAAAGCAGAAAAGAATGCGTGATAAATCAATAGAATCTACACTTACAAAGTCGGCAAACTTTTGAATAGGAGCCTTAGACATCTGTGCCGTCTCAACCAGAGATATAATTTGGCTTAACACCGTGTCAGAGCCCACTTTCTTGGCTTGTATATGAAGTGAACCATGCATGTTTATTGTACCTCCAATAACTGAAGAATTAAGTTCTTTTAAAACAGGAGCAGATTCACCAGTGACCATGCTCTCATCTACATAACTTGAACCCCAAACAACCAAACTATCAGCAGGGATCTTGGTCCCTGGTAGTACTTTCAAAATGTCCCCAGGCTGAATCAGCAAAGTATCAATTTCTCTTTCTCCTACAGCTTTTCCACCTGCAGTAATCGGGTGTAATTATTCACAATCTCTCACCACCAAAGATAAGCAGTATCAAATTATCATCTATTCTCTTATAATAGCTGGGCCTATCTACAAAGTCCCCTAGTTACTTGATATATACTTAGAAGCGCATACCTTTGTCTTTGATAAGCAAGATAGCAGTAGGTGGAGTGAGCTCCACGAGCTTTTTAATAGCATCTGATGTCTTTCCCTTCGCAAGAGTTTCCAAGTACTTACCCAAAAGTACAAATGTAATTAGCATAGCACTAGCATCAAAGTATGTCGGGGACCAGAACCCAGTCATCGCGCCATACAGTAATGCACATACAGAGTAGAAATATGAAGCTGACGTTCCCAAGACAACCAATACATCCATGTTAGTTGAACCATTTCTGAGAGCTCTGCCAGCAGCAACATAGAACCGCTTGCCAATGCCAAATTGAATAACGGTGACCAAAGCCCAATTAAGCCAGTCTCCCATTTGGAATGGACCACAACGCAAAAGTAGTAAAGAATATAGCAGAGGTATATGCGGACAGACAACTTGCATAAATAGGACAGGGATCTGGAGAAATTGGAAAAAATAATCAACAAACCGTATTTCAACAGAATATGCATGTATCAGTATATCAGCTGTAACTCTTCAGCATACCATAAAATAAATAAAATATACCAATCAAGCTGAAAATAGAGTAACTCACACTTAGACATAAGCTCAACGTGAACAACCGAAACATGTTTGCAGACTCTTGTAGATCCTTGGAAGTCATTCTACTGTTAGGGTTCTTCACAAGAAGCTTCAGTTTCCCATTGCTGCTACTTTCAATCTCGTCAACTAATGTTCTGGAACCAAGGAGCTCTGGATCAAAATGAATTTCTAGTACTTTAGATGTTCGATCAAAACAAAATTGCCTCACACCCCTTAAGGTGCAAAGCTTTCCTTCTAACACCTGTACATCCATTTCACTTGCAATTCCAATAACTCCCAGAACAAGTTTATCCTGCTCATTACTCTGTACAAATGAAGCTTCAAAACCAGCATCTTCGATTGCATTGACTATATCATCCTTACTGATAACAGTTGGGTCATATTCAACCTCTCCGAAAGAGGTAGCTAAGGCAACTACAGCTTTTCCAACACCAGGTAGCTTCGTTAGAATCCCTTCAACAGAATTTACACAAGCTGCACACGTCATTCCTCCAATCGTAAACTGGCCTATCAAGGTCCCATGTGCCTTTGAATGAGATTGACTTGTTTCAGGTAGAATTTCTGCATCAAAACCTGCATCTTCGATCGCACTTTTAATGTCTTCATCCTGAACAATAAATGGGACAGCTTATAGTTCAAACAAAATCATAAAGATATCGTGCTGCCATAAATATATCATGTTCCCACAACATTCCAGCAAAACCAGGAAAGCAACAACCACAAGCCCCCTTTTGCTACAGCTAGGAAGTACCAAAGTATTGAGCAGGAATAACAATAAGCTAAAATGCAGCCACCATTTAACTGACTTTGGCATGTAACAAACATGAAGGGCATGTATTTGAAATGATATGTGGTTTTTACGGTTTTGAAATATTGAAAAATAGTTTCATGGGTTAAATAAGTCAATTAGCATAAAGTAAGAGACAACGCTTTGTTAATAGATTGAAATTCTACAGAGCAATACACTATATTCAGCAAAAATACTGAACTACACAAAAACTTGCAAATGGCACAAGTATCAGATGGCAAAACATCAAGGGTCGCACTGCAATTTGCTCATCCAAGAACAGGTTTGTGTTTGTCAATGCAAATATGCCAAAAGAGAGGATTCAACCAAAAGTAGTTGGCAAATTTCTTTTTTCCATGTCCAAGCTAGGAAACTTGATTCAACAACTTTTTTCATGTTAGGAAACTCAGATTGCAGGACTTTAACTTCAGCTCAAATTGACAGTATAAGCATTGGATATGTGCAACTAAATAAGTGTATACACTACAATATAAGCAAATAACAAGGAGTATGAAAATTCTGCAATTAGCTAAAACTACAAGATCAACTCAGAAACGCTTGTTCCACTGTGCAAAACAGCACCCGGGCCTGGAACTACAATCTCCCGAACTCTTAACCACATTTAAAGCAAGATGTAGCTATAAGTTGATAAATTAAGCCCAAACAATAAAAACAAATAAAAAGCAGAAACAATTGAATTCTCAATTCCGCGTATGTCAAAGGAAAAAACACATTAAATTAGCAAGTCAAATATGACAACTCAGATCAAATACATCAACTATCTACAATTCTACGGGCATATCCACATAATGCAATCCACTGGCTCAGGCCAAAAATAAAATCAAAGAGCAAAATAGAGTTTGACCAAACCTTCACTGAAGCAGGGTCAAAGGTGATGTCCGCCTTATTCTGAAGCAAAGCGACGGAAGCCTTAACAACGCCGTTTAGGCTCATCAGAGCCGATTCGACGGAAGTCGAGCAAGCTGCACAGGTCATCCCCGTCACGCTCACTTGAATTCGACGCAAATTCCCGGAATTCTCTTCATCGTACGCGCTCAGCAACCTCTCCCCCTCCTCGCCGTCGTCCGCCGCTCCTCTTCCGCCGGCGGTGGTTAACTGCAACCCCCTCGTGGTCACCGCCATCCCCCTGCCTCTTTCGATTAACCGAGTTAATTAATACACGAAGCGATCGTATTTATGTTAATTCACCCGGTTGGGAATATTAAAATATTAATGTAATTATTAATGGAAGAGGAAATGTCTATCTGTGCTTATTTGTAATGTAAGTATCTAGAGAGAGAGAGAGAGAAAATCTGTGGGTGGATTTGTAAGCGAGGTCCGATAGAAATTGTCAAGGTCAAGAAAGGGGGAAATACGAAAGGAGTGTGAAATTACGGAAAAGTGCTTGTACTACTTTGTACTACAATCGTGGATTTGGTAGTAGCAGTTGATAGGGGTAGTTGGGAAATTTATCCGACAAATTTCGAGGGTTCCTTAAAATGTCAAAAACCTTTCTAGACGACGGAGATTTATTGCATAATTTCTTGAATTTCGGATGGAGTTGTTAGCCAATTTTGGATTGTTTAAGGGCATTTTAGAGATTACGGTTGCTTAATCAGTTGGTTTGGAGGTTTAGTGTTGCCTAAGCAATGACCATTTATGCGTAACTATAATGAAATTATTTATACTTTTTATAATCTAACTTCAATATTTGAAATTAACATCATATTGGTATATAACTAAACGAAATGCAAATCACATTTGGATTTGGAGGTTTCAAATGTTATATTTTGTAAAACAGCTTGTCTCTCGGGAGTTGAAAGTTGGGTAGGATTTTACCTTAATATTTTTATCAAACACACACGGACAGATTTAGATTTTTTAGTTCATTAATCTAATTTATATTCTATCATTAATCTCAAAAATACTCGATCTTAAGTGATGTCCCAATTTTTTATGTTTGTCCAATTTATTAGGTCATTGATCATTATAATAGTATGTAATCAAGGTATATCTAAGATAATTAAGGGATCACAATAAGACAAAGTTGCAATTTTGATTAGACGGAATAATAATTTTATAAAATTTTCATACTCCACACTATTTAAGGGCAGCTTCGTCGGTCTTCCTTATATTAGCCACTGAATATAATATGTAAAGAAAGTTTATATATTTAAGACATATATACGGTTTAATTATAATAATTTATATACGAAAATCAACATGAGTGCCAAATGAAGTACATAATATACGCGTTGAATTTATTTTCACCAGTACGGTACATACAATTTATTCTTTTTCTTGAGCTTGAATTTGTCAAAGGCAAAATTCAACGGTTGGTCAAAAATTCTAATTGAAGTTATTGTTTTTATACTCTTTTTTGCAGGAGTTACTCAAAAGGGTAATTTTGGAAATTAACTAGCGGCTTTTAGGTTGTAGCCTTGTATGAGGTGGCGGACACGGAAGCAGCCTTCAGTAATCATTGACCCAAACTTGTGCAAAAAGTTAAAACTGTTAACTGCTAGCAATCCGATGCAGAACCTTCCGCAATTACCCCTCCAAACATTATATTATTACGGTTTTGTAATAATCTGAAAACAAAGAACCCATCCACTTTATTTTTTTTTAGTTTTTTTATACTAATATCACCATTTTTTTCTTAGATTATATAAATTCATTGAAAACAAAATATCTTAAAGGCTATGTGATCCTATGGAAACAATTAATAAGATTTATTGTGCTATTGTTTTATAGATAAAGATTACTGATTAGAATATAAATTAATTGCATATGAACAATTTAGTAAACTTCCAAATAATAGTTTCTGACTACATTTCCTCCATGTATGCATTAAGTAAAATGTATTTTTATGTCCCCTTGGGATGGCCTGGCGGTCGAGGTGGGTGGCCCGGGACCGATAGGTCCTGGGTTCAATTCCCACCAAGACCGTTAGATGTTGTCTGTCACCCTGTCACATTAAGGGTGGTTGAACCCTCCTGTGTGGTTTGCAGGCTACTGTACAAGGAGCGTGGTTTACCCAGTGCGCACCGAAGATAGCGGCTGCGGGTTCCATGAATAAAAAAATAATAATTTATTTTTATGAATCAAATGAAAAAAAAACCCTCACTCCGCCCCATTGACCTTTGCTTCAAACTTCCGGCACGATTAATAAGATTAGATAGGTTTTAGCAGTAAAGGCGTGGGTCCTATAATTTAAATAAAGTAATTTAATAAAAAAAGTGTGAGTCCTACGATTAAAAGTAGACTTTAATAGTAAATGTGTGGGTTATATATTTTAAATAAATAATTAAATGAGTACTAAAATATAAAAACTTTCTTTTTGGGGTTGGAGACAAGATAAATGGGACAACCCGAAAAGAAAACATAGACAAAATCAATGGGACGGAGGGAGTATTAGACTAATTATGTACTCCCTCCGTCCTGCTTAACTTGTCTCGTTTTCCTTTTCAAACTATCTCACTTGACTTGTCTCGTTTTCTGATAAGGAAATTATTTACTACATAATCTTTCACTTTTTCTTTGTGGGTCTCACTAAAATACGCACAATCAACCATTTATCTTAATCTTCGTACCGAATAATATAAGATGAGTCAAACGGAATACAGGAAATAGTGATAAATAAATCACTATAACTGGCGAGCGTAAACCTACAAAATCAAGTAATCATATTAAGTTGAGTAAAAACTCTCAAAATTAAACTTCATCAAAATTTGTATTTTGATAATTTTTTTGCATAGATAGAAATTCCCATTCATCATGCAATATGTGTACTGGATAAAATTTAATTTTGTATCATTATTTGCAAAGCATATAAAAAAGATATATACCGTACGTAGTAACTAAGCTAATCATATATATATATATATGACAAGCTTGCAAATAACAAACGTTGGCAGCATGGGAAGATACAAGGGAGGTGACTATACTCGCATGCAACGCCGGGTTTTCGTCGATCTTCTATCGCACTATATTCGATCGAATCTCATACTAACTCCCTAAATTTAATATTCTCCCGTAGTATTAGAAATTTTTCATAGTCTTATTTACTCCCAACTCTAAATAAATAAATAAAAAAGTATATTTCTCCACTATTTAATTTATTTTATTACTTGTCGATGATCCCATTCCCACACGCACTTTTGTAATGCTTTCATTCATTAATGGAAATTTAAGATAAGATTCGTCAAACTTTAAACATTATTACAACGATAAAAAAGGTATACAATTATGAATCATTTCCCTCCAATCAGAACAAAGATTCTAAGCAAAATCCTCCAATTAAAAATCGAGAAAAAATGATTATGGAGTTCATGATAATTAACTTTGTCCGAATTTAGTGATTATTTTATTGAATAATAGATGTTTGATAAGTAATGTTACCCAAGTTTTAAAGCTAATCATGCTTTATTGACTTTCCTTTTAATCTCCCATTCTCAGACAAAATTGGAACGGACATACATATTTAATTGTTGTCGCTAGCTACTATTTTATGCTAGTGTGATGTTAAAAGTTAAAATCTATTTTCGGTTTTTAATTCGATATATCTAACACGATTAGTCTAGCATAATAGATAAATTCATTTAAAATATTTTTTAAATAATGATTGCAGATAATATAGTATAAATAAATAAATAAAATCAATGATCATTTGGTAAAAGAGTGTAGATAAGGAATCAAATAAACTTTATATAAGGAGTTTAGGTTATATACGTTTATCAATTAAAATCAACATTTTGTATCATATCTAAAAAATCGAGGGTTTCTCAAAACCCATAATAATTAAGTAGATTTTCTATAAAAATCATATCTAATTCAAACCCGAACTCAATTCTAAATTATAAACCAACAATCGTTTAAAATGAGGATCTTATGAGTTTTTTTTTAGATAATAAAATATTTTTTGGTTTCTCATTTTATGGTCCACTGATAAAATATGGTCACATATCTCTTCTTAGGATTTTATACATTAATAGAGGTTTGTTAACCCTATTACCAAATATTATTTTAAATATTTTCAATAAAAAGGGAACAAATGTAATCATTTTATCCATGTATAAATGTAGTTAGACACAAAAAATATGCGAGAATATTTTTACCCCTTTAGATAACGTGGAGTGGCAAATTAGTGGTCCACATAGGCAAAAATACTGATTATGTGGGCTTTTGTCATTGGAAACATGACTGAGTTTCCACTCATAAAAAACCTCTCAAACACCAAAGTGGATTCCTATGAATAATTTGCACTCATATTAGTGAGAATCCTTAAAACCACGTTGGATTTTTCAATTACCTCTTGACACGAAACACTTTGATAAGTATCCGATTCATTAATGCAATAATTAATTTAAAAAATGGCTTTCCACATACTTTTTACCTCGTATTTCATTTTCATTAAAGTTATCATGAACACGTGAGAATTATACCCAATTTTGCTTTCTGAAGTGTGGGAAATTACTATTTGAAGCATCACTTGTTCTTCAATTGAATATCGAAGCATTATTGCACACAAATCAATTGTTGAAGAAAAGAAATGGATAAGTGGAGTTGGATTCTTTAGATTATGACTCTTTAGGTAGATGAATGAAGTAATTGGTGGAAAACCACCTAATTTGATTGAGAGTTTTGGGTTATACTAATGAGGTCTTTGCATTATATCGAATAATGATAAATATTAAACTTAAAAAAACAAATATTTTTACGTCACTCTTTAAGTCCATAATATACTAATTGATAACAAATACACAACGCTTCTTTGCATTTTTACTTTTTTTTAAAACATTTATATTTTGGAAAAATAATACTTTTTTAATTGAAAGCTAATGTTGAGTTGTTGGTTCCGTTATAACAATCACATTCATTCACGTAGTTTAAACAAGAATGCAATTTTTATGCATCGAAGTAGATGGATGGATGATAACGATTTGTTGTTGATATATATGGTTAGGCAGGTGAACCACACCAGATTGTTGTTGCAATGTCACATATAAACCTAATGACACTATTACATTACTCTATTTTGCATTCCGTATCCAATCACAAAATGCAGAACATATTTAATTTATTTATTTTTCTCTCTCGTCTCCACCCATATATGCCGACCGAATTATGTATCACTGATTCATTTTCAAGATACAGATTGTTGGTATTTATATTAGCGACATTTGTAATAAGAAAAATATGAAGCCGCTGTTTAAAGTGGAAATTGAATAATCCAGCTCATATATAATAACCACTTGATCACTAGCTCATCCAAAATTTTCATGCAGTCACTCTTTGAAATAGGGGCATATCTAAAAATAATAAATTAAAGGGAAAAATATGCGATTTCGAAATAGGGATGCAATCGAAAGCAAAATAATACTTTTATGAAAAAAAAGAATTGTATTTATATAAGATTTTTGGGGACGGCCCCCACCAGCGCTCCTTGTATCGGCCAATAACATGAAATTTCATCTGTAAAACACTGTGTAGTAATTACAAATAATATGAAAGATGAAATTTCATTAAATTAATTGCGTGCGATGGACTCAATCGAGAAGAGATTTGAATATTTTGATATTTGACCAGGAGAGAACCACCCGATGACTAAAACCATCAGAGGGACCCAAATTAGCAAATTCATATTATGGGCCTAAAATAATTTCATGTCCAGTTGGGTTGGTACTTGTGGATAGCCCAAGCAAAACTACATCTTATTTATTTCAAATATTCAAATCAATAAACCGTAATCCTTCGTGCCAATTTGGTCGGAGATCCCTCCGCCGCCGGCGAAAGGACTGAGAGGTGCGAGAGCGACCCTACGTCGTTTTGTAGGCCGTCGAGTGCTGTGCTTAGTTGCTGCCTCGTTTTCAGCTTGCATACTTAACATTTCCGCAGTCTCCTCTGGCGCCGCTGCTGCTTTTCACCGCATTTTCGCGAATCCTTCTGTCTATGTATTTGCAATCGACTAGTTTGAGGTTTAGTTTGTTAAGGATCAGTGATTTTCACGCTTTATTTAGAGTTCGACTGAGTGCTATTCAGATAAACGTGTCTTGAATGAATATGCTGAAGCTTGGAAATACTGGTTGATTAATGCAGTTCAATTTGTGGCATCGTGTTAAGGTTGTTTGTAGAAACATGTTCATGGTATTATGTACAAGTAAAAATGTGATATAGTAATTTCTAAGTACACTGAAAGTAACATTTGGGTCATGAGATTCATGACTCATGTCCATGGTACTCTGATTGTCCGAAGTCCTAGAGTTTTTCATGTATTATAAAACTTGAAAGTTCTAGAGTAAAGGAATGGCCAAAAAATCAAATTCTAGCATGCAAGATTTGTGTGTAGGTAAACGTAGATTTTGCTTTGTGGATTGGATCACTCAATGTTTTTCATCGGGGATGGTTTTTTTCTATGTGAGTGTAGAAGGTAAACTTGACTCGATGACTTTGATATTCATGTTAATGTATATATATGTCTTGCTGATTTTTCTGGATGCACAGATTTACCGAAGGTGGTTTCGATCTTAGTCTGAAGAACTGTCTTATGATTCAGTTGACAAAATACTTCTTTTTGTTGGCATTCTCTTCTTAGAAAAGTTTATTACCTTTATTGTCTTACTTTAGCATTGCCTGATGTGTATATTTCATTGAATCTTGTGTATTGGAATCTCAACTTGCAATCTACTTCACAGCAGTTTGGTGCGGCCCCTGTATTCTGATATCAAATACTTATGATAATAATCTTAAAGCAACATGTTATTAACTATTAAAGTTATTATAATTGTTGACTACTATCATACTCTGCATGCAGATTGTTATCACCCATAATGGGCAGCTAAGTGAGAAACATCCCCATGCCATCACATGTAGAATATATAAGGTGGAATACATGCTAAATGCTTCAGTGATCTAGTTTTCATGACTCTCCTGACTTTATGGTTTTCATCTATTGACATTATCTACCTTTTGGAATCTGCAGAAACGGCTAGAAAATGCAGCGAACAAGCCTAATATCGAAGCTGTGGTAAGATCTCTTATCTCTAAATCATGTTTGTTTTCTCTTTTGGTAAGCTTTTGTAAAATGAGGCATGCAAGGTCATAAGACACAGTACTGAAGAGTAATGTTGTAATTGAAAACTGAAGCTCATGTTGGAGACAATATAACCATCGTTCCAACAAGTTATGCACATCCAGAATATCGTGAGCAGTAAACAATCACATGGTTCTGTCATTCATAGCATGTTGTGTGTTTTGCTGAGAGAGACGTGGACGGTGGATACTTGATAAAGACTGATAAATATACTTGGTAATGTGTTGCATTTTATAGTTTCAAGAAGGCCGGGGAAAATTCGTTAGTGCAGATGCTCAATGCTTGAATGACATTATGGAAGACAATACTGGTGAAGCAGTCATGACTTTCCATTGTGCTACTAGAACTTTCTGTGTTAACTTTTATTATTATACACCACATCAATTTCCCTTGATCTCAGTTTCGAATCAATTCCCTTAATTTGTGTCATTTTTTTGTTTTTGTGGCATTTAAGTTTATTGTTTCTTACCAATCCCTTGTAAGATTGCCGAATTTCATTTTCGGTTTCTTATTTATTTACTGAGGAAGGTTTATGATCGGCCTCACTACAGTTTCTTGCTTGTTAATGTTATTGCGTGAGCATTATTGTTTTCAAATTATTGTGTATTGATAGCCTGATTGAATTGACCGCAAGATACATGTTCTTCAGCTCTCCTCAGGATATTTCAGAAGCATTACCTTTTATCAGAGCTATTTGATAGTGCAGGCTCAATGTTTGTGTTCATTCTGCTTATGCTTCTTAATGGGGTCTAAATGTTCTTTTAGAATTTTGATTGTGTATTGTGCCTGTTGGTTATGTGAAAATAAGCACCATTCTAGACATTATGTGGACTCTTACCAGTTACCACCCATTGCATCAAATTATATGCCAAATAGATATCTAGGTCCAAATGATCTTTAAAGTTTTGCAAGTATATTTTGATCAAAATATTGTTTGTTATCTACAAAATTTGGTCCTTGATTATATCATGTTTTGAGGTAAACTTTGGGTCGTTGGTAATGGTGCCCAACTGCTAGTGTTACCCATGCTGGGAAAGAAAATGTTATGGTTCCAGACTTCCAGTGGAAGTTTCTCCTGGTGAGGACATGCTCACTTCTTTGCACTGGAGTGTTTACACTCATTCGAGATTTTGTTCGGCATACTCACACTAGCATGTATTTGGTTGTGGATCGCAAATTTTGATTATGAACACATTTTTTCTCTGAGCTACATCCTTTTTTCCTCAGTTTATGTTTTGATAAACAAACCTTCAGCAGAACTCAAAGAATCTGTTAATTTTCAGAGTAATGTAGAATGTATGATTCTGCTAGAGGGTTGTGGTTTGGGTTGGAGCAATTTGTTGTGGCGTTATTTATCATTCCTGATACCTATCTTTCTAGATGTAGGATGACGGATCACCGGATACTTAACAAGTATGATGCTCTTAACCTAAAAGTGGACTTGTTCTCAAAAGTTTCATAAATCATTAGGCATATGATGCATGGTACTGTGAAGATTTTTGAGCTTTGTCATTCTTTTCTATAATCCATATTAACCATTTTGTCATTGAAATAATAGGACTGCAAGTGCATAGTATGAGTATCATGTTAGCCTGTATTTGCAGTGTCCAAGGGCATGAGATCTTGATAGGTGGTGCATCTTTGATATTCTCTCAATAGTTGGAAGAAGCTTGTTTATATACTGATTACATTAGATTTTAGCTACTCGGAAAGCAATGTTCAAAAGTGAAACCCCTCTATATTTTGGAAGATCTCCCAATTGTCTTTTGGGGTATCCATCTTTAAGATATTCCTGTGTCCACTTTAACGTTATTTAGAACATTTTTCTTTATAATGGATTATTCTTAGTATACTTGAAATCTTTACTTGTTCGTGCCCATCAGATTGAAAGACATTTTCATCAACAACAGGGTTATGTCACAAAGGGAATTGATGGATTTGTCACTGTCCATTTGGATTTTTATTTACAGGTATATCACAAACGGAACTGAGTTAATTTCCTTTTTCTGATTTAATTGGAATATTTGACTCGTGCTCTTTACGAAGCCCAAGAAAATTTATCTTGTGGAATTTATGATGCAGGGATAAAGTGCGAGTACAAGTGGGGACCAAGTTGAAAAGCTTTTCTGAGATGAGTTAATTTGCCCGAGATGCTTCTTTAGAGACACTTGGATTGTCTTACAAGGTAATAATCTGCTAAATCTTTCAACTGTTAAGTCTTGATTCTTTAATGGTAGTGTTTTCTTTAGACTTTGCTACTGAAAGATTATGTGTTTTCAAATGCTAAAATTTTTATTTTTAAAATGATGCCTTTGTCATTTCGATAAATTTCACTCCAAAAGAGTAGGATGATATAGTTGGTTGGTCTGGGGCCTATATGTACGCTCCTGCATTCGCAAGACTGAAATGGAGAACACACATGAGATTATAAATTACATTGATTATTCTACATTGATTAGATGAAATTGCATAAAATGTTTAGAAATATATTGAAATTTATAATACTCCTTTCGTCCCATTATAAGTCTCGTACTCCTTCCGTCCCGCTATTAGTGTCCTATTTTCCTAATCGTGTTGTCCCACTATTACTGTCCTATTTTTCTAATCGGGTTCTTCCACTATTATTGTCCTATTTCCTAAAGTAGCAAAAACTACTCTTAAACAAAAAATGAAGTGGATCCCTCCTACTTAATACTCATCCTCATATTATCATACTCTCACACAATTTATATCTCACACGATTTTCATTCTACTTTGTATTCGTAAATTTATGATTTTTAACTTTTTAGAAAACTTAAGATTATTTCTTAAAATGCAATTTGGAAAAAAATAATAGAAAAAAAAAATCGATTGTCTCAATTATGCCCTACAAAAATTTGGATAAATTATCATTTCTTCCACCAACCACTCTTTCGAAAATTGTGTTCATTTTTTTAATACAATTAAAACTCATAAAATACACACTTAAATAAAGTTTTTTAATTTTCGTGTCGAAACCAAAAGAGACAGTAATAGCGGGATGGAGGGAGTATTTCTTTTTAGGTTGTCCAAAGTGGTTCATGCTTAAAATAATGTTCCCTTCATCTCATTCATCTTGTCTCCATTCAAAAATAGCAAATTACTTACACATGACTGTCAACTTTTTTATGTGAGACTCACTCATTTACATACAATTTTCAACTCTCCTCAATAACAGCGTCGAAAAGAAGTGAGTCAAACTTTATGGGACGGAGGAGCATGAGGTTTGATATGGGATAGATGGAGTATAATTTAGTGGTTGACATTCTTTTTCATGTAAGTCACAATTTTCTTAATTTTTATATCAAAAAAATTGGGGGCATTGTAACATTGGGAAAATGGGAAGTAAATAAGTAGAAGAAAAATGAGGGGTTAGAGGCATGCTTATGATTTGACCTGACGATCAGTAGAGGGTAGATAGATAGGTAGATATATATAGGAGAAGTGGTAAAAGAGACCTCTCTTATGGAAAGACAGCGTAAACCAATAAGCCGCCAAATTAGAAAAACAGAAAGCAGATACTAGTTGCTAAAAGCCTGACCTTTGATAGGGATGGATGCGATGAGACGACATTTAAAATGCTCATTTGCATTACCAAATCTCTTCATCAATCTGTCTCTCTTCCACAGACATAAGAAACACACACATACATTGCATCATACTGAAACTCTCTGCCTGCACCTCCCCGCATACTATAGCACCCACACAACCTACAGAGAGCTGGGATGGGGTGGTGGGAACCCTCCTGACCTCTGGTTTCTGGTCCCAAATTAATTTGATTCTGCTGATTTAATTGAAAGGTGGCTCTTTTATGTGCTCTGTGACTGTGAGTGTAGGCTAACATGTATCATTTTAAAATTGTAGAATTTCAAAAAGAATAAAGAATATCTACCACCTTATATTTTACAGTTTTTTTTTAAAATTGGATTCATATGCTTATATCTAAGAAAATTAGGTTTATGTAATTTCTTTTTCTAGTTTGCTTCTTTTAAACTTAGATAATTTCTTTTGGTGCAACACAAGTACCAAGTATCAGGGAACAAATTCTTATATTAAACTAAAGTATTAGGACTTAATTTTACCAAACAGAACCTATTCAAAAATTTGAACAGTGCAAGGCACGTTTAGCGAATTAAAGACTTCCTTCACCCTGCTACAAGAATTTCAAAAGACCACCAAATTAAGAAACCAACCATTAACCGGATAAACTTCCTTCCCAATTTCCCCTAGAATTTGTATAGCAACATGCAAAACAATTTTTTGCTAACTAATTGGGTGATCGAGATTACTCCATTTCAAAAAACCCTATTGTTATGTTCATTCCAAACGAGCTACATTGCAGGGACCAAATACTCTCCACCAAGAAAGCTTTAACTCCGGCAGGTCGCAAACCATTAATGCAATCTATTGCATCAAGCATGTTTACCATCTACCCTGCCTAAATTCTTTTTAAAGCTGTGTAGACTGGTTTTGACATAGATTTAAGTTTAGACTTTAATATCCACATATCCTTTGGAAAATAACTGGCCCTCTTAATGGCCTTTATACTATGTCTCGTGTTCGTTCCATGATTGCACCAGCTTGGAAATTTTGAACTGGAGAAATATTACAAGATGGAAAAAGATTTATATGTTACACCACTTCTTTATTAGTAATGGTTTTACAGGTATCATATGTCGTATCGTATGCACAATTTAGGATAGAGAAACAATTCCGACCCTCAATTTGTATGAGTTAAGGCTTAAGAATTTTAACATCTTTGTCGGGGAAACTCATCCAATAGTCCTACTGAGTTTATTATTATGGAACATTTACATCCTTTTACTTGATCGAAAAGTGTAGATATGTCCAACACTGTCCAACCATGTCAAGACTTCCAGCTCATGTTATTAGTACACACATAATTGTACTATATCCACCCACTTTTAGTTTGTTGATTTCCAAATATTGATATGATATATATATGTATGTATATTCACTATATCTCTCTTGAATAATGCTGGTTGAAAGAAACCAATGGATGGAAATTTGCAACTTGGAGGTGTGAACCAATAATTGTACAACCCTGGTCCTAGTCTTTACACCCAATTATAGAACCATTCCCAATTGCTTTGACCACATTTGAATTGACTAGATGCTATTCTTTGATAATATTTTGCTCTTTTATGTGACAGGGACGAAACATGGCATGTGGATACGAAGTTGTCTCTCAGAAAAACTGGTCAGTCAGTTCAATTCTTCTCTCATGCTACTACTATAGAGGTGTGTGTTTGTGGTATTTTCCTTATACTGACCCGACATCTCCAACTACTACCACGAGTTGGATTGCATGGCTTCAAGTACCTGAGATGGGAGTACACCTCCCATCATCATACACAGTTATATGAGCTGTGCTGGCCACTCTCCTTCATTTCTCTCATATGTTGTAGGCTCCGCTTGTTTTTACGGGAAATTATAACTTTAGATCGGATTCGTACCCTTAAGTTATGGATCTTATGGTCTAGGAAAAGTTACCTCACTTGGCATTGGTAATGTGTCAATTGCTACACTTTCCGTATAATAACATCATAAGTTATTCATAACTTGATATATTTTTTTAAAATGAGAGGTTGTGACTTTTCCTAGACCACAAGTCGGACATGATCAAGGATAGAATTTTCTATTTTTTTCGTAGAATAGTATGTCTTCACATGTTGAAAAGTTTATCTATCCCAAATTATAGTTTATTTGATGCAAGGAGTAGATTCGGGACATGTAATTATAATAATATACACATGTTGGATTTTTGTAATCCTACGGATGAGGGTTAATATTAGTATTTGGGATGAGTTTCACTAGTCTTAGTCCTGACATCAAAATTTCCCCCTAAATTTTGTTTCATCCTTTTAGACGAACAATACATGAAACTTATTAAATTATTAGAATGGTGAAAATTAGAAGTGACATAAAAATACAAATTAAGATATAAATTTTTTTTGGAATCACATAATATATCAAAACATATGATATTATATTTTTTATCTATAATTCTACATGTATTAGTAATAAATGCTTAGAAAACTACAAGTTTTGTGTTATAGTAGAATAATTAGGAAAATGTTCCTATCTAGTTATCAAGTGCAGGATTCTTATTTACTTTAATTAAATCTCCAGTTTGAAAATCACTGTTGTTCACATAGGTTATACCTCCGGTTTTTTTCCCTCTTCCCCCGCGAGGGTATCGACATGTGGCGTTTTTCATTCAAAATAGTAGGCCACATATGCCACATGTCGACACTCTTGTGGTGTGGTATACACAAGGGTACACAATTATGGTATACACAAGCCGCTCTGCTGTTGTTCATGTCTATCATTCGTCATATGTTCGAAAAACATATTCAGGAAAAGGGACCATGTTTCTCATCTTGTATTTATTCTTTATCATTATTTGGTGCTAAAGAACAAGAACCTTAATCACCTCAAACATTATTGATATTCCTCTCTTCATTTTTTTCTTTCAATTTATTCTTCTACCTTGGAAAGGGTGATTCTCTCTCTCCTCACTCACTCTCTCTATCTCTGTGTGAATAAAACGTCACATATAATCAGATTCCTAGGAGTGCTCCTGCAATCTCCCATAACTTGTTTCCACCTCCTTCAGGGTAGCCCGCACCGTCTTCTTCCACTTAATATATTCCTCGCGTTTCTTATTTCAAAGAAGAGGAATAAATAAATACTCCCTCCGTCCCAATTTAAATGTCCCTTATATCATTTTTGGGTGTCCCAATTTAAATGTCCACTTTCCCTTTTTGGCAAATTTTAACACACAAATTTTTTGTAGGACCCACACCTTTTTAAATCTCTACTCACATCCACCAACTCTCCTTAATCCCCGTGCAAAAAGGCAAGAGGACATTTAAATTGGGACGGAGGGAGTATATAAAATTATTTTTTGGTTCTTGTACTAAAAATAGTTGCGTATCTACACACGACACCGGTGCATTTATGTATCTAGGTTGATTAAAGCAAAATTGAGCCGTTGATAAATAGGGAGAAATTAATTATGGATTCCGCCGAATTTTGGGGAGCCACCACTTTCTACTTTTCAGACCCGACCCTGCTTGTAAATTTCAATACCCCTCTGCCAAAAAACAGCAATCGCTTGGTATTTGTTTATATAAATCCATTTTCCATATTGTATACTTAATCATAATTCAATATGAAAAATATGTCATACCGAATTGAACTTTTCGATATATTGATTTTCGATCATAAACCATCATATTCTAAACTGTCTTTCGCATATATTGTACTTTCACGATATTAGCCATAATGTGTAAGCTAATTTTGCTATATTGTATTTTATTGTGTGCCGGACTTATCACTATATCAGAGTTATAAATATTCATCTCTATATTGCGATATTGCAATACATACAGAATTGTCTGGAAAAAATAGATAATGTTATTATATTGAGGTCTTTTGTCTCACTTTTATTTTCGAGTGGTTCTGTTTATTTTGTCTCATTCCAAATATGACAATTCCTCTATTATTATGTCAATAGTTTTTTGTTATGATACTTAGTGTATACTGAATTTTGTCTCTCTCTCTTTTTTTCTTCCTGATGACGAGGGTAATCCGTAACTGTTATCGAAGTGCGCATTGAATAAACTTCGTTCTTATACATTATCCTGCAAACTATATATGCGGGGCTAACCACTTTAGATCAATTATAAGTGACAAACTCATATATAACAAGTTTAATAGGCTTTAAATTTATGACATTTCGGCTACGGACTAAGAATGTTACAGATTATATAAAATAATATTTTACAATGCATAATAATATTTGAGATGATGTACTTATTTTGGGTTGGTTTGAGATGTTATTTATCTGTTTGTATCGGTGGAATAAATGCGAGCAAGCATCATATTCGGTGATTTGTTCGTCTAGTGGCGCCACGTGGCAGTACCCCGTTATGGCTCTTCAGAGAGGTAGCGTGTAAGTCTACTTTGTGCAGCAAATTGAAGAAGAGAAGTGGAGTAGAGACGGTCCCACCAGTCAACAACCACCATGTGAACTTCTCCAGAACCTACAGTCTCCAACCGCGTGCCTCTGTTTTCTTATTCCAATCTGCAACTCACACGTATTAACAATATCATTTTAGAATTTAGACAATTATTTAAAAAGTAAATTATATTCGAGTGTAAAATTTACATATTACTATAATATAATAAAAATCGAACACTGATCTATTTAGGGGTGTTTTGAGTAGCTGAAATTTATTGATAAGTGATGAAAGCTGTTCAAAGCAGCTTATTTGAAAATCAGTTAGTGTTTGGAAATAAATGCTGAAAGCTGCTGAAAGTGGGGAAAATAGTGTTTGAGAATAGTGCTGATAGAAGTAGCTTATTATTATTTTTTAAAAGAAATGTTTGTTTTGCCCTTAGTATTACTAATTATTATTTATAAAAAATAATAAAATTAAGAAATAATTGTTATTCAATATTTATTTTTTTGCTTACAATTTCAATCTAATACTATAAAATACTAAATTAACCTAAATATTATATATATTATAAAATTATTTCATAATAAATATAGTATATAATTATATGTTAAATATTATTTATTTGTATAAATTAATCATACAAACAAAATACATAAAAATTCCTCCATAAAATTTATGAAGAATTGAGAGAGAGAAGAGAAGAGATGTGGCGGATGTGATAAAAATGTATCCTCACAAAGTATTAGGGTTAGGGATAATTCTGGAATTAGATAAAATTATTAGGGGTAATTTGGTCCGAAAAACACATAAGCTATAAGCTGAAAGCTAGAAGCTGGGGTGGAGCAGCTTCAGCAGATTCTCTATTTTCAACCCAATTTTAGAGAATCTCAACTTTAAGCTGGAAAATTTCAAACACCACCACACCAGCTTAAAGCTGAAGCAGCTTACAAAAAGTTGTTCCAAACACCCACTTAGAGGTGTTTTGTAAGGCCACAACCACCTATAGTCATTAACATATGTAAAGGTCCCTGCCGTGCAAAAAGTTAATCAATTATCTCAACTTTGTATTATAGATTTGTAGATGAATTCTCATTCATCTCAATCAACATTCCTCGAAAACTGTGTCTATTTTTTAATATAATAAAAAAGTTTAAATAAATAATTAAAAAAAATCTTAATCTTCGTGTCTAAAAAAATCAGACTTATATAATGAGATAGAAGGAATATCTATTTATAATGAGTAAATTTACTTTAATATTTATGAGGAGTAGTGTTAACTGAATTATCAATTTGCATTCAGGGATTTAAAATTAAAAATTAGTGTAAGCGAACAAAATCTACAATTTTCAAAGTAGCCGATCTACAATTTTAGTTTAGGCTACGGATTGTGCAATTTCAGTAGGGTTAGTAAAATGTCCATTTTAGTTGCCTTTAAAATTGTGTAAAATATCGAATATCTTCATTAATAAATATTTATATATAAATTTAATACCTTGATCCGCACCCGCTCCAAAAATCATAATTTCACCTTTCGATTCTTAATTTCAAATATGTCCCTCTGTCAATCCAATTTAGTTTAGTGTAGTTTAATGCCAACTCCATCAATGTAAATAATTAGATAACACAATAAAAGGATAAACACGCAAAATCATCTTTTAATTTGCTGTATATATATATAATATATGTATATATCGTCACAACCTCCATTCAACCGGTTCAAAATCGGTGATAATTAAAGAGCTAATTACACTTCCAAGCTCAACCAATTACCATCCACGGCTGAAACGCATTAATAAAATATTTCTCGCAATTTCGCTAATTACCATTAATACAAATACATTAATTTAACACATCACTCTAACTTTATTAATCATTCTAGATCATAATTAATAAAAACTGTATCTTCATTTTTATTTTTATTTTTTCAAGAAAGTGGAGACCTCTGTGGAGCCCCTTTCCTTCTACTGCCAAAAGATAGCATTATACCCGGTAGAAACCCTCCTTTTTTCCTCGACCCGGAATTACTGTTCGAGTAACTCGGGTACCCGGATCCTTCATCGTCCGCCACGTCGACACGCAAGTAGTCGAATTGTGAGATGGCGAAATCTGAGTGGTCGAATTTGTACAAGATCGCCGACAGATCCTCCCCTTGATATACCATGTGGTCGACCTACATACAAAACGTACATTATTAAAATAAAATAAAATATGATACGGTCTGAAGCAGCTATAAGTGGCCGATGGCTGTTTTTATTTATTTATTAGTACTATCCATAAAAAATTTATAAACTCAAACCGATTCGATTTAAACCAATTATTCTACTCTTAAAACATTTCGAATCCTAATCTGTCGCTGAATACGAAGAATAGTATACGAATTAATACTAGGTTGTACTACCTTGCAAGAGAGAGAACAAAAGTGGAACGGGTCTTGAAGAATTCTGTCGCAAGTGAAGCAAGAATTTGCAGAGTCCTTGCAAGATCTTGATTGAGCTCTTTGGTTCAAGAAAATCACTTTGGCACTATTTATAGTGTAGGGCTGAAATTAAACACACTAATCAGATTTTGAAACTAATAATATCTCTCCTCTCTCTTTCTCTCATCAAAATTGAAATTGTGACAACATGGTACCCACGTTTTTGTTCGAAGATAACAATAATTCCTCTACCTGAATGTAAGAACAGTCTATGAGCTTCTCGAGGTCGTCCAGTCTAATCACATCTTGGTAGACATATCTCCTTACCTGCCTCATCACATAAAATCAAGAAAATCAGCCAATGATAATATATCCATCTTTTAGTAATAAGGGTTTCAATAGAAATCGGTACATATATATTATAATTATAATCCATCTTTGTACTATTAAGGATCCCTATAGAAATCATCATAAAAAAACACGCAACGTTTTATGCAATTTTTTTTTTTTTTTTTTTATGATGAGGATAAACTGTAGCCGTTATCAAAATACATACTAAGTAAACTTCGCTAATGTGCAATCACCTATATATTGATAGGGTAGAATCATAAAATACACGACATATATTTACCTATTTTGTATTAAGAAGGGCCTCAGTAAAAATCGTCGTAAAATACACGTAACATATATTTTACCCATCTTGTAATTGTAAGGTTGATAGAAATAGCCATCAAATACACAACGTACATTTACCCATCTTGAACAAATAAGGATCTCGAATGAAATCATCATCAAATACACCTAAAGAATATATCTACCCATCTTGCATAATAAGGAGGCCAGACTCATGATTACGAGAGAGAAATAGCTAAATCTTCACTTTTAATAGAAAATTTTAAGAGGCAAATTAAATAAGATCTAAAAATTATACATAAAATTGTGTTTCAAGTATTATTGACCCGTAGAACCTCTTTGTAATTTTTTCTTGAAAATAAATTTATGGGGATGTGGACAAAATAGACAAAGGGTCAAACTGGGGTTGAATGGAAAGCAACTTGTGATGGGGGGGGGGTATGGGACAATTAACAACCCTTCTAAATAAGGGTATAAAAACAAGTGTCTCTTCTTACAAGAATTGGAAATCTAATTAAAACATGTACTAGTAACAAAACAGTACCTCCTTAATTACTTCTTAGTACTTCCATACTTATCCAAACCCTAATAAGCACATGACAATAATATTACTATTCGATCCAGACAACACCCGTCATCCCGTAATAGTATTTCATCTCCTAGTCGTTAATTACTGGGGTTGCAGCCTTCCCTGCTGAATTTGTAAAGGGGAATAAAATAATAAAAATAAATTTATATATTGAGTTATTTTATTCAGCTCAATTTTCCAATTTTATGCTTAATTACTACATAATCATTAAGTAAAGAGGAATTCAAACAAGAAAAAAGTGAATAAAATATAATTTGAATAAATTAAGGTTCCAAAATCTCTGAATTTTGTTAAAAATAAATATTATTTAATTCAGCTCAAATTTCAAATTTTATGCTTAATTACTACCAAACACTCTTTAAATAAATATAATTTCAAACAAGAAAAAACTAAATAAATATTGATTGGAATAAATTAAGGTTACAAATTAAATTCTTTAGAAAATTATTTTATCTTTGTTCAGCTCAAATGCCCAATTTTAAGCTTAATTACTACCAATAATCTTATCAATAAAAAGTAATTCAATCAAGAAATTAAAAAAGTAAATAAATATTAACTCGAATAAATTAAGGTTCAAAATTTCTCAATTTTGTCAGCAATTTGAAGAATTCTTGATGTTGAGCTCTAGCAAGCCAAGAAGAAGAATTACAAAGCAAGCTTGAAGATTAATTGTGTGGGTAAATAAATGGTAATGAAGGTACCTGTAGGAGAGGGTGGGAGGGGTGATGAGAGAGAAGGCAGTGAGGGCAAAAGCTCTGGCAACAATTCAAGCAGAAAATGTTCCTTTCGTTCTTCCTTCGATTCTCATGGACCCCACAAGGAGCGAAGAAAGACTCCGTCATCAAACCTTCAAGCCATGCAGGCTTCATCATCATCACCATCTCCTCCTCTTCTCCCTCTTCTCTCTCTCTCATCATCATACTCTCGCTCTCTCTCAGAGAAGAATGAATATCGAGAAATAACAGTGCCTCGGTCTGTGATGAATTGGCTAATTATATACTAGTACATGTGTGCCTTGGGTTATCTGTTTTTCACTTATAACTTTTTTTTGTTTGTTTAAACAAATATTTTATTATATTTAAGTTAAAATAATACTCCCTCCGTCCTATAATTTTTGTCCCTTATTCCTTTTTGGGACGTCCCATAATTCTTCTCTTTACTTAAAATAACAAATTATTACACACACTTTATTTAAGGCCCATTATCTTTCTCACAACCAACCACTCTCCAAAATTCTCGTGCCCAAAAGAAAGGGAACAAGAATTGTGGGACTGAGGGAATAGTTGTGAATTTTTTTCGTCGTAAAAAAATACTCCCTCCGTCCCATTGGAAGCGTCTTGTTTCCAATGGGCACGGATGTTAAGAAAATGATAATGTGTGGTGTATATTGTTTGACTTTTGGATAGTTAAATTTTGTCCACATATTCTTGCCTTTTTTAGAAACAAGATGCTTTCAATGGGACGCCCAAAATGGAAAACAAGACGCTTCCAATGGGACGGAGGGAGTATTAATAATGAGGAAGATGACAATGAAATGAAAAGTGGTGGTTTAGGACTTTATACATAGAACCTTTATAAGTTAATACTCGGTAAATTAACACTCTTTAAGATAATATTTATTTTTACCTCAATTCGGACCAATATAAAAAATTATCAAATTCGATAAAATAATACTTTTTATAAAACTACAATGTAAATCTAGAGTCCAGTCAATATCATAAATTAATAATCATTTAAAATTAACAACAGCACTAAGGCAATTTTGTGAAATATAATTCTATTGTTCCAAATTTTTTCTTAAAACTCAAATCTAATTGAATATCATCTATAACTTTTTTAATTGCATCAAAAAGTTATGTGTGTTGTTTTTTCGAATTGTACATAAAATTGTGAAAAGTCATTGCAATAAGTGATTCATTGCTCATGATTAGTTCCAAATAAATTGTATTAAATTTAGTATTTTTTTTATTATTTATTATTCATGAATGTTAACTATATTATTGTACTTGTTTTTTCAATGAATAAATTCATTATTTTTTAATAAATTAATATAATTCATTGTTTCCAGATAGTAAGTAGTAAAATGACATTAAATATCATATATAGATGAACTTATAACACTTTATATTTATCTAATTAAAATTCGATTTCATTGAAGTTCGAGAATTCTCTCTAAATTAATAAATATTAATTTATAAATAAATTAATATCGCTTTAAAATTTTCAGAACCCACTATTTTAATTAATTTATATTTGATTCTATTTAATTTTAATAATAATTATTTAATTAAACTTGAAGAATTTATAAACAATAAATATAAAATTATTTTTATCAAATTACTAACTAATATATTAAAATATAATTATAATTAAATTTGTAACTAAAAAAAATATTAATTTTAAAATTAATGATTTTTTGAAAAATTATATAAATATTTAAAGAATAAAATAGTCCAATAAATTAGATAGGTTGTAAACTGCAGCTAAAGCTGGATTATAGCAGCTTAAGCAGCTTCTCTATATTGTTCATATTTAATAGGGAATTTCTGTTGAAAACTGGATGTTCTAACACTCCAGCTATAGTTGAAAACCACAAGCGGCAGCTGGAAGCTGTTCCAAACACCAACTTAATTCTAAATCATGATTATATCGATACTCAATAAATTACCAAATCTGTACAAAGTTTTACAATCCTATAATTAATTGCATCTATAAAACACTGTGAAATAACAACAAATTATAGTAAGATTTGAATATTTTGATATTTGACCACGATATAACCACCCAACAACTAAAACTAGGGGTGGATTGGTACGGTACATCGAGTTTTTTTTTCCTTATACCGTATACCGTACCGAAAATAGCAGTATGAAGATTTTTCATACTTTTACCATACCGTTATTTGTTATTGAAATAATCATACCGTATATCGTACCGAAAATAGCAGTATGAAGATTTTTCATACCTTTACCATACCGTTATTTGTTATTGAAATTAATCATACCGTATATCGTACCGTGTTATCGATATACCGTATCAATCTTCGATATACTGTAAAATACGATATATATTACATTTACGATATATGAAATATTGACGGTAAGCCGATATGTAATGATATGCCTAAATTTAATATTATTTATTTAAAAGCACATCCAAATATATTTAAATTTATAAATATATAATACATGTGTCGATATTATTAATAAAATAAGTATACTTAATATATATATATATCATGTTTTATTAAATGGATATATAATAGTACTAATTATATTTTCTTTTATAATTTTGGTAATATTTTTTACATAATTATTATCTCATAAATATAAAATATTAGATAATACATTAATTAGTATAAAAGATAATAAAGTTTAGAAATACTTAACACTATATAACAATAAATATACCGACGGTATGGTATCATATTATATCAAAAATATATTAAAAATATCAACTTTTAAATATATTTTCAGTACGGTATGTGCACTATACAAATTTTTCGGTATATTTATCCACCCTAACTAAAACCATCAAGGGGCCCAAATTAGCATATTCATATTATGGGCCTGAAATAATTTAATGTCATGCTGCTACTTGTGGACAGCCCAATTTATTTCCTTTAATCCTTTCTTCTAAACAGAATTGTAGCCCACGCAGATCACACGTCCAATCCAAATATTTCTTTTAGAGTGAAACGAAAACTTTCCCAAATCACAGTAAAAAATCAAAATCAATATACCGTAATCCTTCGTACCAATTCGGTCGGACATCCCTCCGCCGCCGGCGAAAGAACTGAGATGTGCGAGAGCGATCCTACGTCGTTTTGTGCGTGGTTGCTGCATCGTTTTAAATCAGCAACCTACATCATTTTTGGTCGAGGGATTTGCTTAATTTCTACAAGAAAATATTTTTGGGTGGTTTTTATAATTTCGTCACTTTGTTGTTTAATTACGTGAACTGATAATTCTTTAATATTTTGAAAGGCAAGCAAATACAGACGGAACTTTCCCCCTTCAATCTTGACCTCTCTCTCAAGTACATAAATACTTGGCAAGAACTTGTAGCAGGCAGTTCGTGAGGAGTTGGAAAGATGGAAAACGGAGGCGAAGTAGGCGTACGTACGGTATAATCTTATTGTTGTGAATCTTTTAGCGGTAGAATTCATTTTGATAATTCTTCTTTGAATTTCAGATTTTAATAATTAATTGCCCCCACCCACCCTTGAAGGCTATATTCGTCAATTCACCCCCTTCAACTGATTCTCGCTTCTCTGTGTTCTCTCGTATTTAACCACCAAACTGAATCATCCCTCTCTCTGTATACACTCAATCTCGAACTATATATATTGACAATTGAACGGCAGATCTAGCGGAGATCTAGAGAAGTCTCACAATTACGCGATGACGGAAACGGTGTTGGAGAACAATGCGCCGCCGCAGTCGCTGCTCGAGAGGGTTAAGGATTACGGACAGGAAGATGTGTTTGCGCTTTGGGATGAGTTATCGCCCGAAGAACGAGACACTCTCGTCAAGGATATCGAGGTTACTTTTTTTTTTCGCGTGTGTTGGAGAAATCTAAGTAAAGAGATTTGCATTTGTTGGTGTCGGTTTCCTGTTCGATCACATTACTGGAGTGTGCGTAAATTTAGTGAAATGGAAGAATTCGAGATTGAAAGTGTTTTTTGTTATGCGTAGTTGATTGATTTGTTCCGTGATGTTGTAGATGTTTGACGTAATCGTTGAATTCGATATATTTGTTATGTAGATATACGCTTCCTGATCTTTGCCGTTAGGTTGTAATTATTTGAATGCTCGAGTGTGTCTGTTTATTTTTCGATCTTAGAGTTAATGTTGTAATCACTGCAGAGTTTAGATCTTCCCAGAGTTGATCGGATTATTCGGTGCTCGTTCCACTCTCAAGGTTTTTACTTAAATTCCATTTCACAGTTTGCATGGTCCAAATAAACTGTTTATGTGTGTGTGGTTAAGGGATTTTGCTTGATTTGGTAGGGCTTCCAGCAGCCGCCATAGAGCCAGTTCCAGAGAGCAATGTTTCGACTGTAGAGAAGCGAACAATGGAAGAAAGACAGAGGTGGTGTAAGATGGGATTAAAGGCTATATCAGATGGAAAGTTGGGTGTGCTACTTTTATCTGGTGGACAGGTTAGTTGATCATTTGCCATTAGTTGATTAATGAAAAAGATCAACTTATCTTGTAGGAAAAGTATCTTGAGATAAGACATCGGTTTGTGAAAGAAATCTATATTGAGGACTTTTTATTGGTTGACTAGAAAAGATGGTTGATTTGGTGATAGAGTTAGGTGAAATGTCACTTTTTATGCTAGTGCACGATGACTATGTGATGGTGCAATTTCTGACTTATTGGTAATCAGGATGAGGAAAAAAATGCTTCTAGAGCTACAGAGCTTGTAACAAACGTAGTTCATGGGGGCATGTGTGATTTGAATTCTGTGGTTTGAAATGATGTTGCCACATATTTATGGGAAGTATGCTTATGCATGACTTGATTGAGAATTCTGTGATCAAGTGATACTTTGGACCCATTAGTAGAAGATTACTTACTTTTCTCAGAGATGATTGTCAGGTTTTGGCTGATGTCATTCTAGGTCATACATATAACTATACATTTGCTATCATGTTGGTGTATTTCTGCTTAATGGTGTAAGGGAATTTGTTCTGCTCAATTATAAATTCACATACAAGGTTTTGTCACTAATGGCAGTATGTTGTTGCACTGACATTACACTTCTGGTATATTTTAGGCACAGTTGGCTAAGTTTTAGTTCATGTTCCCAGTGTGATTTTTGAATGTTTTGAATGTAGGGAACTCGTCTTGGAAGCTCTGATCCAAAAGGCTGCTTCAGTAAGTAAAGCTGATGTTTGCTTGACTTAGATTTATGCTAACTATATCAGAGAACTTTCATTTCTATGTATCCTGAGATGATGATGTACCACTCTTCCTTCCATGTAGTTATTTTCTTGTCTGTCTGCATAAAAACAATTGGAAAGATAAAATGATACTTTCCTTTGGTTGAAAGCTCAACTTTCAGTTCAAATTCCTAATACCTCTTAAATTAGTCACTATATGAACTTTCTGCCATTCCCTGTTTGATTTTAGGCAACATTTTCTGTTTTAACCATAACAAACTTGTTTTCCTTATCCCCATTACAGACATTGGACTTCCCTCCGGGAAATCACTTTACCAACTCCAAGCTGAGCGAATTCTGTGTCTTCAAAGATTGGCAGCTCAATCTATCAACGAGGGTGAGTACTCCTATAATATAACTCTCCTGTTTGACTTGCATGCTTGATCACTCTGCCGTGTGCAGGTTCTGCAAGTGTTCCTCCTATACATTGGTATATAATGACCAGTCCATTTACTGATGAGCCCACCCGCAAGTTCTTTGAAAGCCACAAATATTTTGGCCTTGAAGCAGATCAAGTAGGAATGTTTACTATCTAGTTTTGATTTTCTAGGATTGTGAACAATGATGACTCAGTGTAAGACTGAACTGGATTACAGGTTACGTTCTTCCAGCAGGGGACCATTCCTTGTGTGTCAAGAGATGGTAGATTTATAATGGAGGCTCCACACAAAGTATGTTTCGTCTCAATTATTTTAATACAAACGTTTCACTGTTACTCGATAGATATTTTGTCACCTCAGTGTATATTCGTGTAAATGTGTTTGCTAACTAAAAGTTTTGAGATGTTTTAAAAAAGGCACATAAAATGGATATTGTTTCTTGTAGAGTGGTATTACGGTTGATGTCTGGCTTCCCAAAATATTCAGAATTGTGCTTATCTTTTGTCTTTGCTTAAAATTTTCTAACACATGCAAATTTCTAAATCCAGGTTGCAAAGTCTCCTGATGGGAATGGAGGAGTTTATGCAGGTAAAGTAAATTAAGAAAATTGCATGCATTTTACATTTTTTTGTGTTGTAACCCTTTTTAGGATCGGTAATATATTGAGAGTTAATAAGGAAAATTAACACTGCAGCTTTGAAATCTTCAAAGTTGTTGGAAGATATGGCTATGAGAGGGATAAAATACTTGGACTGTTACGGAGTTGATAATGCTCTGGTGAGTTATTTCTTCAATCATCTTTATTGTCTTGGTAGAGTCACCTTGAGATATGTTCTAAACATGATCACAAATGAATGTCTTATAAACAGGTGCGTGTTGGAGATCCTACTTTCTTGGGTTATTTTATGGATACAGGTGTGGCAGCTGCTGCCAAGGTTGTCCGAAAGGTGTGTTGTTTTCGTTTCTGTATAGCAAAAGTGTAAATACACCATATTTTATGGTTTTGTATTTATTTGTCGGATTGTAGGCGTACCCACAAGAAAAAGTTGGTGTATTTGTTCGCCGAGGGAAAGGTGGACCTATCTCCGTGGTTGAGTACAGTGAACTGGACTCATCGATGGCTAGTGCAATCAATCAGGAAACTGGCCGCCTTCGCTTTTGCTGGAGTAATGTACTACCCATACCCTTCTTTTTCTTTCTAAACCTTCCATTCTCCTTGTTCGTTTTGGATTATACTAATGGCCATTATTCTTGAGAATGTAAATGCATTGCTAGATCTTTTAAGTTTTTTAGAACAAAATATTAGTTTTGTTTTATGAGCTTTGAAACAAAGCTTAATGGGGATATAATATAATTGAAATGAGACATAAGTTTGAACTTTTAGTAGCCATAGTAAAGCACCGGAAAATCCACATCCTCTTCTTTACCTGCTGTCTGGTTCTTGCATGTGGAATCTCTATCAGCTAGGTGATGCTTGATTCGAAAACTAAAAGAATGCCATAAATATACTAACTGTTCTACTTTGTGGCTTTTTCGAATATCCTCATTGACATAGCTGAATAAGCTTTCTTCTTAGGCAATTGTTATTTGCACTTTAGCTAACGAAAGTACACACTATTTAATGCACATTACATGTTTTTTCGTCTGATATCAAATAAAGTATGACTTTTACATCAACTTTTTTCATGTTCATTTTTCTTTCTGAAATCTTCCTCATTTCAGGTTTGCCTACATATGTTCACCTTGGACTTTCTGAACCAAGTAGCAAATGGTCTTGAGAAAGACAGCATGTCAGTATTATCTCCACTTCTTTTTGTGCAAGCTGATTTGTTGTCATTGTTGGATGATAAATTGTGTTCTTGCTGTAATTGCAGCTATCATCTAGCAGAAAAGAACATCCCTTCAATCCATGGACACACGGTCGGATTCAAGCTAGAGCAATTTATATTCGACGCATTTCCTTATGCACCTTCCACCGCACTTTTTGAGGTACACATCTTACTCTTCTTCATGCTTGTCCTTTTCGAGAAATCTGTATAAACCTATGCTGTTACTATATCATGGTATAGGTGCCGCGTGAAGAAGAATTTGCCCCAGTGAAAAATGCCAACGGATCAAACTTTGACACTCCAGACAGTGCCCGGCTGCTTGTCCTTCGTCTGCACGCTCGTTGGGTAGTTGCTGCTGGTGGCTTCTTGACTCATTCAGTTCCCCTATATCAAACTGGTACTTCATAACTATAACTGAACCATAACTAGTTAAATCAACTTATACCTAAAATGGTTTCTTTTCGGCTATGATTTAGGCGTGGAAGTTTCGCCTCTTTGCTCTTACGCCGGAGAAAACCTTGAGGCTATCTGCAGGGGAAGGACGTTTCATGCACCTTGTGAGATTACATTTTAGCTTAGCTATCCAATGAGTTCTGATGTGATTTTAGCAGTTTGTTTTTTTTCTCTTTTTTTTCACTTCCATTTGAGGCTTGTAAATTGTTGACGAGTATGAGATGGGTTTTAGCTATGTTTTTTTTAATGATTATGATGGTAGCTGTGTAAGGCTCGGGATTTTCTATTACATTTTCACGAGATTTCGTTTCTACTAGTTAATGTGAGTGTACCATTTTGTTCACTAATTTATTGACACGCCGCAAGTGTACGCGTGCAATTGCAGATAGAGAAGTAAGGTCGATCCCACAGAGACTAATTAAACTAGTGAATAATAATTTTCATTGTTGTTCTCTATTTAGACTATGCAGATTAATGAGTTACTAAACCTAAAAGCACGCAATTTGAATAACCAAATAAATAACTTAGAAGAAAATGTGGGAAAACTTATTCTAGGGATACGATTTCAGTAGACGATTTATCAAACTTCACTTTAGCCAATCAATTACTAACAAGACTTATTCTCTCCTAAAACGATCACAATTTAGCCTAAATAACCTTTTGGGCGTACCTAGACCGTAGATAGCATGTTTGTAAAATTGTCTCAAAGTAATTACTAGCATGTTACTCCTAAAAGCTCATAGGATCTATTGTTCTCACATTAACATTGAAGCTTTTGGGCGTTGAATGATTAATATGTCTTGAGGTTTTTATATTCTTCAAATCTTAGCCCTAAGTAAGGGCTTTTATGTAATTCCCGCGGATTTAAAACAGCAGCCAAAAAGACCCCGACACGGTCGCGTCGGGGTAGCAGACAAGTCCTTTTTCTTTGCTCTGTAACGTCCCAAACGCGGTCGCGTCTGGGTCGTGTCCTGCTTTCTTTAATCCCTGTTGTGATGACCCCATGCAGTCGTATCTGGGTCGTCACAGCTTACAACTCCAACTTCTTTTGACTCGTTCTCACTCGTTTTAAGTCAAATCTCGAGTCGTCTTCGTCCATTTACTTGTATCGAGCTGTAATTTGACTCCATTGCACTCAAACACCATGATTTTCACCAATTTCTCTGAAATTTAAATAAAAAGACAAGCAAATATCACATTCTACAAAATTAAACAAATTCAATCAAAATATCCCAAACATGATTTTCCATCTAAAATTGACATCAAAACACGATATGAACTAGGAAAAACTCATGTTTATTACATTTCTATCCCAAATATAATTTCTTGTCTGTTACAAATAGGTGTGGATGAATTCAAGGGGCGAGTGGAGACCGTTCCAAAATCATGTAAATCTTATTTATTTTTATATTAAACATTTATAATTATATAATTAAAATTGCCGATTTCGCCAAATCCAAATTTTCAGTACCTAAATCCTTACTGATAGGGGGCCAAGGTCTATAGTATTGTTCAAGCAGAAATTTCATTTAGCAACGTCCGCACTTGTAATCTTGATTCAGAATATATAAATAGTCATTTTAAATAAAAAAATAAAGTAAAATTGAACGGATGAATTTGTTCTTATTATTAATTCCTAATTTTAAATCTGAAAATTGAACTGTATTTTAGTCGTTTTATATGAGAATTAACTATGAAATCATTTTTCGAGTTTTTGGCATTGTCTAATTATTAAAATAATAAATAAATAAATAAAGAACTAATTTCTGACTTCAAGTTTTCACTAAAGAAACCTTACACTGAAAAACCCCAATTAGGGTTCAAGTCTCTTTCTGGACAAGGTACGCGAAATCGATTTCTCGTCTCTCCTTTCGATCTATGCTAATGCGCATTCGTGCAGTAACATATCTGGTGTTCGTAAGATTTTCTGTTATCTTATAGTGATTGATGAAAGTATTAGTTTTAATCGGAGCTAGACTTCCTATGGACTTGCTGCTATATTTAATTCATTCAATGCTAGAGTTTTCCAGAATTCTCAATTTTATGTTTTCAAAGACGTGGTTGTTTGGAATTCGATGAATTCATAGATTCATAAGCATTTTAGGTTCAGGTTTTTGTTTCTTAAATGTCTGGGCGATCTCCTTTTTCGCTTTCGGTAAAAGAAATTGCATTTGGTGCGGAAATGCTGCAGTTCCGATTTGTGTTTTAGGTCTTGACTCTTGATAGACGTCTTGATTTTGATAGAGTTTTGTGCATCCTGTTAAGATATTTTGTTTGTTGTGATTTGTTTTATCTTTGGGACATTTGGTCATCCAATTACTTGAAAATTTGTATTTTTTCTTTTCAGGCTCTAAATGATATATATGTGAGTTGAATATCAAGCTACTCTTGAAATTTGGAAATGAATTTAATTGCAAGAACCAGACACCATTTATCCAATGGATCATTCAGTAAACATATATACTCCCCTCTCGTTGCATCTTCTCGTAAGTCGATCATTCGACACTTTGCTCAACCTGCAATGGCAGAGAATGAAGAGCCAGAAGTAGAAATAGACCGAAGACGCCTCCCAGCAGATTACGATCCTTCAAACTTCGATCCAACAGAGCACCGTAGCCCTCCATCCGAGCAAGTATGGAGGCTTGTCGATGAAATATCCGGACTCACCCTTGCTGAAGTTGCAGAGCTCTCTATCATAATGAGGAAGAAGATGGGTATGGATGAGAGGCTGGTTGTAGGAGTGATGAAGCGCGGTGCTGGTGGGGTAGGAGGAGGAGGGGTGAAGGTTGCAGCGGTGAAGGAGGAGAAGAAGCCTGAAAAGACTGCTTTCGAACTCAAGATGGAGTCTTTCGATGCAGCTTCGAAGCTCAAGGTGATTAAGGAGATTAGGAGTTTTACAGACTTGGGGTTGAAGGAAGCTAAGGAGTTGGTTGAGAAGGCACCAGCTGTTCTCAAGAAGGGTGTTTCCAAGGCCGAAGCAGAGCAGATTATCGAGAAGATGAAAGCGGTTGGGGCGAAAGTCGTTATGGAGTGATGGTATGCAGTTGTTTTTCTTTCTTGAGATCTTCTCCATCTGGTTAGTGGAGTTTTGGGATGACTATCCAGTTCCATAGATCGATTTTGATTCAGCAGTAATAACGGTGGCAGTTTCGTATACACGTTTCATGTCTATTTAGTTGTTCTTGGATAGGAATTTGCTTGTGGAGTTTTCTCTCTGCTAATATTGCATCACTTCTTGTGAGTTGTGGATGTGATGCATTTTCTGGACTAGAGATGTAAAAGGAGAGAGATCACGTGTTTTGACATTTGTTTGTTAAAGACTGTCATCTTGAGCAATTCTTGAAGCATCAAATCTAATTGGATTCAGCCCTTTCCGACATTATATGGAGTTGATCAAATGCTACATTTAAATAAATTATAATTCAGCTGTATAACAAAATTAAATAAATATAAAATTTATCCTATAATTCACCATACTCACTCCGAAACGCACCCCTTGCATTTCAAACTATTAAGTAAAACCCTTTCAGCATAAACCCCTTCCAGCTGAAATAGTTCTCTCTCTCTTCCCAATCTCTCTGAGGTACGCTCTCTATCCCCACTGATTTTGAATACGTCAGATCTTGATTATATTTTGCCTGGTGATTGGTGAAACAATTCTTATAGCTTCAGGAACTCTATAATTCTTCGCATGTGGTTCTCGAAAGGGATATATGATTGGCTATGTTATTTTCACTTTTCGCGATTTTGAATGATATTTTTCGTCGGCAATGGTTGAGTCGAATGTGGGCCTTCCGATTCATGAACATAAATCTGAGATTTAGGTGCTAATTTTGAAATTTCAATGCATGATCGAACTTTGAAGATGTTTTATACTGAATGATTGAAGAATATGATACAATTTTCGCGGAAAAAGACATAAAGCACATTTCTATAATCTTTTCCCCCTTGCTGCATTTCTACCCTATAAAAAATTTGATAATATGATGTTTCTGGTATTCTACAGGGATTCTGCATCATAGGTGTTGGATATTGGTGTTGGTAGAGGTGAATTTAGTACCAATTTGGTAATGAGTTTGATTTCAAAATTCAGAAACCATTTACCTTATGGATCCTTCAAACATATATGCTCTCCTGTCATTGCATCTCGTTCGTTCTATCAAGCCGATTGGGGTGGATAAATGTTTCTCTCAAACTGCAACGTTCGGTTATGAAGATGAAGTAGTAGAAATAGACCAAAGAATGCTCCCTGCTGATTATAATCCTGCGACTTTTGATCCCACAGACAACCGTGGCCCTCCGACCAAGCGTGTTTGGAGGCTCGTTGATGAAGTGTGTGGACTCACACTCGCTGAAGCTAACGAACTCTCCACTATAATGATGGAAAAGTTTTGTTTTATGATGATGAAGAGGTTGACTATGAAGGGGAGGTTTGAGATTATGGCGCGGAGCCATGCTGGAGCGGTTGCTAGTGCTGCAGTGGTGGCGGAGAAGAAGGGTGAGAACGCGACTTTTGAGCTGAAAATCGAGTCTTATGAAGCAGTGTCGAAGCTCAAGATTATTAAGGAGCTTCGGAGTTTTATGGATTTGGGACTGAAGGAGGCAAAGGAGCTGGTGGAGAAGAGTCCTACTGTTCTTAAGAAGGGAGTGGTGAAGGAGGAGGCGGAGAAGATTATTGAGAAGATGAAAGCAGTTGGGGCGAAAGTCGTTATGGTATGAACTTTGTCTCTTTTGTTTGCATCTTCTCAATTTTACTTGTGTAGGTGTTGGAGAAACTATTGAGCATTTGTTTACAGTCATATAAAGAATTTTGCTTCTGAATAAGATGATTTTCTTTGCCTTTTGATGGGATTTTGCTTCTGAATAAGATGGCAATAGATTATGATATTATGAGTTGTTGTGAAAAAATGCAAAATTAGATTCTATGTTAATTGTTAATCTTGTTGGATTTGATGAAGTTGCTGAGCTTGAACTGTTTTTCAAGTATTCTAGTTGAAAAATAAGATCTTGCAATTTAACTTTGTATTAGAAGTTGAAGATGATACTGTTTGACAACTGTACATCAGAGTAGCTGAAAATGGCTATACAAACTACATTAGGTTAAGAGTGAACTGCTTGTGGATGATAATAAATACGAACCAAGTTGCGTTTAGGAACGATGAACTAAATCAATTGACAGCCTGCTTTGATGCTGGATTGAAAATGCATTCCAGCAAACATGTGCATTCGGGCTAGCTCTTGTATCCGATTGAGATGCATAGTAGGATTCCTTGGTGGAAATGTAGGAATTTGGAGCAATCATGCATCTAAACCTATTCTGAATGTGTTTTTGATGAACAAGCTTCTGACTTGAAACTCTATTTGGCTTCCAGTTTTGAGTCTCCATCTGTTACCCGTAGCAAACTAGTGTTAATTCAGTATAAAAACCAATGAGAGAGAGAGAGAGAGAGAGAGAGAGAGAGAGAGAGAGAGAGAGAGAGAGAAGTTAGTTCAATGTTTTTGCAAATAGGGACCTGCATGTTAGGTGGATAAACATAGATCTCTAGATATGCTCTTCAAGAATAGCACTTTTTTGTCATGCTATACCATCCCTCTTTCAGTTTGTTGTGATTCATAAGAACAGTTAAGTGCCGATGCTCTAAAATCCAAATACCCCTGCAACATGTTTTATTGCAAAAACACTTTTAGTTCCAGATTATTGCAACTAAACCAAACTAAAGTAAGACAAGCGTACCATTTGGTCCCATTGCAGTCCAGTGGTTGTTGCTTCCTGCTCCAAATGTACCTAGAATAAGCAATCATCAAGAAAATTTAACCACTAATGAGAACTGAGAGAGAGAGAGAGAGAGAGAGAGAGAGAGAGAGAGAGAGAGAGAGAGAGAGAGAGAGAGATTTCACCTTGTCTTTTGCTGAGCTGATTTCCTCTATTTTAGTCTTACTCTGAGCTAATTCTTCAGATTCACGAAGAGCATAGTTTGAGGGAGATGACAAAGTTTGAACCGAATTATTAACACTCTCACACTTTCTAAAAGCCTCTTCTACTGCAGCAAGAGCAATTCTATAACTCTCTTGGCATAGTGAACCTTCATTCCCTAGCTTACAAGCTAGCCGGTATAACTCATTACAACGCTCATTCCTTGACTCAATCCGATCACCTCGTTCCACTCCCTCTCTACTCCTAGCATCCTTTGTCCATCTTCTCAAGATATACTTGGCTGGGATGCTATTCACACCACAGATTTGAAGAACAATCATCACATGCCTGCAAAGAAAACCATTATACTCAAACATGAAGCATGAACACAATGTATCCGATTTCTCTTCGTTCCACACAACTCGATAAACTTGGTTCTCTTCAAAATCATGGACCTTGAATGTAGTTGTGAAATCTTCTTTCCTTTCGATTTTCGGGTGACAAGCAACCACTCCCAAAACCTCAACTTGGAACTTCTTGAATATAGAATGAGTATATACCTCTGCCATTTGCTTTCCATAAGGAGATGGAGATTTCAATACTGGCTTTCTCTGCCAACTATCTAAATCTGCTTTAGCTTCATCTTCATACCTCTCCTGCAACATTGTGTTAAACTGGTGCAAGAACTCTTTCAATCTAGTCTTACGCAGCAAGCATCTATCTACAAGAGAAACTACGCTTTCAAGACGATGTGGGGTCGACAAACCTACCAAAACTGCATCTTTTACATACACAGGAACCCATTTTAGTCTATCCTCATGAAGAGAAACAACCCATGTATCAGTTCTCAACTCAAACCTATTCACCAATTTCCACCACCTCTTCTCAAACTGTTCTTCACTTTGAGACTTCAAAATGCACTTATAAAACTTGCTTATAAATCTGTCATGCTGCCGAATTACACAACCTAACTTCTCTGAAACCTTACTCAAAACATGCCATAAACAAAAACAATGGCGGGAGCTAGGAAGAACTTCGGCTATAGCTTCTTCCAATACACGGTCTTGATCAGTCAAGATCACTTTAGGAGCTCGCCCGTGCATAGCTCTAAGCCACGCGCGAAGAATCCAAACGTAGGAAGACTTGCTCTCATCAGCAAGAAAGCCATAACCAAGCAAGATGAACTCGAAATGATTATTCATGCCAATGAAAGGAACAAATGGGAACTTGGACTCATTCCTTCTATACATAGTGTCTAACAGCACTACATCTCCAAAGCTAACATAATCAATCCTCCCTTTTGCATCAATCCAAAACACATTTCTTAGAAACTGCTCTTTGTTCAAATCAATTGCATAGAAGAAATAAGGATTTTCATCTTGCATATACGAGAAATATTCAAGTAATACCTCTGCATCTCCCTCTTTGAACCCTAAACTCGAACAACTCGAGCTCGAAATAGTGCTCACATGGCGATTCAAGCCTAGACTCATCTTCTTCCTCTTAGGCTGATTAGCGTTCGATTTAGTGACACTCTTGTCTATAACTAGATCATGATTATGCTCTCCAACAAAACTACTCACGATCCATCTCCCATCCTGCCTTCTCTTCACGTGCATACGAGCTTTGCAATCGGTTTTCAACCACGATCGGTTAATACGACCTCGTTTCTTCTTCGCAGCGGCGTTTACTGTGAGGTCTGAGTTCCCTTTTACACTAGCGTCTGGCTTGGTTCCATATCTAATACAGACAAACTTAGCATCGATGAATTTGCCGGAAATTCTAGATCGACGGCTGGCCTTTATGATGGCGGAGAATCCAACGGACTGTGCGTGTTGTTGGTAGAAGTTGAACGCCTCCTCCTTGGAATCAAACTCCATGCTCTCGTGCGGCTCCGATGATGATCGATTACTCGTCTCAACTCGATCGCCATCGTCAGCTGCTTCATCTCTAGCAATCGCATTAAAGTTTCCGCTTGATGGAAGCTCGGGATCAAGTCTCATTGAGGTATCGATCTATCTCTTTTACGATGAAAAATTACTTCCAACAAGCCTGCACATCAGATATGGAAGCTTTCACCACGAGAGAGAGAGAGAGAGAGAGAGAGAGAGAGAGAGAGTACAACTACCACTATCAGTCTATCACAAAGCAGCAACTGTACTCAAGAAGCTCACGCAAAATTGAACGCGCCCAGTAGCACAATAACAGAGATTTTACAAGCATAATCAGAATTTCGCCATTAATAACGCAAAAGGCAGAAGAGATTAATGAAATTTTGAAGATTTGTGGAAGAATTTGCAGCTGAGAAATGCGTTACTGTTGACCAAGTGGGATCGTGGCACAGCAACTGAGATTTGGGGGCGAGTACAGAAGCGAGTTTTCAAATTCTCGGACAAGGGCTACAAGAGGTCGTTTATCGTACTCGCAGCTCCACTCGCGACTCCAGATTGGGGTGGATAATGTGGGCACTCCAATTACCCCGGCTTAGGGGTACAGCTTAAACTTTTTTTAAGTGCTTAAATTAAAGAGAAGTTGGTAAAAATGACTTATTAGAAAATTTGTGGTGTGTTTGCAAAAATTATTTAAAAGAAGAAAAAATTAAAAAAATAGTGTTTGCAAAATTTATATTGTAGTAGCTTATTTTGTTATATAAGTAAAATGTCAAATCATAACTTATCCGAAATTACAAATATGTCATTAAGTTGGAGAAGTTGGTAAAAACCAACTTCAACTTATTCAACTTAAATGTAGAGAATTTTTTCGAATTTAAGCTGTTGAAAACACCTAAAAACAGTTTTTCCTTAAATTAAGCTATAAATTGAAAAATTTAAGCTATTGCAAACACCATCTTAGTAGCGTCTGGAATCAATTTATTGTCCACAGATAAAGGCACACATTGCAATCAATTTAAAGATTATGGAAATATAAATTGTTTTGTTAAATATTTAATGGATAAATACTAATTCTAGTTAATGTGTTACTGTGTATATATATTTAATTTTCTTTTACAGTAGGGGATGGTGTGTTTAATTCGTATAAATTAAATTTTATATTCTCATGTGAAAAAATCATATTAATGTCGTAGCAGTTAAACTGCATAGCATGTGGCCAAATATCATTAGTTCAAATTCCACCGTTCGTTATATGGAATTTACCCGAATACATGCGTCTTCTCTACCTTAATTTTCTTTCAAAATACATGATCTCAATGCAACAAAAATAAAAACCGGGAACTTAGTGCAGTTTGTAGACTATCGCAGAACATTTATAATTTAATATTCGATAAATTAATAAACTCTCTAAGATAGTACTTTTCTTCGGTCCTGACTTGGGCCAGTGTAAAAAATAATCAAATTCGATATAATAAGATAATATTTTTTAGAAAATTCCAGTGTAAATATATGATCTCGTCAATATCATTAATTAATAATTATTTAAACATAACCAATAATACTAAGACAATTTTGTGAAATATGATTAAAGTGTTGTCTATTTTTTTCTTAAAACTTAAATATAATTGAATCTCATCTCTAATATTTTCTAATTACATAAAAAAAATTCCAGTGTTGTTTTCTCGAACTGCACCATAAAATTATGAAGATCCTAGACGCAATAAGTGCTTTCTTATGCGTAACTGGTTCCAAATGAATTGTACTATCTTTAGTATTTTTTATTATTGATTGTCGATGAATGTTAACTATACCATTTTACTTGTTTTTTAAATGAATAAATTATTTCTTAACAAATTGATAGTACAATTCATTATTTTTAAAAGGTAAATAGTAAAATGACATTAAATATGATATATAGATAAACTTATAACTTCTTATATTCATCTAATTAAAATTCGATTTCGTTGAAGTTCGAAAACACTCTCTAAATTAATAAAATCTCATGATCCCGACAATATTAATTTAGAGAGGTTTAACTGTATTACACAATAATGTAATTTATTCAGTACATAGTTTGAATAATGGTTGCAGACAAAGGTGAAGATCAAGATACAGAAATACCAACCTTAGATGAAGGAAGATTCAATGAGAGTCATAGGAAGGACTGTTGTATTTTGTGCTTATGCCTATTAATAGGTCGTTGGTGTGATGTGCACAATAGTTATTAGTATGACTCATCTTTATTTTATTTGCTTGTAGTACCGTTTGTAAACTGGCCTTATATGAGTATGGTTCTACTTAAATGAAAGCAAAGCTTCTGCCCTTTCTCACCAACACTGCCACTTTGGCTCCACCGGAGCCCCCTGCGACCACAAACACGTGAGAAATTTAGGGTATAAATCTACATTTTAGACAAATTTACACATTTTGAGTCCCCAAAATTTAGAATCAGGTGAAATTCACAGTTCAAGGATATCAGTTGGTACTTGATTCATGAATCCATAGTTTGTAGCAAAACTAATTCCTAGATTAGTGAGATTTAGATTAATTAATCGCAAAACAAGCAAACAATTATATTAATTCCTATAAAAAGGCAACGTCGGCCCTGAGGGTGGGCAAAACCGGACAACCATCCAAACCCAAAATGTATAAATTTGTCTAAAATGTAGATAGTATAATTTTAACTTTAAACCAGAACACGTATGTATTATTTCCAATAGACTAAAGCATTTTTAGATGGTTTATATACAAATCAATAGAAATGTGAAATTTTAGGGCCCCGATTCTTATCCTAGGGAAACTCATTTTTTTTTATTTTTGACCAGGGCTTATGAACGACCCTGAAAAAAGGGTAGCTAGAGTTATGTTCTTTTGTAGACTCGTATGCCATCAAATAAGTTTGGTACACGATTCATGAATCCATAATTTGTTTATTTGAGATATGAATATACATGCATCTCTTTCCAGACCCGAAACCCAAAATTTCGCACGCTTTGTTATATGTTACACACCCAATATACGTAAATCAAGATCCAATGATCAGATATTTTATTACACTAGAATATAATTACACATACTAGTATTGATATTTGATGAGAATGAAATCTAAGATGAAACTGGATGCTGATTTAACTTAGATTCAAACTTTTTTTTATACAATTTATTTCTATTTCGTCAGACCTCACGTTGAAGTACATGATTAAACTGTAGATGCAAAACAGTACAAGAATGTGAAAGTAAAGAGAGAATCTACTCTTAATTTTAATATTTTCACCCATAATTAAGTATGATTTGATTTAACTTTTATAATTTAATTATGATGAGATCTGATAAAGTACAGCTTTAAGCATATGTTAAAATATACATTTGCAACTTTATAATTAAGGTGCCCATGATTGACCTCCCTCATGATGACTATTGATTGACTAATCTTTTCAAAGATGAGAAATTAATTATGATATTAGTTAATCAATCTAAAGGGGATACTAATTAATTAATAGATTCTTGAAACTGGCGAATAATAATTTTAATATTTCTTGCTAAGACTGGCAAAATCCTCGTCACACCATAGTCAAATTGGTGTGCTATTATATTGTATTAATCTGACAATCCACAATATTTATTGTAGTGATAATGTAATACTAGCTTTACCACACTTGCTCTAATCATTTTCCTTAATTTTATTTATTTTCTGACCGCTGCTTTTAGATCTTGTAATAAATATATTTTATTTCGAGATTTAAGAGTCGTGATTTATGGGAAACTTAATTTATTAATCTGGGTTGCTTTTCCGTCAGGAAAATTATATAAATCTATAGTATTTTTGTATAATGAGAGAAATCTATTTGATTTAGGGGTATAAATTTGCAATTTTGCACGGAACAAAATAATAAATATTTTTTCGAAAATATATACAAATATGAGTTAAATATCCAATTTAATTTGGTGGATTATTGTTCCTATGCACCCTTAGATCCACTAATATCTATTGTTCCTATGCAAATAAATCTAATAGTTTTCTTTACCAAAATTTGTAATTGCTACAGAATTATGTATCGGGAAAATCTAATGTTTTGATTTTATGATGACTCGATATGGTGCAGTTTAAATTGGAAGTGAAATGTCTTCAAGGTCAATATATAGTATTTGCCTTGGTTTTATCAAGTTTAGTTGGAAGTTGTACTAAAACTAGTTTAAAAACTGTATTAAATATCAATTATCAAACCAATCTTCTGTAATATATGAGTAGCCGTTGCATATGCTACTGTCTGCGAATAAGAATATTTGACCAGTCGTTTAAATAATGAAAAAAATATAAATTTTAAATAATGTCCAAATTAATAGATTATTTTAGTTTTCTATATGTTTTGCGTACTTTTTGCCGTAGGACTAATAATCGAAAACACAAGTGCATTTTCAAAGAAAGTAATACTGAAATCCATCAATATTAGAATACATTTTGATTATTAATGAATCATGTAAAAAAATGGTAAACAAGTAAAACTAATGAGTTTTAAATAACACAAACAAGTATTATTAAAATCCTAAGATGAAAAGAACTCATAATCAAATCCAATGTTAATATCTCTTAAACTAGAAATAAAATACTACTCAAATTAAGTGGGTGTTTGGAACAACTTATTGAAAATTGCTTTCAGCTTTAAGCTAGTGTTAGAGTGTTTGGGACTCTCAGCTTAAAACTGAGATTATCTAAAATTAGGTCGAAAATTGAGAAGCAGTTGAAGCTGCTCCACCTCAGCTTCTAGCTTATATTTTTTCCGGACCAAATCACCCTTAATAGTTTTATCTAATTCCAAAAATATTCATAACCCTAAAATTATGATATAATTTTATAATATATATAATATTTAGATTAATTTAGTACTCCCTCCGTCCCGGGCGACTTGGTTGAATTCTTTCCGGCACAGAGTTTAAGAATAGTGGGTAATTGTTTTTAAAGATGTAGAACCATTAATTTAACTTATTTTAGTTTTCTTAATGATTCACTTAATCCATTTAATATGTTGAGCTCAGTTCAAGTGTAAATAATCAAATGAAGGAACATAAACATAAATCCAAATACATGTATTGAACCTCGTTTCAGAATATAACTCTCGCCTCTCTCCCTCAAGAACAAGCCCTCGCCTCTCTCCCTCAAGAACAAGCCCTCACCTCCGACTTGATGAATCCCCTACCAAAACTGCTAAATCCCCCTCCTTTCCCCTTGGATAGTACATCCGGGGATAGTGGGTCAGTGCGATATTTGTTTTGTAGTGAAGGACACCGCCGCGGCGACGCCCCATGCCACCCCCTCCGAGCGCCGGTCTTCGGCTTCAACTACTCAGATCTGGCGCCGATCGACACGGACTTTGGCCTTGCAGCCTTGATTCGCGCCGAGAGGGAATATTTTGAGTCTGAAACGGGATTCGACCCCGCAGATCTAAATGTCTATGGTTGTTCCTCTTATGTTCCCGAAAGCGTGTTCGAATTTTCAATTGACCAGTCGGGTGATATTATTCCTCAAGCCGGAGGCAATTATTCAATGATTTATTCGGACATGATTGTTCCCGAATCCGTGTTCGATTCATCAAGCGTGTCGCCGATGAATGGGGACGAGTCGAGATGGCTTTTGACGGCTGCGCAGGCATCGCCGTGGGAGGAGTCCGGGGCGGCGTTGGAGGCGGACTTGGCTGTTAGGTATGAGGCATCAATGGTCGCCTACTTCGACAAGATGGCAAAGCCGATTGTGCAACCTAAGTTGATGAGTTCATATCGATTTGGGCCCCTGCCTTCGTCAATTTGGTTAGATCTTTCAATTACTCTCTTCTTTCATATCGATTTGGGCCCCTGCCTTAGGGATTTTTTTAATCTCCTGAAAGGCAAGCAAGGTTGCTTGATTTAATTTTTGTACAGTGTTCTGCCTTGATGCATTGTTGGTTGGTTTAGCTGATATATGAACAAATATCTGCCTTGATGCATTCGGTTATGTGGCTTGATTGGTTTATGAACGAATTTCTGTCTATGCTGCCTTCGGTTATGCTGCCTTTTTTATGTTCAATACATGTATTGGTTGACAGGCACGGTTGGTTGGTTTTGTTGATATATGAACAAATATCTGCCTTGACCTATTGTTAATGTGCCTTGATTGGTTTATAAATGGATTTCTGCCTTGATGCATTCGGTTATGCTGCATTCATGATGTTGAAGAAACGTATTGGCTGAAAGGCATGGTTGGTTTATTTGATTTATGAATAGATATCTGCCTTGACTTATTATTTATGTGCCTTGATTGGTTTATAAACAGATTTCTGCCTTGATGCATTCGGTTATGCTGCCTTCATGATGTTGAATAAATGTATTGGCTGAAAGGCATGGTTGGTTGGTTTTTTTGATTTATGAACAGATATCTGCCTTGACTTATTGTTTATGCGCCTTGATTGGTTTATAAACGGATTTCTGTCTTGCTACCTTCGGTTATGCTGCCTTCATGATGTTGAATACATGTATTGGCTGAAAGGCAAGTGTTGGTTACTTGGTTGCTTATATAAATGTTTGTTGTTATTTTGCATCGGCCGAAAGACTGAAGAGCCTACATATGGTGCCTCGCTGCAAAGTCCCAAAAGGCTGAAGAGCCTACATATGGTGCCTCGCCTACTTAGACTAGATTATGTCTTAATGTAAATTGTCGCTTTTTAATGTAGAAACATTGAAACAAAATCCACAACAAGTTTAGGCTTTTATATTAGAGATGCTTTTTTATTTTTTGAAATTATTACTTCATTTTTCGTAGTCGAACAAATATTCAAACTCGAATAATTAACTATTTAGTCTAGTCGAATAAATATGCACTATCTAAACTCGAACAAATATTCAAACTCGAATAATCAAACTCGAATAATCAAACTCGAAGTCGAAATGGCGGCAACAAAACTAACTTCAAAATCTATTACAACATCAAGTCAATCAAAAGAAGCACCAAACAGGAGGCTTCCCTCTCAATTTTGGAGTCCAAAATGAAATGTATTTCCCTCTCAAATTTAAATCACAACATCTAATCTCACATTATAAAACCAGTTCTTTCTCAACATCTAATCTCACATCTCCAAAATCTAAGAAAGAAATGAGGGGAAAAGACTTGTCAGAAAATCAAAGAAATGAAATTGTGCAATTCCTATTACAAAATTCTACAAAGGGCCGAATAAATCGAGGCAAAGCCGCCGAAGCAATCCACAAATTCAGCTGCTCTCCAAGCACAATCACTCGATTGTGGAAAGAAGCCAAGAAGCAGCAACAAGCAGGTCAAGCCATATATCTCACAAGTGGAAAGAAACATCCCAACCGATGCAAAACAGTTCATATTAACATTGAGTTAATTCAAAGCATAGAGATACAAAAGAGAGCAACAATAAGGAAGCTTGCATATTCAATCAAATGCTCTCGTATCACAGTTGGGAGATGGGCGAATGCAGGGCTGATCAGAGCCCATTCAAGTGCTATTAAACCATCACTCACAATGCCAAACAAAATTCACAGGTTAAGGTTTTCAATGGAGTCTCTTGAATTTGATAGAATTATGAGCATCTTAAAATTCAAGAGCATGAACAACATCATTCACATTGATGAAAAATGGTTCTACATGAGACGAAGTACCCATCGATTTTACTTGACACAAGCAGAACAAGAGCCGTACAGAGCATGTCAAAATAAGAATTTCATTCAAAAGGTCATGTTCATGTGTGTAGTATGTCGACCTATATTTGCACAAGATGGAACAGTATTATTTGATGGGAAAATAGGAATTTTCCCTTTCACACAAATGGTTCCAGCAATCAGAAACAACAAAAATAGACCAAAAGGAACTCTAGAGATGAAGCCTATTGATTCAATTACAAAAGCTGTTATTAAAGATTGTTTGATCAGCAAGGTATGTCAGTTTACTGAAGTATGCTTGCAGTGTGGTCAGAAAATGTATGCTATTTATTTGAATGAATGATGTAGGCAGTAGAACAGTTGACAAATATTGTTTCAAAGCCTATTTAAATTCAAGTAGTTAAAGAGTTTCAATCTTTGTTTCAAACAAGTTTAATAACTTTATATTTTTGCATTAGAGATTATCCCTACTATTAAGGCTAAATGGCCTCCATTTGCAAGCAAGTTAATATTCATACAACAGGACAATGCAAAGCCACACATCAAGGATTCGGATCCAGAATTCAGGGAGGCAGCAAGTTCAGATGGATTTAATATTAGGATTGTCCATCAACCACCCAATTCACCTGACACAAATGTCAATGACTTAGAGTGGTTTAGGACAATCCAAAGCATACAAATTGAAAGAGCATGTAAAATAGTTGAAGAATTAGTGAATGCAGTTGCTAGTTCATTTGAACAACTATCCCCCATGACCTTAAACAAAGTTTTCTTGTCCCTTCAAGCATGCTTGATGGAAATAATGAAAGTAAGGGGTCACAATTCATATAAACTACCTCACATGCGAAAAGATGCTCTCCTAAGACAAGATGCGCTTCCAATTGACTTGGAAGTGCCATCATGTTTGGTAAGGGAATGCTTAACTTATATGGTGGAGAATGACATACTACAAGATGTGCAAGCATTGAAGTCAAGACTTGGATTCTAGGCAGCAAATGAGTAAGGAAACTAAGCAACTATGCTTGTAACAATCGTTTGGAACTATCTATCTTTTGTAGGCAGCAACTAAGCTTGTAACTATCTTTTGTAAGTATATATCTTCATAGGCAGCAACTAAGCTTGTAACTATCTTTTGTAAGTATATATCTTCATAGACAGCAACTAAGCTTGTAACAATCTTCTGTAAAGAGTGAATGATTTAATGTTTTGTATCTAAATTTAAGGATATAAAGGCATCAACTACTGCATGTTCACTATGCAGTAGCTAGGCATCAACAAATTGCAAATCCGAAAGATTAAGAGGGAGGTAGCAGATTGCAAATTTTTAGTATGTGGGCATCAGAACATTAACATATTAGGCACTGTATAACAAATCCGTCCTACCCAACCAATCCACATACTTAATTTTGGCTAAGAACATATCTCAGAAGAAGGAATAACATCATTGATATGAACACGTTATCACCTATATGTTTGATTTCAGAGCAGCAGAAGTAAACACTCATCATCACAGAATACAATCACCACATCGATCCACACAATGCACTAAACAACAACCAGGAACAGAAGTTAACTAAAGAAGTAAGATTAGGGCAGTTCGTTAGATCTTACCCTACTGGATCGCCGGTCTCCCAATCTTCCTCATCCCGCATCGCGCCTTTCCGGACCTAACCCACCACTCAGATTTGGGGCTTCATCCATGGAGAACGGGCAAGGGTAGTATCTGTTCCTAGAAAGGTTGGATGTTGACAGAGAGGGACAGATCGGAGGCAAATGATTCGTAAATGGCCTCCAACTTCATCACTGTGGTCGTATTCGATCGGAAAAGAAGCAGGACGGAAATGGTGAAGGGAGAGGGAGGCGGCGAGAGCGATAGAGAGAAGAGATGGCTAGATCGGAGGGAATACACCTGTATCTTGCCTCCGACTTCATCATTATAGTGATAGGCGACGAAGAACAACCGAGATCTACAATGGTGGACGACGGAGGGAGGCGGAATGAGGGAGTATCGAAGAAGATGGGTCGATTTAGGGATTTAGATTATATTCAAGTTTTTTCTTTTATTGTTTAAGGAAAATAGTAGTCAAAGTAATTAAGTTTTTTAGTAGTCAGATTACTTAAGTTAATTATTTGCTATTTACGAAAATAAGTCAAGTCGGGTGGGATGGCTAAAAAAGGAAATTCAACCAAGTCGGGTGGGACGGAGGGAGTATTTTATAGTATTAGATTGAAATTATAAAGAAAAAATAAATATTGAATAACAATAATTTCTGAATTTTATTATTTATTATAAATAATAATTATTTATCACTAAGGACAAAACAGACATTTCTTTTAAAAAGTAACAATAAACTACTTCTATCAGCAATATTCTTAAACATTATTTTTCCCACTTTCAGCAGCTTTCAGCATTTATTTCCAAACACTATCAATAAGCTTTTAAAAAATAACTGATTTTCAAATAAGCTGCTTTTAGCAGCTTTCAACACTTATCAATAAGCTTCAACTACTCCAAACACCCTCTAAAACCTAATTAAAAACTAACACAAAAATTGCTTTTCTCCAAGTAGAGATATATGTTTCAGCAAAGTCCACTTTTATAAACTCATTAAAAAGCCTCTTATCCTACGTTAATATTAGAAATTCTGATTACAGAGATTTCTCTCGACCGATGGAAAAAAATTATCTAATTATCCTCGTGCCTAAGTTATAAATCTAACCTAAGCATGTGCAATGCATTTACAAGTTCATATGCAGCTATAATAGTAAAAAATATTAATGTAATACACAAATCAAACTTTCACACACAATAAAATACATATTTATCTATACATTATAAAATAAAATACTTTTGTAAAATATTAATTAATCCTCGCCGCCCTATATATATAACTCCTCATCTCCATCACTCAACCAAAATAAATCTCATCTTTCATCAAATATGACTAATTTAGCCCTCCCATGGCGGCCCAGAACCGCCTCCGCCACCACTAACGGCGGCAGAACCACCACCTCCGGCGGCAGCTCATCATCGAGCAACTGCTGCGGCCTATCGAGGTTGATGAGAAGGCTGAAGAAGCGCAGCAAAGTGCTGCAGCCAGCCAGCCGGCAGCCGTCGTTGCAATGCCGCTACGATCCGCTGAGCTATTCGCTCAACTTCGATACCGGCGGCGCCGGAGATTATGTGGATGAGGATTATTACAAATTTTATGCTTTCTCGTCGAGGTTCGCCGCCGCCGCCCCAAGAACTGACTGCCAAAGACTAGTGGCGGCTTCCCATTGATAATAAGGGAAACTCAAAGTTGTTATTCAATTAATACGATTTTTGTGTAAGATTAGGTTTTTTTTAGGTCGACTTAGATTCAATGAGATAGTTCGGGAAATTTTCTTGATTCACCATTGCAGTTCTGAACATACTCTTAGATGGGAAAATATAAAAAGTTACTCGGTGAAGATACGTAAAATTATATTTTTATTTTTGTCAAAACATATTTTCTAAAAGAATATTGAATGAAAATTCTCCCATCAAATTTAATTATGTACTCTCAATTCTTTCATGCCATTTTGTCAATAAAACAATGCATTTTCCTTTTATTAATAATGACTTTAGGATTATTATTTATCAATAAAATTATGTTTTTATCCTTTATTTACATTTCTATAACTCTTCATGTATTAAGGGCTTGAGAGACATTACACATAATCAAAAAAGAGAAAAGTCTTAGGTCCCGTTTGAGAAAATAATTTAAACAAATGCTTATAATGTATGTGTTTATGGTATAAGTGCTTATAGCATAAATTGAATAAATTGTTGTGTTTGGATACATTTATATATAAACACTTACTTAGTAAAAAAAAATTAAATATAATTTAAAAAATTATTATCAAGCAATTTGATATGAGGATTAATTTTCATAAGTTATTGTAACCAGCTTATGAAATAATCCAAAAATAATAATTGATTTTTATAAGCATTTCAAAACATGATCTTTTAGAGTAAATTGAAATAAACTACTGATAAACTCTCACAAATAGGATCGTACTATGTCAAGCTTCTACCGTTTTAGATGCATGACAATTAACTTTGTGGGGTTACAAACTTTTGTGCCGCTTTTTTATTAAAACAAAAAATAATTTTGTTTTTTCCTACTTTTACATATTACTCTACTATTTTTTTTTTCTCTCCCCATTGGATCAAGATTCAACTAATGTAATAAAACGTCCCCGATGACGTAGCGGTTAAGATGGGTGACCCGAGATTGATAGGTCCTGGGTTCAATTCCCACCAAAACCAGCTCATTTTTGGAAGAAACAGATCTCAACCAATTACTCTCTCTCTCACACACTTTAGAGATGGTCTGTAGATAGTAGCAGTTGCCATGTGCTGACATCTCCCAAGATAAATTTGGTCGGGAATGTTTCTTTGTGACGTTTAAGTATCAAAAGTACCAAGTCATTTTATCTTTCGAGCACATATGTCAAGTCACAAAATTAAGTTTCTTCGGAAATAAATTAAGTCGTTTCGTCTTGGTAAAAAACAAAAACATGCGATCACACACACATAAACAGATCCATCTAATTAAGCTCTCGATTTTATGTCTTATTGCTCCCATACTCAAGAATTGACAATACATATGTAAACAAAGACGGATCCAATATATTAGTAATAAGCATGGACTAAATCTTCAATTACAAAACAAAGTAGGACGAATCTAAAATTGAAGGAGATGAAATAATAATTTTCACAAAACATACATGAAAAACTAAATTTTCTGCACAATTTGGGGCCCCTCATCCGCTCCCAAAATTGGCCCATTTATGTATATAAGAATGCAAATATATCTCATAGTTAAGTTATCTTGGATTTTAGGTGGTGTTTAGAACAACTTTCAGCTGCAGCTTATACATTTCAGCTGCATTTGAAGTGTTTGGAACACCTAGTTTTCAGCATAAATTCCCTACCAAATATAGCCAAGATAAAGAAGTTGTTTAAGCTGCTATGACCCAACTTTCAGCTGCAGTTTACAATTTATCTAATTTATTTGACTATTTTATCTTTTAAATATTTCTATAATTCTCAAAAAATTAATAATTTTAAAATTAATATTTTTCTTAGTTACAAATGTAAGTATAATTATATTTTAATATATTAGTTAGTAATTTGATAAAAAAATATTTTATATTTATTATTTATAAAATCTTCAAGTTTAATGAAATAATTATTATTAAAATTAAATATAGATTAATTAAAATAGTGAATTCTGATAAGTTTGAATTTTAAATTAATAATTTTTCTATTTTCATTTAATGATAATTATTTTTTAACTACGTAATTATTAAAATTATATAAAAATTTTATTATTATGAATTTAAGTAAATAAATAATATTTAAAATATAATAATATGATATGTGCATGCTAATATGATATATTATAAATTTATATAATATAAAATTAATTATTAAGGGTAAAACGGATATTTTATTTAAAATAAGCTATTAATATCAGCAGTTTTTCAAATACTAACACATACAAATTCTCAAATCAACAGCTTTCAATATTTATCAATAAGTTTCAGCTACTCCAAACATCCACTTAAAGATTCCTAATTCCACATCACATAGGTATAAATTAACTTAAAGATTCCTAATCCCACATCACATAGTTATAAAGTTAAAAAAAAAAAAAGGATTTTGGAGAGTACAAGTTAAATTAGTTATGGCTTTCAATCACCCCAAAATACCAAAGATTAGATTTTTGTTCTAGAAGATAATAAACCACTTTGTATTGATATGCATTTTCATCTTATTATCGATTATAATAGTACATGCTCATATTTGATTATATTTTTTGTAGATATATATTAAAAAAACATTCTTTTTATAATGAGTGATGTTTAGAACACGAATTTAGTAAAAAAAATAATAATGTGTAAATTAGTGACAGATAAATATAATAATAGCGTATGGATGCTTCCCATTCATAAATAAATTTAAATTTTTAGCGTAATTTTCGAAACAAATTATTGTTTCCTTCTCTCTCGACATTATAGATTTCGTATCTAATAGTACAAGGAGAATAGGAAAATGTAAGATTTCGAAGGTTAACAAACTTTGGGAAGATAAAGAGGAAAATTCGAAGGCCCAAAAGTAGTTAAAAACCAACACAAAATATAAATAGAAAATCGACATAAAAAGAAGGTTAATACTCTCTCTGTCCCGCTATTTTCGTCGCTTAATCTTGCCCCGCTATTTCTGTCCTCTTTCCTAAAATAGTAAAAATTACTTTTAAACATAAAATGAAGTGGGTCCCCCTTACTCACTACTCAACCCCCACATTCTTATACTCTCTCTATTCAAAAATCTAACTCTCACTCGATTATGTTCCGCTCCGAACTCAGAAAATTATGATTTTTATCTTTTTGAAAACTTTAGATTATTTCTTCAAATACAATATAAAAAAAATATAAAAAATAAAAATCAATTGCATTTCACTAGCCTTGCAAAAATTTGGATAATTATCATTTCTTTCCACCAGTCACTCCTCGAAAACTGTGTCATTTTCTTTATACAATTAAAACTCATAAAATACACACTAAATTAAAATTTCTTAATCTCCGTGCCGAAGTCAACTGGGACTTTTTTATCGGGACGGAGGGAGTAAAAGGCAAAAAACTGTCAACGGTAGACGGGTACCTGAACACGCCTCTTTCTGGCGCGTACACTACACCCGCGAATAGAAGAGCGGCGTGGTTTACACGCAACACAACTACGCGCTTGTTTTTGCTGCCCAATTGCACTTCGCAAACATTCCCATTTCGAAGATTTTAAAAATCTGTGTCGAGGGAAGAAGAAAAATCGTGTGGCCGAAGAAAGGAAATTGATTACCGCCATCACTCGCGAAATGACGCAAATGCCCTTATACTACAGTGATTTTCATTCTATTAATACACGCTTAATACTGCGCTTATCAAATTAAAGCAATTATTCATGAGGTGACCGCGACTTTAGTGTTAACTGGAGATTACTTTTGAGGAAGTACCGGAGAGAGAGAAGCGCCGGTATCAAAGAAGGAGAAAACATACGTTTATGTGTGTGTGTATATATAAATCTAGAGAGAGAGTAGGGAGAGAGAGAGACTTTTCTGGGAACGATCTACGACTTTACAGCTTTAAATTTACAACCACCAGACTTGAAGAAAAATCATCACTCCACTCCGCCGCAGGTATATTTTCCTAATCAGCTAACTTTTCCAAAGTTGTGGAATTAGAATTTCTGTTAATCTGTTGCGATTCGATTCGATTTTGCTCAGTAATATTCATGATCTAGTGTTGGTGAACTGGTGAACTGTGCGTGATCTGTGATTTCGCTTTACTTTTTTCCCCCAAGTTTCCTGGATCAATTATTTCCTAATTATCGACTATTGATTGAAGATCGCGATTACTTCTTACTTGTTTAAGATCCCTTTTTGTATAGTTTAAATTTGCAAAAATGATGTTGGAGGTTTTTATGGTGCGATCTAGAAATTTGTTTAGGGGATGGAAGAACAGATGCAAAAGAGGCGATTTTTGAGAGATTTTTGTATTTTGATCTGAGTTTTTCTTGAAGGGGTTATGATTTCTACTTGTATGTAATTAACATTTGCCCTTTTTGTTCTGTTTTGAGATGATTGAGATCAGAAGTTAAAAGTCTATTCTAGAAGATAGTAGTTTCCTAGTATTATCCTACTAGAAGTCTTTATTCTTAGTTTAATAGTATGTATTATGAATCTTTGTTTTCTTTTGTTTTTGGTATCATGTTTTGTAGTCCATAATTATAGACTACTCGTTGAGATCTTTTACTTTATATTCATTATTCATATTTATTTAATAAAAAATAAAGCTGTGCTCATGTTTTGTGTTTAGTTCTCTTGTATCTTATTCCCATCTTGTATTGCATTCGCTATCCTTACATGATCCTGGTCTTATGAATACATCTATGTATTTTGCAGGCTCACATCTTTGAAGCTATTGTTTTGGTTCAGTTAGGAAACTGGATTGAGAAATGAATAATAGCTTGTATCTTATGGAGCCTGATTGATTGGGGAAGTTGGAAGTATTAGTAGGATTTTCAAGAGTTTGTTTGTCGTTGATTCACCTTAAACAATGGAACAAGTAAAAGGAAATTTCCCGAAGGGCCAGCCATTAACTCCTGAACAGATTAGCTACAATTCTGTGGATCCTTCCAACTATATGAATATGAATTTAAGACCAGCTGATGTTAACATAGCAGTTGGAGCAAGACCTGTTCATAACTACTCCATCCAGACCGGTGAGGAGTTTGCTCTCGAGTTTATGTGGGAGAGGGTGAATCCCAGGCAGCAGTATGTTCTGAATCCATCACTTGAGGCTACAAGCGAAAATAGGCCTTTGGATCTACACGGCATGCTTGGAGCATCTCGTGTTGGCAGCGAGAGGCGGTCCGATCCTTCTTTGTTGCCGTCTATTGAGAAGGGCAGAGTCCAAGTTCCTACAACTACAAGCAATCCTCCCATAAGAGAAGAGAGGCCCATTAGCCAGCTGCCTCAATCAGTTTCAAGAACCTCATTGACGAATCATTCTTCTTTGGGGTCGTTTAGTGGCTCGTTTAGATCATTGAAGTTCCTCTGCAGTTTTGGGGGTACGGTTTTGCCTCGTCCAAGTGATAGGAAGCTCAGATATGTTGGAGGTGAGACACGGATTCTCCGGATTAGCAAGGATATTTCGTGGGAGGAGCTTAAGCAGAAGGCAACTGCTATGTATAATGAACCTCATACGATTAAATATCAGCTTCCCGGTGAGGATCTTGATGCGTTAGTATCGGTATCCTCTGATGAGGACCTGCAGAACATGATGGAAGAATGTAAGGCTCTTGATGATGGTGGGTCCCAGAAATTGAGGCTTTTTCTCATTTCAAACAATGACTTGGATGAGTCTCAGCTTGCTCTTGAAAGCACAGAAGGTGATTCTGAGATTCAGTACTTTGTTGCTGTAAATGGCTTGAGTTTTGGGTCAAGAAGAAACTCGATTAATGTGGAGTTAGGAAACAATTTGGATGAGTTGCTGAATTCAAGTAACATAAGAGAGACTACCCAAACAGCGGTGGGCTCAGCTGCACCAAATTCTTCCCATGGTGCTTTTGAGGCGAACTCAGTAGGTTACCAAGTGCATGGTGTCGTGCCTGAGCAGCCCGAATGGAATTTTACGCGTGGTTTCCACCAAACAAATGTCCTTCCTACTGCAGATGAAAGAGTAACGGGTTCATCATCTGCCACAATGCAATATAGTTATGGTTTTTCTGCATCAAATCATGCTCCAGCTGTGGAAAAGATGGTGCAAAAAGCACCTAATAAGGGGGAGCTCTATGGGAGTTTAAGCACTAATGCACCGGGAGTACAGGGGCCAGAGAAAAACATCGACTATAAAACCGTTGGCCAGAAAAACACTGAATCTCACAAAGATCATTCTCCAGGAAGAGATGTTGTTATGATGGATAGACAGATGAACAGAGAGAGCTCAATCAGCAGAAGTAGTGACTTGACTGAAGTTCAGTCTCGTGATGATGGGAAGATGGTGTCTTCAGATCCACACGATCTTTCCTCTCTGACTCTAAGTAACAAAAGACCAGACGAAACATCTTCTCCTTATGTCACAGTTGGTGAAGAGAAGTATTCAAAGATGAATAGGTCCGATGACTATGACCGGGCTTACACATCTGAGGAATATAGCAAAAACATCGCCCATGAAGCAGATGTTCTTCCTCAACGCCACTTCCTTTCCGAAAGAATACCCAGGGAACAGTCGGAGCTCAACCGGTTGTCCAAATCAGATGATTCTTTTGATCCACAACTTCTAGTGACTCGATCAGATGTGTCACAGCATTTCGTCGAACCAGTTGATAAGTTGACCGATTGGAATGCGACAGCCAATCCGGAAAAAGTTTCTGAAGAGAAACTAAAGGACTCTACAAAGTTGGCGGAGAATGGCAGTGGCATCAGTGCTACCGAAGCTTTGTCTGTTTATGATAGGAATGAATCGGATAACAAGGCTGAGCTGAATCCTGCAGTATCATCTACTGCTGGTACTTCTACATCAAGTCCGATAACGAATCAAGAAACTTCTGAATCCGCTCCGACGTCAATGGTGACTCACCGGAACATTATGAAGAAGGATCCGATTGAAGGAAAAGTACATGATATGGGTATGGGGAATGCTCCCTCTGCAGCTACTTCAAAGCATGAAAGCATCCTTATCGACATTAATGATCGGTTTCCACATGATTTCTTATCCGATATATTTTCAAAGGCTAGAATAGCCGAGGATTCTGCTGAGGCTGCAGCACTTCATGACTATGCTGCTGGTTTGAGTGTTAACATGACTAATCTTGAACCGAAACACTGGTCGTTCTTCCAGAATTTGGCCCGAGAAAATCCCAGAAAAGATGCTTCTCTTATGGATCAGGATCACCCACCTTTCTCATCATCTCAAGCAAAAACTGGAGAAGAAACATCTGGGAGTTATCTTTATCCACAATTTGAAACCGACCAAGTTACAGCACAAACTGTAGAGCCCAGTAGTAATCTTGGTGCTGTTGATAACCAGAGGCAATCATCTGTCACTCTAAAATCTGAAGCCATGAATTTGCCTTTGCCTTCAGATTATGATACTTCTAAGGCTACTGCTACTCAAACTGATCATCCGATGAATTCAATAACAGCTGCATCTAATCATGAGGTATCATTCGACTCTAAATATCCTCGAGAAATTATTATCTTCAACCCTATCATTTAACCATTTTAATCTTTCAAGGATGGGAAGAAAGCAACTCAGCCTTCTGGATTCCCTATTGTTGATTTCTCCTATGGAGACTTTGATTCCGGTAGCCTGCAGGTACGGTGAATCTTTTTTGACTATATTGTTCCTTAAATAGCACATCATTCTGTGAACAATATAAAATCTTTCTCAGACAATCTTAACTATCAGAAGTACTCACTCTGTCCCAATAATGCCGTCTTGTTTCTTTTCAATATGGAGATTAAGAAACTCGACTTTTGTGTGTGAAATAGTGTTTGGTCCACTTATGAAGTGTTATTTTATTTCCTTTTCGGGAAACAAGACTGAATTATTGGAATGGCCCAATCGAGAATACAAGGTATTATTGGGACGGAGGGATTATCTGGAAGCACCATATGTTTAGTGGATGCTTTATAGCCTTGGTGACAGTATATGTTCCTTTGTTCTGTTTCAGATTATTCAGAATAGAGATCTTGAAGAGCTGAGGGAATTGGGTTCTGGAACCTATGGTACTGTTTATCATGGTAAATGGAGGGGGACTGATGTTGCTATCAAGAGGATAAAGAAATCGTGCTTCGTAGGCCGATCATCCGAGCAGGAGAGATTGGTAAGTCTCTTCAACTTATGTGCCTAGGATTCTCATATCTAACAATTAGGTGATGAATTTATATCTTCTTTCAATTTTTTCTAGTCATCCGAATTCTGGCATGAAGCTAAAATCCTCTCGAACCTTCACCACCCGAACGTGGTGGCCTTCTACGGCGTGGTGCAAGATGGCCCGGGAGGGACACTTGCAACTGTCACAGAGTTCATGGTCAATGGCTCCCTCAGGCATGCTTTAATTTCCAAGGAGAGGCATCTTGATCGTCGCAAGCGCCTCATCATTGCAATGGATGCAGCTTTTGGGATGGAGTATTTGCACTCGAGAAACATCGTGCACTTTGATTTGAAATGTGACAACTTGCTCGTCAACTTGAAGGATTCGTCCCGTCCCATTTGCAAGGTTATTCATAAATCATAAGCATAAGCATAAGCATAAGCATTCCTTTTCTTACCAACTGCTAAGAATGTGATAGTTTGGTTTGGATTATCTTGTTTGTCTGAAAATGTTCAGGTGGGAGATTTCGGTTTGTCGAAAATCAAAAGAAATACACTGGTTACTGGAGGTGTGAGGGGTACCCTTCCATGGATGGCTCCTGAGCTATTGAATGGAAGCAGTAGCAAGGTCTCTGAAAAGGTAAGACTTCACAGACAATGTGTAAAAACAATTTCAATAGAAGTTGTTATAAAACTTCATCATCCATAGTTGATGCTTGTCAAAACAGTTCACAAACAAGAAGTCTGCATGAAAATGGGTAAAAGACCAAAAAAAAAAAAAGTAATCCGTGTTCACTTGAAATTGCGTCAAAGGTGTTCGTTTTCTTGTAAAAACTAGTTTGTATTCTTGAATATTGTTTCACTAATGTCTTTTTAACCATGGGTGAGATTCAAATGTTTTCAATTCTTTCTCATTTACTTTCTCAATAAATTGACATTATTGTCTCTTTACTTTTTATAACTTCGCGAATGTTTTTCGATATTTTAAGGGTATCTTTCACACGTACATGAAAATAAAATAAAATATTGTCAAGTTATGTTAGGACCTTGTTAATATCACGCATAATTAAAAAAGACGGGATGAATTTTGGTGCAGTTTTTATTCAAGAATTCGGGATAACTTTTGTAATAAAAGGAGCATGAGATCGGCATAGGCAGATTTAGGCTTCCTAATTGTGTATTAATCCGTATTTTTTGTGTATTTTTGGAAAATTTCTTATTTTACTCCCTAAAATATGGACATTCCATATCATTTCTTAAGAGAGTAGATTTGCATCCCGAAATATTAGTATGATTTTGATCCAGTCCCAATTAACAACATGTTGAACTCTTTATGAATCCAAATTGATTCTTGCAGGTGGATGTCTTCTCCTTCGGAATTGTACTGTGGGAGATCCTTACAGGAGAGGAGCCTTATGCCAACATGCATTATGGAGCTATCATTGGTTTGTTTAATCTTTCCTTACATTAACATACGCAAAATCAAATCAAACTACAGTAGTGTAATAACACACTCATCTGTTGTTGCAAGCAGGTGGTATAGTGAATAACACTCTCCGGCCACTGGTGCCGAGCTTCTGCGACCCGGAATGGCGGCTGCTGATGGAGCAGTGCTGGGCGCCCGAGCCGTTGGGCCGGCCGACGTTCACGGAGATTGCCAGACGCCTCCGTGTGATGCTGGCGGCGTGCGCCACCAAGACTCAAGGTTTTGCTGCACACAAGTGATGAAATACAGATTGATTATACCTCAAAAATTTTCCTGCAGATTGTGTAAAGCAAGGGTGTTGGCTTGTAATATTATGTGTGTATTTATAAGAATAAATGAACTTGTTTTTACTCGATATATTTCTTCAAATAAACAAGACTTGTTTGTTTCCGAGTTTAGTGTTTTTGTTATGGACCAAGAAGTTTACATATGTAAGAATCAGGGGAAGGGTTAAAAATGTCTCGTGGAACTTATGTTGTTTTATTGGGAAAAATATCCCGAGTTTATGAATAATGTTGTACCAAATCAATCACTCTATTAACCACTGCACATGATTTTATGTATTTAGTCTGATCTAAAATGCCTCTTTAATGCACCATGTTCTTTACATCCTTGCATTCATACGAGCTACTAAATTGACAAAAATTCAATTTGATATGTTTTTCCCTTTATTAAAAGGTGTTATGTTCGCATAGAAATGGTATTTCCAACATGTTTTGTTTAGAAATATTAAATATGAATAACAAACAAATAGACCCGCCCTGAATCGTGCAGATTTTATGTTGAAAAAGAAGAAAAAAAATGCAAGCAGAATTGTGAACCCCTTATTTTGAAATTGTACACTCTTAATTCAAATTCCTAAATCTTAACATAAATACGTAAATTCTATTGAGACAGTAACAGGGTTAAAAATTTAGAGCATATGAGATTATGTAATATTATTCAAGAATACGGAGCAAACATAATGTACTTCACATAATTTCTAATAAACAATGGATAGTTTTTTTCTATTCCCCGTAAGAATTACGTGTTATAACAAGCTCCTTTTTTTTAAATATATATATATAAATCCTATTTCATATAATAAATAAGAGACGGATTTGAAGGGGGACTAAATTGAAGAACACAACGTATAGAGAAACAAAAATTCTTATATTTAGTACTGTAAACAAGAATTTTCAGACAAAGAAAACCTGCCCAACATTCAAAAGGCTTTCATGAGGCACATTAAAAATGACACTATTCTCCCTGCAAATCTTCCTTAGAAACGCATATATATAATCAATGGCTATCTTCTTGTAAATCCTTGATTCCCTCCTTGCTATTACTACTGTGTTCCCCAGTATGTGAACCACCCCAGCATCCCTACAGTTCTTCATGAACTCCAACTCATCCCCTTCCGTCTGCCCGCTCTCCCGCCCTGACGACGTGTGCGTCCCGGGCAACGGGGACCGGGCCGGGACTATCGAGTCGACCGACGAGATCGTCAAGTCAAGATTCGACGTCGATGTCTCGCCGTTGTTATTATTCAAGAGGAAGTCCTTCGATTGTTGCGTTTGTTGTCCGTAGAGACTGTACTCGTCCGAATCGGAACAACCCTCCATCATCGACTCGAGCCTGACGAACATGAACAGGTTGTTGAAGAGCTTGTTCTCGAAGTCATCGTCTTTCTTGTGGAGGTCCTTGTACCCGTACCGGGCGACGCACCGGAACATGTGGAAGCTTTTCGGGCCGATGCGCTTCACGAGGAAACGCTCGTCTTCCGGGACAGTGTACACGGGTAGGTACTTCACGCAGACGAAGACGACGACGGAGTGGATCGCGGGGAGGTTTGTGATGAAGTGGGAGAAGATGTGTGGTACTCCGCTCGCAAGCTCGGTGTAGACAAGCCCTATGCCGGGGACTCGGACGAGCCCTAAGCTTGGGCCAAGACCAAGAATCCAACCGAGCGAAACCTTGCTATGCATCTCGAACTCGTAGCGTTTCAACGTCCCGTAATGCCAGACGTACATGATGACGAGAAATGCAGCCGCAATCACGAGCGGGACCCAACCGCCTTGGTCGACCTTGAAAAGTACGGCCGAGAAGTACGTGCATTCGACGACCAACGAGAAGAACGTAAACAACAGGACGAGGATCCAATGACAGTGCCAAACTAGTAGCATTATTAGAGTCATAAGAAGCGTTGTCACGAGCATGACTATTACGACAGCGGTACCTAATTACGTAGTTCGTAAAACTGGGTTTAGGGTCAAAAAACGAACTAAAATAAAGCAATGCATACGAGATAAGCACGAAAACATACCGTAAGCATTGCCAATTTGGCTTTGGTTTTGGAATCCAGCAGTGACTGCGATACAAAGAACCATGAGAATCCAATTCATGTCCGGAATATATATCTGTCCGAGGAACATCTTCGACGTATGTACAACTTTGACTCTCGGAAAGCAGCTAAGGGCATGTGCCTGCTTGATTATCGAGAACGTAGCAGATATAGTGGCTTGACTAGCTACGATTGCAGCTAACGTTGCGATAATGAAAACCGGCCAGTATATTCTTTCTGCATCAGAAACTCGAATCAATCAAGTTACAGACTAAAATGATTTAACACGACACACTTATGTCTCGAAAAATTTAAACCAAGTCCCACCGAGGCCTGATGGGAATTTAAGGTAGAAACGTACCCGGGATTGATCGATAGAACGCATCAAACACATGCTCTTTATTTTCCATGAGGTACGCTGCTTGCCCGGAGTATCCAAGAAGAAGACAAGGAAACACTATAACAGTAAAAGCAAGCTGTACAGCGGAGACGGGAAAATGAGCAAGATCAGCAAAAAGTGCTTCGGTTCCTGCAAAAACGAGCAATTCAAATTACTACTCACTCATCGTGCATACCTTGTTCGTGTTGTATTATATATACCTGTGATACTGAGCATGACACCACCGAGGGACGTCCAACCTTTTTTCTTGCCTCTTTTAAGATATCGATATATGTATAAAGGCGAAAAGGCTTTCAAAACCGAGCTGTCGTAGTTATATATGTTGTAGATGCCAATGCCTCCAATAAGAAGAAACCAAAGCAGCACAATTGGTGCAAAAAGCCAACCAACTTTATCTGTGCCGTAGTGCTGCATGCTGAACAATCCGACCAGAATGAACACGGCTACAAGTACCACAACATCTGCATCAAAGAATCGACCTTCAATCTCATAACAAAAACGATAACCAGAATAAGACATAAGAGCAATACAACCATATGAGAGTAGATCATACCATTGCTCATCTTTGGGTGGTCGACTTTAATCCCCCCGAAGCAGAAAGAACTGCTCAATTTGGTCAACAATGAGTTTAGTACATATCAAAACATAGAAACTGAAAATAACACTTAATTTAATTAAGCACACATCAGTCTGATTATCGAATAATTTCCAGTTGAAGGTCTTCTCTAAACGTCCTAGTATAATTATCTAATATAAGCTTAAAGCATTCAGTTAGTTACTTTTACTCCAGTCCGCCTTTACACCATTCATTTTGTCATTTTTTATAATTATTTTCGCTTAATTATATCTGCAGTCCCCTTAAAATAGCCTTCATCTATAACCATATCAACTGCATTTGATTACTAATTAACAAGAAACACCTCCAATCCCTGACCATGACACACACACAAGGAACATACTCAACATATCAAGGGTGCTTGTTTTCATGCGTTTAGAGGTGGAAGAATTAGACGAAATGAAACTATGCACAACACCATGGAATATTTATTGAATGGTAGTTTGGTTTCACCATTTTAGGGGAATAAAGACAGCGAAAAAATTACCGGAAATAGCTGGAGTGAGGATCCCATCGCCAATTACCATGCACGTTCCGACAAGTACTAGTATGAGAAGAGACGTTTTTCTAAACGCATTTGCCTCCAGCCATGCCTTCGTTTTAGCAGCAAATGAACGCTCGTGGACTGTGTTACGGCTATAAGTCGTCAGCTCCTCATCAGTCCGGTGTTGATTGGGGATCGTTCTCACTTTAGCATGCCGACAGAGCAACGAGTAAAGAGCAAAAGTCCCCCCTGCACAGAGAAGAATGGTCCATTAGTTTTGTCTAAACACATGTTCGGAACAAACACGACAAATACACTTCCAAAATGCAATAAAGTAAGGTGCCAATAAAGAGTCGTAAATCTTGATCAAACGAGGCGCACCTTGGCCATTGTCATTTGCTCTACACACGATGAAAACATACTTGAGGAGAGGTATCAACGTGAGAGAGTATATAATCAACGAGAGGGCACCGATAATGTCCTCCGTATCATCTATTCCGTGAGGAAAAGTATTGTAGAACACGTAAAGCGGAGATGTTCCTAAGTCCCCATATACCACTCCCAAACTTTGGAATGCAAGCCTCAACAGTAAAAGTGATGAAAACTTCTGCTCAAGCACAAGTGAAATAATTAAGTCTTAACACCATCATTATCTAACAGAAAAAAGCAAACTTATTCCACCTCAGTCCCAATCTAAATCAGCCGCAGCCATGAATGCAATTAAGTAAAGCTTCATAAGTTAATCAGAATCCAAACAAAACTCTATGATTGCACATATCAATTCATCCCTTTTCAAAGATCAAATCAACACTACAAAAGTAATTCAAATTAACATAGCAATTCAAGAATCCATCTGTTATAGATGGTTAGCTCTGATGAACCAATAAAAGTCCGAAGCATAAAGCTTCATAAACTTAATGAAAATCCAAACAAACTCTCTATAAATGCATATCAACACTACAAAACTAATTCAGATGAAGTAGCAAATCAAAGTCCAACTAATTCAGATAGAAAGAGAAAATCAAGAAAAAGCGAAATACAGATATGTTGCAGTCACGTGCTTTGCATCCTTCTACTTCCATGACAAAGCTACATCAAAAGCAAAAGAACTTTAAGATTTTACCTTTTCTCTATACATATTCTTAAGCCTCCCAGCCTCTTCATCCATGGGCTGATCAAGCTTCTGCTCCAAAACCCACATATCCCCTTTTGTTTCTGACCCATCACCAAAATCCACTCCAGATGCCATCTTTATTGATTACAAAATCAGCATAAACTACTCAATCCCCAAATAAAAAAAATCTTGATTCCAAAACCCAACTTCCCAAGATTCAAAATTCAGTCTTGCAAAGAGAAACTCAATTCTTAATGAAGTCCATCTTTATTGATTACAAAATCAGCATAAACTATTCAACCTCCAAATTCAAAAAAAAAAAATCTTGATTCAAAAACCCAACTTTCCAAGATTCAAAATTCACTCTTGCAAAGAGAACCTCAATTCTTGATGAAGAGACGAAGATCCCACTAAACTAATATGGAAATCATGGAAGAAAAGAAGAAGAAGAAGAAGAAGAAAAGAGTGGACACCACAAACAAATAAGGAGTAGCAAGATTTAATTGTTCTAAGCTGGCAAAGGAATTCTACTGTGGGGTCAACGAAATATCAGCCACATAGCAGAGTAGAGTTAAATCATTGAGAAAGCAACTTCATCAACAACCCCTACCAAAATCCCATCATCTCCGGAGAAATTAAACTCGAACCTCTGAAGAAATTAAACTCGAACCTCGAAATCCCAATTCCGAAATTGATGTGGGCTAATCTCAAAATTTCAAATTTTTCAGTCAGCAAGCAAAAGCCAAATTGTTCATCCCATCTGCTGAGAACGAAAGCATTTGATTTTAGCCAGTAACGCGCAGACTTCCCAGTTGCAAAAGCCCAGCATAATCTTTTCTTGAACCAACACCCTCTCTCTCCCTCTTTCTCTCCCCCCTCTGAATTGTGATTTCACGTATGTATAAGATTATATTTATGATGAACACCTCAAACATCCAACATCCACCCATCTCAATATTTTATTAATTTATCTCTCTTTTATATTTTATTTTCTTACTAAATATACTATTTCTACTTTTTATAATTAATGCATGACCACCCAATCAAAGCAACCACTCAACTAAAATATTATCTATTCACATTATTTCAATCCAACATCTTGCGATTCGAATTCGTTCGAATTAGAAAAATCATCAAAACTAGGATAATAATCGTTAAAGTGAGGAAAATTTTGAGAATTATACAAGTTGTTATAGGAATCCATAGTGAAAGTGTGAGGAGTAATTAAAAATGTGCAAAGAAAATGAAATAATTATAGAATGTGCAGAAATATATCAATATTTGTGTCTATTTATAAAGGATGAAAAATCATGAATTTTAATATAATTTTTATTTATTTTTAATATATACTATAAAAGATATAATTAAATTAAATTAAGAATAAAAATAATTTCATATAACCAATGAGATAGTAACAAGTGTCACTATCCCAATGGCTACAATCCCAATAGCTACAAAGAAGATGAACTGAACGTTCGTTTGCATACAAGGCTGGAGGAGAACGCGGTCTTCCCATTCTCTCTCCTCAAAATGTATTTTTTTTTTATTATGAAATACGGTTATGTGCGAACAAACAGCTGACAACCGATAAATGCAGTCTAAAAACAGAGGCTCTGTTTTCTCTCTCCTCCAGTCTTGCTCTCTATCATTACATCGACACGAGTGAATGTGTTAAGGGGTGTTTGCAATAGCTTAATTTTTTTTTAAGTACTTAAATTTAGAGAAGTTGTAAAAGTAATTTATTAGTGAATTTAGGGTGTGTTTGTAAAAATTATTTAAAATAATAAAAAGTTGAAAAATAGTATTTGTAAATTTATATTTTAGTAGTTTATTTTATGATTTATAAGTAAAATATCAAATCATAGTTTATCCGAAATTATAAATGTGCCATTAAGTTGGAGAAGTTGGTAAAAACCAACTTAACCAACTTCAATTTATTCAACTTTAATGTAGAGAATTTTTTCGAATTTAAATTGTTGCAAACACTAAAAAATAATTTTTTTTAAAATTAAGTTAGAAGTTAAATAAATTAAACAGTTGCAAACACCAAGTCCGTGCGTGGCTTCTTTTCTTTAAGTCAATAAAACAAATCCTAAATCTTGAGTTGGATCGTAAAGAATCGAATGGAAACAACAAAAGATCTTGACTTACGTGTTAATTTTGATTAGCGCTTCTTCTAATTCAAATTGGAAGTTTCCAGACTACATAGGAACTGTTTATGAGTATTCAGATCGATTGTCGATTATATTACTACTATATACTATATGTGATATGTAAAAATATTAAATTCAATATACATAAAATCAACTCATTATATTGTTATCATCACTTTCGAAATTTTTCAAATCATAATTAGAAATTAGCATTATCATTTTTTTGCTTAAGAAATTACTAAATATGGAAACTCATTCAATAACATACTATTATTATATTACCATAGTATGTAAGTATTTGGTCATTAGTTCATTACATGTTTGACTATGAATCTCTAAATATATACATAGTACCAAAGTTACTTCCATGTGATTCTCATTCTAATTGGGGTTGTCAAATTGAAATGCCTCTCAACTATTTTTTAATTTCATGCACTTATAATTTCAAAACTAACTACAAAAATGTTAATACTTTTCATCCCTTTATAGTAAATAAATAACTGATGTTGCTCCTATTTTATTTTACCATTCATATTATATATAATATATATAAAGTAACGCTAGTTACATATATGGTGAGTTTCGGTATATAAAAGTATTATTTAGATTTGGAATGATGGTGCTTCGTATTGTATGAATGTGACTAGTGAAAATCTTATGTAGTGAACAATCTATGATATATTTTATTCAAAATTACATCACATAATGTAGATGAAAAGGAGACTAATCAATTTTGTAAATTTATTATCAAATTATAAAAATATAGCTATATAATGTAACATGATTTTTATATTTTATTTTGTGACTAGGAAAGAAAAATTATTATTTCTTTCTCTAAATTACAGATTTCATTATTACTCTCTTTAAGGAAATTTCAGCGTCTCATGTAAAAGAATTTCATAAATTACTAATAACAAAAATCTTGAACATTTACGAGAGAAAAAAAGATAAAATTGAAACTAATTTAATACGCCACTGTAGATAGTGATTAATATGCCACTGTAGATAGTGATTGCGGATTTGTATTTTTATAAAAAAACATGGTAGGAATGCTCAAGTAGAACTAATGTAAAAGGTAATACTCCCTCTGTCCCAATTATAATGTCCAGTTTTCTATTTTGGGTTGTCCTAAATATAATGTCCAGTTTCCCTTTTTGATAAATTATTATACACAACTTTTTTATAGGACCCACACCTTTACACATCTCTACTAAAAACTAACAACTCTCCTTAAAACCGTGCAAAAAACAAAGTGAACAATATAATTGGGACGGAGGGAGTATAAAGTTTCTAGTTATCCATTTCTTATTGGTCAAGCAACATGGTAGCAACCGTAAATTTTTGTTTTCGCGAGAAAAGAAAGATAAGATTTAGTATCCCTAAAAATCAATGGGTGAGAAATATCTAAGTTTGCTTGTGGCACGTAATAACTTGTTCCATACAATGAAAGGCATCCTGCATCCATGCTGGCACATTAGTGGTAGATTAGTTTGAATTATTAGATCGTGACGACACAACCATAAATATTTATTTAAATAGTCGTCTTAAAAAGACAAAACTAATGACGATGTTAATCTCTCATTGTTTATTGCTAGTGGGACATCAATTTTATTTTATTCAATTAATTAATTGACTATTCGATTAATTAATTTTATTATTTGTAGAAAAATCAATTAATCAATTAATAATAAATTATATTTATTGATTTAAATAGTGTTTTTGAAATTCAATGAACTTGAGTTTTGAGTTGATTTCGGTCTTATCTTTTGTTGGCGTACTTGATTGGAGCTTGTCTGTTAGCAATTTACAAAATTATTTGCTTTAGTTTTTCATTAACTATGAGTAGTTTAAAACTCCCTGTGTTGAGGGTTGGTTGAATTGGTACATTATTAATTTTGTTTTCTTATTTATCGTGTCTATATCATTGATCTATGATATGTTCATGATTGACTAACCATCGTTGTAGATAATTGTGGATGATAGATCATAGAGATGTTGGTTACAAAAGCTGCTATTACAAGTAAACTATTAAATAACAAAATGAAATAAAACAACAAAACCGTCGAGTCGAGGAGTCCTCTCTCCGCAAGACGAAATACGCCCCGGTAGTGCTCTCGGTTGTAGGCGTATCGTCCCCAAAGATAAAACGACGAACGTCTCGAAGATTGCAAAGACCGCAAAACCTTCGAGCTCCGTGGCGAACAGGACTTTTCCGGGCGAGGACAGTGCTTGGAGACTTGAGCTAAGAGGAGCTAAGAAGCTAGGATGAGCTAAGAAAATGCGAGATGATTCTTGTTGGTGTGTTTTGGAATGAAGTGCGGCTTCCTATTTATGAGCAGCTTCCACCAGGGTGTTGATTCTTTGGAGCCATTAATGCAGGGAGGGTCGTGGATGGTAAGTGGAGTGGTGGAGAGATGGAAGGTTGGGCTGGCGAAGAGCCACTTCCGGATCCTTCCAAAAGATACACTTGGGTGTGGTAGGTGCGGTCAAGACGGACAGCCGCTTGGAGACTTGAGCTAAGAGGAGCTAAGAAGCGGCTAGGATGAGCTAAGAAAATGCGAGATGATTCTTGTTGGTGTGTTTTGGAATGAAGTGCGACTTCCTATTTATATGGCAGCCTTCCACTGTGTGTTGATTCTTTGGAGCCATCAATGCGGGAGGGTCGTGGATGGTAAGTGGAGTGGTGGAGAGATGGAAGGTTGGGCTGCGAAGAGCCACTTCCGGATCCTTCCAAAAGATACACTTGGGTGTGGTAGGTGCAGTGCACCACGGAGAGGAATCCAAGGTGCTGGCCCACCGCACCGCCCGACCCGGCACCCGACCCGGACCCGACCCGGCCGAACGACCCGACGGACCACCCAAAGGACCAATTGCGCTAAGATCCAAGTCCAAGTCCAAGTCCAAGTCCAAATCCAAGTCCAAGTCCAAGGACACGGACCGGAACCGAACCGGGAGCCGGGCCGGGCACGGGCACGGGCGCGGGCGCGGGCGCGTGTGCGCGGCGCGCCGCGCCGCGTGTGAGGCGGTCGGGCGAAAAGGCTCACGCGCATGAGCATGTGTGGCCCAAGCCCACCACATGTCACTTAGTTATCTCCTACAATATTGTAGAGACTTAAATACCACACAAAACATTATTCATTAATCGATGTGGGACATGATTAATGTAATTCTCTCCAAAACCCGAATAAGGTAAGTTTCTCCACTTTAGGTAACATTTAAGTTTTGTCCCCCCAAACTTCGAGCCACTATTTCTCACTCACCGAAAATCGGAATCGAGAAATTAAGAACACTATAATTATCTACTCGAAACGTAGATCGACGTCATATATCTCAAAACATTAATCGGATAAATATCGAGGCTCGAAAATGCGATCGAAAACGGCTGAATTATGCCCAAGTTAAATTAGCAATAAATGCTAATTAACTTTCCTTAATTTAATATATATATAACTAATATATATATATCCAAACCGATTTTTCCAACAATCCCCCACATGAGTGGAAATAGCCAAATGCATGCATGCAGACACACAGCTCTGTCCTCAAGAGACAATAAAGCATCAGGGTAGGTGGCTTGTGACCTTGAACCTTCCTTAGTCAGTGCTATCGAGCATACCGGCGGATTAGTGGACACGTGGCCTTGAACTATTCCTCCATGGTGTATACTTAGACAATAGCACTAGCACTATAAAGTCTCAATCTGCGTCCGTTCTCACGTTTGTGTCCTTTTACGGCCATGGACAACCTCTTTGGATTCATAAGTGTTACGTAGAAGCGGCCCTCACTTCTCACTTACATAGGTGATTCTTACTCGAGTATCCCGTCATACTCCACCTTCTTAAGGCATCCAAGAATCATTAAAAGTCAAAGACTTAACCTCACCACTTGACAGTCACCAACACTCTCGAGCTCTTTTAGGGAATAGACTATTTGAGTGTGGTATCATGCACTCATATAGCTTAGTTTTCCCATCGAACCAAGTTCATGGGATCTCCAATCTACAAGGTTGGGTATCCACTATAATCGTCTTTAATTTGTGGATTTAACTCCCATTCCCGCTACGAGCTTATACATTTGATCTCGATTCAAACTTTTAGTAAGCGGATCCGCTAGGTTATCTATGGACTTGACATAGTCTACAGAGATAACCCCACTCGTGATCAAATGTCTTACGGTATTATGTCGACGACGAATATGTCTCGACTTACCATTATACAACCCACTCTTGGCCCTACCAATAGCCGCTTGGCTATCACAGTGAATCATCACGGGTGGCACGGGTTTCGGCCCAACATGGAATATCTTCAAGAAAATTACGGAGCCATTCGGCCTCCTCACCGGCTTTATCTAAAGCAATAAATTCGGATTCCATGGTGGATCCGGCAATGCACGTCTGCTTTCGTGGATCTCCACGACACGGCTCCTCCCCCTATAGTGAACACATAACCACTAGTAGACAACGAGTCTTTAGTGTCGGATATCCAATTTGCATCACAGTACCCTTCAAGTACTGGGGGATGTCTCGAGTAGTGCAGTCCAAAGTTAAGAGTGTATTTCAAATACCTCATAACTCTTACAAGAGATTTCCAATGTTCTCTACTAGGATTACTAGTATAGCGACTCACTTTGTTCACCGGACAAGCTAGATCGGAGCCTCGTACAATTCGTGATGTACATAAGACAACCAATGACTCTAGCATAATCCTCTTGAGCAACAGGATCACCCCTATTCTTGCTCAAATGAACATTAACTTCTAGAGGAGTCTTTGCCGGCGCACTATCAAAGGCATTAAACCTCTTAAGCACTTTCTCAATATAATGAGATTGAGACAAAACAATCCCTTTAGGATTTCTTTGTATCTTTACTCCAAGAATAACATCAGCAACTCCCATATCTTTCATATCGAAATTTCTTTTAAGCATTCGCTTGGTGTCATTTATGACTTGAAGGTTTTGTCCCATAATTAACATGTCGTCTACATAAAGACAAACAATTACAAAACCATTCTTTGTATTCTTTATGTAAACACACTTGTCACATTCATTAATCTTAAAGCCATTCAACAACATAGCCTCGTCGAATTTCAAGTGCCATTGCAAAGGTGCTTGTTTCAAACCATATAGGGATTTCACCAACTTACATACCTTTCGCTCTTGGCCAGGTACTACAAACCCTTCAAGGTTGTTCCATATAAATTTCCTCTTCTAAATCTCCATTTAGAAAGGCGTTTTCACATCCATTTGATGAATCTCAAGATTGTGCAAAGCAAAGAATCGCGAGAAGCACACGGATAGACGTAATTCTCGTTACGGGCGAATAAGTATCGAAGAAATCATATCCTTCAATTTGCTTAAAGCCTTTAACCACTAAACGAGCTTTATATTTATCAATTGACCCGTCTGCCTTATACTTTCTTTTTAGGATCCATTTACATCCTAAGGGCTTGCAACCTTCGGGTAAGTCTCGCTAAGACCCAAGTGTGATTCCCGCATAATGGAATCAATTTCACTTTGGACAGCTTCTTGCCAAAGTGGGCCATCGGGTCTAGAAAGAGCTTCTTTTATAGACCGCGGCTCTTCATTCAAAAGAAAGACAACATAATCAGGACCAAAGTCCTTAGCAACTCTCGCTCTAGTGCTACGTCTTGGTTCTAAAGTTTCAAGATCAGGAGCTTGCCTTTTATGCGTAGTGGGTTCTACCCCCACATTTCCAGAACTACTAGCAACTTCTCTTGCTTCACCATTAGAGCTTGACTCAACCTTATCATCCCTTTTACAAGGATAGATATGTTCAAAGAATATAGCATTCCTTGACTCAATAGTAGTTCCAACATTCATATCGGGCACGGCTGACTTATGAATGACAAACCGATATGCACTACTATTCAGTGCATATCCTATAAAGATACAATCGACAGTCTTAGGTCCGATAGTAACTTGCTTAGGCAAAGGCACTTCTACCTTAGCCAAACACCCCCACACTTTGAGGTATTTATAGGAAGGTTTCCTTCCTTTCCACAACTCATAAGGAGTTACATCTCTACCTTTCAGAGGTATTTTGTTTAATAAGTAGTTAGCCGTCAAAACGGCTTCCCCCACATGTTCGCGGGCAGTCCGAACTTATTAACAAACCATTCATCATCTCCTTTAGAGTTCGGTTCTTCCTTTCGGCCTACACCATTTGATTGAGGCGAATAGGGGGCGGTGGTTTGATGTATAATACCACTTGTCTTACACAACTCTTCAAAAGGGGCTACGTATTCTCCACCTCCGTCACTTCGTACCATTTTGATTTTGCAATCAAGTTGGTTTTCGGCTTGACTTTGAAGTTAGTAAAAGCTTCAATCGCCTCATCTTTACTCCTTAAAAAATAAAGAGTACAATACTTAGTGCAGTCATCAATAAAAGTAATAAAATACTTTTTCCCACCTCTAGTTTGTACAAACTTTAAGTCACATACATCAGTGTGAATGAGTTCTAGAGGTTTAGTGTTCCTTTCTACAGAATGAAATGGCTGTTTAGCCAATTTTGCTTCAACACAAACTTCACACTTAGTTTTGTTAAACTCATTTACTTTAAGTAGATCGAGATTAACTAATCTTTTTATAGCATTTAGATTAACATGTCCTAATCTAGAATGCCATAAATCGGAACACTCAAGCAAGTAAGAGGAAGTGGCTTCATTATCATTATTCTTGGCCTCAACGGCCTCTTGGCGTAACGCCATTACAGACAGTTTGAAAAGGCCCTCAGAGAGGTAACCTTTTCCTAAAAACATTCCAAATTTTGTCAAAATAAACTTGTCAGACTCAAGTACTAGTCTAAAACCTCTCTTAACTAGTACAGAGCCGGACACCAAATTCTTCCGGATATCAGGGACATGCAACACCTCTCCAAGAGTAAGGTTCTTGCCGGAGCTCAACCTTAGCACCACAGTACCATAGCCAACCACCTCAGACGAGGCTTGATTACCCATATTGAGCTTCCTCCCTTGGCAGCTCTTGTACTTGGTGAAGCGGCTTCTGGCCACCACAAACATGTGCCGTGGCAGCGGTATCAATATACCACTTCCCCTCATTCTCCACGACGTTAGCTTCTTCAGTGACAATGGCCGCAAGGTCGGCTTCAGTGAGGTCAATCTCCAACATATTGGCTTGACGAGCCCTCTTCTTCTTCGGCTTTCGGCAGTCCTTAGACATGTGGCCGGATTTGCCACGATTGTAGCATCCCCTTCAAACTTGCGGGATTGCACCTTGCCCTTCCCTTTGGGGTTGCTATTTGGACGCCCTCTCTTAGCATTGTTGGAGTTGCCACCTTTCTCAGCCAAGGTTGACTCTTGGCTCCACGGGTGCTTTGCCCCTTCCCATCTCGAGTCCTCATGTCGGTCTCGATGCGGAGCTTGACCACAAGGTCTTCAAGCGTCATTTCCTTTCGCTTGTGCTTCAAATAGCTCTTGAAGTCCTTCCGACTCGGGGGAAGCTTCTCAATCACGGTTGCTACAATGAAAGCATCCGGCAAAAGCATACCTTCGGCGTGGACATCATGGACAATGAGTTGGAACTCTTGCACTTGGTCCATGACCGGTCGAGAGTCCACCATTTTGTAGTCCAAGAACTTGGCGACTACAAACTTCTTGGTACCCGCATCGTCGCACGGTATTTTCTTTCAAGTGCCTCCCATATTGCCTTGGAAGTCTTTACATTTGCATATACACCGTACGTACTATCATCTAGTCCACTAAGCAAGAAGTTTTTACAAAAGTAGTCGGAAGTTAGCCAATTATCATAAAGGCTATGCGGACTTCCGTGTTCTCTTCGTTTTCACTTGGAGGGGCGGGTGCATTCTCCATCAACACGGTGGTGAACCCCAATGTTGTCGGGTAGAACAACATCTTCTCGTTGCCACCTCTTGAAGTCGGCTCCACTAAACTTGGCCGGCTTCTCAGGCGGGCAAAGCACTCAGCACGAGTGCGAGAGGTGCCGTCGTGGTTGGGTTTGAACCCCCCCACCACTCCATGGTGGTTCACACTCCCAAAAGGGACATCTCTCTGCAAGGCGAGAGGACATAAGCGTTGAAGTTGAATGCCGTGTTAGCGGCATTAGCACGATTAAGTGCTATCCTTGCATCGATGGGCGGCAGATATGGCAAAGCAAGGGGTTGGATTGGCAAACACCGGAGTTGGAGTAGGGACGGACGTCGGTGGAACAAGTTGTTGCCGGAGGAGGCGACGACGCGTCGAATCTGGTGGGTTGGTGGCGGCGGAGCAGCAACGGCGGCAAAGATCGGAGAAAGCAAAGACTTGAGGAAGACATCTTCTTAGTTTACTTGAAGCAGATATAGATTTTTCGTCTTGCGATTGTTGGTTACAAAAGCTGCTATTACAAGTAAACTATTAAATAACAAAATGAAATAAAACAACAAAACCGTCGAGTCGAGGAGTCCTCTCTCCGCAAGACGAAATACGCCCCGTAGTGCTCTCGGTTGTAGGCGTATCGTCCCCAAAGATAAAACGACGAACGTCTCGAAGATTGCAAAGACCGCAAAACCTTCGAGCTCCGGCGAACAGGACTTTTCCGGCGAGGACAGGCTGCTGGAGACTTGAGCTATGAGTAGCTAAGAAGCAGCTAGGATGAGCTAAGAAAATGTAGATGATTCTTGTTGGTGTGTTTTGGAATGAAGTGCAGCTTCCTATTTATAGGCAGCTTCCACTGTGTGTTGATTCTTTGGAGCCATCAATGCAGGAGGGTCGTGGATGGTAAGTGGAGTGGTGGAGAGATGGAAGGTTGGGCTCGAAGAGCCACTTCCGGATCCTTCCAAAAGATACACTTGGGTGTGGTAGGTGCACGTGCACCACGGAGAGGAATCCGAAGGTGCCGGCCCACCGCACCGCCCGACCCGACACCCGACCCGGCGAACGACCCGACGGACCACCCAAAGGACCAATTGCCAAGATCCAAGATCCAAGATCCAAGATCCAAGTCCAAGTCCAAGTCCAAGTCCAAGTCCAAGTCCAAGGACACGGACCGGAACCAAGTCCAAGTCCAAGGACACGGACCGGAACCGGAGCCGGGGCACGGGCACGGGCACGGGCACGGGCACGGGCGCGGGCGCGGGCGCGTGTGCGGCGCGCCGCGCCGCGTGTGAGGCGGTCGGGCGAAAAGGCTCGTAGCAAGATGAGCATGTGTGGCCCAAGCCCACCACATGTCACTTAGTTATCTCCTACAATATTGTAGAGACTTAAATACCACACAAAACATTATTCATTAATCGATGTGGGACATGATTAATGTAATTCTCTCCAAAACCCGAATAAGGTAAGTTTCTCCACTTTAGGTAACATTTAAGTTTTGTCCCCCCAAACTTCGAGCCACTATTTCTCACTCACCGAAAATCGGAATCGAGAAATTAAGAACACTATAATTATCTACTCGAAACGTAGATCGACGTCATATATCTCAAAACATTAATCGGATAAATATCGAGGCTCGAAAATGCGATCGAAAACGGCTGAATTATGCCCAAGTTAAATTAGCAATAAATGCTAATTAACTTTCCTTAATTTAATATATATATAACTAATATATATATATCCAAACCGATTTTTCCAACAAGAGATACATAATTAGAAATTAAAGATCGAATTTACAATTTCGGAAGAAAGAACGAAATATGTAAGTTTAGGAGCGTGGAATAATATTTTTCTAAATTAAATATACAAAAAGTCCGAGGAAAAATGTGAAATTATGTGCGATTCACCCACCCGCCCCTTCTATCCGCTTATAGTTAATTAATTAAACTTCGTTCCTAAATATTTTAATGATGTGTGATAATTTTGATTTAAAAAAATAATTATACTACTTTTATTTCAAGCATGCATCTTTTAATCACAAAAGACTAACCCAACCGCTAAATCATCTAGAATGCACAATATTTTATAGGCCGCCTCTCTATAGACATTGCATAGTTTATCAACCAACCTTAATAGTCGTCGAGACTCGCAAACAAGTACGGAAGCCATTTGTCCCGCTACGTAGAGAGGATGGCAGAGTGGTTGAGGTGAGGTTTCTCGGGACCGACAGGTCATGGGTTCAATCCTACTGAAGCCATTATGTGTGAGCCTATCACCTGAGGGTGGTTTAATCTCATGTGTGGTTTGTGCTTATCGCACAGCAGGAGTTGAGGTTTATCCGAGCGCACCGCTGGAAGGTAGCGGCTGCGGGTTCCTCAAATCAAAAAAAAAAAAAAAAAAAAGTACGGAAGCCATTTAACAAATTTGTTGTATGGTAGCATTAAATTATTAGTTTCAATAAAATATAATTTAAGAATTAGTTTAGTAATTGAACAGTTGAGATTCTCTTCTGACTATTATTTTCAATATTATATGATTATGCACCCATACTGTTGACTACAACTAAACCCACAAAACCCATTAAAAGTTTAAAACACAAGAAAAACCCTTCCAAAAAAATTTCCTTTTTCAATGTGACCTATAAACCTTCTTAAATATTTTTCTTTAATATGTGTTAATAATCCAACATATCATTTTACGAGTCAAAAATTCATAATATGACATTCAGAAATAATATTATTATATTCCAAAAAAATTATGAATATACTATTATATACTCCTTAAGTCTCAATAAACAAGACTTGTTTATTTTTGACAACGAGATTAAGAAAATTACTAATTATGTAGTATAAAGTAGTGTAAAGCTAGTGAAACTCATTAAATTATATTAAAGATTATTTTAAATTAAAAATAAAACAAATCATTTTTAAGGGGACAATCTATAAAAGAAAACCACTAAACAAATTTAACTTGAATGGATGGTAAGTTTCCAGTTAATCCGTTTCCAGTTAATCCGTTTATAATGGAATGTGAAATCATGTTAAGGATGTTGACTACTAAACAAGCAAAATGAATCTTATATAATTGATAATAATAATAATAATAGTATTCTTTATGTTTTGTTCGAAGTGATTCATTTCTTTCTGGCACGAAAATTAAAAAAATGATAAAGTATAAGAGATGAATAAATGAAAATTGAGAGAGAGAAAATGTGAGATATTAGATGATAAAACATGAGAGATAAAATGAGTAATATAATCATGGGCGGATGTAGGGGTGGGCTAGATTGGGCTCCAGCCCGGTGCAACCCCGGCCCAGATACTAAATTAACCCAGCCCAAATTTATTTTTTACATATTTTAAATTTCACTCCAATTTGAAATTTCAAATGATTTACAAATTTATTATAATTGAAACTCATTTCAACACAAATTCTAATTTGCACGCCCAAATCTCAAAATCTAATTTTCGCACCCCGTATTTTACAAAAAAAATATTTCCGCACCCCGTATTTTATGAAAATTTAATATATTGAAGCGAATTTAAAAATATATTAGTTCTATGGCCCAACAACAAATAAATTAAATGGTTCAACAACAAAAATTAAATTAAATGGTCCAACAAGTCAACAACAATAATCATATACAGCGAGAATTGAGATATAATTCAGATGATAGTGAATTAGCGACACTTCAAAGGACAGAGGAGGGATCAGGGAGCGACAGTTAAGCAAACCGCATCTTAGGCGTCCGGAGTCCTTACTCTTGATTTCCTTATACTCATTGTTATATTATCTTTTGTCTAAAAAAAAATTTTTGGGGGCTTCGCCCCCGAACCCCTAATAAATCTCGCACCCCCATCTATAAATCATAGTTCCGCCCCCTACAGACCCCCCTCACTATAGATTTCTAGATCCGCCCCTGGATATAATGATATTAAATGATAAAGTATGAGAAGCAATAAATGATAAATATAGGAGAGAATATAGTAACTTTTTAAAAAAGTTATTTCGTTTTTCGAAAATGGATCGCTTTAAATGGAACGTCCCGAAATAAAAAATGAATTGCTTTTAATGAGACGGAGGGAATACTATCTTTCAAAGCAAAATTAATGTTATATGTACTCTGATGTTCTATTGAAATAGTACGTTATACCTTTTTTAGTTGTTCCATAAAAATTGTCTAGTTCATTTTTGGAAAAATATTCCAAATACTTTTTTTTAGGAACCACAATTTTATATACAACTCTACATCAAATTTATATTATTCCCCTTAAAAAATATATCGAAAAGAACTAGACTATTTCAACAAGACGGGGGAGCCGTATTTTATTTTATTATTATAAATCTATAAAGTAATAGCCGTCCGTTTTTCTCATGGAGAAGAGCAATTATAGCCAGTACGACGTCGTGCGCACGTGTTTCAGGTTTCTGCCGTAGTGTTTTAAATCAATTCACATGTTATCACTTTTTTTCGTTGCAAATATGAAAATTATTATCATGACAAGACATATTTCAGAATTCTTACATAGTAATTAAGTTTTTCTAAATAATTACTTTTACCTCCAGTGAATCTTGTCACATTTTCCTTTTCTTGTAGTCTTATAAATCTTGTTATTTTCTAAAATATCAAGATAATGTAATTATGATTTATCCAAATCTTGTTATTTTCTAAAATATCAAGATCATGTAATTATGATTTATCCACAATTTGAAAGATATAAGTTTACACACAACTAACAACAACTTTCCTTAATATTCGCACTTTAAAAAAATAAAATAAGATGTATGAGGCGGAGGAATTATTATTTTATTTAATCATTATTAAAAATAAAAAGCTTATAATAAGTTCATAATAGTTTGGGCGATCTGATAAATCCCCTCACTTGTGTTTTTCATGTGTGAATAAATGGGCAAGTGGAGTATATTGTTCTTAAATTTGAACATCAACACAATTCATTTTCACGAAAATGGAATATCCCGAAACAATTCCTCTCAGATTCGACTTGATTTTTTAATGGCTACACCTCTACACCTTCTCCCCCTTTCTAAAGTTTGTCCAATTAGCCTCAGTACTTGATTTGATAGAGACATTCTATGCTCTACCTAAATGTTATCCTCGATAACTGATTCACGACGGTTTCTCTATAGGATGATCTTCCACCGTCTCATTCATATTGTCTTCTAGGATTTTGTTAAAGGCTTTAAAAACTTGATTTTGGGTACAAATAATGTGGGCTCACATAGCTTTTTATAATTTGTAATATCATTTTTTATTCTTTTTATGAAAATGAGACCGTATTAATAAAACAACTCGATATAATATATGAAATAATATGAATGGGATAGAGGGAGTATAAAGTATTATTCATGCAAATAAATAAGATATTGCACCTGCTGATGTATTCCACTTTACATGTAATAAAAATCATATGTATCCTAACAGTTTTTTATAATTTAATTCAGGGTCTATTTATAAATGCTTATAATAAGTATTTCTTATTTATTTTATTTAAAGTTAAAAATAATTATTTTTAAGTAAAAATAGGGATTTTGAAATTAATATAAAATATATTTTTAGTTTCGGAAATTATGGTGTTCCGAGGACCATAAGCATCTTAATTATTGTTTAAAAGAAACTGCTAGCGACATAATTTTAGAGAAACCAACGCAGAAAGTAGGTTTTGCAAAGCCTATAAAACTGCTTATGCGATAAAAAAAATAGATAAATGCTTAAATAAGCTCTTACAAACACACACTTAATACGAGAAGTATGTACTTATTCTAGATTTAAAAATTTACAATTTGACCTACTAAAACTATAAATTTACACCTATCGAAATTACAGTATTTCGCTATTTTTTTACGAAATCATAAATTGCAATGGTACATGATAGACTGGGTTGCGAAATAATTGGACCCAAGGGTGGATCTAAAGACGCGTGATTACACTCTAAATCCTATCGTGAGGATTTATTTAAATTTCTTATTATTTTTCCAAAAATTATAAATTTGCACCTTTTTTAATTTACAAATTTTATCTATCTATAATATTAATTCTGAATCTGTCTTTAGTGGACCGAATACCTTGGTTAGTTTAGTGACCAAACTTGGCCTAAAATGGTGTCACATCGGAAGTTTTCAATCAGATTTCTACTACAATCAAATTAATTGCACCTTTACCCACCACTTTTGGTATTAAATTCCATTGGTCAATAATGATGCCTGGTTGTGCAACCTACAAAGATTACACTAAAGTTCTTTGGTGCATTATTTCATATATGACCTGAAAAATAATACTGTTTTCGAAATATTTTTTAGCATAGAGATTTCGATGGCAGTCGAATTAAATTCCATAATTTCAAAAAAAAAAAAACAACAACAACCTTTTAAGAGTATTTGGGAAACCAGAGCTGTTAGGATTTTCTTTCCCAGATAGTGTTATGTGTGTTTTTACTCATGAAAATCACTAACCAAAATAATTGGTTCGATCTTAACCCACGTACAACCACGATAAAAATACACATGATATTACCTCATTGGTGAATTGTGTAGTGAGATAAAAGATCTTGTGATTTTCAAAAAATCGGCATAGTAGAATTTAAAATGTAACACACTTTTGTATACCCTTATATATTGCATCCCACAAATTACACATATTGACATATGGCACAAATAATTAAAAATATCGACCACATATACCACATGTCAACACCTTTATGTTGTGTAACACATACGAACCAAAATTTAAAAATAGTTATGATAAGAAAATAAAAAGTTCAATCAAGAACAATATGATGGTTTTAATTGCTCAATTATTATGACCTTGTCGAAAAAAATAACTTAGTATCAAGGAGAGATGTTTCATTTCGGATTTTTTTTTTCTTTTTTTAAAAATAAATAAATATACTACAGCTGTAGTTACTCCCCCCATCCCACTCTAATTGTTCATTATTCTTTTTAGGATCCGTTTCACTCCAATTGTCCACTTTCCTTTTTTAGTAAGTAATACTCTATAAATTTAGTGGACTCCACTATTTTATCACTCATTACTCACAATCAACAATTTTCTTAATCTTCACACCGAAAATAAATTGGACAATTAGAGTGGGACGGAGGGAGTACAAGATTGCAACTTTAACAATTATCATAAAAAAATATTTGGAAACTCCATCATTAGGGGAAGGTTTTGAGGGTCTATCTCAAACAGGGGTCATATTGATTAATAATTCATGTTTTCCGAAAGAATTTTAAACTACACATTTATGCTTTTTAATTCAAGAAAACGACTGCGTCTCTATCACTACATATTATATAGTTGCAATTTTTGATCAAGCATAAATCTCTCAATTATAGACTTATGATCAAGTTGCGAATAATATTATAACCTTTGATGGATTGAGTTTCTGTGGCCACGAGTCTTGTAATAACCGACTATCGAACTATTTGAGTCGATATATATTTATCGATAAACTAGAATTGGAAATTAGGTGTGGCGATACCCTACCGGTAGCATGACTTTTGCAGCAGTAACGTACATGATTGAAACAAGACAAACTTCTTTAAAATAAATTCATTATTACACATAGCACCTACAAAAATTCAATAACAATAATCGAGTTGGCATTTTTATATGATTAGATTTTGTTTAAAAGCATAGAAGCCAAACAAAAAAAATATTTGAAGCTTTTATAGATAAAGGAGAAAGTGACGCATCCAGTTTTGGTTTAGGCAAGCAAGTCCATCAAGACGAGCAAGTTATGAAAATAAGCAAATACCTTACAAACATCACAAATTACACTTCCCTAGTTGAAAAAGAAATCGTAGTAATATTCCACAATTTCATACAAATTTACAAGTTCGTATTCTACCAGCGTCTTTTTTAAGGTTGAGCAGAGCTCAGTAGCTCTAATCACACTAGAGCATCTTTTTCAAGACCGAGAGCGATGTGAAACAAGAAATAATGAAAGATTAAGACTCCAAAGGGAGCATATTCATATGGCAGATGTTAAACCTAACTTGGGCAACATGAAATTTGGTACACGGCCATCCCAATTACCAAACCATTTCTCATCAATACAAGCCATAGTATAGTACTCAACAATAAATACTTGAAATCATATGTAAAATTAGGAATGATCAGATATAGCCCAAAATCACAAAAATCCCCCACATTTCATGATGTGGGAATGTGGAAGCAACCACACAATCTTAAGGCAATAGTTTCATTTGGCATCTCATGACAACACAGACTTCACAATCATGCCAACACATTTCATCCACCTTATCTGAAGGTGGAAGAACAACCATAATCTTAACTTTCAAGCCACTATGTGGATGCAAAGATGTAACAACTTCATCAGGAGGCAGATGTCTTCAGCTCCTCTAGTGCTCGTGTGTGCTCGTGCTCAATAATCTATTTATACTGAAACCGATACATAAATATGAGATTTAATCAGATCCAACCACCTATATATCAGAGTCTATGATCTGCCGATTGTCCAATAATAATTCAAAGTGTATCCACAAGCAAATAAATCAACATAACAATTCACACATGATCAGTATTTGAGGTACGAAGATCTTGACAACGAAATACTTACACATCAAAACTAGAGAGTGAAAACCCAATGAAGTTATTTCTGAAAACTGACTTTGTTGCTTCCATGTTCTCTCCATCTTTTCAGGGTATGCAACCAATCAGAAGTACCATAATAGTTACAAGGTGAATCAAGTCATTTACTAATGTAGTCGAGAGGTGCATTATTCACAAGAAATAGGAGGTGAATTATTCACGATAAATAGGATGTGAATTATTCCCCTCCCTGACTTAATTTCTTCAATACTTTCTCCTGCCCTAGTAGATGACAGAGCTCCCATCCCATTTTGCAAACAAAGTAAACACAATATAGTCAAGAATAAACCGAAAACACATACAAGGTAAACCTACACGTGCTATTAATAGTCCAGATATGGCTACCAACTTGCAAAAATGCCATGGTTCTAACATTACCAAGCAGTTAAAAAGTCTAAACACACCACCCCCAGACACATACAATTACCTTCAGTAAAACAAGAAATTCAACATTATAGAATATTTGCATTAAGGAAGTGACTTTCCCGACTATTTTCTCCTATCCACAATAAATACGAGGTTAATTTTTCCCCCACCTGACTTAATTTCTTCAATACTTTCTCCTGTCCTAGTAGATGACAGAGCTCCTATGCCATTTTGCAAACAACACACAATACTGTCAAGAATAAACCGAAAAAACCAACAAGGTAAAACTGAACATGCTATTCATAGACCAGATATAGCTACCAACTTGCAAAGTTACCATGGTTCTAACATTACCAAGCAGTTTAAAAAGACTAACATCATAGAATATCTGCAATAAGGCAGTCACAACTTTAATTCATTAGCAAAAGAGATGCAACACGAAACACACACACACACAACCAACTTTTGAACAGTTTTCAACTTTATAATTTTCAGTTTCAGTTCTAAGAAATTTACCACAGCATCAACATAGTTGTATTGGATTCAAACATCCATGCTTTCCATCTGAATGCTGCTCTTGAGAGGCACATATTCACCAAGATATCCACCGAGATGATCAAACAATGCGCTCTTATCGATTCCCTGGTGATGATAGCTCTTGCAAACGTAGTAAAACACACTCTGCACCAACAATCCGACCAAATTCACGATCACCAACACACCCACGAGGAATCCACCTACCACAATCCTTGTCAACACGCCGTATCCATCTCCACCGTGCACCACAATCGACCCGAAAAGCCCGTTGATCATTCCGCAGATTGTCAGGTAGCCGAAAACGATTGCAAACCCTATGCGAGTCGTCCCCCTCAGCAACTCGTAGCTCTTTTTCATGGCGGCAAGACCGTAAACTGGTTCGAGAACTGAAACAACGCTAGCTAGATGCCACAATGCACTTATGTAAACATGAACTCCCAAAAACAAGACGAAGACTACCAAAAAGGAGAATACGAACAATAGCACATTCTCCGAGTCCACGGCGTAGATGAGAAGCACCAGAAACCCTAGAAACACAATGTTGTAGAGAACCATCAGCAGAGCGATCCATAGAAAAGTAACAAAAAGGCGTTTGAACACGCTGGGGATGGCGGCGACGGTGGAGGAGAAGGAAACCGGTTTCGAGGTGTAGAGCGAGGCGACGGTGAAAACGACGGCGGCGGTGGAGAGCAGAGAAAACGCGAAGAGGAAGATGAGGTAGAAGAACTGGAAAATCAGAAGCTTCGACCAGTCGGAGGAGGCGGCGGCAGCGGTGTCGGTCTGGAGCTGCGAGATGATGGGGTGGGTGAAGAGCGAGTGAGCTAAGATGGCGAAGGAAAGGGGGAAAATGAGGGTTAGGGTTATCAAGTAGAAAGTTTTGGGGGATTGCTTGGGGATCGCGATTGATTCCTTGAGAATGTCGGGAACGCTGAGGAATTGAAGCTCCTCCGCCGCCAGATCCATTGCAGCTCGCAATTTGGATTCTCTCTCCTCAACTGAATGAAACTGAACCGAGGTGGAAAAGCATGAGAGAAAAAAGAAAGGCGGTGGTGCCGGTGGCGGTGATCACGGGCGGGTTCGTATGTACCCGGACCGGTTGGGCTTCCGGATCTTAATCGGTCTAGCTGTAAAGTGTAAATCCGACCATTACTTCCTGCAGTCACTTTACTATTTAGTGTCAAAATGGCTGTTACATCATATGTTATGTTGGTCTTGATAATTTTATCTTTTTAGGTTATTAAATAGTTCAATTTTGGATCGATATAAAAATCAGACTAATTTTTCCAATTTTAGCTCGGAGATGCGTGCATACGTGCGTTGGAAAAAAAAACTTGTGAAATGTTATGAATTCCAATTTTAGTTATTATATTGACTCAAGTCCGATTTTGGTTCGTTATGTTACGAATGATAAATTGTAGTCCATCAGGTTGGCTTGTATGTCACATTTAGTCAGTTATGTTAACCAAATCTAATCTTAACCCATCGTTTCATAAAGTTAATGATATTTATATCTTAAAAATTATATTTTATATCGAAATCATATAAAGTTGATAAATAATTAAAAAAAAATCTTCTATTAATTACGCGATGAGGTCCATATCTGCTTTCAATAAATAAAATGCTCGAAACTCAATAAATGAAAGTGTTATAGAAAACACCAAATACTCCATCTTAACACAAGTCTAGCACGCCTGATTTTTTTGTTCACTAAATTTCAATTCATTAGTAATCTCAGTTTAAGAAAGTGAAACTAGAAAATATCAAATACTCAATCTTTGTTCTTTTGGTCATAATCTCCAAATACTTTTAGATACAGTTAACCCCACTTTTTAGACTTGTGTCTTTTTGGTGGTTGTGTTTCAAGTTGGTCTCTTTTTCAAACTTTACATGTAAGAATCATAAGAAATTTAAACCAAGTTGCATCAAAATAGCAAGGCAGCAACCAATTCAAAATCATAGTATGCATCAATAGGCAATTCATCCAGATGTATGCACGTTGAGCCGAAGGACTACCTACTGCAATCCACATCCATATAGTAAGACCATTCTCAAACTAATTTCTTAAATATCAACTCACATAAAACATTGTCCATCACTTTAAGACAATCCATACCAAATCACTTGATAAATTAAATCTTTTGCACATTATCATTATCATAATCGGATCAAGTAAACAATTGTAACATGCACATTTTCAGTACTTCGAGAGAAACTTTGAATTGTGGAGCATTAATGGAGCTGATCAGTAGGTCCTTCAAATACTCACCTAACATGTATTATAAATATAAAAATATGATACCAAAGCATCTAATCTAATGTGCTGCGGAACTTGAAAAACAATTGACTACAAACAAAACCCTAGATTGAGCATCTGTCGTATTTCTTTTCGGAAAACAAAGAAATAAGAAACTTAATAGTTGAGTAATTTCGTCCCTTTGTGTTCTCGCTAGTATTCTCATCTCCCTATCAAAATCAAGCTTCTCCCATCACCAATTTCTCTGATTACAAACTAATTGTAGAAAAAATCAAAATAAACAAGCAGGAATTGAAGTTTGGCCGAGGATTTGCTACGAGAGAAGGGTTTAATTGATTCTAGTTCTAGATCCCCAAATGTGACAGGAAGTTCATTTACAAATCTTCTAATTATTCAATTTAGTATTTCTTGAAAAAAAAAACAAAAAAAACGTAGCATTCACTTACCGCACACCTCTGGCCAAAATTGAAAAAGTAAAATCGGACTAAAATTGAACTTTTTAACAACTTGGAAAATGAAATTGGATCAGAGCAATATAACACACTAATAGCTACACATAATCGATAATATTATATGTTTTTAATTTATTATAGTTTATAATTTTCAATTGATTTTAATGAAAAATACATTGTATGTTCTTTGATACAAATGTGCATTTTAAGTTATTCAACTGGGGCGTTTGCAAGTGCCTTTCAGCAGTTAAAAAACTCAGAATCGGAATTGCACCGTCAAAATCGACTTGACAATTCCAGTTCGAGAGATTCGGATTCACGGTTTTAACCGTCGGTACGGTTTTTTTCTGCCTTGTCTAGGGAAAATGACGTGGTATCAATTTCTTCAAAATAACACAAATAATTTATTCTAAAACTAGCAAGGAGAAAAAACAATTTGCATAACGAAAGGGCGATTTATCATCATTATGTTTAACAGAATAACAAGAGAGAAATTGAGTATGAGAAAAGGAAAAATGTAAATCTTGAACTTCAACATAATCTCTTCAACAAGAGATGAGAATTTCTCAGTGCGCATCCTCCTCTTCGCAGAACTCAGTGTACCCGTCTGGGTCCATTAAGCAGTGGAGTTCGCCGTCGTTTTCCAACTCGACCTTTATGATCCATCCTTCTTCGTAAGGGCTTGAGTTAACCTAACCGGAGAAATAAACAGAGTATAATACGCAGTTCTTGATGAATAAGGCTTAGAGTTTTTGCAGATATGTAGTTTCTATTCAAGCAAGAGAATGTAGACTAAGATTAGATCATAACACATGATGAAGTCGAAAGCGATGTTATGGAGTTGAAAACTTTACATGATCTTGAAAAAGCACGCGCAATTATATGTTTACAGAAAGATGGTATGGCGAAGAAAGGAAAATATAGATGATGAAGCAAAAACCGAACAGTGGGTACGGATATGATGAATAACTTCCAAGAAATGTTTTAGACAAACTTGTGCGAATGGGAATTTAACATCATCGAACATCAAAGAATCCCTCGGATCCAATAATGGAAGAACTAGTTCAGCTGGAAGAACCAGTTCAGCTACCATGAAAATTAGCTACATGGAACATATTATTGCAATTTGCTACCAACCAATCATATGTTCGTTTGTAAGTGTTTCCCCTATATGCATCCATACAATCAAGTTATTTAACCAAAACTATCTGATGTGTGTAGCTTTCATTCAATTAACTAGTAGTGGTGATGTGTGTGTCTCTTTCCACCAAAATGCCAAGAGATGATGCGAAATCAAGCATAACAAGTAAAGGGTCTGCAGTTATGTCACGCTGAGCAAGTGCATACTACTTCTCGTTTAATGATATGAGTTCATATACAGATATACTTAACATTAAACCACACTGGCAGATTTTATAATTCTAAACCATTGCACTAGAATAACCATCAAACATCTACGAACAAGTGAACACTCCAGTTAGGCTGGGAAAACACAAAGAAGAAATGAAAAACTCAAAAAACAGATAAAACCAGAAATAGACGATAGCAAGTAGTAGCAACTTAGCCGGTGCAAAGACTTAGATTTAATCGAAAGAACCAATAAAGGACTGAGGATAGTTCGCTCACTCATACTAAGCTAGAAACATGTGTTGGGAAATCAGGAAGAACTGATTTTCCACTTGCTAAGTGCCACTCTAGATTTATAACCGAATCGGCTAATTTCATAGACTCCAAGCCAGATTTAGATTAATGAAAGTAAATCCCATTTCAGGGTCTCCCGTTAGTTTCTTATTATAAACTAACGAATATGCATTCATATCAACAATATTGAAGTCAAAGTTAGGCTAGAAACAGAATTTTTAGACTTAAAAAAATACTTACCAGACCAGGAGAGTCAGTGAGGCTTTTGTTAACTGCAATCACTTTCCCTGAAACGGGCGAGTTAACATCGCTAGTTGCCTTGACACTTTCAACGGCACCAAAGCTTGCACCTTGCTCGACCTTAGACCCCTCTTCGGGTAGTTCGACATACACAACTTCACCCAAGTGGTCTTGAGCATGATCTGTGATACCTATAGTAGCCGACTTGCCTTCTACTTTCACCCATTCGTGGGAATCAGCATATTTTAGATCTTTGAGAACTGCATTAGTTTAAAGAAAGCACATTCACATAGTGAAGTTAGAACCATATTTAAGAGAAACTTGCAGCCATGGAATGTCACAGCAATAACTACATAAGTGATATATCAGCATAAATTGCAAAGGAAAACTGTATGGGATCAACACCAGTGATGAGTGATGACTTTAAATCAATTCTGATAGTAATGAAAAGAGTTATTAGACTTTAAATACTAGAACTTTGGGCGCATTTTGATTTTGCACGTGACTTTCAAAACACAGGCGTAAATACACCACATTTTAATTTGTTCAAGTTTGTATACTGATGAAAATTCTGGAAGCCAAAATATCCTACATGGAGGGTAGAATATTTTACGTTATTTAGGACTTAAGTAGTAGCCGCCATTTTTTTGCCAAGACGACATTGCTTTTTTGATAAATAAATCGCTGAATTATTCATCAGTGTGCAAATTTTAACAAATTCAAAAGGTTATGTATTTTCCGAGTGTTTTGAAAGTCGTGTGGTAAATCAAAATCCGCCCAAAATGCCCCCTAACCAAATGATATTTCTCCACATTTTAACACAAGCAATCTGTTCACACTCTAAATAGCTCTACCACCTTAAAACCAATTTGCAAATGTCAAACAAGTATATCAATTGACTCAATAACATATGCATAGATAGAGAGAGAAAGAGAGATGACATTATTTTGAATCTGGAAGATGTTTACAATGCATAAGAACAGCAAGAAATAAAGCAGCAACGATCTCACAGACATATTAATCAAAACCACATAATGGAAAATCAGATCTTCCATAGTCCATACCAGGAACAACAGATCACCGCATTTCCATAAAAAAATCAAAAACATAAAATCGTACAAAATCGACGCAATCCAAAATTCAAATCAATAAACACAATTTTAATATGTACGAATACACAAAAAGACATTACCAGTAGCAAAACCTCTGCAAGGAACAGAGATCCTGAGGTAGGAAGCAGCCCTTATTGCCCACAAACCCGACGCCATGCCTGAACACAACCACCTCAATCCACCGCTTCGCTCTTCTCTCACTGGGTGCGTGCGAATATTCAGTTTTGTATACAGCGGAAGTTTAATTTAAGGTTGGTAGGGTAAATCAAGCCGTACCTCTGTTTATATCAAACTATAATTTCTCCACCACCCCCGCCGAGCCTGTAATTGTGTTTTGGTCCTTTCTATTTTTTTTGTGCCAATAATTTTATTTTTTTAGACTATTATATTTTCACTATTTTATTTATAATATTCTATTGTACAGATTATCGATAATAAATAATGTGATTGGTTCTAAATTATAATTTATAATATTTAGGGTATAGATTTTATTTTCTTTAGAATCATGAATAGTAGACTTTTAATTCTTAATCTTAAATCGGTCCTAATTAGACGAATATTCAAAATTTTCACATATGAGATTCTCTAAATAAAATTAAACTTAATTAATTATACATTTTTTTTGGGGAGATAATATGAATGTCCATAACTTATAAGGGGCTCAATGCAATTGCCACCTAAACTGCGGGGCTATGCGGTTGTTTAGCTGAAATCAAAGAGTGGTACTCAAGATCCCTAGTTTAGATTAATAAACTAGAATTAAAATAAATAAATAAATAATAATAAGGATGTTGGTGGTTTATGTGTCAGCAAAGCATCAGAAAGAGTTGGTGAATTGGTGACTGCTGCCCCACTTCTGATCTAAAAGGGGCCAATCTCCTGCTGCAGATTCATTGATCCACATACACCGTGTTACGTTTCATATTTCACTTCAACTAACATCTTTTAGAAATATAATACACTTTGGGGCAGTAACAATGTTGAGAAAGAGATACGACTGCATAGTTCATTACCATCCAGGAAAAGCAAACGTCGTAGCTGATGTTTTGAGCAGGAAAGGGAGTTTGACCGCCCTATATACTTCCCGAATGATTGAAGAGTTTGCAAAAATGGAAATTGAAGTTGTACTGTCGACATAAGACAGCTATGAAGATCCAACCTTTGCTAAGGGACCAAATTCGGGAAGCACAAAAGAGAGATAGGTTTTTGTGCAAGATAAGAGATCAAGTTCTGGAAGGGCAGAATAAGGGGTTTGAGATTGTAGTAGACGGGACGCTGATGTTCGAGAGAAGGATCTGTGTACCAAAAGGAAGTGAAATGATGAGGGAGATTTTAGAGGAGGCACACAACACGCCATACACTGTCCATCCTGGAGAGACAAAGATGTATCATGATTTGAAGAGACACTTTTGGTGGAGGAATATGAAGAGGACTATTGCAGAATTCATACAAAGTTGTATGACTTGCCAACAAGTGAAGGCTGAACACCAACGGCCATCCGGCTTATTAAAGACGCTTGATATACCTCAATGGAAGTGGGAGGAGATATCAATAGACTTCGTGGTAGCATTACCAAAAACCCGAAGAGGAAATCATTCAATTTAGATAATTGTGGATAGACTCACGAAATCGGCTCATTTTCTTCCAATGAAGATGACTGACAACATGGATCGTTTAGCACAAATCTATATAGATGAGATTGTTAGGCTACACGGAGTGTCTACCGATATTGTATGTGACCGCGACCCGAGGTTTACATTAAAATTTTGGAATAGTTTGCAAGCTGCTATGAGTACTAAGTTGAAGTTTAGTACCGCCTATCATCCACAAACTGATAGACAGTCTGAAAGAACTATTCAGACTTTGGAAGATATGTTGCGAGCATGTGTCATGGATTTTGGAATCAATTGGGAGAAACATTTGCCTTTAGTCGAATTTGCATATAACAACAACTATCAAGCAAGCATAGAGATGTCACCCTTTGAAGCATTGTATGGAAGGAAGTGTAGATCACCACTGCATTGGGATGAGGTTGGCGAGAAAAGAATATTGGGACCCGAGTTGTGGAAAGAACTGTGGGAGTAATTGCAAAGATTCGAGAGAGAATCAAGATAGCTCAAGACAGACAAAAGTCCTATGCTGATTTGAAGAGGAATGATATAGAGTTTGGAAGGGTGACAAAGTGTTCCTCAAATTATCACCAAGGAAAGGAGTAGTGCGAATTGGAAAGAGAGGGAAGCTTAGACCTCGATACATTGTACCATTTGAGATACTTAAGAGAAAAGGAGAAGTGTTATATGAGTTGGCACTGCCGCCAAGTTTGACATCCATTCACAATGTTTTTCACGTCGCGAACTTGAGGAAGTATGTCCACGATCCAAACAATGTAGTCAGTTATGAAGGATTGAAGTTGAATGAGGATCTGTCGTATGAAGAGGCGCCAAATGCCATTTTAGATAAGAAGGTTATTCAACTTAGGAACAAGGAAGTGTCATTAATTAAAGTTCTCTGGAGTAGACATGATGCGAGTGAGGCGACATGAGAAGTAGAAAAAGACATGGAGCTACGATACCCAAATTTAATGGATAAAGGTAATTAATTTTCGATGACGAAAATTTTATAAGTAGGGGAGATTGTAACACCCCAAAATTTTACCTAAAAATAAATAAATAAATAAAATACATTTGCATTTCATGCATAATATCACGAGTTTAGTTCTGTAAGTCGCGTCTTAGAAAAATGAAAATTAAAACATTTATGTTATTTTCATTAAATTATTTTTGTTATGTAAATTTATTTTGAATTTCCTGAACCTACTTGGATTAATGAAAAATATAATAATTTATATTATATAAGTTATTATGAGATAATTTAAAATTATATTTTATGAATAAAACAGATATTATATTAGTGTTATACATGTTTTAGGATAAAATCTAATTGTGCCTATCCATATCCTAATTTATCTAGGATTGAATGTCTTATATGGTAAGTGATAGAATAAATACTATATAAAATATATAAGGACGAAAATAATTATGGATAAAATATATTTGATACCTTTTATAATTAGGGATCTTTAGATAATTTATCCTAAGTCTATAAATACACTCTTAGTCGTCCATAAAATAGTTTCACATAAACTTTTCGAAAAATCTGTCAACTTTCAAGAAATATTTACACATCTTCCCGGTATCCTATCGTGGTGAAATTTTAGGCGAAGCTTCCTAGGTATGTCTTTTAGATCTCTATAAATTTTGGTGATTTTTAGACAAGTCCCTATATTTTTAATAAATATCTACTTTTACATTGCCGAAAAACCATGCATCCGGGATAGGGTTTAGCAAAATATTTATATCTCACTCCACAAAACTGATTTTGACTTGATTCTTTTTCCTAAGTACTCCACACACGTTGGGGTTTGTAAACATATTTATTTCGTATTTTTAACATATGTGTATGAAAGCAGTTTAATACAAATTTCCGGGTAGTTAGTCGGAGCATGCATTTTCGTATTCGGATTTTGGTTGAAACGTTTTATGTTTTTCAGAAGTCATCCCTTATCCAACAAAGGTGCATTTTTTATATGATATCCCTATGTATGGTCCCTAAACGTTTGTTACATATTAGAATTTTTAAAGTATGTTTTAGTCTCTGAAGCTTATAGTTAAAGGTAAGTAGGTCAGAAATCGCCTCTGTCGATGCAGTAGGTACTGTTTTGGTTATAACTCTTAGAGGACTTATTATTTTTATATGAAACCAAATCTGGAATGATTTAGACTCATTAAAGAATCTACATATAGAAAATTAGAATTCATGGAATGAATTCATGTTTTGTGGAACTCTTTTAAAATAGGTATTATGCACGAGTTAAAATAGAACATAGAAACTTAGTATATAGATATGATATTGTTTGCAACCTAATAACTATAAGGTATCGTTGTATATGTCATGTTATAAGCTTATTACTAGAATAAGTCGTTAGAACTCGGAGTTATTTAGAAACGAGAAGTAGAAGTAAGTATCGATATACTTATCTGCATCCCATGTACAAAACGATTAATTGTTTCATGCATATCACGACATTAAGATTTGAATTATTTCATGTTAGGATTGGCTCGCAGGACTTAATCCATTGATATACATCTTTTCATTCACTCAAAAAGGTTAAGGTGGAGTTTTTCTTTTATCCTTATTATACACTATACAGTTTTTCTCATGTGTTATTCAATTCAGGCAGAGCCTTCGGGCAATTCATGCAGAAAAACCTTCGGGTTAGCCTTCGGGCAATTCACGCAGTAAAACCTTCGGGTTAGCCCTCGGGCATTCACGCAGTAAAACCTTCGGGTTAAGCCTCCGGGCTTTCATGTCTAATTTCTCATGTTAAATTCTTTATAGTTTATAATTTGAATAATGTTTGTCCCCACTGAGTAGTCGTACATGTGCTTGAAGTGGCGGATGATGATGGTCACACATGTGAAAGGATCTAAAACATTTTTTTTACGTATTAAATTAGTTTTATCTTGAACTATGCATTTATCTTTATTTAATTCCGTGAACTAATAGGTGCACATGTTTTTTATTCAAGACTTCCGCTATCATGAAATGTATTAAAACCTTATTATTTTTATAAATCTATTTATTTTTGAAAATTAAATTGAGAATATTAAATTTATGCATGAGGTGACGTTCTTTTAAAAGGTTATGAAAATTGAGGCGTTACAACTAGTAACTGCTCCACCTGGTGTTCACTCGAGCAAGAATTAAGCAGCACCTTAGCAGTCTCCACCATCCGGATAGCATCCACTATCAATCCTCCACGTCCACGTCATCACGTCCGGCACGCGAAAACCTCCTCCATCCTCTCCAAGAACCCAGCCCGGCCATACAACATTGAGGAGAGAATGCGACTAAGCGAGATTTTAGATATTGTTATGATGTGAAATGTCTAAAATAACCTTAAAATTCCTGAAATACACTTCAAAAAATTTCGTAGTTAGCCTAATCTGATTTGTGATAGAAATCGAAAAGCTAGAGTTTTTACTTGAGTTTATGCTGTTGAAGAGAAAAAAAGGGAGTGCAAAACTATAGGGGTGCTCAATTTCAAAGTTAAATGAAAGGGCAATAACATCATTTATTGACAAAGCAATGGCTTAAAGGCTTAAAAGATTAACCAGAATCTTGATGATCATGAAGAAAAAAGTGCTGACAAAATCAAGAAATACATGTTCTCGAATCATGAACAAGAGAAGGCAAACGTAATGCATAAAGTTTACCTTTATGAAGGCCAGCTCTACCATAAGCATCCAGCATTATGTTATAGGGAGCTCTATCCGGTTCGCATCCAATTTGCTACATGAGTGAGAATATTTCCGCAGGGCCATAAGGGAAGCCTGCACGGCTGTCATTATCTACGTCATTATCTCTCGCACATGCATTCACTAGAGCAGTGTAAGTGCAGATGTTAGGCTTGCATTTCTTCATCCTCATCTCGTTCAACACCTCTAAGGCCATATACGATCTATTTTCCTACACAAAATTTGAACGAAAGAGGAGGAAACACATAAATAAGTAAAAAAGTTATCATGTATTCACTTGAAACTATGTCAAATTTCTTATTTTTATTTTATTGCAAAAACCACACCGTATCCTTGAATAATATTGCACAAAAACCTCTGCCATGTTTTTAACCGTGTGTGAGATTCCGCCGCTCCTAACATGAATCGCCAAGGTTTTATGCCACTTTGCTAATGCAAAATGTGTGAAATGTCCTTAAAAAAATGTGTAAATACAATTTCAAAATAGTAAGTAAAAAATGTAAATCAACATAAATTTATATATATTTTTTTCTAACATAAAATGTCTGAAATATCCTTACAATATGTAAAATACAATCAAAAAATTCATAGTTAAAATTAACAAACATTGAAACCATTTGTATCAATTTATCTAGAATGTATGAGGTAATTTTTCATCATAAAATAAAAGGTATTATCCCTTTTTAAATTAAATCGCGGCTATTCGAATTCCACATAGGCACAATCCTCTAGGAAACACAATTCCTATTATGCCTATTGCGTATCAACCTATACCTATATAAACCCACATCGATCCACGAGTCCCCTATTCTAATGTTTGTACGCTCAGTCGAACTATGAACGTATACAATTAACTTTTTTTTTTTTTTTGTTGATGAGGACACGTAGCGTGTTCATTAAAAATTGAACCCATGATCTATCGATACGGACCACCCACCTTTACCGCTATGTCATCCCCGAGGTTGACGTATACAATTAACTTTGTTTCTGCTCAAGATTTGATAAGGACAAAAATTAGGATCTGCACATCTGAGGGCGAAACTGCCGACGAATCGCTGTATAATAGGAGCACGTTCTGGACGAAATCGTCGGTTATTTTCTCTATCTCAATAACCCTACCCACTTGGTAAAATTGCGTTCTTGATTTTGTGGTTTAAAGACGAAAACCTTCTCCAGTAAGCGTTGTGGTGATTTTTGCCTATTTTTTTGGGTGATTTAGAATTTTGTATTTTTCGATCGTCGTGAGCGATATGGATTATAGCAGTTGTGAAGTCACTTAGAGTCTCATGCTTTTGGTTTTCGATCGTCGTGAGTGATATGGTTTAGAATTTTGTATTTGTTGATTTTCATTGCTGTTCAGTGGTATGTTTTAATCTTGATAAGAGATTTGTATTATCGCAGTGATGAATTGTGTCCTGACTTGTTTCTACCGGTTCTGTTGATTGATGTGTCTATGGTTCGATGATGTTTTGGTCGGGTGTGGATGATTATGATGAAAACCGCTACATTACTGCAACTTTTCTGTTTTTGGAAGGACATAGTTGTTTTGAGTTGAAGCATGAAAAGAAATTGTATGGCCGCTTAGTGTTGCTTTGTTCCGTTGTGTTATGCTGTTTACATGGGAAGATATTTATCTCTGCATTGTATATCAAATACAGATGAGAGTTGAGTTGTGGCCTGTGATGTTTGATGAGAGGAGAGTTATAGAGGGGGCTTCTAGTTGGAATCAGATAAGCCTAACTTATATTTGTGCTCTTTAGCTAAACTGGAAAAGAAATCAAAACACATAAATAATTTATCTATTGGACAAATAGGTCATGTTCTTAACTTGAGAAGACCATAAGTGTCTGGCTCACATGTCTCAAGTTCCATCCAGTGGGTTGATAATTTCAATTGCTAGACTTGATCATTGCCATTCTTCTCTGTGTTGGTTGATTTTTCATCGGCTGTGGAGTTTGTTAAATTTTTAACCTTATTTTCTTCAAAAAAAATTCTTTTTGACCTTTTTCTGTTGCAGGAAAATATTCACTCCTTTGTGCTAATCTGTATGACCAAGTACGAATCTACTTGCAGGTGGAGAAATGGACTATGATGAGGAAGACGGCGGGGCTTTTGGAAATATTCCTGAATATGGTGCGATTTTTATGTCAAATACCGAGACCAAGAAAGAGTGTTTGAGTCGGAAAACATTCGCACTACCATATTCTCATGCTGGATTTGTGTCGCACATTAAAGCTGGAATGGCTTTGTTCCTGTTTGAATTTAAAAAGCGACAACTCTTTGGAGTTTTTCAGGCAACTTGTGATGGTGCACTTGACATTCTTCCCTATGCGTTTAACTATTCGGGAAAGCGTTTTCCAGCACAGGTATCTCAATTCACTTTTGCAGTTATCTTTTTATTGTAAATATCTATCTTTCTTCGAGGTAGAAATTTATAGTTATTCGAAACTCACGAATTTAAGACTAACTGAATGTACGTGCTATACTTCATTTACCATTGTGTTTCCTTGTTCAGGTTCGTTTTAGGCAATTATGGCATTGTCACCCACTCTCTGAGAGGGAATTTCGAGATGCTATTAGAGAGAATTACTATTCTGCAAACCAATTCAATTTTGGTCTGTCTGTGGATCAGGTTTGACGAGTTGCTACACTAAATTGTAAACATTTTCAGGGACGAAAAGTTTGACTTCATTGCAATTTCCTTTTATTTTATTGTTTAGGTCCAGAAGCTTCTGCATTTGTTCAGTTCAAGAAAGATGAATAATAAGATACCCCATCCGCCACAGTCAGAAGCTATTGTTGAAGTGGCTGTAAAGGACAGAAGGCGGGCAGCTGGCGAGAGACGTGAATTAATTGAGAGACACATGACAGCTGCTGAATATGATGGGATCAATAATGTAGCATTCTCTAATCACCAAGTGAGCTCATTGGCAAGAGGCAGAGAAGATGATGTTTTTGTAGATGATAAAATTAATGCTGAAGGGATCGTATATCCTTTTCCACAGGATGATTTCCTTCCTCAAGAGAGAAGAATAGATAGCAGGTTAACAACTAATAATGTAGCAGAAAATGGATTATATAGTCATAGTTACTTGAGGACCTTCTGCAGTGATTCTCCTATAGGTTCATTGGGTGAGGCAAGAACATTAGCCAATTCTGGCAGGTCGGATCAATTGGATGTGAGAGCTCATGATGACTATCCTCTTAAGCGGAGAAGCACTTCGTCAGATGACTATAAAACACATGATGTTCATCAGCGGGCATTTGCAAGTGATCACTGTGGGGGTTCTCTGTGGCAAAGAAATCATGTAATTAATGAATGCAGGCTTAATGCGGTGAAATCTAGGGCTAGTGATGACATCCTGAATTTAGATAGGCAATCAAGAGACATAGTAGAGGATCATGAGTGGTTGATGAATAGGAAATTGGGAACCAGACGTCATTTGGACTGTGATGATGCCATTATTAGTGCCTTTGGTCATTCTGTAAGAAAAACTGCATCTGGGAGGCTTCTGATTGATGAGGATAGGAATTACCCAACTGTGGAGCAGAGATCAACTGGAAGTATGGTTGAACATTTTTCACCTGTACAGGCTACGACTGCTGGCTATATTGCAAATGTGGACAGGCAAACTGTTGATCGAAGGTTTAGAAAGATCCAGAGATTAGATAATAATAATAATGAGACTAGTCATAGACATACCAATCCTGTTTTGTCAGTGAAGTACCCTTCTTTCTCCAATGTAGATCAAAATTTATCTTCATTTCCTGACAACTTATTTCCCGAGCAACAGTTATCTCAGGATGGCAGGTCTCATAATTTTGACCTCTCACTCTCCACGTTCGACGATGCAACTATAACACGTTCTCTCCCTTATGATCATCCTAACCTTTCTACTTCAATGCAAAAGAGCCATCCTCATGGTGGTTCTCTGGGGAGCTCTTATGCTCCATATAGTGATAGGGTGCAGCAGTATACTTTTGCAACAGAAGAATCTAGAAGACCTGTAGATATGGCACTTGAATGTGAAAATAATGGTTTTCCGAGAAGCACATCAGGCCTCGAGAGTTCTTTGCTTCGAGAATCTATCCCGAACTCTTTTATAGACATGGATCTGGATACTTCTGCTCCCATTCATTACAGAGGTTCATCATCCTCAAAGTTTTCTCCACCCTGCACTGATCTTGAAAATTTGGAAAGAGAAAAAGGATTGTTGGCTTGTTACCCAAAGTCAAGGGACAGTTGTCTTACATTTCATGGAGATCTTCATGAGAGATCAGAATATCTAGGCACAGAAATTTGTCAGCCTGAAACAGATACGGCAATTTATGCGAATCAGCTCTACAGGGTCAAGGAACTCCACAAAACTTCTGAAGCTAACTTAAATTTGAGCAGGAAAAGCGTTTTTACTCGTTTGTCTTCTAAAGAGTCAACTTGGCTTGGTGAAGAGAGTAATGACATTGATGTTGATCATCAGGACTGCAATATGGATGCTACAGCTGATGAAATCATGATGTTAAAGCAGAATGATAATTTATCATTGAGAAAGCTTACAAAATCTAGAGTTGTTGGACAACCAAGAGAAAATGCAGTCGATGAAAATAAAATGCAGCGTAGTATGGAGACTGACCACTCAAGGATGGAGAAGAGGAGGCTGAAATTTGCAAGTCAAACTACTTCACCAAGAGGAAATGCAGTCGATGAAAAGAAAATCCAGTGTAATATGGGCACTGACCACTCAACAATGGAGAAGAGAAGGCTGAAATTTGCAAATCTATCTACTTCACCAAGAGAAAATGCAGCCGATAAAACGAAAATCCAATGTAGTATGGAGACTGACCACTCAACAATGGAGAGGAGAAGGCTGAAATTTGCAAGTCAAACTGCTGCAGATAGTGTGGATGAAATCCCTAAAGAGACTAGAACATTGGATTTCAAGCGTCGTAGTGACAGAAAAAGGGACTTGATTGGGACTGGTACTGAATTAGCCTCACGTAGCAAACCCGCTGGTGCTGCTGAAGAGGTTAAATGTTCCATGAGTTCAACTTTGAAACGCAGAAAGCTGGTTAGACCTGTCTTTAGTAAAACTGATTCTGCTATTGATGCTACACGCGGTAATGGAATATTAGTGATGCCTGACAAGGATGATGAACAAAGTTGTGAGACGGTACATGAATCTGAGATTCTTATCAATATTACTGAGTCTAGCAACTTGTTGACTTCACACACTTGTCAAAAGATCGATTGTGACAAAGAGCAGAAAGGTGAAGTAGTTCATGTACTGCAATCTACAAATGCTGACCTTAAAGTACAGGAACAAGCAAGTGATCTTCATATTTCAAAGGTTCTAAAGGGAACATCTCGGCAGGAGAGCTTGGATATTCAAACATCTGGTGAAAGCATTTTGGTCGAAGATACTGATTCTTCTACTAGGGAAACATCTCAGCAGAAAAGTTTTGATATTCAAACATCTGTTGAAGTCGTTTTGGCCAAAGTTAGTGCTACTACCATCATGGAACCATCTCAGCAGCAGAGTTTGGATGTCCAAACATCCGGTGAAAGCATTCTTGCCGAAGATACAGACACTACTATAAAGGAAACATCTCAGCTAAATAATTTGGATATTGAAATATCTGGTAAATGCATTTTGGCCGAAGATACGGATTCTACTATCAAGGAAACATCCCAACTGAAGAGTTGGGGTATTCAAACATCTGGTGAAGGCGTTTTGGCCGAAGATGCTGATTCTACTATCAAGGAAACATCTCAACTGAAGAGTTGGGGTATTCAAACATCTGGTGAAGGCGTTTTGGCCGAAGATGCTGATTCTGCTATCAAGGAAACATCTGTGCAGAAGTTTTCAAATATTCAAACATCTGTTGAAGGTCTTTTGGCCGAATTTGCTGATACTACCATAAAGCAAACATCTCAACAGAAGCATTTGGGTATTCAAACATCTGGTGAATGCATTTTGGCAGAAAATACCCATTCTACTCTCAAGGAAACATCTAAGCAGAAGAGTTTTGATATTCAAACATCTGGTAAAGGCATTTTATCTGAAGTTACTGATACTGCTATCAAGGAAACATCTCAGCAAACGAGTTTGGATATTCAAACGTCTGTTAATGGTGCTTTAGCCGAATTTGCTGATACTACCATGAAGGAAACATCTCAGCAGAAGGGTTTGGATGTCCAAACATCTTGTGTTACTACCATCACCGATTTGAACTTGCCAGAATCATCTTTGGAAGGGTTAAATTCGGTGCTGGTTATAGGAACATCCTTACTGGGGAGAAACATTTAAAGAAAATGAAAATTATTCTAACTTCTAAAGCAGATGCCAAGGCTTCTTCTCAGTGAACTAACACGTTTCTTGAAAATAGCTTTTTTTTTCTTTGCATCTGCAGCCAGGCGTATCAGTTATCTGCGTCTGCTGTGGTTTTTGTTCATAAAGCGTCTTATGCCAGTTTGGATCGTGTCATTTTGTCGTTCCGGTTAGCAGTCAGATTATATGTAAAGAACCTGTGAAGGGAATGCTGGAGTTATATAGGCTTTTTGTGTTTCTCCAAAAGCAAAGGCAGCTGACTATTTGAAGGTGGGGATTTTTTTGGTGGAGACGGTCACCCTACCTTGCACAGGATGGTTTTGCTCTCTCTCTAACATGAGGTGGATGATGTTATGCCTTGTCTTTCATTCCTTCACTATAATCATCGTGCTGCTAGTGAACCAATTCTCATAATTGTATGTGAATATCTCTCATTTCAATGTTGGTAATGAAAATTATGAAGTTTTTTGTACGTTATTTTCTTATCTGCTTTTCATCGATCAGTTACATTAGAACTTCTATAATTTAATATTCGTTAAATTAATAATCTTTCTAAGATAATATTTTTCTTCAGTCCCGATTCAGGTCAGTGTGAATAATCATTAAATTCGATCAGATAATAAGATAATAATTTTCAAAAAATTCATATGTAATTATATGGTTCCGTAATCATTGGCAATTTTGTGAAATATAATTTCAGTGTTACTATTTTTTACTTTTTCGAACTACACGATAAAATTGTGAAGTCATGCACGCAATAAGGTTTTCTTGCATGTAATTGGTTTCAAATGAATTATATTTAGTGTTTTTTAGTGTTCATTGTCGATGAATGTTAACTATATCATTATACTTTTTTGTTAAATGTATAAATTCATTATTTCTTAACAAATTAATATAATTCATTGTTCCTAAATAATACTCCATCCGTCCCGCTATTTGTGGCTCACTTTTCCGATTGAGACGTCCCATTAAAAGTGACTCGGACCCAATTTGACAAAAGATTACTATCTTCTTTCCTACTTTATCAATTTTCTTTCATACTTTATTAATTCTCTTCATACTTTATCATCCTTTCACATTATATAACTCATTTTCTCTCTCATACTTTACCATTCACGGTCCCAACAATATTAATTTAAAGAGGTTTAACTTTATATGTTTTATGTATTGGAACTGATTTGAGTGGAAAAAGAATGGAAGGAAAAATGGTGAAAAAGAAGGTTGGTATGTCATTGCTTTAAAGTTGGAACCAGTAGCCACTCATAGAGGCTGAAACACATTCCTTTTGTAAAGTACAGTAGACACTATCCCATTTGCTTGTAGTAACAATAGTGGATAACATTATGCTAGAATTAGAATATGAATGGGATAATGTTAATGGTCACACACATTCGACTATCCATCATGTTGTTCTGAGAAGTATTTGTGGAATCTGAACTTATGGGTGAGCAAGAAAGCCAACCAACCCCTCTTGACAAATTGATGGATTTGACCTAATCTATTCAGGAATCGAAACGTGGGAATGGTCTCACACAAGACTTAAGAATCCATCGACACGCAAAGGGAGACTTTTCATGACCAAAGATTAATAGAATGTGATTCTATTTCAAGACCCTTCACAAGAGAATGTCAATGCTAGAAGACCTCTCTACTATAAATAGGGCTCTCACACACACTTCTGTTATCATCAATGTAGAAAACAACACAATTTTGAGACGAAGAGGTTTAGCACGAAGATAAGGAGGCTCATTGGATAGCCAGGAATGGCTTGCCTATAGAGTCCCGCACGACATCCAATCGGATGTTGTGGGTTGACTTTTTGAGCAAGTTCATTCCTGGTTAACTTATGACCTCTTATCTCTCATGCTCGACCTCCTTCTATTGTCACACCAACGGTTTACACATCTTCGAGTGAATGCTGATGGTTTCGGTTAAAAAGAGAGATCTAGCATGAATATATAGGAGGTTATTTCGTTAGTCAAGGATGACTTGCCTAAATACCTTTTCCACAACATCCAATATTTTTGGATATTGTGTTTGGTTCTATGAGCAAGGTAATCCTTGATTATTTGATAGCCTCTTATCATTCATGTTTGATCTTCTTCTTTGTATACAATTGTACTATAGACCTCATTCTGTATCCTAAATCCATCCCTAATTGGACACCTAAAAATATGTTGTCTCCCTCCCTATCTTAAAAATTGCAAATCCCCCCTGTAATTTAAATTCATGGATGGCCCCTATTATACATTCACATTCAATATCAACATTTTGCCATCACAAGTCTGTTGTTTCTTTCATTATTACATGTTTATCTTAGCAAATCTATGCTTTGTCAGAATTCTTGATTACTAAGAGGAATAACAGACTTTCCTAGTCAATGAAGCCACTGACTGCGTCTTTCCCTTTATATCTACGCTTAAACGCCACAAACCCTATCAAGGGAATGAAAATCAGTCCAAGCAAGAGAGAGCACAGAATGCTTTGTGCAATTTTCTCTCTCTTTCTCCTTTGCATGTTTGGCAAATTAGACCTGCATTAATGATTCATTAAACATGAAAGACTTATACGTGGAGTGAACAATTTGGGATTTCTCCGCTCAGTTTGTTGAAAACTTGGTTCTAACTCAAATCTAAGGCTCCTAGATTCCCCAAACTATAGATTTGTTGAGGAATAAAGCTTTAAATCTTGTTATTATTGTACAAGTATAGTTGCTGAAGCTTATGCAATCTAGCTAGTGTTGTTGGTATATTTCCTATCAGAAATCAAGATTTGTCAAACTACCTTCAACCATACACCAATTTGCAGAGAAGATTGTGAGATTGGCTCCACTAAATTAAACCAATTGCTAGAGAGAGAAATGCCTTTCATAAAAGGAAAGTCGTCTTATACTTGATGGAACCTCACCACTCAATCTCTTACTAGTTAAAGCAATCACTTGCAGAGAAGAGAGGTTGTAGATAGGCAAAGGTATAGTCCCTACAAGTCGATTTCCTTCCAAATTTAGAAAGGTTAGACGCGTAGGATTGCCTATTTCCCCTGCTATTTCACCTTCCATCTTGGAAAGATTGGATGGTAAAGATTGTTAGGACAAGAAACATACAATAGAAATTCCCACAAAAGTCTTATTGAATTCTTGAATTTTTCTTTTACTACAAGTAATTTAATGATGTAAGAATCACTAAACATATTTGCTCTATATAATATTTGCTTTAACGCTCCTTGTGCAGTAGCCTGCAAACCACACAGGAGAGTTCAACCACCCTAGGCTAACCATAGGTGACAGGCTCCACAAAGTTACTTCCAGTGGGATTTGAACCCAGGACCTATCGGTCCCGGGCCAACCACCTTCACCAACTTTGCCATCCCACTTCTTTTGTTTCCTCATGAGTTGGACTACTATTTATTCTTTTCTTAGTCATAAATGTAAAGAAAAGATCGTTAGATAAACCCTTGAACTTAAATACATACTATTACACAAACCAAATCTCCTAATCCAGTGCGTTAGGTCCAAAGCACCTCCTCCTCACAGGGTTCCACACCCACTGCACAAGGTACCTCCTCCCCTTCACTCCATGCACATTATACCCATTCCCCCATGAGTCCTTCTCCACCGCTCCCACATACCCTCCACCCCCACCACTCCCATACACCCCCAAGCACAAGTCAGCTATCTCCGTGGGCGCGGTGGGGTCCTCCCCCGCATACCACGCGTTGATCAACGGATTACTCGACACCTCAGCGAGTTCATGTGCGATCACACTGATCATCCCATCCGTCCCGGGGTCCCCATTAGGGGGGCCCATGACCTCGCTCCCTAACGGAGGCTGGCCTCCATTAGGCCATGCGAACGGGAACGCACACATCCCGGGACACTGGGTCCCGCTATGGCCTACCCACGCGTAAGGGAGTGTGACTCCCACTACATATGGGAACGTAAAGTAGTGGAACCCACATACAGCTCTACAAAATTCTTGGACTTGTACATCATGGGATGTTAGGACAAGGTACAACCCGTTATGGTAGTTCATGGGCAATGCATGACCACCATTGGATGTGATAGAGTTCTTGATAATGGATTGCATGGATAGCCTTGTGAGGGCTCTACCATGAGAGTACAAGTCTTGGAATTGGCCGGCTAGGGCTATGTTCTTGGTGATGTTTGAGCCGGTTTGGTCGGTGTAGAGGGTGATTGTGTGCCACCACTCGGAGAGAGAAGGGTGTGGGGATGGGGAGGGAGAGGGAGAGGATGAAATCTTGGATGGTTGATTGGTGGTGTGGATCCCATTTGCCATACCATATTATGTAGAGGTTTATAGGGGATGCAAGAATTGGCCCCATGTGGTATTTGAGGTCTATGAGGTTTGATGATCCTTCATAGTTCTTTTGTTGGTTGTAGTTGTAATTTGACTGGCTTTGGATTCTTGAAAGTGCAAGAAAATTGAAGAGGGAGAAAGAGAAGGCAATGGTTAGGAGGTGTAGGCTTTGCATTGCTTCTTGTTTGTGTTGACTGCTCAGATTGAGGCTTAATTTATATATAGATTATAGATTAGATTGATATTTTTAGGGAGAAGAGAGAGAGAGAGAAGGATTGTTCTATTCCTTGTGGTGGGCTAATGAGAGCATGTTCAACATAATTCATTTCATTTGTCATCATTACCAACTTTTAATCAATGACCATGTTACACTTTTTTTCTTTATTCCTTTCCCCACAGTTGAATTAATGTAACTACTCGAGTATAAACTAAAGCTTTATCCAACCAGGGGTAGATTAGATAGATATTTTTAGGGGCAGATGATCGTTGTGAAGTACTAGAGTTTGTGATCGAAGATTACAACTTTCAATTAATTCTCCATTTTCCAACTTATTAAAGGTGTCAATTAATCCAACTAAATCTCAATCATTTCTCTACACCAAACTTTGTCAACTTGTGATAATGATATTACGATATTTGTTGGTGATGAAAAAAGCTCACAGCGACGCGGTCATCTCTAAAGGGACGATATTAGGATTTTTATTGTTGAAGTGGAGATTAATTTGCTAGAAATGTAATTGTGTTTTTTTTTTTGTGCTCTCCTAAAAACATAAAAAAGTAGTGAATTATTTGACCTTGTCGTAAAGCTTGGAACATTTGTTAGGAAGGAGTATTTTTCAAGACAAAGATAGATGCTACACATGTTACCACACAAATTTATTAGGATTCTTAAGTATGTGTTGAATTAATATTTTCACATAAAAAAATTAATAATTACTAATAGTTATATAACTAAAGAATCAACCACTTGTCGGTTGAGATTAATGTTCAAAAATTAAAGAGTGAATAGGACAAAATCAACTCACTTTTTTCAATGCGGTTGGTAAATCATCAATCAAATATTTAATTATCAATAATTTCCCTGAAAAATACTACTTATTTACCATAATAATTCATTTTTTACGGTAAGGTTTTTACCAGTGGCGTAGCCAACTAGGGGGCAGTGGGGGCCACTGCCCCACTAAAAGTTCAAATATAATTAGCCCTGAAATTATTCAACTTGTGATGAAGTGGTAGAGTGGCAATGGGGTGTTTATAAATATCTTGTATTGTAGGGAGGTCAAGGGTTCAATCCTTGATCTCTACAAATTTTCATTTTATTTTTTTTTTTGACTGACAACATAAGAAAAATATATTTTAGCCCTAAGATTACTAAAATTTAAGTGTGAATTTAGGCCATGAGATTAGTAAAATTTAAGTGTGAATTTAGAAAATTTTAATTTTCTTAGTTTGTGTTATTCTAAATCCTATTGTTTTTTTTTTTGCCTTTTAACAATTTTCTAATATAATATAAAAGTTATTTTTTTATTTTACATTTTCTAATATGTAAAATTGTACCAAAAAAATATTAGCAATATTAAAAATTATTGTTGAGGTAGTCTTTCACAAATGATAAACTTTTACAAACTCTTCGATAGTTGGCCCCCACTGAGCGGAAAATCTGGCTACGCCACTGGTTTTTACTATATATATTATAACTATAATGATCTTACAACTGACTTATGTCATTTATTTTAGAGAGAGGAAGATATTTAAAATTTTGAAGGGCTGAAATAAAAATAAAAATAAAAATCACATAAAAAATTCGGAATTTGCACAATTGGGGGTTATATGCTTAGAGCATCTCCAAAGAGTTCCCTCCACACTATTGTAGAGTTAAATGTAGAATTTTTTCGAATTTATCTTCAACCGTCAACTCTGCATTTAACTCTACAATGTAATATACTATTTTGATACTTTTTATTATTAATCTAATATATTTTTAATGTTTTATTAATTATTTAATATTATATATATTTAAATTATATTTATTTTTGTACTTAATATTACTAAAAATATATTTTTAAATAAAAATTAAATTATTAAAAATATATTTAAATAAATTTAAACAATTAATTTATTTCCACAATAATAAAACTAAGAATACACAACACTTTTAAAAGCACAACTCCAAAAATTACATGATTAATTTTCTGAATTTGAATACTCCTCCCACATATGATTAATCAATGCATCACGAAGAGCAAGATGTGTCGTTTTGTCTTTAATTTTCTTATAACGTGCAAAATAAGATTGATAACGATATGTTTCTATTGATATCATTTCAATATCCGGAGTTGGCACTTCTCTTGCATCTTCAATAGGTGCAGACAAATCTCATTCATTCTCAATAATCATATTGTGCATTATAATGCATGCTTTCATTATATGATCCAAATGTTTCGTCTTCCAATATCGGGCTGGATTTGCAACAATTGCAAATCGGCTTTGAAGAACTCCATATGCCCATTCTACGTCTTTCCTACACGATTCTTGTTGCTTTGCAAAATGCTTTTTTTTTTGCAATACGCGGTTCCTGAAGAGTTTGCACAAGTGTGGGCCACTTTGGATATATTCCATCAGCTAAATAATACCTCACATTATATTCTTTGCCTTGTATAACATAATGTGCGGGTGGAGTAATACCTCTAGCCAGGTCTCTGAAAAGAGAAGATCTTTCCAACACATTAATATCATTATTGGATCCTGGCATACCAAAAAATGCATGCCATATCCAAAGGTCGTAATCAGCGACGACTTCAAGAATTATTGATGGAGACCCACTACGACCTGCATACGAGTCTGCCCAACCAGTAGGACAATTTTTCCACTTCCAATGCATACAATCTAGACTACCTAACATTCCTGGAAAGCCACGTTGTTGACCAATATAAAGTAGCCTAGCAATATCACTAGCAGTAGGAGATCTAAGATATTGATCTGAATATATTTCCACAATGGAACGACAAAATCTCTTGACACATTTAATTGCAGTGGACTCACCGATATTGATATACTCATCAGTAGCATCTGTAGGGATCCCGTACGCCAATATCCGAAAGGCAGCAGTTATTTTTTGCAGTGTAGACAATCCCCATCTTCCAGTGCAATCTCGGCGTTGCTCGAACCAACTATTATGATTCTTGACATCATCAACAATTCGAAGGAATAAACTACGAGACATTCGAAAACGTCTACGAAACATCCCTTCATTGAATGTTGGATTTTCAGAAAAATAATCATTGAATAGACGATGAGCTGCTCCTTCTCGATCACGGTGGATCACCCTGTGACCAAGAACTGAACCTCTGTGGCGTCTTGCAGCTTGAGATCTGATAATATTTGCTACGATAATATTATTATTCAAAATATGTTGACCCATGATTTAATATTCATCATCGCATTCAGTGATGAACTGTTCAAGCTTATCAGATGAACTCGAGCTAGAAGAAGAAAATGTAGTCATGCTAGTAAGTGGGCTGAAGAGATGAATGTTTTGGATATGAAGAATGCAACATCTTAAATAGAGATGACAACTTGATCCCACGTCCATAACCACATTAATTCCATAATTTGGTGTGTGTAATTAATTTCACCCACTACAACTTGGTTATTTGTGATTCCATAATTAATTAGAGAGAGAGAGGGGGGGTGTAGTAAAAGTAACAGAGACCCATCACATGTTTTTGCAGAGACTCATCCCTACATATTTTTGCAGAGACACATCCCTACAACTTGCCTCAAGCCCCCACACCTATCCACCATCTTTCAACTTCAAAATCGGGCCAACAAATCATCACCATCCATTTAGATTTCCTTCAAATCTGCACAATCCAACCCATATCCTATCCGGATAATATTTTCCTCTATATATATGAGATCTTTCCAACACATTTTAACACACACAACACTCTTTTCCATCTCAATTCTTCTCTTTAAAAACATATGGCTTCGTCTCGAAATCCCAATTACACAACTGATGAAAATAAACATCTTTGTCGTTGTTACTTGGAAATATCCCAAGATCCAGTAACGAGAATATACCAAAAATCAAGTCAATTGTGGATTCGTATTATGTAGTTCTACAATTCAGAAAAACCTTCTTCAAATATGGCTGACCGAAGCTCTAGATCACTTGAAACTCGCATGCAATCGATTACGAGTTTTGTTAAAATTTTCAAATGTTGTATACAACATATGGAAGCTCTCAATCCAAGCGGAGCTTCTGAACATGATATTGTAAGAACGAGTCATTTATTTGGTTTGATGTTTAATAATTTTTTTGACTAAGTATAATACGTTTTATTAATTATGTAGCTTACTTGTGCAAAACAAATGATGGCAGACGAGGAAAAATTTCCAAAAGGATTTAAGTTCGAGCATGTGTGGCCTATTATGAAAGATTTTGCAAAGTTTGATTGCAATCCACAAAGCTCTCGAAAACAAAGGTCTTCCTTCCGATCAGACACTCCACCAGAATCTCCTATCTCACCTCATGTGTTGCCTTCCTCATTTAATATCAATTTAAGTGATGGTAGTGGTTGTGGTTCTGGACCATCACAACGTCTAGATGGTGTTAAAAAAAAAGGAAAAATCATGTAGATATGTCGGGTGTTTTGAAAGCAACAGAACAGGGAAATAAGAGAATTGGAGAATTAATGGAGAACTCATCCACAAGAAGAGAGAATCTTCTGCTATTACAAATGCAGAAGATTGAAGCAAGGAACAAAGCTAATGAAGCAAAGAATAGAGCTCTTGCTTTTCGAAGGTGGGGATCAGATAATAAGATTTTAATGATAGACACCGACATCATTTCTGATCTTATTCGGCGAAATTACTTCAAGAATGAACAAGAAAAAATAATTATGAAAAGAGAAGTACAGTCAAGCCTTGGAGGTGATTTTTCAGATCTTGGAGGATCTAGAAGTGACTTCGGAGGATCCGGAAGCGACTTTGGAGGCTTGGATAGCGATTTTGGAGCTTACTAGTTACTAGATTGCTTTGTCTCCTTAATTTAGTGTTATCGTATTTTTATGCTGGTGTAATTTTAATATTATTGTTTAATTTATGTAACAACTTGTTTTAAATTTTATGTTTTTACATTATTATATTTTTATTTCAATATAACAATAATTAATAAACCTAAAATAAATTAAAATATAAATTATATTTCATTAAATATATCATTAATTAAATATAACAATCATCCATAAAACTAATCTAAATTAATTAAGTAAAAAGAAAAAAAATATAAAGGTACTACTACCGTGTGAACAGTAACACGGTAGTAGTACCGTGTTGAATTGGCGGAACTCCAATATGCCGTGAGTTACCGGCTGCCTTTGGAGAAATTCCTCACGGCACTCTGCCGTTCAACGCCTCTTTAGAGCATCCGTTGGAGATGCTCTTAGCCGTATGAGACATCTGAAGTAGGGGCTGGATGCTGTCGCATCTCACATTCTAAAAAAAATTAAATTTTGTTTCAATATTTTAAAATTTTACAATCTTTTCCCAATAAATTTGCACATGAAATCATATTATCTCCTAGAATTATAAATTCTTAATTCGCCTTTAAGTGTTTATTTGGTTGTTTTTTCCCTTGTTTTTTTGGTGGATTTAGGGCTTTGATTTATTGATTGATGATTTTTATTTGAACTCCCTTCATCCCGTCGAATTTGTCTCGTTTTATTTCGGCGCAAGTATTTAGGAGAAAATTAATCTCAAGTGATAAAGGTTTGAGATCATATAACTAATTAATTATTTATAATTAATTTAGATTGGTAAAGTGTGAGAACCATTAACTTTTCTTATTTAAAAATAAGACAAGTTCGGTTTTAATATGAAAAACGGAGGGGTAGTATCTTACAAAAGTGGAAATAAATTAGTGGAAATAGGCACTGATGGCCAAAGTAAAAAAAATGAGAACAAATTTAGCCCTCTGTTATAAAAAAACACATATCTAGCCATTTTGTCTTTTTGTGGTGCAGAATGTTAGGGGCCGATGGAGGGCCGATGGAGTCTATAGGCCCTCCAGCCTAAAAAAAAAAAAAAAAAAATGGCTATATTTGTGTCAATATCGGCCCTCCAGCCTGAAAAAAAATGGCTATATCGGCCCTCAACATATATATATATATATATACATTTTTTTTTTTACTTGGGCCGATGTTTTTTTTTTTTTTTTTTTTCAGGCTGGAGGGCCTATAGACTCCATCGGCCCCATCGGCCCTGCGCCTAATAAGGACAAAATGGCTATATTTGTGTCAAAAAACAAGGGGCCGATGCCTTTTAACCTTTTTTTTCTTTCATTTTTTTTTAAGGGCCGATTGCCCTGTTTAACTTTTTTTTTACTTTTTTTTTTTTTAGGGCCGATTGCCCTTATGCTTACACACACACATATATATATATATATATATATATATTTTTTTTACTTGGGCCGATGCTTTTTTTTTTTTTTTTTTTTTTTTTCAGGCTGAAGGGCCTATAGACTCCATCGGCCCCATCGGCCCTGCGCCTAATAAGGACAAAATGGCTATATTTGTGTTTTTTTTTAGTCATGGACTATATATGTTTGTAGACTTTAACTATTTGGCTACTATTAAAAATGCCCCAATAAATTACGTAGTTTACTTTTTTGCTGTAAGGGATGTCTAATCAAAACGCTTTTAGCCAAAACAATTGGGAAAGTTGATGAGAGATGTCTAGTAGTAAAAAGCGGTGGATTGAAGACCAAAAGCGTTAATTAGTTAAACTCTAAATGATGGTTATGCAAAAGTTACTTCTTTTTCACAAATTCACCCCTTTTTTTCATGAGAAATGATTCCCTCTGAATTCTTGTCCATTTGTATGATAGTATATTTATTATGTTAATGTGCTTGATTTCTTGTTTTATTTTTTCAAGAAACACTAGAAATATATTTATATACATAAAAAATTAAAACTACAAAATTCATGTATTTGTTTTGAGAATTAATGTAGAGTGAGTTATTTTATAATAAAGAAGTCACATTTATGAATTATATTGACACTTTTATATAAAGGTGGATTCAAAATTAGACCTAAAGGGTCCTGTTGGACGGTGCCGGATTAGTATCCTGATTCCGCACTGGTTGGAAATCTTATCCCAAAGCCTTCGAGATTCGGTATGCGGAATTTAGGACGATTAATGCACGATCGGTATTTGGGATTATCGAAAGTCTCGAACTAATTTGAATAGCAAAGCAAAAGAGAAATAGATTCTTCCTCACATCAATTAAATTCTTGAATAACATGCAAAATGTAGATTTCTATTTTCTAATCATATAACACCAGAAAAAGAATATAAAAAGAAATACTACTACTGATTTGAAAATCCATAGAACAGTCAAACTATGAGCATTGAGCAACAAATCAAACTCGATCCAGCAATCCAATTCGGCGGCCCAGAAATCCTCTTGAATCGTATTCGGCGGTGGTGGGCTGGCGGTTAGCAGTGGGCGACTGGGCGGCGGTGGGCGACTGGACGGTGGCGGCCCGGAGTTCAGTTGGAGAGAGTGCCGGCGGGCGTGGTGGAATGGAACTTCGATTCTGATTTCAACCTAACACAAGTACGGTATTGCGGTAGTATACCCAGCGGTATCGGTATAGCCGCATACGGCAAAACCCGCCCTTCCCAATACCGCATAGCTATCCAAATATCGAAGGTCGGTAGTTTGGTAAACTGATCCCGTTGGAGATGAAATAATTTAAGAAATATATAAAAATTTAAAGTATTATATAATTTAGGAGACATTTTTTTCGTATAAGTCAAAATTGTCGCATATGATTCATGGGCTTTGTTTCAATGTGATGGTTCATGTGAACTAATAAACAATGAGAACTAGTACTGACAGGAGAGCATATATAAGAGTTTAAGAATTATATTGGAACTTTTGGTTAATTTAATCAAATATATGGAATATTGGTAGTTAAGAGGATCTACATAAGATCCTCCTAAAATAATACTAGTAATTTACATAATTAAAATAATTAATAGCATTCTGCGCCGTTTGCATGCGATTCTTTAATCCATAATTTACATATATTATTTTATTTTTATTTTTTGGCTTATTCTAACATTAATAAGAGTGTGTTTGTAAGAGTTTATTTTAATTACTTATTAGTTTTTTATTGTATAAAAGTTTTTAGTGTTTGTGAAAAAAAATAAAATTGTGTCAGCTTCTCTAAAATTAACCAACAAATATACTTAAATTCATAACCATCTATTAAGGTTTTTTTATATTTAAAACATTTTTTTTTGATAATGGATGCTTAAATAAAACTGCTTAATTAAGAAGTTTTATTACTTAATTTTAGAGAAACTAACACATAAAACTGGCTTTACAAAATATTAAACTACTTATAAGGTGATCAAAATGTATACATATTTAAAATAAACTCTTGAAATACACCTAAATAAAAACAACTAAAAAATACTTATAATAAATATTTGTAGATACACCCTAACTTGCAAAAAAAAAAAACTTATGGTGGTCTAGATCGAACTATTCAAGAATTGAATTTGTAATAAATTGATATATTGGTAATTTTGACCCTAATTGAATTGGGCCGGGTAGAAAAAGATGGCATGATGACTCGGGTCGGCCCATTATGTCAAAAGCCACTATTGAAATTTCAAAAGCCCCTCTAGTTTGAATGCACCGGGCATTATGTACCTAGAGTTTAAATTTGAGACTTGAGACATGAATTTGCAATTTCAAGAAACAAAATTGCAAAATTATGAAATATACTAAGACAACTTGGAAAAATAACAATTTGAGAGTGCGGTAGACCGGTAGCCTCCCGGCCGCACTCCTTTGGATTCGTCACCGACAATACCATGATGTGAGGAAGACGAAATTGAAAAAGGCGATGGCGAATCCTGGGGACACAAGCTACTCTAATTGTATATTTCAACTTTTTTTTATATTTTTAAAAATTTACTATTTCATCTCTCTTTAAAATTAAATGTTTGTCCTTTACTTCGAATTCTAAATTCTAGTTTATTCAAGGGCCGTTAAATTGTTGTTGTAGGTGGTTCTTGGTATAAGAGTATGATAAAATAATTTTAATGTGTTTAGGACTTTATAGGGTGGACGGTCATTAATGAAATCTTTTAGGTACAACTATTGATGATTTTAATTATTACATGCATAAAAAAAATATGTCATGCGTGATTTCAGTTTCTCTAATGGAGACATTTGGGCAATTATTTCAACTTTTCCTTATAATTGGACCTCTAATTCTGGCTATTCTTTTTAAAAGTTGAAAGAAATGCTGTTAAATTGATCCACAAAGTAATTTATCAGTCAACTATATTTCTTAATTTCCCCAAATTTCAAGTTTCATCAAGCGGAAGTTAAAAATTCTTTACAACATAAATACACAATAGAGTCTTGTAAGCAGTAGAGTTGGTTGGTTTTGTTCTCATGACCAACTGAAACTCGGTCATTTATTGACTCGATTTTTCCATCTCTATTTTCCAATCTTCTAAATCATAGATTCGTCTCTTCTACAAATATTTTATGTATCTTATTCAAATGAAAAAAAGGAGAATTGAAAGAAGTGGTGGAAAATAACAATTTGAGTTTTAGTTTGACTAGGTTCAAAGTTTCTAGTCACGGCAATGTGAATACTAAATAAGTAGTACTACTTTTTTTTTTTTTTTTTTTGATACGTGGAACCCGCATTCTTATCTTCGGTCTTGGACATTAGGTAAACTCCGCTCCTTGTGCAGTAGCCTTTAAACCACACAGGAGAGTTCAACCACCCTAGGCTAACCATAGGTGACAAGCTCCACAAAGTTGCAATTCCCACCAACATCACTATGTGATTTGCCTCTCACGCTATCACATAAAGGTGATTGAACCTCTTGTGTGGTTTGCAGGCTACTGCACAAGGAGCGGGGTTTACCCAGTGCGTACTGAAGGTAGCTGCTGCCGGTTCTACGAATCAAAAAAAATACTAGTTTATTTTTTACAATAGTATGAGAATAGCAAAAATATGATGTATGCGTTTTGAATAAGATTGTGTTTGTCTATTTTTACTTAAATAAATTCAGTCACATTTTCCTTTCTTACTTATGAATATTGCCCTGTTTAGAAGTACTTAAAAATGACTTATTTTAATTTATTCTAAATAATAAACCATTTTGCATCTATTTGAGAGAGCCTATCCAAATAACTTATTCTATTTCATAAGTTATTTTTGATTTATTTTCATAAGTTAATATTTATAACTTATGAATAAATTATAAGGATCTTATGTAGAGATCTAACATTGAATTATGACAACTATAGTTTTTTACATTATAATTTTTATTTTCTGAAAATGTATAAGTTATTATTAAGTTGTGCATCCAAAAAACTTTTGTCATAATTCATTATACAATAAAGTATTTTTACCATAAGGACTTATTTAAGTTGTTTTCCCAAACGGATCCTATATATACTAAAGTTTATGTTGCAAAATAATAGAAAATGTAAGAAGATCATGAGTAACATATATGGTCGGAATCAAAATTTAAAATATACGAGCAAAATAGCAAGTTTACACATTCAAATATTTAAATTTATGAATATATTGAGAAAATTAAAGTCAAAAAACAATTTAATGGATATTGTAATTTGTGAACGCAGTCACACATACTTTTATATTTGCATATAATTCGGCCGCCGAATTATATTTTACCATATCATCTTTTTTCTTTATATAATTTTTGTAAATGAGATAATATATTAGACATGTATAATAAATAAACTCGATTGTAAGAATGCAAATTTGATTTGTCATCTGTGTTCATAATATATAGTTTTGAAAGTCAATTAATATCATCTCATTTGAAAGTCAATTAATATTATCTCATGTCTTATTAGTTAAATATAAACAATAATTAGTGGAGTGTCTGCTTAGCCAAAAAAATATTACTTTCTCAATGATTTTCTTAAAATCATATTCCCTTTTAAAATCCCAATTCCACCTTCCTCACTCTCTACACCAACTACAATCAACGAATTTACAGCCGATTTCAATTCGAATCTTCAACGTATCTGTTTCAAGGTACTGATTCTTTCCCTTAATGTACAAATATCTTTGTTAGATCTCGAAAACGAGTCTTTCTCAACCTCTGTTTCTGGATTGCTTCAATTTGAAATCTGATTGACTGTATTTCTGCTTACCTCGATCATACGATTGATTGTAATGATTTGTATTTGATGGAGATGGTCCGAAGTAGGTGATGATCGTTAGGTTGGGGTGTCTGAAACCGAAGCGTGAAGATTTATAAACAGTTGATGATTTTGTATGATTTGGTGATTGTTGATGCAGTAATTGCATAATTAATAGCTTTTGAATCTACTACCGAGTATATATATAGATTTGCACGGAACGAAATCAATTCTAAACTGGTTGAAATTTCTTCATGTAAAAAGTCTTACCATCTTTCTGCCGATTTCAGTCGTAAGATTGCTTGCAGTAATTTGTATTTGATGGCGGTCGTCGGAAGTAGGAGGTAGTTAGGTTGGGGATATCCGATAGCGAAGAGTAAAGAATTGGAAAGAGGTGATGATTTTGTATGATTTGATAATGAAATCGATTGGGTGATTAGTGCTATAGCTATTGCATAGCAAACTGGTAATTCATAAACGCAGTTTAGAATTGATTTTGTTCGGTGCAAATCTATATATACTTTAGTAGATTCTTAATGACTCTTATAGTTACAAACTATCCTTAGCTTGAGAGATTTGGGGATTTGTTTAGGGCAGGGGTTATGGATTTTTCTCGTTTAGTAATGTTGGAGGATTTTAGGAAGATAACAGTGTTTACGATTGATGTTTTTCACTGCAAATAATATGTACATGGTAGTAGACGCTTGATTCTTGATGCCTCTTCCAGTTAAAAATATGCCTAGCTACTGAAATTTGGGGGTTTGATTTAGGACAGCGGCTATCGATTTCTTCTCGTTTAATAATGTTGAAGAATTTTACGAAGATGCAAGAACTGCTAATATCTGATGAGATTTTGATTCATAAACACAGTTTATAATTGTTGTTGTTCGCTACAAATCTGTATATACTTGGTTGTTGGCTTCTTAATTCATGATGCCTCTTTTAGTTACAGTTAGGCTTAGCATGTGGGGTTTTGATTTAGGCAGCGGTTGTGGATTTCTTCTCGTTTAATAATGTTAATGAAATGTTAGAAAGATGCAAGAACTGCTAATATTTGAGTTTTGATGAATATCATTATCAGCAAATCTGTTCAAATGGCACGCTCTGCTCTAGATGAGATGTCAACAGCTGGTGCCTTCGTTAGGACACCTTCGACTTTCCGTAGTTTCATCTCGAAGGACCCCAATTCCACATTCCCAGCTGAATCCGGGAGATATCACTTGTATGTCTCCTATGCTTGTCCTTGGGCTTCAAGGTGCCTCGTTTACCTCAAGATCAAAGGGCTCTACGGAGCAATCAGTTTCTCCGTAAGTTTATCAACACAAACTAGTAAACATAATATATTCGGCACATGATAATGGATCTTGATTTGTAATGCTTTTCTCTCTATCAGTCAGTGAAGCCAATATGGGGAAGGACAAAGGATAGTGATGAACACATGGGATGGATCTTTCCATCCTCTGAGGATGAAGAACCGGGTGCAGAGCCTGACTCTCTGAACGGAACGAAAAGCATACGAGAGCTGTACGAGCTTGCAAGTTCAAATTACACCGGGAAATATACAGTCCCGGTTAGTGGACTTCATGTTTGAGGACTCCTTTTGAAGTATGGCTTTTTTCGATTTCTTGATGGGTATGTGGATTTTGGTAGGTTCTTTTGGGATAAGAAGCTCAAAACAATAGTGAGCAATGAGAGCGGAGAGATAATCCGGATGTTCAACACAGAATTCAACGATATAGCTGAGAATGCTGGCTTGGATCTTTATCCTCCTCACTTGAAATCCCACATCGATGAAGTGAATGATTGGGTGTATGATGGGATTAACAACGGTGTTTATCGATGTGGATTTGCTACGAAACAAGAACCTTACAACGAGGTATGTGTCTTCTCAGCGTGTCCGAAAGCCATCCTTGCTTGTGTCTTGATCAATTGCTCTATGCTTGCAGGCTGTAACAAAATTGTACGAAGCTTTAGACAAATGTGAGGCGATTCTTAGTCGGCAACGATACTTATGTGGGAATACAGTAACTGAGGCAGATATACGGCTGTTCGTGACCCTCATAAGATTTGATGAGGTATGTTGTCCCTGTTTTATGGTTGAGTACTACTAAATTCATGCACTTAAAACCAAGGCGGATCCAAAATTAAATTAGGGAGAAATTGCGTAAATGCTATTTATGTAAAAATGAAAAAATATCGATCAAAACATATTTACCTTGAATTTGGAATTTAAGTAGTTTTGTGTTTGTGTTGTTGCAGGTTTACGCAGTTCACTTCAAGTGCAACAAGAAGCTATTACGCGAATATTCCAACATCTTCAACTATACAAAAGATATATTCCAGATGTGTGGAGTTAGCAGCACGGTGAAGATGGAGCACATCAAGAAACACTACTACGGCAGCCACCCTTCTATCAATCCATTCGGAATCGTCCCTTCCGGTCCCAACATCGACTACTCCGCTCCCCACGACAGGACCAAGCTGCAATACTAATGCAATTCCACTCCTTGTGTAATAAAGTTCACTTATCCTCTATAATCCCTCCGTCCCATAGAAAGTGTCTCATTTTTATGTGGTACGAAGATTAAGAAAATTAGATTACGTGGTGTATATTATTTGTCTTTTTGACTTGTTAATTTTGGTTCACATATTATTTATCTTTTTAAGAAATTAGATATTTTCTATTCGACAACTCAAAAATAAAAACAAAATACTTTTTATGGGAAGGTGGGAGTATAATTTTTTAACAAGTGATCAGCTCCCTCGTACATGCGTAAAGAAATCAAAGAATTTGAAAAGGATGCATATCTGAAGAAATCAATGAAAGAGAAAATTCTGAATTTCCAGTCAGTTCTCAAAAATCATAAGTATGTAAATCGAAATCTCGATTGATGAACGGTTAAAATGTGAGATCAAAACTCAAGCCCTAAATTCTACTCCAATTAGAAATTGAGTAGTTCCTGATCGTTGAAATTGATCGGAGTTTTCCAGAATTCGGTTTACCGGCGGCGATTGAATTTTAGGGTAATCCCGCCGCCGGAGCAGAGGAGGAGGACTCCACTGCGCAGGCGATGGATCCGGCTGTGGCAATCGGCTAATTTACTGTAACGGCGATCGCGGCCATGGACGACGGCGGTGAGTTCCGCTATCTAAAAGTTATTTCAATTATATAAATATTTTTGCGGCAATTGGCAAATAACAACAAATAATTTTGGGTCGGGCCATTTATTTTATGGGCTCCACCTTGATTCAGTCCGGCCCATGTAATTATTATGGACACAAACTAATGTCGCCCCATTATTTTTCACGAACTTACTGTAACTAATTTATACTGGATCGTCCGGTTACGATTGTCTTGATTTTCCTTTACTCGATTGTCCCACTATTGGTTTTCTCTTTTAAAAAGAAAGTAACTTATGTACCATAATTTTTGGATCGATCCAACCCAACTTGTGCAGCGGATAATCTCATGAATTCGACCCGACCCATGAGTTAATGAGAAAAGCTGAAATCATGCCCCTAACCCAGTCCTTCACGACCATAAGACTGTCTACCCAATTCAGCCTACATTGTAATTTTAATTTAAAAATTAAATTGCATAATTGATAGTTTTGTAATGTTAAGCAAAGAATTGATCTACCATGAGTTTTTGATTTGGAGTAAAATTCATTACACAATGTATCTAATGAACTTTTGAGCCCATCCAACCCAAACTTCAATTAACTTCAAATTCTTATATGCATTAATTACTATTTTAGAAGTTGTTACCTTAATTTATAATATGCTGCTTATATAGTTATATTTTGGGATTTTAATTCCGAAAATTCAAGAGAAACGACAAAAAAAAATAATAATAATTCCCACCCATAACGTGCAAAACCGTAAATTATGGATTAGATTATGTTACCTCATTGGAGGCTCCATAACATACGTCAAAGAAATGGCCACATTATGTACAGTGAGGTGGCCCGCCCACCTGAAGGGCCAAGTCCGTACCGGGCCCGTGAAGGATAAAAGTAGGGCCCGCTCCGTATGGATTTTTACGAAGGCTAATCATTAATCGAAAATGGAATTTGAAAAAATATGATATTTTGCCAATGGCTTCTAGACACGATTTTTGCGAATATTTTGTAGTGCTTTTCATCCACGCTTAAATCACACCAACTTCTGCCTCCTAAGGAATATTTTTTTTAGAAGCTAGGCTTATGTTCAAATAAGAAGAATGCTTAAATAGAAAATAGGAATAAATTTAAATCATAAATCTAATAAATGAATAATCGGATACAAAACTAAATAAACAAACTAAATAATAGAGAGAAAGAGAAGAAACTTACAAGATAGAAACTACGTACTCTCTCTTACAAGAATAAAAGTTGGAGAAGAAACTTACAAAGGGGAGAAAATTTATAATAGTGAGAATTTTATTTATTTCGTGTCCTCACAATTCAAACACTTCTCTCCTTATATAGACAAAGTGTGGAGAGTAAGTGGACACCTACTACCTACATGTACAATAGAGTGGAGAGTGAGTGAAGACTTACTAATTATATGTACAATCTAGAATATCAAAAGTCAAATTATTGTTGCCAAATGACATAACATTCCATTCGAATTGTTCTATTGGGATATTGAAAGCAGTTTTATATCTATCAGATTTATTTATTTGAATATGCCAGTATCCTGACTTCAAATCAAAATTTAAAAATATTGCATAATCATATAATATGTCTAATAAATCTTTTTTTAGTAGGAATAAGATATCTAATCCATTTTAAGACTTTATTAAGGGGTTTATAGTTAATTACTAATCTTGGTACTCCTCTCTCTTGTTCACTATGTTTATTAACATAGAAAGCCGTACAAGACCAAACAGATTTTGAAGGATTTATTAATCCTTTTTGTAATAAAGATTCAAATTTCTTTTTTACATAATTATAAATATTCAGAATTCATCTGACAAGGTCTAGCTTTTGTTGGAATTTTGTTTTCATCAAAATCTTTCTCATAAGGGAGAGAAACAATATGTTTATTTCTTTCCCGAAAAGCATTAGGATGCTCATTACAAATTTCTAATGAGAGCTGATTTTTTATCAATTCAATTTTATCCTTTAATTTAGGGTTTTGAAGTTTTTCTTCAATAGTAATACAATTCAATTCTTGCTTCAAATAATATAATTGATTTTCTTTTGGAGAAATATTATCATAAGTCTCATGTTGAACTTTAGTGAAAGGTTCATAAATGAATTTAAGGAAAATATTATTTCCTTCAAAAGTTCATATGATTCCTTCTTTATCTACCTTTTTAATAGGTAGATCTTCATTAAAAAAGGAGTTCCAAGTATAACTTGGTTAGTAATATCTTTAGCTAGCAAGACACTTGTCTGAATACTCTTTTTATTAATACAAATATTTGATTTTGGTAATTTATAATTTATTTTTAATTTATTACCTTCTGCATGAGACAATGTATGAGTTGTTTTCTTAAAGTACCTAGTGGTATTAATCCTTCTTGTATAACATTTAAGTCAGCTCCACTATCCACAAGAGCTACAAATTCTTTCGAATAATAATTGTCAATTAAAAGAGTAATTTTGGTATACCACTTTTTGGGATATAACCATTTCTAATAAAGATAAGAATTCTTCATCTATTTTATTTTCAACTCCTTGTTCCAAAGGAGATTCGTTAGGACTATCTTCTAATCTAGAAATTCTGTAGTCCGGATTTCTATTTTCATCTTTTAAATATCTTATTTCCTCCTTAAGATTACTAATTTCTATTATTAAGTCATTTGTAGAAGTAGGATTTTCTTATACTTTCTTTTGCCTAATTCGTTTATAAACTTCAGACATCATACATGGACCTTCTGGATTTAAAGGTCTATTCCTAAATTTTTTATTATTCTGAGGAGTAGTAGGAGTATTCTCCATAAGACCCATTATTCTAGATATTAATTTTGGATCTTTAATTATTTTTAATAATGCCCTAATATTTGTATGTGTCAAAAGATTAGCACTCAAATCTTGAAATTGTGACAGAATATTGTAAAATTATTTGCCTTCACTTTCGCTATTATTATCTCTTGTAGGATAAGATTGTCCTAAGATACATGGCAATCATTCTGAATCTGAGTTTAATATTATAAACTCATCTTCTAGAATATCCAATTCTTTGTCAGAGTTATCACTTATACTAGTGTTACTAATATCTTCTAATTCTGTATCTGACTTTAATAATATTCTTGAAAGTAGTATTTCTTTCATATTATTGTCCAGATTAAGATTATTAATATTTTTCTTAGTCCAACTTTCTTTGGCATAATGGCCACATTTGCCACATTTTTTACAAACTATTAATTTTCCTTTTTCCCATCTTTTTTCTCTTTACTTTTTTCAATTTTCTTTTTAGAAAACTTTTTTATTTTTTTCATATGAAAGTTTCTATTATCTTTCCAAACCCTTTTAGGTTTGCTAGCAGAAGGAATTTTATCCATAGCAAATTGATCACAAAACGAACATAATTGCTTTTTTTTCGATAAAGTTTTATTGTTTCATTTGTTGATTTAATTTTATCTCATTACAAAGACTTAATCCTTCTTGAACACATGTTCCTATTAGTTTTCCATATGAATAATTTTCATATGGAGTATTATTATAATTTTGCTTTAAAACTTTTCTTACTCTTTCTGCAAATAAGTTGGGAAATCCATCTATAAATTTAGATTTCCAATGGGCGCTATTACACTCAGGAAGTTCTATAATTATACTTAGAAATGTATATTTATACCATCTAAAATCTGTGTGTGTTTTACACCTAAGATTTTGTAGTAGAGTTCTAATATATTCACTATTTTCTGTATATCCACCTATAAAGTGTTCTACAATATTAATGACCAGTGTATATACTGCATCTTCTTTCATATTATTTCCTTTTGTTTTTACAGTATTTAAAATACTATCTCGATCAAATTGAGATAAATAATTATCTCACCATCCTTTAAGTTGTTCCGTAAAACCTGATATTATCATTTTTGCAATTTCTTTATCTGTGTTCCTATTAAACTTACAGACAGCAGAGTACATAAACATTCTATGTATTGTACTATGAATCTGTTGATTAACAAATCCATCAATATTTCATTCATATATATGGTGACCATTATAACTATATGATATAATATCATTTTGTTCTTCTATTAGAACATCAACTGGTGTTGGTCTAGGGTAATAATATTTCCCTGTTGTTGGCTTATCTGCCCATTTTGATAATTTATTTATTTGTTCCCCATACACTTGTTTATAATATGAATTATCAACTATTTTTTCTTTTAGTTTTTTTTATCAAGTGTACTAATTCTTAGATTCTTGAATTTTTCTTCTAAGAAATTTTCAAATTCTTTCATAGGTCTTAATTTAAAACCTTTTATTTCCGGTTATGGTTGTATTGTAGGATTTGCCACTTCTTCTACTCATTTTCCCTTTGATGGTTCTATTATTATTTTGTTCTATTATGTTATTTATTTGCTTGCAAGTTATTTGTATGTATCATCTTCCAATAGCTTTGCAAAAACTAGAAAATTATGAATTTTATCATTCTTTTCAGTTTGAAAAGGTTGTTATGGTGGATATACACGATTTAAAATATTTTCACTCCTCAATTTATAATTTATTTGTAATACATAAATGTAATGTTCTACATATGTAGAAACAAATCAAGGAACAAAAAGAATAATTTTATTCTTTTGCTCACAAAATTTATAGAATTTTTCTTGAATATTAATTTTCTCTTCGAATTAAAATTTTCAAAACACCATTTTCTAAATGGTTTCTATTTGGGTGTATTAAATTTTGTTTTTATTATTTGTCTTGCATGTGACCGAGGACTAAAATCTATTTTATTTTCTAAAACCATTATACTAGAAAATTCATTTCTGATTCGGTTATTTCCTCTTCTTTAGTACTATAAGTACTATTTCTTATTCCTTTAACAATATTGTTTTTATCTATTATTGATTTTTCTATTTTATCTTCATTAGAAAATTCGCTAAATGTTTTTTCTCTTATTTAAGATGTAGAAGTTGGATGGAGTGAGAGGTTGTTCTATTTTATAATCTACGGGTGATATATGTGAGTATATAGATCTGGATCTATCAAATGAATGTCTAGAAGGCAACATTCACTCTTTTCTATTCTCTTCAAATTGTAATGTTACAGCTCCTTCTGGTGTTTGTATTACTTTTACTATATTATTTTGAACTGGTTGCTGTAGAGTCACCACTTGTTCAATAGTCCAGTTTTCTAGAAAATCTGTTTCTTCCCTTTAATTTTTCTTTTAGTAGTAATATTAGATTTACTAAAATTGCTTTCAATTAAAATTGATGTGTTTAAAGGTTTATCAATCGTCTTACATTGAGGGTTTAACGTATATAACGGTTTATAATAGACTCTATAACAGATAACTATTACTTATGTTCCTGGTTTGTAATTATAACTAGGGGTGGGCAAACAATTCGGGTTCCCGCGCCCGTACCCGTCCCGTTCGGGTATTTCCCGTTCGGGTCGGGAAAAACGGGTACGGGTATTTTTAACATTTTTTTACTTAAATTCTAAACTTTAAAGAGCAAATATCCAACATAATATTTTTCAAAAAAATAATTCCCAAAATATTACTCTCACCAAACTAATTTCCAAAATATTCCTCTTAGAAAATTAATTCTCAATCTACTATACATATAAAAGGAAATTTATGCTATTGTCCAATTAACTTTTCTAAATAAACCTTCCATTTTCAAAAATAAAATACAGATTCTATTTCAAAAAAAATAAATACTAATAACTAGAATATAGTATTTTTTAAATACATATGAAAAACCTTCCACTATACCTTATGTTATTTAAAAAACAAAATTAATTCGATGCCACAAGATAAATTGAGTAAAAAATATTTTTTTAACTAATTAATTATAGTTTATTTGATAAATATAAAATGAGTGAAGATTATTTCTTAAAAATTTAAATAAAATTTAAAAGTGTTGCAAAAAAATTGTCGTAGTTTTAATACTAAAAATGAGGGTCGCATTTATATCATTAAATTAAAACATGACACAATATATAGGTGACACACAATTGGCGTAATTATACGACATGATTGCAACACTATTCATAATATGTGGTATAACTATGACATCTTATGGAGGTGTCGCAAATAAATTGTCAAATTTTTTAGACATAAAAATAAGCATCGCATCCATGTCACTATATAACATAATATTACGATGACACACAATTGACGTAAATATACGATATTTTCTGCAACATTATTCTAAATATGTGGTATATTTATAACAATCTATTGAGGTGTCACAAATGTAATGTGGCGATTTTGAGACATAAAAATGAATGTCGCATATGTGTTACTAAATTACTGCATAGTTTTAAGATGACGCATAAAAGAAGTAAATATACGACACTAGAATCATAAATGTGGTAATTTTACGACACATACATTTAATGTCGCATATGTGTATGTCGCAATAGATCTGTTTTCTTGTAGTGGCGGGTACCCGTTTGCATGTTTTGTGCTAGCACTCAAGTGTGACTAAACAGTTTTCCACGGTAATTTTAATTATAAGAATCTATGGTTTCATAGTTGATAATCATATGGTCAGTTTTATAATTATAATTTATGGTGAAACACCATTGGAACATAGTTTATAAAAAGCAGTTATCTACTCCTATAGTCCTATTTAGTGGTTTAAATATATTGGTATTTTTTAATTTTGATTTATGTTTTTAAAATTTCATTTATTGGTATTTTTTAATTTTTATTTATGAATTTAAATATATTATAAATAGGTGGTAATATTTGCGGGTAAACCCGCATCCGTATCGGATCCGCGGGTACCCGCATGCGGGTACCGCTTTATGCGGGAACGGGAATGGATATTAAAATCAATTACCCGCGGGCGCGGGTATCCGCAAACGGGTACCCGCAGCGCGGGTACCCGTCCCGCGCCCACCCCTAATTATAACCATGAATTTTGATATTTAATGTTAAAGAATCTAATATATTAATATCATATAATAATAATTGTGAATTTGGATATACATCAAATAAACTGGTTCGTGAGCCAAACTTGTTTGTATTATTCTCATTAGAGATTGTTTCCAATTTAAATTATTTCCATCTCTAAAGGCTGCCTTAAAGCTTTTTAGGAGTCATTCTAAGGTTAAAGACTTAAATGCAATTTGTATTAATCCAATATGTATAAATTTCTGTGAATGTCTATAAGGCAATATATCACTATCATCTAATAATTTAATCACCATTTCTTCTCCATGTAGGGGAATTGTTTCTTCCGTAGTTTTTACTACTTGTTTTAATCCAATTTTTTCAAAAGTACCTAGTTTGTATATCATACTAGGTTCACCTTTTGGATTTGTCCATTTGTTTAGTAATTCTAATTTTGAGGTAAATCAAATTCTTCTTTCATACTCTTTTAAACAGTACTATTCCTTTTTACCAGATCCATACTGATAAAATTTTTAGTGTGATAAATTACATCTTCACCATATAACTATCCTACTCCTTAGGAATAAATTTAAATCATAAATCTGTTGGTCCAGAGACGAGCCTTAAGGTGTTGGGGGGGGAGTTGAATACACCTGAATGCAAATTTCAGCTCAAATGCGAAAGTCAATATCTATTGAATAATGCTATTGAACAAGTCAGTTAGCCAAATATGCTTTCTCAATCGCGTGGGCAGGGAATATCTGTCTACTGAGTCCTATCTACAGACTTTAGTTAGTGAACATTAATTCAGTATAAGATAGAGTGCGGAAGTGTAAGTCCAAAATAATTTTCTTCTTGATTTGAAAATACGTTTTATGCTTAGTGTGATTTTTTTTAAGAATCCGTTGCATGCAGTATGAATAGATAATTAATGAAACAGTAAATAAACACAAACAATTTTTAAAGTGGTTCGGATACATTGAATCCTACGTCTACTGTCCTGAACAAAGCAAGAGTTCTTGATTACTTATACTGAGCAAGTCTCAGTCGATCTGTACGTTGAACATATATTCTAGTTATAGTCTTAGTGACTTTACAATCTCAACCACGAGGTTTGATATTCTCCAACTAAGAAGGATTGCTTACATTAAGAACAATTCAATAATATAACGCCCCAATTTTCAAAACTTAACTAGGGACGCTACTTCATACTTAACATGCATATCTTATTTCTTTCAAAACATTTTCATGGAATAGAATCATTAAAAAAAACTCAATTTATTTTCATACTCAACAGAAGTCTTAAATAAAAAATTTACTAAGTCTAACATTTCAAAAAGAAACAACGAAAATTTCATAAACTAAAAAAATAATTTAAATACGATAAAATATCCTTGTGACCATCACCACCAACACCTCTACTCATCGGCCAAGCCATTTCCTGAAAAATGTTAAAATGATAGGGATGAGTACGACTACTCAGTGGGGAAATGCATTTATCCAGATTATAAACGATTCCGAATTTAAACTTGATAACATAGACATGGTAACATAGCATGGTTTTTGGTCCGAAGACCCATAGACATAGCAGCCCGTAGGCTTGACCCGAAGGTCCCTCGCTGATATAGGTCCGTCGACCTTATATCTCTCGTTCATAGTTTCATTGATCATGTACTATAATCATATGAAAAACTTCAAGTAAAGAATATAATAAGGATAAACGTAAAAAGATTCCCCACCTTAACCGTGATTTGAAGAAAAATAATAGATATCAATGTTTAAGTCATGTGCGCCGATCCTATACATAGAAATTTATCTTAATGACTCTACATGGAATGTCATGCATGCATTTATAATTCAAATAATTCATAAATACACATTGATCAAAATAATCAAACAAATGTATATTATACATAATCCACTTAATAACATGCAACTTTAATGGTTTCACATAATAATAAACTTAAGTATATTAAACATTATCTTACTTCTTTCTATTGACAATTCATTCATGCATTTAGTAATTTGGCAACTCATGAAATAAATGAGTAAAATTATAAAAGTATTGTCCTAAGAATTATAAATCTCTAACATTAACAACATATTACCTATTTCACCATAATAAAACTTATCATGATCAAGTATTCATTTAATAGTAATCTGAAAACTTTTATTTTTCAATCTACATGAATGTTGACAAAAGAATCTGGCACATCAATAAACAAATCAACAAACAAATAGTACACGTATCCTAAAAATTATATACTTTTAACATGACGACCTAACATGTATTATATCCCATTAAAATTCAGCATGATCGAAAACAACAAAAAGAAAACATGAAAATCAATTTTCCTATCACGCTCGTGAACATGCTGTCAAAAATTGACAGATTACGAATAATAATTTTTAATAAATGCTTATCATGCTTGTAAAATTCTACAAAAGATAATATAGTATAAGAGACATACCTAGAAAGACGATCCTAAATTTTCACGCCGATATGATGACGGGAAGATGTGTAAATAATTCTTGAAACAGTTCGCAGATATGCTGGCAGATTTTCAAAAACCTAATGTGAAACTAAATTGTGGACGACTAATGGTGTATTTATAGGGCTAGAAATCATTATCTAAAGATTCCTAATCATATAAGGTATCAAATATATTTTATCTATAATTATTTTCATACTTATATAATTTATATACTAATTTAGTGTATCACTTACCATATAAGAGATTCAATCCTAGATAAATTAGGATATGGATAAATACAACTAGCTTTTTTTCCTAAAACATGTATATCACAAATATAATATCTATTTTAATCATAAAACATAATATAAAATTATCTCCTAATAACTTAATACAATAATAAAATATTATATCCTTTCTTGAATTCTAATAGGTTTAGGAATTCCTAAGTAAATAAATATTATTCTTGCCTCATAATTCTAACATTATTTCTATATCAACAATAAAAATTATAATCATAATATGATATAAACACATTAAAAGTTAAAAATAATTTTACATAATAAAAATGATTTAATGACAAATAAGATAGATGCGTTAATTTTCATTTAAATTTCTAAGGCGCGACTTACAGAACTAAAACACTTGATAATATGCATGAATAGATGTGCAATGCATTTTATATCGAAAATTTTGGGGCGTTACAAATAAGGCTGAACTCCTTCGAATTTTCTAAGCTTAAGATATTATAAGAATTGCTTAGAATAGAGAATGAGAACAATAGATCTCTAGAGTGAAGAACTAATTATATTTCTCTGTGTATGAGTTCTTTGTTGTGTAATTTTTTTTGGTCGCTAGAGCGTTTGAATGCGTTAATGTTTTTGGTTCCCAGTAGTTGTCTTCTCTGCATGAAGACTATTCTCTATTTATAGTCTCGACTCATGCATAGATCCGTTGGAAAATGTCTAGACACGTGTCGAAAATGACAAGAAAACTTCCATCTTGAGTTTTGAATGTCACTGTATGGATTTCCTCTTTTTCAATTTAAGGATCAACTTTGTGTCAGAGTAGGTACAGTGCTGACAGCTCCTCATTGGTCGATGTTAGAGAGTTGGTGATGTTTGTTCAAACTCCAATGCGGGTACTGAGTTGACTTCCTCAAATTCCTCAAACGTTTTTACTGAGTTGTCTTCTGAGATATTCAGTATTTGGCTCGATTTTCTTTACTGATTCAGTAGGTTCTGAAACACCCAACATAATTCCTCAGTGCTGAGTCTTTCCGGTTGACGAGAGATGTTCTACTGAACCTATCATCTGCTGAACTCTAGCTAGCCTACTGAGTTTCTAACATGCCGAACTCAACTAAGCTATTACAATATTAGGTTAATCATTTAGCTAAGAATTTTTGAATTTTCAAATATTATCACACTGAGTCTCACACGTAACAAATCTAATAAATGAATAATCAGGTTTCATTGATGTATTTTCATGTCGTTACATTATACTCCATGTAGTGTAATGCATTAGGTTTGAATTTGATGGATGGCATTAGATTATTAATGTAATGTTTTCGTGTATAACTATATTTACACAATGCGATGCATTCTAAAGTATTGTAAATTAATTCATTTATAATATAAAGATGAATTAAATCATAATCATATATGATATATTTTGTAGGACTGATGACCCATCTCTTTAAATAAAATTAATATTAATTACACAATTAAGGAGGACAATGGCACTGCGCCGCGCTATCGTGTATAACATTATGCTTGTAAATTTTATTTTTGCTCCTGTCATGAGTTGTTGGTCACGTAATGCGACAATTTTATTTTTGGTCATATAATTTAAAATCGTCTTTTTAATCCTTCAATAGAGAATTACCTCACATGCCTCTTTTCCATCCTTGATATATTTTCAATTAGTGGCACATGTGTCTACGTTGTGGTCCACCGCCTTACCAATAATCCTTTAATAAGTTAGCTTTACATAACAAATTATTGATAAATTAGATGATGAAAAAAGAATGCAGGAAATACTCGATTTGATGATGACAAAAAATATGAATTTTCAACTTACATGACTAAAAAATGAGAGAGACCATATTATAGAATTAAAAACGCAACTAAGCTACTATATGTTAGAGCTAAAAATGAGAGAGACCGTCGTTATAGGGTAAAAACAAAAAAAGGCATATTGTAAGAAGGGATATTAGCCTATAAATATACGAAGTTTGACTAAAATTTAGTTTTGCACACGATTTTTAAATTGCTTCTCAAAATATGACTTTTCAATTCGTTAAAAATTATACATCGGCGAAAAACTCCGGAGAAATCGAATCTGACGACGGACGACGTGGTGTTTTAGTGCTTAGTTGGAATAGATATTTTTCCAAGTATGAAATTATGTACTCCCTCCGTCCCAATGTTTGTCGCTCACTTTCCCGAAATGGATGTTCCATTATTTGTGGCTCACTTCTAAAAAATGTAATGATTGTGTGGCCTAAAATCAACAATAAAAAAGTAAAACAATCTACACCACATAATACTACTTCTTAAATTCCAATGCCGAAATCAATTGAGCCACAAATATTGGGACGGAATGAGTAGTTTTATCACTTGAAAATACACGAAGTTCGTATTTAGTCTAATTTTGCAAACGCCTTTTGAAATTTAACAAAAATATGTTTAAATAGTATTATATACTTAGCCTTTAATAGAGAATGTGAACATATGATTAATTATGATGAGTTAGAATTAAATCGTATTATATGCTTAGCCTTTAATAGAGAATGTGAACATATGATTAATTATGATGAGTTAGAATTATAAGGTAGATCTAAAATATTTTTTTAAAATTTGTTATTTATGGTTGTAAAACGAAACGAATCGAATTAAATATTACTATATTATATTTATATTTATATTTGTATTTGTATTCGTATTCGATATTATTGGAATATTAAACTTAATCCATATTCAATCCCTTACTAATATTTAAGATATTCGGTTAAATTCGAATACATGGTTCTTCTATTCACATTAATATTTTATTAAAGTTTGAAATTCATATGTAAAATTAGTTGAAATTCAAACTTAGTACAAACTAAACAGTTAAATGCCACAGCATCCGCCTCATCTAACTCAACTTAGCTAGGATTTTAGATGGCGTACAAAATCAAATTTTGACTAAACTTATCTACAAATTAGTTGAAGAATTTCCATTTTACTTATCCAGAAAAAAAATCACACATAAAAAACCGACCTAGAATTGATTCAAATTTCAGTGCTGGGATCTTCTGGTTCATTTTCGGTGGACCACTTGATGACCCACCAATCACGCGGCGCCACGCGTGTATTGATGGGCCACATTTTTTACACTCTAATATTAATTTATTAGCTTGGGGGCCACCAATGCACGCTTGGCGCCGCGTAATTGGTGGACCACCAAGTGGTCCACCGGAAATGGGCCACAAGATCCGGACCCAAATTTCAGTGAATTAACGAACAACAGTGATGTTCAATAGAATTGGAATTGGTTTCAAAATAATGATGATGAGATAATTGACGCAGCGAGGAGAGATGAAATCAACTGACAAAAGCGGAGAAGATAATGGAAAGATAACGACATCAGCCCTCCCTGTCTCCTCCCTCTCTCTATCTCTCTCAGACACGCACATCACACTCAGTGCCGCACGAAAACGACGAATTCGGATGAAAAAGAGCTCGAGGTAGGGTTCAATCGGGGCTAGTCGTGTAGGGGCGCGTGCTTACTGTGGAGATAGCCCTAAAAGCAATAATGAGCTTGCCGCATCGTCAATGGAGGGGGAATGCAGACCGTGATTGACAAAGATTAGGTGCTTTGGCCAGATTTCAACATTCGTGGAAAGGATTGTTCCAGTATTTTTTCACTAGTAAGTCCACAAATCACAATCACCTGTAGCTAAATTACTCGTTAGATTTAACTCTCTGAAAAACGAAATTAGGCAGGCAATTCCGAATTGCCGTTGTCATTTCGGCGTTGATGAATTTGGAAGGGGTTTCTTTAAAGTTTCTGATTGTTTTGATTTTCCTGATGAAATACATTGAATATTGTTCTTAATTTTACAGTTTGTAGGATAAAAAAAAATGTAGCAAATATGCTTCATCAATAGTAAAAATTATCAGAGTAATTTGCTGAAGGCTGGGAAATGAATTATTTGAGGAGCAAATTGTGCAACTTCTGGGGAGCAAATATGCGTGGGCCCCTAATCCCCACAAAACCCCTATAATTTCAGTGGAATCCGTAGAAAAAAAAGAGACATTTCTAAAACTAGCCTATACACTAAATAAAAATTAACTATAGCCTAACACTAAACAAAAAAATAAATCTAGCCATTTTGTCCTCAATCATATCTCCCCAATCATTGGATGATGCGTGTTGTAGAAATTTGTGTCATGCATTTTTTTTTTGTTTGAAAAACAGAGGGCCGAATATACCCTAGGCTGTCCATCAACCCTATGTTTTAACTGCCCACGCTCCCTTTCTTCAAGATAGACTTCGACATGTCCCCATGGGATGGCCTAGCGGTTGAGGTGAGTGGCCGGGACCGATAGGTCCCGGGTTCAATTCCCACCAAGACCGCTAGGTGTTCTGTCTCGTCACCCTATCACATTAAGGGTGGTTGAACCTTCTTGTGTGGTTTGCGGTGCTACCGCACAAGGAGCGTGATTTACCCGGTGCGCACCGAAGGTAGCGGCTGCGGGTTCCATGAATCAAAAAAAAAAAAAAAAAAGATAGACTTCGACATGACACAACACGGAAGACTTTAACTGCAAAAGTGCAGAAGGACCGATGGAGGGCCGAAGGCTGAGCCTATGGCTAGGCTGAGGGGTTTCGTTCCTTGAATAAAAATTACAGTTTTTTTTAAGGAAATTGTTTTCCTTCGGCCCTTCCATCGTCCTTCGTTTCGCCATATCGGCCCTCTGACACCTTTTAATAAAATGTATGTTGGCCAGACAAAACCAACGCAAACTGCAATTCTAGTAGAAAAAGTGTACTACAATGACTAAATTTGTGTTTTCTTTTAGTGGAAGACTATATATGCATTTTTTAAAATATATTTGGCCAACAGTGCATATTACCACAAGAAAAAATGTATATTTTGAGTCTCACCCTCTTTTTTCAACCATTGAAATCTTCTCTTGCTCCAGCAATAATTTGATCACTCAAATGATGAGTGGCCAAAAGGAAGACTATTAAGAGTGATGGGGACAGTAAAAAGGAGTAAAGAGGAGTAATAAACTACTCCCTCCGTCCTGCCTGACTTGTCTTGTATTTCTTTCTGGGCCGTCCCACCCGACTTGTCTTGTTTCCTATAAAGGAAAATAATTACTACACAAACTTTCACTTTTTTTTTGTTGAACCTACCTTTCTACACACAATCATCCACTCATCTACACACAACCACCCACTCATCTTAATCTCCGTACCGAAAAGAAACAAGATAAGTCGGGCGGGACGGAAGGAGTATCTGTTTCTGTGACAAACACTAGCAATATTAATACATGATATTACCGAGTCTTGAATTTTTATATTGGATGTTGTGTTTTATAATACAGAATTGCCAATACTTCTTTCCAAAAATAGTACTCCCTCGGACCCTTCGTCCCGCTATTACTGTCCTACTTTCATAATCGGGTTGTCCCGCTATTATTGTCCTCTTTCCTAAAATAGTAAAAACTACTCTTAAACAAAAAATGAAGTGGGCCCCTCCTATTTAATACTCATCCCCACATTATCATACTCTCTCTCTCCAAAAATCTATCTCTCACACAATTTTCGTTCCACTCCGTACTCGGAAATTTATGAGTTTTAACTTTTTGAAAACTTAAAATTATTTCTTAAAATACAATATGAAAAAAAAAAATTGATTGACTCAACTATGCCTTGCAAAAATTTGGATAAATTCTCATTTCTTCCACCAGCCACTCCTCGAAAATTGTTATCATTTCTTAATACAATTAAAACTCATAAAATACACACTTAAATAAAGTTTTTTAATCTCCGTGCCGAAACTAAAGGGGACAGTAATAGCGGGATGGAGGGAGTACTAGTTTTTCTGAATATAGCTTCCCCTTTTGAGGCCCTCCTCTCCCTCTCGCACCCAAGCACACTGAAAGAGTGGACTCTCAAAACAAATTCATTAAGCTTCTCTTTAGGATTTGATAGTGTAATTGCAACACTTTTCTGATTGAGTTTTCAATCTGCATTGGTTGATTGACCTGGAAGATGTAGTTTATTACTACATCTGTTTTAGGCTTTTAAAAATCTTCTGGGTTGTTATGTATTGCGTGCTGTATTTGTGTGTCTCTGCATCTTATGTTTTGGGGTTATTTTGATATTCTTCAGGATTGACTTTTCACATGGATAGCTAATAATGCTCATTGGATATTTACCTTGCTAGACTTTGGACATATCCTTTCTCCCATTGACTTTTCAATCTTGGGCTGGCTTTATTTTTTGCTCTTAGGTATTCTTCCCCTATCACCATTCTGAAACGAGATTGCTTTTTTCTTTGATCAATATAAAAGATTGCTGTTAGTTTAACCTCCCTTGACTGAAGGGTGATGTAGTAGACAATAATTCAAAAATTCTCTTGTTCTTTTTTTGTGTGAAGAAGAGATGATTAATGCCTCTACTGGTATTTGTCATATTAGTCTCAAGATTATTTTCTTCAGAGTTGCAATCAGTAATCTATCAACATGCTTCTCGTATGGATCTATTGATATCTGGCTTTGTTGTTTCCTATATTGATGATATTTTCTGGGAGGCTCCTGTTTGGTTGCTTGGGTTGGACATTATCATGAAGATTTCTTGTACGGATTCTGTAGGACCTCGCCTTACTGTATTATATTGTATGATTCTTTGAGGAACGTGATTGAGATCCATGTTCTAATGTTGAAATGTTGCTTTATTTCCTTAGTCATATTGTTGACACAACTTGACGCCCTTAGCCCTCATCTTCAATGCTAGGTGCTACAGCAGTCATTGGAGAAACTAAACACCTTCAATCTTCTTATCTGATTTCCAGAAGTTTTATATTGGCTTCTCTGTATACAATATAATTCGAACACAAACTGCTAAGTGACTTCTGTTCATTACTTGTAGTGAAGCTCATGGATGTGAAAACAGCTAAGATGGATTTAAGAGCCCACAAATCTGGATCTTCCCACTCTGAGGAGTCAGCACTTGATTTGGATAGGAATTACTGCGACAATCTCAATCCACTTGGATCAAGCCCGTCACCGACACAAGCCTTTGCATCAGGTGGCCAGCTCTCTGAGAGCAACGCTGCTTACTTTTCATGGCCTGCTTGCAGGACAGACCCTTGTTCAGAAGATAGGGAACATTACTTTGGGAATCTTCAGAAAGGGGTTTTGCCTGAAAACGTTGGTCGTCCGACAGGGTTGCAGGCTTCTACGTTGCTGGAACTGATGACTATTAGGGCATTTCATAGCAAGGTTTTGCGACGCGTCAGTCTGGGCACTGCAGTTGGTTTTAGGATTAGGAGGGGTTTGTTGACAGATATACCAGCTATACTTGTCTTTGTTGCTAGGAAAGTTCACAGGAATTGGCTGCATCCTTCCTACTGCCTGCCCCATGCTCTTGAGGTTCTTACACCTGGTGCTTGAGTTTTAGTTTGGTACAATTCTGCTTTCAACCTTTTGTGAAGCTGCTTTGTCCAAAAAGCAAGAATAAGATGTATTCCATATTTTTAGCTGCTTGGATCTTTTTCATAAAATGATATTCTTAGTGTATGATTTCAAATACTGAAGGGGGCCAAAATCTATAACTTCCTCCATCAGCTCCAAGTAACATTATTTTTTTAAATGAAAACACATAAATTTTGCAAAAATCTTGAAATTTATGACTCTTTTACAACATCCTTGCATTTCAGTTCTTTCTGATATATTTTGCAGGGACCTGGAGGTGTTTGCTGTGAAGTTGATGTTGTCGAATTCGCTTACTACGGAACGCCAGAGGCTACTCCAACGGAACAACTATTCACAGAACTTGTTGATTGCCTTGGTGGAAGTGATCCTTGTATTGGATCAGGATCCCAGGTAATATATTTTCTCATGTTATACTTTGTTTCTTAGAGATGTTACTACAAGTTGTTCGATGTATATTCTTGGGTGTAGCATTGCGTTTCGTCTTCACAACTCTATTATGTCCTCATTATCTGTTCAAGTATTCAGTAACTCCCCTGCATGTTTGAGGTTGCTAGCCAGGAAACTTATGGAACGTTGGGTGCCATTGTCAAAAGCAGGACAGGAAATAAGCAAGTCGGTTTCCTAACTAATCGGCATGTTGCAGTTGATCTTGACTACCCAAGTCAGAAGATGTTTCATCCATTGCCCCCTAGTCTTGGGCCAGGGGTTTATTTAGGTGCTGTGGAAAGGGCTACATCGTTCGTCAATGATGATCTTTGGTATGGCATTTTTGCTGGAACTAACCCAGGTAACATATTGGAGCTTGTATATTATTTTTGTAAAATAATCTGTTACTGTAAAATAAGAGATTAGCTATGATGAATCTGTATCCGGGGATAAAGAAATTAAGTTATAACTGAAGAAATAAAAACTGGGAATTAGCATTAATTCATTTTAGCTAGTGACTTCATGGTTATATTTATATGTGTTCTCCTGTTTGTGGCATTTAGAATAACTGTAAGTACTTCCTCAAGATTGTTTCTTCTATCTGATACTCATTCTGAAATCTATGAGTTCACGTAGTTCTTAATATCTATTGATAAGTCACATATGCATTCTTGGAAAAGATATTTCTGTTTCTTGATCATGGTGATCGTGGGAGGCTTCTCTTTTACAATGCTTTTGTGATGCAGAGACATTTGTCCGTGCTGATGGTGCCTTCGTTCCTTTTGCCAAAGATTTTGACCTGCCCAATGTAACCACAGCGGTAAAGGGTGTTGGTGAAATTGGCAATGTCCATCTAATAGACTTGCAATCTCCTATTGGCAGTCTTGTTGGAAGGCAAGTTGTAAAAGTTGGAAGGAGCTCTGGCTTGACAACTGGGACCATAATGGCCTATTCTCTGGAGTATAATGATGAGAAAGGGATATGCTTTCTTACCGATTTTCTTGTTGTTGGAGAGAATCAACAGACTTTTGACCTTGAAGGTGACAGTGGAAGCCTTATCCTGCTGAAAAATCAAAATGGCGAGAAACCCCAGCCTGTCGGCATTATTTGGGGTGGGACAGCTAATCGAGGTCGGTTGAAACTAAAAGCTGGTCAACCTACAGAAAACTGGACTAGTGGAGTTGATTTAGGGCGTCTTCTTGATCTCTTAGAACTTGATCTCGTCACATCCGCAGAAGGGCTTCGAGGTTCGTGTTTCCAACTACTATGAACACCTTACTGCAATATTCTGGTCCATGTAATTCATTTCTTATAACTGCATGGGAAATCGTTTTTCTGTAACAAATTTAATCCGTGCATGTTCAGATGATGCAAAAAAAAAAAGTCATCTCTTGATAATTTTTATTAGCATAACTAGTAAGTTCAGTATGGATCCATATGGTCTGACATCTGATTGCGGGATAAAGGCTCTTAACTTGCTTTTGTTGTATTATATTCCTGAACAATGTGATTATAGGATAGATACCATATTTTCATTTACATAATTTCTACAATTACTCTTTTCATCTCCTGACTGCATTTTCTCTCTTTCTGCTTCCTTTCTCGTTTTACCAAATAGATACTGTGCAAGAACAGAGTGATGCATCACCACCAAGAGGTGACTCCATCGTTGGAGAAGGCTCTTCACTTGACCGCACCAAAACAAAGCGTGCAGATAACTCTGAAACACTTCCTCCAATGATTCTGCAAGTTTCTGCCAACGTTGATTCTCATCAGGGTGTATTGCCTCCATCGATTGGTGATGAGTTTCACATTGAAGGCGGCTGTCTGGTGGTCCCTAGTGTAGAACACCAGTTTATCCCAAGCTTTTCTTGCAAATCTCTTTTAAACCACAGCAAACAGGAGGAAAGGATAGAACTGAAAAGCCTATCGCGGTTCAGAGATGAATTTGAAGGTGATCTTTCTTCTGTCCCCTTACAGTTAGGGGAACATGAACCAAAGAGAAGAAAGCAACCCAGTTCTCCATCTTGCTGAGTTTCCCACTCTATGTGATTCTACACGGTTTCAACCATATCTGCCCAAGCTTCCTTCATCCAACAAGTCCCTCTTCCCTCACAACTTGGATGGGAGGTATATTACATTGTAATATTGTATATTCAGTTGCTGGTGGAACTGAGACTTCTGTTGGGAATTCTCACTATTTTCACCCTTATTTTTGTGAAGGCTACTGGTTACATATATTGATATTCTTATGTGAGTTCAAATTATAAAAATGTGAGGCCAATGGTAGAATAAAATTGTAATAGTTATGTTGATTGTATTAATGTAAAGACTCTGAACATATGAAATAATGTAAGTGGTATGCCACAAAGTGTATATGGTATAAGCAATAATCCACAAGTTTTGCTTTCTTTAGATCTGTTTCTTATTGTCCTTGGCGTAATTGATGAAGGATGAACAGGCCCGTCGCCTGTTTCGGGTCATACCCGGGTCGGGTCCAGCCCGAATAAGAATCTTTTAGAGCTGGATTTCATAAAGTGAACATGTCCTCATTTTCTCTCTTTATGTTTTGGAACCAAGAAAAGTATGCAACTAGCATTAGTGGCGCCAAGAAGTGCTTCTTCCCTCTCAAAACAGGTACCTATTTCTTCCTATTTCTTGCTTGAATGTGTAGATTTTATCCTATCTATGTTTGATTTTGGAGAATTTTTCAAGGTTTTGCGGAGGAAGAGATTCAAGATTTGTGGGGAGCATGAAGATAGTAGCAACTTTCAGAAACAAGATAAGGTGAAGGTATTGAGATTTCTGGCCCCACCACTTGTGGCTGCAGTTATAGCCTTATCTCCCATTTTCAACCCCCCTAGTAAGACAGCTAACCTTATCCTCATTCTATGCAGATTTTGAAATAATCTAAGTAATATCTTCGTTGGTGTCATTACACATACTTTTTGAGAATCTAGATGCATATTTTTTTGAAATTAGAGGGTTTTTTTTGTGTAATCCAAGATCGGTTGAGGCCCTTTCCGTTTTACGTTGTTTTTCGTCCCCTATAATGTGCAGTTTCAGCAGGGCAGACACTAGATGTTCGAAAAGGTGCCACCTTGTTCAACCGGGCTTGCATCGGATGCCACTACGCTGGAGGCAACATAATACAGCCTGTGAGTTCCCTCTCAGCCATTGTTTTTCATGCATAATGTATCGATTTTCCCTAATTCGAGAGGAAGGAGCTCTCTAGTTTTCGAGATTTTCTCTCACGATTATACATGATTCATTTCATAGATGGTAAATTTAACTACAAAGGTCCCATATATAGGACTACAAAGGGGTCTAATTCCTAAATTACCCCTAGTCTGGATAACAAGATATTAAGCTAATTCGGGTTTTATATTGTTTTTCGACTAATTTGGTTGCGTTTGCAGGGCGCCACGCTCTTCTCAAATGATCTTCAAAGGTAACAAAAAAGTCCCATGGCAAAAACTTGTGAATATAGATAGGTATAGTGAGATTGTGTGCTTGTGTGCTTGTGTAGAAATGGAGTTGATTCAGAAGAGGAAATATACAAAGTTACGTACTATGGGAAAGGGAGAATGCCGGTAAGTTAGTCGTTTCAATCATGAGATCGTCACTCGATGTTGGGACTAACGATGGGTGTTTGGTTTAGGGGTTTGGTGAGAAATGCAGTCCAAGAGGTCAGTGCACTTTTGGGGCTCGGCTGGGAGAAGATGAGATTAGAGTGTTGGCTGAGTTTGTTAAGTCGCAGGCCGAGCAAGGCTGGCCCAAGATAGAAATTGAAGGAGAGTAGTTCACTCTCTCATCAATGGAAGGAGAGTGTTGGCCCAAGTGTGATAAGATAAAAAAAAAAAAAAATTACTTTGTAATATGGTAACCGGACTTATTATGTAAATGTGGACTTTATTTAAAATATGTTATCAATGAGCCTATATGAGTTTGCATCTTGGTAAAAATAACGGTGGGGATCGTCTATCCCATTTTTTGATCGTTAAGGGAAATAATTATGTTTAGTATGTAATTATTAAAATAAATACGCGTCACTTTTTCATTGGTGGAACATGGAATGAGACACAAGAAAATAGAATAGATGATCTTTAATGAAAAATAAGAAGATTCGGAAAACTGAAAATAGATTAAATTTAGGGGCGGATCTTGTCACACCCCAATTCCCGAAGGAACGCATTAAAGCTAGGGTGCGATCAGGGATTGGAAAAAAGAAGCTGAAAAGAAATAAGAAATTAATAAACTGAAACATATTTTATAAAGAGCGGTTAACAATGAGAACACCTCGCAAAGAAGATGGAACAAACCAAAACAAAGATAATTCACAAACTAATATTTACGGGTTCAATATATGATTCGACACAGATCAAGTCATAGTAAACTTGTAGCAAAAGAGTAAGAGTACATCCAAAAGCCTCGTCGACTATATACAAAACCAAGTTTAGTGTTTTCATCAAAAGACAACGAGCTAAAACGGAAACTATGGTTATATACAACAAACCCTTACTTCAACTCCGCTCGTCTTCACTAGCCACTCAACCTGAAAACATTTGAAAATATTTGGGGATGAGCGCTATTGTACTCAGTGGGTAAAACCGTTTATAAATATTTCACAATATGTTTATCCAAGCATAAATCGTATGACTTGGAAGGTTTAAAACAAAAGTCACTTTCAAACATACAAATATTCATTTCCTTCTGTGCGCACTGTCACTTTCTACAGTTACTCTTACTCAATTTCCCTTGCTCTCGGACTTTGGACTAAAACCCAATGAGTCCCATGAACATCTGACCTCGAGTCTTGACCCAGAGTTCCCAACCGTTGGACTTAAAACCGAAGCTCATGGATCCCCTCCAACTGGTTAGCACACAATGGAGATCAACCCATTGCACTACTAACAAACGTGTATACAATTCTCAACTAACGTGTTAGGTCAGTCAAGAATATCGATCGATTAAATTTAGAGCATTAAACATGTAGAACGCACAAAAATACTTTCATGGATAAACATGCATTTCATAGAGCTTAATAACTCAAAATAGTTTTAGATAGTAAAATCCACCTTGATGCGGTACTTGTACTATTCCCCTCCTCCAGTAGGTCTTACAAGGGAAATCATATGCTTAGTGTTGGTCCAGAGACGAGCCTTCAGGTGTAGGGGGAGGGGGGTTGAATACACCTGAGTGCAGATTTTAACTCAAACGGGAAAGTCAGTATACTACTGATGTCTGCTACTGAACGAGTCAGTTGACCAAATTAGCTTTCTAGATCGCATGAGCAGAGTATCTGTCTACTGAGTCCTATTTACTGACTTTAGTCAGTGAACTATAGGTCAATATAAGATGACGTGAGGAAGGGTAGGCCCATAAAGATTTTCGTCTCAGTTTGAAAACACATTTTATGCTGAGTGATTTTGAAGTTCAGTTTTATGCAGTATGAACAGTTAATCAATGAAACAGTAAATCAACACAAACAGTTTTTAAAGTGGTTCGGATACGCTAGATCCTACATCCACTGTCCTGAACAAAGCTGGAGTTCTTGATTACTTATACTGAGCAAGTCTCAGTCGATCTGTACACTAGACATATACTCTAGTTATACACCTGAGTGCAGATTTTAACTCATACGCGAAAGTCAGTATACTACTGATGTCTGCTACTGAACGAGTCAGTTGGCCAAATTAGTTTTCTAGATCACGTGGGCAGAGTATCTGTTTACTGATTCCTATCTACTGACTTTAGTCAGTGAACTGTAGGTCAGTATAAGATGATGCGAGGAAGTGTAGGCCCAAAAAGATTTTCGTCTTAGTTTGAAAACACATTTTATGCTGAGTGATTTTGAAGTTCAGTTTTATGCAGTATGAACGGTTAATCAATGAAACAGTAAATCAACACAAGCAATTTTTAAAGTGGTTCGAATATGCTAGATCCTACATCCACTGTCCTGAACAAATCAGGAGTTCTTGCTTACTTATATTGAGCATGTCTCAGTCGATCTGTACACTGGATAGATATTCTAGTTATAGTCATAGTGACTTTACAAGTTTCAAACACGGGGTTTTATTTTCTCCAACTAAAAATGAGTTCTTACAATAAGAACAGTTCAGAAAGCTGAACTCCTTCGAGTTTTCTAAGCTTATGATAATACAATAAGTTGCTTAGAATAGAGAATGTGAACTAATGAATTTCTAGTGTGAAGAACTAAGATAATCTCTCTGTGAACGAGTTCTTCATTGTGATATGCTTTAAGTTCTCTAGAGTGTTTGTGCGCTTCAATGCTTGGTTCCCAGTGTCTTCTCTGCAAGAAGAATCTTATCTATTTATATTATCAACTCATGAATAGATCCGTTGGAAGAAGGTCTAGACACGTGTCGAAACGACAAGAAAAACGACCAACTTCAATTTGAATGTTACTGTAGGGATTTCCTCATTTTCAGTCTAGGAAGCAGCTTTATGGCAGAGCAGGTACAATGTTGGCAGCTTCTCATTAGTCAAGGTTAGAGAGTAGGTGATGTTTGTTCAAACTCCAAGAGAACACTGAGTTGACTTTCTCTCATTTCTAGGACCTTTTACTGAATTGTCTTCTACTGACATTCTTCTGAGATGTTCAGCACTTGACTCGAATTTCTTTGCAGATTTAATAGGTTCTAAAATACCCAACTGAGTTCCATAGCGCTGAGTTCTTCCGGCCGACAACAAATGTTCTACTGAACCTATCAGCTACTAAACTCTAGCTAGCCTACTGAGTTCCTAATATGTTGAACTCAACTAAGCTATTATATCATAAAAGGTTCATCATAGGTTTTGAGATCTTCAAATCTTATCATACTGAATCTAATACCCAACACTAAACTATAATTTAAATTCTTATTTCTCGATAGTTCTAATTACTATGAAGTCCTAATTCACAACACCCATCCTTTGAAACTAGTTTTACTAAAAGAATAATTTCGGCTTAGGCACCAACAGTATCCTAAATTTAATATTTATTTAGTTGCACGAAGATTCATAAATTCGTCAAATATATTCTTCATATAACACAATGAAATTAATTATCAGGTTACACCACTTGCTATTTATTTAATCGAATAATGTTATATTGCTAAGTGATTTTCTTTAATTGAATTACATCGTTTATCACCAATTAGCTTATGAACTTCCCTATTAGTGTAATTCCATTCCTGATTCCAATCTTATAAAACACTAGAAAAAGAGTAAATTCATCATTCTTGGTAACAGTTTAGGACCAAAAATCTTGGAAATATATATATTGTCTATAAATGTTAATCATTTAATTCATAGAATAAATTTAATATTTTGTAAAATCTATATTATATCAACGATGATATACAAATCTTATAACAATTATTTAGCAAATAACATGATTTCAATTATGTATTTATCACTCCTATACTAGGCGTATCAATCTTATAGCCATAATACATTTATTATTTAATTTCAAGAGTCCGTCTTCATTAATAATTTCGTATAAGAATAGGGATTTAGTTTTCAACCTAACATGATAATTTCAAGTTCACACTAATTAAGTAGTCCATTTAGAGATAACTACACATTATATAAATTAAGCATACTATCAAAGTTCTAACCTTGTAGAGAAGATAGTTTTATTTTTAGAAGAGGTTTATACATTAAATTCTCTTGTCTCCGACTTAGGTGGGAATTCTTGGAGCAAGGTGATGTTGCAGTAACGAAAATTGAGTAGCTTTGGGATATTTATAGCAAGATACTAATAAAATAATACTAGATCACCTTGTAAGCCTATACTAGCTATGTCTATTTTCCTTCATGCACTTAGAGGTTAATACACGTGGTAGCTTGGATAAATATATGTGTTAACTTGGTGATGAAGTTATTCGTCATTTGTTATTTCTTTTTCTTCTTTTTTTTGTGTGTGTTTTATTCTTTTTCTAAATTTTACTTCTTTCCTCATGCAAATCCCCACGTAACACACTACATATATACATATTATCTTTACCTATAGATAATAACCACAATATTTATATTCATCTTGTATAAAGGAACATAGGTGTGTTCAAGTTATCATGATATACGAACACTAACTTATATATATATTGCACACACACTATTTATAATAAATTTATTGCAGTCATACTGTGCGATTCAACTTGTACAAATTTACTCGTTTACTAACCAATCATATAATGATCGAATAAGCCATACATATAAATATCTAAAATAGTATATGCGTCTACGAAGTAAGTCGTACCACAACCCCCCTTAAATTCGAAAATTAGATTTTGTTTGGTAAATAATTTTCTGCATGGTGTGAATCTTCTAATCTATACTAAGAATTAAATAATCTTCTTAAACTATCTAGGAAAACTAGGAATATCACAGATCTCATTCTTCATATCGTGCATAATTTCAGATAAAAATAGCCTAGAAGATTAGCAAGTATTGAAGTTGAATACTTTGAGTACCCGTTGCTTGTTTCTCTCTTATTGCAATTAATATCATGCACATCATTTTTTAAAACAAAAAATAAGCCCAATTAGAAATAGAATTAGTTATTACATTCACCTTATGTTTGGGGTCGTACTAAAATGAAAACACTTGATTTGGGATTGCAAGTTGTAAGCTTCTTGGTAACAAATGAACTGATCTGAATCACAAATCACTAACTATTCACAATTTAAAAAAAGCAAATTGGATTTTTTAGTCCCAAAGTATGGTCTTTTGGCCAATTTGGTCCCTTGTTTATTTTTTTTAGTTATTTGGTCCTCAAACTATGAAATTTTGGCCAATTTGGTCCTTCCATTTAATTTTCCATTAGTTAACCGTTAAATTTTTATTTTTTTTAAAATTAAATAAAATAAAAAGGGTATTTTCGAAATAATTTTTTCGAGGACCAAAACATCCAACTTATCGAACATTGAGGATCAATTTGACCAAAAATTTTCGCTACTTAAAATTTTCTAATATTTTAGTAATTTTATTTTTTAAGAGCCAAATACAACAATTGTAATACTTTTCTCAAACTAATAGTTAATCATGAAAATAAAAATAAAAATATTATATTAATAAAAATCATAGGATACTTTTTCTTCAAATACAACATAAGTATTTATGATTAACTATTAGTTTTTCTTACATAACGAATTTTAAAATACTTTCATTAATATAATATTTTTTTAAGTAATAAGTCTTTATTACACTAAAGTTGTTTAGAATAGGTTTTATAAGAAATTTCTAGCTACTTATGCATAAATTTGCTTAAAAGTTCATTTTAATAAAAGTTGTTAGTATTTGCCAAATATATATATATATATATATATATACATATATTTTTATACACTAACGAAAAATTACTAAAATATTAAAAAAATTAAGTAATGAAAAATTTTATATATGTCTATATATATATATATATATTTGGCAAACACTAACAACTTTTGTTAAAATGAACTTTTAAGTAAATTTATGCATAAGTAGCTAGAAATTTCTTATAAAACCTATTCCAAACAACTTTAGTGTAATAAATACTATATATTTTTTAAAAACACTAACAACTTTTGTTAAAATGAACTTTTAAGCAAATTTATGCATAAGTAGCTAGAAATTTCTTATAAAAACTATTCCAAACAACTTTAGTGTAATAAAAACTTATTACTTAAATATATATATATATATATATATATTTCGGATCATATTTTATAGCCCAGTGACACAATTTATCGAACATATTACTATAAAATATGATCCCAAAAAATATGTAATTTTTTTTGACAAACATTAACAACTTTTGTTAAAATGAACTTTAAACAAATTTATGCATAAGTAGCTAGAAATTTCCTATAAAACCTATTCCAAACAACTTTAGTATAACAAAGACTTATTGCTTAAAAAATATTATATTAATGAAAGTATTTTAAAATTCGTTATGTAGGAAAAACTAATAGTTAATCGTAAATACTTATGTTGTATTGAAGAAAAAGTATCCTCTGATTTTCATTAATATAATATTTTTATTTTAATTTTCATGATTAACTATTAGTTGGAGAAAAGTTTTATAATTGCTGTATTTGACTCTTAAAAATAAAATTACTAAAATATTAAAAAAAAATTAAGTAACGAAGATTTTTGGCCAAATTGATCCTCAATGTTGGATAAGTTGGATGTTTTGGTCCTCGAAAAAATTATTCCGAAAATACCATTTTTATTTTATTTAATTTAAAAAAAATAAAAATTTAACGTTTAACTAACGGAAAATTAAACGGAAGGACCAAATTGGCCAAAATTTCATAGTTTGAGGACCAAATAACTAAAAAAAATAAATAAGAGACCAAATTGGCCAAAAGATCATACTTTGGGGACAAAAAAATCCAATTTGCCTTTAAAAAATCTGCATTCATTATTCATGTCGTGATATGTATTGGATAAATTTCAATTTTGATAACAGTATACTAAATACTTGGGGATTACATCACACTAAATGCCTATTAGCATGTGGGATGAACAATTCCCAAAATAAAGAGGTAGGTTATGTACCATGAATTATGTGAAGAAATTGACTTAATCATGTCATTAAATCATGCCATATAATTTCAGATGACAAGTCAAAATCTGTCCCTCGTGCTTGAAAATTGGAAATAAAGTTTGATTAAAACATAATACTAACCTATTCAACTCTATGTGGTGGTTATTGATTTGTTACAAGAGACTTATTTGATTGGGGCATTTCTACTGTTAGCCAAACAGTATAAACAAAAAACAAATTTAGCCTATAACTAAAACAAAACACAAAAGTAGTCATTTTGTTTTTATCCGGCGGAGGGCCGATGGGGGAGTCCATCGGCCCTCCATCGGCCGTGAGAAAAAAATTCGAACACCACCCCCCCCTCCTGAGGGCCAATGGAGGGCCTAAGGGAGGACCGATAGACTTCCCCCTTGGAGGGCCTAATGGAGGGCCGATTCCATCGGCCCTCCATTAGGCCCTCCGAGGGGGGAGTTCATTGGCCCTCCATTAGGATCTCCTTAAGCCCTCCATCGGCCCTCCATTAGGTCATCCTTATGCCCTCCTTAGGCCCTCCATCCCTTCATTAGGCCTTCCTTAGGCCCTCCATTAGGATCTCCTTAGGCCCTCCATTAGGCCATCCATCGACCCTCCATTAGGTCCTCCTTAGGCCCTCCAAGGGAGAAGTCCATCGGCCCTCCCTTAGGCCCTCCATCGGCCCTCCGGCGGGGGGGGGGGGTGTTCGAATTTTTTTCTCGCGGCCGATGGAGGGCCGATGGACTCCCCCATCGGCCCTCCGTCGGATAAAGACAAAATGATTATTTTTATGTTTTGTTTAAGTTTCAGGTTACATTTGTGTTTTTTTTTTTTTTTTCGTTTTGGCTATCAGTGGGTATTCCCACTATTTGATTTGTCTCCTGACAACCGTATTTACCCACTAATTTCTGACCAGATTATTAAAAGCCGTGCACTAAATTTCAACTCAAATCTGGTCAAAAATTGTCCTAATTAAATCTTATATGTGTAAATTAATTAATCTAATTGAAATGTCAAGATTGTCTCCACGTCGGGGCACATGCTTGTGACATAAGAAAGTTATCTTCACGGTTATGCTTTTGCTACGTTTCGAGTTTTGTGTTGATGAAGATTTCAATTTAAATCCTTTACATATTTGGTTGCAATTTAATTAGACTTTAGCTTAAATCTACTGTATGTTGATAGTAAATAAAAAATAGGATAATTTTGAAGGTGCAGAAACCAACTATGTGAACATTTATTGATTTACAAAATCATATGGCACATGGACTGGATTACATATTTAAACATAGTGATATAATACTTGTGATCCCCAACCCATCCAATATCAATTACACATGGAAATGACAATAGAAGTCATATAACTAAGTATTTGATAAATCTCGTTTTTATACAATAATATATAAAATTTACATTATATATTTAAATTCTATGTAATAAGTTCAAACATAGACGGGTCTGGGGCTACACTATCTTGACTATTTCCAAACATAGACGGGTCTGGGGCTATGTGAAGGTCTCCACACCCCTCAATTTTCTAAATATTTTTTGGAAAATTCAGTATTTTGCCCCACGTTATTGCAGACGAACTTTTGGGACATGTTAATGCTTGATGTTAATATAAGATGCATAACTTCAAAGCAACCAAGTAAGGCGGACCCATGAATTAGAATTGGGAATCGAATTATACAAATTATGAAGGGGGCATAAAAGTTAAAAAATATATATTATATGTTAAAAAAAAAAAAAAGAAACGAAGTTAAGTTACACAATTTAGTGCTTGTGTACAGGTGTATTTGTAGGAGCAGCAATACAAATATTTACTCTTCTTTCCTTTTAAGTTACTGATATTTGCAAATGCAATCTGAATTTACTTATATTGGTTTTTGCCAAAGGAGATTATGTAGCTAACTATATTAATGATTTATTCTTCTTTCTGATGATGGTTGAATCCTTAATGCCAATCTATACATACTAAAACAAATTCATAAATTATTTCTAGCACAATATTCTCATCCTCATTTTTCATATTATCCTAGCAATGCAAATTGAATATAAATCTTTAATTAAAATAAAGCAAAACCGAAGTAACCAACAAAATAGAGAAACAATAAATATATCATCAAGAACATTGATATACCATAAACATAAAGGCTAAAATAAATGCAAGCAAAGACAAACTTATTGAAAGCAGCTCACCAGAATTTTTAAGAAAGCAACTTGTGAATTAATTTCACAACTACATCGTTCTAGTACTCTAACACTCCATCCAAATCGTACAGGATTCTAAATGTTTCTCAAATTTAAATAATTTTTGAAGAAAAAAATATATATATTTCATCCTCAAATTTCTAATCTTGGATCTGTCCGTAACGGCTTTCAATATAAAACATCGGGTATAGCATCTACGAGGCCGTCCAACGACATTGTAGGCATCACTACTTTTGTTGAAATTCATGTGGCTAAAGAACATGTACTTGAATAATATATTCCAAAGTAGGGTTTTTTTATTTAAAAAAATAAAATAAAAATTAGTACTTATTTTTTTGGGTATCGAAAAGTTGCATGTATGATGTCAAATTCTTACACAAATAAACCTACGCACATATAGTTTTACACAACGGTCCAAATGCGTGACTGTTGGTACATCAACTGTCCGCCACGAAAAGTCGCGTTTGGCTCCGGTGGACTACTCAATTAAATCTGGACTACTTTACACAGAACCAAATGCATGCAGCCAAACACGCTTTTAAGTGCAAACAAAACCGGATTTATATGCTTGCATGTATAGTCACATCACATCCAAACATATACATACACAATCTATACATATACATACACGTGTTTTCAGATTAGTTCTTACCGGAAGCGAGATCCTGAATCTCTCCGAAGAGGTCGAATCGATCTGGTGTTTTCGGCGAGTGATTGAAGCTGCAAGAATGACCTAATTGCGCACAAACATTTTGAAAAAATAAATTAGGGCAGAAAAAGAGGAGAATCGATGGATCCAAAATGAATTTTTAGAAATCGAAATGAAGAAGAGCGATTGATTTGAAATTCGAAAAGATTATGTGCGAAAGCAGATCATGCTGGCAGCTTCAGCCTCTCGGACCAAGAAACAAGCGTGATTAGGGCAAAAGGGGGAAGGGGCATTTTGGATTGGTGGTGAGGAACAGGAGCCATGCATATATGTGTGTATATATGAATGTATGGATGGATTGGAAGATTTTGGTGAATAAAGTTGAAAACTGTGGAGCTTTAATGGCTGGTTTTCTGGCATATTATTACAGCTATTGACACTGACTTCTTGCCTGTCCGAAACCCTTCTTCACCCTTCAAATAGGATGTGTAGATGTAGTCTAACTAATCTCTCTCTCTCTCTCTCTCTCTCTCTCTCTCTCTCTCTTCAAACAAACAAAAAGGAGCTGGCTTGGATAGGACCACATCCCATGTTCTCAACTAGTTTACTAATTAAGGTGATTGGTCCATATTTATTAATTAGGTATTATTATTAGTGCTTCTAATTAATTACTTCAACATCAACTTCTCTTGCTGTCTCGTGTGAACCTCAAGTAAATATTAAATGAAAATTGAGACAAAAACTTCAAAAGGTAATTTGGACGTAAGAAAAAGATAAAATTGTGCAAAACTCTCGGTTATTAAATTGAGTTATTATAGCTTCACGCTATTCTTTTTATGTGCAAATTGTTTTTTCTAATTAGTTTTGTCAAATAATCCGTCAAACAAAACTGTCATTTGTCAACCCAAGACAATATTGAAATTTGTAGTTAAGCTTCACGATATAAATGGTTAACAAATTAATCTTCAACCAGTTTTTCCATTATATATCAACAAATATCAGATCCCATAACTTAATCAGCTATCTTTAGCGAAATTAGTCAGAGGAAACAATTCTCACATACAAGAGTAATTTGAAAGGGTCATAACTCAATTTAATAACTGAAATGAGTTGCTTCGTATAAAGGGCGATACTTGGAAAGGTTACTGTAATTTTTTCCTAAAGAACATAATTGAACATGAAGAGAGAGAGAGAGAGAGAGAGAGAGAGAATTAGTTGAGGTTGCAAAGTTGTAGGATGAAAAGTTGACATAAGAAAAATAATTGAAGTAAATAATGGGGCTAAACATATAGGTAGGACATAAATTAGAGGTAGGAGAAATAATAGATCGAAAACAATAATTATTGTTTGCTTTAAATTTAATATAAACGCGGCGCGTGCTTGGTTCTGTCACATGGGCTATGTTGTTGGCCCAGACAGATTGCAGGGTCCTCTCCTTCGTAGTTATTGCCTTTTAAGTCGTTATTATCCCTTCCCAATATTAGGCCTATTTTAACATATCTATATAATAATGTATTTATACATGTTTTCATTTTCGTACAATAGTTACCAAATCATACAAAAGAAATAGTGGTAACGACTTTTTTTCAATAGAATCGAGTTTAGATATCTAAATTTTAAAGGGTTTTCAACATTTGAATAAAAATCCTCAGTTTTGCCAACTCTAGGTATAAAGTAGGTCAAGGGTTGAAATTCTTGCATCTTTTAGTTGTCAAAGAATTCTATTTTTTTTTTCTTAAAAGAACAAAGAAAGTTAATGCCCACTATGTGTCTGTCACCTTAGGGTGGTTTAATTCTCTTGTGTGGTTTGCAGGTTATTGCACAGGAGCGAGGTTTACCTTGTGCGCATCAAGGGTAGCGGTTGCGGGTTCCTCGTCATAAAAAAATAAAAATAAATAAAAAAGTCAATGCCTTTTTTCTCTACATGTAAGCATAGTCTATATGAATATGTTAAGACTTCAAACGATAACTTCGTGAGGGAAACCTATATTTATAATTTGAGGTGTATATTGTGTAAATTCTATTTATGTGCAATATAGCTTGCAAATTACACACAATAAGTAAATCATACTAAGTTAATCATGAGTGACAACAACTAGCGACGTTAGTAGAATTAGAGCCATGTTGTTCAGTGGAGCTATGATTCGAAAGTGATGGTGATGAAACTCACTCAATGCAATCCATGGCGGCGGCAGCCCGTTTGTACCACCACCTAGCTTCACTAACATCATAAGTTAAACATCTCAACCTCTGAGAGTATTTTGATTTGGGGGAGAGTAATTGGAGAGATAGAACATATATTTGTCTTTAGGTTGGAATTGTTGTTGGTGTCCATGATTGACAGACAATGACCATAAAGACAAAGCTGGCCCTAACGGAAGTGAAGGACCACACAGACACTCTCTCTCTCTCCTCAGTTTCTCTCTATTCACGGAGAGACATAATTTATTGTTAATATTATTAGAGTTGATTAATGAATGGGATAGGAGGAGTCACATGGTTTTGCCGTCTAATTTAGCTTTAAAAGTCTTGAAATCTTGATCATGTGATTAAGGTTTGGTCCGTTGCGGTTGTTGTCGATAAAGCTGCCCTCCTAACATTTTCTATGTTTTTTACCCCTCAAATTAAGCTTTTTATAAATAAAAAGATCTCATAGAATAATAAATATCAAGAATGTTATTTATATATAGTGTTTAATAAGTAAATGTGAAGTTTGTAAAATGGTCTTCTGAGTTCCGATTAAAGCCCACGTGTAATACATTTGGATAGGCCCAATTAGAATTGGATTCTATGATAGTCTACTAGATTTTCTAGCCCATCTATAAGTCCGATGGACCGATAGAGAGTATTTTTGTAGTCCTATTTTTATCTAAATAGGTTAAGTTTGTCTGACGGTTTAGGAAAATAATTTAATTAAGAATTTATTGATAAAATAATTTTTATCATATAAAAACTTATGTATAAATACTTAGGGGACGTTTGGTTCACAACTTTGAATCGGATTAAAGTTCAAAATGATTCTTTGATAATAATTTAATTAATTAATTACGTCTCTCTGTTTAGGAAAATAATTTAATTAAGAATTTATTTATAAAAGAATTTTTATCCTATAAAAACTTATGTATAAATACTTAGGGGACGTTTGGTTCGCAACTTTGAATCGGATTCAGGTTCAGGATTATTCTTTTTAGTTTCGGAATGAGCCGAATCATTCCAATATATCTATGTTTAGATTACTTCTTCGAATTCGGGATCATTAATATACATGTATTTCTTATAAATTTTTAATTTTAGCCTTAACTTGTATAAAATATAAACATATTAAAAAGTAAAAATTAAAATTAAAAAAAATTGAGAATATAAAAATAAACAATTAAGAACGAAAAATAAAAAATATAAGTGAAAATAAAATAAGGAAATAAAGAAAAGATGAAAGAATAAAAAAATGAAAAGCATAAAAAAATTATTACGCGGATAATAAAAAAATTAAAAATTTGAATTTTTAAAAATGGTAGGGAATCAAACCCATCAAATAGTAGGGAATTGATGATTCCTAAATTTTTGGATATCATTCCAAAATTTTGAATCCGATAGTCTTAATCCAAACACCATTTGTAGGTCTCGTACCAATTCTTAATTCTGAATCCCTCTTACCAAACGACCCCTTAAGTTTGATAAGTTAATTGTGTTTGATTGCACATAATAATAATAATTTATATAGAAAAAAATAAGAAAAATGTGTTTGTTAGGATTTGATATTATAATCTCATTAAAAGTTTCTTATAAGTTGGTATAACTTAATAATTTATAAAAATAAGTTAAAAGTGATTTGCTGTTTAGAATAAGTTATTTTGGTAAACGCGCATAAAAGAACTTACTACTATTATTTAGAATAAGTTATTTATGAGTTATTCCAATTGGAGACAGTGCAATTAAAACAGCCAAAAAACACTTTTAGTTCAAGGCTATCATGTTTTGTCCCATAAAATCATATAAATACTTTTGTATATTGTTTTAACTTGTTCAAAATCACTTTAAAAAGTCGTCCCGATTATGTCATGAAAATTCTAAAATCAAGATTAAAGTATCATACATTAATTTATTTGGTAAAGCGAGAAAACTCATATTCACATTTCAATATTAAGATAAGGGCTCATTTGCAAAATCAAAAATTTATCCTGGCTAATGACAATTAAGCCTAGAGGATGAAATAGTGGTAAGAGTATGTTGTTTTGCGGTAAAAATCACTTCAATGTTCTCTCAATTATAGTATGATAGATCTAAAATTAATATTAAAGTACATGCGATGAGGGAAATTCCAGTCACAATTCTAGATGCGCAATTGATACCTCATTCCCGATATCACATAACAAGAAGACTGTCTGGCAGCATATACTCTCGAAATCGTATCGAAACCTAATTTTTATATGTAATTTTCAATTTCCTTTGTGTTTGTTTCATTCCTCTGAAATTTTACACTTCGACCATTTTTCTATTAATATTCAAAATTTGTCACTCCTCTCCTCTCTTTGTAATTTTAGATCCATTATGCTTACTTTTAATCATACAGTTGAAAATTCTTTTTGATTAGATATTGCTTATTCACTTACTGCTCTCACTTGAGAATTAGTAACCGTCCAGTTCGTTCCCTGCTGTACCTTCCAATTCAAACCAAAATTGCTTTCACATAAAAAAGTCAAAATCAGACATTTCTCGGTCAGCAAAAAGAAAAAGAATATTAAAGAAAAAACAGAAAACAGAAAAAACGGAAACTAAATCCTCGATCTCTCCGAAGCACCGATTATGGAGCGGTGCATAATCGCCTCATCATCCACACTCGATCTCTCCCGAATTTCTCACAAACTTCCCTCCGACCTCCCAAGATTCTCGTTTTCGAAGAGTTTGGCCGCAATTTCACGCCCTCTGAAACATGAATCTTATCGAACACCTGCCTCTTCTTTCAGTGGTAGAAGAGGACTCTGCACCAAAGCTAGCGTATCAGAAATTTCTGAGGCGAAACGGTATTTTAAAGTCGGCGCCGAATCAACGGGGCCCATCCATTCTGATCGGTTTCTCGAAGTGATCGAAATTGCCGCCAAGACTGGTGCTGAGGTTTATTGATTTCTCTTCTTTATCTATGTGTTTATGCAGGAATTTCTCGAATTGGAGTGGGTTTATGGTGGAATTTAGTTAGTAAGAGGAAAGTTGTTGACGAATGATTAGAATGGGATTAGGGTTTGCTAGGAACATTTGATTGATTAGTTTGCTAATTTGGAAGCGTTATTCTTTTGTTATCCCTTTTCTAAATGGTTCATAATGTGTGTTTGCTATAATGTTGAGAGAATTATTTTATCACTTTTTTTATGTGGGTGCTATAAATTTCTAATCTTTTTTTTTTCCAGATAATAATGGATGCTGTGAATAAACCTCGAAATATAACCTACAAGGGGTTGACTGATCTGGTGACTGAGTAAGACTTGTTGCCACTCTCAACTTGTCTTACTTATGATAGAATCTTGGTAAAATGGAAAGATTTGGAATACAATTTATATGTTTCGTTACCACTTTGTGGAAAATCATTAGGTATGATTATGATTATGTTAGATACATCTGACTCGATTGGTGAAGTAGTATCTGTCCCCTCAAAAGCATGATTTTTATACTGAGTAGGCTATTTTGTGGTGCTAGTTTGTGAGTGAAGAAAAAAACAGTTTATGTTAGTATTGCGAATAACACTTTGAGAATCGAATAGTTATGCTGAGAAATTATATGGCTGAAGGTTCATTATAATTTTTTATTGGATTATTCTCCCTCCTATCTAAGAATATAATATTTCATCAGCTATAAAAACATTAAGTTATTAGAAAAGAGAATATAATATTTGATTAGGTTATCATATGTTCAGAACTTTTTCTAAGTGTTGTTTTAGTATAATTTTCTATTTAGTTTGTATTTTAACTGAATGGATATTCTGCAGCACAGATAAAATGAGTGAGGCTGCTATTCTAGACGTGGTAAAGAATAACTTCCCAGACCACCTCATTCTTGGGGAGGAAGGAGGAATCATCGGGGATTCGTCTTCTGATTATCTTTGGTGTATTGATCCCCTAGGTATCCTTATCACGCCCCTTTTCATGGTGTAACATATTTCTCAAAAAAAATTGTAATTTGGATGTTATTATCATTACTATCTCATTATATTAAAGCTGGTGAAATTTGTAATTATCATAATAGGATTTCTTTGGAAAGTAAAACCTCAATGTTTGACCGTAGTTTTCTCATTCTACGGACCTTTGTTCCAACATTAATGCAGATGGTACCACTAATTTTGCACATTGCTATCCCAGCTTTGCGGTTTCTGTTGGTGTACTTTACAAAGGAAAACCAGCTGCTGCCTCTGTGGTATCTCGGCATATACTTTATGACTTATCAACGTTTTAAGGTTAATTTCATATTACAGAGGTTAACGTTGTTGTCTTTGCCTGTAGGTCGAGTTTGTTGGTGGACCGAAGTGTTGGAATACTCGGACTTTTACTGCAGCCGCTGGTACAAAATTCTTACTTTTACTCTTTTAAGTATTTAATAACTATACTGTCACCTTTAAGTTTATTCGATATCCATGAAACTGCAGGTAAGGGTGCATTCTGCAATAGAGAGAAAATTCATGTGAGCCAAACCGATACGGTGAGTTATCGTATCGTTTGGCATGAGTGGCTTTATCATAGTAAATCTCTCTCTCTCTCCATATCCGATTGGCGATTGCAATTTGTTTTTCTGCTTGTTTTGTTTTTATATTATCGACAATTTAAATGAGGCTTTCTCACTCGACACTCTATAACCATGAAATAAAGTATTTACTTTTATGAGTCAATTTAAGCTTTTAATGCTGTCAAATTTCTTCTCGATCCATGATATTATATCTAATTTATAAATACTAGGTCAAGAGATCACTTTTGGTTACTGGATTCGGATACGAACATGATGATCCATGGGCAACCAATATGGAGCTATTTAAGCAATTCACTGACGTTAGTCGGGTAAAACACTCATCTCTATCTATACCGCTCTGCAACTTACACTTCAATACTCTGTTTACTTACTTGCAATATTACAACACATGTGTTTGTGAATAATCGACATTTGCCTACAATCCCAATGTGAAGGGTGTGAGGAGGCTTGGTGCAGCAGCAGTCGACATGTCTCATGTGGCCCTTGGAATTGTAGAAGCCTACTGGGAGTATCGTCTTAAGCCATGGGATATGGCCGCGGGTGTTTTGGTAATTTCTCATCTCATGTGACAATTAGTCCATTATTTTTTTTTTCCTTATGCATTTGTTTTCCAACCTATTTTGCCGGTTAATTTCTCATCTTTCAAGTAGATAGTTGAGGAGGCTGGGGGAACGGTTTCGTGCATGGATGGTGGAAAGTTTTCCGTATTTGATAGATCCGTCTTGGTATCCAATGGAGTGCTTCATTCTAAGGTAAGTTAGCCTATCAAACATCAATATGCAGGTGGTTTTATTCTTTGGACAATTTATGCTATGATATATTGAGGTGTTAAGTTTGTGGGATGAGTTCCTTTTACATGATTGGTTGCAGCTTCTTGAGCGCATTGGACCAGCCACAGAGAAATTGAAGGACAAAGGACTTGATTTTTCACTATGGTACAAGCCTGAAAATTATTACACACAACTTTGAGGTTGCCTACTTTGATGGCTTTGTTCGAACATTACTATGGACATCAGGTTAATTTCCTACCGGCCCCTAAATAGTGCAGTGTCCCTGGATCCCAGATTTTACGTTTAATTCTTGAAAAAATAGTGAATCGTCCCTTTTAAATTCAGATTTGCAGATTTTGCCTCCTATTGATCAGTTCTACGTGATTAATGTTGTTGTTAATGAAAAAACCTTTACTTTTGCAGGTGTAAGCATGGATTCCTCCAAATAACGATTTTATGTTCCGAATGAGCGAGTCCTACATTTCGATCAATTTAAGCCGATTGTTCTCATACGTTGATTTTTTCAACAAGGGCCAACTCCAGAGCCATTTGTCAACCCATACTCAGAATAAAGGTAATATAGCGGGTATGGGCATTGTTCTTACTTTTCATATTCTTCCAAGTCTTAATGAAATAAACTCATAATGCTGTAAACTTGCGATTTGTAGCTCAAATTCTGAGCTTGATGTTGTTAGCATCATATTCTGATTCTTGATCTTGTTTGTTAAGATCGATTTTATTCTTATCTTGTGATGAAAGGGTGGTGTGGAGGAACACCAGAAAATCCAGCCGTATTTCTATCTTGTGGAATTTGATGCCATTGATGTTTTGTCATCCTACGTAAATATATATTCTATTTTCTAACCGGTTACTTGTTTATACAATTAGTAGTATAGACGCAATGTCATTTCATGAATTGGTGGATGCTACGATATGTTTTGAAAATTTACACTGTTTGCCTCTTTGAACTCCAAAATAGAAATTATAAATACGGTATCCCTCCCGCTTATTGTAAAGATATATAGATTCTCAGAATGAAAGAGATGGACTTGAAGAAGAAGGAATGGACAGTTTAGGAATTTGTTTGACGGCGGTTTCCACTAACCAACCATATTCCTTTCTTGTACTTGATGAAAAACGTCCGTACGGCAGAGGGTTCTTTCGTCTTTTTCTTTTTGCCTTGTCCAACTACTTGGTATATGAGGTTCTTACTTGTCCATATACCGTGATAAGCAGGGGAATATGAGAGAAATATATCAAAACAAGTAGTAATACCATGTCTACATTAAAAAAAAATACTATGTCCTTGAAAAAAATACTATGTGAACATGACACATGACTAAACAAGATTTTTTATATTCATTGTTAATGTATAATATCTCAAATGCCTTTAAAATATCTAAAATAATAATAGCGAAAATAAAGAGCAAAAACATAATTTATTGACAAATGAACTGTGTGAAGGAGTTGAGACAGTTGAGAAAGAAAAAAGACAAAAAATACTACTAAACATTCATGTGAAAATGCGTAAAATTATATTCTTAAACGATGTTACACAAATACTCCTCCCATTAAATTTAACTATGTGCCAATTTCAAATGCTAGGAATATGACCAAGTAAGATTTTTAATATCTCCAATACTGTTAAAAATATCCAAGAAAGTAATAGTTATGTAAATAAATGACAATAACGTGATTTATCAACAAATGAACGTGTGAAAAGTTAAGAGCTTTTGAGATTCACGTATAGTTATATTTAAGAATTGTTATATATCTGATTTTACGCATGCTCACTTGAATAAATATTACTATTTTTTATTTTATTTTTTGGTTTTTTACATTTTTCCCTTATAAGTAAAGGAACAAAATAAAAATCGATTCCGTCAACAGTACAATACATAGAAGTAGCAAAATACAAAATAACCATTTTGATTATTACACTCATCGATATGCTTATCCATCAACACCATGATCAAATTCAAGGCAACTCTCTTACATACACATGATGAATCTTGAGCCCTCCCTTCCACTTCCCACTCCAAACCTCGTACAATCCGAAGTACACCTTCCTATCATTCGAATTGCAAGCTTGCTGTCCGCCCTTCATCCATCTTCCTTTAATCTCAAACTCCCCCTTTTGATTAGGGTTCATCAATATCTTGGTCCACGCAGTCTTCCCTTCCCTCCCCTTCTTGATCATAATGTATACCGGATAGTTCCCCCATCCGAATGAGTCCGGTTTCAACGACACGTGGAACCCGACTTCACAGTTCTTGCTCGGGTTCACATCGTCGACGAATCCGGTGACTTCGAGCCAACCCACTTGGTGCAGCTCCGCGGGTGTATTCCTGCACCACGGTGATTTAATGATTGTTTTTTGTGATGAGAGAAATTACGAGAAAAAATTACGACAGGAATAAGAATGCATATTCATTTGAAACTACGTCACAAAAAATACATATCTTATTGAACAATGTGGCACAAAATCAGCTTAAATTATTTCACTACTTTATTCAAGAATATTAGCCATATACATTTTTTTTTAAAACTATATTTTTTGAAACTTTTAGTGAGATTTACACTCTAAATTCTTTACCCTGATATTTTATTAATAAAATGACAATGTTGCCCTTTTAATTATAACTTTTAGTTCCTATAAGGGCACCCCAAACATTTTCTACTTTTTACCGACATAAATTCAAGGAAAAAATATTTTCTATATTTTAGATGTTTTACACCAAAACAATATATATATAAAATGTTGGCGGTAAAGTGGATCTTACACACAATTAAAAAATACGACAATGATTTTGGTTTAACATTATTTTTTACAACAAAACAAACAAAAAGTAATTTTGTGTAATTTTCAAATAAAGAAGATGAACTTTTATGCTTTTTTCCCGGAGAAATTAGCAATGGAGATGAACTCACCCGGTTTTGGGTACGGTCCAGTAGCGATTGTCGTTGCCCCAAACAATGTTGAGTTCGTTGGGTGGAATCATCATCTTCCCCTCCTTGTTTTCCACCATTTCAGATTAATTAGACACCAACAGAAAATCTTAGTATTTTTCGAGCATGAATTGATTTAGAGAGAGAGAGAGAGAAAAGATAATATGATTTGCTTACTTTGGGTGTGAATCTGATTGAAGGATTTCCTGAATGGTGTGGGCTCGATTGAGAATCCATTTCGAGATGAAACAAGTTGAAGATTTGATGATGTTGTCATTCATTTAAAGATAGATCCTATATATAGTTGGGAGAACAAAAGAGCATATCATTTGCTTACAACTTGTTACCTACATGCATGTATGAACACGCAGACAAAGATTCTCGATGCTTTATTTTTTTAATCACTTCTGAAATGACTTAATTAGTAGTAAATATATTTTACTTATAGTCAAACATTACGTGTTTAAATTTCATCACCGTCTTATAGTTGAGTTACTGCTCATGTGTAGCTTGCAGTCTCGGAAGTTTTATGTCTTGAAATCATATTTTTTTAGAAAAACAGACGAAATTAGCAGTTTTGGTTATTAAATTAATAATTTTTAAAAAATATTTAAAATCTCAAATTCTGCATGATTTGGGGTTAGGGCGGCATCCATCATCCACTTGGATCCGTCTTTAATGTTGAGGGCGATTATTCTCCCCAAATCGTTTATTTTACTTTTGAGAGTATAAATAGTTATCAATTAATTTTAAATTCTAAATCCATTCATACCATCAAAGTATGATCTTTGTATTTTCTTTTCGTGGTATTATATTAATTCATGTTCATAATTTTTTAGGATAATATCAAATCTTGTAGAATGGCGAATGTTGTATGAAGTAATAAAGAGGAGTGGAGAATACGTACCTTTCTCTACTTTTAATGGGGCAAAGTGAAAGGTAAAATAAAAATTTAATAAAGAATGGTTTGGAATATCGAATAGATTGACAGCCGTCTGGTTTTGATTATTCGGTAATAATTTTCTAAAAAGAAATTGGTCTAACATGTCGACTACTTTATACTCCTATTGTTTTCATTTCGTATTACACTACAAAAAAAAAAAAAGAAGCATATAATACCGTACGCGGATTGAGCACTACTTTAAATCTTTAATAGATGATTCTACTCATTTGCTTAATTTAATAACATAAATTTTCTAGAAATTTTGAGATTAACATTAGATAATATAAGAAAAGGAAAACCATCTGCTTATAGAATATATATATATATATATATATATATATAAATATGGGAATGATCATTTGTGTACATCTCCTTAGAGGGTGAAAAATGAACACATCTACACCTTCCATTTCTAAGATCTAAGGCTATGATAAAATGAACATTATTTAATTATTAATAATCATTGAATTTCGTTAAGGGTAATATAGTAATGTTCCTTTATTTTTTATCCCAACTATTAATTTAATATTTGGGATAAATACACTAAAACCCCTCAACTATCCAAGTTTCTTACTTTGCCCCCTAAATTATTAAAAGTTGCATTTTGCCCCCTTAATTGTTGAATTCATTGCACTTTGTCCCCTCGATTATTAAATTCGTTGTAGAGCACAACATTCCGGCTAACATTCCGGCCACAAACAAATTTAAGTATAATCTCATGAAAACACCATAAACTGTATTTCAAGAATTTATAGTTTATATCACCGCTAGGGCTTTCTCTCTCCCTCTTCTATGTCTCTTCTCTCGTTCTTTTCCCGAGTATATATAGCTAAGACATGAAAGTACTACAACAGCTAGGGTTGTAAACGAATCGAATAATTTTGATTCGATTCGGTATTCGATTCGTATTTTTGATATTCGTATTCGAAATTTTGAGATTCGAATTTGATTATAAATATTCGATTCGATTCGTTTACTTATCAAATACGAATACAAAATTGTAATATTCGATTCGATATTCGTAAATATTCGATTAAATATAAATTATAAATACAATAATTATTTTATATATAATAATAATAATTTTATAAACTTTTCCTTTTACTTTTTCCCCTTTTCCTTTTTCCCAATACCCCACCCACGTCTTGGAAATTTCTACCCTAGACCAGGTCTTATAGATTTGGTGGTGTACATTACATTTCGAATTTTATAAGTATTTCTAGTTTTGAAAACAAGTGAGGTGGCATTGTTTTCGACCACAAGGTCTACAACTTAAGTTGTAGACCCGGTCTAGGGTAGAATTTTTCCCCACGTCTTCCCTCCCCCCACTTCCTTTCACTTTTCCTTTTCCCCAATTCAATTTCGTTCCTTTCCCTTTTCCCCACCTCCCCACCCACGTCTTCCCTTCTTCCCTTTTCAATTTCGTGTGAGATTATCTGAGTTAATGGTGTTGGTTTCTGCTCTTCTTGAGATTCTGCAGAAGCCCTCAGTCGGGGATGTGTTCCTCGAGATAATGGCGTTCGCGACGCCGATATGGGCGGCGATCGTCGTCGGCTTTTTGGTGGGTTGGGCGTGGAAGCCCGATTGGGCGAATCTGAATGTGGGGTTTCTCGATTCCGCCGCTGCGAAGGACGGCGGGGGGAAGAAATCGGCGGCGGCGGTGTTGCAGTTCGTTAATTTGATCCCGAGTTTGAGCTCGTTGAAGCGGAGTTTATCGCTTGAGGCTGAGAATCCACCTTCTTCAATTTCATCCTCTGATTATAGGAAGTAATTTATGTTAACTAGGGTTTTGTCTGATTTTGCTTTTACTTTATTCATTATTCTTTCAACAGAACTGCTGAGTTTGACCCTGCTGTAATAAGTTGAATTATCATCTGGTTGGCTTCAATTTGTACGAGAAGGCTATGTTCTTGAGGAATTGGATGTGAAATTGGATGTTGTGAAATTGAAGGTGTGAATTTAGCAGTTTGGAGATACTTTCGCAAGAAGGAGCTCTGTCTAACAAAATTCGAATCGAATAGTTTCGAATCAAATATTACCGAATATGAATCGAATAGCCGAATCGAATAGTCGAATAATCGAATAGTTACTATTTAACAAACAAACAAATCAAATATTCGAATCGAATCGAATAATTCGAATAGCATTATCGAATCGAATACGAATAAGGTTTAATATTCAAATATAAATTGAATACGAATACGAATATTCGAATATCGAACCGAATACGAATCGAATACAGAGATATTCGCTATTATTCGATTCGTTTACAACCCTAACAACAGGTAGTGTGAGCATCGCCATGGTCGTTAGGGGTTAGGGCTCCTATTTTGCTTCCTCCTTTACCGCCGAATTCAAAGTGTGCATGTAAAATATTTGTTGTATATAAGTCGTCCTATTTCGTGAATTTCACCCTTATAGATTTTCCGCCGGTGGCCGGAGCTCTAGTGGTCAACATCGGAGACCTATTGCAGGCATGGAACCTTCTAGAACTTTCTAGAGCATTCCTAATTAACCACATTATAGTACTAACTACTTAACTAGTGTTAATTGTGATTGAGTTTTTAAATTTTTGAGTTTGTATGTATGGCCGGAATGTTGCTCTCCGCAACGTATTCAATAGTTGAGGGGGCAAAATGCAAATTTTCATAGTTTAAGGGGCAAAATAAAAAACTTAAATAGATGAGGGGGTTTATTGTATTTATCCCTTAATATTTTAATCTCAACTCTCACACATTTCTCTCTTGTCTCTCTCTCTCATTTTTTTCCCTTTTTCTGTCGTCTCTCTCCTCCCACCCTCTTCTTTTTTTTCCCTTTTCTGTCGTCTCTCTCTCCTCCCACCCTCTTTTTTTTTCTCTCTCTCTCTCTATATTGTCTCTCTCTCCTCCAACTTTTTTTTCTCTCTCTCATATGACTATACAAGTGCATCGAATAAAGAATGAAAGTGCATTACGATATGCCTATAAGTGCATCAACATTTGTCTTCGAAAGCATTAGATTTCTCAATCTCCTTATTTTTTCTATTTTTTCATTTTATGCTTTATTTTAGCAATCCAAAAACTGAACTTAATTAGGTTATTACGTTTTTTTATAAACTAGATGTGATTTTTTAATTTTAATTTGATTAGTGAATCGAATAACAAAGGAAAGTGCATCGAATAACAAGAAAAGTGCATCACGATATGCCTGTAAGTGCATCAGAATTTGTCTTCGAGAGCATTAGATTTCTCAATCTTGTTATTTTTTTTTTTTTCGTTTTATGCTCACCAATTGTTTTGTTTGTCTTGTCTATCCAAAAATTGAATTTAATTAGTTTATTACGTTTTTTATAAACTATATGTGATTTTTTAATTTTAATTTGATGAGTGCATCGAATAACAAAGGAAAGTGCATCGAATAACAAGGAAATTACATCAGATAACAAAGGAAAGTGCATCACGAACAGTATACGTATTACATTTCATGTCTGATGACTTTCATATCGGAAGGAGGAGAGAGAGAGAGAGAAGAGAGGGAGAAGAGAGGGAGGAGAGAGAGAGAAGAGAGACGATAGAGAGAGAGAGAGAAAAGAGAGGGAGGAGAGAGAGGCACGAGAGAGAGAGAAAAAAAAGAGAGAGGGAGGAGAGAGAGAAAAAAAGAGAGAGAGGGAGAAAAAAAAAAGACGAGAGAGAGAAAAAGATTAGGATTTAATTTAATGGTTGGGGATAAAAAAAATAGATTACTAATTTAACCTTTAGCTATTAAAAATAAAGAAAAAAACTTATTTTATAATTAAGCAAATATAAATCCTAGCCATCTATTATTGAAATCTAATGGTGTAGGATTGTTCACTTTTCACACTCTAAGGGGGTATTCACCAAAGAACCACTCCCTATATATATATATACTTAAAATATGCGGGCGAGTTTATCCGTTATCAACTTTACATAGCAACTGTAAATTTCTTTATCATGAAAATATCCATACTTATTGGTTTATTGTGATAACCTACATTTAAGATAATTGTATTGTAACAAAAAATTACTTATTTGAATCCCATCGCACAACTTGATATGAATTCTATCACATATGATTGATTAGTAGTACCGGCGGACTCGCATGTGGCCCATCCAAATCATATAAAATCCTTAATCCTCTGTCATTTTTAAAAAAAAAAAATTGTCATTTCATTCCCCATTGATGCACATCTCACCCATTCCTTTGAAGTTGATTTGTAAACTGAAATTACAAATTTAACCTATAATTTTAAAATTTATGTCCGCATTTGCCATTCTAATGGTTTACATCTTATGTGTGTGATTTGTATGCTATTATAAAAAGATAGTTTATTCAATGTACACACTTGATAGCGGTTTCTCTCTTCATGTAAATAAAATCCCTAACTTTTTCTTTCATTGTTTTATTGAAAATTTGTCATTTGAATTTATAAATTTAACCCCAAATTTACAAAATTTGTATCACATTTACTATCTTAATAATTTAATGTTTACATTTTGATAGCGGTTTCCCTCCTCACACATAAAAATATATTACGACTTAGACGGATAAATAAAATTTCAAAGTACAAATTTACAATTATAGGGGAATGGTCAAGTTTGTGAATTTAGGGTGGCGGGTCCCCACACCTACACTCCTAAATCCAACTTTTAGCTTGTAATATAATCCGATTTATACTCTAAATTCTCAAGAATATGTAGGGCAAGAAAAATATGGAGCTAGTGGAGCAATAACTCAACTCCTACAATATTCACAAAAAATCCTCACTATGTACAACTTAAATATTCAGCTTCGACCAATCTCCTTGAAAACATGTTGAAAATGCACTCTGACCTAAAACATTTTAATTGTCTTCCAATCATCATAGATTCAGAAAATTGATAAGACATAGTTTGAGTGTGTTAGATATGAGTCAGTAGATGATACTCAGTTGTTCGTGGTTAAAAGAAAATTGGGGGAAATCATAGTAGTACTATGGAATTGAAGATCCCAAAACCGAGCTGATATCAGTAGTATAGTGTGTCGTTAGGATTAGCTGATGTATAGGTTAGAATTGATGTAATCGTTTTTAATATTTTTGTCTAAGTCCTGTACAGGGTAATTGTCGAACTGATCTTCTGTCGAAGAAACTTTTCGGAACCCCACGCCATTAGTGTAATCGCTTGCGTTCTTCGATCCGCACGGTGACTAGACCTCGAAGAAGACACGGCGCATCGGTGAGTAGACCTCGGTAGAGGCCAACCCAAAGAGGCCGATAAGTCATCGGTAGAAGAACTCATGCAAGCCCAGTACCTTCGCGATCGCACGTGACCTACTCGAAGCTACATTCCTTGTCGGCCGACTCGGTCGAAGAAGACAGAGACTTTGCGGTCCATCGTATCCGACGTAAAAGCGACCCAGCCTACTTAAGTCTTTTCGAAAGTTCGGCGAGAAGATCATACGAGGTTGTTTGAACGGCCAACTCGACATTCTCACCAACCACAAACCTCGACCAATGAGAAGCCGACAACGCCTTACCCTGCTCCCTGCAGAAAAAGCCGCTCTCATGTACGTAATTAATCGCCCGCCGCAACAAGTTCGAATTTATGGCCGTTTTCTTTGGAAGCTTGTGACACGTGGCATCTTCGTCTCCAACGGACATATGCCATAGCTCACGCCTATAAATAGAGAAGAATTTGAAGTTCCACATGCGAAACACACAAGACCAAAAACACGAAACACGGAACAACGAAATTCAAAAGGGAAAATCGCTCGAAGCTCTCAAACACTCTAGCAAACTCATCGAACATCCAAATGAAGAATCCGCATTTATTAGAATATTTTGTGGTTCTTCTCTCTAAAGTCTTTAGATCCCTTTCTTCTCTACCTAAGCTCATTGCCATATTTATAGCTTAGATTCGAAGGAGTTCACACTTAGTGAATTGTTCTTATTGAAAAAACTCCTTCTTAGTTGGAGATTGTTTCGCTCCCTTTCGAACTTAGGTTTGAATTGTAAAGTCGCTAAGGACTATAACTTAGAAGGATCTGTCCAGTGCACAGTTTCCTTGCTGAGACTTGCTCAGATTAATCAACAAGTTATCCTGCCTTGTTCAGGACCGTGGACGTAGGATCTTGCGTATCCAAACCACGTTATATTGCTTGTGTTCTTTACTGTTTTATTGCATACAAACCTTTGAAAATCATAAGTTTGCATAAAACGTATTTCAAAAGTCGCACAGCCAAAAGAACTTAATTTGCGAAAACACATTTTCAAAAAGAGACAAACTCCGGGCCCCACACTTATCCGCACGCTAAAGTCTTCGACTGAGTTTCGGAAATGCTGACAAAAGTCAGTAGGAGAGCTCAGTAGCTGACCCACTCTGACCCGCGATCAAAGGTTGTATTTGGCACTGTTCATCAGTTGCAACTAACAGCTTCAGCTGACCTTCATCGAGAAAAAGAAACTGTACTCAGGTGTATTCACCCCCCCCCTCTACACCTGATATTTGTCTCCGGACCAACAATTGGTATCAGAGCACACGGTGTTCTACTGATCACCTGTTCTGTATTACTGGTCTTCTCGAACAGATCCTGAAAACGTTTTCTCTGCACAAGGCATCTCTTCATTCATCCTTATACTCGTACGCATAATGTCTGACATGTCAAGTATCAGGATGGTGCCGATGTTCTCGATAGAGAACTTCACGGTATGGCGTGTAAGAATGGAGGCACACCTTACGTCGCTGCACGACAGCATGACTGACGTACTGGAGACCGGACCCATCATTCCAATGATAGACAGCGTTCAGTTCGCTGATGTGGAAGGTGAAGGAGCTCGAATCGGTTCGAAGATTCCCAAGGACAAATCTGCCTTCACGCTTGAAGAGAAAAAACTGCATAACCTCGACCGAGTCGCACGAAATGCTATACTGACAACGCTCAATGACTCACATCTCGGGAGGGTGCAGGATTGCAAAACGGCGAAGGAACTTTGGGACGCCACGGGCGTACTAAGCCAAGGAACTCCTCAGATAAAAGAAAACAAGCTCGAATTAGAGCTTCAGAAGTTCGAAGCCTTTGCGATGGAGCCCAGTGAAACCATTGACGAGCTGAGCGTCAGATTTACGAATCAAGTCAATGTGATAAACGGGCTGGGAAAAGTGTTCTCAAACAAAGAGATGAACACAAAGATCATAAGAGCGCTACCTCGACAGAAGTGGCTTCCTTTTGCTACTTATTTACGTCGCTCTGACCTTAATGCTCTAACTCCTGATGTTATATTTTCAGAATTAAAGACGGAGGAATTTGAGTATAGTCTACCTCAAAAGTGCTCCGAGTGCTCCGGTGACACACAGTTCGATCATGCCTTCAAGGCAATCGGCAAAACCGGAGGCAAAAATATTTCTTCCAAAGGCGTGAAAGGCGCTGCAGCATACAAAGACCTGCGAAATATCCCGCTCCCGACCAACTCGCACTGATGACTCTCAAATACCAAAGAGAAAAGGAGAGAGTCAGAAAGCTGAAGAAATACCACAGAGATTCTCCCTCATGTAAGAAAGATTATCAGAGAAGGGAAGAGTCTAATCCTTCTACTGAATGCAGGAAAACAGAACCTGCTGCTAGTCCATCAAAAGACTCAGCTGGAAAAAGCAGCAACAGAGCATCAACATGCTACAACTGCAAGAAGGAGGGACACTATCAGTACGACTGTCCCGAACTCTCAGCTGCTCAAAGAGCAGAACGGCAGGCCAGAAGAGACAAATTTGCCCAGAAGAGGCAGGCCTATATAGCCGGAGAGATATCCGACAAATCAATTGAAGAGGATACATTCATGTACTCTTCTGAGGACGAAGCTGCATTCGTAAGCTGTTGAAGTCGGAGAGACGGTTCCTGAGGAATCAGTGAACACTTGTCTGATGGCCGGAGAAGAGGCTGAGGTAAATTCTAAACTTAATATAACCTCCTCTTCACACAACACACACGATACTTGCTCGGTCTCGGATGATCCTCTGGACGTAGTACAAGCATATGACGACCTGCTAGAGGAACAAATTCAGCTGAGCAGAGAGTTCAGCAGAACCATCCGGGGAACTTGAACGAGTAAAGGCCGAGAATCGAGACTTTCTTCGATTGTCGGGTCTCTACTCGAGTCGGTGGATCTAGTTGCGAGACTCAACGAAGAGATCGAATCTCTTATGACTAAGTCTCGGCTTCAAGAGACTCGAGATCTCGGTCCGACCAAGGACAATTCGGAGAAAGAGACCGAAATAGCCCAACTCGGTCGAAACTCTCGGACGTACGAAGGACTATGATTCTCTCGGGAGAAGTGATGAGGTCCGGAGAGGACTGATGACCGAACAATACACGGGAGCTAAGGAGAAGCTAGAAAGCATGCTCGGAGCACAACGGCCAACCGCCGTGAAAGAAGGCCTTGGCTATACTCACGAAGCTTCTACCTCCAAAAAGCTCGGCAACGGCCGGGCGATAGGTTCGTCGGAGGAAAGGTGCAAGTTGCCGACACCACACCTCGGGCGAAGAACAAACAGTAAAGTAATCGCACCTCGGCCCAAGCAAGCAACAAACAAGCGACCAAAGGTTCCAGCCCCGGGACACCGAGATCAAACTCGGGGGGGGAACCAAGAAGGTCGGATGGGCGGAAACAGTACAAGGAGCCACCTGTATGAGCACCCGGCTCAGTATGGCTCGTACTATTATGAGCCCAAGGTCAGGAGAAGCGCAAAGACTCGAGAAGAAGAAAGCGCCCGAACCCCAAAATCATCGCAGAAAGTCGAGTATCTCCAAGTCCTGTGGAGAAGAAAGGCGACAAGGTTCGGAAAAAGAAGTCTCGGACTTCTAAGGTCCCGAGACAGATTTGGGTTCCGAAATCACCCACTAACCAAGTAAGGACCCAACCGAACCAAAGGGTACCTAAAGATGCTTTCGTTTTACAAGTGCGAAGGACCCATGGATAGTGGACGGTACGCTCAAGACGCATGACGTATCGAAGAGCCTCGCCGACCAACTACATACAAGAAGATGGTCCTGAACTGAGTTTGGTGACAACTCAAAAGGCTACACAAGGGGATACGGAACACCGAACATTGGGACGCTTCGGCTCAAGAGTAACATATGTTGAAGGACTTCAACATAATCTCCTTCTCGTCATCCATCGTGATAATCTTAACAGAGTTATCTTTGACGCTGGCTTCTGTGATGTTGTTGACAAATCTACAGGGAAAATAGTGTTATCAGGTTCGCGGAGGAAGAACATCTATGTTGCAAACTGGAAAACCGCAGAACCTGAGGCTTGCTTACTCGCAGCGAGACAAAATGCGGTAACAAGTCAGGATGGCTATGGCACAAAAGACTCAGCCACCTGAACTTCAAGACCATGAACAAGCTAGCCAAGAACTCCAAAGTCAGAGGACTGCCCAACGAATCGTTTATCAAAGATAGAAACTGTGAAGCATGTCTGAAGGGAAAGCAAACAAAGAATAGCAATCCACCTATTCCGTCACCTTCCACTGATGGAATCCTTCACCGCCGGACATTGACCTATTCGGGCCCGTCTCTCCAGGTGACTATAAGAGGCAAGAAGTATGCCCTCATCGTTATTGACGACTATTCGAGATATACTTGGGTTATCTTCATCGCCAATAAGTCTGATGTTCAAACTGAGTTGCCCAATCTGCTGAAGAAGCTCAGTGTGGAAAAGGACATCAAGATTCAAAGAATTCGCTCGGACAGAGGAACAGAGTTTCTAAACTCAGTAGTTAAGACGTACTGCGATAAAGAGGGAATTAAACACGAGACATCAGCCGCGCGCACCCCTCGGCCAGAACGGACTTGCCGAACGAAAGAACGAGAACACTTAAAGAAGCGGCAAGAACGCTCCTCGCGGACTACGGACTACCCTCGAAGTTACGGGCCGATGCTACCGACACCGCCCCTGCTATACTCGTAACCGCTCACTACTCACTCAAAGAACACATGAAGACACCATATGAATTATGGAAAGGGAGAATTCCTTCTATATCTCATTTCCATATTTTTGGTCGTCCTTGCTTTATCCATAATAATGGGAAAGATCGTTGAAGGTCTTTGATAGCAAATCGATCAAGGAGTTTTCTTAGGATACTCTCGAGTCAGTAAAGCCTTCAGAGTCTTTAACTATCGGACTCTTTGTGTGGAGGAAAGCCCTCATGTTGTTTTTGATGAATTTGTTACTGAGAACAGGAAAGATACAGAGACAAATACTGATAATGTCAGCAACAAGCTACAGGATCTCGGACTTACTGATAAAGCTAAAAAGATCCAGCATTGTTGGGTTGATGAGTCAGACGATGAACAAACCCAGACTCAACCAACAGTCGATGTAGCTGACCTAGTTGATTCTACCGAACAGAATCAACAACAGGTAACATCGGTCGATGAGGAAGCCCCCGTGGTAACTGAGACCTCTACTGAGAATATAAACTCAGGGGGAACGATTAATGTTCCTGAGCTAAATGCCCCTGAACCTGGAAACTCAGTAGATCCTAATCTTCTTACTGAAATACTGCAATCTCATAACAGTACTACTGAAATGCCTAACACTCCTACTGATTCTGCAGAAGTTGTATCAGAAGAAGAAGCCAGACTCAGACGATCTTGGCTAGATGCTCACTCTTCAGATCTCATAATAGGAGATCCGTCAGCGACGATAAGAACAAGATCGAGATTAAATCAAGGCGAAAGCTCACTATATTCTTATTTCTTGTCTACAGAAGAACCTCAATCGATAGAGGACGCACTTAATGATCTTTGGTTGGATCATCGCCATGCAAGAAGAGGCTGAACCGGTTAAATGCCGAAACGAAGTTTGGGAGCTTGCGGCACACACCTAGACATCAGCACGTGATTGGTACTAAGTGGGTCTTCAAAAACAAGCGAGATGAAAACAACGTCATTGTCAGAAATAAAGCACGACTAGTTGCAAAGGGATACAGTCAGGCAGAAGGAATTGATTTTGATGAAACATTTGCTCCAGTCGCTAGATTGGAAGCCATTCGTCTATTCCTAGCTTATGCAACACATCAAGGCTTCAAAGTCTATCAGATGGATGTAAAGTCAGCTTTTCTGAACGGCGTACTGAAGGAAGAAGTCTACGTGGAACAACCGCCCGGCTTTTAGCAGGGACATCAGGTGTACAAACTTAGGAAAGCTCTGTATGGGTTAAAACAAGCATCCAGGGGTTGGTATGATACCCTATCAGACTTTCTACTTCATAAAGGTTTTCAGAAGGGGACAGTAGATCGCACCCTATTCAACATAAAGTCAGGAGATGACATCTTACTGATGCAAATCTACGTGGACGACATCATTTTCGGCTGCAGAAACGAAATCATATGTCAGCAGTTCGAGAAGATGATGAAAGAGAAATTCGAGATGTCCATGATGGGAGAGATGAATTATTTCCTTGGATTTCAAGTGAAGCAATCACCTGAAGGAATCTTCATCAATCAAGCCAAATACACTCGAGATCTTCTCAAGAGATTCGGCTGCGACTCCAGCAAGCCAGTCAAAATGCCGATGAACACAAATTTTAAAATCGATCTAGACAAAGAGGGAGCTTCTGTTAACTCTACTGATTATAGAGCTATTATTGGTTCTTTGTTATATTTAACAGCTAACCGACCTGATATAACTTATGCTGTAGGTGTATGCGCAAGATTTCAAGCGGATCCCAAGCGAAGTCATTTAGACTCAAGCAAAGAAGATTTCGCGATATCTACGAGGAACACCCGATCTTTGGGTTATGGTATCCTGGCGATGATAATCTAATACCGACGAGGTTATTCGATGCCGATTATGCGGGATGCGGGATAGATCGTAAGTCAACTTCCGGAACGTGTCGGTTCCTAGGGGCAAAGAGCCGATATCTTGGTTCTCAAAGAAACAGCACTCAGTAGCAACGTCCACTACTGAAGCTGAGTACATGGCTGCTGGAAGTTGTTGTGCCCAAATCCTTTGGCTTCGACAACAACTGAGAGATTATGGTATCACTCAGAATGAAGTGCCCATCTACTGTGACTCCACAAGTGCTATTGCCATAATTCAGAACCCAGTTCTACATACGAGATGCAAGCACGTGGATATCCGACACCACTTCATCAGAGACCATGTCGAGAAGAAGGATATTAGAATGGAGAAAATCCATACTGACAAGCAAAAGGGCGGCACATACCGACCAAACCACTAGGCGAGAAAGCATTCGGAGAATTATCGGTTGAGCTAGGTCTATCGGATCCCTCGAAATGCATCAGTAGAAGGCAACTACTGATAGCAGCTTATGGAGACAATTGACAACATTTGGTATCAGTAGATGGAACCAGTACGACAGATCAGTAGATTCCGTACAGTGATTCAGTAGGAAGAATCACACCTTTGTACGCGAGGGGAACACGCTTATCGGTACTTCAACCATCCTCCTGCGATATAACGGTAACCACGGTGATCAAAAGTTCAGCTGAAGAAGTTTGCGTAGTATCATATACTTAATTTCTTTTCAGAAGCATGTTTGCATTTACTATATCAGTCGCACGAAGTCAGCAGTTAATGTGCATTTATTTCCCGTCATTAATAGTTTAAGGAAAGGTTAGTAGGAAACCTTCTCATTCGAATAACTGAGTAATTAATGCTGTCTGTCGCGCATTTAATGCATGTCTTCTCACTTACCTTTATTACGTAAGTCTATGTTAGAGGCGGCTTTGGTAATCATTCCTTTTATAACATTCAATCTCAGTCGTCCATAAGATTTGAAAGATTAAAATTGGATCGTAGGATCAAAACTTATAATCAGACGTTATATATAAAATCTTTCATCTTCTATCGTTTCCTCACTTTTCGCCATTTACAACTTAAGAGCTATCTTCGAGCATTTCAGTTTTCTCAAAATCTTCTCAAACTGCCTCGCATTTGCATTCTTCTCAAGCTCTTTAGTATTCGGTAATGTATTGAAACCTGCTTAATACTTACTAACTTACTCTATTTTCAAGTGCTAACAAGTTGTTTTGCAGATTTCAATGGCGACAGTTCAGACTCCTGAGAACATTGAGGAGATTATGTCCTCTAGGATTCAGTTTGAACCGACTTTGGCTTTCCGTCAAGTAGATATTTCCTATCTGGAGTCGGTCTTTGATGCTCTGGAGCATTCTGATCTTCAGGAGTTGGTAACGAAACACCCGAGATCGTATCTGCCAAGGCAAGTGGCAGAGGTGTATTTCAACTGGAAGTCGCTTGCATCTGGAGGCGAGTGGTGATCGCTGTATTGCACCAAATAATCCTGTAAAAATCAGAGAATTACTTCAGTATAGTTCACAGGTATCGAACACAGGGAACGGACGACTAGACACTTTATTTTTCCTACTTATCTAGGGTTTTGGTTAGCAACCATGCAAGAATTGGGTTTTCTATTAAACTACGAACTTGTAAAATTAAAAGCAAATATAAAAACAGAAAACGGAATTTAAACTGAATTAACTAGGCAATTGAAAGCGGAGTCCAAAGCGAGAATATTTATGCACATGTTTATTCCAATCCTTGGCACTTAATATGAATTAATCTCAAGAATCTACTAGTTATAGACCACCGTAACTTAAACTGCGTGATCCTCACTCCCACTCACTTATTCGGTAACCGCCATGTTGGGCATAGAAACGGGTACTTCCCTAACCTAGCTACAACCTACGTTGTTGGGCAAATAATAGATTTAATAGCTAGACAGCTTTATCGAACTAAGGGAGCCTAGTATAGGAGCCTACTCTTATGTTGGGCATCTCATAGTCTCCTATCGGTTTAATCCAATTACTCTTACGAATAATTTCGCTACTCACCTAGCCTTGTTCCACGAGAAACGATGGAAGTACTAAGTTAGCTACAGACTGCGCAACCTAGGGTGATCAAGCCTAAATTACTAGCCAGATTAATTAATTCAGAATTATCCCGAAACCCTTTTGATTAATTATGAGCACCTAAGCCTCATGTCTTCGTTCACGTGTGCATTCACGTTCGCCGGACCCTAAAAAGTTTAGCTACTCATGCCGACGCTTCGACCGGACAACGCGGACGGTTTGCGGAAACGAGAAACATGAACACGAATAACCCCAAATTTAGCATGCACGAAATTTAAACTAATTAAGGTTCGAGCTAGCAGAAAATAATAACTTACGAAATTTAACTAAAATCTTGAATTGAAATAACAAAGAGGTTCGAATTTGAAATTACTAAGTTCCTAGAAAAAACGATTAAATGCAAAACGAAATAAAACTAGAATTTAAGCTACGGAAGTTTTAAGAACATGAAAGATGGAAATTTTAAACGCGTTTTTCTTCTAAGCTTTCTTTGCGGAAATCCGGTCGGAAAGGTTCCAAGATGGTTCGGAAATGGTCTTCGGCATGGGCAGTTCGGCGGCGCGATGGTGCGGCGGCGGTCGATGGTGGTTTGAAAGGGAGCAATGGCCGGAATGTGAGCTCGGGATGTTGGGGACGTGTTCTATGGTGCAGAGGTGGTGTGAATTTCGTGCCCCCTTCATCTCTTAATATACTCCTCCTTTAGATCTTGATTAGGAAAAGATTTGGGTGGATAAGGAAACAAGATCTTTCCTTAACCACCAAAAGATATTTTCTTGATCTTTTCCTTTCCTCATAACCGTGCCCTAAACCGCGACTTTTCCGCGCCTTTTCTTCACCAAAACGCGCCAATTAATATCCTTGTCATCCCGCCATGTCGGCACCGAAACCCCGCATAATACGCCACTGCGATCGCACCGGTTGGCCAATTAACACACTTTTCGGCCCGAAATCACTAAGCACGAAAACGACTCATCAAATATCCTTACACTTGATTTATACTCGCCCTCGAGTATAAGGAGAGAAAAAGATAAGTACTTAGTTATTTCGGCCCAATCCCCAAGACTCAAAATAAAAATAAAAGACTCAAGGAAAACAAAGACACGACATGACAAGGATAAAATGACACGAACAAAACAAAGACACCAAAGAAACACACGAGACTCAAATAAAAATATGAAAAACAACGACGTGAAGCAGCACCAATTAATTCAAAATTCTCAACACCGATTAACTAGCCAAGCAAATCAAATCATGCAAATATGATCTCATCAAGCAAGTAGACGATGCAAATTTCGAAACTAAGCACACATATATCAACTTGGTCAAAATCTAAACAATGTGGATCTCCTCAAGTTTCGCTCATCACTCAACTAATCTAGGTCCGGTTCAAGCCACTCAAGAAAATAAATCCACGCAATCACGATAAGAGATCGTCACAATAGCAATATCAAGGAGGTCTTTCTCATTAGGTTGTAATGGGGCTTAGGACTCGAGACAAATTGATGTTGGTAAGGGTCCTAGGGGTACTAAGCTTCATCAAAATTATATTTCAATGTTATGCATGTCAAACTCACTTAGTTGTGCAATTAATGTAACAATTCAAAACTTCCTACCACTTAGCAATTTCGAATACATGCTACAATTATTTTTATGTACCCATTTTTTTTTTTTTTTTTTTCTCTCGCCATATCTCTTTTTTTTTTTTTCGAATATTTCATATATATATTTTTTTTCATGGCATATTTTTTCTTTTTCGGGTACATGGATGTCTCAACCGGGCAATCGGGCCACTTACATTCCGCTTTTTCTTTCGCAGCCTTATACATTCAAGTTTCGACCTATACACATCTTTTTGCAGCACCTCTTAATTGGGTAGGTAGAGGACATATGTAACACTCCTCTAAACAACAATATCATGCACAAGAAAGTTTATAAGACATGCAATAACATGGGTCAAGAGAAAGTTTAAAAGGCCTTGGCTAATATTTTACTAACTCATATCAAAGAATCGGTCAAGGCTCAACTTGGCTCACTAGGGGACAATTTAGGGTCGAAAATATTTTGTCGCGGCCGTTTGGCTAAAAATCCCTAGTGCCTCCTATCATGTATCACAAATGACTCAAACTTATTGCAACACTCTCAAAAGAAATAGTAGGAAGTGTCCTACTTTAAGGCTCAAATCTAATATAATGAGTGGTTTATAAAATTCGATCCAACAAGGTTTATTTTTCCTCATCCCAAGTTATATACACATATGTGCCTAGATCTAATTTTCACAAAGTCTACAAGCAAGCATATTGAAACATAAAAGCACAAATAAGACATGCTTGAGCATAGAAAATCGGCGTAAAATTTTGGCATGCTTCGACACAAAATACCCCCCTCCTTACACTTAAAACTTGCTCGCCCTCGAGCAAGGAGAAAAGACAAAACAAAGAGAGAAGACATGACAAAATAAAAACAAAAACACCCTCCTTACACTTGAACCCTTTCAAGTGTAAGAATATACTAACACAAGAGACAAAAGAAAATAAACTACCCCTCCTTACACTTGAACCCTTTCAAGTGTAAGGACATAAAAGACTCACAAAAACTGACTCAAAACAGAAAACAAAAACGAAAAACAAAAGCGGGGAGAAAAGTTACTTGGCGCCTCGCTTGGGCAAGCGAGGCGATCGGCTCATCACAAGATCCGACGAATGAAAAATGTCGGGCAACAACGCACTTAAGTGAACTAATCACACTTAGCCAAGAATCTGAAAAAGAAGAACACACCAAGCATAAAATCAAATGGAAACAAAATACGAAATAAAATAATAAAATTACTAGAAACGCGGGTTGCCTCCCGGAAGCGCCTCTCTTTAGAGTCTTTGGCTAGACCTCCTCTTCAAGATCAATCGTGTGATAGTATGTGCAAGTGGAGTCACATCCACTACATTGATCACCCGCTTCATCTTCTTCCCACGATCTTTATACCACTTGAAATCGTCATAGGCCTTATTCGAAATTTTTCCTCACACTTGGTTGATGGCCTATGCACCTGCAAGACGATGGTAGTCCGCCCTCTTCTTTGTCCTTTTCTTATCTCTTTCAGGTTGGGGCTTCAATCCCACGGTTGTCAGCCATTCTACTATAGAATCGTCTTGATTGGGCAACTGAAACACACTACCGACAATTTCCAGTTTTGGAGCTACGTATAAAGCCAAGAGACTTTCTCTGATCTCCTCGTCCATCATATCTTCAACATCTTCTTCGGTCAGTCCTTGAGTCAAGGTGACCTCCATTTTATCCTGCATCACATACGTCTCAAGATATTCTTGGACAATAGCATCAATGGAGTCAGTAGAAAAAGCATTCTCATTCTCATGATCATAGGGTTCCTTAAGTGTTTCAGCTATGCGATGAACATAAGTTTCGTTATGGTATGCTACACTTATCGAACCCTCATCCACATTAATTATAGCATTTACAGTCTTTAAAAATGGTCTACCCAATAACACTCCCGCAGTTCCTTCAACTTGCCTATCATTTGTGTCAATTACATAAAAATCAGCAGGATAGACAAAATTGTTGATTCTAACTAAAATGTTTTCGAGTAAACCTATCGGAGCAATGCATGACCTATCCGCTAATTGAATTATCACCTTAGTAGACACTAATTCAACTCCAATTAATTGATTATAGACGGACAATGGCATAACATTAATGGACGCTCCTAAATCACACATGGCTTGCTTAATCAAAACATCACCCATCAGACAAGGCAGTGTAAACATACCTGGGTAAGCACATTTAGCAGGCAGCATCTTCTATATGATTGCTGATACTGTGTGGTCGAACAAGAGTTTTCCGGACTCGGGAACTTTTCCGACAATGAAATTCTTCACAAATTTCCCGAACTTGGGAATCTTTATGGCTTCAAGGAAAGGGATATTTATCTCTAATTTCTCGAACAGCTTCATGTAATCCATGCTTTCCTTGTTCGGCGTTCTCTTACTTTCCAAAGCTTCCGGAAATGGTGGAGGAAGTATCGGTTTAGACTCCGATCGGATAATCGGGACGACTTCCTCTTCTCGTTCGGTTCAAGCATCTTCAACATGTTGCTCTACCTTGGACGGTAGGGTTGTGCGAGGCCGTTCGCGGCCTTCTTCTTTTCGCCGGCTTTTCCGGGTGTCTCGGTTGCACAATTGGGCCGCGCCCGCTTCTTTTCCTCCACGCAACGTAATCGATTGCAGTTATGGGAATTTAGATTTAGCGAGTTTTTGAGCTTGTGAAGGTAAATGCTCGTGACCTCCCTTCGAGATCTTGGAGTGAGCTGGTCATTTTGAACACTTGCTCGGATAGATTTTCCAAAGTAATTTCTTGATCCATCTTCAATTTTTGCATCTCTTCCTTCATGGCTTGAATCTCATTTTGATTTGAGATTATCTCTTCGCATCTCGCTTTTGATATGTAATTGATTCCTTTTGAGAAGCAATCATCTCGTGCATCAATTCTTCAAACGAAGAAGATCCACGGTCCGCTTGGCCATGCGATGGACCTTGTTGTTGGTATATTTGATGGTGTGGAGGTTTGTATGCTTGAGACGGTACGTTTAGCACGGTTTGTACCATTAGTAGGTGTTTGGTACAAATTGTCATAGCGATGGATGAGTTGTTGTACTTGACTTTCCGGAAATTCCACTCGCTTGGGCAATCGGGCACCGTTCTCTCCATTTGTTTCCTTTTTACCGCACATACTTAATTGACTTACATTAGCCATAGCATTCGGGTTAAAGTTGAGTCCGAGCCGGAAGTTGTCCTTGAGAATTCTTCATCTCTTGCATCGTAGAATTCAGCTTATTCATCCGCTTGGCCAAGTTTTCCATCGTAGCTTGCCGATCCTTCTTTGTCTCGATTTATCTCCCGCCGCATTTGTTGTTGAAATGCAGTAGTGTCCTTCTCGTGAAGAAACCATTTTAGCCAAAAGTTTTTCCAATGGATTCACGGTGCTCTGGTTGGGCAACCTGGAGCACTCTCGCTTCTTGGAACTCGCCTTTGATGCGGAGGCCTATACGTCGCTGGTAGCCATTCCGATTAGGAGCTTGATAAGGTTGCTTGAAAATTTTGTTGATCTTTGGTATGGCTCTTTGGAATTGTTGTTGATGTGGATTCCTCGATTGAAATTGTTCTTCCGGTTGCCTCCATCGAAGGTTTGGATGAAGCCCTTGCTGTCCGCTCCAATTTCAGTGCGTTTACTTCTTCTCCCGGACATTGTAGTGAGGTATGTCCTTTTTCTCCACACGCTCCGCATGCGTGATCGGCATTTGATCGGCTTGAAGCGGGAGCGTTCTGCTTGAGTAACAAGTCGAGCTTGTCTTGCAGGAGACTGAATTTTGCCTCCACTTTACTATCAATTTCCTCCAAGTAGTCGGAGTGAGACCAATTTACTGCTCTCCTTGTTGGTCTTGGTCCTTTGTATTGTGAGGTAGACTCCGCAAGCCCTTCAATTATATTTCTTGCATCTTCGTAGAGGCTTGTATGGAAATTCCCTCTCAGACCGATATCAACCATGACTTTAGCTTCGTCTGTCATTCCTTGATAGAAAATTTGTAGAAGCTCCACATCCGAGTAGCCATGGTTCGGACAACTATCGACGAGTCGTCCAAATCTCTCCCAGTATGCGCCAAAGGTTTCGTCGAGTTCTTGAGCAATCCCGGAAATCTGCTTCTTTAATGTATTTGTCTTTGACTGCGGGAAATACTTCTTTAAGAAGACCGTACGCATCTGGGCCCACATCGTGATCGTGTTCGGCTTTAGACTAGAGAACCACGCTTGTGCTCCGTCTTGAAGAGTGAATGGAAAGGCCTTGAGCTTGAAAGCGTCCGAGGTTGCCCCGCGGTGCAGATTACACACTTGGTTGAACGACGCCAAAAAAGAATTTGGATTCTCGTTCGTCCTTCCATAAAACTTCGGCATGGCAGCGACCATGTTCAGCTTGACATCTATTTGTTCTGTAGTAGTGATTTGGATTGGTCCCGGTAGGTCCGCTCCCATGTCAAGCGATCCGGTATTCATCCTCAAGGGTGGTGGATCATGCACTTCGTCCTCCATCTCTTCCTCCTCGATTCACGAGCTTGTTACTGGAGTGTTGTGGAGTGTTTTGTCGAACAAAACAGTCTCTGGTTCTGAGTCGCTGATCGGATCAACGGCGTATGTTTTGTCTCCAGGTTGGGCAGTTAAGACGTCTGCTGCCCTTGACAGAATTTGTTGCTTTTGCAGCTTTCTCTCCTTCCTATTTCTTTTAGCTGCCTTCTCGATCTCAGGATCGAATATCAGATTAGGCTTGGAAGACCTGCTCATGCAATATTAAAAAGCACGAAAGATTAGTAGAAAAAATCAAAGAAACTAGTTAACACCGTTCCCCGGCAACGACGCCAATTTGGTGATCGTTGTATTGCACCAAATAATCCTGTAAAAATCAGAGAATTACTTCAGTATAGTTCACAGGTATCGAACACAGGGAACGGACGACTAGACACTTTATTTTTCCTACTTATCTAGGGTTTTGGTTAGCAACCACGCAAGAATTGGGTTTTCTATTAAGCTACGAACTTGTAAAATTAAAAGCAAATATAAAAACAGAAAACGGAATTTAAACTGAATTAACTAGGCAATTGAAAGGCAGGTCCAGCAGAATATTTATGCACATGTTTATTCCAATCCTTGGCACTTAATATGAATTAATCTCAAGAATCTACTAGTTATAGACCACCGTAACTTAAACTGCGTGATCCTCACTCCCACTTACTTATTCGGTAACCGCCATGTTGGGCATAGAAACGGCTACTTCCCTAACCTAGCTACAACCTACGTTGTTGGGCAAACAATAGATTTAATAGCTAGACGACTTTATCGAACTAAGGGAGCCTAGTATAGGAGCCTACTCGTATGTTGGGCATCTCATAGTCTCCTATCGGTTTAATCCAATTACTCTTACGAATAATTTCGCTACTCACCTAGCCTTGTTCCACGAGAAACGATGGAAGTACTAAGTTAGCTACAGACTGCGCAACCTAGGGTGATCAAGCCTAAATTACTAGCCAGATTAATTAATTCGTAATTATCCCGAAACCCTTTTGATTAATTATGAGCACCTAAGCCTCATGCATTGTTCACGTGTGCATTCACGTTACGTCGGACCCTAAAAAGTTTAGCTACTCATGCTGACGCTTCGACTGGACAACTGGGACAGTTTGCAGAACAGAAACATGAACACGAATAACCCTAAATTTAGCATGCACGAAATTTAAACTAATTAAGGTTCGAACTAGCAGAAAATAATAACTTACGAAATTTAACTAAAATCTTGAATTGAAATAACAAAGAGGTTCGAATTTGAAATTACTAAGTTCCTAGAAAAAACGATTAAATGCAAAACGAAATAAAACTAGAATTTAAGCTACGGAGTTTTAAGAACATGAAAGATGGAAATTTTAAACGCTGTTTTTCTTCTAAGCTTTGCTGCGGAAATCTGGTCGGAAAGGTTCTGAAGATGGTTCGGAAATGGTCTTCGGCATGGGCAATTCGGCGGCGCGATGGTGCGGCGGCGGTCGACGGTGGTTTGAAAGGGAGCAATGGCCGGAATGTGAGCTCGGGATGTTGGGGAGGTGTTCTATGGTGCAGAGGTGGTGTGAATTTCGTGCCCCCTTCATCTCTTAATATACTCCTCCTTTAGATCTTGATTAGGAAAAGATTTGGGTGGATAAGGAAACAAGATCTTTCCTTAACCACCAAAAGATATTTTCTTGATCTTTTCCTTTCCTCATAACCGTGCCCTAAACCGCGACTTTCCGCGCCTTTTCTTCACCAAAACGCGCCAATTAATATCCTTGTCATCCTGCCATGTCAGCACCGAAACCCTGCATAATACGCCACTGCGACTGCACCGGTTGGCCAATTAACGCACTTTTCGGCCTGAAATCACTAAGCACGAAAACGACTCATCAGCGAGGAATCTTCTTTCGCCTACATGAAAGAAGTTGATTAGAATTGTTGGGATTCTACACAGCGAGTCTTCAACGTCAGGGACGCCTTGGTGCTGACGTTCGACCTTCCAGGACTCCGGTATTTCTCCCATCGGGTACAAGGAGAAAGAGATAAATGAGTATGTCCATAAGTTCGCGGACGAACCGACATCTCGTTCAAGACGACTTTGCCGAAGAACCTTTTGCTTCCCCAATACGGAGGACTAGCCTACATAGTCTCTCACATACCGACTAGCTCATTTGGATCATACGATCAACTGCCCAAACCAAGGATTCAGTGATGATAGCGATCGACGACGAAATTGAAGTGTACCGGGCCGATTATTACGTTTCGAGATGAAGGCCCAAGCCCGGAAATTCACTACCTTACCCATCTGGAGAGAGGAAGTTAGCCGGTGTGGGCAAATTACTTTATGGGACTAAGATGTCGGTCCTCATTGAGAGCTCGTTCAAAGGCACTCATCGTTCGCCGACTTAAAATTCTTTGACATGAAATTGATTAAGTTCAAAACAAAAGCGGCGGCCGAGAAATCTATCGGGAAAGGGCCGGCCGAGCCGAAGAGAGCCGCATCTCGCTCTGCCCCCTCATACCGAAGTGCCTAAGAGGAGGAGGCTAACTAAGCCTGGACCAGTGAGGTCTCGACTGCTCGCCTCTCCCTGTCATTGAACAAGCTCCTCCTCACACACAAGAAGAGCAAATTTTGGACTACGATATCGGCATTGAGGGTGCGACCCTCAAAGATAAGGTCCAGGTCATCGGCTACGAAGAGACCCGGTCGGATGTTAGGGAACCGACCGAGGAGACTCCGACCGAGTGGACAACTATTCATTCCACTCGTCTCCGTGCCACGCCGAAGTACACGATCATATTCCCCGAGATCGCCGGGCACTCGGACTTAGTCGACATAGCCCTCGGGGCAAGGGTTCAAATGCTGCGAGATTTCGAGTTGGGATATTCTAGCGAGAGATAATCAAAACCCACTCCGGTCATCAACTTGCTCGATGAGGAGCGAAATTACAAGAAGTCATGGGGTAAGGAGAGCCAGTGACTTGGCTACTCTCGAAGATCTCGAGCCGCTATGCTTTATCTTCTAAGCTTGCGAGAGTCGGTTCTGGTGATACTCCTCCGCCCCCATCTCCTCCTGGCCGATAAGGATGATAATAAGAACAATGATGATGATGATGATGATGATCGGAGGAAGGATCGGACACCCAAGGATACGAGTTGGGAGGCTCTGCAGAGGGTTCAACTCCCCGTGAGAAGAGCAAATCACCACATCCCGATACATCGGTGATGCTCAAGGTGCTCGGAGTACGATCGGGAGCATCTCCTCACGTTTTTCGAGCAGAGGCTCGGAACCGGTTCTTACGCATTCGACCTATCGGTTCCGTGTCCTCAAAGTCCGTTAACAAAGCCATTAGATGTCAAGGAGAGAAGAACGGACTATTGGCTAAGGACGTCCATCCGAAATGGACAAAGTACACTAAGTGCTCGGACAATGAGCTTAGACAGACTAGCCGCCGGCATCTCAAAAACTCCGAAGCTCCTCCTCAACCAAATTTTCGGGGAGATAATTGAGGCCGCCTTAGCCGCTCGGAAAATCAATTTAGAAGCTCGAGTTAGCGGTTGCTCCGAGAATCGGCAGACGATCTTTTCGGAGCAATGACTCAAGCTCTTGAAACTATTAAGCTCGAAATTGATGAGAAGAATAAGATTTCCACCTCTAGCCTTGAGAAAGCTATTACCCAACGAAGCGAGACTCGAAACTTATTCGTAAAGAAATGACGAATCGCGAGGATCGAGCTCTGCCGAAACTCCGTCAGGAGTCACCGCATGCCTTAAAACATCTAGAGCTTATCGGGAAAAAGACCGGGAATTATATCTTGCGATCTCATCAAGGACTTCGAATCCATGACTTCTCATATTAAGGATTCGAGTCCACAATATGGAAAGAGACATTCAAGCCATCCGCACCCAACTCTCTAAGGCGAGATGATGCCAAAAAGGGGGAATGTATTATGAAAGATGAACCTGAAACGGATACGGTGAAGTCCAAATCTTGGAAGGAAGGGTTCGGGGAGGAAGGACCCTCCACGGTTCCTCGGGGGGAAGAACCCTCTCTCGCTCGGGGGGAAGGTGTTCGGGAGAAAGGACCCTCCGCCGGCCCAAGCGGTCTGGGGGTTCTACTACTTGAATATCCCCTACAACCTACCCCCCATCTCATCTTCCGCACTCACATAGAAGAAGTTGCTCATTTCATTGAGCAAGAGTCGAAGAAGAGCAACGAGGCTCCTCCGCAGGCCGGGGAAGGACACTGCTACTGATATTTCTCATCCTTCCTCCCCCGTCCGTAAATGCAAATCAAAAGCGGAACAAGAGGCCTTCGACCTCCGGGTAGCCCAACAACTTCAGGATAAGCTGGACCATGAGCGTCAGCTGGAAGAAGCCCAACTTGCTAAGAAGCCTAAGGGCAAAGTTGTTAAGGGCAGAGGTAAGAAGAAGGGAGAGTCAGTGGAAGAGGAGAAAAAGAAGGCTCAGGAGGAGTTTGCAAAAACTCTTCCTCTTTTGCAGTCAAGCTACTGCTCGTAGTCATTATCGGACTCATCTTACACCTGAGCAGAAAGCAGAAGATAGAGCCACTTGGGAAGCCACGTTGCAAGGCCTAAACCTTAGAAAAGGAGACTGTAGGGCAGCGGCACTCCGAGAGAAGAAGAGAATGGCTGATATGGCTAAGATGATTAGCCTATCTCAAAAGCCGCGGTGATCCCGTAAGGCAAATCCCACGAGGATCAAGGTACGAAGAGCTCCTTATGTCAAGAAGGACCCGAGTTCTTCATATCGATAAATGGGTACCGGCTCTAGTCCAATGATCAATGGGAAGAACTCAAAAAGGAATTCATCAAAGGCTACTATGTATGGGAATTCTATCCTCGTGAGCAGTCTATCGAACAAGCTTTTGACGAGTTCATGTTTAATTACAATTATGAGCTTAGGGAACAACTTCTGGAGATCATGAAGAGAGAAAACATTCCTTTTAGAGCTCCAACTTTCAGGCGCATTCCACCTCCTAGAACAGCGCGCGGAGTTCTATGCACGAAGGAAATAGAGGATGAGATTAGAGCTGCAGCATCTCATTTCGACCTGAGTGTCGACCTTGCTGAAGACTTTGAGGATATCCAGACGCTGAGGAAGAGAATCTATTTATACTATGGTCTGGAACCTCCTGTCGACAGATCTGCTGATTTTAAGAAGCGTACTCAAGGCTTCAGGCGTCAGTAGTTTTTCTCTCTACTCTTTTGTAATAGTAATAGGAACTTGTAATTTCCTGATCATATATATTATAGTTCCTATTGCTTGACAGACAATTACTCATTATCTTACAGCATTTTGCTTTGTGTTTTCACAACTGATCACTAAGTGATCTGACACACACTCACACTATCAGTTTCTCTGATTTTGCCTATCTCTCACCTGCTGATGTTTTGAAGTTATCATAACAGTTTGTTTTCCTCAGATAAATTAAGGGGGAAATTGTTGTCAGTAGGTCAGCATACCTTATAAAAAGTTTTTCGTTTAGAATTTAGAAGTAGAGGTTTTGGCATCATCAATTAGGGGGAAATTGTTGGATATGAGTCAGTAGATGATACTCAGCTGTTCGTGGTTAAAAGAAAATTGGGGGAAATCATAGTAGTACTATGGAATTGAAGATCCCAAAACCGAGCTGATATCAGTAGTATAGTGTGTCGTTAGGATTAGCTGATGTATAGGTTAGACTTGATGTAATCATTTTTAATATTTTTGTCTAAGTCTTGTACGGGGTAATTGTCGAACTGATCTTCTGTCGAAGAAACTTTTCGGAACCCCACGTCATCAGTGTAATCGCTTGCGTTCTTGATCGACGGTGACTAGACCTCGGTAGAAGACAGGCGCATCGAGTGAGTAGACCTCGGTAGAGGCCAACCCCAGCAATGATAAGTCATCGGTAGAAGAACTCATGCAAGCCCGGTCACCTTCGCAGCCGCCACCGACCTACTCGGAAGCTACATTCCTTGTCGGCCGACTCGGTCGAAGAAGACAGAGACTTTGCGCTTCATCGTATCCGACGTAAAAGCGACCCGACTACTTAAGTCTTTTCGAAAGTTCAGAGAAGATCATACGAGGTTGTTTGAACGGTCAACTCGAACATCCTCACCAACCACAAACCTCGACAATGAGAAGCCGACAACGCCTTACCTGCTCCCTGCAGTAAAGCTGCTCCATGTACAGTAATTAACTGCCCTGCTGCAACAAGTTCGAATTTATGGCCGTTTTCTTTGGAAGCTTGTGACACGTAGCATCGTCGTCTCCAACGGACATATGCCATAGCTCACAGCTATAAATAGAGAAGAATTTGAAGTTCCACATGCGAAACACACAAGACCAAAAACACGAAACACGGAACAACGAAATTCAAAAGGGAAAATCGCTCAAGCTCTCAAACACTCTAGCAAACTCATCAGAACATCCAGCGAAGAATCTGCATTTATTAGAATATTTTGTGGTTCTTCTCTCTAGAGTCTTTAGATCCCTTTCTTCTCTACCTAAGCTCATTGCCATATTTATAGCTTAGATTCGAAGGAGTTCACACTTAGTGAATTGTTCTTATTGAAAGAACTCCTTCTTAGTTGGAGATTGTTTCGCTCCCTTTCGAACTTAGGCTTGAATTGTAAAGTCGCTAAGGACTATAACTTAGAAGGATCTGTCGTCCCGCGGTTTCCTTCTTGCTGAGACTTGCTCAGATTAATCAACAAGTTATCCTGCCTTGTTCAGGACCGTAGACGTAGGATCTTGCGTATCCGAACCACGTTATATTGTTTGTGTTCTTTACTGTTTTATTGCATACAAACCTTTGAAAATCATAAGTTTGTATAAAACGTATTTCAAAAGTCGCACAGCCAAAAGAACTTAATTTGCGAAAACACGTTTTCAAAAAGAGACAAACTCCGGGCCCCACACTTATCCGCACGCTAAAAGTCTTCGGCGAGTTTGGAAATCTTCGACAAAAGTCGGTAGGAGAGCTCGATGGGCGACCCACTCGACCCGCGATCGAAGGTTGTATTTGGCAACTTGTTCATCGGTTGCAACTAACTTCAACCTGACCTTCATCGGAAAAAGAAATTGTACTCGGTGTATTCACCCCCCCCACTCTACACCTGATATTTGTCTCCGGACCAACAGAGTGCATATTCTGACATAACATATCAAACATTATGCAGAAAACAACTAATCCTAACATGTAATGAGTTAGCGCATGTGGTGTGTGAAAATGCCGAAAGTGTAGAACCTTCTACATGCATCTCTATCTAATTTGGATTCTCTCAAACTTGATGGCTCTCCTTTTAACACCATCAATTTCTCTCATCTTTTTAAATGTAGATATCCTATACACGTGTCTCCAAAAGAAAAGGGCTTATCCAAAATCCAGAAAACGAATTAACGGACTCTGCATACGTTAAGTAACCGTTGCAGAGAGGGTCGAATAACGACTCAATCAATCCTAGCTTTTGCTTGTTAGCCCCAATTTTATTCCTATCGTGGTCAAATAATGCATGAAAGTATTACGTACCACTTGAAGCGTGGAATCATTCTCCAGCTGGCTTGAAATCGAATTTGTACTTAGGTGAAAAAACTCTAATTTTTTAGATATAATTTTGGAATCTTAATCCCGATAGATCTAATACAAATACTTCATATAGAGTTTATACTAATTCCTTATTCTGAAAACCATCTTATCAAATGCCCCGACTATCAGTGATTTTATTATTATTTTTTTATGAGGTCATGTGATAAACCTTTGGGAGGTCAAATGAACTTAACATCCAATCGAAGGGAAATCAAGATTTGATTACATACGGAGTATTCAATAGCACAACAAAGCAAAGCAAATACTTTGTTCAATAAATTTCATTACATATGCCACTCATCGTATATATGTAAATCTATATATCTCAAGTTAAATCAAACAAATCAAATTTTAAATTAGCATTGTAAATCAAAGAAAATGAACGCCACATTCTTGCATTAAAACTCCTTGACATAAGCATTGTAAATCTTGAGGCCTCCCTTCCACTTGCCACTCCAAACCTCGTACAAACCGAAGTAAAGCTTGCTATCATTGGAGTCTTGAATTTCATCACCTTTGGCTATCCACCTCCCTTTGATCTCAAACTGGCCTTTCTGTTTAGGGTTGATAGAAATCTTTGTCCAAGCACTCTTCCCTCCATTCCCTCTCTTCACCATAATGTAGACTGGATAGTTTCCCCATCCGAACGCATCCGGATTCAAAGACACGGAGAACCAGACTTCATAGCTCTTCTTCGCGCTGGTTTTTTCTACAACGCCTGTTACCTCCAGCCAACTCACTTGATATAGCTCTGCTGGCATGTTACTGCATTATTTGTTACGTGTTAGTTATGTTTTGTAGAATTGAGCTGTTCATCCCCTTAAAAGGCCTCAACAGGGGAGAGCCGGAGAGGATTAGCCAACCTTAAATTAATGAGGATAACAAGTCGATGTGGGACAAATGGGTAATTCAAGATATATTAGGTTGATCAAGTGTTTATGTTAGTAGAGAAACTTACTTCTTTTCGGGTATGCACCAGTATCGACTGTCCTTGCCCCACACAATGTTGAGATCTTTTGGTTGAATCACCATCACTCCTTGCTTATCCTGCACAAAATCAAGATTTTATACATCCCAACATACAAAACAGATGAGAGAGAGAGATGAATATATAGAGGTAACACATACCTTGAATTCTAATGAAGGGTTTCCGGGGTGGTGAGGAGTTGAGTTGGAAGCCATGGATTCAGACAAGTTACGAGGATTAGAGATGAAGATGAAATGAGTTGATGAGATTACAAGGTAACTTGATGGCTTGGCCTTTGTTGGCCTCCCTCTATTTATACATAAGGGGGACTAGAAAAGGAGAATCTCTTTACCTTTTTTTAAAGATTTCAGTGGGGAGAAAAATTAATGAAAAAGGAATATATGCTCATGGAACAAAGATTGGCAACCATGCGCAATAGATATGCGTGTGAATCATAACTATTTGAAGGGAAAAGTAGCCTCCAGCTTGGGGTAATTAATAGTTTATGTCATGAAGTACGTTACTACACATCATATGCAGTGTATATAGATGGAAAGCTGGTATTTTGGACTACTGGAGACATCTAAGTAGTAAAGCTGGGACTTTGGACTATTGGAGACATCTAAGCAGTTTATATCCTAGTTAATGGATCATATAGGAAGCCTCCTTAAGATAGATTAAATATCTTTTGGATAACTGTTATGCATAATTCTTATATGTTTTATGCATAAGGACAAAAGTGAAAAGTTACAAAGTTCATGCATAAAAAATATAACGATTATGCATACTTCCTACTTCCTATATAAGTCTAACTTCCTACCGGAACCACACCCTCATATCCTATTCGAATACTATCAATACGTATAGAATGCATTGTAATTTTACCGGTTGCTTGTACGACGAGTGCAGCAACGTAGAAGATGACACGGATCAAATTGAGATTGTTATCTTAAGAGGTTTTGCACCAAACCATGCCATTTGGTGGCTGTCTTTTCAGTTGATTCCTACAAATGATGCATGTATTGTAAGAAATATAGAATTGAATAATCTAGTTTGGTGGATAATACAGATGTGTCTTGCATTACCCTAGTTAAAAACTATACATGCCTGGCCATATGAGATTAATTGTTGCTTGTTTTGTGATTGTACTAAAGCTGACATTCTCTAAACTAATTATACAGCTAAGATTCTATTACAATCCTGAACAGTTTGCATTTAATTAGGAAGCGTTGAATTTGTCTACAAATAGGTATTGTTAGCCCAGGGCTTTTAAAAACTATAGTACGAATAAAATGATGGTATTCCTTATTGATGAACCTACTTTACAAAGAAACAAATCCCACTAAACTCATTCACAAATATGGTATTTTTTTAAGTCTGGGCAATGATCTGTATAAACTGTAATGTATTCGAATGCAGCTACAAAAAGTTTATACTGGCATAATGTATAGAAAGGTGGGAGAAGAGGGAACAACACCTTCAAACAAAATCTTTTGCAGTATGGTTTCTCTATCTCACACCCCTATATCACATTCTTCCGGAAAATGAGAACTAGTACCTAATTTATTTCAAAAATCTTAATTATGGTTTTGCAAGTTTCACATGCCATTTTCCGTAAGGGTGTGAGTGTGACAAATACGAGTGTGTATGAGACATCTAGAAACCTTTTCCCCATGATGATATTTTGTCTCCTATTGCCAATGCGACCTGTAATTGATAAGAGACTAAATACAACTTCGAAATAGAGGATCTCAGTTTGATGAATAAAATAATTTATTAATCTCCTTCACATGTGGACACACATACTCAACAAGAAGGATTTCAATCTCCTAAACAAGCATTTACAGACCATCCATTAATCTTTCAATGTACTAAGGGAATGGCATGTAATATGCAGATACTGATTATAGTAATTGTGTCCAAGTAGCTTCAGCCACTGCATTTAATGTTAAGTACAAGTCACAACTTCCAGAGAATTACCAAGATAAGATATTTAAGATAGATACCCTACAAAATAAGAACAAATAAACTTAGTGGAGCAATAAACTAAATGGATTTATACTATGCAAAAGAAAGAGTCATTCACTCTTCAGCTAGGAGCTTTGAACCGTGAATTTTATATCAATTTCTTTTTTTAAAGTTCTCCAAGTTAGGTCCACTTGTCTTATAAATGGAGAACTTCAATAATCCAACATTTCTAGTTATACTTAGTAACCTGAAAAATATAGATGGGGAATCCATTATGCATAGAATCAAGTTCAAAGGCAGAAACAAATCCAAAGCAAATTCCTACCTAGTTAAGTTGTCATCAAGAATGAGAAATTATAGCAGTAAAATCAAACAAGTTCCCAATTAATGCATGTTGTTTGCATATCTTAAGAAGTTACTATTTGATGCAGCTGCATTCGCAAAGAAAATCTTGTAACTGTAGAATGTCCATGCTTATATCTTCTAAACAAATGAGCAAGTTCTACTTACCACATAAAAACATTCCTCCTAGAGTAGCTGTTAAAGAAGAAAAAACTAGAAACAGGTCGTAGGTTCCAATTTCCAAACCATGATATCCTAAAAGGTCTCAATTGTCTCCCAGCAGTGTAAATTTCTGCTGTCAGTCCCTACGACCTTTTTTCCTAGGATAAAACCTAGGCAGAATAATAGAGTTGCAGCACAATCAATCAAAGTTAAATACTATGATAATCTTTTATGATCAAATTTGATTGGCAGAATCTGAAGCAGCTTTCTTGCTGTACTAGATTCCATACTTTCAGAAATCAATTTCAAATTGTTCTAATATAGTAAAATGATGGAAGTCGAAAAATGAGAATCGATGGCAAAAGCCAAAATCGGGGACTTTTTGTCAAATATATATACATAAAGAACTTGATAGAATAAAGATCAAATGAATAGTTTATGCGCAATTATGCAGAATTGGTAGCGTAGAAATTAGGTCATCTTTCAACTCTCAATCAACAGAATGTCTCAAACATTTCTTAACAAATTCAAACCAAACAATAATCGATAAAATAAGGAAACGAAAAGTACCAGAATAGCATTGGGGAAGCGCCATAGTGGTTCCATCCAAATTCCGCCCATTGACCTCCATTTCTACACTATCCAAACACCCATGCGTCATTTTCAATGCATTCAAGAGTTGTACAGTCACATGAAAGTAACAATTCGGTACTCACACGAGTTGTAAGTTAATAGAGTTTTACCAGAGGGTTTGGGCTTGAAGTAGTGAGAAACAGGAATAGGACCGTCGTGTGTGATGGAGCACGGAATTTGACACACCGTTAGGTCCTCCGCCGCTACTCAGATCTACGGTGACCAGCGCCGCCGACTGCATCTCTGCTGTCCATCGAAGAACAAAAATCCTCGTCTTTATACCGCCTCTATATTTTCCCGCGCTTTCTGAGTTGCTTATTAGGGGTGAAAACGGATCGAATACGGACGGATAGTGTTCTTCCCATATTTGATCCCATATTTTTTTCTTGGATTCGGAGTCGAATACGGAAAGGCCGGATACGAATACGGATTCGGAATATTCGGGATACGAATACAGGGCGAATATATGACGGATTCGGATCGAATTCGAATAATAATAATCGGATATTATGATTTATAAATAATCATATATTTGTGATTGCAATATATGAAAAAATCACGTATACAATATTTAATAGAAGTTTTAATGCAAATTATATTTAATATACTATCCATTATAAATAACATATTTTTTAAGATCAAGAAAGAACGAAAAGAATCCGAAATTCAAAATAAAATACCTAGCAATAAGCCAATAACCATAGATACGCTTCAAATGTAAAGTAGTTTACAAAGTTTAAGAACCACATAAAGTTTGGCATGACATGATAGCAAAACAAAAAAATAACAGAAGTGAATTTCAGTCTTCATTCACTATGTAGCTTGGTATCTCAAGCCTCGGCCACAACTCCTCAATCTTCATCACTGACCATTTCTTCTTCATCCTACATTTTTTAATCTGCAATTAGTATTTTAAGTTTGCAACTAACTTGGAAGAACATTCTAATTTAAGAAGTAAACTGATAAACGTGAATCACAATGTTGGCAAAAAGTGTTTCCATGACCTCTAAATCACCAATAATAGATGCAACATTCTTTTGAGAACCTGAAATGTTAAAGAAAACAACGTAAGGGGACTATAATTTATACATACTTCATCAATCATTATAATATAAAATGACAAATTTAAATAATCACCTTTTCTGGATGCAGCTACCCAATCTTTTGTGCAAATTAATGCTTCCACTATATCAGGATCCAAACGACTACGAAATGGATCTATAACACGACCACCAGCACTGAATGCAGATTCGGAAGCAACAGTTGACACTTGCATGGCTAACACATCACGAGCAAGTTGTGAGAGAATAGGATAAATCTCTTGGTGAGCCTTCCACCATGACAAAATGTCAAACTTCTTTGCAGATTTAGGTAACATTAGTGGTGGTTCTGCCGTGTATTGAGAACATGTATATTATGATCGTGTTTGGCATCAAGACATAATCAGAGACATAATCAGTTCTCGTGGCATCAAGACAGATCAATAGCAATTCAGCAAGAAATTAACTTTCAGCAATTAACTTTCAGCAATTCAGCAATTAACGAATGGCAAAATCAAACGATGCCAGCAACTCAGCAATTAACGAATGCCAAATTCAAACGAATGCCAGCAACTCAACAATTAACGAATGCAAAATAGAAACGATGCCAGCAACTCAAACAAGAAATTAATCAAGAAATCTAAGAACCCACACACGGCACACCTCAAATCCTCAAGAGATTAGTAGATTACTTACAAATTGACGCGCGAAATCTAAGAACCCACACACGGCGTAAATTTGTCGACGGGAGTTGAGGGGAGAAATTTGTCGACGGGAAGATGGTGGGGCGGACGCCGGCGATAGGTGGGACGCCGGCGGACGGGAGTTGGGGGGAGAGACGAGCGAGTTTAGGGAGATGACGGGCGGGACGACGACTCACGGACTCGAGTCTCGGGACGATATTAGTTAGTCACGAAGCCGGTTAGGGTTGAAAAGAAAAGAGGTGGTAATTTACTAATTTTATTAATATAAAATTAATTTTTAAATTTATCCGGATATCCGATTTTATAATCCGGGTAATATCCGATGAAATCCGGGAAAAATCGGATACGGACGGATAATGTGAACTCCGTATCCGACTCCGTATCCGAGTCAAGATATCCGGATCCGAATCCGTATCCGATCGGATACTAAAATTGCTCCCCGAATTGATATCCGATCGGATACGGCTCCGGATCGGGCAGATATTATCCGATCCGGTTTCACCCCTATTGCTTATTAGTTATTTCTAATTTGCTTTAATTATTCTTGTGATTCTAATTAAATAAAGAGAAATGATTAATCCTTCTAATATTACATTTACATTTCATTCCATGTTTTGAAATACTAGTCTTAATCAATATTAACATAGATTTATAATACCATTACGGCATCACATACACGTTATCTCGAAGAGAGGCCGAGTAAAATAGGGCCACAAGGGCCGTTTTTATACTCCATCCGTCCCTTTTCGGAACACGTTCCATAATTCTTGTCCTTTTACCTAAAATAGCAAATTATTACACACACTTTATTTAAAAGTCCCACCATCTTATTCACAACCAACCACACTCCTAAATTCCCGTACCCAAAAGAAAAGGGACAAGAATTGTGAGACTGAGGGAGTAGTTATGGGAAAATATTAGAACATAGGTTTTAGGATAAGGGATCTGGTCCTATACTATGGACATGTCTGCAAAATCAAGTTCAAAACAAAACTTGACAACATGGACTATTAGTCCTAACAACTACTGACAGTACAAGATTCTCTACACAACCATCAATTCTCGGAATCAGTCAACACAGGGCTTTCCAATTCCTCCATCTGAGCAGAAGCAAAAGACTCCGACGACAAAGACGACGGCGACCCGTCCTCAGAGTCCGACACGACCTCATCGTCCATAACAATGTGCTCGTCCTCCTCATCAATCTCCGACACGTCCGAACCCGAACCCCCCATCAGAAGCTTGTTGATCGCGCCTTTTGCAGTCTCGACAAACCATTCATCCTCCGGAAGGGAGCTATCGAAGCAAATAATCTTTTAGCATACGAAATATAACTAAGTGAGATAAGAGATGAGGGGAAGAAAAGAACAACCTTTGTGGATCTATTCCTCTTGCCGAGAATGCCTTGACAGCACGAGCAATGATGTCTGAAGATATCTTGTTCAGGTGTCTGGATGGATAGCCGGCGAACCGCGCGATTTCCACAGTGAAGTGCATATCGAGCATCAACTGCAGTTGAGATAAAGCAATAATATAGTTTTCACTTCAACAATAATGCAGCGTGCGTGGACAAAGATGAAGATTGCAAATCAAAAACTCGTCGATATCCTAGAAATATTGTAGAAGATCGTCCCATGAGTGATTCGGCAGATTTGGATTCATAGATATCACCCATGACATATATAATCAAAAGCTCTCTTTGTTCTATGTAGAAATACGGAGTTTTTTACTGACATTGAGGAGAACCTCGATTCTTTTTACTCAATCCATGATTCCAAATATATATATATATATATATATATAAAAAGAGCCCTATTTTGTTAGACTAAAATTCTTACAAGAGTCTTTTCTAGTCTATCAATGTCTCAAATACCGAAACTAATAGGAAACAATGAAAATATCCTGTAAATAATCAAAAGAGTCTTATCTCTCTAAAATTCTAATAAGAGTCTTATTTGACTAAAGTTCTAGAGTGTATCAATGTCTCAAATACCGAAAACTAAAAGGAAATAACAAAAATGTCCTAAATATATACTGCATCTGTCCCATTAAAAGTGTCTTGTAGTCCCGATTCAAGTGTCTCATTAAAGTGTCTTTTTTCTAAAAAAGCCAAAAAATGTATGGACACAAATTAACTAGCCAGAAATCAAACAATATACGAGGGAATATAAAAAAACGCAAAACAGTACAGAAAATAGAAAAAAACAATTTTGCCCCTCAAGATGATGTAGTGGAATTAGATTTTCACCGCATGAAACAAGCAAATCAAATATGGCATATTTTGCAATGTTAGAAATTACTAATCAGCGAAATAAGTGTTGTAAGAACCTGCTGCAAGCCAATGGGGCGAAGATTGGCTGAATCGTGCTCGAGAATGCCCCAGAACTCCTCCTCGTTGGACAGCCATATTACGACCGTTTCAGTCAGCCTAGCCAGTAGAACCTTTTGTATTTTCTCTTTTCCTAACAGAACGTCTCCAGCAACTGCTGCTAGTTGCTGCAGCTTCCCAAACAATGCCTGCAGAAAAATGATAGACCTATCAGCCTGAATGGAGATTACAAACACGCACGTAAATGATGAAAAGTGTGTAAATGGTAAAAATGAAGACCTGGAATGGCAGTGAAGGAAGAGGATCAGAATCCCTGATCAAATCTTTTCCTTTTCCACCAACATATATCTGCGCCTCTAATCTAGTCGCTCCGTCTCTTGAGTAAATGAAACTTAGAACATACTGTCGACAAAAATGGTCTCTAAGCTTGTCAAGAGATTGCTGAAGCTGACGCCTCCATTCTTTAGGATCGACCGCACTGTTGGTAGAAGGCATTATGTTCTCATTTGGACCATCCCCTGCTTCCTTGCTTTCACTTAACACATTCCAGATTCTTGACACTACCATAGGCAATAGTTCTTCAGCAATTGTGAAGGCGGTCCCTAATAACGCTAGCTGTTGAGAATCTGTCTCGGCTTTAAAAGGTATCGGCTCTTTTAGGTCGGCAATATCTCCTTCTTCAGTGGCACCAGTTAGGGATTTTATTAGTACTTCAATATACTTATCGAAAAGCTGTGAAATGCGTGTCAGTATGTTTCCTCCGAAATGCAGGATGACCAAGCGAGTTAGCTGCTCGACTATCTCCTGCAAACACAAGTAAATGGATCAGTACGATCTCGCAAATTTTACATCAATGGACTCTCAATTTAATAAATCATTTTGTTTACCATGTAATGCAATTTTATTCAGTTTATCGATGAAGCCCCAGACAAGACTTATGTTTCCATGCTTGAATAGATACGACTCGGCTCAATAGAAATCAGCAACCAACCTTTTCATGGATAAATAAATGCCAAAGGTAGAGAGATTCGATTCAGAATTGATGAAAAGCAAAGTAGATGCAATACTAGTTATGTAAAGACATTTCATTCTATTTCAACTCACCTTGACAGCGAAGATGAATCTCATCCCACAATCAACAAGCAGACGGTCAGATGAAGTTGCAAAAGTAGAAAGAGGAGATGCAAAACGAGGCGACAAAGGCATGCTTTCATCACTTCCAACTAAATCAAGAGCCACTTTTCTGGCTCTTCGGAAGTTTAATTCAAGGACTTCTTCGATGTAAGGTTGCAAAAGCACTAGAAGTAACTTTGTTAGCTTCAAATCCTGCTTTTCCAACGCAGAGCAGTGGTTAAGACTGGCTTGAACAAACACGCTAGCAGCACGGAAAGCTGAAGATGTCTCAGAAGGCGGCGCATTTTCTTTTACCAACCGGACTAATGATTCTATTTCCCACTCTGCCCATTGAAGAATTTTATTGCTATAAAGAGGATTATCTCCGAACAATTGACCGGAATCTTTAGTTGCCAATGAAATCATGGAGAAGACGAGATTAGATAGCGTGGCAGAATATGTTTCCGGATAGCAGGGGCACAGAGCAAGAAAATCCTCTATGCTTCTTTGAAGGCGAGAGCCGTACGATTTCAAAAATATCTGATGTGCCAAAGGACCTTTTCCGAGCTTCAATAAACCATTTAACACCTTCCTCAGTTCTAGAATACCAACTGATGGCTGTTGGCTAATTTCAATTAACTGATTCTCAAGCATGGCTTTTTGCTTCGATAGGGCAGACTTAAAAGAGGAGTGGTCATCGGTCGTACTATCCCCTGATCCTTTCAGCTCTGGGTGGCTCCGCTCTTCTGCATCAATTGCATCTATAGCTTCCTCTATGTTATGCTCTGCCAGTAGAACATCAACATGCTCCAAAAATTGCATTCTTCGATCTTCCACATCAGTTGAGAATATACCATCAGTTTCATAAGTTTGGGAGTTCTCATCAGCCTCCGGGCCATCTCCGCCAGCTCGACTCCATTCTTCCAATTCATGGGACACGCCACTCATTAGATCCTGGATAAGTATTCCATGGGAAGAGATATGCTTTTGGATCTCGTTTAACTCGTGTTTCATCTCCACCACTTCATCAGCTAACCTACAATTAACAAACACCACATCTAAAAGGCATATAATGAAATTACAGCTATATACTATGATGTTATGTGAAGCGCGGAGGAAAACCATAGGTAGACAACCATCATTCGTTGGTTGATTGCAAGACAATAACAACTACTATAATCATACTACAACTTCAGGTCTAACAGATTAATAGGGAATAAAATCTAGTTATAGAAACTGATGTATTAATGCCACTATGGCTTATTTCTTTGTAGAGTGTATGGTATGAAGAAGCTGGCATTAAATACATTCTGTAGCCCAACGAATAAATTATGGTTTGAGATTGTCTCAGACTCTTCCTTATAATATGCATTTCACATGTCTATTTTCATTGAATTGAAGTATATCCGACAAATGCTAGAAACCTAGAATAAATGCTTGCAACTGCAAAGAAAATGAGCATCTTATGTCTACTTCAGTTAGTGTGCAGATCTTCAAGCAGATATCGAGGCCTTTTGCTCTCACCTTAAAAAGGCCAAATACTTTGTGCGTGTATTACTGCACAAGTTCTCAACTGCATCTTTCAAATCCAAAAGCTCAAAGCAGATCTTTCTGATTCCCTGCATCAATTTAGATTTACAAATAGTTACAAGAAAAATGGGATAGCATAAGTAATCACATCAACTTTCAAGAATATGAACGCTAAACATTGACAAGGGAAAGGAGTTGAAAAGCCACACTCTAAACTTCAAGAACTTCAAAATTGGCAGCAAACACATTGAATGGATAATTTACAAGACTCCTAACCTAACCGAATCCTAATGGAACCTATCCGCCCCACATAGCAAGAGAGGGTATAACACATTCCCAACTAGAAAATGACCGAGAAGATCATTTCGAATACGGACAAACAATTGCAAACCAAAAAACGACCTCAAAATAGTTAGTATACAATTAAATCTAGCAGCTTGAACAACAAATTAGGCAAAACGCATTAAAAGAAAATGAAAAATAAAGCAAGAAAATCATCCCATCACCAGTTGTTAACTCAATCGGCGACAAGATTCAAGTAAACATCTCTCATGACAAAACAAAATAAATCCCCCATTCGCAAAATTCTCATCCATTTTCTGCATCATCAGCTCAATTCAAGCAGATTCAGCTAAGAGCCAAAACAGAGTAAATTCTAGAATCAAATAGTTTTTCTAAATTCTAGTTTCCTCCTCGAACCTTTTCGGTTTTGGACTGATAGACAGTGTCGATCTTGGACTGAGGGGTGACGCTCTCCATGGAGGGGAAATCATCTTCCTCTTCGCTGCTTTCCACCATTTTCATCCTCTCCTTCTGCCTTCACACGCCGGAGTTTCAAAAATCTGAATCCGCTTCCGCCTCAAAGAGAACCAAACAATGCGGAAGCAAGTGGAGAAAATCGAGCACCTGTCAGCAAGGTTACTGTTTTCGCTTAAGCAGAGGTTTTTGGGTTTGAGTTGACGGAGAAATTTTGCGTTATTTTCGTTGTCTAATTATTTCAAATTTTTAATTATTCTCGATTATTAATTATGGATAATTGGGCCTTATTCGGCCCAACAAAACTTATATACATACTCCCTCCGTCCCACAAATGTTGTCCCTTATTCTTTTTGGGATATCAATTCTTGTCCCCTTACTTAGAATAACAAAAAATTAGTCTTAACCCTTTTAATTAGGCTCATCTAATTCTATGTTGCACGGACACTCCGAAAAAATCCGTCGTACTATGTCGGACACGTGTCGGACACGGACACGCTCGGACACGCGCCCGACACGGGAAAAACGTGTCCACAAAATAAAAAAAAAAAAATTTGGACACTTCCCGGACACGGGAATTTAAGTGTCCGACTCTTCCCGGATACGGGAATTTAAGTGTCCGACTCTTCCCGGACACGACCACAAAAAAAAAAAAAAAATAGACTCTTAACAGGTCAATAAACTGACAGTTTTAAGTTGAATGGTGATGTTGGGATTTTAGAGATTGCAAATCTCACCCTTGATGAGCCGGAAGTGAAAAAGAATTTGTTGGATGAAGTACCCTACACTGATTCATAAAACTTGAAAGATTAGACTTTTTATTTAGATTATTATGACTTATTATAACTTTTAAGACTAATGTTTATTGTTGTTATCTACTTATCTTAGTATTTCACATTTTTATGCATTATAAATTATGAGTTATGACTTATGTGTTTCGAGTTGATGACAATAAATTTGATATTGAAAAGCTTTACTTAATCAATTATATATATATATATATATATATTAATAATTTAATATTATTTATATCAGCGCCCGTGTCGTGTCCTAAATTTTTCAAAAAATGTCATATCCCGTGTCCCGTGTCCGTGTCGTACCGTGTCCCGTGTCCGTGCAACCTAGATCTAATTACATAATTACATCACTAATTAATCTTTCCTTTTTACAACATTAATTAATACTACTACTCCTTTTCTTACATCTATACTTACAACCCACACACCCATTTTCTATAGTTGCTCGAATCTTAGATTTGCGCCTCCTTCTTCATCTTCTTCCTGCTCTAACCCTAGATCTCGCCGCCTTTGTCGAAATGATGAACAAAGAGCCAAGATCCGGCCTCTCCCCATCTGAAAGCCGCGAATGTGTCCATTCGAGTTTCGATTGTCGAAGTTCGACGGCTTCGTTGAGCGTTCTGAGCGACTCCGTTGGCGCCGCTCACACCACGCATGATGAATCCGACCCAATCTCTGAGTTTACATCCTCGGCAACAAGTGCGACAGATACTACGGCAAGCGGTGGAGAAAGTACAGAAAGCCCTAAATTTCTGAGCGGTGAGGCGGTAGCCGACGGGGACGAGACTGAGATCTGCTCTGGGTGGAGTCAATGCTCGAATTCATTGGTCGATTTTCCTTACTCGGCCTCCTGCAGTCCAGATACCGAAAGCCAATTCCATGGGTTCGATGAGTCGAGCCCTAACCGGCCTTATTTCAACGTCGACTATAATCCCTTACGGCAGGAGACGCCGTGGCTTCCAGAAAACGAAAGCTAATTTTATGGCTACAATGAGTCTAGCCTCGACAGACCTTATTTCGATGCCGGCTATGATCCCTTACGGGAGGAGCCGCCATGTAGTCCAGAGGTCCAAAGCCAATTTCATGGCTACTCGGACTCCTGCCCTGACCGACCTTATTTCGACGGGGGATACGATGCTTTACGGATGGATACACCATGTATTCCCGAAAGTCAAAGCCAATGCGACAAATCTGGCTCTAACGTGCCGGATTGGGTGAGATCTTTCCATGTTTCTATTATGTCTTTAATACATCGATTGCATGTTGTGGAAGATGCGGTTATCTTGGTCTAAAATGATAATACCCTGCTCACTTCTTGGTTAGGTGGAACATATCAGTGAAATTCAAACCTTTAAAATTGAGATATGTTCCTTAGGTTGTATGTTCTCTCAATTAATTGATTAGAAACTCCTTGTTGTTCTGGTTGCTGCTATAAGTGATTGTTTATTGTTGTTATGCTTGTTGCTCACTCTTGGTTAGATAAGCCAATGATTGTTGTTCTGCTTGCTCACTCTTGGTTAGATATGGCATTGGTTGTTATTCTGCTTGCTCACTCTTGGTTAGATATGGCATGTGATTGTGTTCATACTCTAGGTTATGTCTGAAAATAGTTTATTTAAAAACCAAAAAGATTAACTATACAAAATACTATAGTTAATCTGTATTATAGACATGATGCTATACAAAATACTACTACTACTAGTATTTTCAATATGTTTCACAGACAGATGCTATACAAAATACTAGTACTAGTTCTTTATAAATCTGTTTCACAGACAGATTTCTATACAAAAAAAATTAAAACTGTAACCAAATTGTAACCTCAACCTAGTCCACAACTCTTCTAGCCCTTCTTCACAGCCATTCTCCAACATATAGGTTATGCTCCCCCTTACCAAATCTGGAGAAACTTCCAAGTCTATAGGAAGTTCATTTTGTCTGAGCAATGCATCTTTCCTCATATGAGGAATTCTGTAGGTATTATGCCCCTTAACATTCATTATCTCCACCATACAACATTGCAAGCTTAAGAAAACCTTATTCAATGTCATAGAGGACAATTGAACATATGAACAAGACACTGCATTAATTAACTCATCAACATTGGTGCACTCTAATTCTATTTGGATGCTCTGGATTGCCCTAAACCACCCAAGATCATTGACATTCGGTTCAGGTGAATTGGGTGGTTGCTGTACAATTCTTATGCCAAAGCCCTCTATTGTGGCTGCTGCCTTAAAGTCTGGATCATTATCATTGATGTGTGGCCGGACATTGTCCTGCTGTATGAATATTGTTTTATCTGATGTAGGAGGCCATTTAGATCTAATTGCAGGGAGTATCTGTGGTCAAAAAAAAAAAAAATAAATAAATCAAACCTGTAAAAATTGAATTTTCAGAGTATGGATTTAATAGGTTGTTAATCATGCACATGTGTTATAGATTACCTCATTTGCTGCCATTGCATTATCTTTGGCAGTAATCTGTTTAGGATTCAGATTCTAGGTAGAATCTGAATTCTGAAATGTGCTGCCATCTTTAGAATTTCATATCCAAAGATGCAAACTTGTTAACTGTTTGTTTGTACAAACAATACAAGGACAATTACAACATTATTGTACAAACACTAGTTAGAATCTGAATTGGGATTCAGGTTCTGACTTCTAGGTTTAAATACCTAGAAGTCTAATTCAGAAAACTTGTTAAATTACATCATACTGATCTGCTTTGCATAGTCTGCTTTGCATACTTGACTTATGATACACTCTTTGATCACCTGTTTTGTTATGGATCGCTTCCTCTGACAGCTGCAACCTTATGTGTGAAGGGAAAAATCCCTATTTTGCCATCAAACTGAACATCACCATCTTCTGCAAATATAGGCCTAGCAACTGCACACATGAACATCACTTTCTGTATGAATTTTTTGTTTTGGCAGGACCTATGTGGCTCCATCTCTGTAGGAGTTAGATAGTATCTGTGTGCAGCCTTACTTAGATAAAACCACTTTTCATCTATGTGCACCGTGTTTTGCATACTCTTGAATTGAATGCTTTGCATGACTGTATTATACTCAAGTGACTGAAGTGAAAACCGTAACCTTTCTAATTGATTTTCTATTGTCAAGAACGGCTTTATTGCACTAGAGTGAGCTTTGATTTGACCATTTTTTACCCATCTCCACACCGTTGATTTGCTGCAGTTGATGCCATTTGCTAGCTTCCTTATAGTGCCTCTCTTCTGCACACTCAACCTCTCTATTGCTTCTAAATCGATATGCATTGTCTTCTTATGTTTTGCATTTTTCTTTTTCGATTGTAAGTACACTGCTTGCTCCTGATTTCTTTGTTCTTCTATTGCAGCCCACAACCGGCCAACCGTCTTCGGACAACACTTGAACTTCTTCGCAGCTGCAAGCTTGATGCCTCTGGCGGGTTTACCGTTGCTCTCATTCTGCATAATCCATTGAATTATGTCATTTCTCTCATCTAATGTTAAATCTTTCCTCATTTAGAATGCTCTGTTTTGGTAGTGGATGAATTAGTATTTTTGAATCAGATGCTTGTATATATAGAGAAACTGAAATGGGAGGGAATTTTGAATATTTTTTCGCTCCATTTGCTAATTTTGGAAAATGCTTGGAGCGGCTCTATTGGTACTGCTTGGAGTATTATAATTGTGGCCGTGTCTTTCTTCTTGTTTATTTTCGGTCATGATAAATTTAATTTTCAATTACGCAATTTCCGATTAATTTATTGCATCGGATTAATTGAGCAGACAATAGTTTATCAACAAAAGTACTGCTGCACGAAATTAAATACTGTTAAATGGTAACATAAAAATGTGCATAACAGAAAATAATGTTTATTGTATGAAACATTAATTGTACTCAAATTAAAGAAGAGAGATAAATTAAAACAACTCACTAATTGTGAAGAGACCCACACAACTACCACCATTAACAACTCTCCTTAATTCCCGTGCCGGAAAGAAAAGGGACAACATTTGTGGGACGGAGGGAGTATTGTTTGCCAAGCTTTTACGTGAGTTGGGGTTAGACCGTCGATCTACTACGATCAGACCGAAAAACGTAATTTATGATCAGATGATTTTCATTCATCGAATGGTTATGACTACTCGATTGTACTGTTAATTTGTGAATCGATGGTCCGACCGGCCCTTTTTTTTAGATAAATAAAATTCTAAACCTAGTCATTAGAATTGTCAGAGATTTAATTCATGATTAGTGAATGTAGATGATTATACTCTAATGATCCCAAACTTGAATGTTTAAAGCCTCCTATAATTTAAAAATATTGGAACCGCAAGACCGTGGAGGGTCGCGTCGATTGATGAGTTTTATTATGTCCACAACTTGCAATTCATGATCAAACTAATTTGATGATACAGTACAACAAACAGTGAATCCACATTGATACTAACGAGCATTACAAAACCAATCGAATTTTATATATCCCTTCTAAGTTCTAATCATACCAAATAATAATAACACACAAAAATTACAAAAAATATTGGTCCCAAAATTATAATTTCACATTATCACTGATGTAATTTAATTTCTTATTTCGCCAAATTTAATATTATTTTTTACCCACAAATTTATGAAACAGTCAAATCGAACATTTTTTAACTTAATGAGTTAAAATTGGACTTAGTTGTCATAACCAAAAAAATGTGATAGCCAACCTATAGATTTCAATTGATCATTCGCAACATGACGAATAAAAATTCAACTATTTACCTATTTAGAGGACTAAAATTGAACTTGAACTAACGGACTAAAAATAAATAGTAACGAATATAACAGCCCTATATGATTATTTTTTTCCTCCACTTACAAATTTACCAACTCGGATTTAAAGAACTGGATATAATTCCCGTAAATAATAAATCAACATACAATAAAACTGGATTTGATCGATCAAAACTCACTAGAATTCAACTAACATCTCTATAATTCTATTACATGGCAAAACCAAGGCCTCACGAGTTACAAAAAGGATAATATAAATAACAAAATTGATATTAAATGTTAAGAAAAGCAACTTGGCATGAACAATCAAGAATCAGTCTTCTCAGTCTGCTCAACATTAGCAGAATTGTAGGCAGCATCAGCTGAAGAGGTATCCATGTCGTTCAGACCGAGTTCTTCGTCCTGCTCCCACGACCTCACGTAATCCTCGACTGAGCACGAAAAGGAGCGGTTTTAAGTCACACGCACAGAGAAACCCAACATAAGACGAACTAACTTACATGATAACTGGGAGTCTTGCTTAAATGTCATCCGTTGCAGGGGCGATGAAGGAGTTGGACAAAGCATCATAAAGAATCAACGTCCAAGATTCTTCCATATTCTTAAGCTGTCAAGAAAATCAAAACATATAAAGTTGAAGATAAATCAGAGAAGAAATGTAACAAAGTATTTGCAGTGTAAATGTCATCAAAGGCGCAAAAGTATACCGGAGAAACATATGAGACAGCGCACCTGCTCGATTTTCGTCCTGAATTCTTTCCATTTGTTCCTTTTGGTGTCATCCATACTATCGCCAAAAGTGAACCCATGTACCCTCTCGAGACCTGTGATTAAGTCGAAGACAACATTTCATTATGCATAATAAGATGATGACATGTACCCGAATAACACGACAGAACGACATCCTATCAAGGGCGGATCTAGAAATATCAAATATTCCCTCCGTCCCACTCCAATACTCCAATTTCTTTTCGTTATGAAGATTAAGAAAGTTGATAGTCGTGTATAATGTAGTGGAGTCTACTGGATTACATTAGATTATTATTTTAAATTGAAAAGAAAAATGGACAATTGGAATGGAACGGAACCGAACCAGTAGTAGAGGGGCAAAATTGGAATTTCAGAGAAAGGAAAAATTTCACAAATTACACACAGAAAACAAGTTTCCGAACAATTTGGGGTTGGAGGTGACAAGAAAAATTTGTCTAGTTAATAGGCATCGGAAACTTACTTTCACCGATCTTGGATATCAAGCCTTCAACAGTAGTAACAAGTCCACCTAATGTACCGCTAGCCAGTTCCAACTTGAGCTCTGGTATTTCCACGGAGGCCGTATCCGACTATAAATAATCGAGGACATAATTAGAAGTAGAAAAATGGCCAATGCATTCATAAAAAAAGACACCAAGACACCTTATTATGCATTGTTTTTGCATAGTTCTAGAAGTTGGTGAGATCCGGGACATATCTCTAAATAAGCAATTTATGGCTACATACCTTAATAACATCGCGGGTAAGGTCTCTGACGTTCTTCACGCGAAGAATTATCTTTTTCCCTTTATCAGGAATCGCACCACCTGCTTTAACCTGCAATGTGCACAGCATGATTTAGGGCCACAGAATGAATAAGTTTATTCACAGACTAAAGCCCTTTACAAACTTCGGAGTTTCGGTAGCCACAGCCGTCACAAGTGGAAGCCATCACGATCACTTCTTGGAAGTAAGGGATATCTGTCTAAAGTTAAGCCAACAACTTTGATACAACTATAGGGTCGATCATCCTAGCAATTTTAAGAAGATGAAAAAGGATACTAGTCACAAACATGCGGCACTCGCATTGCGTCCCACAAGCACCACAACTCGTCGGAAACATCATGACCTGTGACCGCAGAATGTTCTCGTGATTACTTTTGTTGTAAATAACGGCTCAAATTATAGAGATATTTAATTACTATCAAACCACGGAAAGGTACGGTTACTCGTACAGTTAGGGTTAGGAATATATTTCTATATGTAACCCTAAGATACAGACATAAAATACTCTCTCTCTCTCTTCCCACTTCCGATTTTAAGTAGAAAATTATGTAGACACGGCCGAACCATGTAAATTATGTTTTTTGTTTAACAGTTTTCTCTCACATTTTCTAATTCCGCTGCATAATCCCAATAACTTTTTAGATAAGTAGACACACATTTGTTAACGGGTAAATTTACCTCTTCAGGGGCAGAATAGCGGAATAAAGCGTTGGCTATTTCTGCACTACTACCCTGTGCAATAGCTCGACGGCCAGCTCTTGCTCCAACCGAGCCATGAGGCTCCTCTTGTCTTGTAGAAACACTGATTGTGTCATCTCCGTTATTTTCTATACCTCGTTCTCCTTGCGATGAGTCTGCAATATACCCTAAAGCAGCCTGTTGTTCGGGACTGCGCTCATAGAACTTGATACTCAACGATGGATCCAGAGATGGAGCATACCTATTCATGATTAGGTAAGTAGCCATATAAATATTTTATATTTGTTTTTCACAAGTTAAAGATAGAAATCAAGGGTCTCTTACGGATTCTCGATGAAGCTATTTCCTGTAGGATCATCAAGAGAGAAGGTAAAATGCGACTGGCCAGATGCACAAGCTCTCAGTTTCATCAAGAACTCGTCAATTGCTGCAGCTGTCTGAGGATCTACTTTCTGAAACAAAAGGATTTGCCATTAACAAGACAGTGATGTTTGAAGGTAGGCAAGAACGTGTGAGAATTTTCTTACCTTCCGCTCTTCCTGAAGGGCCTCCAAGTCATCTGCTGCTCTGACCAAGATTCCTTCTACCTAAGAGTACCAGAGAAAGTAACTAAGCAATAGTTTAAACGGAAGAATGATAGATCCTATCTCGATCACGTGTAAAAGCTTAAGAAAATGTTAGTGCTTATAGCAAGAGCATGAAAGAAAAAATTTGCAGAAAAATTTTCCTTCAAAAATATTTCAGCTTGTTAACTCAGAATAATGCATATTGGTCGATAAAAAACCAATTGAAGAAGTATTAACGTTTGGGGAACTCTATCGATTCTGTAAGACTATAACAATCTGAATAATTCACTCTTCGGAAGCATAGAAGACAGTATCTGCCACTACCAAACGAAACAAATAAAATTCAGGAAACTCATTATACAAACTTAATTTGGGACGAGTAAAGTTTAGAGCATATTCTAGTGTGAAAAGGAGATATAGAAAGCATACCGTTGACAAAGAACCACGCTGAGCCTCTGGAGGAATCTCAAAGTCCAATTCAGGGATCTGCAGAGTCAACATAAAAACGAGATATATCCGAAAAACCACATTAGCCAACGTTAGATAACAGCATTAGTGAATTGGTATTTTGAAAAGATGAAAAATCCGAAATAATACAAGATGAATGACTAGTGTAATATGTTCAATTAACTATATACGAGATTGTGTATTCATCCGACCTCACAAAAGTAGACAAGAGAAGTACCTTGATTGTCGCAGATTCTGATTTCACCACTTGACGATTGAACATCTGTATGAAGAGTCATCAATATCGTTCATCAGACATTAAGAACAGTAGTTTTGTGGTAAATGATCGGATTAATTGGACAAAAAGAAACATGATAACCACATCTATATCCAAATGACAATGACAAATACAACCGACTACTCCAAGAGCACTCATCCATAATTGATAAAAATAAAATAAAAAAATTACAAAATAATTTACGGTGATTGAGTTGTAGAATATAATGAAAATAAACAAACATGCAGCACCCAGCATATCTGGCAAAATATAAACCCCAAAAATAAATATTGCAAACCACATAAAAGAAAACCACTAACAGCAAATTTCGCAAAGCATTTATAACGATTCCATGCTATTACTCGCTATTACTCGAAAGGAAAAACTTAACATACTCCTCACAAATCAGAATACAACCTTTTTATCACCTGACGGAACATCCAGAGAGTAGTGGCAACCTTTAGGTTGGATTTCACCAGCAAATTGTACATAATTATTCCTTGAGAAAGAAGGCACAAAGGGTATAAGAGCCAACAAAAGGACAACTCAGAAAAATAAAAAACATACTCCTTTGAGATAGAATTACCTCTCTCCACAATGCGGACATTCAAAGGCTGATAGCAATATCTGTATCAGGACATATATAGAGAATGAATAAAGGAAAGAAGAGCATTACAATGTACAATAAAATAAGTCGGAGTAACGCTACTAGCAACTTAATTTGCTTCAATTTTTTATGATTTTTAGTCTTTGATATAAGTTGGTTGGTTGGTTTCGAAAGACAAAACTCTGAAAGAGAAAAGATAAGCAAGATAGCTCGATCAATAAAAAGTTATTACCTTTCTGAAATGCGGGATGAGAGTTAGCAAGAACCGAGTTGTTCCCTGTAGAAAGGTACTCATCAGATGGAAGAAAAAAACACCATCATAGCCCGAAGATTACTCATTCAACTAATGGCATATACACATATAACACACAAGCAGAGAGAACTATCAAACTCATACAGTTTAGAAGCGTTGAACAAGCGAAAGGAATTACAGGCAATGAGACAAACATGTATTGATCATTAGCAGCAATTTTCAAATAGCAATGAACAAAAATCCAATATTCAGTAGCAAAGAAAACAAACAAATACATCAAGAAACATAAAAATTAACGCACCCACAAGTTAAAACCTCAAAAGACGCAGTCTTGGCCACCAATACTTCAATTCAAAGATGACCCAAACCACCATACAGCATAAAATTCATAATTAAAATCAAGATATAATAAGTTACCCAATTTCCAACACACCCAGATAATGAGAATTTCAAGAATCGCCATCCTTTAAATCGCAAAAGACATACACCAACAAAACCGTAACATAAACAACAAAATAACACAAAAAGAATGCTTCCTCATGAGATTGAAGAGAAAATACGTTTTCTCCACAGCGCATACACATGCTCTCGACTTCGTATCTAGGAGCGTCGAAATCATCGCTCGAAATGGCTTCCACCACGGACCCCACGTCCACGATTGTCGGCGCGCTTTCCGTTGTTGGTTTAGTCTCCATCACAGTTTTGAACTTCAAAAACCAAGGTTTTAGGTTCGTTCAGGTATAATTGCTTCTTGATTTCCGTTTGCTGTTGGGCTGCTTGGGTTCAGAGTGAGAGAGGGGGGAGAGGGTGGAGGCGGAGAGTTGAAGAATGATGTTTTTCGAAGGGGTGTAAGAACTCGAGAAAGTGCTAGAGCCTGGAAGGCTAATTTTATTTTTGTAATAATATAACAATAAATTTATATTAGAAATATTAGCGTCTGGCCGTCTTAGCTCAGCTGGTAGAGCGCGTGGCTTTTAACCACGTGGTCGTGGGTTCGATTCCCACAGACGGCGTTTGTTGTTTTTCATTTACTCTTGCTGAGTGCTGACGTGTATTTTGATTAATTTCACAGCAGTATTAAATTTTTGTCATTATCGTATTTGACAGCATGTATAATAAATACTAGTAGTTATTTAATAACTAAATACAAAAAGAATAAAAGTAATAAATTATTGTATCTGTGCAATTTACTCTTTAAATTATGAAACTATTCAAATTAACCCCAGAATATTATATTTGTGATTTTGTTCCTAATAAACTATAAAAATGCAAACGGTCCGAACTAATCTTAATAGTTGTAGGAGAAAAAATACGATAAAAATAAAATTACAAACGTTGGCCATGTGGCAATATTGCAAACATTATCATATTTTCTAGACTGCCACTGCATTCTTGTTCGTTAATTTGATCACAAGTCAGATTGAAATATATATATATATATATATATATATATATATATATATATATATTTTTAAAAAACTAGTGTTTATTTTCGTTCAAACAAATATGAAAGGAAGTGATCAAACATTCGATAATTTTTTTATATTGGCTTGTGCTCGTCATATCAATTTTTGTTTTGGTCGAAAATCTACTTTCTACTTCCGGTACATGGGATTATTTGCACATTTAATCTAGTACAATAATTTTGGGGTGGATTGCACTTTTTACAGTTCTAACTGACAAATCGGAAAATACAATAATTAGTACTTCCTCCGTCCCAACCGACTTGTCTTGTTTGATTTCGACATGGATATTTTGATGAGTGGGTGATTGTGTGTAGATGAGTAGATAATTGTGTGTAGAAAGCGGAAGTTTGTTTAGTAATTATTTTTCTTTTTAAAAAATAAGACGAGTCTGGTGGGACGGCCAAAAAGAAATACAAAACAAGTCAGGCAGTACAGAAATGTTTAACTTTTTTCCCTTAAAAAAGAAAAAGAAAAATTCAAGCACATCACAATTAGATTAGCTGCAACGTTCCTTAGAGCTTAAGGTTCATGAAAACTACACTTTTTAATAAATTACTCAAATTATAAATGAAAAAAAAATGCAAATCACATCATAGTAAATTAGATTTTAAATATTTCTATGTAGATGAATTTTTACTCACAATAATATTTTGACCAAACGTATTAAGACTTAGAGAAGAAAATAAAACACTTGCTAAATTTATATGTCAAAAGCGAGTTTTTCTAAATCAAGTTTCAACCATTTTTCAAACAATCCACAAATTTGGCCAATTCAATAATTTATAGCAAAGACTTAAGAAGGGGTTTTTATATTAATTAATTATTTTTTATTTGTCAAAGTTGAGGAAAAATCATTTATTGCCTTACCCGCGTCGAGTTCTGTTTCATTTTCTCGCTCTACTTTCCCAATACAAAAGCAAACGAAAGCGGTAGAGAGAGAAACCCAAAGGAAACGGGGATTCCACTCTCTTCAAATTCAATTTAAAGTTATCCAACTTCGAGATCTGGCCAGGAAGAGATCGATACGGACGAGGACAACTCTGATACAGCCGCGCTAGTTGAATTTTATAGTTGAAAAATGGGGCAAAACGGCCGGAAGACGCTGATCTACGCACTGGTGGCGCGTGGCACGCCGCCGGTGGTTCTGGCGGAGTACACGGAGTTCAGCGGGAACTTCAATTCCATCGCGTATCAGTGCCTCCAGAAGCTTCCTGCCTCCAACAATAAGTTCACCTACAACTGCGATAACCACACCTTCAATTATCTCGTTCACGATGGATTCAGTAAGATTGATTAGTTTTATCGCGTGAAGTAGTTGTTTTGATGCGGTTTGTGGTTTTCGTTCATCGTTTTGTATGGTTAATCTCGTTTGATTAGTTATTTGAGGGTTTGCAGTTTTGTTTTGATTGGATTGAATAGGAAGATGCTGGGTTTTATTTGTTCCATTGAATTGCTATTTACTCGTTCAGATCTTAATTGTTGGTGATAGACTATAGATATGCCTGTGTGGAATTGTCAACTGCATATCCATTTTACTGTTTCTATATTTTATTGATTGAATTGCAATATCTATCTTCTTTCCTATAATTGAATCTTTATTAAATTTGCGACTAAATGAATTTAGGCTTATTGTGATTTGATTTATTTAAGCAAATCACAGAAAATGAACAAACACATAATCTGAGAGAGTATCAATAGTTAATTGTGTTTATTTCTATCATATTTTGCTATTAACACAAAATTGTTGGTTTATAAGTTTAACAAGTGCATTGTCAAACAATCAATTTAAATGTTGTAGCACTGACTTGCTAGTTTCTGGGCAGCTTATTGTGTTGTTGCAGAAGAGTCAGTTGGAAGGCAGGTTCCAATGGCGTTTCTGGATCGAATAAAGGATGATTTTGTGGCAAAATATGCTGGTGGGAAGGCTGCAACAGCTCCTGCTAATGGCCTTAACAAAGAATTTGGGTGCTTAGATTTCTACTTAAGAAGCAATATATGTTGTGCTATTGTTCTCAGCTATTAATACATAGTCTTATTTGTTTGTATTGCATAGACCAAAATTGAAGGAACATATGCAATACTGCATTGAGCACCCTGAGGAGATAAGCAAGTTCGCAAAGGTCCAGGCTCAGGTTTCAGAAGTGAAGGGTGTTATGATGGAAAACATCGAGAAGGTACATAGGCCAATTTTGCATCTTATAAACTGACTACTTTGGTTGATTTGCCGTTACTTGTTAACTATGTTGTAAAGTCAATTAATTAATTAATTTTGGTCAATCTGTCCGATTGAGACAACAACTTAGCTATTATGGATTTCCTTTTCTAGTTTCCTCGCTATTTGAGGTGGAACTATTTGTCATTCTTATACATCTTCCTTGAATTTTAGTCATTTACTCTCTATGTCCTATACCAAACGTTATGTTTCTTTTCGGCGCGGTAATTTAGGAGCTTAATTTTTGTGTGTCAAGAGTGTTTGCCGACAAGACTTCTGTGTAATTTTATTTCCCGTTTGGGAATGCAAAAGGGGGAATACAAGACGTTTGATATGGGACGAAGGGAGTATTTGTTTTACTGATCTCATTGTGTTTGACATTAAACTATGAGTGTCCATTTTTATGTGGTTGTTTAATCAAGTATGTACATATACTGAAAATAGGATCCGGCCTCAAATTGTTCAATGCAGGTTCTAGATCGTGGGGAGAAGATAGAGCTTCTGGTGGATAAAACTGAGAATCTTCATAACCAGGTACATATTTTTCTCTCCGCACTTGCAGGTCATGTGTTTGTGTAGAGGTTATGCCCCTGCTCTGCTTTCGGCCTGTGATATAAGCTTCTATTATGCTCTGAACTGGTTCTTTATTTTAGCTTAAAGGTGATGGATCATATGAGGTAGTATTGAAAGCTCTTTCTCTATGCTAGATCTTTCATTCGATACAATAGGATATATATATCCGTCCACCGTAGTGCAACTCCAATCTCCTATCCATTTATTGTCAGCATTTAGCCTTTCATATATTTATCCAAAAACAACACGAAATTTCCCTACATAATTTGATATCTATGTTATAATTTGTTTCTCCATCTAAACAACCCCCCCTTTAAACCATTTCTTCCAACTATAGAACTAGTATGTTGATACAAATTGCAAAACACCCCTAAATGACTGTTGTGGTAGCTTGCTTGCTTTACTTATTCATTTCATGCAATATGATTACATCTATCTCTTCGTTGAACAGGCCCAGGACTTCAGGACAAATGGAACACGAATCAGGAGGAAAATGTGGCTGCAAAACATGAAGATCAAGTTGATTGTTCTAGCCATCATCATCGCGCTGATCCTGATAATAGTCCTCTCTGTCTGCAAGGGGTTTAACTGTTCGAACTGAGTTGTCTACTTCATCATCCAGATCATTTTCCTCTCTTCCTCCAAAATGATTGTCAGCTATGAACATCCATCCATTTTGTATGTGTATAAAGCAGCACCTTATACCTTGTTTGCTATAACAACTCTTTTTGAGTAATTAATGCCTAGTTAAATAACAATGATCCATCTTGTGTGATTTTATCAGTTCATCTTGTTTAACCATACTAAGTGCAGGTCATATGTGATAGTATGTTGGTATTGGCAGATCTAGGGTGTGCGTGTGGGTCATTGCAATCCCCCAATTTAGTTATTTATTTTTAAGAAAACTATCGATGATTTTTGAAATTTACCATCTTACCCACATTGAACTGAATATTCTTACTCCCAAAATTCTAAATTTTCCCAAATATAAATCCTTGTTTTGGGGCATATTGATTAGATCTATATTATCGAATGTCTTACATGTATATTTTCTTTCTATTTTGCAAGCTACTTACTAGGGGTATTTTGCAACTACTATATAGGGGCCAATTCAGTATTATAAAATTGGTAGCGAAATTCGTCATTTTGGGGGGAGGGGATTTTAGAAAAAAGATATGCCAAAAATCGAAAAAAAATTGTGATTCTATACGATCTGGGTGGCAGTCCTCAATGCCCCTTGGACCCTATCAATCTGGTCGGATAACCCGTCGAACCGAACCAAACTTTTTTGAACCGAACTGAACTGAACCAAAACTTTTTGGTTTGGTATTTATTTTCATTATTTGTAAGTTTGGTTTTTCGGTTTGGTTTTTGGTTTAAACATCGGTTAACTGAACCAAACCGAACCAAAAATATCATAATATTATGATATTTTTGAAATTTTAACTCGTATTATCTAATAATTATATATTTAAAAAAAATATTTAATAGTAAAACATCATGATTTTTTTATACTTATTTGGATCATACGGGGATAGGTAGAGCTTTGTAAAATATATTATGTATTATTAAATTCATTGTTCCAAGTTTAGCTTATAACTTAATTTGTTCTCATTGGTAATGTCGGATTTGTTTCGAGGTGTTTGGATATTGAATTCTACTTCTTGTACAGTACCGTAGATCCTTAATTTTTGCTTATTGTCAATTGTTTTTCTCTTTTTCTTTTCTTTTTCTTTATTGGTTATAACCGAAATCAAACCGAAACAAACTAAATTTTTGGGTTAATAACCAAACTGAACTGAATTTTTTTGGTTTGGTATTTGATTTTATAAAATAGATAACCGAAACTTCGGTTAACCGAAATTTTGGCTTGGTTTGGTTAGGTTATACCGAATTAACACCCCTACTCCCATGTAGGGTTGTAAACGAACTGAATCAAATCGAATATTACAATTTTGTATTTGTATTTGATTAGTAAACGAATCGAATCGAATATTTATAATCGAATTCGAATCTCAAAATCTCGAATACGAATATCAAAAATCGAATACGAATACCGAATCAAATCAAAACTATTTGATTCGTTTACAACCCGAATCTTATTTCGTTCCCTTCTCCTCTCGTTCCCTTCTCCTCCGAGGAGAAGGGAACGAAATAAGATTGAGTAGGGCTTTCACTTTTCAGGTTTTGTGATATTGTGAAATTAATATTTAATTTATTCATTTAATTGATATTAAAAAATACATATATTAAAAAGAGGGGATGAGTTATTAAATCTTGATTTAGGCCCTTAACATAAATATTTTAAATTAAAATTATAATAAGTTTATAAAATTTACTATATATAAAAATAATATTGTATATATAATTTGTATTTAATCGAATATTTACGAATATCGAATCGAATATTACAATTTTGTATTTGTATTTTGATTAGTAAATGAATCGAATCGAATATTTATAATCGAATTTGAATTTTAAAATCTCGAATACGAATATCAAAAATCGAATACGAATACCGAAACGAATCAGGACTATTTGATTCGTTTACAACCCTATTCCCATGTTACTATATAGGTGAATTTTATTCAGTAAACACTTTAAATAGCGGTCACAAATTTCTTTGTCATATAAAAAAGAAATGGATAAACATTTAAATCCTAATTCAATTTTTCAGGAAACTAATCAAAAATCTGCCCTGCAGATACCGTCCAAGATATTGGGCCTATGGAAAGTCCATCTTCTAGGCCCAGTTGAGAGAAATAATATCAATGCTAATCTCATTTTATTCAATTCCAAATAAATGTGAACAGTAGGTCTACAGGCCCAATAATGAGTAAGCATGATCTACTAATCAGGCTAATAACTTACAATAATAACAATATAACTGTAAATATAGTGCAATTTAAATATTCAATAACAATCTAAAACTTAATTACATGATAATTTTAGTTCATTAAACACATGAAGGTGGCTTAATTGGTGAAATGGACAAACTCTTAACTAAGGGCAGATCTAGGGGCTCGTGGGGACACCTCCCACCCCAAATTATGTAACGAATCGGGTTTTTGCATGTAATCTTTAAAATTCTATTATTCCCCTTAAAATTGCATATTTATATCCATAAACTGAATATTCAACCTTTAATTCAAAACTCCGGATATACTGTAGTGGTAATATGTACCTCTAACTGCCAACAATTCCTTTTTCATTAGGAATACTTCAATATTGAATAAATCTCCATAAAATCTAAAAATAAATAAAATCAACATCAATAAACTTGAATATTTGTAGGTAGACCCACAAATGGTAGCCTTGTATTATTATACATGGGGTGATTGCTGACCAACATAGGCAACAAATCTGCAGAAACATGAGGCTCCACATTATATTGAAATTTAATTAGCAGCCCCAAGCAGATAGACATTAAATAAAATGTGTAATAGTTGCCTAGAGTCACAATCAAGTTTGGTTTCCCTTTATTATCAACACTGTATTCAAGATTTTGGGCTTATTTGAATCCAAGTTTGTCACCAATTTGTGTAGAGTTGGTGCAATTAAGTCAATAATATTAAAAATAGTAATTTAGTCTGTGGATAATGCATACCTTTTTTTTTTCCTAAGTCAAAAATTTATAATATATGTAGTTGGGAGTGACATCAATTATTCGAGAGAAGGGGGGTTGCAACTGCTAAGAAAACGACAATATTGCATTCATATATATATATATATATATATATATATATATATATATATATATATATATATTTGTATATTAATTAAATATAATTATAGCATTTCTAGTTGCTTTTGTGATGTAAAGAAGGCTCACATTTAATCACCCATGACGTGTGGTTATTCATAAATTAACCTCTATCAAAATCAATTAAATTGTTGTTCCAATAATTATATATAATATTCTAATAGTCAAATATATGGTTTACTAGAAACATCATGTTTATGATGTCTTAACCCTAGTTGACAAGAAAGAAACCGTCCTATGATTGATGACGTTCACTAATTATAGTAACTAACATTTAGTATATATAGTAAGATGACTAAATTCAATTGAGATGCTTAGTATGTGACTAAGGTTATGAGTTCAAAAACGTATGTAAATCTGTCACTTATAGTTAGCGTTTCACATATGGTCTGCAGATCATTGTATAAAAGTGAGGTTTATTCAATGCATATTGCAGCTGCGAGTTACACTTATAATAAAAATAAATAATTAATTATAAAAACATTACTTAGTAACCACATTTTCCTACTCTCTTTTTATTATTTGTCACATGCATAAATAAACACGTGGGTGAGTGTTCTCAAGGATTGCACTATATTTAAGTAATGATATATTGAAACAAATTTTAGTAAAACCCGAAATAATATTTCAGTCCATCCTAGATAAATCCGCCCTTGAGAGTGAAAAGTTATTGAACAAGTCATAATTTTGATAAAAAAGTCGCAAGTGGAACGAGTCCCACTTCTTGATTGCAACAAAAATAGGGTAGATCTATGAATGATCCTGTATTAAGAGCTAAATTGGCTAAAGACATGGGGTCATAATTATTATGAAGAACCCGCATGGCCAAATGATATCAATTTTCAACACTTATTGGGAGAATTGATAATTCAACTAAAATTAACTATATAGTGAATGCTTTTATAAGATGGTGAATTATTTTTAATAATGTTTTTGGTTATAAAAAATGACTATGAACGCATATTACCGCAAGAATCGAACCCACTTTTAAATAACGTGTATTAGAGTTGGAAACAATAGAACAGAAATAGAAGAAGCTTGACGTTAGAAACTTAGAAATGATCGTTGATTCAATCCCCTAAAATAAGAAAAATCCCAAGTCGTGATGGTGAAATATCACATCTATGAAATTTCTAATAAATGCTTCTTTAATTAAATGCATATACATAAATTAGATGGCGCTGCGCGACACCTCTAAGGTTAATTAATATCGGTAGGCGACAGCTGAATATATTAATTAATTAATAGGCGTAACGTGCATGGGGTGAAGCAAATAAGTCGTAGTAACCCACCACATTTGATTGATTTGTTGTCTAAGTGTGTGATTGAAACCAAAGAGTGTCAAGTTTTCCGACTAACCCGAACCCAAAATTAAGCTTTCAAAATTGAAATTTGCAATTCTAAAGGGCCAAAATGTTGTTTTTAAGAAATATATATTATATCCGTAATTAGGGGATTAAGAATTAAGATTTCAATGGCAAAATACGTAAAATCTCAACAATAATATAAAAAATTGAGTATTTTATATGATTTTGGAAATGAAAATTAATAATTCGTAGGCGAAATGTGCAATTCTGGTGGAACAAATATGCAAATTGGGATGTACACAAATCTACAAAATCAATAATGAAATAGTAATTTTTTTAAAGAAATTTGTGTTTGTACATAATTTGAGGACGGTAACCTTCTCACCCCTTTTTCTCATCCAAAATAATTTGTATACAAATTATATAAAGATGCAAATCGTATTAAACTAAACATGCACGTATCAGTATATTCAAAGTTCTTATTAACAAATTATTTAAATTCGGCTCAGACTAATTCAGTCGATTTCAACCAATTTTCTGAGTCGATCTCGGGCCGATTTCTAAAACACTAGTTGTTGTATACATTAACATGATGCAAGCAAGAATAGACGTGAATTAAGTTAATAAATAGTAGAGATTGATTTATTCAAACTATTAGTTGAATTGTTAGCAGTCGGGCTATTAGTGGGTACAGATGTACTTGGAGATTTAACTTTTCAATGCGAAGAAACAGCTATAAGACTAATCGGTTTGATTATTTAAAACTTTGATTTGTACATAATAATTATTGTCGAGATAATCAAATTTTGAACGTAACGTTAACGTTTCGGCTGCGTCGCTTTTGTTCCTTTCGAATTAAGTTCAAAGCTTAGACTTAGCGAGATAGAGAGAGACTACTTCTTGGCTAAGTTGTTAAGCTATCTAGAACATTATTTAAATAAATACGCTAAATTGACTAATAATAATTACTACATCACCTAATTAATAACAATTGCTGACTAAATTATTGACAATGAATTGTCATTACAAAAATGATTTGCCCTTTATAACTTCCTGAGGGGTAATTATATTCTTAATATTTTGGTGTATTTCAAATCTACGACAATAACTTCATAATTTTCTTTCGATTTTTTACGCGGTGAGTATAATTAAAAGTACTATATTTTGAATACGGTGTGTATGAAGACGAAGTCCGTGCCCCCTACAACTGCAAATGTATACAACTATATTTATTTAATCGTGAAGATTCCCAATTTTAAATCATTAATTAGTCTCTATCGGGCAATCCGCTAGCTTTTGTTAGTAGTAGAGATACATCGATGACGCATTTTAACTTAGTAATTCAATCCTAGGGTCCACTTTGGATTTTTGTATATATCTTTTACTTAAAGGGGATTAATGAATAGATATGTTAGGGGATTATTATAAGATGGGCGGACAGATTTATCAGAATAATCATTATAATAATCGAAAGACTTGCAATAAAATAATTGTCAAAGTAGGGAGGATCTACTTGAAGATTGCCAGCCACATTAGAATCAATTTTAGTAGTTGACGAATAGAGTGACCAACTTCAAAATAAATAACTAATTTATTTTTCTTACTTTTAAATTATTTCGAAATTGTTAATGATGTTTGTCAACGTGTGAATATGCGCATTCCATTTTAATATAGAGAATTTAAGAAGGGCCCACACACCTTAATCTCATGTTACATTTGATTTGGTTGGCCGACAAGGATATTATTGTTTATCACCGGTGATTAAGCAGCTATTATTCACCTTAATCATCTTTATGTATAAGACATTATTTAGGAATACTTGCAATTGATATTGTATGTGCGCGCACGGGATATTATTTTATTGTTAGAAAAAGATGTAGACATACTCGAAATTTTTTAGGGATCAGAACTCGATTATGAGTTTCTAATAAGAAATTATCGAACTTTATTTTCTAAAGCATGATCAACAATTATCGTTTTGAATTTTTATTATCTCAAATTGTAAAAAACACTCGTGCCTAGTATTGTTTAGTAACACTTATATTTATTTAGTAACACTTATACCCAAAATAAGGACTTGGAACAATATCTACATTTTCTTCTAAAATATATTTAAATTGGGTACAATAAAGTGAACATTTATTCCCTTTTATGAAAAAATTGAACCTAAACAATTGATTGAGATTTGAAGAGTGAGTATACTATTCATGAAATAATTAAATATATTATATTGAATTGTACTTATCTCATAATATAAAAATAGTGATGCACTCAATAAGAACGGTTCAACGGTTCAAGTGCATAATTATGCTGATTATGCCTTATTTAATTAATGCCTTTACGTGACAGGGAAGAAAAATAATTATTAAATCCCCCTAACTCCAACTTAATCAAGCTGTTATTTAATTCATATAATTGCATGTGACGTACTTATCATAATATAGATTATTAAAATATTAGGGCAGGTATTATTCCAATCCTAGTATTAATTCATATAATTGCATGTGACGTACTTATCATAATATGTTTGTCATAAAATATTATGTTGCAATCTTAGGTCAAGATTTAGAATTATTGTACTAAAGTTACAGTTTGGGTTGTATTTTTTGTAGCGTCAATTAATTTGTCAACTAAAAATGCATTTAAAGGGATTGTTTTCATTTGATCATATCTCATTTTTTGTTGTAACATTGATTATAGCCGTTTTGAATATCAAATATACCAAGTAGTTGATATTATAAAAAACTTTCAATTTATAGTCAAGTTTATTAGAACTACATATCTTACTAAAAAACTATTGAAAATTAATATAAATATACTGAAGATTTTTTAGTGGTTCAGACTCAATCGTAATTTGTGATGGAGGCTTCTAATATGTCAGACTTGTTCAATAACAATTTCATAATTCATGATAGAGAGTCGATCATAACAATTTGACAGAGACTATTGAGATTCTGTTTTACTGCAATTTTTCATGCATGAAACTACCCAAAAACTCTGAAAAGTTTGTTACTGTTACTATTATGATGAATATTAGTATAAAAGCGATTCATTAATTTCATTTTTCGAAGTCTATTTAAGAAAAGAACCGTTATGTTTTTTTAATATTTAAATGAGTTTGGTCTCTAATCATAAAATAGATTAATTAAAATGAAATTTTATATTTTACTTGAAAAAATACGGGTAAAATTTCATTTTAATTAATCTATTATGTAAAGTGAATTGTCTTTTAAATAATCACACATAAATTCAAATCCCACCGATATTTTGATGTCGAACTTATCTCATATGTAATCAAACTCCGCATAAATTGTGCAGAAATTTCTGCATGCAAATATGACAATGAGATATGGACGTTTCTGCGGGATAAGGTAGAGAATTTCAAGAACTGTTTTCCCAAGATTTGACGGATTCCTTATTCTTTCCACCTTTTCTTTTTCCTCACTATAAAATGCATGATTTCGAGCAAAGTCTTTTGTTTGTTGCGAAGAATCATGACAGAGAAAGAGAGAGATAGAGAGAGAGAGGGTGCGAGTGCCATGCCGATTTTTAGCATGCGAAATTTGACACGGCGAGGAGTTGGCCCATCATTAACATCATCTTATTTAGCTTTCACATCAATTTCAACCATAATTTTTGCTCTTCATTTTTTAATGATTATTAATTAAACAAACCGAGGGCGGAAAGGTATTTCAAAATTTATTAATGGTTATATTAAAAAAAATTAAAAAATAGACAATTTTAATAAATAGACTTGGAAAACCTAAATTCGAACATTTTGGGTGTTTTACGAATTTGATCATATATGAGACAAATAAATCATAAAATGCTGATAGTAAACAAGTTACGAGCAATCTTAATTCGGAAAACTCGATGTCTTTGGAATCATGACAATTCCAAGATTTAGAGAAACAACGGTTAAATAGAATTTTTGAAAAGAATGATGAAATGTAGAATTATACTGGGCGAAATAAAATGATCTATAAAATTTACACATACAAAACTTGATTTTTTTTTTTATGACGAAGGTAACCTGCAGCCGCTACCGAAATGCGCACTGACTTTCAATTCGAGCAATTTTCAAAAAATCGTCCAATTTTCAAAATACCGAATTGGACTTTTATTGAATGTGTAGCTTCAGATTTATTTTTTAAAATTAGTCTCTTCAGTAAATATTAGTATTATTTTAGTCAGTTTACCAATATATTAAATCTTAATTTAAAAGAAATAATTTGACATATTATTCTTTTCGTATGTGATGTAACTATTAAGAAAAGTAAAAGTGGTAAATCACCCAAATCTGTTATATTTGTCAAATAATATAACACATTCCAAATAATATAAAATCCCCTTATTTATCAAATCGCAAAAGTAAATCCATTAAAGAAATAAACTAAGGAAGCCGGTGGTGCAGGTGCAACAGCGCCACAGAGAATGGAAACCCAAAGCGAATCGAGGTTGTCCGCGGCGAGACACGCACCAGTTAAGAAATGGGGACAAGGTGGTTTGTTTTATGCTAGGGGTGGGAGTAGGTGGCAAACCGCAGATAGAAACAGATCCCTCCGTGGGCCCCACAACGCCAACGGCCCTTTTTCCCATCACATACGGGCTTCGCAACACCCTCGCACGTGCTCATACCCCACCGGGTCCCACCCCCTCATGTTTCTTCACCGCATGGCTATCTAAAAATAATTACTATAATAATAATGAGGAATTGACTATACGGCGTCGTCGGGTTCTGTTCCGGCAGTCAACAACGTGGAGGGGAAGTCTGCTGTCAGTTACCGTATCAAAATTCACCACCTGCCACATCAGACTTTCCAACTTCCCAAGTATATGGATTAACCTTACGTATTAGATAAACAACGCTCCAAATATTATCGCCCCAAGATTTTGTTGACGGCTAAGGATCTCACAATTAGAGAGAGGCCCACAACATATCTTACCAAGGTATCATGTGTATTTATTGATTTTTTTTGACATTTAGTATGTCCGTTCTTTTATTTGTGGCAATTTTCTTAGAAATTAAGAGAATATATAATAAATTATAAAATAGAAGTAGGTAATAAAGAAGGAAAGAAAAAACGAATGTGATAATGAGAGAGTAGGAGAAATAAGATGAATGAAATTACGAGAGTATACAATAAAGTAATAGATATGAGATGATAAAGTAGGAGAGAAAAATTAGTATAATAATGAGAATAGATAATAAAGTATGAGAAATGGTGATAATTTTTTATCAATTTCGAACGTTGCCACTTATGTGGGACGTCCGAATTTGGTAAGGTCGCCACTAATAATGGGACGGATGTAATATATTTTTATTAATAATTAATATTGAGATTAATTTTTTTTGGATTAGTATTTAACTATATATTCATAACAGCATCCACAATAATCAAATTGACTAAAATATGCATAATTCTTCACTATTTCGATCAATTAACTCTAATTATACCGAGACCCAATTGACATTTCCTTAAATCGTAATTTCGTGATCGAGATTTTGAATTAATGACTCGAAATTCTTATTCAATTGAGACTTCATGATTTTGGACGTTATGATCCGACACTAGAATTATTGAAACTTTCATGACCTATCAATTAAGTATTTCCAACATGCAATGAGGCAATTTAGTCCTTTTGATTATAATGTAAATGTTATTACGGAAATGACTATTTTATATATTTGGAGGTGCCTTTTTAAGAAATGCAGTTTTTTCTATTACTTACTTTATAAGATTAATATTCAATCTATTCATATGATATTGCAATCTCGGTAAATTAAGTTTTGACTGTTTCGATTATTGAGTTGATTAGTTTAAGGAAAATCAAATTACGAGCATAGAAAAAGGGGATATTATTAAAAATATGTCACATAAATCTTATTCTAAATTTTGATCATAGAAAATACTATAATTAAATCGTACCATATAAAAAACAAATGAGTTGACGAGATACGAGAAATGGGCTTTAATAGTGCTGACTTGGGGAAGGGGAATATTTAATTGGCAGCTGAGCCAGATTTTATATTTTTTCTTTTTCTATCTGCGAAATTTGCCATTCCGTGCTGAATTCAATGTAATGTAAATAAAATATTTAAAATACAATGCCCTTTTCTCTCTCTAGATTAATCGACTTTCCTAAGTAGTAAACGTGTTCCCTCTCTCTCATCCTACACACCAAACGCTTTAAATAAATGCTAATCCATCCGCCACCCCATTTCTCACCTTATAACTCATTGCATGCTCGTATAATTCTCTCTCTTCAAATCAAATAAACCCAGCACCATAAACGCAGCCTAAATTCGTGTTTCTTCTCCAATGGCAATTGAAGCAAGGCATCTCAATAGTATATTCATGCCTCAACTAATCCAGAACAGGTGATTTTTCTAGATCTACACGATTAGTTATGCTTTTTATATATGTTTTGATATTTACGATCGGATTTCTGATGAGTTCGTCGTGGTCGGTTACGTTTTTGCAGAGATTTGGTGAACCCGACTCTGCAAGGAAACGGCGGTTCCGCATACAACGTGCAGCAGTTGCGGTTTTCCGGTATTCCGTCTCCGGCGGCATTGCCGGAGAATCAGTTTTTTTATCAGTCGCCGGTTTGCGATTCCGTGCAGGCGAAGACTTCGGTTAACACCGACAGTGGAGTTACGTACAACATTCCGGCGCCGAGAAAGCGCTCCAGGGACGTATATAATCAATTGAGTTTTGAAGCGGCGCCGCCGCAGAAGAGCAGTGGATTGTCGAATCTCGCCGGAAAAACTTTCCTACCGGATGTATCTCAATATCAATTCGAGATCGACGACATTATCTCTCAACATGTATGGATTGTATTGTGCTTTTTTGTGTTGTACATTTCTGGATGGAGATTTATGGATTTTTGATCTGATTTTTTCCGATTTTGCAGACGAAGAAGATAAGAATGGAATTAGAAGAGAGGCAGAAACAGCAGGCGCGATTACTCTCGGCGGCGATCGGCGAAGGCGTGATGAAGAAATTGAAGGAAAAAGACGAACAGATTCAGAGAATCGCAAAATTCAATCCAGTTCTTCAGGAAAGGGCAAAAAGCCTCTACATCGAAAATCAATTGCTTCGAGATATAGCGCAGTCTCACGAAGCCACCGCCAATTCTCTCCGTAAAAATCTCGAGCAACTCCTACAGCAAGTCAGCGCCGACGAACGCGTTTCCGCCGCCGCGGTGGCGGGGACGCTTTACGACGATGCTGAATCCTGCTGCGGCAGCAGCAATGGCGTCGGAGACGCCGACGACGAAGGTTGCAGTAACATCTCCGGCGACCGACGGTGCCGGATTTGTAGAGAGAGAGAGTCCTCCGTTTTGCTCCTCCCTTGCCGCCATCTCTGCCTCTGCAACGGTTGCGGAAGCGGTTCCCACCACCTCCAGTCGTGCCCTATTTGCAGCTCCGCCGTGACCGCCACATTGCACGTCAACTTATCTTAAATTAACCGGCGGTAAATCCTGTTTGTAAATTTTACCCATATGTAAATTCTTTTTTTAGATATTTACAAAATCTTTTGTTCTTTTTAAATCTATATTATTATAATATTTAAAATCTGATTGATTGGAAATTTGGAATAGTCTTTGAAGGATTGAAATGTGGACAATGCTGTGGCATACTCTAAGCTTAGAAACGATACCTTTTCCATTTTCTTGGCAATTCGGTAACAGTAAAAATGAGGTCTTTCATCTTTTTGTGAGGTGAAAAAATCGTGATTTGGATGTTGACAAGTTATGTTGGGAATCCCACTTTACTGAAATTTACTCGTGACGCTTTAAAACCGGCTACATTAGTATTTGTGGTCCTATTTGTAAGTTTGTTAGGTATATCATGGAGCAGTGGGCAGTGAATTGAAGCGTTTTGGGACAACAATTCCACAACTTTTTCAATTTTGGTGATGAGGGAGAGAGAAGTTGGAGATCATGCACATCCCACATTTAAAGCGAAATTTAATTTGAGCTTAGCTAATAGTGAATATTAATATTTAAATATTGATTTTAGTTTTGTAATATGACTTGTTTTGATTTTGATTATATATTACTTTGTTTGCCATCATGCTATAGACCTGTTGTGCTGATGAGTCTCGTTATCACCATTTTCGAATCTTGGCTCCATCACTGTTTTGTCTTTTTCTGTTTTCATCAACTTGAAAAGGTCTCCATTTTTTTTTTGTTCTTCAGTGGTGTGTATATTTCACTCAACCTATTTACCAGTGAACTATGTGTTATTGTTAACTTGAAAAGGTAACCGATACTACATCCAAACATATCGGACGATAGAAAAGGATGCATGAACTGAAACTCTACGTTGGATGATAAAAATATCAACATTTTACAGTAAAAACGAAAAACATAGAACTAAAATTGAAAAATGTCACACTATAGTATCAAAATTTAAATTTAATAAATGAAATTGTTGGGTGATTGGAGGAATTGTGAATTGGTTAGGAGTCATGTAGAATAGTCAAATCATGTGGGTTATGTTATGTCAACTATTTAGGTTATTTTTTACTACTCACTATATATATCCTTTAGTGTCCATGTATCCGGACCGATATTTATGGTTCAATTTTATGTTATGTCTAAGTCAATTTTAACCTGCGTTGCATTTATTATTTTAGGTAAACATCACGAGCTATTTGAATTAAAAAAAGAAAAATAAAGAGTAATTTTGCATTGAATTAATCTTATAAGGAATAAATAATTATAGGAAAAAGCTAAATGGATCAAATTGATCCGGATCAATTTTTATAAATACTTTCAATCAATTCTGAAAAGATAATTTTATCCTTTTGATTTTAATTTAAGTTTTGTTTATATCAAATATAATAAATACAAACGTATAGAGAATTTATTCATAATGGCAATCCAAAAGTTTTTTCATTTAATTTTTATTAAATTTTCAAAACTTTTCTTCATTTAAGTATTTGGAATTTAACTTTTTTGTTTTTTAAATTAAAAATAAAAATATGATAACAAAAATATTTTCATTTAATTTTTAATTCTTCATTCTAGGATTTTAACTTAGTATCTAGAATTTAATTTTTCTTTTTTGAATATATGTAATTTGATTATTTAAATTTATTAAATAAACAAAAAATTACAATGTTAGCTTAAGAGATACGATAATTTGCTTATAAGGCATTTTGACGCCACCTTATATATTTTTTTAAATTTTTATATAATTATATTAAATAAAATTAATTTGAAAATTTGAAAAAAGTCAACTCAAAAAAATAAAAAGTGTATACATTTTATTTTGATAGGAAACTGAATCATAATTTTTTTTTTTAAAATATCTCTTTAAATTATCAATATTTTATAAATAAGCAAAAGGAGAATCTCAATCCAAAGCATTATAAATATTTTTCATTTAGTTATATTTCTTTAATTTGCTTATAAAAAATTACAAAATAATGAAATACAATCATTGCAAAAATATTCGAAACAAAATTAAATTTATAGAATTGAGATATATTTTTATTTTATGTCAAATAATGTTAAAATTAATTTTGAAATTGAAACTTTTTAAATCTTATTTTTTTTATATGTAAAAAATTTGAAAATAAATTCTATATTGTCGACGTATTACTCTAATAAGTGAATTTGAAAAAATGAGACTAGTTTAGAAAAATATTATGAAAAGAATATCATTTTTCCTCCTTAGTCTCTGGCTCGATTTGGTTCGAAAAAGTTGATGAATATTCGTCGGGACGAATTTGACTCAAAATTTTAAATTGGAGTCGAGTCTTATCGAGCTTGAGCCCGAACTATTTAGATAAAGCTCGATTTGCTAATAGCCCTAATGACATAAATGTAGTAAACTTGTCTTATTGTTGTATTTAGAGTTTAAATATGAGTGATGCATTTATATTAGCCTAGTTTTTGTTATTAGATGTGTATACTGAAAACTTTGTAGTGAGTCGGGGGCGGATTTAGATGGGGCCACCAAATCTTTTGCATAATAGGGTATAACATTTGGTCATAGTTAGTAATTATAATAAATAATATGTATAGTTTAGTGTTTAGCATCTCGAGTACAATTTAAGTTCAAAGTCCTTATTGCAACATTTTATTCTCTCTTTTGATTTTTCCAGCTTGCCACATATTTTTCTTTCGTTATCATTGCTATAACTTCATCTATTCAATTTTTATCATTCTTTATGATTTATTTTATATTTTTTCCAATTATATATTTTTACAATTTTTTTCAATTTTATTGAATCTATGACAGATTTCGTTTCAAATTTTTTCACTACACATTCATGTAGTGATAGTAGTTTCTGAAATAAATTATGGCCAAATCGTGTTAGGCTTCTGTTAATGGTCAAATCATGGATTTTTGATTGATTTGCTTTTATTAAAGATATATAATTAATGTTAATGAGATACTTGACCAACATTGATTTTAATATGCAATTGATTAGCTTTCTATTATACAAAATTAAAATGGTAAACTTGTCTTTTTAGAATTGATTGAATGTTTTTATGGAAATTAATCTGAATTAATTTAATCTATTTAGCAATAACCCATAATTATAACCTATATAGACCGTAAAGGTTGGCATTAAATCTAGTACTAGTATATTGTTTGGTTGGAGTTTTCCTTTATTGGACACAATTACAGGTGCGATGAAGACAAACGTGTCACTGAAAATTCAAGCACTTTCCTATTCTCAATTATTATTGCTTCCTTCAATTCCGGTGGCTCTCTCTCATAAACACGTATTCCGAAAATCTCAATGGATTTAATATATATTTTGAATTTCATTCTTAAATTACTATCTTATTTTCAAATCGTTATTTTATATTTTATTATATATTTATATAATTTTATCATGTTTTAATTTTTTTTAAATAACATATTCCATATCGTGTTGTATTTCGAACTATGTGTTCTATTTAAACGGAACCTAGCCGAGGAAGGAAGAAAGGCCACAAATGCTTCTTTCCTTGTAGCAATTTCCTCTCTCCTTCTATCATCCATTCATCCTTTCACATTTAAGTAAAATAAAGGACAAAATATTAAGATTTCTTTTTCAAAGTTTTGAATGCTATGATGAGTCCAAGAACTAGAGTCATTTTCAGGCATCATCGTATCCTTTGTCGCTGGCCCTTCTTTTAATTAAAATTAAAAAAAAGATAAATTCTTCTTATTCAACGGAAACAATTATGAAATTTTGAACACGTTTGATTGTCATAATCATTGTTATTTATTTTCTGACATTAAGGCACCATTTCACTAACTTTGGATGATTAATTTCTTTAGTAGTTTTTAATTATGTGCAATCTTATTAGATTAGGATTGTCCTTTTAAATGTGAAATAATTAATCATAGTCCAAATTTGAACGTGGACCAGGAAGAAATAAGAATCTGGACGCCATCTTTAACTGTTGTTAGAAGCTACTTCCCCTCCCGCCCACTTGACTTCTTTCCTTTTTTTTTCTCACATACTTAAAATAATACTCTAATAAATTTAATAGCCCACCCTTTATCCACTTTAACACAACTACCCACTATTCTTAATAGCTCAAACCTTTAAATCGGGAGTATAATCTTCTATTATTTTAATATTTTTTGAAAAATATAACAATACTATAGACGTGGGATTTGTTTTAAATCTAATACTTCCTGCATCCCATTGTTCTTGTTTTAGTAGTATTCAATTTGGGAATTTAAAAAATAGATGGATCATTGTTTGGATTTATTGTGGTCCATAAATTAATTTTCTTTTTCGAATAAAAACAAGAATAACCGGACAGATGAAAAAGAAAACTAAAACAATATTAGGGAACGGATGGAGTATTACCTAATTAAAACCATCATATTTTATTAATTAAGCAATCGATAAATGTATAAAAAAAATGATTATGTTTCGGTTTTTTCTTATATTTTTTTTTCCAGCGGTAGATGTGAAATGACATTTTAATTAATGATACATATATGTAACGTTATATTAGCGATAACTATTTCAAGGTCTCTTTAAATAGTAAATGATCAGTAAATTGGACGATGAAAAGAAAGCAATGAATAAAATACACTACTAGTATCTACTAAAGCATGAAATTGAATACTTTATCGAAGTAAAAACGAAAACAAACAATATTATATTATTATACGACAAAGACTGATATCTACTCTAATAAGAATCCAAATATAGGGACCATCAGTTATACAATATGATATAAATGCTGAACTGATTACCACGTGCCATGTGGCTGCCAAGATTCTGACACTTCACTTTCAGAAATAAAATAATACTAGTATATTAATTATAAAAAAATTGAAAAAGTATTCCTGGCGGTTCGGTGTGGTATAAAAATCAACGCCACCGTGAATTGGCGGGGACCACATTGGACTAGAAAAGAACCCTTAAACAACGGCGCTACTGCTACAGACAAAACATTACATAACCCCACCCACCGCGTACGTTAGTGGGCCTTCTCCTCATTTCTTTTTATATATTTCTCTCTTTTTTATGATCTGGAACGGGTTCAAAAAATTAAACCTCTACAGTCTACATTATTACAAATTATACAAGTCTGCATTGTGCAAATTGTCCTCTGGAATATTAAATTTAATTGATATGCTTCTTGAACTATAATGTTAAAGTAATATTTTCTTGAATTATTAGTTTGTGCGATTTATTCCATAAATTATTAGTTTCAATAATAAATAAGATTATTCTAATTTTGCATGTGCAGTAAAAAATTCTTGTTCTTGGATTAATTCTTTTTCTAATAAATTAGATAATTTAGAATAAATTGTATATTTTCATATTTCAAGAGTAAAGTATATAAAGCTAATATGCAGATTAAATTTCACATTTTGATAGCTCAAAGATAAAAAGCTAAAAATTAATAGTTGGTTTAAGTAGTATTTTTTACCCTCTAGAAAAATACGTCGAAGTTATATCGTGTGCATACAAAGAGGGTAAGGATTGAGGGCATCCGCTTAAAATAAATTTTGAATATCTTATGTATTTTTAAAAAAATCGTTAATTCGTCTTAATTTGTAATTGTAAACCCGTTATTGCATGTGCAATGAATAAATTTTATTCGTTTTATTATTATCAAAAGATATATAGGTTTGTTTCTGAGTGAAGTAATATCAATAAGTTTTTTATCCTTTTCACAATTAGTGATGCCTCGTTCTCATGTGCACAATTATTACTTCCACGCCATTATTCTAAGTGACCTGTTAATATAAATATATATAATTATAATTATGAAAATATAAACTATACTACATCATTATATACCACCAATTTATTAAATACAAATAAAATAAACATTAGTGATGGGCTGTTTTAGGATGACTGTAGTTTATGTGGAGATCTCAAATACGGGCCCCGCAATATGGGACAGCTTTGTCCCTCTATGGCCAGCACAAAGTACTATTTAAGATCACCATTAATTTCATATTTTGTTACCAATATCTCTAATTTCTTTCTATCTTTTTAATGATGAAATGCTCTCAATTGCATATTGGGTACACAACGTTTTGAATCTTAATAAAAGTATTGCGCTTCACTATATTTTATACGTCCTCCGTTCCATTTAAAATCATAGGTTTTCATTTTCGGGATATCTTACTTAAAATTATATGTTTTCTTAAAATAAAATAACTTTAAAAAATATTTTTAAATTATCTCTTACTTTTTCAATTATCTCTCCTACTTTTTCATTTATTTTTCTTATTTTATCATTTACTCTCTCACAAATTCATTCATCTTCTCCATTTTACTTTATCACATACCCCTTTCTCATACTCTATCATCCATTTTCTTAATTATCGCTTCAAAAAAAATGTGTCATGTTAAATGGGATAGAGGGAATACTACTTATGACGAAGATTTTATACCTTGGATAATTTATTTTTATTATGGGTAAAATAGTATAAAGTAGTGAATATATTAGAATATTATTTTAAATTGAAAAAAAGGAAGGTGGGGCTGATTAAATAGAAGAGAAACTGAACTAATGGAATAGAGTTGAAGAAATATTTCATTCCTTGAATTGTAGTTTCCCTCGCTCGAAATTGCAAATCTTGCACTCTCTAAAATTATATATTTACATTTTGTACCTTATTTTATTATAGATTATGCCCTTCGCTTGATTATAAATCTTTGTTCACCCTTGTTTATAGACATTGTTGAAATTCAAATGTATACTATACACAACTCATAGTATAATTACGCGATATCCAAATAGACCTAAATTTTCCTTTTTCTTAGTAGGAGAAACGCGTTGCCATTATTTATGTGTGTGTTTTACGTGAGTTTTGATTTATATAAATTATTATTATTATCCAATGAAAAATAGTCAAACTATATGTTGGAAATTTGGTTTTGACTAATTAATATTTTAGTCTAACCATGATTAAATTATTGTGACCACGTTCGTATTCTCAAAACCGAATTTCGGTGAGTGAGAAATGTGCGTTTTAAGTTGGTCACGTTTGGGGGCATTTTCGTAACTGGATGCAATTACTGCCAGACTACTTGGCCCAGTACTTGGATCGTGTCTGGGCAAGTAGACTCGTGTGACTGTTGAGCTGCCTGCAAGTTGTTGGCAGTTCAAAGGTCTTGATGACCTAGAAGCATCCAATGGAGAACTTGAAAGGTCTCAAATGATGACTCTTAATGAGCAAGTAGTGGAGTGGATCTTTAATGACTTTAATCCCTTGACATGGTGGATTTTGCTATATAAATATAGATGCATCTTACAAGCATTATATAGATCACAACAACACACATACACAACATAACATACATAAGAGCATCTATAGTATAGTTCGGTGTCTGCCCAGTTCGTGCCTTGGTTCAGTTCGCCGGAGCCTTTCCAGTTTGCGGTCTTTGCTACGGGGAAGGAGGAAAGTCGTTTTATCTTTGGGGACGATTGCCAATCCGTGAGCACTAGCCGGGGCAATCGTCTTGCGGAAAGAGGAAACTCGACTCGACTTTGTCTGCTCGGTTTGTCATTTCATACCCGGGAGAATCATCAACCCGGGACGTTACGCCCGTAAGACCGGATAGTGGTTTGCCCTGTTGGATACAAAATCGGTTGTAATCTAGTATCTCAATTTATACTGTATTTCAATTACTTGTTATTATTTTGTACGCATTTCCAAAGTTATCGGCTATAATATTATAACCAACACTATATAACCTATATATAAAGTATACGTAGATTAAATTGACTTGCACTTAATAAAATTAGGCATTATGAATGAGTATTTTGAATAAGTTTACGATTGTGTAATGAAGGTACCTTGCACGACCTTTAAAGTAATTAGGTACATTTTTATAATTGTCGTCTGAAAAAGTTAGAATATCAATAATTAGAGTTGGGTGGCCTAATTAATTTGACTATATTAACGGTTTAGTTATTAAACTTTTAATTTATTTTTATGATACGAAACGGGCCGTCGCTACATGATGTGAATTATAACAATTAGTGTCGCTACCAAGTTTTTATATATAATACTTTAAAAACGTAGGTTAATACAAGCACATTCCTTCCTCTTTCTTCTTTTAAACAAATTTCAAAGTCTTCCACTTTAGTCTTCCTTTATTTCGATTACCCCAATTGGTAATGGGAAATGGAATTGATATATGACTCCCATTAGATAATATTTTGCCACACTCTTGAAATTCTTTCTCTAGTAGTCATGATTCCAAATCTCCTTCAACTCAATAATTGATGAGAGAGAAGGGTGACTATTAACTAAACTTAAGACCATGACTAGTGGATCCAATCTCATTTGGATGTGCATCACTAACATAAATTCCATTTTGGTCTATCAAATATTTATATTCGTTAGTGGTCCTATAATCTGGCTACTTTTCTGTTGCCTTATAATACGAACCGTTGTTCCTTTTTTCCTCCCGCTGAAGATGAAAACACATATTTCCAACTAGTGACTAGTGCTAAAAATTGTGTTGCCAATACCACTTTCAGGTTATTGATAATACAATAAGTCGACGGAAATTAGGCGAAGTGAAATGGTGTGTTAATTAAAGTATACTTTCTATTGGAAGACATCAACTCTATTACATAAGTAGATTCCTATTTTATCTCACATCACGAGATAAGTATATCTACCATCATGACACCAAACATAATACTACTACTATAATACACAACCAATACTTCGTTTATAAATAAACTAAAAAACAAATGTTTTTTAAAGTTACTGAACAAAAGAATTAACACAACCACGTTACATGACTAAAGATAAAATGTATATCACATTAAAGAACCGGAATCCAAATTCTATAGTTCATTACTGAACTCAATTAGGGATATAGATAATAGGAGAGAGAGAGAGAGAGGAGAGGATTATAATGGTAGCCAAGAATAGACAAGATGATGAAAATGGCAACCTAACAAAAAACCCCAATTTTTATCTCCGAAGAAAACAGCCGATGATGATTTTGACAACCGAAAGGTCGAGAATTTTTATTGTTCAATTATACCTATTCCCACTTATGGGCCCCACCTCCAAAGAAACCCAGTATTTGCTGGCCCATGTTTGTTTCTCTGTAGATTTTGCTTTGGTGGGCCCAGTGGAAAGTTATTGCACCAAAAGTTGTCCCGCTCTCTCTCCACATTTATTCCCATATGTGGTCGTGGAACTGGACAAAACCAGCCAAACAATAAATTGACTCCTACCCTAAGGGACCATCATGGGAGGTTGGGTGGGGTGGTGGAATCAACCTAGAAAAGTAAATCTTAAGAGTACTCTCTTTCTTTGAGTATGATTTATTTTCTTCGCTTGGTTGATCCAATTGGATTGTGATTGTGATGTAAGTCTTTCTTGGTGGAGTTGTATGGTAATGGATTGCATTGTCCATGAACAATGATGTATAGTTTTGGACAAATTACCTTTACACATAAGTTATTGCTTTTATCGAGTTGACGAGTAGTTAAGGACGATCCACGATTAAGAATTGAAAATGATGAAATCTGTACAATTTTTACGGGGGCAAATACTCAAAATATCGAAAAGGGGAGAGATCTACGGTAAAAATCTAGAATTCTGAAAGCATAAGAAAGCAAGAATCAAGGGAGCAAATGCGTAATATTCGGAAAAGGGGCAAAATGTTTAATCTCAAATCTCAATAGTTCTAATATGCAATTTCGAAAAAGGGGTCGAAATCCGTAATTTCAGATGTGCAAATATGTAATTTCGAAATAGTGATAAAATATGCAATTTCAGAATGGTGAAATGGCAATTCTTCTGTAAAAATAAAAGAATTGGTATTTATATAAATTGAGAGTGAGTAACGACATCCATACACCCATATATCTAAACCCGCCATTTGTGAATTCGATGGAAGATATGTTTGTACATATTATTACGTGAATGAATAGACAAACACCTTAGGAGGCTTGTAAATGATACAAAATTTTTATATTTTTTGGAAAAATATCAGTACACATCTTAAAACTATAGATTTCTAAATCATGATCTGCCTAAATAAAGGCAAAGGCATAGGCATTTTTAGTTTACCCTTCAAAGTGGGAATCTGAAACCCCAACTAAGAAGAATGATTAGGAAAAGCAATATCTTCAAAAGAAATGCTTCAATGCAGAGACATCACATTCTTGACACATAGATCTAGCATATACATATATATACATGTATGTATATGTATATTGGAAACCCAACTCCTCATCTATCTTTGTACCATGATTATATATGCCTACCTTTTTATAGTACAAAGTAGTACAAAGATCCTATTACACCAACATCTATCAATTGTCTTAGTGGGTTGATATTTTCCCTTCTTTTCAGCAAAGGAGATTATGATGCACCTAAAGGCAATAAAAAAAGAGATATTCTGATAAGAAAAGAGGAGTGCAAATTGCACCATGCATAATTTCAATTTCTTTTTCCTACTTTGTGGAAGAACATGAATCCAAGATAGTGTTGGTTTTTGCTATGAAATAAAGTTCAAGAATATTGCCTTTGTTGGGTATCTGGATAGACCCACCTTTTCTTTTTCACCCAACCTTTTCACTTTTTCATTTTTTAATGCTATTTTTTAAAATGGTTTTTTAGCCGCAAAGGGATTTGGTTTTAGTTTATTTCTCTCTCTCATTCTCTCACCTCACCTAGGGTGCATGATTGAAAGTAGCAGCAAGAAACAATGCCCAGAAAACATGTTGAAAGTTGGGGCCTTTATATATGGGCTTCTTTATAATTTGGGACTCCTAAAACAAGTCTACAAGATCATTCACTTAAACCCATATAAAGATGCATTTGTCATTCCGTGGTTGTTTTGAGAATAAAGATTCAAAGATTCGAATCACGCCAATGTTTCTAGCCTAGGTCAAGCCTACCTAGGGACATATATGGTAATAAGAATTGGAGAAGAGGAGGGATGGGTAAATCTGCAATTTCGGGAGGGCAAAATAATAATTTGCAGAAAGATAAAGAAAATTTAGAATTGTACATCATTTGGGAGTGGGTTAATTAGCTTAAAGCATTACACATAAATAGGGTTGTGTACTTTTCGTTCAAAACTGAATGGGCTTTGACTTGTCTTGACTTGGGCTTTTGATATTGCGAAAGCCCAATAACAGTTAGACTCTAGACGTAATATCATAATATATGATGATCCAAATGTTGTTATTGTAAAGGTTAAATTTCATTAATAATATATTTCTAAAGTAAAGTTATCACATTGTTCATTTCTTACTGTTTTTTTGAGATAAATGAAATGAATTTATTATTTTATTGTAGGCAGTTGATAACGAAAGGTACATCGTAAATGTGGTTATTATTTGATTCTCTCTAATTTCAATTTGTTTACCTACCGTACCAACTCTTTACCAAAAGTCAGACTGATTTGACAATTTGTTTCTTTTTTTTTTTGGTAACTATTTCTACATCTTTTTCATTAGCCTTAATTAATTTTTTAAGAGGATAAGATTTATGATTGTTATTTGGAGATGCATTGAAAGTAAATTCGATAAGATCGCAAGTCTAAGCTTCATCACCGTTATATAGTTTTTGTGTGTCGAGTATTGTTAGCTTACTCTTAATTTTTTTTTCTTCCCAAAATCTATCCTAGGAATTGAACTTGGGTCTATCAGTCTTACCAGAGTGATAGATACCAACTAGTAGTTAAAATTACAATTACATCCTTGACAGTGGGCAAGTTATTCGGACAAAGAATTCAACTAGGAAATCTGTAAGTCCAAGTTGCTTGTTGTGGATAACCAATCTGTAACCAACCAATTTTATTTCATTTTATGAAAGAAAACGGTCAAACAATTTCTGTACAATGTACTGACTTCTGACTCACCAACCGCAAATTAAATTAAATGTCCCACTTTAGGATGCCCTAATCATGATTTCAAAATATTTAATTACCTAAATAAATCAAATTATCCTTATTGGGCATGATATAAATGTATCTACTACTAGTAACTAAATATCACAAATTTAAATCCACCAACGATGATATAAATCAAATATATTGTATGATGGATGTAAATCAGATTTATTATATGATCTATTAAATTAGGTAAATTATGAATTATATGATTTAGCACAATTTTTTTCAAAAAATACTACTCCCTCCGTCCCGTTATTTGTGGCTCAATTGATTTCGGCACGAGAATTAAGAGAATAGATAATAAAGTAAGAGAGAGTAGATGATAAAGTATGAAAGAGAAGACGAGTAAGATAATGTGAGAATATGAGAGAAATGATGATAAAATAGGAGAAAGAATGTAATAAAGTAGGAGAGATGAGATGATATAGTAGAACATATGATAATAATTTTTTATCAAATTAGGAAAATGAGCTCAAATAACGGACACCCCTTTTCGGAAAAGTGAGCCACAAATAACGGGACTGAGGAAGTATCTATTGATCTAATGTCACAATTTGAATTCACAACAACTACATAAATCGAGATTGTCATATATAATTATCATATATTCTAGTGCTCCCATTTCTTTAATGTGTTTTGTAAATAAAGATAACCATTATCAGTTACACTCGTTAGTAATCATACAATAAAAAAGCTGTAGAAAACGAAAAGAAAACAAAATATATTGGCGTAGAAAGTGAAATAGCGTTTTCAAATTAGGCTTGAAACAAACGCAAAGAACATGTGCTTCCTCTATTTCTTAGTAGTATACTCTCTCCGTCCCGTTATTTGTGGCTCAATTGATTTCGGTACGAGAATTAAAAGAGTAGATGATAAAGTATGAGAGAGGGAGTAGATGATAAAGTATGAGAGAGAAAATGAGTAAAATAATGAGAAAGTATGAGAGAAATGATGATAAAGTAGAAGAGAGAATGCAATAAAGTAGGATAGAGAAGATGATAGAGTAGAAGATATGATAATATTTTTTTATCAAATTAGGAAAGTGACCACAAATAACGGGACATCCCTTTCGGAAAAGTGAGCCACAAATAACGGGACGGATGGAGTATTTTTGAAGAATAAATATTTATTTTTGTCCGGGGGTATTAATTGCGTCCTCCGCAACATGTGAAAGAATATAATGCGGTTCGCATTCCATGCGCTAACCTCCAAATTAAGGTGCACCAACGCCTTTTTAAGGTGCCACGTCTTTATTTGAGTGAGGTATGGGACCAGCTACAGTTATAAGTGAGGACAATTTGGTAAATGCCAAAAAAATACTCGCACTCCCATTATTGACAACGAACTATGCGGTTGGAAACTTTCGTCGTCTGTAATTTTTACCGCTTTTTTTCCGTGGTTTTCTACACGTCTTATCTCTATAATTTAATTTTCGAAAAATTAATAATTTTGGTAAAACGCGAATGGCACAAATGGTCTCAAAGTATGCTAGTGTGGATGAATTAGTTATGCTGTTAAATTTTAAGTTAGTTTGTTAGTCATAACGACATTTACGGAATAAAAGTTTTAGAGATCAATTCATCCAATTAATAAATTAAATTTTTAAATTTTTTCAAATACTTTTTTAATTAAAAAAATAACGTAAAAAAATTAATCAAAAAACTTAGATAAAAAAATTAATTAAAAAAATAACTAAGTCTCCTCTTCGTTGTTGTACCACGGCCACTTCGCCACAGCAACAAAAAACTCCGCAAGTTTGCCACCCTCGCCTACATCACCCTCTCCCAGCCCCGTGCCTATGTCATCATCTACATCCTCTCCTTCACTGTCGGCTACCTCTGCCACATCCAAATCGTAGAGTCGCTCCTCTCCGACGACATCTGCGACCTCAAAGAACACATCACTTTTTCCGAACGGCCTGCGCCCGACTTATTCCCCTCCTCCCCGTGAGACACAAAATTATTAATTAATCTTAACTTTAGTTAATTCTTTTGTTTTTAATTAATTTTTATTTAGAATTTTTAAATTAATTTCTTTTTAATAACAATTTTCATACGTACACAAATTTTTATTAGAAAAAAGTTATTTAAAACATCTTATTTGAAAAAAAAATTATACTTTAAGAAAATATGAAAAAAACTTAAAACATTGAATTTAAAAATTGAAGGAATTGATCCTTAAAATCTTTATTCTGTAAATGCTAATGACTAACGGTTGACTAACTGAAAATTTAACAGAATGACAATTTATCCAAACTAGAATAGTTTGTGGACCATCTGTGCTAATTTGTTTTTATAAAATAATATTTTTTTTATGGTTCCAATTCGGGCTATTGTAAAAAATTATCAAATTCGATAAGATAATAAAATAATAATTTTCTGAAAACTCCAATATGAATATATGATCCCGTCAATATCATAAATTAACAGTCATTTAAAATTAACAATAACACTAAATCAATTTTGTGAAATACTTGTGAAGAGTCTTAGACGAAATAAGTAATTCTTTGTGCGTAACTTGTCCCAAATGAGTTGTATTATCTTTGTTAATGAATGCTAACTATAGCCTTGACTGCCTCCGTCCCACTAGAATGACAAATTCATTTTCTTAACAAAGTAATATAATTAATTTATTTCATACTAAATTTGATAAATAAATAAACTTATACATCATCTAATTAAAATTAAATTTTATTGAAGTTCGAAAACTCTCTTTAAATTAATCGATATTAAAATAATAAAATCTAACGTTCCTCATAATATTAATTTAGAAAGGTTTAATTGTATCTGAAGAATTTTTATGTTGTTTAATTTATCGTTAATTTATAGATGTACAATGTTAGACTTACTTATCATAGGTCAGGAATATATTAGGCGGCAAAAGAAAAGGTGAGAAGTACATTTGTTATGGGAGATTATGAGAGGATGAAAAGGGACATTTTTTTTTATTTACACGACAGAGAAAAAGATGCCAAAATATAAGAACAAAAAAAATGCTACTTTACCGTAGTTAAATTTAGATTTAATATGTATAGGTGATTGCTTATAATATGCAAACTACTTAAAGAAATAAGTTGTGTTAATCAAGACGTGTGATGATATATGTGAAAGACGTCTTAGATTATCTTCGATGACTAATCGAGCAATGTCGGTAATTACTAATTGGAGCGTGTTGGCAAATATTTTCAAGTGTTTACATGTGCTTTAACTATATACGTAGGTAGCGTTTGCTAAGGAGAGGGCTAACCACCTTAGGTTAATTATAGGTGACAAATTCAAACATAGCAGTTTTTGTAGGTTTTGAACTCTAGGCTAGACATCTTAACCGCTATACTATACAAGGGGATAATAATCATTTCTTTTAATGTTTGAAACGTATGCTTCTACTTTTTTGGAGTTTAAAATAAGCAAGAATAAATAAAAGCTCATAAGCAGGGTGACTCAAACTTTTCGGAGGCCTAAAGCAAAATATTAAAAAAAATTTTGTTACATTTGAAATAAAATGAGTGGCTTTGGTTTAGTGGAAGTATACTTACGACTTTTATTAAGTCACCCGGGCTCGATATTTTTTGGGAAAAAGTTTTAAAAAATTGTTAGCAATAGGGTTCGAACCCGTGATCTCTATGATGTATAAAAATTGTGTTGTACTACTAAACTATGTCATGCAATCAATTTTTTATGTGAAACAAAAGTATATATAAGAATTTAAGGTCTTAACCCTCAAGACAATTGCTCGACAAGGCCTTACTCTCGGCCTGTGGCCTAAAGCGGTGGCTTCACCGACTTTATCCCTAGAATCGGTCTTGCTTTTAAGCTGGTCATATGATGCTTTTTAAAATAAATAAATAAAAAAAGAAGAAGAAAAAAACTGAAAATCAACTTATGAAAGTGTTTAAATTACCGTTTTTTCTAAAATTAAGCTGTTTTTTTCCTAATATTATAAACACTAACAATTTTTACTTAAAAGAAACTTTAAGCTGCTTATAAAAGTTAATCCAAGCATGAAAAACACACTAGTACCAATGTTTAAGATTTGCACAATCTATTTATGTGGTAACTTTTCTAAAACAAAACGGTCAAATAGTTAGAAGTTATAAACATATCATGATATACCTTTTTTTTAATAATTATTATGGAAAGTGTTTTTTCTTATTTTTTATTCCATACAAGTGTTTTTCGTATTATTTAGGGTTTACACTAAAACTTCAAGTTGTGTTTTAGTATTGATACAAAACTTAGGGCATTGGATCCCATGTTCCAATTTTTATGTCCTAATATTGTTTTATTAATACAATCATTTAAATAGTTACAGTGCGGTTTTTATATCGTTTTAAAATCGTGCAATAACCATCTAGCTGGTTACATTAACACTACAGAGTTTATGGAGATTAAGGGTTTGCTTGGTTTATGAGTTTTCTACTCTATTATGGGTATGAAAGACCTGTGACACCTATTATGAGAATGAAACCCAAATAAAATTAAGGTTTTTCATACCCAAGCCCACACGAGGGTATGAAATCTCAAACCCTTGGGTTTGAGAACTAGAAAAACGGCGCGCACATCTTATGAAAAAGGGCGCGTTTCTTTCTCACTTTCTTCTATAGACTTTTCTCTCTTGCTAGCGGCGCTCAACAAGAATTTTTCGCTTGCTGCAGGTAATCTCATAACCTAGTTAAATCACGTGTTTTTTCTTCTGAGGAACTCGATCTCTGTATTTGATGGCAGACGTGGAGATAGGTTTTGCTAGGATTTCGTTGGATTAATTGAGTTTGTTGAACTTTAGTATGTAAAAGTTGTCTTGGTTTTCTTCTTTATTCTGGATTTGCGTAGTCTGTATATGCTAGGCTGGAATTCTTTCAATATAGACACTTAAAAATCTTTAGTGTCTTGCGTCTTATATAATTTTATTGTTTGATCGTCATTTGACGTGTGATTGATCCTATTAAGAGTAGCAGCTTTGTTAAAATAGCAATTGAATTGCATAACCTTTTCAATTTTTTAATCTTGTAATGGTCATCACGTGAGCTTAAAAATTGTTATTATATTAGTCTGAAGAATCATTTTCACTTTCTGTATTGGAGTCAAATTTAAAACTATTTGGAACACCTAGTTGTTTATTTACGGTTAAATGTAATCGTTCAATAATTGCAGCCACTCCTCCCTGGTTACATATTGTATATCAATTAATTTATAACGTAATTATTATTTACATAGTGTTGGATCAAAAATAAAATATTCTAAATCTTCACTTACCTGCCGAAAGGAGTAGCATCCGTCAACTAAATCCATATTCATATACATATATATATATATATATATATATATATATATATATATATATATATATATGTGTGTGTGTGTGTGTGTGTGTGTGTTTATGTGAATATATATTGTTTTGAGTGAGGTGAGTAGGGGTGGAGGGTGAAGCTGTCACGGGAGGAATGATTGGTTTTGGAGCGTTTCTGAATTGTAACATAATTTAACTATTTCTTATTCTCCCTTATGAAACAGAATGACTCGATGTCCTCTTACAGTTAGAAGACAAAGTCGTATTAGAATCTTAGCTACCTTAACAGTAGCTATGTTTAATCTTTTAGCTATATGAAATCAATTCACTCTTTTGTATCTACTTAATAAGAAGCGACAAATAATAAGTAATTATGATAGAAGAGTGACAAGGATGATTTTCATTTTTAGCGTTGTTAGATAAAGTGACGTAGCTTGTAAGAGTCAACTTCGTCTGGATAGAAACACGTTCAACATTTTGTGTGAGATGATGAGAGATGTAGGTGGTTTGAATGGTACTAGTAACATGAGTTTGGTTGAAATTGTAGCAATGTTTTCATACACATTAGCACATCATGAGAAAAATAGGACAATTTCCCTTGACTTTGTAAGGAGTAGAGAAACAGTTAGTAGACACTTCAATTCATGTCTATCGGCCATTGTGAAATTGCAGTCAGTGTTGCTTAAGACACCTCAACCAATTAACAATGAATGTGATGATGATAGATGGAGTTGTTTCCAGGTAATTCACATTTTAGTAAGCTAAATAATTAGTAGAAATGTGTGTTTCACTACAGTTCTTTTATTATTAATTTGTTTGTCTAGGTGCTCTAGATGGTACCATGATTAAGGTGACACCACCTAAAGAAGATAGAGCAAGATACAAAAATCGAAAATCAGATCTTTGCATGAATGTGCCAGGTGTTTGTGCACCTCATATGCAGTTCATATACGTGCTACCTGGTTGGGAGGGTTCAGCTCATGATGGGCGAGTTTTAAGAGACGCAACAAGTAGACCTAGTGGCTTAAAGGTTCTTGAAGGTAATAGACATTATATATGGGGTAAATCTTAGGTGATTAATAAAAAAAAACTAACTGCATTTATATATATATATATATATATATATATATAGGTTTTTACTACTTGGTTGATTGTGGATACTGTAACTCGAAGGGCTTTCTTACTCCTTACCGAGGTCAAAGATACCACTTGAATCAATTTGAAGGAAGGGTACCACAAACTGCAGAAGAATATTTCAATATGAAACACACTAAAGCCAGAAATGTAATTGAAAGAGCCTTTGGATTATTAAAGGGAAAATGGAAGATTCTCGCATCGCCGTCATTTTTTCCCATTCGAACACAAGGGAAAATTGTTGTAGCTTGTTGTCTCCTACATAACTTATGTCGCAGACAAATGCTAATACATGAAGTGGAAGATTTAGATGAAGATAATGATTATGAAATTTCCAATGAAGCTGATTCTGATGATAATAGAGGTAGTTAAAATAGGGAAGTTGAATACATTACTACAATCCAATCCAGTGATGAGTGGGTGAATATCAAAAATGGATTAGCTCAGGAGATGTTTTAATGAGTGGAGGGCAACTCGTTGATACACTTTGTTGGGTTATGAGTCAGTAGATGATATTCAGCATCTTATTGGGTTAAAATAATATTGGGGGAAATCGTAGTGTATACTATGGAATTGAAGATCCCAAAACCCAGCTGATATCAGTAGTGTAGTGTCGATAGGATTAGATGATGTAATAGGCTAGACTATTTTGATTTCTTATCTTTCGTGTCTATGTCCTGTACGGGGTAAAGTGTTGGACTGATCTTCAGTAGGAAGTTACTTTCCAGAACCTCACGTCATCAGTGTAAGGGCTTGTGTTCTTAAGTCATCAGCTGATTTTCGACATCAGTAGAAGAACGTTATACAAAGCTCAGCACCTTCGCAGTCAACAGCTGACTACACTCAGTAGATTATCTTATCAGCCGACTCAGACGAAGAAGACAGAGACTGCATCAAGTCTACTGTATCCGACAGGAAACGACCCAGCTTTTAACATCACTCGAAAGTCAGTAGAAGATCATATGAGGATAAGTGGGAGTCAATTCCGAGAAAGACCGATGTCTGACACATCTCACCTACCCAAACCTCGACAATGAGAAGCCGTCAACGCATTATCTGCTTTGACCAACTAAAGTTGCTCTCATGAACAGTATCAACAACTCTGCTACAACAATTCGAATATATGGCCGTTTTCTTTGGAAGTTTGTGACACGTGGCATCATCCTCTCCAACGGGTATGCCTGGGTCACGACTATAAATAGAGAAGAAAATCCGAGCTCCACGCACGGGATATAAAGGGATAAACGCTCAAACTTTCAAAACACTCTAGCGCATTCAAGAGAAATCCAGCGAAGAACTTGCTCAATAGAATGCTATTAGTTCTTCCCTCTAGAGTTTTTTAGATCCCTCTTCTCTAGCTAAGCTCAAAGTCATATCTATAGCTTAGATTTTCGAAGGAGTTCACTTTTAGTGATTGTTCTTATTGTAAGAACTCCTTCCTGTTGGAGAAATTCCCCTCCCCTTCAAACCTCGGTTTGATTTGTAAAAGTCGTTAAGGACTATAACTTAGAAGGGTCTGTCCAATGCACAGATGAGGTTGCTCAGATTAATCAACAAGACCTCCTGTTCAGCAGGACCGTGGACGTAGGATCTTGCGTATCCGAACCACGTTAAAAATTGCTTGTGTTGTTTACTGTTTTATTGCATTGCATACAAACTGATTACAAAATCATATCTTGCATAAAACGTATTCTTAAAGTGCACTAGCCAAAACTGTTTTGACTTGAGAAAATCACGTTTTCAAACTGAGACGAATCTTCGGGCCCCACACTCTAATCCGCACTAAAGTCTTCGACTGAGATTCAAGTACTGACAAAAGTCAGTAGGAGAGCTCAGTAGTAGGCTCACTCTCTGACCCGCGATCGAAGGTTATTATCTGGCACTGTTCATCAGTTGCATCCAACAGCTCAGCTGTCCTTCGCGTTTGAGAAAAGAAACAGTACTCAGGTGTATTCACCTCCCCCCCTCTTCACCTGACTCTCGTCTCCGGACCAACACACTTTGTACTCTATTTTATCACATTCTTGTTTTGTAACAGATTTAAAGTTTAATAATGATTTGGGATCTGTTTTCTTGTTCTTATTATAAACATTTGGTTTTATTTTTTTTATTTCTTTCATGCAATGCTGGCTACTTCTGCTGGTATTTTTTATGTGAATTACAAGATGGATGAAGTTTTTAAGATGAATGTTGATAACCGGCAAAAACTCCAACCTATCAGAGGTAGAGGAAAAAACAAACTTTATTGGAACGATAATGAGATTATGTTGCTGATTAGGAAGCTCCAAGAACTTGCTAGTGATTACATGTGGAAGACTGATTGTGGCTTTAAGAACAATTATATGATCGAGCTGCATAAAAGGATTTTGCTTAAGGAGCCTACATTCACAAAATAGGTTAACCCTCACATCGATTCAAAACTCAAATGGTTGAAGCACAAATATCATGCAATAAGTGAAATGCTCAAAGAATCTGGATGCTCGTGGAATGATGAAGAGCACAAAATTCAATGTGAAAAAAGAGTGGTATGATAATTGGGTGAAGGTAGTGATAATTGATTGATTACAAGAGTTTTTATTTGTCAAGTAATGTTGTATAGTTATGACCCATTGATGTAAATTGCAGAAGCATATTGAAGCTCGAAGAACTTGGGAAATGAGTTTTCCTTACTTGAAAGACCTTGATCTTGTGTATGGAAAGGACGGAGCAACTGGAAAGTACGTTGAAGATTTTGGAGATGCTGTGAATTATGTGGATGATTTGTTGAAGAATACCAATGCAAAGCTCAGTTGCACATTGGATGATCCAATCGAATTTGTTGAAGATAACTCTCCTGACCAACCTGTTGCTAACAAAACTGCTGGTAGCACAGACTCTTCGCGCAAGCAAAAACAATCTCACATGGTTACCAAAGAACCAAAAAAACTGAAGACTCTGGGCTCTTTTCAATCACAATTTGCTGAGGCTACAAAACAATTTACTTCTTGCATTGCTGGACTATCAACACACTTCAAGAGCATTGCTACTGTGATGGAAAGTGAAGAAGCTCGAGAATCAGAGTTATCTAATAGAAAGAAGACCATTATTGCAAACATTGGTGGTATTGGCCTTACTCGAGAAGAAAAATGGGCGGCAACAGATGTTCTTGCACAACACGGTCACAAATTGGAAGTCTTTTCTCAACTTGAAGAGGATGAAAAGTATGATTATATCATCGCTCTACTCTCATAAATAGCACGTCGTCTTGAACAATGTCCTTATCGTTAATATTTTTTGTGTTTGTTTTGGATATTTGATTATGCGATCATATCTACTACTTTGATTTACATTTCTTTTTTAACGGATTTTTTTATGTCAAGCTCACTGAGGTGGATCATATTCTCTATTTGTCTGTTACTAATGTATGTATTTATGTTGATACTGCCCCATTCTTTGCAGATCTATAATAGTTTTTTTTCCCTTCAATTTCATACTTAACTTACATATAAATATGTGGACGTAAGTTCCATGAACTTTATTCAAGCCTGAAGCTTTTTTGTTCAATTAATAACTCTAGGTAGGTTGATGAAGAATGATTATTCATAGTTGATAAAGTAGAAACTTTGAATATTTGAATAATGTAATCATAATAATAGCTGTTAAACCAAACATCATATTTTATAATCATACCTATAAACTAGTAAATACCAAGCACCTCTTAAAAAATAATTCATACACATTATCATACTCTTAACTATCATATTCATTACTATTACCATACCTAAATATACTACCAAGCATGCCCTAAATGAAATCTCATTCCAAAAATTTAGATTTTACTAAAACACAATTTTTTTTAAGTAAAAAAAAAATGATTATAATAAACATTTGTAAATACGTTACATGATTGCTTATGGTCAGGTCGTATCTATTGGCTATATTGTAGGATTTATTACCATTTCAACAGAAAGACCGAAGCTTTAATTAGCACAAAAGAAGCAATAATCGCGATCACCTTCCTTGTAAATCCACTTTTTAATAATTAATTAATTAATTAATAATAAAAACAAATCAGTCTGATCCGGAATATTAAGCACTGCCAAAATCCAGTTACACCAGCAGTAAAAGATCCCTCTCTCTCTCTTTCTCTCTCACACACACACACACACACACACACACACACACTCTCTCTGTAATCAAGAAATGGGGAGGCCTCTTTGCAGACACAAAGCAGGATTTGCCGGATTAGGATTCTGATGCCATCTGCGAATACACACAAGTGCATATTTTTATTAGTAAATAAAGGAATTCTATCAGAAACAGTTGTCAGGTGATTAATTCTTCCATCCTCAGTTATTTCTTATTTATATGCAGATAAATCAATATTTTTCTTTTGGGTTTTAATTCGTGGGTGTATTATTTCTGCTTTCGTAATTGTAAGGAACTGCTAATGTTGGGCTTGCTTTTGTTTATGTAAAGAGAAATACTTTGTTCAAGCCTTTTTCTCTGAGTTGGTGGGAACTTCTTTTGTGGGTAGATTTTGATTATATATATATTTTTTTGCTTTATTTCGAATTCTTGGATCTTGAAATTGATGGGTAATTCTTCTTGAATGTCCGTACAGAATTCAGTTTGAATATTGGGAAATAATCTGGAAAGCTGGTGATTATTGCTTGAATTTTGGAGAAAAATCTTCTTGATTTGGTGGGAATCCCATTATAGCCCATATTTATTGGGAAAAAAATACTTGATTTTGTATTTTTTGAGAGATTTCTTGGTGATTGGAAGTAAGCAAGTGGTAGAGTGGCAATGGAGGAGAAAAGAGTAACTACCGACAAGGTGGAAGAAGAAGAAGATGACTTCAGAAGCTGCTGCCAAGATGAGGATGAATTGAATTTGAAGGAGAAGGAAGAACATATGAAGGTTGAATCTGATGAAAATTTGGATGCAAGTTTAGTGAAAATGTATTTCAAGGGTGTTTCTATTACCTGCCCTGGTGATTCTGGTTCTAGGATTTCTGGGATTGGGGTTGTAATGGAGAGGGCAGGCTGTCATAGGCCTAATAAGGTCCAGAAGAAGCTTGATTTCTATGTAGAGGAGTTGGTTGCAGAGTATTTAGCATTGCTTGATGGTTTATCTGAGGCTATACAGCAGGATACAAGGCGGGTTTTCGCCTTTACGGATTCCAAACTCTTGCATAGTCAGGTGAGGAAATGCAAATTTTGTTGTTAAGGTTTTTGATAGTGCTGATCTTGCTTTATTGTTTATTAGAGTTTGTAGTTAGATTGACATCCTATATTCTATGTTTCTCATTCTTGTTATTTTTTAGATTAATTTAGAATCTATTATGAATTTGTTGCAGATTGTTCATGATGAGGTTGTTGAGAGTCCTCTTGTGGTTGCATTGAGACAAAGGGTCATAGAACAATCGAGTAATATCGAAACATTTGTGCTAAAACTCGTCCCATCTAATGATCTATACAAGGCCTTAAGTTTAGCTCAAGTAGCTGTTGGTATAGTCTCATTTCATGCTGATGGGGAGGAATCGACTGGGAACTGCTCGATTTGCTGTAAAGAGAAGCTTTCCTCGATGATGCTCACGATCAAATGTTCCCATAAGTTTTGCTCCCACTGTATGAAATCCTACGTCGAGGAAAAAACTCAGTCGAGTCAGGTGCCGATTAGATGCCCACAAATCGGATGCAAGTATTGCATCTCAGCTTCGGAATGCAGCTTGTTTCTTCCTGTTGCTTCGTATGAGTCTTTGGAGAAAGCCCTTTTAGAAGCAAATGTTGCAAACGTGAATAGAGTTTATTGTCCCTATCCGAGCTGCTCGGTTCTCCTTGACCCTCACGATTGCTTGTCCGCTAGGGCAAGTTCGTCGAGCCAGTCGGATAACAGCTGCGTGGAGTGTCCCGTTTGTCAAAGATTCATTTGTGTCGAGTGTGGGGTCCCGTGGCACTCGTCCATGACATGTGATGAGTATCAAAATCTCCCATTGGAGGAGCGGGACCCCTCGGATTTGACTTTGCATCATGTGGGACGAACTAAGAGGTGGAGGCGTTGCGTGCAGTGCCCGAGGATGATCGAGCTAACTCACGGTTGCTACCACATGACTTGCTGGTAAGATTCGAGTGAAACTTTAGTGTTTGTTGGTATATAGTGAAATTTTGGCATTCATGTCTATGATTATCGCATTATTTTTTGTGTTATACGTAAATATCTAGAACGTTCTAGAGTATTGCAGAATATATTATGATCTAACATGCTTGGCTTGTGTGGAAAGTAGTATGGTAAGATGCCTGACATGTTAATACTATTATGAAATATTTGCATTCATGTCTATGATTCTTGTGTTTTTGTTTCTTTAGATGTAAATGTCTTGAACATTCTAGAGTGGTCTAGAATATACTAAGTCATGTGGAAGTAGAATAGTGAAAAATGCACGATAAAAGAAGAGAAGGATGTATGTTTATGGTCCGAATCTCATCTCGTTCGATTGGTTTGTTCAGGTGTGGGAACGAGTTCTGTTACTCGTGTGGGTCTGAGTACAGGGAAGGCCGACAGTCATGCCAATGCTCGTTTTGGGATGACGAATATACGCAAGAGGCGCCAGCATATCCGACTCAAGAGCTCGAACAGTGGGCGTGGGACTCGTTCGAGTCTCTCCCGATGATGATGGACGCTTATTCAGATCAAGAGCGATCGCAACTGGCCTTGATTCAAAGGTTTCTCGCCGGAGGCTTCAGTTTGGATGACCAAACGCCTCATCAATCTCCTCCGCACTGTGCAGACTCGTATGCTGACGCTATGAAGGATCTCCATCAGCTGCCTTGGCTCGAGAGGTTCGTCTCCGTTATAAGCGATAATTACTACGAAGATTACATCCAATGATAGGATAGGTAGAGCAACTCACTCTCACACTCCTTTCTTCGTACTATTTTAGCTTCGTATAACCTTTCAGTCACGAGATCGTCCATATTCCACAATACACTATGGAAACATATTATTATTTGAAATTAAAGAAAGAAAAACTTCATTTCTCTCTGTTGTGGAGTGTGTTACACAAGAATCTTGTTGTAATTCAAGAGAGAGAGAGAGAGGTGTTTGAGCCATGAATTTATTCACTCTCTTGAGCAAACAACCTCAACAAGCAGAGTCAAAACTATGTGTTATTACAAATCAAGAAACTAAACACTAGTAAAAAAGAATCAAACCATCCAAATTACTATACAAGAAAACTAACTACTTACATTCAAGAATCTGAAACAAAGTTGTAGTCATAGAAACCTATCAGAAGAAGTGATGAGAGAGATCAACTCCTTAGCTATCCATGTTGCTCTACACAGTTTCTTTAGGCAGCCTACAAATTCCCTCTCCACTCTTGCTTGCTGTGCAAAATAATCTTGATACAAATTTGTAGACTAAAATTAGTTAACCAAATCTAAATGTGAAGCAATTTGAAGCATAATTTGGTTCTGCTTACCTGTACCCTTTGTAAGACTATACAAAGAAAATGAGGCTAAAATCTTCTCCTCCATACTAGTGCAGCTATCAGTTATGCATTCTATCAAACGGGGCGCGAATATTAAACAAGCTCCAACGCGTAGATCCTCATCTCCGATATAGGTGCTAATCCAACAGACTATAACAAGGCTAGCTTTAGCTAGAATTGGAATGCTATTAGCCATAGAATATGATAGAGCAGAAAGAAGCTTTCTATTTGTAAGTAGGGCTAATGCTGTTTTCCTCTCCCAATTTTCGCCCATTTCTTCATCTCCATTCTGACAAAAAACTCGTGTAAGAAGCACGTTATGGAAGTGATAGACGTGGAGAGTATGTTGGATTTCTCACCATGTTGTTAAAGTTGTAATCTTTAACACCTGCTCTTGTTAAAAGCCATTTGTCTAGCTCTTGTTCTCCGGTGTACGAAAAGTGGCCTCCTAGAATGAAGAGTGCTCTTGCTGCTTGGATTTGTATCTTTTCATCAAACACCCAACAATCTAATGCTTCCGTGATTGCATCTATTGCTTCTTCTCTGTACACACTGCATTCAGAAGCATCCCCCTAACAGATCACGAAAAGCCTATCACAACCAGAGTCTGATAAAGTGAATCAAGAAGGTGATAAAGTGCAAACCATGAGGTCTAGCTTGAGCAATATGACTGCAATGATAGGCCTTTCTTCTGCTCGCGATTTTTGGAGGCGTATCATCAAGACTTGTAGGGTGTTTAAGCAATTCCACCCCTCTTTAAGCCCGGATAGAAACTCAATTCTCTTGCTCCTCCTGTAGTCACGAAAAGATGAGATTTTAACAAAGATACGGACACGAGAACATGTACAAAATGGCAACCTACCTGCTAACACATAGTAACTCAGAGAGTAATCCAATGGCATTCCCTTGAGAGTTTGCCTTATTTTCAAGAATCATAAGAGCTAAAATCGCGTCTTTCTTCAAGTTCTTGATCAAGTAGTGTCGACAGCTCCCATCTGCACGTATGCAGTGGCGAAGAACAACAGCAGCTTTAGCCTTCTCATAAGCATCCCCCGCGTCCATTCTTCTAACCAATAAGCCTAACCCTCCTAAAGAAATGATTTGCTTCGCATTTTCTACATTCTTGTCTTCATCAAATCCAGTTAGAAGTTCGTTTAGGAAGTAGTATGCGGCCTCATGAGGACTGCATCTTACTGTGTAGAGGATCTGCAGCTGATCACCGAATTCAAGAACTCGAAGGACTAATGGAATCCACTCCATTGAAACCATCTGCTTCGCCTTCGGTTTTACCAAGTAGAGCAAAACTGCAGCTTTCAAGAATAGGCTGCTGCTTCTCAATAGCCTCAATGAGACAACCAGCTGGGAATCAGAAGCTAAAACACACTGCCTATTCGCCTCATTCTTACTCGCGATTTCTGCAATAATCGACACTGCAAGCTCTAAAATCTCATCATCGTTCGACATATAGAGAATCTCCAATATCCCCTGTATGACTGAAGCTCGAGAGAGTGAAGATTCAAGATGGGAATCACCATTACCATCCAGCCATGATTACGCTTACTACACGAATAGCGGCCTCACAATCGGTTAGGCTTTCGGACAAGCAAATTGTGGCAATGGCTCTATCGGTGCTACTCAAGTGAGAACCGAAGCTGTCTATTTCAAGCTTGGGTTTCTCATTGTTGGAGATGTAACTCCTTTGTGTTAGACACTCTACCGGTTCAGTCCGACAACCTAGAAACCGAAAATAATCCGATTTCTGGCTGGGGAATAACTCTGCCTTCTGCATTTCATAACCTAGACTAGATGATCTTCTATGAGTAACACCATTCTTCTGCTAAAGTAAAACAACATGGAATTATTACAACACTTTAAGTAGTAGTATTAGATTATATGCATATGCATGCATGTATATATTACATGAGCAACACCTTTCTTCTGCTAACAATTGAACAAATGAATTATAAATATTTCCTCTAACGTAGTATTAGATTATATATATGCATAAAGGTAATAAATATATATATATAGCTACTCACTTCTATATAATTGTAGTGTTTAACATCTTCCTCTGCATTATTATACTCTTTCTCTTCCACCTTAAAATCCCATGCGTTTCTTAAAGCTCCATTCTGATCATCAAAATCCAATGAATGCTGCTTCATATTTGTTCCAAAAACTGCTTCACACCTATAACAAAACCACAATTTAGAACATGATTTTTCCCCCTCTAAAAAATGAGATAAAGATGCAAACTCACAGCAATTTACTACTGGATGAGTGATATGAAGTAGAAGATTCAGACGATTTCCTCCTCGAACGAGCCAATTTGGAAGGCAACGGAACGGTAGGAACAGAAGGGGCTTGAGCTCCAACTTTAAGCCACTCTTTGTAATACAAAGCAAACTGAATTGTTCCCACATCCATTTGCTCATTATACTGCTGACTCAACACTTTGATCTTCCTCCCTCTTTCAGCCTCATCCAATCTTGCAACACAATCAAGCTTCTTATTATACCAAATCTTGAGATGAAGAAGATGAGGGAGAAAGAAATGGCCCCACAACTCCGGAAGCAAATGGGTTCGAGCAAGAAACGGTGAATCACAAAAAACCTGCAACAAATGCTTAGCTGCAATCTTATCGCTCCTCCCAATCTTATAAATGATTGATAAGTAGAGATTCGAACAAGCCGAGAGATAAGAGTTCGTTTTCCGACAAGAATCATTAGTGGAGTCTAAGGATGTAATAACGCTCAAAATCTTGATGCAATTCTGCAGTGAATCCAAATCAATTTCTCTCATCTCCGAATTCTCAACTAATTTCTCGATTCTCTCAATACCCATTTCAAACCGAGCAAGAATCTCACTATCCAAACCCTTCTTCCTCCTCCTCTCGAAGCAAGAGCGGCATTTCGCGCGAAGATTAGCCCGAAACCCGACGTCCTTCAGATACTGCCCAACGTACCCACTCAAGATGGCAACTATAGCCTTAATCGCCACGTCATCAATCGCGGGCTCGTCTTTAGAAGCCCGATCCGATCCCGGCCCGCTTCTTCGATTGGAGAATACGGAAGACCCGGAAACGGAGCGGGCCTTCTCGGTCCGGTTCCGGCTAGGATCGAAGCTTCTCCGATCATGGCAGATGTAGATAGGGAGAGTGATTGATTCTTCGCGATTGTTTCTCTCTCTGAATTTGACTTTCTTGGTGGAATTTTTGGGCTGGAATCCGTCTTGGGAGAGGAGCTTATGGAGGGACGCCATAGGAGGAGGTAGGGTTTGAAGCAGAGGAGTAATTGTGACATTGTTTTGGAGTGGAGGAGGGGATAACGGAGGAACAAGAATCGGACAAATTTGACGAAGTTGAGGTGAGGACGGAAGTGAGGACAAGATTACAGCCTATTCCCAAGCTTTATCTTTTTCACCGCCATTAAAGCTGTTGCAAATGTAACTTTTCATTGGTTAAAAATTGGATCTTTGTTGTCGATTTTGGTGTTTGGTTCTGGGTTGAAGCAATATAAAATGATGTGGTTTGCTAACTAAAAGATGATTAGCGTCGGAACAATCTGCACAGTTTGAAACTATTAGACTAACAATAGTACTACTTATTCCCTCCAAACTACCTCTCTCTCTCTAAATTCGTTTTGGAGCTAGAAAATGAACACTAAACACTAAACTTTCAAATTTCATATTGGGTCATTGTAAAACATTCTAATATAACACGATGTTCGAATTATTATATCTGAAAATTGAATATGCGTCACCACCATCATTTGTATGTTTTTTAAAATATCTTTTACTTCTATATTTCTCATATTTAAGTATATTAAATTTTTATTTGTAAATTATATTTAATTATTTACATATACCCAACTATCATATCCTAAATTTTCAGAATATATTATGAATTGTATAATATAATATCGTTCCTCATATCTGGTGGCCATACAATTATTTAGATTTTACCATTTCAGTTGCAACTATTAAACATTTAAACTATACATTAGTTATTATTATTCCCTACAAAAACTGTGCAGATTATTTAGATTATTGGAGGGGAAATTTTGGTTTTGGTCCTTTTAATATGTGATGTCTATCTTTTATTTTTATTTTTTTAAAATTATATTATGTTCCTTTTTCAATCCTAGAATATTTTCACTTGTCCCTTTTCTTATTTTTTGAATAATAATGTCTTACGTTTTGTTACCAGCAACATTTTTAAGTTGCTGCTAACACAAAAAAATCACCACTAAATTTGGTGAGGGCTGGGCTGCATAGTATGCGTACATCCTCAATAAAAGATTTTTTTTTAAATTATCATATTAAAAGAACGCCACCACAACAAATAATAAAAAAACAAATACAAATCATATTATAAGATCAAAATCGAGATTTTATCACAAAGTCGAAACTCAAGTAGTAGTAATTTAGTGTAAGTGAACCTAACTTGAAAATGAGTAAACACTTTGTTTTTTCGTTTTCTTAGGCCTACTCCCAACTAACTCGATCGTGGAAATAATGAGTTTTGAAATTACTCCAAAGATTTAATAAGATATGAGAGAGAGAGAGAGAGAGAGAGTGGTGGGGCGGGATGAAAATAGTGTGGGAGTGCGTGGCGTATTTAAATTGCTTGTGTGGAAAGTTGGGTGAGTAAAAGTTGATGTGGACTTAAAATGAAGGTTTGTCTTGTTAGCGCATGTGATAACTTTCAACCTCAAGGGCCCCTCCATTAATTAACATGCAACATTCCCCCTTCGGAATGTAATGCTCATACTTGTTCGTGGGCTGATTCAAAATTAAAAATTAGGGGACGTTGGTTGAGTCCGCCCCTATTTATGTAAATTGACAATTGAGTACTCTCAATTAATTTTATTAGTAAGGTTTCTTGACTCGGGTTTCAGTTATGATTCGTGTAAAACCGTAAACTGACCCACAAATTAAAGAGATGGACTATTGTGCATCATGTTGCACATGCGACATGATCTAATTGTCCAATTTTGACTCATGTTTGACCCGTTGACTCATTTTGACCCATGTGTTTTGACCTATTTTTTTTTCATTTTTTTTGCTTTTTTTTTCTTTTTTCGTTTTTTCAATTTTTTGTCTTTTTTTCGTCTTTTTTGTTTTTTCCTTTTTTTTGTCTTTTTCGTTTTTTCATCTTTTTTTTTTTTTTTCGCCTTTTTCATTTTTTCATCTTTTTTCATTTTTTCGCATTTTTCGTCTTTTTCTTTTTTCCGTCTTTTTCGCCTTTTTCGTTTTTTTTTTCTGTCTTTTTTGTTTTTTTCTTTTTTTGCCTTTTTCGTTTTTTGTCATTTTTCATTTTTTCATCTTTTTCGTTTTTTCCGTCTTTTTCGCCTTTTTTCGTTTTTTTTTTGTCTTTTTTCATTTTTTCGCCTTTTTCGTCTTTTTCGTTTTTTTTTTTTTTCGTCTTTTCGGAAATACAAAGAATGACACGACACTTTTTTTTGTTTATTCGTTTTGAAATACAAAAAAAAAAATCAATTTTTCCCCTTTATTATAAGGACGAGAGTGTCACTCTTTCTATACAAAGTGTCGTTTGTTATAAATAATGACACTTTTGTTCGTTTGTTCTAAACAATGACACTTTCATTCGGGACAATTGACACTTTTGTTTATTACGATTGACACTTTGGGTAACATTTCTGATTATTATGCTTCATATTGATTAGTAGATGAAAGTGACACGTTCCTTAATTCTGAGTGCCAATTTACTTCAGTGTGATTGACACTTTAAGATAAATGACACTTTCGTTCGTTGTAATTGACATTTTTTTCATAAACAAATCGCATTTTTAAAAAAAATAATTGATATTCAATAAATGATATAAATGACACTTTATTCAAATACAAATGACACTTTTGTTTGTTACGATTGATACTTTGGATAAGTAACAAATGACACATTTATCATTACAAATAATGACACGTCTTCCTTATCAAAAAAATTAGAAAAAAAAAATATTTGTTAAGATTGACACTTTTGTTTGTTACGATTGAGACTTTCGTATGCAAAGAGTGACACGTCCGTCCTTAAAATAAAGAGGAAAAAACGTTTTTAAAAAAATGATGTCATGCCGACGTCGACGGATCAAACACGGATCAACGCGAGTGCCAAAATTGGGTAATTGGATCACGTTGCACACAAGTTTTTGCCCAAATTAAATGTTGTGAATAAATCATGGGCCCATGGTATTATTTTAGGGGAAGAGTGTGTGGTTTATTGGTCAAGATTGAAGGACCAAATATAGTGTTTAATGTTACTTTTTATGAAATTATTAGTAGGGGTAGAAAAGACTTGATCTAGAAATGGAATAAGACATAGTTTGCAATAAACAAGTGTTTGAATACAAGTGGAGACTTACTGATAGATGAAGAGTCCAATTGGTTGGCTCAAATCAGGAGAATTGACAAAACCACTCAGAGAAGTGCATCTGCTGGGCTCTCTCTCTCTCTCTTATCTCATCCTGTGGTTTGCTTAATGCATGACTGCATATGTATTATGTGCCCCACTCCCTCTCATTCCCATATCCCATTCTTTTTTTTTTTATTTAGTACTCCCTCTATCTCTATTTTATATATATATATATATGCACATTTGCTTTTTTTATATAGATTAAAAAAATAATTTAATGATATGAAAGTTAGATAAATATTGGTATTGGAATTTAATTAATTAAAGTAAATTACTAAAAAGTTAATATCATAATTATATTTGCTATTATAAAAGTTGGATAAAATAGTTTTTTTCAATATTATCATATTAATTAGATATATTAAAATTGGTGAAAGATTTAGTTAGATACAAAAAAATTGCTAATAAACATATAGATTTAAGACATACAAAAAAGAATATATATTTGGGATAGAGGGAGTAATATTTTTTAATTCTACAAGCAATCAATAAAGGTTGATTTTCGAACTTATTTTGTTGAAATTCTGAAATCGCATAAACTTTGGGAATTTGACCAAACAAATTCTAACAATATTTAATAAAATTCAAATTTGTATTAGGTTCAAATTTGTACTTAGATCGTTCACAAACTTCTTTATCAATTTGAAATTATAAGCGGACCCAAAAATATAAATTAGAAGGCAATATCAAAAAGAATTAGAAATTTACAATTTAAGAGGACGAAATAATAATTTTTTCAATACTCTTTTGGTCTTTCATAATAAAAAAAGGTAAATTGAATTTTTTTTACTCCCCAAACTATGAACATTTGACTAATTTGATCCCTAAATTGACCAATTCATTTAGTAAATGACCAAATCATCCACGATCTTATAATTTGGGGACAAATAAATAAGGGACTGAAAAATCTAATTTATGTTGATGGGCGTATCTTTGATATTATAATAATTGTCAAGATATTTATGGGCTACTTATAAGGCCCAAATAAGTGGAACTAATAATTGGAGCCCAAGCCCAACTAATACCACAAGTGAAGCCCAAACCATCTCCAAATAACATTCAAATCACTTTCCACTCTACCGACTGAATAAAAGCAAAAAAAAAAAACAAAAACATTACTATATTTTATTAAATTGGAGACGAAGTTTCGTGCGGGGCCCACCGCCTAATAATTGTAATTAAGAATAATATATTTTGTTTTTCTAAAGATAAAACAAGAAAGAGAAAAGAAAAGAAAGCAAAATGGTTTACGTAAACTATGATGAGAGAAGTGACGGCAGAAGGGGCGAAGAGAGAGAGAGGGGAAGCCGACAGCCGAAGCGTGGCGTCACCGTTTTCGTCACCCGAACTACTTCATCTGCCAACGAACACACTTACACGTAATACCCCTTTCTTAATAATTAATTTAAATCCAAATAATTAACACCTCACTGGTAGGCCCGACCGCAACCACTCTCGTCCATAGTCCGGTCACCCGCTCCGGATCGGTGGGCTTTTCAGTTTAATTCTTCTTTTTTAATCAATTTCGTCGGAAAATCACAAGAAAAATTCAATTGCTATCGTTCTAGAGGAAATTATTCGATGTTCTTGTATATTATTCATACGTATTTTGAATTCGATTGTGCAGCACCATTTATGAGTTAGAATTGAGTATGTCCCACAACAGAATTGTTCGAAAACGAGTGGATGCAACCCGCGATCCGTGTTCGGACCCGAATAGATTAACGGGTCGTGGTTAAAGCAACAAGTGGCGATTGTAAATCAAAAGTTTCTGCAGTCTACTTTCGCAATTTCTTTGATTCCCATCACTAAAAAAATTCATTACACCCTCGTGGGACCCGCTTTGGACTGTGTGTTTCCTTGAATTCTAAGCCTCCTTGGTGGTTGCCCTCTGAATCTAGCATAACACTTTGTTTTCTTGATAGCAAATTCTCCACCTTTTCGTGACTAAGGTAAGAATTTCTTGAATTGTTTGATTTCCTCTTCCAATTCTTGAATTTTTTTCTGAAAAAAAGTGTTGCTTTGCTTTAAGGGGTTGATTGGATTTGTGAGGCGTGCTGAGTTGCAAAGAATCAAGAATATATGGAAGGGCAAATTTAAGTAAAAACGTTTGTTTGATGTAGTTTTGAAATTCTCTTAACTTTGTTGAAAAGGGAGGAAAGTATGTGATTCTCGTACTGAGGGATTTTGGCCGTGTGTTGGTTCCTTCTCTATGATGATTCCCTATTCTTTAGCTTTATGGAAGAGTGAAAGGAATTTGATGGTGTTGTCAAATCATTGCTTGATTTTGATTAGGACATGATATATTTGGGTATTAATTTGTGATTAAGTTTAGTTGAATGGATATGAGGTCAAGACATCATAAGTAGGATTCTTGTACATATGTTGGTAGTAATGGAGAATTCCACTGAACCATCTTCATGCACTAGCTTCACCTCATCCTCCCTTTTATCGAACGGATCAACAAACAACAAGGCGTATCCATCCGCTGGGTCGGATCCCGGGTTGAATCTTGAAATCATCAGTTTGAGCAAGTTGAGTAGTAATCTAGGCCAGTTGTTGTCTGAACCCGATGGCGATTTCACTGATGCGGAGATTGTAATAGAGGAGAATACTGTTGGTGTGCACCGGTGTATTTTAGCTGTTAGGAGTAAGTTTTTCAATGAACTTTTCAAGAAGGAGAAGTTTGTGGGGAAGGAAGGGAAGCCGAGGTTTTACATGGCTAATTTGTTGCCTTATGGGAAGGTTGGGTATGAGGCTTTTGTTATATTCTTGAGCTACTTGTATACGGGGAAGCTTAAGCCATCTCCGGTTGAGGTGTCCACGTGTGTCGATAGTTTGTGTGCTCATGATGCGTGCCGGCCTGCTATCGACTTTGCTGTGGAGTTGATGTATGCTTCCACCATTTTTCAGGTTATGGAGCTTGTTTCTCTTTTTCAGGTAACAACTGTCTAATGAATCTATTGTGCTTATCTTCTATATCTTTGTTTCCATAGATTTAAGGTGTCAATTGTTAATGACTTATGATATGATATGTTTGAATTATGTGTATTTGGGGGAAAAAATCATTTTTGGCCCCTTATCTTGGCGCCCGATTTACTTTGACCCATTATTTTGGTCGAGTCCAATTTTAGTCCGTTAATTTGGCAAATTGTCTATTTTTAGTCCGTTTCACAAAATTGGTCAAATTTGTCCAATTTTGGTCCTTTATGTAAATAAAAAAAATTAAAAATCTTATTTTTAATATTATAATATATTTGTAATATCAATTTTCATCTCTTTATATTATAAATGTCCAACTTTAACCTACTACGTTTAAAAAAGATCCAAAAATGAGGTTGATTATTTTTCTTAATATGTATTTGTAAGATTTTCTTAATTATTCGGGTCTATATCTGGGCCGAATTTTCTATTTTGTTTATACTGTTTGTCGAATAATTTTAGAAAATTCTGCTCGGAGATAGACTCGAATAATTAAAAAAAATTCTAAAATAATAAATATAAAAAAAATCAACCCCTTTTTTTAACATAATGGGTTAAAACTGGACATTTATAATATAAAAAGATGAAATTCGATATTACAAATCTATTCTAATATTAAAAATTTATTTTTTAAATTTTTTTTATTAACTCACGGACCAAAATTGGATAAATTTGGTCAATTTTATAAAACGGACTGAAAATGGACAATTTACCAAATTAATGAACTAAAATTGAACTCAACTAAAATAACGGACCAAAGTGAATCAGGTGCCAACATAATGGGCCAAAAATGATTTTATCCCTGTATTTGGCAAATAAGAATCATTTGTGGGAACTCGTACTTTTGCTAATGAAATCATCCTGGTGATTCTGTTCTTGCAAACTTAGATATGAATATGAATCTTGAGGTGTTTTAGATGGATAAAGAATTTGCATTCGTAAAATATTAGTCGACTAGAAATTGGAAAACGCTATACGGGCTGAGCTTGTATTTAAAGCTTTGGATATATTCATGTGTACTAGTTAAAACTACATAGATATATTTGAGGTGTTTTAGATGGATAAAAAGTTTGCATTCGTAGTCTACTAGTCTACTAGAAATGGAATTTTTTTTTTTTTGCATGGAGATTAAAAAAGTTGTTTGTTGTGTGTAAAGTAGTATAAAGTAGTGAGGTCCACTAGAATATATTAGAGTATTATTTTAAACTTAAAAAAATGGACTACTGGAGTGGGACAACTCGAAAAGGAAAGATGAACTAATGAAGTGGGACAGAGGGAGTACATGCTAAGCTTGAAGGTTAAAGCTTTCGATATAGTAATGTGTGTTAGTTGAAACTTGAATACATAAATATGAATCTTGAGGCGTTTTAGTTAGATAAAGAGTTTGCATTCGTAGTCAATTAGTCGATCAGAAATGGAAAACGTAATGCGTGCTGAGCTTGAAGGGTAAAGCTTCGGATTTATTAGTGTGTATTAGTTGGAAATTGAAGGCATTAATATGAATCTTGAGGTGCTTTTACATGGATAAAGTGTTTGCATTCGTAGCCTATCAGTCGACCAGAAATGGGAAACGCTACGCGTACTAAGCTTGGAGGAGTAAACCTTTTGATATACTAATGTGTGTTTGGTAGTTGAAACTTGAAAGTGTTTCTCTTTTCTGCACCTTTGCTTAAACTTCTGGCATTCAGTATTTTAATCTTAAATTGCAGCGCCGCCTTCTTAATTTGATCGGAAAGGCCATCGTAGAAGACGTCATCCCCATTCTTACAGTTGCATTCGACTGCCAATTGAGTCAGCTTCTCACCGTGTGTGTCCACCGCATAGCTCAATCCGACCTAGAGTCAATCTTCATCGACAAACTTCTCCCGTCTACCGTTGCAGAGGATATTAGACTTCTACGTTTTAATCTCCAACCCGAGCAAGCTCCATCCACGGACCCTACGCTCGAGAAACACATCAGGCGAATCCACAAGGCGCTCGACTCTGACGACATCGAACTCGTCCGACTTCTTCTCACCGAGTCGGATTTAACCTTGGATGATGCTTGTGCTCTTCACTACTCGGTAGCATTTTGTGATCCGAAGATAGTAACGGAGGTGCTCAGTCTTGGCCTTGCAGACGTCAACTTACTAAATTCGCGGGGCGATACTGTTTTACACGTTGCTGCGAGGCGGAAGGAGCCGTCGATTATAGTGTCGCTTTTGACGAAGGGGGCGTGTGCGTCGGAGCCGACTAGTGACGGGCAGAGCGCGGTGAGTATTTGCAGGAGACAGACGAGGCCGAAGGAGTATCAGATGAAACGGGAGAAGGGGCAGGAGGCAAACAAGGATCGGATATGCATAGATGTGTTGGAGAGGGAGATGCGTAGGAATCCAATGGCTGTGGATGCTTCTGTGCTTTCCCTTGCAATGGCGGATGATCTGCAGTTCAGATTGCTCTACTTGGAAGATAGAGGTAAACTTGTTTGTCTACTTTACTTCTGCTTTATTTTGAGTTATAAGTCTAGTGATCATGCCATACATAATGACCATATTTGAACTTCATTTTCTAACAGTGGCATTTGCAAGAATGTTCTTCCCCACAGAAGCCAAGTTAGCAATGGAGATTGCGTACGCTGAGACCACCTCGGACCTTGCGGGTCTTCTAGCTTCGCGAGGTTCGAGTGGGAACTTGATGGAGGTCGATTTGAACGAGACACTCATTTCGCAGAAGAAACGGCTCATCTCAAAAATAGAAACCCTCTCGAGAACAGGTATAACTTATCACACTGAATTTCAAGAACCAAGCTTACTCAATAAATGCACTTTCTTGCAATTTGTGATTTATTGCAGTTGAGTTGGGGCGGCGGTATTTCCCCCATTGCTCGCAGGTGCTGGACAAGTTCATGGAAGACGACTCGGGCGACGCGGTGTACCTGGAGACGGGCACCCCGGAAGAGCGGAAAATGAAGCGGATGCGGTTCATGGAGCTCAGAGATGAAGTTCATAAGGCTTTCAACAAGGACAAAGCTAAGCTTCACCGCTCCGGATTTTCCTCATCATCATCCTCCTTAACTTACAAAGTATAGATTTTACAAAGGATGATGCTGTTTTCAATACTACTTATTTCTACTCCTATAGAGCTGCGTCTTTGTCCCAGTTTTAGAATATGTGTTAATTAAGGGATCAATTTGAGTGATTTTTAACTAATTTATGAAAATCGGTAAATCTTATTATTAGGAATAACGTGAATATCATCATTTTTATTTTGAGACGCACTATTATAAGATCGACGGAACGTGTAGAAAGAATGATATGGAAAATAAGATGGGTGGGAACAAAAAAAAGAAAGGAAGGTTGCACGTAGGTCAAGCTCATGAATTTTTGTGTTTTATTATTTAAGGTTATTATCCCCTAAATACACGAACTTTATTCAAATTATTGTTTTGCACACGAACTTTAAACACAACAAGAAATTCGTCGTTCCGTCGGTAATAAATTTACCGACGGAAATACGGCGTCGGGTCAGGCTTTGTCGGTAAAATTTACCGACGGATTACCGACGGAATTTACCGTCGGGAGAATGTCGCCGGTCATTCTGTTGGAGGCGTAATCACCGACGATTTACCGACGGAATATATCCGTCGATAAATTTACCGACGGAAAATTCTGTCGGCAATTTTCTTACTGTACCGACGGATTCCGTCGGTAATCCTTTTTTTTTATTTTTTCGTACCCAGTTCTCGACAACCTGTATTTTTTTACCAACCAACACAACACATACATATAACTATTCAAATCAAGTTCAAACCCAAACCGAAATAGAAATATAAATATATAAATAATAAAATCCAAATATTCAGTATATATACATAAACATATATAAGTATATCATAAAGAGGTGGGAGGAGGGAATTGGTTGCTGTCGTCTGGAGGGTCTCGTCGGCTAGAGGAACCCATCAACGCCATAAGCTGGTCCATCTTCGCATTCATGAATGTGACTTGCTCCTGGAGGGTCCTCCTAGCTGCCGACTCCTCCTCCAATCGGCGCATGATCTCGGCGTTGCTCTGGAAAGGCCCAAGTGAAGAAGTAGAAGAGTGGCTGGCGGTGTTGATGTAGCTGCTCCCTTCCTCGCCGAAACCGTACAACTGCTGCTTCTTGTCCCGAACCCCTTCCAACCGCAGATAAATCGCATTTTTATCCGCGTTGGGGCCTTCTTTAGCAGCAATCCGCTCCACCTCTGTCTATTACAATATAAAAATAGAAATTAGTCAAACTAAGAATTCTAGAATAATATTCTATATATTGTAATTGGGTGCTTACATGAAGTCTCGCCGCCTTCATGTTGGAGAAGTCTCCACCTTTGTAATGGAGACTCTGGAAAGTGTCAAAGGCGGTGGACTCTAAGGAGCATCCCCTCTGAGAAGCATATTCATCACATGCATAAACAAAATTATGTCAAAACAAAGACATAAGAAACTAAAAACTTATAAAATGAGACTTACCATGTGATCGGGAGTACCGTAGTGGCCGAGGGACCCTCCTTTGTGCTTGCTCATCCCGGCGGCCAGCACCGGGAAGCGATCTCCGACTTTTGGAGTACCTCTGGCCGCATCCAGTACTCGTTGAGGGCCTCCCACCTCTCTATGTTGATATAGTCCGGTTTTTTAGGGCGGACCTTCTTCATTTCGAAGTGTCAATCACTGAACCTCTTGGACGTCTTCTTCTGCCACATGTGGTGGTGGCTGGCCCGGTCCTGGGCCAACAGCAGCAAGTGCTTCTCGCAATTTACATATTTATACATGTTAGATACAAGTGAATGCTAAATTATAAGATTGTGAACTTAAAAGAAAAACTAACCTTAAATTCCTCAAAATACTGCTCCTTAATTTCAGGAGGAGTCAGCTTCCAAGTGAACCCAGTCGGGTTATTAATCTTCTTAAAACACTAAACGATTGTCGAGGCCAATCCAGATGGCTCAAGCAATCGCCTATTATTGAAAAATGGTTAATCCAAGTTATAGTTGATATATTTAAAAGTAATAAAACTAATTATTACATACCCCTCAGGTGAAATCTCGAAACAACGGCGGCTATCGACCGAGTAAGAATCGGTAGAACCCTGATAGTGGCCAGCCGACTCAGGGGGACTGCCCCCATGGCCAGACGACGATGGGGGTGCTCCACGCCCAGCAGGAGCTGATATAGTCCTGCCGCCACGACCTCTGGGAGGCGCCATGTACTTGAAAACAACGAATAATCATTAATTGCTTTTGACCAAAAAAAGCTCAAAATTGCTTTTAAAACCTGTAAGTTGTACTAGTCATCACTAAAGTCTTCATCTTCTGATGTCAGAACATGTTCTTCTTCATCATCATCTCCTTCGTCAAAATCTTCCTCATCGAGTTCTATTGTTTGACGTGGATGAGATAATGTTATATCAGCTTCTACTGTCGTGTGGTTACGTACTGGTGGGTTTCGAGGTCCAGGCACCAACACCGTGAGAAACATGAATTGATCCTTCATGCACATGCTAGGCGGCAGATTGTAAGGAGTTAGAATAACTGGCCACAAAGAGTATTATTTCCCAAATTGAGTAAATGTTTGAAAATCGTCTGTAGAAAGACCTAATCTAACATTTCAAATCTCCGAGGCAAAATCAGGAAACGTCGAGTCAAAGTGCTTCCATGCTGGAGAGTCTGCAGGATGACGCATCACTCCATCGTCCACTGATGAAGCATGCCAACGCATGTGAGGAGCATTTGCATTAGATGCATACATCCGCTGGAGTCTATGGGATACAGGAAAGTAGTACATTTTCTTAGCGGCCACTAATTTTTTCTTCCATTTCCTACTAGATTTCTGAATTGTAATCTAAATATCGCGAGGTACCGCAAAACTTACAACTCTCCAGTTCATTATCTTCCCGCCAATAGATCATGCAGGAATTTGGACAACAGTGAATCTTCTCTACCGGCAACCCCATGCCACTAAGCAATCTCTTAGACTCGCTGAAGTTATTAGGAATCAAATTTCCTTGGGGAAGCATATTCTTGATCATTTGACTCATCCTATCATAGCCCCTCTGTGACATATGATTCTCAGCCTTCAAGTTCATCATTTGAACTGCTGCAGACAATTGTGAGTAGGTCTCACAACCAGGCCACAACTCCGTGTCGACTACCTGCAATATTTCATTGATCTTGCTTGCTTCATTATTTGGCGGCTCCTCAATATCCGCATCATTATAATTTGGCCCAGCATGATCCATTACCATCCTCTGATAGGAGGTCATTTTGCACATTTCTCGTAGCTTGCTCATTTAGAGTTACGTGTTTTTCCCCATGAGATGACCAAACTTTATAATTTTTAACGAATCCCTTCATATAAATGTGCTCTCTTACAACTTGTGTAGTCAAAAACAACTTATTCTTACAATTTTTACACGGACATCTAATTTTTTCTCCGTCCGTATAAGCTGTCTGACTACTTGCCCAATCAATGAAATCCTCAATGTCATTCACAAATTGAGGATTCAATGAACCGTCTACTGCCCACCGTGTATACATCCACGAACGACTCATTATTTCAAATCCTGATTAATATTGTTCACTAAAACTTCTAGACTCACTCCAATCCTGTGTAAACACACGAGCATTAATTATGTTTTTTATTTTTGGAAAATATAGGAAAAGTCATTTGTAAAGGTAGCTGTGGCGCATGGTTATCGCGCTACTATACCTTACAATTATATTGTGATTAGTGGAAATTGTAAACTATGTTTTTTATTCTCCAAATGTCTGCCTAAATTATTGTTTTAGCTAATATTTAGCTAATAGCTAAGTTTAGATTTTAACTGGAAACATAGCAGATCTTATGTCCATGTGGAAGGCTACATACTATCTACCCAAACTACATTAATAATATCTTCACCCTTTTTAATAATGAGAGATGCTGGACAATAAACAAAGCACAAGACAATAAACAAAAATTTACAGTACATAACAATAAATCATGAGAAGGAAACAACAGGTACTGTAGCTACCAACAAATCAGTTTCTATGACTAGATTCGATTCCCTATTAATCTGTTAGAACTGAAGTCCTAGCATTGATTATACCTCCTACTTGTATAAGAATATTGTAAACCGAAAATGATATGAACTTGATTACCTAACAGCTTGATGCCCGAGACTTCTTGGAAAACAAACAGCAGGGAAGGAGCTCCAAAGGCAACGGCGGCGACGGCGTATTAGTTACTTATGACTTCCTGAAGTGCCAGATTCAGCTCATGTGCAGACTTGGCAATAGAACCCCCTCTTCTGCAGAACATAACAATAGATAGAATTTCATATTCTGATCCAACTTGAAGTAGTTTTATCATTAGAAGAACATACCTTGAAAGAACAGGAAGGGAGTGTTACGCGACGGCGTGGAGGAGGCAGCGACCGCGACGGCGACGGCGTGGGTGGGGGGGGGCAGCGTCGGCTGCGGCGTAAGGGGAGGCGGCGTCGGCGACGGCTCAGGGGCGGCGGCGCGGTTCGAATTAGCAGCAAATTGTCTTTGCCTCAGCGGGCTTACGCCCGTATATCAAATTAGGTTGCACCGACGGATTTACCGATGGATTTTTCCGTTGGTAAAAAAATTATGAAAATTTTAACAAATTAAAAATTAAATTTCAGCTTTGCCGACGGAATTTTCCGTCGGCAATGAAAGAATTAAAAAAAAAATTCATAATTTAACGACGGATTTTTCCGTCGTTACCTTGAAATTGAGGATTTAAAATTCCGTCGGTAAGCCGACCCATGTTTTTATTCCGTCGGTAAATTACATAATTTTTGTAATGAAAATCCGCATGTAAATACATGAACTTTTATTTCAATTCCACCGTTAAACTTTCCGGCAAAATCGATTTTGACAAACAAATTTCGGTCCGACGTGTTCTGCACACATGACAACTTAGTCACAAACTTTGAAATTTTTGGCTTCTTATAAATACACAAACTTTATACTCCCTCCGTCCCATTCGACTTGCCTAGTTTTCCTTTTTGAATTGTCCGTCATCGACTTGTCTAGTTTCCAAAAAAGGAAGCCTAATCATTACACAACCTACCATTTTTTTCTTTGTGGGGCCTACCTCTTTTACACACAATCACACACTCATCTACACACAACCATCCACTCTTCTTAATCTCCGTGCCCAAAAGAAACAAAACAAGTGAAATGGGACGGAGGGAGTAATAATTTTCTTTTTACACATAGACTTTAAATTTCATTTTAACTTGCACATACACTTTGTTTTTTATTTCAATTCCATTTTCCTACACTAAAAGGGTATTATAAATTATAATACCTATAATTCCTAAATTATTTAAATTGGCTGGATTATTAATATCAGATTATGTGAAAATAAATTGTGCTTTTTTAAAAAAAAAAAAGTCTTCTCGGCTACATTGGTTGGATTCTTAATTTTTCTGAAAATTAACTTTATCAAGAATTCATCTAGAAATTTAATTATGTATAAAGTCGTCATTATTATGTAGATTTTTAATTGTACAAAGTCATCATTATTATGTACTATAACTTTAATTAGAACTGATATAATTGTGGAGGGCAATTTAGCAGTTTTTTAGTTAATAATCCTAACCATTCAATTCAAATGGAATAATATATTATACTTTAACAGAAGCAGCAGGCCACAAGCAAAACTTGACTTAGAGAGGAGTCGAGAAACATATCACTGATTTCATCATCCAAACATTAACCACTGAAAGAATATTGTATGTGTGTAACAAGCCAAGAAACAACATGTTCATGTAAAAGTACAGAAAGAATATCGGCATTGCATTGTTCAAATCCAGAAATGAAAGGAAAGCATAACTAAATTACATCACCACTTAGTCAAAATCACAAGTAAAACTCGTCAATTTTTTGAATGGTGGAGAGGTCAGTCGTAGTCCCAGAAACTCTCCTAACATAGATAATTAAGAAGGATAAAAACAGATTAGCAATGAAGGATAACAGTAAAGCACTATTCTTTCAACCAGAGCCCCAAGTCACACTGGCAGAACACAAAATAGACCTAAAAAACAAGGCAGTTCCTGAATAAGAAAATTCTTTTGTAAATCCAAATCGAGGGCATATCTCAAAAGAGGCAACTCCAAAACCAATCACAAAACAACAGTATGTAAATCCAAACAAATTCTAGTAAGTTTCATATAAATTCAGTTTGCAAGAACAACCTAAATCTACAAAAATCTTCTTCGGTTTTATCAATATTTATTTATGCCTTACGAAAAGTAGAATAGTAAAAAAAAAGCATCAGAAATACATGCAGTTGAGCTACCTAGATTTGGCAAAATACTGGGCCGAAATTGCCTTATTGGGCCGAGTCAGGCCCGCCCAAAAATTTACCGGGTCCTAAAATTGCGAAACTTGGCCTAGCCCCGGGCTTTCGGGCAGGCTCGTGTAATTTTTGTTTTTTAAATAAATCGAGACAAAAAAAAAAAAAAAACACTTGAAGGCGCAAATATGAGTCTTATGATAACAAATCAAGTTAATGATTAATGTGCTGCAAATATTCAAAATCATCTAATTATGAAAGACTTAAAACGGTAAATTCCGAACTCTCTTCTCCCAAAAGATCTCTCTTCTTTCTTTACCTTCTTAGACGGAAAAGTTTACCAGAAATTCTCTCAGTACGGGCGCCGCGGCGGTCAATCGCCTCCACGCGAACAATGCCGACAAATAGAGCGAGAAGCAGCAAACACTACGAGAGGTGGATTTCTTTTTTTCTAAAAGATAGGTGTAGCCGGTAGTGTGTGCCGTGTGCGTGTGTGTTGGAACTTGGATGAATTTGGAGGGGGAAGAAGACGGTATGGGAGAAGAGAAGCAGAGAGTAGCAGCGACTTAGGGCTCTAGCTAATTGGATAAGTTTCATCTATCTATCTTATATATATATACCTATAAAGTTTCAACATCAACAACTTAAATTGTCATGAACTACCGAAAATACACCCACTTCACGAAGTATTTTACACCTCGCCATCAACATTTTTTAATAGATGTTTGCTTGGATGGCATTCTTGAAATATTAAGACAACATGAGGACAATTAATCAGAAGAAGAATGAGATACTAAAAAAAAGCGAGGAGGTCGATTTAGCTTATTTCCGCCGCTTCTCCGCCGCCCTCCCCTTCTCGTACAAATCCACCGCCACACCGACCCACTCTCAGCACATCTCCTCTCTCACGCTTACACAGATCCACACCTCCTTCACGCCGCCTCACGCGCCTACAAAGTACTACTATTAACTAGCCGCCACCGCCAACGCCCCACGTCCGTAGCACAAAAAAAGTTTTTGAAGCAGAGCTCACCACCATGCCGTCAATGGCCTCCAATAACTCTACAAACACTGCCAACGCAAATCAACTCAATGGCGCCAAAGTCGATTTCGTTGCCAGGTTTCTTCCGTCAGATGTATACAAATTGTCTTGACCAATTTGCTTCTATGAATCTGGGGATTTATTTATTTTGAGTTATTTCAGGAGGCAAAATATCGAGAAGCACAGGAAAGCTCTGCCGATTGCTGCAGGCAAGTCTCCCCCTTTCAAATTGTTATTTGCCCCATTTGTTATGAAGCGGCAAGTTCTTACCTTCTTTTTGAACAGTAGGGTTTCTTCTGATTATAAGTTTTAGTGTAAAATTTATGTTAAAGAAGGAAATGCTTCTGATTTTTGGATATTGTGCAGTTGAAAAGAGACTAGTGGAAGAGGTTAGCAAAAACGACGTACTAATCATTGTTGGTGAAACTGGCAGCGGGAAGACAACGCGTGAGTTTTAGATGGTCTTTTTTGTGATGCTGAATAGTAGATTGCACATTAACTTGCTATATATATATATATATATATATATATAGCATTAGGATTACTAGTTTCTTAGTGTATATCAATGCTAGATAGTCGTTTATTTATATAGACCCGGGGTTCTGGTGGTGATATCTGTTCTAAATTTCTAATCACTAGAGGAAGACGATAATTGTTTTGTTTTAACTATCTAACTATGAATATGATGCCAGCACCATTCCTTTAGTTTTTCCGCAATGCTACTGTGGCTCTTCGTTCAGCTGGAACCTTTCGCCTCTATTCAGCTCTCAACTTAAATACTTTGCTTGACAGTTTAATTAGCTTGTGAGTATGAACTTTTCTGGAAAAGGTTGTATCCAATGACATTGTAGCATGTCCTTCTTGTGCTTAGACTCATGTTTTCTTTAGGACATCCAGACTATTGATATTAATGTTAAAGCGGTTGCAATTTAATCTGCTATGCTTTTATCTGCGACCTTATTAACTTTAATCAGAAAATCTGAGACACAAAAAAAATATTTTGACAGAGTTACCCCAGTATCTATTAAATGGAGGATTTTGCGCCAATGGTGGAGTCATTGGAATAACTCAACCTAGACGGGTTGCTGCTGTTACAGTTGCTGAGGAATGTGGAGTGACATTGGGCCAGCAGGTTGGATATGCCATTAGATTTGAAGATGTGACTACTACATCAACAAAGGTTAAGTACATGACAGACGGATTGTTACTTAGGTAAAAAGAACATACATATTTCCTGTTTGCTTCTACATGAATTATTTTAAACAAAACCATAAGTTAGTTGGTTTCCTAAGTCGAATCACGTGCATGTACTATTGACAAAAAATTTGGTTCGTGCTTGGAGTTGGAGCTAATAATTATTTGATGTAAATGCCTCTTAAAACTGACTGGTCCTTTTTTTTTTTTTTTTTTTTTGTTTATTACAAACACAGGGAAGCGTTATTGGATCAATCTCTCTCTAAATATTCAGTTATTATTGTGGATGAGGCTCATGAGAGAACAGTCCACACTGATGTATTGCTTGGTCTACTGAAGACTGTGCAAAAGACAAGGTCTCGAGATGTAAATACCTTAGTACATAATCATCAAATAAAAGCTGAGAATGGCATACAGTTAGACAACAAGAATGAGACTCAATCAACCAGCATACTTAAGCACAACCAAGGCAAAAAGCTATCCCCATTGAAGTTAGTTATCATGTCTGCCAGTCTGGATGCAAAAATATTTTCCGATTATTTTGATGGTGCTAGGGCTGTGCATGTCCAGGATCGACAATATCCTGTCGATGTACTATACACTCATCAACCGGAGACTGATTACGTTGATGCTACCTTGATTACTATTTTTCAGGTTAATGTGGCATGCCCTCTCTATTATTGATTACATAATTTATTGCATGAATAATTCTTATTTTTTTTGGCTGATACTTATCATGCTATCCAAGACAAGCTTGCACAGACTAAGGATTTTGATGTATATTTATTCCTTAGCAGTTTTTATCTGGAACAAGTAACAATTTTCAGATTGTAAAGCTAGCACAAAAGGTTGAATTTGAAAACTCATCCACCTTCCTAGTAAACTTCTAAGTATTATATGTTAAAGATGCCTTGGTAGTATAAAACAATCTGTTCTTATTTTGTATTTTATTATAAATTTAATGTAGGTAGTAAAAAATGAACACCTCAAGCTATGGAATGCGGTGTGAAGAGTGCATTACAGTACATCTGCCTGGTAGAGCAGAACTTTTTCTTCACCCCTTATCTCATTTTGGAGGATATGCACTTCTTTTTCTTTTGCAATAGGAAGAAATTCTTGTTATGCATTACTTCTATTCTTCAATTACCCAAATTTCCCATCTCAAAAACCGTCTGATTCAGATTTAAATAAATCAATAATGAATATTTTGTGGCTCCTCTATTTTGGTGTACGCTTGTACCTTTGCTGCTTTGTTCTTGTGTGTGTTTAACAACTATTCTATGTGACCTTCCAGATACATCTAGAGGAAAGACCAGGTGATATACTTGTGTTCTTGACTGGTCAAGAAGAGAGAGAATCTGTTCAGAGGCTCATCCAGGAGCGCCTTCCTAAATTATCTGAGAGCAAACGCAAACTTCTCATTATTCCGATATTTGCATCTCTTCCTTCTGAGAAACAAATGAAAGTCTTTATGTCTGCACCTAGTGGTTTCCGTAAGGTTGTTTTAGCTCCTTTTTATTTATCTCAAGATATTCTTGACTGAGGTTATTGGATCTGACCGTGTTACTATTTTAGAGAAACAAATACAGTCCAGTTCTTCACTAACAACTGTCAGTTTATCCTGAATAGTATACTCTCCAATAATTCATTCTTCTACATAAGGGAAGACCAATGTAGCTAATCATATGTTGTTTGCTTCTGTTCTGTTTAGGTGATATTAGCAACCAATGTTGCTGAAACATCAGTAACAATACCTGGTATCAAGTATGTTATTGACCCAGGCTTTGACCAAACACACATAAAAGTTGATTGCACAACGTGCAGAAATTAAGAGATTGTGAGTTCACCAAGGAAAAGGAGAAAGAGGGGACAGAACCATCATATAATCCTATAAATAGAAGTGAAGAGACATGATGCGCATGTTATATGTGTAAATTTGCTGTGGAGATTAAGTTAGGATTGACTCAATTGCATTACCTCCTCTGAAGCGCTTGTGCTTTTGAGGTTTTAACGATAATTAATGGCTCAATCCCTGTAGAAATATCGGAAATACCCTCACTTGAGAAAATATTAACCCTTCAATCCAATAGTATTTTTGAAATTACTCTAACCCAATTGCCCAATTTATAAAGCTTAAGCCCTTTGTCATATACGGCAGGTATAGCTTCTTCTTCTTCACAGCGCTTCACCACCCCTCCACCTCCTCTGCACCGACACCGACACCGCGCTAAAGACTCCATCAAGTTCAGTGGTAAATTTTTTGCTGCTTCTTTCCCCCCCCCCCCCCCCCTTTTTCTTTCTTTTAAAAATAAAAATAATTATACACTTTAATCGTGTTTTGGGAAGTTATATTGTGGTTGCTTTGGAGTTAGGTTTATGTTGTTTTGTTAATTGAATTTCTTTTGCTTGCTTATATTCGTATTTTCCCAATTTTGATGTAAACGTTCTTTGAATTGATTTAGTACTGATTTTGATCCTAATGGCTATTTTCAGTGTTGTTAATCAAGAGGGTGGCTTTAGTGTGTCGTGTGTGTTTGGGGGTGCTTGGAGATGTTGATACTATACTACTATTTGTTGGATAAAATCTAAAATCTAATTATGGGCAAAATATGTGATTATGTATAAATTGTTATTTATGGTATGTGTATCCCTAATTTACGTTTAATTCTATATTAATATTTGTTGAGGGGCCAAATATTAATATAATATTCCCCTATATATATCTCGGTCCCCGAAGGCTGCAGACGCTAGAGTTTTCTTTGCTCCATCTAAGAATTAACAAAACGGCGCTGAAGTAACTCTTGGAAGTCTAGATTCATTTTTCAATTTTCAATCCATGGCTTCCAATTCAGGTACGCTTCCGCTTTAGATCTCGGTATATTGATATAGGGCTATTATGATTATAAGGTGAATTATATGAGTTAATTCCTACAATTGGTATCAGAGCACCCTATAATAGATATTCTGAGATTTTTAAAAAAAGATTGGTAACCGATTTGATGAATTCTAATTCGTTTAAACACCGATTTGTGATGCGTATGTGTTCGATGTTGTTCATTACCTGTGAGATTTCGCATATACACTAGTATTGTGATTCGTTTTCATTTGATTTAATAAAATATTGAATCCGTGAACCACCTTTGAAATAGACACACATATATGCTAAATCTAATCATCACATATTTATCAAGTATATGTGACGAATGATAACTTCCTTTGAGTTGTCTATTTGTGGCAAAATTCGAAACTGACTCATACATATCATCATATATGGTGTTATTATTTAATGATTTTCTAATTCTATCAACTATTTGTGAATTAAATAATGATAGTATTGGTGAATTCAATCTTCTGACACATACATATATTCATTGATTAAGTGTTCTTATTCCATTATCCATATTTGTCTACTCTTCTTCGGGTGTACATATGATATTATATATTGTTATTCGTATTGTATGTATCATGAATGTACGTATGTGTTGAAAAAAAATCAGTTTTGAGTAAATTAGTTGAAACAATATGTTGCCAAAGTGACCTCTTTTGTGTAGATTAATTTACTTGAATAACTAAGGTGGTAATGTGTACGTAAATCATGCGTTTATTAATTGACCCAAAGGTAAATTGATATTTGGCCGAATTGCATACACATATGTGGTAATAAATATGTGACAATTATAAGGATTATATCTTGTGAGCAACAAAATTGGTCCAAAGATTGATTTATTGTTCGACATGTTTTATTGTCAATATTTGATTACTACAACAAGAGTACCGATTACAATTAATATTACTATCCAAAGATTTGATATTAATCTTTGTGCTAGGTATCTTGAGATGGGTTTACCATTATTTTGAGTTTATCTCTTAAATGATGAATGTTAATGTGAACTTGTTTTGTGTTTTGTTCTACTTCGCCTAACGTATCGTTGTTGCCTCGATATCTGCTAAATGCTAATATCAATTCGGTTCCCATGCTTAATGGGACTAATTTCAAGGAATGGAAAAGACACGTCTATATAGTGTTGGGTTGTATGGAATTGGATCTTGCACTAAGGGAAAAACAACCTGCATCTCTCACTGCGAAAAGCACCCCTGATGATAAAAGGGAATATGAGAGATGGGATCGCTCTAATAGGATGTGTCTGCTGATTATGAAACACAGCATTCCAGATGCCTTTAGGGGTTATGATTCTGAAGAAATCACTAAGGCTAAGGATTTCCTTGATGAGCTCGAAAAACGTTTTGCGAAAAAAGATAAGGTCGAGATGACATCACTTCTGGCATCTTTGATGTCCATGAAGTATAAGGGTCAAGGAAATGTAAGGGAGTACATTATGGAAATGTTCCATATTGCTGCCAAATTGAAGGCACTAAAGATTGAGCTTTCAGAAGATTTGCTCGTGCTTATGGCTTTGGTCTCTCTTCCTCAGCAGTTTAACCAATTTAAGATTAGTTATAACTGCCAAAAGGAGAAATTGTCTCTTAATGAGCTCATATCTCATTGTGTTAAGGAGGAAGAGAGATTGAAGCTTGATAAGACAGAAAGTGCTCATTTAGCATTTGCCCCTAAGGATAAAAGTAAGAAAATGGTACAAACTAAGGAAGCTGCGAAGGGTCCGGCTCAAAAGAAACAGCATCAAGTAAAAGCAACTGCTTGTTTCATTTGCAACAAGGCTGGTCATGTGAAGAAAGATTGTGCCAAATATCACGCTTGACGTGCAAAGCACGGTACAAATCATGCTTTGGTCTGTTCTAAAGTTAATTTGACTTCTGTACCAAGAAATACTTGGTGTATGGATTCTGGTGCTACTATTCACGTAAGTGTTTCTATGCAGGGTTGCCTGAGCTACCGAAAACCTAATGATGCTGAAAGATACATCTTTGTGGGGGATTCGAAGCCGGTAGAAGTTGAAGCAATTGGGCATTTTAGGTTGTTATTAAGTTCTGGTTCTTATTTGGATTTAAAAGACACTTTTATTGTGCCGTCTTTTAGACGGAATTTGGTTCTGTTCGTTTGTTGGACAAATTGGGTTATGATTGTTCATTTGGGAACAATAAATTTCGTTTGCCTTTAAATTCTGATATGGTTGGAACTGGTTTTCTACATACTTTTGACAACCTTTACATGTTGGATACAATTGCATCTTATAATGAAACCTTACATGTGGAATCACGTGGCACGAAGCAAAAATTAAATAAAGAAAATTCGGCGTCATTATGGCATAAGCGATTAGGTCACATCTCAAAAGGTAGAATTGAGCGACTCGTGTCAGATGACATTTTAAAGTCTCTTGACTTCACAGACTTTGATGTTTGTGTAGATTGTATCAAAGGAAAACAGACCAAAAATAAGAGATTAGGTGCAAACAGATCTTCAGGCGTCTTAGAATTAATTCACACCGACATTTGTGGGCCATTCCCTACGGCATCTTGGAATGGTCAACAATATTTTATAACATTCGTAGACGACTACTCACGTTATGGCTGCTTATATCTCATTCATGAAAAATCACAGTCTTTGGATGTGTTCAAAGTCTTTAAAGCTGAAGTTGAGAATCAACTCGACAAAAAGATTAAGAGCATTAGATCTGATCGTGGTGGTGAGTACTATGGTAGATCCGATGGCTCAGGCGAACAACATCCAGGACCTTTTGCTAAATTCCTAGAGGAATGTGGTATTGTTCCTCAATACACCATGCTGGGTTCACCTAGCATGAATGGTGTAGCTGAAAGACGGAACATGACTCTTAAGGATATGGTAAGGAGCATGATTGCTCATTCTACATTACCTGAGTCTCTCTGGGGCGAAGCATTAAAGACAACAACTTATATTTTGAATAGAGTACCAACTAAAGTAGCAGCTAAAACTCCTTATGAGCTTTGGACTTGTCGAAAGCCTAGTCTAAATCACTTTCACATTTGGGAATGTCCAGCTGAGGCAAGGCCTTATAGGCCACATGAAAAGAAATATTGGTTATTCTGAAAGATCTAGGGGCTATAAATTTTATGATCCCACAACTAGAAATATTTTTGAGACGGGAACTGCAATATTTTTTGAGGATGTTGAGTTTGGAGGGAGAAATCAAGTTAGGAACATTGCTTTTGAGGAGGATTTGAGTTCACTCTCAATTCCTATTATCACTTTTGACGGTGATCAGGTTCATACACCTGTCATTGATCAAGAAGTGAATCCAGAACCTCTACAAGACAATGTAGTACAATCTCCTACCTTTGGATGAGGTAATTGTTCCGGAAGAACAAACTCAACAGCCTCACGAACAAGGGACATTAAGGAGGTCCACGAGAGAGAGGAGAAGTGCTATATCAGATGATTATATAGTATTTCTCAATGAACTTGAGGAAGGAAATGGAATGATGGAAGATGATCCGATCAACTGTCATCAGGCCATGAATAGTTCAAACTCTCAAAAGTGGAATGATGTAATGCAAGAAGAGTATAAGTCTATGCAAGACAATAAAGTTTGGGAACTTGTCCCATTACCTGAAGGTGCGAAACCAATTGGTTGTAAATGGATATTTAAAACCAAAAGGGATGCAGATGGTAATGTGGAGAGGTATAAGGCACGTCTTGTAGCAAAAGGATATACTCAGAAGGAAGACATTAACTATACAGAGACTTTCTCTCCGGTTTCATCGAAAGACTCTTTTAGGACAATCATGGCACTTATAGCTCATCATGACCTTGAGTTGCATCAGATGGATGTAAAGACAGCATTTCTCAATGGAGATATTGAAGAATCGATATATATGTTGCAACCAGAAAGATTTGAGTCTGGTGACCCAAAGAATATGGTTTGCAAGTTAAAGAAATTCATCTATGGGCTCAAACAACCTTCTCGTCAGTGGTACCACAAGTTTCAGCAAGTTATTGTCTCATTCGGTTTTGAGATGAATGTTGTTGATGATTGTGTATACCACAAGTTCAAATGGGAGTAAGTTTATGTATCCGGTTCTATATGTTGATGACATATTGCTTGCCACTAATGATATAGGCTTATTGCATGAAACCAAGAGATTTCTATCAAAGCATTTTGAGATGAAAGATCTTGGGGACGCCTCTTTTGTCTTAGGAATTCAGATACATCGAGATCGACCTCGAGGTATTCTTGGATTATCACAAAAGAGCTATATCAATAAAGTTCTCAAAAGGTTTGGCATGCAAGATTGTAGACCAGGTGATACCCATGTTGCTAAAGGAGACAAGTTCAGTCTCGAACAGTGCCCTAAAAGTGATCTTGATGTTCAAGAAATGCAAAGGATTCCCTATGCATCAACAGTTGGGAGTTTAATGTATGCTCAAGTATGTACGCGTCCGGATATTGCATACATAGTTGGAATGTTAGGCAGATATTTGAGCAACCCTGGTATGAACCATTGGATAGCAACCAAAAGGGTTATGAGGTATCTTTAGAGAACAAAAGATTACATGCTCACATACAAGAAATCAGATCATTTGGAGGTATTCGGTTATTCTGATTCTGATTTCGCTGGGTGCCAAGATAGCAGAAAGTCTACATCAGACTATATTTATATGTTAGTTGGAGGAGCTATTTCGTGGAAAAGTGTCAAACAGACACTTGTAGCTTCTTCCACTATGGCAGCAGAATTTGTAGCATGCTATGAGGCGTCAAATCATGGGATATGGCTGCAAAATTTTGTCACTGGGCTGTGCATTTTGCAAGACGTAGAAAGACCACTCAAGTTGTTTTGTGACAATAAGTCAGCAGTGTTGTATTCCAACAACAATAGGAGCTCTTCCAAGTCAAAACATATTGACATAATGTTCGTAGTTGTGAAAGAAAGAGTGCAGAGTAAACAGATATCTATAGAGCACATTGGGACAAACTCCATGTTAGCGGATCCGCTCACAAAGGGCTTATCACCCAAGGTCTTTCATGAGCACACTGCTCGTATGGGTGTCGTATCACTTGATGATATTGTGGTTTAGTGGGAGTTTGAATTTTCATTGCTTTATGGTTATTTTAGCATTTTATAATTAATTTTATGATCAGAAATAAAGAATAAAGTATTAAGTACAATCACTCTGCTTTATAACCTCTCTTAAGTTTAAGGAGGACCAGTTGGTCTATCTCATTTGGCAATTTTTGTATATGTGACCATTGATGAGTCCAGTCATGATTAATATGATAAAGACTGCTTTGATCCTATATAAATGCAGTCGATGGACGAGACCGCTAAAGAATACATGTTATTAAATAACACATTTTGAGCTCATTAAGTTATACATATAATGTAACATATGTTGCTCAAGTGGGAGATCGTTGGATAAAATCTAAAATCTAATTATGGGCAAAATATGTGATTATGTATAAAGTGTTATTTATGGTATGTGCATCCCTAATTTACGTTTAATTCTATATTAATATTTGTTGAGGGGCCAAATATTAATATAATATTCCCCTATATATATATCTGGCCCCCGAGAGGCTGCAGACGCTAGGATTTTCTTTTCTCCATCTAAGAATTAACAAAACGGCGCTGCAGTAACTCTTGGAAGTCCAGATTCATTTTTCAATTTTCAATCTATGGCTTCCAATTCAGGTACGCTTCCGCTTTAGATCTCGGTATATTGATATAGGGCTATTATGATTATAAGGTGAATTATATGAGTTTATTCCTACACTATTTATATTCAGTTCCAATTTCTTGATTTTGATCTGTGGTTATGGCAGCTCTTTACGTGGTGTTTGTCTAAGGAATGCACAATAAGATGCATTTATCACATATAGTACCACTAGCTTAGAGTTAGAAACTACCAATTGAGCTATATGTTTGTGGTATGTTTCCTTCCTTTTACGCTGTTCAATTGTGTTTATCAAGGTCTCGATGGAAAATTGGATCCGACGAAACGGATGAGGCAAAAAGTCACTGTCTCAAGATAGCAAACCTAACTCTATTACTGGACATTGCAAGAATATGTACATAAATGGCTGTTGTATGTTTAAAGGAAAAAGATGGGACTATGATGATGATGATGTTAACATCTATATTTCTTGCATTATGATTATATACTTTTTATGAGGTGATATTTTGCTGATAGATTACTCTGTTTTTTGTTACCTTTTTGTTCTCCCTACTTTTCATTGTCCCTCTCTTGGATCAAAGTTGGATTCGAGATTTTCCTTTTGAAAAGAGTCTCTGATGTTTGTTGGATAATTGAAAGTTGGATTCAAGATTTTCCTTTTGAAAAGAGTCTCAGATGCTTGAACCAAATGATCACTTGCAAATTATAAGTATTTGAGCAAAATTCTTGAGATTACAGTTGAATAAATTTTAGAAACAATACTTTAATATTTTTGAATGTAATTAAAATCTCGTGTATAATACGTTTAATATTTTTAGATACAACAAATTAAAAAATATAAGTAAAATTATGGGCAGAATCATAATCCCGCGCGGACATCTAATTAAGCATGCTTGACATGATTTTGTATGTTTGTATGTTAAACGGAAATATTGAATCAATATGAATAATGTTAAAATCGTATCAATATCATTCTTGTTTCAGGTGACATTCATGGTTAATTAGTTATCGGGGAAGAGTATATTAACTAACGAAAACCAAAGGAAAGTTGTAAATTCTATTAACAACACTTCCTATCGGAAATATTACACACGTTAATACCAAAAAAAGTAATCCAATTCACCGTATTTATGGGCAGAATCAACTTGGATACACAAACACTTACAAGTGGCAATACAAGATGAGAACAATGTTTTAAACAAGTTCTACGACATCGTCAGGTTTATGTAATTTTATTATGTTTTACAATGCTAAAATAATGTAATGATATTACCTATCTTTTATTGTTACTCTTATGGCCTAATTTAAACAAATGCATAGGGCATAATCCCACCACCGTGCACAGCAAGGTTAAACAATGCGCTAGTCTACCTATAATTATATTTAGCAATACGCCTGCTTCACCCTTTTTTCTATGAACTTCCAAAATTGTCCCTGCATGTCTACTTAATATCAAATCTATCCTCTTGTCCTGTACGGCAGCCAAACAGCACGTCTCCCAGTGCTATACAGCTCCTCTTCTCCTTACCTTCTTATTTTTCCTGGTTTTCTGCGGTTGTGCTACTCTCGCTTCATATCCGATCGGCTGGATTTCGTCTCCGACGGCGTCGCCGCTTCCGGTGGATCGTCCTTCATCCGCTTCCATGCCCCTAAACTACCGAAAATACCCCCGATCCCCACGCCTTCCCCACGCCGTCCCTCCCGCCACCCGTACAACACCACCGCTTAATCGACCGACTTTGCCTCAATCTACAACAAGAAGGCCCCTCAAGATATATGCGGCGCTACTCTTATCTTACGTCATCCAATCTCGTCCCTTGACATCGTTAAGTCAGCTGATTACACCCTCCGACTACCGAGGAGCATCGATTTTCGGCGATTTCGACAGCCAATTGGAGCAAAACAATGTTACTCACCATTCACCCACGCAGGTATTGAAGAATTTTAGAGAAATTAAGCTCCTTATGATTGAGCTTCCGAATGGGGAATTAGGGATTGATGAGGGTATTTTGCTTAAATGGAAGGCAAATTTTGGTTCTACGCTTGATAATTGTGTAATTCTAGGAGCTTCATACTGGAATTGTTCTACACGAACGTGGGTTTAAAATTGCAAGTTGTGTGGACAATATGAGGTTGTGGTATGCGCCGTTTTTGGGATTGCCTAACGGGTTGGTGTTAAAAGGGGCGACTTTAGTTGTAATTAGACCGAGTGAGCACCCGAATAAGGAGGCTGTGAGTTCAGAAGGGAATTGGATCGCCTCGGCATTTGAGGAGCCGTTTCGGACGGCTGCAAGGATGTTGTTTAAGAGGAGGACTTATTGTTTGGAGATGAACTCTTTTTAAGATGGGAATTGATCAATTGTTGGACTAGTGAATGTGAGAGGTAAAATTTGCAACTCCACCATTGTGGTATATGTGTCCTCCCATTCCATGTGAGTTCCGAAAGATTGAATTTCTCACTGGAATTCTGCATGCTATTTTTATGTCGTTAAACTAGCCAAATTACATCAACTTTTTTGAACAAAACAAAATTTCTTTGTATAGTGTATGCGAAGGTCTGATGTGCAAAGAATCAACTGTAGCTTTTCTTTCCGTAACATTCGCTATCTGTTTTCTTACCCTATTCAGCTTCACTGAAAATGTTCCATTTCCCAAGTCAAGTTGGCTGGTTTAGTGACATAATTGAGGAACATCCTGTGAATAGTAGGTAGAGAATTGAGAATTTACATGAAATGAAAGATGCATATACTCATTTTGAGAAGGACTAGTGAATCGTAGAAATTTAGTTGGATTTATCCCCAATCAGACTAATGCACTTATGAGTTTACTCCAAATATGCTTATTGATGTTTGGTACTCTTGCCTTATTCTGAGTATATCTTCAATCTTCAATGGTTTTACTTCATCTGAGTTCTGGACCAGAAGTTATCTATGTGTGTTATGTGCTCAACTAAATTACTGCATGCTTTCAGAAGTTTTGACATATTGCTTAAGCTACCTGGAGTGGCATATTGAATGAATCTTATGATAAGTCATTGATAATCAGTTACGTATTATGAATGTGTTTGGCTGACTTATTTGTTTCATTAGTTCTAATACCTTGATTCTATTGCCTATTGAATTATAGATGTTACTTGCAGGGGCGGATCCAGGATTTTCGGTTAGGGGGGGCGAAATTTATCGGGACTTGAGTTTTAAACACATTTTCTACTTAAATCTAATTATGCTTACTCTTTATGGCTTACTTAAGGATTATATTATTCTTTCATGAATAACTCATATATTTTTTATATTTATTCGAAAAACATAGCACAAAATCCTATTTTGACATCACTCTAAATTTAGTTATAGGAAATTATGAAGAATAACAATATCTAACTAAGGAATTAATAAGTATTTAAATGATAGTTTATTTATACTTCAAATGTTCTTAATTTTATACCAATAAGTACATGAAAAAAGAAAACACAAACATAGTATATTAATTGCATCAAACACAAACATAGTATATTAATTGCATCAAGTTATATAGGTTGACTCTACCAAACTAGGTATCCAAAACTCAAAATCTACACCTCCACTAAAATATGTGACACTTAATATATGTTTTTAAATATTTCTTAAAGTTAGGATAACAAATTTAAAAATTTCGGGGGGCGAATTCAAAAATTTAATTGAAACAAGTATAAAAATTACTAGAAATAAAAGATAACTCGTAGTATTGCACAAAAATTCGGGGGGGCGGTCGCACCCACCCGCCCCCCTTGAATCCGCCCCTGGTTACTTGTTATAAATCTTTTCAGAGCCCTCATTTACTTATTGAATCTGTAATATAATACTTTATGCTATTCAAATTGTAAGCGAAATATGGGCATTTCTTTCTTTCCAATGCATGTACGTTGATTCCATTATAATTCTCCTTGTCTTCATATTACTGCTACTACTTTATTTGGTTATTCCTACTTATCCGTTAATACCTAGGGCATTTCCAGATAAAGTGCGGGTTTTGGTTTATGAGGGAGGATTTACATGTTGAAGAAGAAGAAGAAGAATGTGCAGTTTTGTCTTGAGGGTGCCATAAAATCATCGAAATTTATCATGCTCCTTATCTTACAACCATGCTTCAAAGAGTGTTGTAATACCTGTTGTAAGAATGACCAGCCTTTGGCTCTTCCTGCCTTTGTTTAGTTATGTTTCTGTGAGTATTATACTTGTACATGTATAATACGTTTAATATCTTCAGATACAACAAATTAAAAAATATAAGTAAAATTATGGGCAGAATCACAACCCCAAAAATATAAGTAAAATTATGAGCATAATCACAATCCCGCGCAGAGCGCGACCATAAGTTGCGCTAGTTTATTTGTATTTGTCATTGAGTCCAACTCCCCAAATATTAAAAAATTAGGAAATGTTTTTAGTTTTAAAAAAAGAATTTACAGGCTAGCTTGAAAGCCTCGGGCTTTTTTAGGTCTGCCTCCATTCTGTCCTCTATTTTTAAATTCAATCCAATTTCGGGTACGGATACTCTAGACCGACTTATCGAGCTGGACCCATTTTGCCGGCTCTAGAACTGTAGCCAAAATTAATAATTATACTTGACTTCTTTAGCAAAAACAACAAAACAGAGACAGATTGAAAAGTTGCAAAAACACAAGAAATCAAAATATTTTTGTCATTTTCCATAAAATTGATTATGACAGCTAATTACTAGAAAAACCAAAAAAGTTGGTACTAATTCTTTTGCACCAAATCTACACTTCAATTTAGAGTTGCTCGAAGCCTTAAATGAACAACGCCGCTACCCCCAATTAGCATAATAGAACCCATTAATAAGAACCATACCTTCTTCTATGGGGAGGACTGGTCGACGGTAACCGGCAGCAACGAGGGCTGGAACGGCTGGTCAATGAAGGTCTGTTGAACAGCGGGAGGTAGAGGATTTTTTTTTATAACGAGAGTAACCCGCAGTCACTACCGAAGTGTGCACTAGATAAACCTCGCTCATATGCTCTAGCCTGCACACAACTCATATTTTGGAAAATGCAAATATAAACACAAATTAGTATAAATGCACTAATAGACATTTGTTTTATTTTGGCCTTAAAAAATAGAGTTAGGATGTAGTGGTCACGTTGAAGTCAAAAAACTTCTCTCTCTTCTCTCTAGATTTAACCAAAAGTAATTGTGAGTCAGCTTTTTTTACCAAGACCGACGTGAGCCACGTCACACTTCCCTCTCTTGTCACGCTTCTACTTCTACTCTCTCTTTTCATCTAATGTCAAGTCGTATCTTTTTTCTTTTATTATTATTATTATTTTTGTGAATGTTACTTATGTTTTTTTTTTGTCTTCATTTTGAGCATCATATTTCTCGATTATATATAGAAATACCTCAATTATGGCCCGTGACAAATTCGGAGGTAATGCAATTTAACGCAGGTGGTGGAAAGATTTGGACGTAATGACAAACTTTATGTTTGCAAGAGATCGGTTGATGGAAACCTATTTTTGGATAATGGGGGTTTATTTTGAACCAAAATACTCTCTCGCTAGGAAGATTCTAACCAAAATGCAGGCCCTGACTGACGTCTTTAATGGATGACATTTTCATTTTTTTGTAACAAGAGAACTAACTCTATAAAAATTTTACGTTTATGTACAAGCTTTTGTCAAAATTGTATGGGCCAGTCACTGAAAATGAAGCCCAATCTTTTACGGGATATTGGAAAAATCAGCCTACATACTAAATTACACACATTTCAAGTTTTCATAATTTAAATTTTTTATATATCTTGCAAAAAAGAGTTACATGGCTAAATTGTTCTAAGTGCATCGGGCTTTGATGGTCCAAAATCCAATCAATATGTCGGGTTTTATATAGTTTTGGGCCTCTAAATTTTGAGCCGGTTTAGTCATAACTTTTAATTTTGTGTTAGTTTTGATAGCTCTAATTTTAATGTTTGAATTTCACTACCAAAACGCCATAATTTGCGGATGGAGGTTGACATGTTTGGACAAACTTCCAAACTACATGAGAATTCATTACAAGGCACTTCCAAACAAGGAATTTCAGCCCAATTGAAGCAGTAATTACTCATAACATGACAAATTTTTTAAAGTAAAAACTTTGTCATTAATTTGACCTTGTGATTTTATGGTAGCAGATGACTTTGCCGAGGCTAAATGGAGGGAAGAAAAGTACAGACCCAAGAGCGAGGAGTACATGCAGCTTGCAACAGCAACATGTACATGTGGGTATAAGTCACTAATAATTACTCCTTAGTCTGCAAGTGAGTAAGGCAGCCCTCACAATATTAGGCTTAGACAGCACGGAATCGAAGGCTTCGCCCATCCCAAGAAATGGATATAATCGGAGGGAGTACGTTTTCTTAAGTAATATCTTATTCTTTCTCTTCTCATTATATCAAAAGCATATACTTTATGCTAAAATAATTTATGGCACTTTCACACATAATTAATATATTGGGCATTACATATTTTTATAATTTACGTGAGAAAATAGTAAGCATAAAAGTGTGACAACGACTCCAGCAAAATATGAAAGCGCGTTTTGTGTTATTGATGTATTTTCTTGATTTATCAATTGACTATTATCCCAGGAAGCCTTCATGACGTAACCAATAACAGTCCGTCACGTGTGCATTCCCTCTAACTAACTGTGAACCTCATTTACAATAGGATTACTACTTTTTCGTGTAATTCGTTCGTCAATTCTAGCCTTAATTTACATTAATAAACAATAATACTCTCTCTCTCTCTCTCATTCATTGGTTAGGTTGGAGATTCGATACACAGCACCACCCACCGATAAAACCAAAAAGGGAACACAGCATTGGCAATACGACGTAAACCATTTCCAGTTTCTCGATTGCTTCGTATCTTCCATCGATTCTGCTTTCCTTTCTCGTGCTTGCTTCAACGTCTCACTAAACTCTCTACTTTTGCCCATCATTGTCCCCATTCCAGTTTTTGTCCCACTAATTTCCCAAACCCAAAAATCAAAATCCCATCTTCCTCTCTCTGGCCGAGAATGAAGAACGCGATTCAATGCCCTAGAGGGTTTTCCGATTTCTCAACTGGTTAGGTATGGTCGACCCCCGATCAATTTGGATATTACTTTATGATCTCGTTAATTTTCAGATTAATCACTTTTTTAGTTGAGTAATGTTCTGATCTCCTCCTGCACTTGCCGAGATTTGGGCATTTGCTTGATTTGGTGCAATTGACCAATGTACTCACCATGATCTAAGTGATGTACATCGTGATTTTAATTTTCAAGCTTGATACTGTCATAATGATCCGAGATCAGGGTTTCTGTAATCAATAGGTTTCTGATTTTAGGCTTTCACCATAGCCATTGAGTTTATGCTGTTCAAGGTTATGGGTTTTGTTCTTTTTTTTCTTTGCATATAAAGGATGTAGTTATAGTGTATCTATCATATGTATTCTTGTAATGGTTTTGGTGTTGAATCTGAACAGTGTGGGATGTGGGATGACTAGGCATGTCTATGGTGGGGTGGTAGGTATTAGTTACTTTCACCGAAGGTGCTTTGTACTTTTTTTGTGTTTGTCATTATTACATGTATAGGTAGTTCGTGTATGCTATTGTTCTAGGACCATTAGATCTCTTCAATTAAATGCTGCTTCAGTTCATCCATTTACTTTTGTGCACAACTCTATAGTGTGTAGAAGTTTCAGGTGTGTGAGTTGTGATGTATCTTTGAATTTATGGTTGTACCCATTTAAGCTTAAGAAAGCAACAGCACAATTGGCCTTTGATATGTGTGTATATATATACATAGAGAGAGAGAGAGAGAGAGAGAGAGAGAGAGAGAGATTTCCTGCTCACAAAAATGAATATGCCATTTACAGCACCGGAAATAGAAAGATTTGTACAAGTTATATGCTTCGTTGCCACTCTGGGCTGCTGCCTTTCATGCTTTGAGTTTTGGTCTATATTTTGGTAAAATACTTTTGTACTTAATTACTCTAGAACAAGATTCAGAAGATGGAAAAGCACTGGCTTTACCTAATTACGCTACATATCAATCACATGGAGGGCATGTGATTGTTGTTCTAACAAAAAACCCTTTTCATTTGCCAATCTATCAGTCTTATTCTTAATCTGTGTGGGGATATGCATCTATCATGCTTTCATCGAGTGAAAGCACCTATGTGCTAAGTCTCTGATTTCATTTCCAGGAGCCTGAGAATTATCAAGGTCTATACGCTCCAGCAATTCAGATTAATGGGGCGGTCTCTTAAAACCGGTTTTGCTTTTAAAGATTATCAAAACCAGGCTGGTGTACTGGTCAGAAACTATGTACTAGCGGATCCGTATATTCCATACACTTCTATTGCTGTTGGGATGTTGACTTGCAAATTGGTATGTTGATCCTTCCGAATTGCTTCTGGCTTTGCTTCATCATGGATTTGAAAGTTCAGAGCATATTCTTTTACATGCCTTAGCTATCAAGAATGGATAGCGTGCCTTTATTCCATTTTGTTTTGTATAGTCGGAACAACTATCTTCTGTCCATAGTTTAGTTTGGGAATACATTAGCAAATTATAATTATTTATGTGGCAAAGAAGAAGTGGAAGCATTTATAAACTGAGAAAATGCTTGTTCCGTATGCTGATATATTTCCTCCATCTGTCTTGTTTCTGGGACTTAATGAAAGTTGCTCTTTGGACCTTTGGCAGGCCTATGATCTGAGTCAGCTCATCAGCACGTTTTACTCTAGAAATTATAATAGTCTCACTAAGATTCAAAGAACTGAGTGGAATAACCGGTGAACTTTTAGCTCTTAGTGTTCTTTTTTCATTTGTATTTAGTTTTTGATACCGTGCTGACTTTTTGCTGTATATCTTTCCTGCAGTGGCATTTCCACTCTTCATGCCGTTTTCATTTCCATTATGTCTTTGTACTTCGTGTTCTATTCTGAAGTTTTCTCCGACCAAAATCCTTCAGGAATAATTACGTTCAGAAGTTCGCCGATCTCTACATTTGCACTTGGGGTCAGTTCTTAATGCAACTTTTAACTTGAAAAGGAACTTTTCTTTTGCAATTGCATTTAAAAAATATATATCTTTGGTATTTTCTTCGTAATGATAAGTGCTTTTAAATTCTTAATTATTTTATGTTGTTCTTCTAAAACATTGCTGCACTTTTTGGCCTAGTGGCAGAACCTGATGTATCTATTTAACTTGCAGAGGATCTTTTCTTTTTGGATTTGTATTTCCTACAAAAAATTTTGGTTTTCATAATAACATGAAAAAGCTTTCAAATGGTGAAGCATTTCTATGAAGGTTTTTGTTAAGTTCTAGCGATACGGGAGGTGATGAATACCCTTTTATTCATATTCATGATTGTTTTGCAGATGTCTGTTGGCTACTTCATGACTGATCTTGGAATGATTTGTTGGCGATATCCTTCTTTGGGTGGAGCAGAGTATGTAAGTAAACTGCTAAAATGAAAAGGGATTAGAATCATTAGTTTCTGAATATTAGTCTCTTTATCATAATAAGCCCTTTTGTACATTTTGGGTTTCAGGTTGTCCATCACTCGCTTTCGGCAATTGCAGTCGCATATTCCATGTGTACGGGCGAAGGACAGCTCTACACATTCATGGTCCTGATATCCGAGGTAACAACACCTTGGATCAATTTCAGATGGTAAGTATTTTCATGACGCAGTTCAAAAAACACGAGGAAAATGATTAAAGTCTCTGATTGATGAACCTATCTGCAATTTTGGACAGGTATCTTGATGTATCTGGACTGAAGAGATCCAGCTTTTATATGATCAATGGAATCATCATATTCTTTAGTTGGTTGGTGAGTCACGCTCTTCTTTATCCTAATCCCAAGTTTACAACGTTTGCTTGTTATGCAAAAGCTAAATCTTTTGACACATTATTCATTATGGTTATATAGTACAAATTGTGTTCTTGTTATCGTTTTGTAAAAATAACTTGACCACGCGATTTTTATCAGTTAATGAAGTTTTTTAATTGGAAAAATGCAGGTGGCTAGAATTCTTTTGTTTGGTTATATGTTCCACCATGTCTATCTTCACCATGATCAGGTAAATATGCCTCCTCAATAAATATATCTGTTCCGTCAATATAGTTCTTCGATTAGTTATGTTTTCCTCTCCCATTGGTATATTCCCATTAAGAGCATTCTACACATTTTGCAGCCCAGAATCCTTGAAATATTTTTAGCATCATCATCATATTGTTCTTGTAAACGCATAGTGCATCAAATTAAAGAAAAAACTTTGCAGAATTGTCATTTTACCACGCTAGACTCTCCTGACATCCTTAATAATCTCACTCTTGATAAGTACTTTATAGAAGGAAAGTAGGGTCCTAATAGAAGCTACAAAATTACTTGCAGGTGATGCAGATGCACCCGGCTGGTTTCCTTTTGGTGTTCGTTGTACCCGTGGCTCTCGCGATCATGAACCTCATGTGGTTCGGGAAGATTCTCAAGGGTTTGAAGAAGACTTTGGCAAAGAAGACATGATAAGTATTATACACTACATTGTGTCTATGCTGTAGATATACCCCAGCATTTACGAGGTTAAGGCTCAGATACCAGAGCAAAGATGTGAACCCAAAGACCACACAGAAGCAGATAGATTCCACTCATTGTGTCTACAGATGATATAATATGATACTGTACTTTAATCAACTCGCATGTTTGTTAGTCTTCCTCTTGGAAAGGGGCTTTTTTGAGCAGGGAAAACCAGAGCAGTGAGGAAAACAAGACTTTGTTATATGTAGCTATTAAATCTTGGCTCCTCCAAATTTTAAATTTATCTGAGATGAGACAAACTGGGGTGGATTCAAATGCAGGAAAACAAGAAGACTTTTCATTGTAATAAATAACAAACAAGTACTTATTGATAGAGAGGGTGTTCAAGTAATGTGGAATGCATGTAGAAAGATAAACTCCTGTACAAATCTGGAGATAAACAAGGAGTAATCTCTTTCACTAAATATGGCCATAAACTGATTTTACTTCCTAAGAACAACAAGATGAAGAGGATGCCCTCTCTGCCGGTCGATCCACGAGCACCATGCCCGATGGGTTCGATGTTTGCTGCAACCGCGGCAATCTCTTTGCTGTAGATCATACAAGGAAAATGAGAGTATTGTTTTGTTCATCTTGTTGAAAATCACAATGCAAATTATCCATGCAGATCAAAATCATGTATTATAGCTGGAGGCTTACCTATCTCATAAAAGATTTCATTGACATTGGCTGCTGTCTTGGCAGAAGTTTCCAAGAAGAAAAGACCATTTTCCTGGGCATAAGTTTGAGCGTCCTGCAAAAGGAAAGTAATTTCAAGCATGGGAGTAAAGTAAAGTAAGCTGCTAAACCAAAATACTAAGTTCTTCATATATTCATGTACTGATTAAGGATAATAATTACAACCAAATATGAACAGCTGGAAGGATAGGTGAGTAGGAAGTACAGAACCTCTACGCACAAAGCATCAGATTACAAGTCACAAGTCAAAAGATAATGGCACATCCCCTACACGTTCTAGCAATAGCACCAAAGTTGGTCAATTTCTCGACAAACTTACAAGTAGTCAATTCAAATTGCTATGCTTGTTTGTGTTTCGTGTGTAAGTGGTGTGTGTGTGTGTGCTTTTGGGGGTGGGGAGAGAGGATAAGAGGAGAAGTATTTTGATCTGATGTATTTTGGAAATGCTGTGCTAAATTAGTAAGACGATGCATTAGATACATGAATGTGTAATGTTGGATGATTGGGGTGAAAAGATTAAGAAAGAATGCATAGCCCAAGTTTCTCTAATCCACAAATTCAAGTGTGGTCCAACAACATGGAATTCATGAATACTAATTTCCAAACCCTAAATATTTGCATTTTCTATGAAATAGTTAAACCAACTTCTAGGGGGTGTGACAATGAAAGCACTTATATTAACCTCTTTGTCATCCAAAACTTCACAAGTCTAAAGCAGATCGGTGATTGAACTGAAATCTTCCACTAATAAAAAGATAAGTTATATTAAAGCTGCCAACTTAGGTGGGCACAAAAGTTGCATGAAGTTAAAGTGCATTCACAAGGACAAAGAGGGAGTAGAAAGAGATAATGCTCACCTCTGCTGCCACCTTTCGTCCGTCCAACAAATCAGATTTATTCCCAGCGAGAGCCATAACCATATTTGGATTACCTTATGCCATAAAGAAAATAAATAAAAACCTTAAAAAGCAATTATAAAATCAATGCAGAATGTGCAATTTGAGTTCATAGTCACATCTAGAGCATAAGCTCATCATAACAAAAGGAAACAGAAGACTTTATTTTTCCCTAATCATAAAGTTCATATTTTCCTTTTTTATGTTTTCAGCGACAAAAGTGTGTATGGTGTCACCACCCATAAACTAATATCAACTTTAGAAGCCTTGAAGTCTTACCTGTGAAATTAAGCAAGAAATATGGGGCAAGTATATAACATTAAAGGACTTGCAATGTTGATAGAATAGAAAAAAAGGTGAATTAAGTTGCATCCAGCTTTTATGTATTATAAGACAATAATGAGATACCCTGTGCTTGAAGTTCTTGAACCCACTTTTTGGCTCGTTCAAATGATGCCTATAATGTTGACAAAAGATAAAATTAGAACCAAAAAGGAATCCCTGTCCAGCAAAGAGAGAGAAACAGAGATAAAGAGAGCTATATCATATTATCAAGAATTCACATAAATAATCATGTGCCATTCACACAATATCAATACTTACTTGATTGGTGATATCATAGACAATGATGCCGGCAGCAGCCCCTCTGTAATACATTGGAGCTAAGCTGTGGTATCTCTCCTGACCAGCCGTATCCCATATCTCAAATTTTACAGTTGCATCATTCACAGCTAATGTTTGTGAGAAGAAGGCAGCCCCTATTGTCGATTCCTACAACAACACATCAGTTGAGTCAGAATACACTAACAGAAACTGCAGTAGAAGTTCGGCTATATAAATCATATACCCACCTGAAATTCAACAAATTGCCCTTTCACGAAACGCAACACTAAACTAGATTTTCCAGTTGCAACATCTCCTAGGAGTACCTACAAGGAGGGAGAAATCAACAAAACATCACCCAACTTTGCAATAGGGAATAGAATGTTAGTCACTCAATAGATCATAGAGTTTCAAATCAAACCTAAAGTAAATATGTTTTGTTCAAACATAGGGTAAAAATATCTTGAAATATCTCAACATCCCAAAGAAAAAGAAAAGTAAACAAATTCAACGAAATTTTATTTCCTGAAGTATTTCTCGTGTGGTTTTATCTAAAGAAAAGCAACGATCAAGATGTCATCATGCGGATTTTATAGTTTTCGACAACAATACAATAAAAATAGCCACGTCAATTCACTCTTCAAAAGGAAGAACAAAAAAATAACTCCATTGGAAACAACTAGCTGAGTTTCCCAAAGCTTAAGAAACTTGGCTTGATGAACCGTACATCTTGGTTCTTCCTCTCTATACTCCATGAAAGCTATAGTACTAACTACCATTAATTAATGCAAAACAACTACCGTGAATTACAAGCAGCGCATGAAAGAACTATAAAGGAAAAACAAGCCATTTAAAAGGCTAACTGATTCTAACAAAAAATAATAATTTCCACAGATTTGTTATAGGATTTCGAAAATCCAGACACTAATTTTTAACCTAATAACCAAAAATTGACTCTGTTATACCTATTGATGGAACAAACTTAAAAACAATAATCATACGATCTGACTCTCAAGTAAAAAACCTAAAATTCAAGAGAAAACGAATAATCCCATGACGTTAATGACAAATTAAAGCAGTCCGAGATTGCAAATTGTAATTCTCCAACGAAGCATACAACTAAAACAGATGTAAATATTGGGGAAAAAAGGATCGGATAGAAGTACAAACCAGCTTGGCGTTGATGTTCTTGTTTCCGCTTGACGCCATCACAATTTATGGAAAAAAAATCAAGAAATAAATTCGCGGGAGTAGGAATTGAAACTTGGAGTTGAATTGGTGCGAATCAAATTTGATTGAAAAGAAAGGAATTTTAATTTGGGTTGGAGATGGTTATGAGTTGACGACAGGAAAAAGTTATGAGATGATGTGTTTATAATTAATAAATTCCACGCGTTAACAGAGTCAGACCCCAGTTTTAAGGACATTTGGTTTTCGCCCCTGAGTTCTATTTCTTTTGCAAAACAACCCTTATTAGTTTTTTTTTTAAACCTTATTAGTGTTACTACTATTTTATTTGATTAGGGTTCGGATTCTTTTTCTTTTAAATTCATATCAAATAAGTAAGTTTCATCAATTATTCTAATGTATAGTATTATACAAACACACAATTCTATTTACTCTAATAGAATTTTCTAAGTGCAACTTAATTATTTATGTCTAAATCGCTGATTGCGCGTGTAGATTTTCATATTTATTTGAAATAATATATCGTTGTTATATGTATCACGAAATATGAATTTAGAAGAAATCTCTTTATTCTCATACGAAGGTGTTAAGTTTGTAATCGAATGTCATTTTAATTAAATAAAAAAAATCCAACTATCAAATCTCTATTTTTATAAACTTTTTTTTATCATGGTTCACTATTTACATGCTTTTGAAAATTATAAGTTATTTTGGGCGTGTAAATACACATTCTTTTAAGAATTTTAATTGTAAGAGATTTTTTTATTAAAAAATTAATAATCGAGGGAGGGAAATGCAAGTACTGTACTTTGGAATATGTAGGCTACCTACCTAATTCTAGAAAATACTATTATCATTCATTTATTAAAAAAAATACTCACTCACAACAAAATATTATTGGACCACGGGCCCAGAAACTAAAAAGGTTTAATCGTACTTACTAGACGACCTAATCGTATAATGGGTATTTCAGCAAGGCAAATTAGCAATCTCGTTATCAAATTTTCAGAATTTGGGAAATTAGTTACTAATCATTTTTCTTTTTTCTTTTTTAAATAATTTTTTTTGCGATTTTCATCTCAGCTGTTAAATCTACCATCAAATCGACCGTTAATCAAATCTTAATAATAAACAATAGAAAGAACAAAATTAGAATTTTAAAATGCCAAATTGACAAAAATCTCGTCCTCAAAAAATTGGAATTTAGTACCCAACATTTTTTTATTTTTCTTAGTCCCAAAACTTTTATTTTTTTTCGATTTTAGTTCCACCGTTAAATTTTTCATAAAATCTACCATTAATCAAACTTTTATTATATAAAAATAAAATAAACAAAAGATAAGATTGAGATATTATTCAAACTTCCATCATTTTGGCGAAAGTGAAGTTTGATAACAAGGTAGGGAAAAAGCAACCACTGAGAAAATGGAAGTTTGATTAAAATTTTAATTTATCCTTTTGTTTTTTTGTTTTTTTTAATAAAAGTTTTATTAACGGTCGATTTCATAGAAATTTTAACGGCGAGACGAAAACCGCAAAAACAAAAGTTGGGGGGAAAAAACAAATTAAAATAAGATTTGAGACTAATTGCACAAAATCGAAAAGCTCGAGGACGAGATTTGTCAATTTGTCATTTCAAAATTCCTACTCTTTTTATTTTTTATTTATTTTGAATTAAAACTAGATTAACAATACATTTAACAGCGGGACGAAAAATACAAAAAAAAAATGGTTGGAAAAAAAAAAGACCGGGGACTAATTTAACAAAATTGGAAAGTTTGAGAGTGAGATTTGTCAATTTGCTTTCTTGTAAACACATTTGGAAATTATCAGCAATTTGTATGTCAGGGCCGGCTCTAACCTAAAGCAGGTGAGGCGACCGCTTTAGGCCCTCATCGAGAAGAAGGGCTCCCGTTGTCGAAACTATTTTTATGGTTGAAGCCCAAATATATATGTTGCATTTTTTTCATTTAAAAATTTAAACAATTTATTTGATCGAATGGTAAGAGTATTTGGTTTTTTTCCTAAAGGTTCTAGGGTTCGAATCGGACATTTCATATTTCATGGCTTTATGTTTCTAACTCCACTGCAAGGGACCCATACTTCTTTAAAAAAAATTAAAACGTACTGATCAGGATTCGATCTCGGGTTCGAATCGTACATTGTTTTTAACTCCTGTACAATGGCCCCATACTTCTTTAAAAAAAATTAATTAAATGTACTGATCAGGACTCCTGATCAGGATTAGCTCCCAGGTTATTTAACAAAACTCACTTATGATTTCCCACTAAATCAAAGTTACTTAATACTCCATTTGTCCAGCTATTACTGACCCATCTCGTTTCGATACGGAGATTGAGAAACTTTGTTTAAGTGTATATTTTATTAGTTTTAATTGTATTAAGAAATTGACACAATTTTTTAGGAGTGGTTGGTGGAAGAAATGAGAATTCATCCAAATTTTTGCGATTTTTTTTTGTTTTCTTTTTTCATATTGTATTTTAAGAAATAATCTAAAGTTTCCAAGAATTTAAAAATCATAAATTTTTGAGTTCGGAGTGGAACGAAAATTGTATAAGAGATAGATTTTTGGAGAGAGAGTGTATGATAATGTGCGTATGAGTAGTAAGTACGAGGGGCCACTTCATTTTTTGTTTAACAGTATTTTTTACTATTTTAGGAAATATGACAGTAATAGCAGGACAATAATAGCAAAACAACTCGATTAGGAAAGTAGGACAGTAATAGCGGGACGGAGGAAATATATTTTTTTGTATAGTAAAAAATATATTCGCCTATGTTACTTTAGGCCTGAAAAATTTGAACAGCCCTACGCAGAGTGAGTTAATATATATTGTTAAATTAATGTTACTCCCTCCATCCCGCTAGAAATGATACATTTTTTTTGGCGCGGGAATCAAGAATGTTGTGTTATGTGGTGTAAATTGTTTGACTTTTTGTAGTTAAATGTGATCCACACAATTTTTGTCATTTTATGAAACGTATCATTTGTAGTGGGGACGCCTCAATAAGGAAAACGTGTTATATCTAGTAGGACCGAGAGAGTATTTACTTATAGTATTTGATAGTCAAAGACAAATCTATGATTTAAAATTGAATATTTAAGATGTAAACATATACTCCCTCCGTCCCGTTATTTGTGGCTCAATTGGTTTCGGCACGAGAATTAAGAGAGTAAATGATAAAGTATGAGAGAGAGTGTAGATGATAAATTATGAGAGAGAAGATGAGTAAGATAATGAGAGAGTATGAGAGAAAGATGATAAAGTAGGAGAAAAAATGTAATAAAGTAGGAGAGAGAAGATGATAGAGTAGGAGAGAGAAGATGAGTAAGATGGTTTGTTTTATGCTAGGGGTGGGAGTAGTGCACCTCCCACCCCGGATTTTGACAAGTGTATCTCTTGTCAAAATCTAGTGCACCTCCCACATTGATAATAAGAGTAATTTTTATCAAATTAGGAAAGTGGGCACAAATAATGAGACACCCATTTCGGAAAAGTGAACCACAAATAGCGGGACGGAGGGAGTATAAAATTGAAAATATATATTTATATCATTATTATTTTTAAATAATATTATAAAAATAAATTTCAATTTTAAAAAATAATACATAAAATATAATTTTGATACCCATATGGATATCAAAACTTATACCCACCTATCACTTGGGTTTCAAAAAAATCATTCTCATATGGGTTTGATACCCATAGTAGGATATCGATACCCACGTACCAAACAAGATATATGAGTATCAAATTCGAGTGATACCCATAGTAGGGTAGGATATCCATGAACCAAACACCCCTAAGTGTTCTATCATTCGTATAAATATCTCGACTGATTACTCACTTTCTCCAATCGACTACAATAATTTTAAACAAATTAACCGTTTCAAAAATCAATCATTAATCAAATAAACTAATTTCTTATCTTATTTCATCTTAAACCAAAATAAAATTTAACTAACTAACCGGGATGCCTTCTTTCGAAAAAATTGAAAGATTATAATCTTATTGAACATGGACAATAAAATTAGACAAGAGATTCTACTTCTTATGGAATTATTATACACATATACTCCCTCCGTCCCGTTATTTGTGGCCACGTTCCTTTCGGCACGGTAATTAAGAAAGTAGATAAAGTATGAGAGAGAGTAGATGATAAAGTATGAGAGAGAAGATGAGTAAAATAATGAGAGAGTATGAGAGAAATGATGATAAAGTAGGAGAGAGAATGTAATAAAGTAGGAGAGAGAAGATGATAGAGTAGAAGATATGATAATATTTTTTTATCAAATTAGGAAAGTGGCCACAAATAACGGGACACCCCTTTCGAGAAAGTGAGCCACAAATAGCGGGACGGAGGGAGTATATTCATATGGAATAACGATCTACAAATTTTGAATAAGAATTAACAAATGTTCAAAATATATAAAAACCAATTTGCAATTGCCCCATACGCTCCTTAGAACTATTAAGGGTCCTCTATCCCTTTCCTTAGGTCCGATTTCGTGTCCCACCAATAGAATGATAACACGTGTTTATTTTTAATAATTAGATGCTAAATTAAATTATTTTTCACTAAGGTAAGCAAATCCCAAATACAGTATACAATTATTAAAAAGTTTTCCCGATAAGAATTCAATTGTGTGCGTTTGGGTGGGGTGGGGGGTGTGGGGGGAGGAATACACCGGATTTCAAATTTTCAAACTATAAACCACGGATTCGGTAAACAGACTGAGGTTGGACCTGGGCCCACATTTGATTGATACATAACAAGTGGAAAGGTGTGAGTCAGACTGATAATTATTCAGCATGCGGAAAGGTGTGAACCCTTAAACTTAGTGAGAAAAACCTTTTTAGAAGAACAACAATTATTTTGTGCTACAAGTTATATGTTCAGTATGATTGATTTTGTCTGATCAAAATGATGTCTTTCCAAAACAATTAATGCGGATGACAATTAAGATAAATATGCGGAAGATAAATCAACACAACATGTTATAAGGATTCAAATTCATAAGATTTTACATCCACTTTTCGTTTATGCATAGATCTTACAAACAAACTATCAAACAATCAGCTTATAATAACTAACAAGTATGTAAAAGGTTTGGAGTTGTGTCCAACTTAACAAGAGTATAAAACAATCTTGATTCCAACAAAAGAACACTTCATATTGGTAAGACTAAGAAATTTTGTTCTCTACTTTGAGAATATGAGAAATTTGGCTTTTTGAAATTCCGTAACCCCTCAAGGGTGAGAGACCTTTTGTATTTATATGTGAGCGATAATAGATCCATTGAACGAAGATCTGTTTCTCATTGTCTCCATGCTCGCAATGATCTTGAGAATTAATGACTTTAAGGACGTGTCGCTTTCGCAAAGATGCTTTTCGCGAGTTATATTGTGTTGTATTTTCGAAATTAGGGTTGACTTGGAGCACACATGTCAATATTGATTTGGTAATTGAGTGATCCCGTTGACCATTGTCTTTGAATCTCATGCCTTGTACCTCGTACAACAATGAGTTAGTCAGGACTTAGTGAGATGTGAATTGAAGTTTGTGTCCCGTCCTGAGTTCAATCATCCTAACTGAAACTTAACTAACTTAATTTGAACCTAAGTACCTAACTTAGTCTGAAAAGAATATCAGTCTTCCTAATTCATATATACAGACTCAGATTGATTTCTAATCAGATCCTATACAGAAATTGGTTCATTAATCAGCGAGGGGTTCGAGATCATTCAAAATTTTATTATTCCCAACAAAAAAAACGTGTGTCACCATTGCATTGGAGAGACATGTAATAGGACACAAGAGATGGGGTAGATGATTAACACCGCCTTATAACAAGGGGCAGCTAAATGTGTAATTAGAACAAAATTATTCTAAGAGCGAAATTTATTAGTGACTCAAAACTTTTCTGCAAGTGAATGAAGAAAGTTATATTTTTTAGGTGTAGTATAAAATTAGTGTAAGCTACTAGATTATATTAAAATATTATTTTAAATATGAATCATTTTACTGAGATGATAAAAAAAAATAAAAAATCGAGGCAAATGTAAGGGAATATTTTTGTACCTCGTAAAATATCAAATCAAACTCCTTTGGATTGTGATGCCATCTATGAAAGAAACAGGTGAATAGTAGTGTAGATTGTAGATTGTAGACTGTAGAGTATAGACCAGCATAAAATGCAATTATTGTGGGCTTGCTATGCCTTGGGCTTTTATTCTAGATTAATCTTTAATTTTCTTGTTTCATGATCACAATTTTGTAGGATCCTATTATGGCCTCAAATATCACATAGTTTGATTTTATCTGATTTTATTTATTTCACTATTGGCATATTAATTTCATGCAGAGTAATACTAGTTTATCATTCAGAGTTAGTATTATGATATTCTCTTCTCTTGGAATATTCACATTAATTGATTAGAATAAAACTTACCTAGTATTATATGAATAAAAATGAACGAATTCAATAGTATGAAATTGAAATATCATTAAAGCAATGAAGAAATATGATTGAATAAAAAAGTTGCGAGTTTGATCTATTAACCGACTTAACATAACCGAATAAAAAAGTTGATTTATTTTTCGTTTTTCATGTTCTCGGCATTCGAATTCGATCAATATCTACAAAATTTTTTGGTTTAAATTGAAATTAAATAGAATTAAATAAAAATGAAGCGAATTAAAAATTTCCATATTGTAACTGATTTTATAAAGTAGAGACTCGAATTTTCAATTAGATTTAATCAAGAATTTCTGTTAAAAACTGAAGCAAATTGAAACTTTCGGTACAATAAGCGATTTTTTATATAATAGAGAATTGGATTTAACCGAATGGACAGTCCACTTGTTCCTCCCTAGGTTCTAAAATATCTGCACAGTAATACCAATGAATGGACGGAGGAGGTGGCAGTCGGTCTCGCGAATGGGATAAAAGGCAAAAAGCTGAAATACCCATTGCATCCTTTTGTCAGATATATAGAGAGAGAAAATGAGAGAGAGAGTGTGTGTGATCAAACAACGCTGACACCAATAATAACGCATAAATGGCTAGCCAGTCTGCAATGGTGTTGCAGTCTTTCCACACTTGAATCTTTACCCTTTGACCACCACCTTTCCCCCCACTTTTCCAAAGTAACATAATCAAACAACAATCACATTTATATCAATTCATAAACATTAACATGAAATAACGAAATTAAATCAACCAGATAGATTTGAAGATCATCCGGTATATACACATAATTAACCTAACAGCATCTCTCTATCTCTAATAAATCTATTCACCATCAATGGTTATATATTAAGACCCTACATGTACTTAATTATATAAAATATAATAATAATAATAATCAATTAATTAATACCGCGATCAATTTGAAGTGGTAACAAATTAGATCACGTGGAAGAGGATTGGGTTGTATGGCTTGCCAAAGCAAGCATAGAATTAGAAAGCTTGTTAATTGCTTCAACTAAGCCATTAATACCTTGTCTATTGATCTCAGCTTTTGACTCTTCAATCTGCAGCCTTCTTTGATGCAGGATCAGCATCTCCTTGTGCCTCCTCTCCTCTCTCTCCTCGCTTGACTGGATTGCTTCTGCTATGATGGAAGCACTCTTTGATATTGCAGACCCTACTTCTTCTAATGTGCCGCCACTTGTGCCTTCTCCGCGCCCTCTTCTCTTTCTCCTCTTTGCTGGTGAGTCGGAGTACTCACTACTGTCCGAATCTGGCTATCACAATTTGCATAATGCTAGTGTTTCAAAAACCCCCACGAAATTATCAATCAAGAAAATGAAACTAAAGATTACGGGAAATGTCACATTAGGCCATGTTAGAACAATTTAAGAGAAAGGGTTTTCATTGCAATGTAAGAAAATTTTCTGAGAAAATAAGGATAAACCCTTGACGAAAAAATGATCTTTTAATGAAACTAACATTTATAACGTCAATTTCTCCCAAAAATGAATAATTTCAAGAAAAGGTGGAATCTTGAACACTTATTAGGGTAAAAGGTTTTCATTGCAATGTAACAAAGTTTTCTTTGGTTCTGAGAAAATAACAAGGATAAGACTAAAATCGGATTTTTTTAATAATGAAATTCAAGATTTATAACGTAAATTTCTCCGAAAAATGGATAATTTCAAGAAAAGGTAGAATCTTGAACCTATTAGGAAAGAGGGTTTAATTTAGTATTTTGTATGAAAGAGAGGAGTACCTACTGTAGGTACCGGCTGAGCAGACGGAAGAGTTGTCGGCGGCTCTGCCGTGGCTTGTGCTTGCGGCGACGGAAGAGAGAGAAGGATAGCCGGAGGCTGAACAAAGGGGCGTTGCTGTATAGGAGATGGCAATGAATGTTGACTCAGAAAATGAGCGGTGGTTGGGACACTACTAGGGGCGGCGCTACCTTCCGCCGCCGTGAGACCTTTCCTCTCCACCACGGCCACCAACGCTTCGTATATCTGGGGCAGCATGTTAGAAGGCAAGTTGTTGTCTTTCCTCTCAATCTTCTCCATCCTCCAATACGATTTGCCTTCTCTCTCTCCAATCTTCCTCTCAAATTCTCTCACTTTCTTAAAATCCCGCATCAAATTATCCCATTTATCGTTGCATTGATTCTGGCTTCTCAAACAGCCGCTCTTCCAGCAGTAGTCCTCCACCCACTTCCACCGCAGCTCCGCCGGCTTGCCCCGCTCCGCCGCCTCGCCGTGCCGCTTCATCCGCCGCTCCTCGTCCATCCTCTTCGCCTCGATCAACGTCATCGTTTCGTCGAGGTTCCAGTTCCCCTTCCTGTAGTCGCGCAGCGCCGAGCCGCCGCCGCCGCCGCGATTGGCTATAGTGAGATCCATGCAGGAATATTCTTAGAGTTCTTTCGTCGAACACCTTGTGTGCAATGCTGATTGAGTTGCATACGTTGTTTTTTAAGTCTTCAAGTTTCAACAATGGCTGTTTTTACCAAATTGGCTTACATATATGCAGATCCCGATGAGAGAGAAAGCAAATATGATCAACAATCAGTCACTCGCCATTATTTCTTTTCTTCACTTTCGGACTACGAGCAATAAGTGAAGTGCACAAATCTAGCATTAGCTCACCCTTAAAATCATCAAAAATCTTGAAAGTTAAAAGTTCCAAATCTGGAAGTACTAACCCCACCTGAACCCTAAAAAAAAAAAAAAAAAAAATAATAATAATAATAATAATAATAATAAAAATCTATAGTATTTACGATTAAGAAAAGGGCAAATAAATCCATTCAATCTGACACACCCACAACCCAAAGAAATTTTTAGAGAGAGAAAGGGGTAGAGGAGAGAGAAGGACCGTGAATTTGACTGACTACTGCAAATTCAAAGGGGTAATGATTTTTCATCTTAAAACAAACGATGAGTGGTTTAGTACTAATCTTTGACTTTAGATATATAGTTTGTTAGGTTAATATTAAGATTAATAAATTAATAAATAGGATGCATTTTTTGTGAAAAGTAAAGCAGATGAAAATCTGCATGTAACAGAGAAGATCGTGTCTAAAGGCAGACCACGTGAGGGCTGCTGCACCTTCTTCTTCAAGTCCAAGAAAAATTCACATCAGCACACCCATCTCTCTCCCTCCCCCTTTCTCTCTCTCTCTCTCTCTCTAGATTTGTATTACCAAAACCTTTTTGCAAAGACAACAAAATTCTAGAGACAGTGATAGTGTACTAATCATTTGCTTCGAGCATTAAATCGCTTAACTAATATAGGGCGTAGATGCAGGAGCATGCAGCTACATGATTGTATATTTGTATTGTAGTCGTAATATACGACCAAAAAAAGAGAAATATACGTATACATTAAAAAGAGGAGTTTTGTGCAGATTGCATGATTAATAGTTGGCCGACATTATACTCGTCAATAGTCGTCATGCATAATAAATATCCTTTCCATTATTTCGTAACATTAAAATATTATATATTTGTTTATTACTTATAAGAACAAGTAAATAACTATTTGATAATTGGACTATCTTTTATTATTTTAGCAATTTTTTACCCCTTTTTATTGGATTTTTATAAGAAAAATCTTCTATAGTTCTTTTTTAAAACTCAAAGTTTGTGTCTTATATATTGTCGTCCATATCACTTTAAATATTCTTAAATAATTGTAATAGAGTATTATAAAATTGTAATAGAAAAAAAAATATAGGACATAATTTAAACTTATAATTTTTCGACAAGTCAATTACTCCAAGGACGGAGCCACGTTATGGTAAGGGATAGCAAATGTCATTCTTTATTTTTCTCTGTGAGGTATCATAAATGTCCTCTATTATTTATTTAATACCTAATAAATCCATACAATTTTATTTTATTCAAAAATATTACTTTACTACTTTAGTGGATTTTCTGTATATATCCATTACATTGATCTTCATAGGGCCTAGCTTTGTTTTTTCCAACTCAAAGGTTCGAGCAAGAATCAAATTTCCCAATTTTCCACTACTTATTCTTTAGAATAGTTAGAAAAGAGAATAGATTATATATATATACATATAAATTATCATTATTATTATTTTATTATCTTTCTCATTTAGAATTATATTTGGATTTAATTTATAATCTAATTGAATTTGATAGTAATGTACATTATTTTTTCTAAAAGTCTTTAGAAGATGTTTATTAGGATTCATTAAGTTTTTTTGTGAAGACTCGACTTTATAACTGAATGGATAATGAATTGATAATAAATCAATACCCTAAATTTATACAAATAAAGGATAAAGGATATATTTAATCCTGAAAATAACAAAGTCATTATTTAAAAATTATAATTATCAGACTAAAGGTTAGTTTTCAAATTTACTGAAATTACTATGTTTTTTTTCCTTATGTATTATTGTGTCTTCCCTCGTTAATTTCCTGCCTACACATCCCTAATCATTTCAATCGGTATGTGTTTCAAATGAGACTTCAATATAACCCCACCAAGTTTAATACTCCCCCCGTCCCGTTATTTGTGGCTCAATTGGTTTCGGCACGGGAATTAAGAGAGTAGATGATAAAGTATGAGAGAGAGTAGATGGATAAAGTATGAGAGATAAGATGAGTAAGATAATGAGAGAGTATGAGAGAAAGATGATAAAGTAGGAGAGAGAATGTAATAAAGTAGGAGAGAGAAGATGATAGAGTAGGAGTATTTTTTTTACCAAATTAGGAAAGTGGACACAAATAATGGGACACCCCTTTCGGGAAAGTGAGCCACAAATAGCGGGACGGAGGGAGTATACTATAGCAAGAATGAATATTAATTCACTACTCTTTCTATTTCTTTATATTTTTAATTAAATTTGATTTCGTATAAAAATGTTAAAAAAAAGTTAAGTTGTTTTAAAAGGAGATGGTTGGATAGATCGAGTGGGGGGAAATACAGATGTCCATTTCACCTGATGGGGGAGTCAGGTAGCATTTAAAGCCGGGATGCCACGTCATCGAACTTTTTTCCGCTTTATGTCTTGCCAACTAGGACAGCAGAGTGGGCCAGCCTTTCCTTTGACTGACTCTGGCCCTTTGACCGAACAAGGACAGGTATCTTGGGCCCCACTTCCTTCCTAACACGTCACTTTCGTTCTTAGTTCTTGGACTCTAGCCTGACCGACCCTATTTTCGTAATTTCATTTCATTTCGTTTCGAGAATTACCTATTGCCCCACCTCCTCAATCATTATTCAATATATGCATATTATATGGAATACATCTCACCACAAAACAAGCTTCAATTTTGGTAAATTTTGGTTTTTTTTATAATCTATATTTCAAGAATTACATATTACACAATCTCATGAATAGATTTCTCTATTTTCTTATGAGGTAAGAAATCCGTAGCAACTACTTAAGCTCATATATTTTCCACATCTTCGTGTCTCACTGTCATTTTTAATTGTAAATATTTAAGTGTTTAAGTTGTGTGTTAAGTAAATCCATTATTCAAAACGTGAGTTTTGTTGTCCTGTATTTTTGAAATTTTAGGTATTTTTCATTTTGAGAACAACCTCATTGGCCTACTGGTTTAACTAAATATTGAGAACCGCTACTCAATGTACGTATTGATATCCCACCTTTCAAAACATTGCTTCAATTGTTGTATATTTTTGATTGCCCACTGGCCACCTTTCAAGAATCAATTTATTAACCTTAAATAAATTACAACTTGAGAAATCAGAAGCCACTGTTATATTAGAAGTAAGCAGTGTACGTTATGTGAATCCACTGTTAAAAACGTAAGTTCAGTTGTACAATATTTTTGGATTTTAGTTATTTTCTATTAGATTGGCCCACCGCTCCTCAATCATTTCTATATATTTTTCTCTCTAGAGAAATCCTTAAAATCTATCGAATGTACGTATTGGTAATTTCAATTATATATTCATTTTTTGCGTTTTCATGCATTTTATTTTGATAATTACCCATTTGCATACCACTCCTCAATCATTTCTATGCAATTTTTTTATAAGACAAATGAAATGCACAATTGCTATTTAAAATTATGCTTTCAGTTATCATCCGATGTGGGTTTCATTGTTTTATATTTTATTTTTTTTAGAATTACCCAATGACCTGCCCGGCGCCCGCTTCTCAATCATTTCTAAGTTTTCTTATTATTTTTTTTAAAAGGGAGGAAGTCTACAACTATTATATACTTCATCCATTCCGCTATTACGGTTCCTTTGATTTCGGTACGAAAATTGAGAAACTTTGATTAAGTGTGTATTTTATAAGTTTTTATTATATTAAAAAATGAACATAATTTTCAAGGAGAGATTTGTGGAATAAATGGGAATTCATCCAAACTTTTGCAAGGTATAGTTGGGGCAATCGATTTTTTTTTTGTTTTTTTTTCACATTGTATTTTAGAAAAAAAAATCTAAAGTTTTCAAAAAGTTAAAAATCATAAATTTATGAATTCGAAGTGGAACAAAAATCGTGTGAGAAATAGATTTTTGGAGAGATAATATAATAATGTGGGATAAGTAGTAAGTAGGAGGGATCCACTTCAATTTTTGTTTAATATTTTTTGATATTTTAGGTCACTACAACACTCCCACATTCTTATACATATTATCTCTCCAATAGTTTTTCTCACACACGATTCCACTCGTTCCGAACTCAAAAAATTATGATTTAAACTTTTTGGAAACTTTGAATAATTCTTTAATTACAACATTAAAAAAAATTCGGAAAAAAACTTTTTTGCCTCAGCTATAAATTTGGATGAATTCTCATTTATTTTCACCAACTATTTCTCGATGTTAATTTATTAATACAATTAAAACTCATAAAATATATATATCTTATTTTTTTTTTCTTAATCTACATATCAAAAAAGAATGAGAACAGTTTTAATGGGTGGGAAGGAGTATCAATTTCTCATGAACTATCCATTTCAAATAATGAGTAAGTGATTCCGAATCAAACCGAATGCCTACTCAGTTTTTTTCTTTGGGCCGAATGAATTGAACAAACCTTGCCCAATAAGCTAGTATTTTGAATGGGTCATTTTCCACCTCTAACCCAAATCTTGCCCAATAAACTCAACTATTATAGATAAAAGTCCGATGTTCGAAACGTGCATTAAATTGTCTTATAATTTTTTTATTTTTAGGTATTTTGGCGTGAAGAAAACCTCGAATATTTGGAATATAATGAGCCCAGAAAACAAACGGACAAAAGCCCAATTTAGCCCTTCAACAAGGCTAACAAAAAAGGCATCACGGATTGTATTCAAAATTAAATTTAAAATTCAAGAATTCAAAATTTTAAAAATTAAAAAAATAATAAATATTGCGAAAGCTTGTTGGTTTCATCATTTAACTGTTTAAGGTCGACGTGGGACATGGAAACAAGAAAATTAAAAACCTAATATTTATTGCTTGAAGTACGTGAAAGCAACGATTTAAATCTTTACTGGATCTCGTTGTTGCGTGATTATGCTGCCGGACGATTGACTCTTTATTTATGTGTTTCGCATTTATATGTTGTCTAATGATATAAATTAGTGTGAATTGTATTTTGGTGTTTAATTTCAACTTTTTTTAGTTTTGGTGCATTTATTTTAAAATTTGTAAATTTAGTTCCAAAATTTAAGAAATGCTTGCTATTTTAATGTCTCATATTAATTTAATAATTAAATAATATCACTTTTAGAGAAGGGTAAAATTGTAAATCGAGCATAATATTTTCTTTAAAATTTTATTTATATTATATATTTTTTTGATGATTTAAAATTAAATACAATTAGTAATTTAATTGAATATTTCTAAGAATTAAAATCTAAATATCGTTAAGATTTTTGCAATTTTTTTTTTTATTAAGAAGAAAATATTTATGTATATGGTTCAATTATATAAGAGAAAAATTTTTAGACCTCATTTTAATATTTTCATATTTGTGTAACATAAATATTATTTATAAAATAATCCAAAATCAAAATAGACTATTAAGTTATTTTGAACGTTGAAAATAAAAAATAAATTATTAAACTATTAAGGGAGCGTTTGGTCAGAGGGTTTTGGAATAGGACATTGGTATGAATCCGTTATATGACGTTTGGATAAAGGATATGTGAATGAAAATCTTGGAATGATATCTAAAAAAGTAGGAATGAGCAAAACCCAAGTAATTGATGGGTTACATTCCAAATCCAAATTTGATTCCTTGAAAAATTTGATATTTTATTTATAATTTATGTAATTTATATTATATTGAAAAAGATATAAATTATATAATATAATATTAAATACATTATATTAAATTAAAGTTATTAATATAAATTATATAATAAATATAAATACATTATATTAAATTATATTAATATATTAAAATTTATATTTTACATTTATATTTTATAATTAAAATTTTATTAAGATATATTTTAAATTAAAATAAAAAATTAAATTTATTATATAAATATAATTTACATTTATATAATTTGTATTTATAAATATTTTATGCTATATAATTTATATTTATGATTATGTAAAATTAATAATATTAATTATTTATTGGAATTAACATTGATATTTTTATATTTTATAAGTTAATAGTATAGTAAAAATTCATGAAGTTTCATTCAAAGAAACGAGAACACCAAACATCAAATATAGTAATGATTTTGAACCTAAAGATTCAAACTAAACGGTTGTACTAGAATGAATTAACTCATTTCAAACCCGAATCCATGATTACGAACGTGAACCCGATTTCGAGTCGCGAACCAAATGCCCCTAAGAAATTAACATAAACTATGAAATCATCATAACCTATTTATTTGATAGTATAAAATCATTTTAATTAAAATAAAACTATATTGTTAAAAAAATTATTTTTTGAAAAAGTTCACATAATCTTACAAGTTTACACCTCTTTAAATGACCATTACTATTATTAAATCATTAAAATAATTAAAATACTAAAATTGCAAGTATTTTTTAATTTTAGCAACTAAATTTATAATTTTTGAAGTAAAAGCAACAAAATTTAAAAAAAATTAAAAGTTTAAACACCAAAATTGACTATTCATCCTATATATTAGTAGTACGTCTCTGACAACCTTTCTATGTCCATCTTCGGTAGCGAAGCCAAAACTACTAGGTTGATGTAAACTTAGTCAATTCAATTTTCTTTTTTAAGGATAAGGTACAAATATGTCCTTATACTTTACTTCAAATTGCAAAAATATCCATAGTGTATTATTTAGTGCAAAAATATACTTGAACTTTAAAATTTGGAGCAAATATACAGTTAAAATTTAAAATTCAAGGCAAATATACTTTAAAATATATTTAAATCCAAAAAAAAAAAACACAAAATACACCCTTATTTTAACTAATAACCTTCAAATTGGATAGTTATTTAATTGAGCTATCAAACAGAGGTAAAAAAAATGTCCAACAACTCTTATTATTATTATTATTTTATTGACATCATTATTAGTTATTTGAAAGTTCTTAATTTTTTTTAAATAATATAAGGATTCAATTTGTGCCGCCCAAAAATCAATACCTTTCTCAACTAAAAACAATTTATTCAACTTAAAAAAATTAAAAAAGAACAGAAAAATGATATGGAAATTTGAAATCTACTGATAGATTAAAAGACACTTAACTGATTTTCAATATTTGTTCATTTAAAACTTTGAGTTAAATATCTGGTTATAGAATGACATAAAGTAAATAGAAATAGAGCATTCTATTTTTGAAACATGGCTCACTGGATTTTTATAATATTAATTTGATTTGATTTATGGACTCCCATAAATCTTTTTTTCATATAATGATGTAAAAAAATGTTGGACAAATTTTAATTTTTATAGTAATGTAGCTGAATTTAAATAACCACAAAATTTGAAAATTATTAATGAAATAAAAGTATTTTTATATATTATTGTATTAAAATACAATATTATGATATTTTTGCCCTCAATTTTAAAGTATAAGGATTTATTTGCTCGTAATTTTAAATTTAAGGCTATTTTTGCACTTAAATATATATTGAGTATATCTTTGCCCTTTGAGATAAAGTTGGAGGACATATTTGCACCATTTAACTATTATGTCTCATTGAAATAGTCTAGTACTCCCTGCGTCCCGTTTGAAACGACCCGTTTCAAATGGCTACGGGCAGGGGCGGAGCTATAGCAGTGCTATAGCACCCCTTTGATTTCCGATAAATTCCAAATCTGTAGGTAAAATTTTGTAAATGAGATCTAGCGCAGCTGGTTAGCACCTCCTTAAATTTCTTGACCACCCGAGTTCAATTCCTTCTAGCAATAAATTTTGCTTTCTTATTTTTTCTCTTCATTTAGCACCCGTCTCTTTGAATTCCTAGCTTCGCCATTGGGCACGAGAATTAAGAACGTTGAAGATAAAGTATGATAGATGAGTAGATGATAAAGTAAGAGAGAGAATTGCTTTCTTATTTTTTCTCTTCATTTAGCACCCGTCTCTTTGAATTCCTAGCTCCGCCACTGGGCACGGGAATTAAGAAAGTTGAAGATAAAGTATGAGAGATGAGCTTATTTTTTCTCTTCATTTAACACCCGTCTCTTTGAATTCCTAGCTTCGCCACTGGGCACGAGAATTAAGAAAGTTGAAGATAAAGTATGAGAGATGAGTAGATCATAAAGTAAGAGAGAGAATTGCTTTCTTATTTTTTCTCTTCATTTAGCACCCGTCTCTTTGAATTCCTAGCTCCGCCACTGGGCACGAGAATTAAAAAAGTTGAAGATAAAGTATGAGAGATGAGTAGAGAATAAAGTAAGAGAGAGAAGATGAGTATGATAGTGAGAAAGTAGATAATAAAGTATGAGAGAGAAAATGATTAATATAATGAGATTAGATAAAATATGTGAGAGAAATGATAAAATATGAGGAAGTTATTTCCTTTTTAGGAAACGGGTCGTTTCAAATGGAACGTCCCGAAAAGGAAAACATATCATTTCAAATGGGACGGAGGGAGTATAAATTTTCATACTGTCTATTGAAGTTATTCAATTTGATTTTTTTGCGAATTATTACAAACACTTTTTTTAGGGATCCACAAGTTTTGCACAACTTTACACAAATCAACTATTATTTTTAAAAACCATGGCAAAAAGAAAATGAACTATTTTAATGGGAGGAAACGAGTACTAGATAGTGTCATATTTTTCGTTTGTTTGAAGTTAGAAAAGGAGCCATTGTCATAATTCAACATTTATCCGAATTGGATAACTAATTTTAAAGTAATAACACTGATAAGAACTTAGTAATCCTATGAACAAGGATTAATTTTTGTATTTCAACTTAGGAGGAGCATTGAAATTATCCTTAGCATCATATTTTCCCGTATTTTCGTGGACGGTACATTGCAATATTGCATTCTCCCCGTTATATCTTAAAAATACAAAAAAAAAAAAAACGCAAAAATGATTATTTATAAATAAAAAAATTATAATTTGAATCTCAAATCTCTATGTGAACCTGGCAAGGGGACGCTCACGTGCACTGTGTCACTGACTGTTGTGGAACTCGAAATTTCACATTATTAATTGATGACGTGGCACTCCCTTATTTGTTATAAATTAATTTATTTATGGTTAATTAGCAGTCCGGTCAAACTAAGAACCGATATGATGGGCAACCAAATCTGTCGCAGTCAAACGCCACCCTGGCAGCTCGACATTTTATTTCAATTATTCTGTAGGGCCCATGATCAGCATCTTTTTTTGTTGTTAATTAAGTGTTTGTTTAAAATAAATAAAATATATTCAGTTTCTTGGAGTATGAGAAATCTACTCATTTTCTTTTATATTTGTAGGTAATTTATTTTTCTTTTATAAGTATGAGAGGAATTGCATTGGATAAGGCCTTTGTGATACATTTAAAAAAAAATTCATGATTTCCCGGTTATAAAATTATCAAGTTCAAACTATTTTTGTTCATATACTTATCAATTTGGAACTCGAACCAGTTTGATTATTATTTTGCATGTATAAACATATTAATTTAGACTTTGATATTATTAGACAATCAATATAAGATATTAAAAAACTTTATAATTAGTTTCCAAAATGCATTAATAGATATACATTGCATCTTAAAAAATAAGTTTCTTTTTGTTGGTACTAAATGAAATTTAAAGTTCCTACTCATGTAAGATGTGAATTAAATAAATCTATTCCTACATTGTAAAATGCAAATTATGTAAACAGACAAATTGTACTAGGCTAATCACGTATAATAAATTCGACCTAAAATATTATGAGATTCAAATATGCGACCTAGCAGTATTGGTGGGGCTTTTATTTCACAAGAAAATAATTATACTATTAAGCTTGTTTGAGAATCGTAACTTATACTGGCAGCTTATAATACAATATGAATTTCGTATATCTATGTACTTCTCGTACAAAATCTATTTGAATTCTTACATATAAGCAAAATAGCTTAAAATTTAAATTTCTTCCAATCACGTGTCACCTGTGACAGTAAGTATAAGCTATGAATTTGAATGTACTTCTTTATTCTTTTATGATTAATTTTTTTTTTCTTCTTATAATCAAACTTCTTATACTTACTTAACATCACAAACATAGAAAGTATGGGGTCACACTAGCATATACCCCGAAGTTGAGGGACCTAAACCGGATATTCTCATATGTAGACAATGACGTGTCGACACATGATTGGCAGAAAGTGGAAGCAAAAGATGCAAAAGCAGTCAAAGCCACACGGGAAAAGGCCGAGATGCGTACAGTCAAAGAAACACTGTCACGGCGGTCAACACTTTCTCGCTCCCCCACATCTCAACTGTAATAAAAAAAAAAACTAATTTACGGAATTTCCAACATTTTCCCATTAAAAAAAATCGTATTTTTGGCAAACTCGATGCGATTATAGTTTGTAGTAATATTATTCTATAGGGTCTTTGTAGCAGCGAGTGGATCTGGGCCCAGAAACGAAGTAGAGAAAGAAAAGGGGAAGAGCTCAGCACATGAGTCTTGGATGGACCAGATATGCTTTTTCTAACCTCTCTCTTTCTAAAATCGCCTCTGAATCATCATTTTCACAGGGTTTTGTGATCTGGGCCTCGGGTAATTTCTTCAATTTCTGCTGCATTTTGCTAAAAATTGAGTCTTTTTCTTGTTTTCTGGATCTCCGTCTATTTTGCTTGCTCATTTATTGCTCCTCTCTTTTTCAATTGGGTTTGAATGTGAAGGAAGAAGGGATTGATTCTTGGGAAGAGTGTTGAGTATGAGTGCTCTATGATGTGTTGTGTGAATTATGATGATTGTGACGAGTCTTTTGACCAGTAAAAGGGGGGAATAGATAAAGTGGAGAGAGAGAAGCAAGAGAGAAAGGGGGACAAGCAAAATATGTCATCTCCAAAAACAGTACAATGCTTGCTTGTTGATGTAGGAATTTGCCATTTTTCCGTTATCCCTTTTCACTCAAACACATGTGTAGATGTTAATTTGCTTTCTTGAAAGAGTTATTGTTAGAGATTAGTTTTGTGGGTAGTTTTATTACAAGGGCTTCCTTGGTGTTGTTCGATAATCAAGAAGTTTTGTTAGCAGAATAAGGTTGCTAGCTAAGATGCCTATGTTTCCGCCTTCAAAGAAAGATGGGATTCTTGGATTTGAGGTTAGTTTACATGGGTGTGTATTGGATGTAGATGTAGATGTGAAAGATGGAGTTTTGAGTGGAATTGTAGGTGGGAAATTTGATCCAACTATGGAGAAATTGGATCTCAAGAAAATGATTGAAGAGCTAAACTTATGTGAAGTCCCAAGTGTCTTCATTTGCCCTATTTCCCTTGAGCCAATGCAGGATCCTGTAACCCTCTGCACCGGCCAAACCTACGAAAAATCAAACATCCTCAAGTGGTTCAACTTAGGGCACTACTCTTGTCCCACCACAATGCAGGAGCTGTGGGATGACACCATCACATCAAACAAGACACTTCACCATTTGATCCACACTTGGTTCTCTCATAAGTATGTGCAGATGAAGAAGAAATCCGAGGATGCTCAAGGGAGGGCGTTCGAGCTTCTCACAAGTCTCAAAAGGGTAAAGGGCCAAGCAAGAATTCAGATCCTCAAGGAGTTGAGGAGGGTAGTTGTGAATCACTCAACAGCTAGGAAGGCAATTGTTGATGAAGGAGGAGTGGTTATTCTCTCATCATTTTTAGGGCCATTTACTTCATATGGTGTAGGTTGTGAAGTTATTTCAATTCTTGTGAATTTGAGTCTAACTTCTGAATCAAAGAAGAACTTGATGCAACCTGCAAAGATTTCTTTAATTGTTGACATTTTGAATGAAGGGTCTATAGAGACTAAAGTGAATTGTGTCAAGCTAATAGAATCATTAATGGAGGAGAAGGATTATAGGGAAGAAATTGTCTCTAGCCTTAGCTTACTAGCTGCATTGATGAGATTAGTGAAGGATAGAAGACACCCGAACGGCCATCTACCCGGACTAAGCCTCCTCAAGTTAATCAGCACACATGAGAAAGTGAGAACTTTGCTTGTACGCATAGGAGCAATACCTCACTTGGTGGAGCTCATACCGGTTTTAAATCAAGAATGCGTCGAGTTAGCCCTATTCGTGTTGGACCTCCTTTCGTCCGTGCCAGAAGGGAGACAAGCTTTGAAAGATTATTCAAAGACCATACCTTACATTGTGAAGTTGTTGATGAAGGTGTCCGAGAGTTGTACGGAGTACTCACTATCAATCTTATGGGCCGTGTGCAAGCACTCACCCGAGGAATGCTCTCCGTTAGCAGTAGATGCCGGTCTTGCAGCAAAGCTTCTGCTAGTGATTCAGAGTGGGTGCAGTCCCACTCTGAAGCAGCGCGCAGCCGAGTTATTGAAGCTATGCAGCCTCAACTACTCGGATACGGTCTTCATTTCGAAGTGCAAACTGACTAGGACAATGCAATAAGCACCAGAATGAGATGTTTGTAAAGGTATATGGTGGTGCATGGGAGGACTTTTGGTTTGTTGGTTATGGAGATTCGGTGGAGCTTGCAATTGTGATTGTAATTGTAAAGTCTTGAGTTGAGCAATTGCTTGCTGCATGAATTTCCACTGTTGTTGAATCTTTGATGTTTTCAAGGCCCTCCAATTTTCTTCTGCATATTTGTACAAGTTTTGTTGCGGGAGGGCTTTTAAAAGAGTGTAGAATGTAGAGAAGAGGGGCCTATTTTTGGTTCCACTATTCACCATGTACAATTGTTATTGAATTTCTGAGTTAATCCAAAATTATTGAAATATTTCTTTTGTTGTGCTTTACACCACAACATTCAGCATGTGGAATCTGATCTATGATCATTTACGAGTTTAGAGAGCTTTTAGAGACCTTATATATATATATATATATATATATATATATATATATATATATATATATATATATATCGAACCAATCCAACCGTCTCCATCTTTTACCATTTATCCCTGACCATCCCAAACAAACCCACCAACCATAATAATATACTCCATATTATTAGATATTAATATTAATTATTTTAATTTTAAACATTAAAATTAACTTTAATTGCAGAAAAAAATAATAAAATCGAAAATAGTGCAAACTAAAATAAAACAAAACATAGGACAATAATTGAAAGACGGAATTGAAACAGCGAAATACTGGAAAATCAAACAACAAAGTAAATAAAATTATGTTATTATCGTCGAATTTTGGCAGATATGCTCGATCAAATCATTTCGAAGATCTATGTGTGCTTCTCTATTTCGAAGTTGTGACTTACTTGTGTGATTTTACATGTGGAAATTTTGGGAATAGAGGTTGGACATATGTTTTGGTTGGGATTCTATGAAAATTGCAAATCCAAATCAAACAACATTGATATGAATTCGTTGGAATTTTGGAAATTTTTGTAGTTAGAATAATAATTTTGATAGTAAGGAAATTTTTGTTGTTATTGGTCTCTATTTACAAGAGTAAATAATACTATAATTTGTCCCCATGGGATGACATAGCGGTGAAGGTGGGTGACCCGGGATCGAAAGGTCATGGGTTCAAATTTCACTGGACATGCTATGTGAGTCTGTCACCCTGTTACTTAAGGGTGGTTTAACTCTCCTGTGTGGCATAGCGGTGAAGGTGGATGGCCCGGGACCGAAAGGTCATGGGTCCAAATTTCACTGGACACGTTATGTGAGTCTGTCTGTTACCTTAAGGGTGATTTAACTCTCATGTGTGGTTTCGCACAGAACCGAAGGTAACGGTTGCGGGTTCCTCGTCATTCAAAAAAAAAAAAAAAATTAAATAAAACTCGTCATAAAAAAAAATTAAAAAAATAAATAATACTACAATTCTAATGCAGTCGTTTATGTACTTTAAAATGATCAAACCCGTAAGTAATTCCATGTCTCTTTTCAATTGGCATTAATACGGGTACTACTCTTTTATTGTCAAAATGACATATTTAATTGACTCCTTTAATATTCCTTAAAGGCAAGCAAGAATATGACATCAAAAATATCAATGCACTTCAAAACTGAAAAACATACCAGCATTTATTAATATTCTCAACATAAACAAACTGACTACTATATAAACAAATGAATTTCAACAAACTTTCAATCACAACCGAAGCAAAATCAGTAGTGATTTCACAAGAAAGGAAAAAAAATGAGCTCGTATTTGCAACTGCAAAAAACTAGTATTTTCATTGCTCTCTTTCTCACAATCGCAATTCCAATCTCAACAAGCCGCAGAGAAAAATGGGGATGCGGAGGAGAATCAAGCGAAGACACAGAACACCACCTGAGAAATCTCTGCTCCAGAACCAATCGATCAGACGAGTGTTGGAAAATCCTCAAACCGGAACTGAACCGGTTCGGCGACTCGGACGATCGAACAATCGCTGGCGCCGTAATCGACTTGGCGATGGCGAAATCGAACGAGATCCACGGCAATCTGAACCAGTACTACTCGGATTCGAAGAACGACGAGTTGAAGCAGAAGTACATCTTGTGCTCGAAGAATTACAACGACGTGAATCGCAACCTGGTGGTGGCGCGGAGGGACGTGGATTCTGATGATCGGCGGAATATCGCGGTTCAAGTGGATGATGCTCGGGAGGAATTGAGGAATTGTGAGAGGGAATTTGAGAGTGAATCATTTGATCCGGCTCATATTGGTGATCGGAACAAGGAGATTGGGCTTTATTTGGAGATTGTTTACGTTGCAGTAAACGGTTTAGAAAAATAGAAACTAGTTTAGCATTGTGGAAGATAATCAAATCAAATATTAATATAATCAAAGTTTCTTCTGTTCACCGTATGAGTAATTGTATAATAAAGTGACTAAAAACTCATTAACGTATCTAAAATATATAAGCTTTGGTTTTCTCTGAAAAAAAGCACATATTTTTCAGTAAGAAATCTTAATAACTTGAAATAGGCCCAGTTATTTCTGAATATCAAAATCCAAGTTCTTGTATTATTATGTGAAAGAGCAATAAAAGAATGAAAAGTTAACCACTTCAAGTAAATTGATAAGTTTTATAGGTCATTAGTTTTTTAAATTGCTTTTTACTTTTTTTTCCCCATTATATCCTTGCTGGGCGCCCATTGAAACTTAAGAATTGTGGATGTATTAAGTATATTTTCTACAATCCATTTTTTTCCTCTTTTTATACCGTATAACGACATATCTAGTTTAACTACTTCTATAGTCAGTTTTATATATCTATCCATCACTTATCCTTAATGTTATTGGGCCAATGAGGTTATAATTATAAAAAAATTAAAAATGATTAAAAAATGTATACTTTTCTCCGGAAAACGAATTAAAGTCAGAGTGCAGTTAGAACTTGGAAAAAATAAGCGGGAAAGAAACAGAGAAACTAAAATACTTGAATATATTGTATAAATAGCCGATAACTAAAGACACGCTTAATAAAGAAAACGGAATATACCAAAACAAAAATAGTCCGCATGTTAATATTTACGGGTTCAAAATATGACTATACATAGATCAAGTCATAGCAAACTTGTAGTAGTGTTCATCAAAAGAAAACAAACTTAAACGGAAGCTACGGTTATAAACAACAAAAATCATCGCCTTTGCTCCACCCGTCTTCACTAGCCACTTAACTGATAGGATAACTCCAATATCTATAAATTTCATACCATCGTGACAATAAAATTATTGAAGTTTCCAAGAGTAACCACTCGACAATTATTTAACAAAATAGCATTACTCCATTTAACTCTAACCTTTAAGAACTATCCCATAAATTCCACGACACACCACCACAACATATTTAAAAATCTATTTTATTTCGAACAAATGACCGTAATTAATGATACTCTTTTCCATGCTAGAATTAGAATACCAATTACTAGTAGGGATACGATCCGTATAAGTTCGTAATGGCGCTTAGTACTTAAACACTTGTAATGTATGTAAATTATAATTTCATATAGATGAAAGAGAGTAGGAGTAGTATTTTTGTTAGACGTTACAGCAATTAATTATCCTAAGTATAGTACTAATGTGTTAGAATAAAGGTGATTGATGAAGAACAAACCAAATGCGGAAAAACAACTCACTTTATTGTACTACGAAACTCATGCAAGAGCCCATACCCCATAAATAAAGAGATAAATAATACTAAAAGATAATGACCCTTTGATCAATATTGAATTTCCACTCAAAACAAAATTTAAGAAATACAAATAAAATTTAGATTTGAATATAATTTGTAGGACTCTATCTTCGCTCATGCTCGGCTATGATAAAAACAAGAAATAAATCATAAATTGAAAAGAGCACACACATGTAATTAAGTATCAAGATAACATCAAAATTAAATCAACCGTTAATGACTTTATTAAAACTGAAATTTAAGCATTTATTATCAACATTACTGACGCTTTATTACTAGAAACATCATCTAATAATCTATACTAATACTATTAGAAGAAGAATAACTCGGAAAAATGATCTTAATCGCCCTCATTCTTACGATCACAATTCCAATTTCAACTAGTTCATATACTGAAAAGCACCTGAGAGACCTCTGCTCCCAAACCAAGAGATCAAATGAGTGCTTGAATATTTTTGAATCCAAATTAAATAAACTCAATGCCTCAGATGATAAAGTCGTTTCCGGCGACGTCATCAACCTCGCGATCGCAAAATCGAAAGAAATCTACGATGAATTCTTCCAGTATTACTTAGATTCTAACGAAGACGAATTGAAGGAGAAGTACCTTTCGTGTGCGAAGAATCTCTACAGCGCCAACTGCGGTCTAGAAATGGCGCAGAGGGATTTGGAGTTCCATGAATTTGCAAGTATCTCGAATGAGATCGACGATGTTGAGGAAGAATTGAACAAGTGTAGAGGAGAATTGGGGGAGGAAACGTTGGAATTGGGGGACGGTACAAAGGAGCTAGGGGTTTATTTGGAAATTGTTCGGGCCGCGGCGGGTCGTATTCCAGACGACGATGGGGAAGTGGAAGTCTATTAAAATGATTTAGTACTGATTTATAATGAGAAAAATAATTAATTATGGGTTTATGTTTGGTTTATTTACACATTTCTATATTGATAATTCATGTTCATATGGCATTCTAGTGTCATCAAGCAACTTTAAAAAGTGACATAACTATTCGGTAGTAGAGATATACACTAAATTTTTCTCTATATTCTTATCAAAGTTACTATTTTATTCACCACTCCATCATAACACCAACACATGAGCCATTGGAATCTCAAGACAAACCTTCAACCACTGAAACAATACCTTAGAAATTGGGATCAATGAGCTCCCCATTCAAGTACTCTCTGTAGGCAGCAACCGGCCAGATGAATCCTCTCCACACAAGCCTTCTGCGTCGGCTTCTTCTCGTCTCTGATCGCGATCAGGTAGCTCCTACCGACCCACCCGGCGATGTAGAGGAAGAGGATGCCCGGAGTGATGAACTCGCCCCAGTGCCGCTGGTCGCCGCTCACTATCAAATGAGGCAGCCCGTCGGAGCCGCATAGGAGCCCGGCCTTTCCGTAGTTGTCGACCTGCACCCACAACCCCACCAACTTAACTTCAAATGTTTTTGTCCTATTGGGTAATTTTACACACATTAGTACCACAACATTGTTATTATTACTATTACTAATATTATTATTAAAGATGAACTAATTCGCTCGAGTTCACTTAATAGTGAATCGGCCTCATATGCATGTTTTTCCATAATCGATGTAAATATGAACTTTTGACCTAATGTATAGCCCGACATTGAATCCGATATTAATTCAGTATTTCTGGATAGGGAAATCCAATGAAAATTGAATTAGATTTCTCGATGGTGGCGTTGATAGCTAGGGCGGGATACAGCTTGAGAGAAGACTCAAGCAAGCTTCTTGATCTCCTGCTTGGAGTCTTTGCACGGCGTAAGGCCGCGGAGAGGATGATGGAGGAGAGAGCGAGCGCCGCTGAGACGAAGTGGAATCGACTGAGGCTTCTTGGTTAGAGGAGTTTGCTTGGCAGATCTACCCAATTTGGGCATGGAGAGGCTTTGTCAGCGACATGTTTTATTTTATTTTCTTCAAGTTGAAGGGATGTATTGTTGAGATTTTGGGAGAGGAGGGAATTGTGGTTTGTGGGATACGAGGATAAGGTGAACACTGACTTGGAGATATGTGATTGGCTACTGTTTTAAATTAAATTCAATCCATCCGATGCTAACTATTTTGCAAAACCCAACAGTTGAAAAATTCCTATGAATAATTAGCAAATCGTGGAATCGCCCATTCCATCTTAAACAACTCTGAATTTCCTATAAGGGCGGCTACAATTACATATTCAGCGATTAAAAAATAATTTAAGGTTGAGAATAATACACACACATCAACAGTCAAAATCTGCATCTCTACTACTTCTCCTGCAAACTTATGTTCTAGTTTAAGCATTACCTCCTCACTACTCCTCCCAATACTGCACTTTTACCATCCCCTCTTCAAATACTGCATCGATCGATACGATGCAGTCACCACGTTTGCAGCAGAGGCTCAAGTGCTAACTCGACGAAACTCCATCAATCCACATGCTGTCCGGATCGTGTCATCGAGTAACCAACCAACCGGGTTTAATCAAGATATCTCTCCTGAAATCGCGGCCACTCACAGAAGTCGACTCGCCTTGGCGACGGTAGCACTGCAACAAAAGGTGTTCATCAATCAGTTAATCATGTTCAAGTTTCATTCATAGTGTATATGTCATTTTACTGCGTCTTAAATCCATGGGAAGGAACGACGAACCTTGTAACAAACAACGGAATCATCTGGGTACATCGCGAATAGTTTGGTACCAAGACGAGCGTGGCAAGAGTCACAAATGCTTTCGTCGTTAATCTGCACATGGCGGGACCTCTCCTCCAGTCTTGCTAAGCTTGCGTCGATGTTCACCGCATGAGACAACTTGTGAACAATCTGTAGAATGCGGCATTGTTAAGCATACACCTCAGAAAACATTTTGACGACATAAAATCTAGATTCAAAATCTAAATTGCCAAAGCATTTCCGTAAACACCATCATGGGTGTTTCTTTTTACGACATAAAATCTAAAATAAAATCCATACTTTTCCTTGCAGATGGTGATGATGTCTGGCTCTTAATATCCTTAATATTGTTTCCGAAGCATGCTGCAGAGGCATATCCAAAGGCATTTTCTGTACAAGGAAACCAACGTAACACATATGGTATAGAAGATGAAGACTAATTGTACTAATAACCACAATACAAAAGGGATAAACACAAATAGACTGCGGTTTTCTGTCCACAGTTCATCAGTTCAGCACCACAGTTGAATGAGCTAACTAAAAGAGGTTCTGAAATTTTCGTATACCCAGTTTCACAAAATTCATTGAGACGTCAAATCACACCATGACAACGAAGAAATCGACCGATAGGTGCAAGAAAAGGGAGGCCTAAGGAGACTCAACTTAAGTTCAAAGAAGCAAGCTTGATATAGATCAAAAGGGAAAGACAAACTTGTGAAATTGGATCAAGGATTTCTACTTTTCGAGCATTAATGCATATAGTTTTCGTTAAGAAACAAAATCTAGTTCACATTTAGGCCCATGACAGTTACAGAACAGCTATTAGTGGCATGTAATAAGTGGGAGCAAACCTATACCTCAAGCACTTTCAAAGGATCTAGCATTTCTCCATGATTGTGGAGAAGACGAACGGCTGCTTTAAACATGGGCTTTCTTCCATCCTTAGGCTCCAAATATATATCAAGTAACCTGATGGTACCAAGAAGAAACGATAACGTTATGCCATGATGTAGTATTCTCATTATCACTGAAGGCATAGAAACAGAGGAAGATAACTGACTGTATATAAGCATCTGGTCTACCGATCTCCATACAGTAGTCTTCAGCAGCTTCAAAATTCTCTAATTTTCTGACAAAGGCCAAATAATAATCCCATCACTATACATCCTTATAGATCCCCTAGTTTTCATGTACTTCAATACAATCTCAAGCATGTTGTTTTGTTATTCAATATTTCTCGGAAACACGGACTATCAAATACGAGAATCCTTAAAGGAGAAACTGAAAAAAAAGCAGCTCTCTTACTTCGATTCATAAATTATATTTAGAAGGATGTATGTCAAAATATGCTCAGTCATTATGCAATACTTATGCCCAATAAATGGATATTCGGTTGTCTTATGAACTTACAAGGCCAAAATATCTAGCACGAGTGTTTCTTGACCGAGCCTCCTGTAAAGAATAGCCTGACAAATGCAACCAAGCCAGATAATTTAGCACTGGAGGGTACGAGTAAAAGGAAATCAGATTCATTTGGTAAATATGGCAAACAATTCTTATAGAAGATAGACATACTAAAATAATACATTTCTGATTATGCAAGGAAACAAATAGTCAACCTTTTCTAGCCAAAGTTCTGACTGTTCAATCATATCGAGGACCTCTTCGGCGTCGTATAGGCCTGATGACTGTAAAAATATCTGGAGTCTTTCCCTAACAGGAGTATCAAAAATTGAGCTTGTCCCATGTGCAGACATGTTCGTCTCAGTGGCAGAAACTTGAGTTGAAAGCTCCACTTCGTATTTCTCGAGTGCCGACTTTGTAAGTAAGAGTGCATATGTTGTATGGAACTGAGAGTCATCAGAATCTTGGTCTTCGATCAACCACTGGAGATATCTGCAACATATTATGTAATCTCCTTTTCATGATTAATTGCAACATCAATTACACCTGACAAGCAAATCATGCTAAGTTGATGCAGCAAATATTTTCTATTATGATTAGTTCAACATGCTAGTGTAAATTATAATTCATATGCACTTGTGCAAGTGCTGCTCTGTGCCCAATAGAACATGAGGAAAAAGAAAAGGAAATTGTCTTGATCTATGTCAACTTTTAGGAGAATAAATACTGATATGTTATATTGCTATAAGCAAATTGCAACTGCAGACTGCATGAAAGAATAAATAGAAGAACAAGATCAGGCTACAGATCATTAATTTGGCAATTATGTTGCATGTACTACCTCGCAAAAGTACCCACAGAAAAGTAAGAAATGCACCAATTTGCTTGTAGTCAAAACCAATGCAAAAAGTAGTGAGTATACCTTTGAAGAATTTCCACCTTTTTGGGATCAATTGCAGCAATAACTTCATCTGTTACATGAAAACTAGAATCAAAACATCAACAAAGGAGGAATAATACATCGAAACACAACAGCGGAATATACTGAAACTAAGATTTACAAGCTGTGCTGAAAATATGTCAGAGACAATTTTGACCAACTTGAAGGAAATCTCAATTGCAATAAACCAGGCAAAAGGGTGAGAGAGAGAGAGAGAGAGAGAGAATATATACATTTTATTCCAAAAAGAGTGATGAACCGAAAAGAAGCACAATGGCATAGTAGTGTGGAGAGTGGGACAGTAACCAGCAGCTATAATGAGATTTTATCACAAGAATATCATCAAAAGGAATTTCGGGCTCTGAAATTCAACAAGTTCATGAATGTTGGGAAACATGGCAATCATTACCAGGGTATTAAACTATAACCATAAGTTGATATTGTAATTCCAGCAGAAAAAAGAAATCAGAATAGTAAAGACGATTTGTTTCAAGAAATGTGAAGTGTGAGGAAATATATGGAATAAAGATTAGCGTTATCTAAAGAAGGAATCAGTAGCATCTTACTTCAGTAATAACCAGTTGGAAATGGGTAAATAATTGTAGCAACTTAGGTGGATTCCTATCTTACTATGCTAAAAAAAAAACAACTCTCATGTAATAATAAACCTATTCAAAATACAACTCGTAATAGTTCCACAATCCTAATCCTGGAACTTCTCGGGCATTAGAATCTAAAATATGAAAAACACATGATAGTATTATAATGAAACATATCTCTTGTAAATCTTGCCTGGTGATAATAAACTGCTCCTTTTTTCGGATATTAAAATTTGAACTGCAAGCACCTGGTTGATATCCGCGATCTAGAAAAAAGAAATACAAGACCATCAGAAATCAGATATCAGTAAAAGCTGAAGAGGATTTAAAGGTTCGGTTACGAACCCATCCGAGGTGTTGGAGAACCAAATCTTGGTCTGATGACTCCTCAAGAATCTTAGATGCCTCTGTTGCTGCAGTCTCCCGATTTAAGATAAACTTTCTAGAGGGGTCTTGTAAATCAGTTTCATCACGATGTTCGTTATGATAGCTGCCTGATGAATATTTTCTTGCCAACATACGCCACGTGGAAATAGCCTTAGCACTCATACCCTTGCCAGCATACAAGAAAGCAAGTGTGCGCAAATGCCCAGAGTCATTCAGTAGTGCTTCTAGCTCATCCTGCACTGCCCATTGAATTCCCATGGTCACTGTAGGTGACTTGGCAATTTCACTTGTAAAAAGATATGCCAGTAATATAGCATAATTCAAGCTCCAACTTACTCATACTAAGAAAATTGTTCTCAAATCTTTTAACATTTTTTTCTCAAATGTTTATACTCATTGGTTCCTATACGTTTACATTTTGTGGGGGCCACCTCCTGGAAGTATACATAGTTTATTATATATCACTAGGGATGTTTAAGTCTCGATCCAGTATGTCAAGTAGTTGATACAAAACTTTGCAGCAATAAGAAAATGGAAGCCGTAAACATTAAACTGCCTAGATAATCCGTTTCCCCCCATTCTAGACCATAAAATCATAGAACAAATCAATCAATAAAGAGCCCCTTAAGTCAACTGAGGGATAAGGAAATGGTAATCCATACCACTATGCAGCTATTCTCTGAAGAGGCAAGCCTTTCCATGTCATCAACATAGTTTAGAGCTCTATAAAGATACATCAGAAGAGTGTCAACTCCCTCCTTCACTGAGATGGCCAGATCTCTTTCACGACAAGCTTGCAGATACCTGCAGCAGATTAGTGAAAAGAGGTAGTGGATCATGCAACAACATATCTTGAGGTGGGAAAATGAAGTTTTTTAAGATGCATAAAAAATTTGGCCCTTTTCCATTCAGAAAAAAGATATTGTGTATGATGAATATCAACAACTATGAATAGAAGCCGAGGAGCACCTTATCATGTTTTCTATGGCGGACTCTAGCAGATCAACTCTACTGGGTGGATGTAGAAGAAACTCATCATCAACAGCAGACTCTAGACCTGCCTTCTTAAGAAAAACTGCTCTTTGAATAGCTGTCAATCCGTCATCTATTACATTCTCAAGAGGTTTTGGAGGAGGATGCAATCCCCAATATCGGTTCCTTGGAACCTGAAGATTTTCAACCAATTTATATATTATTAAACACAAACACAAAGGCAAAAATATACATACATGTCAGCACAGACATGAGAAGATTATGTGAGAAGAAATTAGAGAAGTCTACATATCACAAGCAAAGCACAAACGTAAAATAAACAGAAGCTACAGGAGTTCGGCTTTAATTCCTAAATCCTCATCAGAATCTAATAACGCCTATCTCTTCACTGAAATATATTTCCAGTATACAACTCGGGGAGTCATGATACCATACAATAGTTACTAGAATCATAACTTGTAAGCACTATCTAGAAATGGTTCAGTTTTAGGAATAAGACTATGATCAAGGAATTGAAATGAGCCCCATGCGCATACAGCAGAAAGAAATTAGCATGTACCAGCAGCGTCCAACGATTTGGGTCTGGCATGATGAAAGGGAAAACTTCAGAAGGCTGCATGTTTTCTGAAAGCAAGAAGTGATCTACTGCTTCCTTGAAATGCAGATCAAATAGCAACACAAATCCCACCTGTGCGTGGACAAATGAAAGCATCTCCGTTGTCATGTCACCATCATTCTCAAGTTCTTCAACCAAGGAGATGGCTTCCTTGAAGCTCTTTTTCCTTAGCAGGTCTTTGATTTGTTCTTCTCCAGAAACTTTCCAGTAACAGATTAGCTTCAATATGAAAATATCAGTGACGTGATGCGGACAAAACACTGATCTAGCAAAAGACCAATCATCTTCATTATGTGAACCAAATTCTCAGTTAAAATTGACAATCACAAAAAATCTCATTCTCCAATCCAACAGATAATGCTTAACATTTTACATAAACAAAATTTCCCCTTTAAAGCACCAGAAAATTTGTGGTGAGTTCGATTCAGGATTTTAAAAAGTTAAGATTTCTGATGCTTCTGATACTAGGAATAACATATATGTGTCCAACACCATTTTATTGGTTTCATTTCCCTGATCTTCCTTCATGCCAATCGCTGCATTCTGTATTGTTCTTGACCATAAGGAAATTATTGGAGGAGCCCATATACCATTACTTTAGACAGTTCAATTTAATTGAAAAGTTAATATATACACACAAAATATCAATACATGTGAATCTTTTCACAAGTAGATTCACTTTGCAAGTTCAGTTACAAATTACAATTAACATCAAGTATTAACTGTATTAAGCTTATACAATAGAAGTAGAAACAAACTAGATAACCAGCATAATCTACGATTCACAGTGACACAGTACAAAATATATGTCAATATTTAATAAACATTTTCATGATTAAGAGATACCTTTAGACTTGTTGCAACTACGATGAGCTTCCCATTCTCACACTCCTCATCTGCCAGCATGCATGGACCCACACCTGCATTCCCAAACATTAACCTCTGAACACAGAATCCAGTTTTCTTGTGATACACTTCAAACATCAATTTCCTTGCAGCAATCACATAACTCCCGATTTCTTTAACCGAATCAGGAGCCCCCTCAAACACCAAGCTGCCTCCCACTGGTTGCCCCTCAAGATCAACAATAATACCTACATTATCAACCATCAACAAAACCCTTGACTCCTTCACCAATAACTTCAGTCTTGGCACGGTAGAAGAATCGGGTAGCGAGAAGATCAGCCCGCATTGCCCGTTTACACAATTATACAAATAATAACCAATCTTGGTGCCAACAAATACAGAATCATCAAGCCACAATACAGTCGAAATAATCCCATCAAGAACCCCTTGAATCTCCTTCAAGATCACTAGAGAACCACTCAGAATTAACTCTGCTAATACCAACTTTTTGCCAATCCCAATAGCGAAGAAGTTCTTGCTATCGTTACTATCCCCATTTCTTTGTACATAATTCGCCTGACCACTGCCGTTACCGTAAAGAGTCGAACCATTTCTTTGGCTTCGGAATTTCCGACAAAACGCAGTGACTCCCTTAAAAAGACTAATTCTTTTCGGCGGTTCGAGTAAATCAGAGTCAATCAAATACAAATATCCATCAACGAGGAGGATCACTTTACCGATATGGGCAAGCGGGTGGATCGAATTCAGTACACCGGTTCCCGGCAGCGCGAGGCGTCTGACGAAAGCAATTTGCGGCGGCGAAGTCTCGGAAGTTCGCAGCGAGTAGAGTAACAAAACGCCGGAGAGATTGCTGATGTAAATTAGAGTTTGTTCGTCGGACAGTTTGGACAGAGCGGCGTACTTGATCGGAGAGTTGCTGGAGTCGACGGCGGATTCTGCAAATGGTTCGAGAATCGTACGGGACTTGGGTTTTACCGCCATTGCTAGAATTAGGGTTTTATGAATCAAAACTGGTGCTAATTAGAAGTCACGTCGTTGGCCGGTCAAGAACTCCGCCCTCGCCAGATCGGTTGCGGAGAGTTGCTCCCCCACCGACCGCCGTCTATATGTAGTACGAAAGCTTTTCCAATAAATCGCTTTATATTCTCAAGCGACTTTTGATTGCCTAACAAGTAACACCTTGTTATTTTTATTTTATTCGAATATTCGACTAAAACATGTACAATTGTACATTGTACTTCTTCAATTTTTGAAATATAGAAATTTATAAATATAAATATATCTTTTTCTATCGAGATTGTATGCATATATTTCTATCTTCGTCATTAAGTAAAAAAATAAAATAGTAGTTAATAATTAATTCGAACTTTATTTGGTTTTTATGAAGTAAAGTTCAATCGACATGTTGACCATTGGCTTGGGCCATTTAGACACCCGACTTATTTTGAACCTTCAACTTCTAAGTGGGTGTTTGCAATAGCTTAAACTTTTTTTAAGTGTTTATATTAAGAAGAATTTGGTGAAAGTGGTTTATTAGAGAATTTGAGGTGTGTTTGCAAAAATTGCTTAAAAGAAGAAAAGTTGAAAAATAGTGTTTGCAAAATTTATACTGTAGTAGCTTATTTTGAGATTTATAAGTAAGATGTCAAATCATAACTTATCCGAAATTACAAATATGTCATTAAGTTGGAGAAGTTGGTTAAAACCAACTTAACCAACTTCAACTTATTCAACTTAAATGTAGAGAATTTTGAAGAATTTAAGTTGTTGAAAACACTCAAAATTAACTTTTCCTTAAATTAAGTCATAAGTTCAAAAATTTAAGCGTTTGCAAACACCCCCTAAGCTCAATTCTAAGTACAAATAGGCTAGCTTAGCTCAGTGAGTCGGGCCATTTCGAGCCGTTTTGAGCAGTCGACCATTAATGTTTATAATTTTCATATTTTTTGATAAAATAAACATTATGCACTTTCGGAGAATTGGATATTTTCCGCATCAAGTCGTATTCATAACCATATCAATTCTCCAAGAGGAACAACCTCTGCTCGATGGAACAATGTAGGAAAGGAAAGTCGGTAAGATGGATTCGTAATTTCGAAAAATAATTGGCTCGGGAGACTGAGCACGGGATCCTAGCACCGAACCTGTCAGTTGTTAGCGAAATACTCAAGCTGCTCATGCAGCCAGAGCAGGTCGTCGCGTGCCGGCAAAATGAACGGCTCTCTTGGAGCCTTTCCCAAGCATCGAACAACCAGCTCATAAATAATTTGGACAAGAATCCGACCGTTGAATTAAAACAGTGCAATCGTATTATATAAATAATATAAAATCTAACGGAAATCCAACATCAAAAAATTGGCAAAGTGCAGTTCTCAATATATAATAACCTAAGCAAATAAAGAAGTCAAGGAGAAAGCTGGGAAAAGCAGATCCTAGTTAGCTTCAGCATCAGGAGGCTCACAGACAGCCTGCTCAGCCTCCAGAACCTCCTTTTCAGTCTTCTTACCTTTCTTGCACTTATAGTACAAGCTCATGAAGGTACCCACAGCTCCATACTTCCTCCTGCATTGCTCGTAAAGCCCGGCGTCAAACATCCTCCAGAAGTCCTTCTCGCTGAGCTCCGTTACCGTGTACTGTGGCTCGTACCCGTGGATGTCAATAAGAAAACTCTCCATCCTCCGGACCGCCTCAGCTCCATCAAACTCCTCACCTCTCAAGACTGGTCCAGGAGCATAATAGACTCCAACGTCGGTGTACATTTGAGCGTAATCCGTATCGCCTTGTCTGCGTTGCAACTCGAATCCCGGTTCGGGAGACACCATGGTTTTCATTGGGAGTTTATACAGCCTATGTGGGCACAGCCAGATGGGGTATACCTATACAACATTCACTTGTTAGTATAATAAATACGCACAATCACATCAAGAACATTCAGTTGTAAGATATACATCTCCGTTAGAGAAAGATTATCAACATCTTATTTGAGCTTATACTAAAAAAAAGCGCTTGAACATGAGCACATCAAGAACATTCAGTTATAAACATGATATTTTGTCAGCTAAAAGATAGGAAGATCTTAAATATACCTCCATATTTTGGTGTACCCATTCGAGAGTATCTCCGACCTTATACAACGGGACGAGCATATCTTGAATGACATGCATCTGATGGTAATAGTTCCTTATACCTTCACCTTGAGTAGCCTTAAGAAGAGAAACCTTAGGTGGCATCATCCAACCGAGGAGAAACCTAAACCACCACTGATCCGCAAACGGAAGAATAAGTTTTCCTTCCCAGTACAAGCACCTAGTATGCCTATGATAATATTCTCTAGTTGGGATATACTCAACGAATTCCCCCTTCTTCAACGCTGTCTGAGCATGCTGGTAAAACCACGGTTTGAACCACCACCCAACAGAGTTGATTTTGTTTCCCTTCTGTTTGGCTTCTTCTTTAGAAGCATATCTACCAGTCATGAAGACGGCTTCAGTTGGGGAGAAGATCATGCCTTCAACAAAGTCCGGTACCTTCTCCGGGTTGTCCTGATCCCCATCCCTTGGTGCAAACGTGTCGGTATAACCTTGGGCGAGCTCCTTTAGAGTCCCCAAAAAAGGCTTGTATGTTAGCCTCATATATTCCTTTATAGGTACAAGCTTAATCTCAGCTGCAACAAGAAATCCTAATGTCCCTTGCGACCATGGGATAGCATAGAAAAGATCAGAGTATTCATTGTCTTTTGTAGCTTTAACTAACCGCCCATCAGCCAAAACTATTTCATAAGACACGACAGTATCGGAGAATAGACCATAAAGATGGGAGCTTCCTTCAATACCATAGCCATTGATGACCCCACCGATAGTAAGATCATCGAGCTCAGAAACAACTGCAAGAGACAGATTCATGGGGACAGTAGCCCTCGAAATCTGACCCATATTGACCATTGGTTCGACTCTAGCAATCATTCTCTCCTTGTCAATCTCCAGAATGTTTCTGAAGGCAGAAAGATCAACCTCAAAATGGCGAACACGCTTGTAGTCCACATTTCTCATTCCAATAGCAATCCAAGGCTTGCGGGCTGTGCAGACTAAACCATCCTTCTTGGGGTTCCTCTGCTTGAGCCGCTTCAAGACTTTCTTAACATTTTCGTCGTGCTCCTTCTGACGCCGCTTGAAAGATTTGCAACCAGACCACACATCCCCAAGATATGTGAGGAAATAAAATGTGAAGGAGAATGGAAGAACAACAAAGATAACAATTATCCAACGGAAGTGGACAAAGTAATCCACCCAAATCTTCTTTCTCTTGGGGCGTAAGGGGGCCTCAAGATCCGACATCTTTATAAGAATAGAGACCTATAAACATCGACACAAGTATTATGTGAGAATAAATAGCAAGAAGGCAGTACAGGAAATGAACAAGAGCAAATTATCAAGCAGAGAACCACGCCTAAAGATTCCACTGGTTAGGCCAAAAGAGCGAGGAAGTCCAAAAACAATTTAGAACACAATTACGTGATATAATGATGAAATGCAGAGCTCTTGATTATCATATGAAATCCAATGGAAGCACAGTACAGTACAACTGAATACATGCAATAATGTGATGCATGCATGCATCACAACCTTACAAGTTTGTTGCATTAATAACAAAATAAATTTGTAAACCAAACCAACACAGAATTTTGGGAATGATATCAAATGGATTAGGCAAGTTATGCAGAACAGTTACAATTGCAATTCAATCTCAAGAATTTAGTTAAAGGATATCTGATTGAGATTTAAGTCGATCCAAAACCCCAACAATTTTGTTAGTATTTTGTCTCTACTGAAGAGTAAAATAATTCATATTACAAAATACCCTAAATTAACCAGAATTTATAATCATGGATGAATTAGCCAAATATGTAAAATGAACTGTAAACATTGTTCATAATATGACATACACACGTACATAAACCAAAGGAACACAGAAACCCCAAATTAGACGAGATTGCAGTCAAACCAGGAGCAAGTAAATGGAATCGAACGTCGTTTCTAAGATTAATCATAACAATCGTATCGTCGATTATCATAACCACCAGTTTCGCAATTAGAACAAAACTATTCAAATAAAGCCACCGGACAATGCAGATATCCGCAAATAGAAAGAAAACCACAGAAATTCGATTGTTAGAGAGAGTACCTGAGTATGAGCAGCGACTGCTCAGTGATGATCAGCGACGTGAAAACTGAATATATATACTCAAATGCGGTCTCGGAAAGGGCATTTTAGGAAATGTTTTGCAGAAACGGAATTGGTGATGGTATTAAATTATGGGTTATTATTAAAATTTTCTACATGTAGAAACTAATACTCTCAAATTAAATTTGATATTGGATGCTAGAATATCCTAGGTCAATAAGTCGGCTAATGGTAATAATTATAACATTTATTATTTTATTACTTATAATATAGTATCTATTTTTTCATAATTAGAGCTGTTATTGTGTTTAATTACATACTTAAAGAAATATGAAAGTAATTGGATCTGAAATTAAATTTAATTCTATAATTGCTACCACTATTATTATAACCACAAAAGTTTGTATGTACCACTTTCGTATATCCTTGTGTGTACCACACCACAAGAGTATTGACATGTGGTAAATATGACCCACTTAATTTAATGAGAAATGTCACATGTCAATAACCTTGTGGTGTGGTACACAAAGGGTATACGAAAATGGTACATACAAACCGCTCCGTATTATTACACATGTATATAGGCTGTGGAAATTAAATTAAATTTACTGGTTTTAGTTCTATATTCAAGTCTTATATGAGAAAGTAATAAGTAGTTGATCATCTGAAATTAAATTCATTGATTTAGATCTATAATTGCTAGCACTATAATTATAACATTTATATACAGTTATTACTTTGAAATTGAGAAAAAATATTCATTTAACGAGGTTATTACTTTATCGAATATTATTTTAATGCATTGACCCATATCGGGATCGAAAGAAATTATTATTTTAATGAGATTATTATTTTATTAAATATTATTTTATCGAGGTTTAACTGTATGGACATATTTCCTATAAGAATCCAACCTTATATAAGAAAAATGTAAATTTATGTATATATTAATTAAAATGGATGGATTTTAATCGTGTCATTAGGAAATTGATGGAATGATTACTTGAGAAATTTGTTATGTTTTGGGGTTTAAAGCACATAATTCTAGGCTATTCAAAAAATATGTTTTTCTTTTTTAAATATAGATACAAAAATTATCTAGTTTTGCTTATAAATAATTTTTTTAATTTTCAAAAGTAAATAAAAATTGCTTATTATAAGCAGTTGTAAATACACCTTAAATTTCAGGATACTTTCATTGTTTATAGTGATTTGGGGTAATAAATACATCAAAAAAATATACAATGCCATATCCAAATAAACGAACTAGAGAAATTCGAATCATTTAGCAGAACCGTAAATAGCTCTTTTTTCTCTTTATGCTTTTACCATATCCAAATCATCCCTCTTTTTCTTAGAAATCATATAGATTGGACGAGCCAGTACCGATTTTTTTTTTTCTCACATTGTTAACGTTTGATACTTATATTGTTGTTTGATGGATTATATTGGTAGTAACATATATTCAAGAGTTGTAATTTAGTTCATAAATATTCCCTCCGTCCCCTTCATCTTGAAATTTTCTTTTTTAGACTATTTCACTCATTTTGCAACGTTTCCTAGAATAAAAAAAATAAATGGACCACAATCATCATAAACAAATGAATCTTATTATCTATTTACACATTTATTGCACTATCTTAAAATCTACGCTCAATTTCAAATATTGCAAGATGAGTGGGACGGAGGGAAGTATATATTTTGAGGGAGAGTATTTTGGTAAATTCTGGGGAGAGTATGAAAAACACGTAGCTTTGTTTGAACAATATCAAATTACTATTTTGACCATTCTTTAAAGAAGTCATCCAGTTTTAGCTACAAATCTTTATTTGTATAAATCTAGTTAATAGATCTGCATCTCTTCTTATTTCGTACTTTAATACCACTTCTTATTTGATCACCCTCCTTTCCATATTTAATATAAGTGTGGCCGAAACCCAGCATCAAAATGGGCAAACCGCATATAAATAACCAAATATCTTGAGCTAGTTAGCTTCCGCATCAGCAGCCTCGCAAATAGCCTGCTCGGCTTCCTGAACCTCATTTTCGGTCTTCCTGCCTTTCTTCGATTTATAGTACACGCTCATGAAGGTACCTATAGCTCCATACTTCCTCCTGCAATGCTCGTAAAGCCCCGCATCAAACATTCTCCAGAAATTCTTCTCGCTCAGCTCCGACACACTGTACTGCGGTTCGTATCCGTGGTTTTCAATCAGAAAACTCTCCATCCTCCGGACCGCCTCCGCTCCATCAAATTCCTCGCCTCTCAACACTGGTCCGGGAGCGTAATAAACTCCAACATCGGTGTACATTTGAGCATAGCGAGTGTCGCCTTGTCTGCGTTGTAACTCGAATCCTGCTTCAGGAGACACCATGGTTTTCACCGGGAGTTTATACAGCCGATGTGGGCGCAGCCAGATTGGATATACCTATACAATACAATCAAATTACGAACATTATTCAGTTGTAAGGCATAATGGTTGTGTATATCGATCAAATATACCTCCATATTTCTGTGTACCCATTCGAGAGTATCTCCAACCTTGTAGAGCGGGACGAGCATATCCTGAATGACATGCATCTGATGGTAATAGTTCCTTATGCCTTCACCTTGAGTAGCCTTAGGAAGAGAAACCTTAGGCGGCATCAGCCAACCGAGGAGAAACCTGAACCACCATTGATCCGCAAACGGAAGAATGAGTTTCCCTCCCAGTACAAGGATCGAGTATGCCTGTGATAATATTCTCTAGTTGGGATATACTCGACGAATTCCCCCTTGTTCAACGCTGTCTGAGCGTGCTGGTAAAACCACGGTTTGAACCACCACCCGACAGAGTTAATTCTGTTCCCCTTCTGTTTGGCTTCTTCTTTAGAAGCATATCTACCAGTCATGAAGACGGCTTCCGTTGGGGAGTAGATCATGGTTTCGACAAAGTCCGGTACCTTGTGAGGATTGTCTTGATCGCGATCCCTCGGTGCAAATGAGTCGATATAACCTTGAGCAAGCTCCTTTAGATTACCCACTTGAGGCTTGTATGTTAGCCTCATATATTCCTTTACATATATGTATCAGCTTCACCTCAGCTGCAACAAGGAATCCTAATGTACCCTGAGAGTGAGACCATGGGATGGCATAGAAAAGGTCAGAGTATTCATTGTCTTTTGTAGCTTTAATTAACCGCCCATCAGCTAAAACGATTTCATAAGACAACAGTATCGGAGAATAGACCATAAAGATGAGAGCTTCCTTCGATACCGTATCCATTGATGAGACCACCAACGGTAAGATCATCGAGCTCCGCTACAACTGCAAGAGACAGATTCATGGGGACAGTGGCAATGGTTCAACTCTGGCAATCATTCTCTCCTTGTCGATGTCCAGAATGTTTCTGAAGGCAGAGAGATCAACCTCGAAATGGCGAACACGCTTCGCATTCCAACAGCAATCCAAGGCTTGCGGGCTTCTTGGGGTTCCTCTCCTTGAGCCGCTTCAAGACTTTCTTGACATTTTCGTCGTGTTGCTTCTGACGCCGCTTGAATGACTTGCAATCGGACCAAACATCCCCGAGATATGTGAGGAAATAAAATGTGAAGGAGAATGGAAGAACAACAAAGACAACAATTATCCATCGGAACTGGACAAAGTAATCCACCCAAACTTTCTTTCTCTTGGGGCGGAGGGGGGCCTCAAGATCCGACATTCTGTATAGGAAATGAAGCAGTGTAAGTTCCCATGCACAAGTGTTGTATACAGTAAAGATTCAACAGAAAAATTTCGCAATAAAATAAACCTCTAAATTAACAAAAACCACCGAAGAATGCTATCATCCACAAATAGGAAATCCGAGTGACGGAGTGAGAGAGAGTACCTGAGCGACTGCTCAGCTACTGATTATGAAAAATCCGAGACTTCAAAACCGAATATATGCTGCAAATGCCGCCTCGGAGGGGAATTTTAGGAAGCTCAATAAATGTTATGGTCTCGCAATATTAATCATACGTTGCTTTAATCCTATTTTAAATTTCGTTTAATTAATTAAATCTGAATCTTATATGAGCGGTGTTGCAGCGTGTAATTAAAAATGAATAAGTTGACATAGATGTAATAATTGATAATCTGACTTTAAATTTATTGATTTAGATGTATATTTACTAGCAGTGTTACTATAATATTTTTCCATATGTACGGTAATAAAACTGGCAAGATGATTATATATCATTGTGGGACCACACTAATGTAATATGTATGGTAAGTGTTGAAAATATTGGTAATTGTATTTTGAATTTGTACATATGGTAATAATCAGTACAATTATTAATAACGAGAAATCAACTAGATTAACTGAATTTAAATAATCAATATAAAATTGTTTGCATTAAACCAAGTTACCAACCCTCAGTAGTAATTAATAAGTTACTATTAATATAAGTTACTATTGCACCATTGTACTATTGAACCAACTTACCAAAAATATACTTATGTCTCTTATTTCATTTCGAATTGTCCCATAAAATGTATCATCTTTCAAAAAATAATAAATTATTATAAACATTTTATTTGTAGGACCCACTGTTTTATACAATTTCAAACACAGCTTTCAACTCTACTTAATAACCGTGCCTAAAATATATGAGACACATATATAACACATTCTATGAAAAGGAGGAAATATATCAAACAATATAGATTAAGACTTAAGAAGTGAAATATGCAATTTCGAAGGTGAATATTTGTTCTATAATAGCAATCTTCAAAAATATATACATAAAACTCGAGATTGTACAAGATTTGAGATGATGTTGGATGGAAGCTCCACACACACCATTTAGTGGGTGTTTGGAACAACTTTTTGTAAGCTGCTTCAGCTTTAAGTTGGTGTGGGGGTGTTTGGGACTCTCAGCTTAAAGCTGAGATTCTTTAAAATTAGGTCGAAAATAGAGAATCAGCTGAAGCTGCTCCACCCCAGCTTCTAGTTTTCAGCTTATATCTTATGCTTTTTTTCGGACCAAACTACCCATATTAATTTTATCTAATTACAGAACTATCCTTAACCCTAATACTTTGTGAGAATACAATATTATTACATCCGTCGCGTCTCTTCTCTTCTCTCTCTCAATTCTTCATAAAATTTATGGGGGAATTTTTATGTATTTTGTTTGTATAATGAATTTATACAAATAAATAGTATTTAACATATACTTGTATACTATTTTTATTATGATATAATTTTATAATATATATAATATTTAGATTAATTTATTATTTTATAGTATTAGATTGAAATTGTAAACAAAAAATAGATATTGAATAACAATTAGTATTTCTGAATTTTATTATTTATTATAAATAATAATTAGTAATACTAAGGCAAAACAGACATTTCTTTTAAAAAGTAACAATAAGCTACTTCTATCAGCAGTATTCCCAAACACTATTTTCCCCACTTTCAGCAGCTTTCAACACTTATTTCCAAACACTAACTAATTTTCAATAAGCTGATTTCAGCAGCTTTCAACACTTATTCAGCTACTCCAAACACCCCTTAATTCAACCCCTGGTTATAAATTCGATTTACAATAATCATATTAACCTATCACACATAGCTTGCATGCTATATACAGATTGAGGTGGTTAATTTTTCGGAGGCTATGAATAACGCTAGATGGAACTTATCGTATATTTAGGTTTACATCATGGGTGGGTTAGAGTTTATTTAATGAATAAGTCGAATAATGAAAATGATTTCCCTCATTAAAAAAAATTATCTAATACATAATCTATTTATTTCACAATTTTTGGTTTTTTGAATGTGCATTTTAGGAGAATTATTCATCATGGGTAAAAATGTGGGATCATATAAAATAATTGTAAGACGACCCGAAAATAAAAGCATAATAAGAATTGTGGGAGAGATCTAAAAGTTAATACACATGTAAATGAAGTGGGGATAAGAAATATTTTGGGCCTCGAATCCTCGCGTGCAAGGGCCTGAGCTAAAGCCCATTTGATCATGATATAAATATAATGATTTTAAAGCAGTCGGGCATGACACGTGTCACTTGTGATGTGTTTCCCCGTAGCCGTTGCAATTTAGAAGATCTCCAAAGTACCCCTCCCTTGCCTATCCTATTCCTATCCATTCCATTCCAGAAAATCCAGTAATTTCAGCAAAGTTACTCCAGGACATTAAGGTCAATTGACTAACATCCGCCTTCCTCTGTGGATTTCTCTGTTCGGTGAAACCAAAAAAACATCTCCTCACTCTCCACAGTCCACACTCGCCAACTCTCTCTCCTCCCACTATTACTATCAAATTTTCCTCTCGCTAGGCCTATCTCGAGTCGTGGGATTATGGCTTCCTCCTCTTCGGAGCACGCCGCCAAGCCCGAGGAAACCGGCGGCGGAGAGACCTCGGAAGCGCACCCGCCGCCGCAGGGCGGCGATCAGCTCCTGCTGTATAGAGGTCTGAAGAAAGCGAAGAAGGAGAGGGGTTGCACGGCGAAGGAGCGCATCAGCAGAATGCCTCCTTGCACGGCCGGCAAACGCAGCTCCATCTACCGAGGGGTCACCAGGTATTAAATTCGTCGAACATGTGGTGTGCGTTTTGCTTCGTTTCTTGTACGTTGTTCATCCTACTATTCATGCTGGATTTTGTTAAGTGGATGAGTTAATTTGCGGCTTATGGGCGTTGGAATTGTTAGTGTTAATGCTTGTGGTACAGGTTTGATTCACGAGGCACTATTGGCTTCTGTGTTTTCCTCTTTTCCTGCTTGGAAGCGTATTATTCTTTTGCATTTATCATTATATTGGCGTTGATTTAGCTTTTAGTAGCGGATTTGTTGTTGTGAGATCAGGCATCGTTGGACTGGTCGTTATGAAGCACATCTATGGGATAAAAGCACCTGGAATCAAAACCAAAATAAGAAAGGAAAACAAGGTGAATTAATGCACATATGGCGTGGACTATAAACTTGTAATTGATGTTTCAGTTTTGTGAAATATTGATCTTATCTTTATTTTTTTGGCACTTTGCTCTGTTTTTCGTTGCTGGAAAATCAAATACTGGTTCGTGGTTGATTATGCAGTTTACTTGGGTAAGTATTCTGGCCATCCTTTGCATTGATGCAACAAAGGGACTTAAAACTATATTGATTTTCTCATTGGGAATCGCTCTAGGTGCATATGATGACGAGGAAGCTGCAGCAAGAGCCTATGATCTAGCTGCTCTTAAATACTGGGGCCCTGGAACGCTAATTAATTTTCCGGTCAGGAGCTCCTGACCTAAGTGTCATTGGGTAAATGGATTCGTCTATCACCTTCCGCTTGGATCTTGAATTTATTCCATCTAATGTTGCTTCACAGGTCACAGATTATGCTAGGGACCTTGAGGAAATGCTGAACATATCTAGGGAGGATTATCTTGCATCTCTTAGGAGGTTAATACCTAAATTTGTGCTTTGCTGTTCATGAATGTATTTAGTTCTTACATGCCAAATCTTTTGCAGGAAGAGTAGTGGTTTCTCCAGGGGTACCTCCAAGTACCGTTCCCTTTCCAGGTACAGTTTTAGCATAAAAACAATCTTAACAGGAGGGCAAGTGTTATATATCTATATTAGTGTGGAATGGCTTAAATAGGTATATTATGTGTTCTAATTGCAAAAGTACATTTTAATGCAAAATTGCACCCAGTTGGTAAAGTATCTATTTTGCCCCTAATCATTCACTTTAGCAAGGTGACCAGGATGTCACCTATTTTCGCAATGTTTTTTGTATGGAAATGGGTTGATGTGAATACTACGACATTTTTTTTGAGATTGACATGACATGTACCCTTGGTGTAGATTTTCAGAGTGCTAAAACACTTAAGAGCGCTAATGGGTTGATATGAATACTGTTTTATATGGAAATGGGTTGACGTGAATACTACGACATATTTTTTGGAGATTGACATGACATGTACCCTTGGTGTAGATTTTTCGAGTGCTGAAACACTTAGGAGCGCTAATGTACTTTTCCTAGAGCTAGCATATTTGTTCCGGGAAAAACGTCATTACTAATTTTTTGCTCCGGAAAATGACTGCAAATGTACTCTCTTTTAGAGCTAGTCTATCTTTTTAGGAGTGTATGCACTATTATACATATATTATCAAGCTTCGACCACTAATATACATATCTTTTTAGTGCGGAAATGTACTTCTTAGAGTACTAATATACATAGCTTTTTCCTTGGAAGATATTACTTGGTAAAATGGCAAATTCAAAACCAAATCAGGTTTAAGTTTTCGGGAGAACACCGTGTAAGAGAGAGAAAAAAAAAGTGTCTGAATCAGTGATGCATTATTTGAACACGCCTTGCATGTATTGAAAGCATCACTTGAGAAGAAAATCGTCAGCACAAAAGCTTCACTCCTGTGGTAAGGGCCCAAGGTTAGAGAAGGGAAAATTAAGAGAAAACTAGCTATTTCTGGGGACAAAAAAGGTAGTTAGCCTGTCGGGTGCAATCTTACATAAGAGTTCCCATATTTGCAAATTCATTGATAACAGTGCCTATTTTTAATTGGTGAACACGGTCAGCAATTAGTGAGTTGGTTGCTGTTTTTGCTTGAGTCGATGGTACTGAGATTCAGGTTTCTATCATTTTTTAATCAAACTTTCTTTTCTCAGTAGTCGATGGGATTCACAATTTGGTCGCAAGTCTGGAACAGACTACGAAAACAGTGCACTTTATGGTGAGTCTGGCTCTGAATTCTAGAATATGATAATCTTGACGCAGAATGCAAATTTCTAACCATGTGCTGGCCTAAGTGTGCTACTATTGAAAAGTGCAGGTAATGAGACAGCCACGGGAAGTGAAAATGCAGGTGTTTATAGTGCTGACAGAAAAATTGATTTATCAAATTCCATAAAATGGTGGGGAACAAGTAAATCTAGTCTGACTGATTTCCAGTCGAAAGCAGTAGATGAAGCAAATCCCGAATGTTCTGATGATGTTGCTAGTGAACTGAAAGCTCTTGAATGGTCGACTCAGCCTACCGAACCCTATGAAATGCCACGACTCGGTGTCCCTCCAGAAAGATTGAACCATAAGAAGATATCTGCCATGAGTACTTTGTTGAAGTCAGAAGCGTACAAGAGCCTTCAGGAGAGAATTGCAAAACATAAAGAGAAGGATGAGAACAATGAGAATGAAAACAAAAACACTGCTGATAAGATTGACCTCGGGAAGACAGTTGAGAAATCGAGCCATGATGGTGGAACCGAAAGAAGTAATGTTGCATATGGGATAAGTGGAGGATTACCTATTCATAGGAATGCGTATCAACTGGCCCCTCTTCTCTCCACTCCCCTTCTTACTAACTATAATGGCATCGACCCATTAGCCGACCCCCTTCTTTGGAGTTCTTTGATCCCTGTTCTTCCTGCTGGGTCATCACGTGCACATGAGGTCTGATATTCTCTTACTGAGCTATTCATATATTTTCTTCTTGAGAAAAAAAATATAATCTCTGTGTTTGTAGACTACTTGCATAGTATTTGTAGTTTGCCTTTTAGTGTGCTGCAAATAGCTCAGGTATATACATGAGCTATAAAATTTGTTTTCTTCAAATAATATCGAATTAGAGCACAATAAGGAATCACGGTGAGGATATCGAGTAAGCTGATAATTCCATTGCCATATAAATCTGAAATGCAGGTCACAAAAAATGAATCTGGCTCAGATTATCCTTTCTTCCAGCAGGGAGAGTAAGCCTACACTTTTGTCTATCGAAGCTCAAGGTCGCAAATGAAGCTATAGACCGCATTGACATCCGAAATAGGTGTGTCGTAGACCCTTATCATGGTGAGAAGCAGAAATTTGGGTGAGTAGGGGGGGAGTTTGTATATTTTGATTGTGTAAATTATTTAGTTTTTTTTTGTGTGTAAATTATTTAGTTTATCTTGGTATGTATACATCATAGGAAGAGTTATACTAATGAATGTTTTGTCATTTTTTCTGTCCTTGTAGTGCAATTTTACCCATATCTTGGTTCTTCCTTGCTTGTGTAAGTTATTTTTACACTACGTCATTGTCTACGTGAGATTTTTGCTTTGATGTCACTGTACATAATCAAACTTAATCGGGTCTCAGGGGCGGATCCAGGATTTCGAGTTAGGGGGGACGGGAATTTATAAGGGTACGAAAGGTGTTGTACGGGGGTTCGGGGGCGGAGCTCCCGAGAAATTCTTTTAGGGGCGTTTGTTTCTATTTAGGTTTAACTATATTTACTATTTAGCGATAATTTAGGGATATTATGTTATTCATCTAACTATCCCTTGAAATTTATATTACAATATTTTATTTTGATAGGTCAACATGTGATCGGGGAGATTCAAGAATTTATTCAATTGAGCAATAAGTATTGAAAAAAAAACACAAACATAATATATCAATTGTATAGTTATACCATATGTTAAAATATATAGATATCTGAACTCCAAGTTTTAAACCTCCACTAAAGTTGGTGTACTTAATATATAATTTTTAATAATTTTCATATCTAGTTGTCACATTCACACTAATTTTAGTTTTAACTTAAGGGTAGAATGACAAATTCTAAAATTTCGGGGGGGAACTCGAAAATTAAAATGAAATATATATGTAAATTATAAAAAAATATAGAGCTAATCGTAGTAATACACGAAAGTTCGGGGGGGCGGTCGCACCCACCCGCTCCCCCTTGTATCCGCCCTGGGTCTGATGCACGGTAGTGCATAAAGTAATTTAGGTTTGCATTCTCTAAATTTTTGAAATCACTTAGTTTTATTCCGTATCTTTTTGAAAATTTATCATTTTGCTCCCTTGGAAATTGGGTATTCGTATTCAAAAGTTAGAAATTTAAATAGTATAAACTTTGTATCCACCCCCAAGAGGAATTGAGTTTGAGCTTCTTTTGAGTTCAGTGTCACAGAAAAACGCTAATGCACGACTTCACTTGAATAAACAGGAGCATGGTTGAAAACTGAAATTTGAAATTAATCACTCGCAAGAGGTTCAATTCACTTGCTTGAGAGGCTAGAACTCGGACAAATGTGATTGATTTTATAAAATAAATTATTTTGTAACATCTATTAATACGGAAACAGAAAAAAAAAGTTTTTGTAGTTTCTTTAACAGCTTGTTTGGATCGATTCTTCAACTGCAAAATTCAAAGTACAGTTTGATTGGAGTTGCTATTACAATTAAGAAACGAGGCTCAAAGTTAGAACTTTTCTTGCTTTTGATTCTAAAGTACTACTTACTTTTTTTTGGCTCAAAATTCAAGTCCCATAAATATATAAGGGAATTTGCCAAGAATACCCACCACTACTTCAAAATTGCACCATCTGCCACTGAAAAATAATAAATGCATCAATACCCAGCCGGACTTTTTTATCCCTATTCTGCTGCGCTGACACGCAGCAGTCTGCCGACTGACGAAGTTGATGCCTGATGCTGGTGAGCTGGACGACATCAGGTGTCACTGCTGCTGATGGCTGCTGCTGTTGCTGTGTTGACTGGCTTGAACGGCGTGCAGTGAAGATTCCCACGCCTCCCACTGCCGCACGTCAATTCTTGTTCGATGGACTGGCTGGACGACAATCGGTTTTTTTTTGGGGGTTTGTAATTAGGGTTTGTAGTTAGGGTTTGAAATTAGGGTTTGTAATTTTAGGGTTTGTATTACGATGCAAGAGTTTGAATTTTGATGTAATTAAGAATTGCGAGTTTGAATTGCGATGTAATTAAGAATTGCGAGTTTGTATTACGGATTATTATAAATATTTTATCGTCTATAAATAACCTAAAATTAGGGTTTGTATAAATAGGAAATTAGGATTTGTAATTTTATGTATAAAAATTACATGCATTTACGGGTATGGCAAAGAGAGGAGGCAGCCTTTTCGGCTTGACAAGACCTTTAATTTTGTATTTCTGGGCAGAGGAGAATCTCATGTGATCTTCCTCCACAATGCACACAAATTCCCTCTATTATTACTTCCTTCTTTTTAGCTCCAATACTGCTCATCTTTTTTCACACTTTTAATCATGAATATTCTTCGGGTTTGTAGCATCTTTTTTTATAGTCTTCTTGTTTGCTCATCTTTTTTCATAATCATGAATATTCTGCGGGTTTGCTCATCTTTTTTCATACTTCCAATTGGAGCTTATACTCTTTATTAGGGTTTGTAGTTTTGGAAAAACCATATATAAAACCTTCAACTTCCCCACTTTTTCCCCCCTTATTTCCCCATTTATTTCCCTCCCCTCCCCACTCCACGTTTTTCATTTTTTTTTCTCCCCACGCTGTTTTTCAATTTTAAAGCTATATAATACCCACGAATTTCAATTTAGACAGCAATATAATACTCCACGTTTTTTAGTTTTTTTCTCCCCACTTACTTCAACTTCTTTCGGTTCAAGTTTTTCTCCCCACTTCCTTCATCTTCGCCTGCAACTTGAACTTCAAACTTCAAGTGCGTTGTGTAGATTTTCTGAATCATCGAAATGGATGAATATGATGCCGCCTCGCAGGTTAGTAGACGAGAATCTGAATCCATTCCAATTTTTTTATCGTGTTAGTTATGCGTATATATCTTAGTTTATATTTAGTGTTTGAAAAATTAGGGTTGGTAATTATTACGCAGTATATATCTCAGTATATATATTAATATATAATATATTAATAAATTATAAATTAATATATAATATATTACGCAGTATATATATTAATATATAATATATTAATAAATTAAATTAATATTATAGTCCTATTTAAATTAAATGAGTATTTATGTATTTTAAAGTATTAATATTATAGTATTTATATGTTGATATATTCATATCGTTTATTTTAAAGTATTAATATTGTAGTATTAATATCGTGATATTATCGTGTATTTTAAAGTATAAATATCGTGATATATCGTTATATATAATGTATTGTGATATTAACATATTATATATCGTGATATATATATATATATATATATATATATTGTATAATACTAAGGATTTAAATATTTAATATATAATATTGTCGTTAATTAGTCACGATATTGTGATGTCCGTTGATATATAATATTGTGATATTAACATATTAAATATTATATATATATATATATAATGTCCGTGGATTACATATTAAAATATCTGTTCATAAATATATGGTATTATATAACTGCGTATTATAAAAAATATATAACTGCGTATTATAAAATATATAACTGCGTATTATAAAATATGGTATTATATAACTGCGTATATGGTATTTATATGGTATTATATAACTGTTCATAAATATATGGTATTTATATGGTATTATATAACTGCGTATTTATATATCTGTTCATAAATATATGGTATATATCTGCGTATATATCTGCGTATATATCTGTTCATAAATATATGGTATTTATATGGTATTATATAACTGCGTATTATAAAATATATATAATTGCGTATTATATATATATATAATATATATATATAACATGTTATTATATAGTTGTGTATTAATATATAATATATTATTATATAACTGCGAATTCAATAGTATATTATATAACTGTGTATAACTGCGAAGCATAATACTAACTATAACACTACGGGGTTACATATAAATAAAATATAATTGAATGCTGATATATATAATATATTATAATTGAATGCTGATTTGTTTGACCTATTTGTTTGTATGTTCGAATTTCTTTATATGTTCTAATTAGTCTTTGTATTATTTTTCGTTAATGCAGAGTCAATGGTATTATTTGAGGAAGGTAACCATATCGGTTAAACCTCAAATCATGATTCATTACAAGTGGGATGTGATCCCACTGATCCGCGACACATTGACAGCCGTCGGCGGAGACACCCTCTATGCACAATTCTGTGAGAGCAGCCCTTTCGGCCATTTGATGGAATGAGAGGGGACTGTAAGTGCAAGCAAAGCTCTCCACCAGCTCATGTGCCGTGAAGTGGATTTCGCCGACTTTGTATCAAAGAACTTTTGGTTTCACGTGTCGAAACGTCATTTAAAGTTCGGTCCGCCGGAATTTGCCCTGGTCTCCGGGTTGATGTTTGGGTCATCGACATTTGACCCAACAATGGAGCATGATGCTTCCACGGTTCGTGCAAGGACCGTATTTTGTGGAAGAAATCGGAGATTGAAAATATCAGAGTTGGAGGATATTTTCAGAGAGCACGAGGTGAACGGCGCATCTGCAGCCGACTACGTAAAAGTTGCAAATGTGTTGATGCTGCACCTACTAATCTTGGGTGTTCCGGGCCCAGACTCATCGACGACTTCGTTTGGGTGTTAGTGGACAACCTGAACGAATGGAAGGAATTCCCCTGGGGAGCGTATGCATACCGAGCATTGCTTCACTACAAACAATTCATCCCCAACACTCTTGCGGGATGTAAGGTCTCTTATGCGTTCAGCGGGCCCGTTTGGGCCTTACAAGCATGGGCTTACGATTGTATCCCTGAATTTGGGAGGGCTTGTACAAACTTGGTGGACCAAAAAGCGCTTCCACGTCTGTTGAGGTGGAATTTCCCAAAAGTGAAAGGGACGTTCATTGGATTCTTCGACAATGAGGTAAACAAAAATATGGTAAAATATATTTGTATTCAAAGTATATAGTTTGTTGTATTACATTATGATTATGTAACATTGGTTGTTTTATACATAGTTGGAATGCGGACCGATGTTGGAGGAGGAGGCTGAGATCTTGACAGATTATTATGCGAGCACGCAGACCGGTGAGGCACTTGGCGTGGCGTACAGAGAGCCGGTTGTTGTCCAATTTGGATCTGATCGCGCCAGAGTGATGGGCATTCCTCGTCCACGCGGCCCTGCAGCGCCCCACTCTCCGCCTGCCATGCAAAGACGATCCGAACGAAACCGAGCTCCAACTCCGGAGGGGTCTAGCAGTCTTGATACTCAAGACATGACTCATCGTGAGAAAAAGTTTTGGAAGAAGATCAAAAACTTTTTCTCCAAAAATAAGTCAGAGCGGAAGTCAGCGGAGGAGGGAGGACAGCCGTATAGTCATGCCGAGGAGGGTCGTCGACACTCGGTTTCACATAGTCACGGCATCTCGGGTCGACATTCTGAGGGTTGCGGTATATCCGGTCGACATTCAATTTCTTGTACTCGTGGAGCAACTTCGCATGCATTTGGTCGGGTCGACCAAGTTGTTGATACCGTGAGTGACAGCAGCGACTCGTCCGTCGCATCCGAGGCACGCACGAAGAAGTCTCATGATCGGCCTGTGTCTACCCATCCATCGCAGCTTCCACACGATGAGCCCGCCCAGCCTTCTTCTTCTCCCAGTCCGGTGTCAGAGGTAGGCTATTAAAAGTTTTATTGAGACTTATGTACTTTTTACGAAGATATATTCTTAAACTTTACGTAAACGTTTATTTTATAGGAGCCCAATGAAGATCACTCCTTATACGGTGATGATTTCTCCGCATCGTGGGCACTTATTGTGTCCCCGAAATATGTTGAACCGTTGAAAGTGGTGCAGGAGGGAGATGTCGGTACCAGCCGGAGAGGACGAAAGGGAAAAGAGAAGGCGGTTTCTGTACGACTCGTTGTGGGCGATTTCTGACGAATCATATCGGCGGGTGCGGAGACAGAGCATACAACCGATTACACGGATGATGTACAGACTGTTCGATTACAACATGTACTTCGAACGTGTGTACGGGCAACCACGCCAAGAAGCTTGGCGTGATATGCATTTGGAGGTCTTTGAACGAGCACAGTTCGTACAAAGAGACCAAGTTAATTGCGGTGTATACGCCCTATTATCCGTGCATCGGTTAATTGATGGCCTGCCGAGGACAGAACTCGTCCAGAGTGAGCTCGACATTTGGAGCATTCGGCATATTATGTGGATGCGAATTTGGTTCATGTGTGTCGTGGTTGACCCGGTTGATGATTAGGCCCTTTTCAAGACATTTATTTTGTTATTTATGATTATGTAAGACATTTCAGCATTTCAGTATTGTAACAACTTTCACGGGAAATTGAACACGTAGTATAGTAGAGACGTGCATTTTGAATCGCATAACAATCATAGTTCTCCACAAAAAGTTTATATTTTTAGTATTAAAATGCATATATTGTCGTATTATTATTTATACGGAGATATATGAATATTGTACGGAGATATATGATTGTATGTGTGTCCCTCGACTATTATATAATGTTTCCGCATATAAAACTGTGCAATATACTTACGTACAAATGAATCGTATATAGAAGGCAATGGATAGAGTACTATTAGAACAACTATCACGGAAAATTAAACAGCAAGAGTACTATCAAATGTAGCTTAGATGGTTGTTCTCTCAATTTCTCTCAATTTCATCATTTTAAAGTCAGTGATTACTATAAATGTATATATTTCTCAAGTTTTCTCTCTATTTTAGGAATATTTCTCTCAATTGTATCTCCTACCTAGCATATAGAAGGTAATGATGGAGAGAGTAGTATTATAACAACTTTCACGGGAAATTGAATACGTAGTATAGTAGAGACGTGCATTTTGAATCGCATAACAATCATAGTTCTCCACAAAAAGTTTATATTTTTAGTATTAAAATGCATATATTGTCGTATTATTATTTATACGGAGATATATGAATATTGTACGGAGATATATGACTGTATGTGAGTCCCTCGACTATTATATAATGTTTCCGCATATAAAACTGTGCAATTTCCTTACGTACAAAGGAATCGTATATAGAAGGCAATGGATAGAGTACTATTAGAACAACTATAACGGGAAATTAAACAGCAAAAGTACTATCAAATGTAGCTTAGATAGTTGTTCTCTCAATTTCTCTCAATTTCATCATTTTAAAGGGAGTGATTACTATAAATATATATATTTCTCAAGTTTTCTCTCTATTTTAGGAATATTTATCTCAATTGTATCTCCTACCTAGCATATAGAAGGTAATGATGGGGAGAGTAGTATTATAACAACTTTCACGGGAAATTGAACAAGTAGTATAGTAGAGACGTGCATTTTGAATCGCATAACAATCATAGTTCTCCACAAAAAGTTTATATTTTTAGTATTAAAATGCATATATTGTCGTATTATTATTTATACGGAGTTATATGAATATTTTACGGAGATATATGACTGTATGTGTGTCCCTCGACTATTATATAATGTTTCCGCATATAAAATTGTGCAATTTCCTTACGTACAAAGGAATCGCATATAGAAGACAATGGATAGAATACTATTAGAACAACTATCATGAGAAATTAAACAGCAAGAGTACTATCAAATGTAGCTTAGATAAGTGTGCTCTCAATTTCTCTCAATTTCATCATTTTAAAGTGAGTGATTACTATAAATGTATATATTTCTCAAGTTTTCTCTCTATTTTAAGAATATTTATCTCAATTGTATCTCCTACCTACCATATAGAAGGTAATGATGGAGAGAGTAGTATTAGAACAACTTTCACGGGAAATTGAACACGTAGTATAGTAGAGACGTGCATTTTGAATCGCATAACAATCATAGTTCTCCACAAAAAGTTTATATTTTTAGTATTAAAATGCATATATTGTCGTATTATTATTTATACGGAGATATATGAATATTGTACGGAGATATATGACTGTATGTGTGTCCCTCGACTATTATATAATGTTTCCGCATATAAAACTGTGCAATTTCCTTATGTACAAAGGAATCGTATATAGAAGGCAATGAATAGAGTACTATTAGAACAACTATCACGGGAAATTAAACAGCAAGAGTACTATCAAATGTAGCTTAGATAGTTGTTCTCTCAATTTCTCTCAATTTCATCATTTTAAAGTGAGTGATTACTATAAATGTATATATTTCTCAAGTTTTCTCTCTATTTTAGGAATATTTATCTCAATTGTATCTCCTACCTTGCATATAGAAGGTAATGATGGAGAGAGTAGTATTAGAACAACTTTCACGGGAAATTGAACACGTAGTATAGTAGAGACGTGCATTTTGAATCGCATAACAATCATAGTTCTCCACAAAAAAATTATATTTTTAGTATTAAAATGCATATATTGTCGTATTATTATTTATACAAAGATATATGAATATTGTACGGAGATATATGACTGTATGTGTGTCCCTCGACTATTATATAATGTTTCCGCATATAAAACTGTGCAATTTCCTTACGTACAAAGGAATCGTATATAGAAGGCAATGGATAGAGCACTATTAGAACAACTATCACGGGAAATTAAACAGCAAGAGTACTATCAAATGTAGCTTAGATAGTTGTTCTCTCAATTTCTCTCAATTTCATCATTTTAAAGTGAGTGATTACTATAAATGTATATATTTCTCAAGTTTTCTCTCTATTTTAGGAATATTTATCTCAATTGTATCTCCTACCTAGCATATAGAAGGTAATGATGGAGAGAGTAGTATTATAACAACTTTCACGGGAAATTGAACACGTAGTATAGTAGAGACGTGCATTTTGAATCGCATAACAATCATAGTTCTCCACAAAAAGTTTATATTTTTAGTATTAAAATGCATATATTGTCGTATTATTATTTATACGGAGATATATGAATATTGTACGGAGATATATGACTGTATGTGAGTCCCTCGACTATTATATAATGTTTCCGCATATAAAACTGTGCAATTTCCTTACGTACAAAGGAATCGTATATAGAAGGCAATGGATATAGTACTATTAGAACAACTATCACGGGAAATTAAACAGCAAGAGTACTATCAAATGTAGCTTAGATAGTTGTTCTCTCAATTTCTCTCAATTTCATCATTTTAAAGTGAGTGATTACTATAAATGTATATATTTCTCAAGTTTTCTCTCTATATTGTAGGAATATTTCTCTCAATTGTATCTCCTACCTAGCATATAGAAGGTAATGATGGAGAGAGTAGTATTATAACAACTTTCACGGGAAATTGAACACGTAGTATAGTAGAGACGTGCATTTTGAATCACATAACAATCATAGTTCTCCACAAAAAGTTTATATTTTTAGTATTAAAATGCATATATTGTCGTATTATTATTTATACGGAGATATATGAATATTGTACGGAGATATATGACTGTATGTGTGTCCCTCGACTATTATATAATGTTTCCGCATATAAAACTGTGCAATTTCCTTACGTACAAAGGAATCGTATATAGAAGGCAATGGATAGAGTACTATTAGAACAACTATCACGGGAAATTAAACAGCAAAAGTACTATCAAATGTAGCTTAGATAGTTGTTCTCTCAATTTCATCATTTTAAAGTGAGTGATTACTATAAATGTATATATTTCTCAAGTTTTCTCTCTATATTGTAGGAATATTTCTCTCAATTGTATCTCCTACCTAGCATATAGAAGGTAATGATGGAGAGAGTAGTATTATAACAACTTTCACGGGAAATTGAACACGTAGTATAGTAGAGACGTGCATTTTGAATCGCATAACAATCATAGTTCTCCACAAAAAGTTTATATTTTTAGTATTAAAATGCATATATTGTCGTATTATTATTTATACGGAGATATATGAATATTGTACGGAGATATATGACTGTATGTGTGTCCCTTGACTATTATATAATGTTTCCGCATATAAAACTGCGCAATTTCCTTACGTACAAAGGAATCGTATATAGAAGGCAATGAATAGAGTACTATTAGAACAACTTTCACGGGAAATTAAACAGCAAGAGTCACAATCTGGTGGGACAGGTCGCCTTGTATGCCCATGCTCTTTGCAGAGGCCACAATTTTCTTGTTCTACCTCCTCCTCCATTTCCACCTCCGTTGCCACCTCCTCCTCCTCGTTCTCCTCCTCCTCTTGCTCCACCTCCTCATATTCCTCCTCCTCCCGTCCGTCACCGAAGAACTTATGTCTGTCGAAATCCCTAATGGATTCCTCAACTAGGTCCCGATCATCCGAGTAAGGGAGATGCGATCGGGACTGCCACGTACTTGTTCCGGCCCGATCACTCGCACTCATCGTCACAACACATACAGTGGGATCTGCCTCGAAGCCAATGAGTCGATTTAAATCTTCATCACTCGTCATTAGTGACTTCACGAGCCGACCGGCACGATTTCTCTCGAGGGATACAACAAATACGGGGTACACATCGAATTTGTTTGCGTGATTAAATCAATGGTTGCTTTTAGAGATGACAACGAAAGTAGGCAGTGCGGAATTGCTGCAAGTTGTTCATCCCCATATTTGTATTCAGAACCCTCGAATATGCCTCCATACTTGACTGTTATTCGGGTTCATTCAGCCATCTAACCATATAATAAGACATATAAAATGATAGTTCTCAGCAAAATATCTGTATATCTCCGTAATAATGGACATTAAGATGAAATACGGAGAACTATAATTTATTTGTACGCTGTAATTAAAATATTCCATTAAATAAGATTTTTCAAAGATACATATTCTTTACATCTCAATATAAACGTCGTATATCATATAAATACGAAATAATGTACGAAAATATTACGAAAATACTATGTATGTATATAAGAAATATATAAGAAATATACGAAATAATGTCGTATATCATATACGAAAATACTATGTACGAAATATATAAGAATTTCTAGAAATATACGAAAATAGTATGTACGAAATATACGAAAATACTATGTCCGAAAATACTATGTACGAAATATACGAAAATAATACAAACACTAATTTCTTTTTTAGGAACCCTAATTTCTTATTTTTAGAAACAATAATTTATAGATACGAAATATATATACGAAATATATAAACCATATTTCTTATTTATACAAACACTAATTTCTTATTTACAAACCCTAATTTCATATATATTTCTCCATTTCTAAAAACCCTAATTTCAAATTTATAAACACTAATTTCTCGGATTTTATACATGACCTGTGCGAAATATACATACGAAATATATAAACCATATTTCTTAATTTAGTACTTTTTGTTAATTTTATTTAATAGTTAATTATTTATGTTTTATATATACGAAATATATAAGAATTTTTTCGAAATTCCAACTATTTATAAACCCTAATTTCATATAGAAACCCTAATTTCATATTTATACAAACACTAATTTTTTCTTATTTATACAAACACTAATTTTTTATTTACAAACACTAATTTCTTATTTTTAAAAATAATAATTTATAGATACGAAGTATATATACGAAATATATAAACCATATTTCTTATTGTTTATACAAACACTAATTTATTATTTACAAACCCTAATTTCATATATAAACCCTAAAGAAAATCGAAACCCTAATTTCATATATAAAGCCTAAAGAAAATCGAAACCCTGTGCGAAATATATATACGAAACCATACGAAACCATATTTCTTAATTTCGGAAAATGTTTATACAAACACTAATTTATACAAACACTAATTTATTATTTACAAACCCTAATTTCATATATAAACCCTAAAGAAAATCGAAACACTGTGCGAAATATATATACGAAACCATACGAAACCATATTTCTTAATTTCGGAAAATGTTTACATAGAAAATGTTTTAAATTACAAACAACATACCTTGTGCGAAAAATGATGCAGATCGATCTTTGCGCAATTTGTTTCCTCTCTCTAAATCTTTCTCTCTCTAAACTCAAGATATAATGTCTCTCTAAACTAAGGATATAACCTCTCTATTTATAATGGGTCTACCATGCGCCTGCTGTGATTTACACAAATAATGGGTCTACCATGCAAAAATTTGTCACTGCATTTACACAATTCTGCTGTGATATAATGGGTCTACCATGCGAAAATTTGTCACTGCATTTAATTCTGCTGGCATCACGGGCAATTAATTCGAAAATTCATGCAGTCAAATTTTTTTCGATACTGGGCATCAACTTTTTCAATAAATTCATGCAGTCAACTTTTTCAAAATTCAATAAAGTAGACATCATTGCAGTAATCATGCAGTCAACTTTTGCAGAAATCAATACAAAGACACATGCCTTCAGGTTGACAGCCCCCTGCCATGCGCAATAACACATGCATTCAACCCACATCTGCATCATTAAATGCGACGAGATGGCGACAGCCCACGCCTGCCATGCACAGCTACCATCTATGCCTACATTTGAAGGGTAAAAAAGAGAGTATGGCTATGTGTGCCTTTTTTGTATAAAGTGGGTATTTGTGCATTTACACAATTAGAAATGGGTATTTGTGCACATCACCCAATATATAAAGTAATGCAATTCATTTATTTAAATTAATTATGGTCTATTTTTTTTTTTTAGAATAGAATATGAATGACGGGACAAACAAACAAAATATTGAGAACTTGATATGGGACGTAGGAAGAAGCAATTTTTATAAAATTTTGTACATTATTATTATTATTATTATTATTATTATTATTATTATTATTATTATTATTATTACACTTAAAAAAAGTTCCTACACACCACTTAGTTGCTTTGCTTTAAAATTAGGGGAAGACCCCTCCTTTTCGAATATTTAACCAACAGAATATTTACTTGATATTCGGGATTCATGTGGGGCTCTAGTAGATGAGTGATCAAAGTTTGAAGAGACTCATTATATGAACTTTTTAAACAACTGATGAGAATTCAGAAAATAGAGGGACGACATCAGATCTCCTTTTGGACTAAAAGACAACTAGTTCTAGTGAGACTCTTCTGATGCATATTTATTCCATTGATTAGTTTCTATTTAGTAAAATTGTGTTGCAACTTATTAGGCCCCAAATCACTTTGGTCTTGGCCTGATTGTCTTGGAGGCCCAGCCTACGCATTCAAGAACCCTATGCATAAATACGGGTCATGTGTGTGTAATTGGTGAAGTGTGTGTACAACCGAGATTATTCTCTCTACTGTTCCTCTTCCCATTCTCTTTGTGAGTTAGCTGTCGAGTGTGTAAAATAATTGGTGGAACCACCAGTTATTTCAAACCTCCGAACCCGGCTCAGATAAATTGGCTAAAACCTTATCTGGTTAGTAATGAAGCACTATGTGTGTTGCTATGTTTTCATCCAGTAGCATAGCTCATTTTAGTGGTAAGTCAGATTTCAATTTCTGAAAAAGAGATTGAAAGTTATTCTGGCCGAAAAAATGTGTTTTTCTGCTATTAATGATTCTTATGATACAAATGAAACTGAAAAGAAGAAAAATGAAATGAATGACCTTGCTTTATCTGCTATTACTATGAATTTATCTGACCGCGTGCTTAGAAAAGTTGAACATCTTACTTCTGTGAGATAAATTGATTGAGTTATATGTAGAAACTTATTTACCCTCTAAGATGTACCCATTTAAGAGTTTCTTTAGGTTTAAATTGGATATGTCTAAAAATATTGATAAAGAGGTTTATTATCCTCCACCTTCCTTTTCCCTTTTCGACCCTCAATCACAATCCGATTCCAATAAAATCTGTGCCTCCCTCGGTCAACTCCTCTCTCTCTCGACCTCGATCAACTCCTCTCTCTCTCTCGTGGTCCCTCTCCCTTTTCTGAGCAGTCTCTCTCGTCTTCATAAACATGCGTTGCATGCATTGCATGCAAACGCCCTACGACTATGTCTACACTTCGCTCCTCTTCTTGCGACTCACAACCGCGTAACCATTTCGTCAATCAATTTGGGTACATATTAAAATACCAAAAAGGTAGATCTACGTGTAGGCCCTAGGACAAGAAATGTTACAACTGTGGTGAGTATGGTCATTTTCAGAAAGATTGTTCCACACCTAAGAAGGGTAAACATGAAAATGATCAGAAGAGTATCTCTAATGTTGTTTTAGGTGATGATACTTATCGTAATATTCTTGAAAAATACTTCACAATTCCTGAACCAAATGGTACGCCCCTTTTGTGAATATTGTGAATTCTGGTATTATGAATGAATGGCTTATGGATTCTTCTAGTGCTTATCATGTTTCTCTTATCAAAGATTATTTCTCTAAATTTCAGAGTGGTAATTCTGGATATTTTATTGTTGTCAATAAATATAAATGTGTTGTTCTAGGCATGGGTGAGATATGTTGGAAATTTAAATCTGGCTTTCATGCTGAGCAACCATGACATGCACCTCAAATGATGAAATAATATACAGTGGGTGCTAAGAAGTAAGTAATAAGTTACTTCAATTTGTTCCTCTCGATACATCCGACTCACCCATGGTTGGAGATCTGGATCACGCTGTGGACTATCCATATCGTGAAAGGGTGACATTTTGGGAGAAGGATGATCTTTTTGTTGCTATCGCACTTCGACATATGGAACAAAGTCTCGATTTTATGATGTCTCGTTCAAATTCTGGTCAGTGAGAGTATAGATGTAGAGGAGTTGTCAGTGCTCTTTCTTTCTACGGGCATCATCCTGTAGGGATGTAATATGAATCTTGAACAGTTTACATTCTGAGCACACATGTAATCAAGATATGTCGTAGACTGGTCCAATGAAGGTGCATACGAAGGAAGTCGCAACTTATGTTGCTCGTCGAATACGCCTCCATAAAGTAATACTAAAACCAAAAAAAATTATAAAATCACTACAGGTGGAATTAGGCTTTCAAGAAAGCTACAGTGTAGCTCTACGAGCATGCAGTACTGTTGTGGCGATGGTTTTTTGTAGATACGCAGATGCGTTCAAGATGCTTTCACGTTACCTCCACATACTTAAAACAATAAGTCCAGATACAATAATTAATCTCGAAGTTGATTCCGATGGTCGTTTCCAACAATTATTCTTCGCATTAGATGTTTCTCGTGCCCAATGGTTATTCAACCTCCGAGAGGTGATTGTGGTCGACACGACTCATTTGAAGGGGAAGAATAAAGAAGTATTATTTATGACTGCTACGATGGATGACAACGAACAAATATTTTCACTTGCCTTTGGTGTTGGTCCGATTGAGAATTACTACTCTTGAACGCGGTTCATATCTCAACTGAGAGAATCATTTACGATGACAAGTCATTTAATAAACCTCTCAAACCAACATCGGAGCATGGCCAAAAATATGAATTTAAATTCTTAAAGTATGGAATTAATAATATGATTAATTGAGAGGGAGTGTGAGCGAAACTTCAAATTGAGGGGGATTGTGAGCGAGACTTTGTAGGAAAACGCGAGAGGGATTTCTGCAGAGTCCCGCTCACCTTTTTCTACAGAGTCCCGCTCGAGCTGGACTTAAGTGATCAACCTTCATATGATCAGATACAAACAATTATTATCACCTAAGATACATAGATTGGATCAAGATGACACTCACCATAATAAGTCAAAGTGATAGTTGGTTGCATACACCCAGCTGAAATCTTATCAAACTTAAGATCAGTTAAGCCACAAAGACCTCGATTCTTCACTTAGGTCAGTCAAAAGAACACGGCTCACTATGATACATCAATACACTCACATGTATCAGAATAGACAAGTAAGACTGGATAGCATCATGTCTTAACTATTTTTTTTAACCAAAACCACAAATTGAAATCCGTAAATTCATTAATCCAACTCATATTTAATAATTTCAAAAACACCGATCTTTGATAAGGTTGACCAACATTGATCTACTCTTGCCCATGCAAGTCAAGTTTTTCATATATATAATTATAGTCATATATTAAATTGGTGAACATTGTTTTGTATTTAAATTTGTATTTTCTGTCGGGGGCGGAGGGACGGGGTGGGGCAGGAGTGACACTGAGCCTCCTTTAGACTACTTTTATCCCCAAACACCCCAAACACCCAATCATTTCAATATTTAATTATTTTCTCACTCTTCTATATACTATCAATTTTAATTCAATCCAACTACTTCCACTTTCATCATTTATAGTAGACCACCCCAAACACTCAATCACTCAATTATCAAATTATTTTATGTGGATTCCAACTCTGTAATATCTTCTTGCACATTCCAATTATGTGGATTGTTACAAGATTTTTGAGCATTTTCAAAGGAGCTTGGGGGAGTGTTTTGAGAGGTTTGGTGATATTCAGAATGTATAAGATTAGGTGGGAATTGAGAATTCATACCAAAATCTTATGTGAATTCGTCGGAGTTTTGAAAATTTTCAAAGCTAGGATAATAGTCTTACGAGTAAGGAAAGTTTTGAGAATTGTAGTTGTTTGGATCCATCGCTAGAAATAAGAAATTTTGTAGAATGATAACAAAATGAGAGAAATTGTAGGATTTGATTGTGTGAAAAAATATGGCAAAATTAGTCTCTATTTATAGAGCAAAAAAAATACACGAATTTTGATATAATTTTTTTTTTTACGAAAATGTGTAAAAGATATACTCAATTTTATCCGCTGCAACAAAAAAATATAACCAACCAATGAGAGAGCACCACTTGGCACAATCTCATTGGCTGGCCCAATCCCAACCAAGTGTTTGGTAAATGCCTTGTCGGCAAACAAGGTTGGTATGTGGGTAATTACCTCATTGTATTTTTTTTTAATTTTACTCCAATGTTCGGCCAACCTCAATAGACTACTAGCGATAAAAGTAGTCTTATAAAATCTAGTAACATAATTTGGCATTTGGTACTGCGGCTAGAGTGTGCTACTCCCTCCGTCCCGCTAATTCTGTCCCAGTTGACTTCGGCACGGAGATTAAGAAATTTTAGTTTAGTGTGTATTTTATGAGTTTTAATTGTATAAAGAAATTGACACAGTTTTCGAAGAGTGATTGATGGAAAGAAATGAGAATTATCCAAATTTTTGCAAGGCTAGTAAAAGGCAATCGATTTTTATTTTTTATATTTTTTTTATATTGTATTTGAAGAAATAATCTAAAGTTTTCAAAAAGATAAAAATCATAATTTTCTGAGTTCGGAGCGGAACATAATCGAGTGGGAGATAAATTTTTGAAGAGAGAGAGAGTATAAGAATGTGGGGGTTGAGTAGTGAGTAAGGGGGACCCACTTCATTTTATGTTTAAAAGTAATTTTTACTATTTTAGGAAAGAAGACAGTAATAGCGGGACAACCCGATTAGGTAAGTATGACAGTAATAGCGGGACGGAGGGAGTATTTTTTATGGGTTCTGTATTGCCACAAGGACCGTGAATTATATGTTTGATAATTAATCAATGCATATGAGGAAATTCACTTTCATTTGGAATTTAAGATATGACTCTACCCAATTTCACATGAGGTCGATTTCACGAGAGACCAAATAAATTACATTATTAATTTTTCTTATCTTGCTTATCAAAACAGAAAAAGAAAATGTCATGACCAAAGAAAGACTTTGAGATGTCTGATGTAGGGAGTTAAACAACTTTAAGTAGGGATATATAATTTAGAAGATAGTGCCAAGGTGAGATTCTGCTATACGTTTATAGTTGCGTTAATGACAAAAATATAAAAAATAAAACGACCACCATCCATGCACTGATGTCTAGTAGTACCAAACTTTTGTTTTTATGTGATTGGATCGAACTTTATATAGTACAACGTTATGATATTATTATAAGCTATGATTAAATGTTGTTGGTGTCGGACGTTTAGGGAGTTTACTTTTGGGTATCGTTGGAGGACATGTCTTTCTAGTTCTAGTTTATTTTGATACATTTTCATTAATTAACAAAATTATTTATTTACAAACTTTCATTTTTTGTATACCTGCATAGTTAGCCTCATTAATTACTTGATACATAATTGCCTTGATTATATATATGTAATAGTAGTTTACTTTGAGGTCTCATTTGGAATAATGGACCAAATTAATAACATCGCACAATGAATTAAAAAAAATTAAATGTATGTGTAATGATCACCTCAAAATAACAGGGGTCAAAGTCGGCCACTAAGACGATGGAGATAAGCTTCACCGTCGAGAGGGAAACAACCCGGATCATCAGCTAAGACCCCTAAATTCAGTGATAAAAGAGGTAGGGGCATTCACATCTAGCAACTATAGCTAATGGGAAAGGCAGTCCTGAACTATATCAGAGATACATCATTTGTAAGCACTCCCTTAAGAGTACTCCTTAGAGTGTGGAAAACGAACAAATCTGAACATAGTATTTTCAAAATTTAGAATTCTGATTAAAGAAATACTATAAAGTTGAGGTACTTGATTTGTGACTTAAAGTCACGAATTCGAATCTCACTAATTTATTATGTCTAAATTTATTTCCTAAATATGATTAGCCTATAGTGATTTGCACATTATTATATAAATGAAAAATGTTTACGTCAGTTCGCACCCCGTTGATAGCGGTTATAAGTTTTTACGAAAAGAAAAAAATAAAGATTATATATATAAGTACTTGTTCTAGAAGTCATATATAGAGAGATACAAAAGTTACGAGAATCTGAAAATAACAATTGCAAATAATTACGCATGTACAAAATCATGGCTCTGGTCCTGCTTTCGGTAAAGATGGCAACTTCAAAAACATTGACAATCTATTTCTTCATAACGATCAATATTATAAGAGTATTTGGTTGTTTGAGCGTTTTTCTATCGTGTTAAAATAAGGGTTGGATGGAGTGGCAAATTTGTCTACCTAAAATGATTCTGCACAAATTAATTAGGATACTTAGGATTGTAATAATGGAATCTTTTTACATTTAATTGAATATAAATTAATTTTGAATCAAATATTCAAATAGTATGGTTTATATAAAACTCGAAAATATGAATCAAATAATTTGGATATTAATATCAAATCAAATACAAAGAAAAGTAAATATTTCGTACTTGTATAACTTTATTAACATTATGTGCCGCACTCCATGATTTATTTGCATTTAGCATATGTGGTCCGCTTTTATAGTTATTTAAATTAAATATGTGTTATATGTCCATACATTCATTAATTGGTAGACTTTGTAACATAAGAATACAAAAGTGACACAACTCCCTCTCTAGATTAAGTCAAGTATATCAACTTTCATATTGTAAATATTTGACCATTTATTTTAATTTTTTTGTCATTCAAGAATAAATTATCCGAGGGTTACAGTCTTACAGACATTAAGTTTTCCAAACAGAATGAAGACAAAAGGACCGTACGTTATATTTTTTTGGTGGTTCTTAGAAAATTTTTATTATACAAGAGACGGTGGGGTTTGAAGAAAACGAGATTAGCGACAACAACCTTATAAACATCATTTAAGTCACTTTCGGAGCAAACTAATTTTGTGGTCTTTTTCTAAGTACAAATTATGATTTAATTAATCTTAGGATTAGCTAGTGTTAATTAGGAATTATTATACTATTATTGTTTAATACTATAGAACCCATTAGTCTTATTTGTAGTCATTCATTATCACACATATATATACATGCATGCCCAGTGCACACACATGCATCTACACTCTCAATCCATTGGAATCGTGTCTTCAATTAAGCGTACATAATGAGCACAAAGGTAAAAAAGAATTAGATAATTTTCGTTCCGAAAAAGTAGACATTTCTTTTCATATATATGATTATTAATATATATATATATATGTGAGCAGAAAAGCGAGCTGAAAGTGAGCGTTAGCTGTCAGAAACGCAAGATTAAGGCGATGAAAGCTGTTAGCAAACTTAGCGGTAAGGTAAACTGACCCTTTTGATGGCTTTAGACTAGTAATAATATTAATATTGTGAGAGCTGGTAGAGCAGGTGTTGATGAGGTGAAACTGGATTCCGACAAGGGGATTCTTACAGTCGTTGGGAGCGTGGATCCTGTCTGCGTAGCCATCGCTCTGCGGAAGGCTGGCCTTTCGGCGGACCTTACCAGCGTAGGCCCGCCCAACAAACCGCCCATCAAACCGGATCAGAATCCTAAATCTCCCAGGCCGATCGCCAATCCACCATTTTGTCAGCCTTACCCGCCACTTGGTCCGTGTTACGTCGTCGACCTCTACCACCACGACCACGTTGCAACAGGTTGCTCCATTTTGTGAACGCATATGTACATCATAAGAGCGGCTTGTATGTACCACTTTTATCTGCCCTTGTGTATATCACACCACAAGGTATTGACATGTGTCATTTCTTATTAAAAAATGTGGACCATATTTAACACATGTCAATACACTTATGGTATGATACACACAAGGGTATACAAAAAAGGTCCACACAAACCTTCTTTGTACATCATGTTATGATCACGTGTTCCATTGTTGTCCTATTAATATTGGGACATGAAATTGAGATAGGGGATCTGGTCCCGTATGTCAGTGATACGTAATTGGTGATTGGTACGTGCATATACATTAGCTAGGGTTGCCATCGGATTGATTTCAAAAAAAAAAAAAAAAATTGAATTCTTCATTTTCATCGGATTGTTCAATGTTGTGTTTCTCCGTCATATTATAAAGCTATTTTCTCTTTTTATCAATTTCCTTTTCCTCTTTGATTAGAAGCAAGTATTACTTCATCTATTGTTCTCTCCGCTCTGTCTTTGATTATCTCAAAGGTGACAAACATGTTCTTGAAACCCCAATAAAGACTATAATAAATTAAAGATGAAATAAATGGACACAAAGCATTTAGGTAGTTATATACAGGGGTAGATCCAGTCCAATAAAATATCTTGGGATGGACTGGATTAATATTTTTAACTTATATTCTTAAAAAAATTCTAAAATTACTACTAGTTAAAAATGATTTTTTTTAACAAGGGTTGGAGCCCACCTCAGCCCATAGGGTGGGTCCGCCCCTATTATATCAATATAATACACCTACATCCGCAGACGGCTACGACGAGTATACAAAATGGTACTGAGTTTGGTAACTCTAGGACAAATTGTCCACCACGGTTATTATGGAAAGGCAATTACTAAAACTCGCAATGCACATTTAGTTGCCGCTATCATAGGCAGAAAGCCTTAAATTGTTTTGAGTCCCAGACTCCCAATAATTATTTGCTGCAAAAACTCTTAGTTCTTGTAGCGGGAAAATATGTTGCACTTTATGATGGTATTGGACGAATGTAATGTACATTCAATAATTAAACCCATCCAATTCTGTAATGTTAATGGAAATTTACAACCTGCATGAATGCATGCATAATAAATTGGAATGATCCATGCACACAAGGAGAAACCATAATAAGTAACATTTCAGTACAAAACTTATTCCATGAAGTCTCAATATATAAGAACAAATTAAATCTGGTTATAGTTTTTCCTCTATTAATCACAATAAATAATTTTCTATTATTACAAACATTGTCTACTAACATATATACATACTGAATCTCTAAATTTGTTACCATACATTTGTTTGTGATCTCTTCATTTTCTGATTTAATTTGATATTATTCAGGATGCTATAAAATCTTCTTCTTGTGGAAACTAACTTAAACCATTTGAACTCATATATCTTATTGCATCCGAAATATAAATGAACATATCTCCATCCATTGCTTAAAGGAGATGTTAGTATACATTTTCTTGTTAGTTTTCATTTTTCATTTTTCTCTGAAGCCATGATATATATCCAATTTTTTTCCGGCCGTTGTGAATTTCACTCCTAGGTGGAATGTATAAATCATCTTTTTTATTAGAATGTAATAAAACGAATTTTTTTTATTGAAGGTAAGTATCACCTTCTTATAAGTAAAGGCAAAAATCATCCCTTTTTGTTAATGAATTAATGACGTGAAAATTAATGAGGTGACATATTTTGCTCAAGTGGCATCAAAACGTCGTCGTATTGATTTAATGAGGTGTCACTTTAGTCCAATTAGATGTCCAAAGCATCAAAACAATGTCAAATTAGTTTTTCCCAACATACAGAAAAAATTGGGAACATGAAGCGTTGTTGAATTGTAAAAATTAAAAAGTTAATGCGTTTTTTACTAATATCTCTTATTTTTAACATATTGATGCATCTATTACAATGCGTTTTTCACCGATACCTCTTATTTTAACATATTGATGCATCTATTACAAGGCCTTTTTCACTAATACCTCTTATTTTTATCATATTGATGTATCTATTACAATGCGTATATTCATAATAGTAATCATTGTATATTGTCAAAGTTGTGTATATGTAATATTTTAAGATGTTGATGCATCTATTACTTATCATATCGGTGCATCTATTACAGTGCATATATGCATATAATAAGCATAAATTGTATAAATGCATATTTTTAACATTTAATGCTTATATTGCAATAATATATGCATAGTAAATTTTGTTCTTTTTATCGTTGCAATGCGTGAATAAGTCTTGTTACCAAGCTGTAATTTGAAATCAATATTTCATAACTATGTTTGATTAATCAAATAAATTAAAATGCCAAATTTCAAAAAGCCCTTTTGCATACAAAGAAAAAGAAACAAATATGAAAATTTTGGTGTTTGAGAACTCTTCAAATCGAAGTAAAAATCCAATCTTTAGTAGCACCCTCGATGTAAATGTAAATGTAGAGAGAGAACATGTGAAGTTTTTACCTTGGTGCAAATGGGCAGATTCAAAATCAAGTTTCTACATATAGAAATGTGTATTAAATGACAAATTGATATGGCAAAATGTTATTTTTTTGCTTTACAAAGTATGGCCTGGTGGAATAATAGGAGATGAAGAATTGTACCTTCCTCCACGTATGTTGTAGTCGCTTTGATTGTTGCTCCTGTTCAGATCTTCTAATCTGTGTCCCGACCTTTTTCTTCCTCCGGGTGGTCAGAGAACTGAAGAAAATAATTTCTTGTCTCCCTCTAATACTCAAATGTATAAACGTGTGAGTATAAGAATGTGTGTTCTTAATTATGAAAGGAATAATAATATATACAGACTTCAAAAGTCAATATTATATTAATATTTGTAGTCTATTAATTTAATTATACTTCTAATGAGCATTCACATAATAAGCTCATAATATAATTAATTAATCTATTGGGTTATTAATATTTATCAATTAATTGGTTCAGCCAATTAATTTCAGACAAATAATATTATTAAATAATGCAAAATGTATTAATCTATTAATAATGATTTTTGAGAGACAATAAATAACTAGGCAACTAATTGGGTCAGATCAGGGATCTAATACAAGAAATAAAGTTGAGCCTCAAATTAATTAATCATCTATGCTCAGCTAGAGCAAAATTAATTAATAAGCACAGATTCATTCCACTAGAGAATCCGTGCTGACTTATCCTTTTATCCCAAATTGAGCAAGGGCTTGTTTTTTGACTTAATTGATCCCCGTATTTAAGATAGAAATATATGTTAATTAATTAAGCCCACTGACAGCTTAAATTAATTAACATCTTATTATATTCCTGAGTAGTACCACTCGACCTTATTAACACACCTGAACTTAATCAACCGACTGAGTTTAGTGTGCTAATCCTTACGAGTTCCTCAGGGATATTATCAACCCATTTTACTAGGATACGATTGCAAGATACAAACAACTAGCACGAGCCACAAATAACTACTAACACCCAAGATACGTAGATTCGGTCGCGATGACGTTCACCATAGTAGGTCAAAGTGATAAATATCCAAATGCACTCAGCTGAAGTCTTACCAAGCTTAAGACCAGCTAAGTGACCGAGATCTTGATTCTCCACTAAGGTCAGTCAGGAGAACACATCTCACTGTGATCCATCAATACATCAACTTAAGTGTACCAGTAAAGACAAGCAGTCAAGATAAGCCACTTCTTATCTAAACTGCAGCTTAAACCGACAACTTATTCTTAAGTTGTCTCAGCTGTGATAACTGTTTATATCTTGTCAGTTCAACCAATTTGTGTAGTCTTCTGTGATACCCGACACACTACAAAAATCTAACTTTTATACAAGATAAATGATTACATGTGCAAATATATATATTTATCAGATAAGAGAATAAAATAGTGGTAAGGACAAAAACACATTGTATACAAGCATAAAACTACTTTCAGTATACAAAATCCCAACATGGCCTCTCTGTGTAGTACATCAGCATTTATTGATGTAGCAGAAAAAGGAGAAAATTATTATTGAAGTAGAAAAAGGGGGAAATTATTGGCGTATACCTGTCCATCAACACTTATTTGTGTAGCAAAAAAAGGAATGATCCCTATCAATTGATTTCAGAAACTTTGTTGAAGCATTCGCCTAAGCAATAATTGCTTAAAATTATTATTCTATAACTCGGAGTGCTAGGAAATGGAAATTTAACAAATATCACTACAACCTTTTCAGAAAATTTCCTCTTCTAAAAAAAATGGCGTCAAGTTCTAATTGGATATTCAAATATTCTCAAATATGATGATTAACAACAATGAAATGAAGCTTGTAAAGATCAACAGGCTGACAAAAATGGCATTGTTGACTACATGGTTGAAGAGGTGATCATTCGAACACATTCTCTATCTACAACCAACTGATCATACTATTTTACAAAGTAGACGATTTATTAAACAAGGACGTTAGATGGGTCATGCAGTGTGTTTGAGCAGTATTTTTCATAAAATCCAATATATCTCAAAGAATATTTTCGAACAAGGTATCGCATGAGATATTCATTGTTCGAACATATAATGTGTTGGATATGAGTCAGTAGATTGATACTCAGCTGTTCTAGGGTTAAAAGAAATTGGGGGAAATCATAGTAGTACTATGGAATTGAAGATCCCAAAACCGAGCTGATATCAGTAGATTAGTGTGTCGATAGGATTAGCTGATGTATAGGTTAGACTTGATGTAATGCTTATTATTTTGTCTAAGTCCTGTACGGGGTAGTTGTTGAACTGATCTTCTGCTGAAGATACTTTTCAGAACCCCACGTCATCAGTGTAATCGCTTGCATTCTTCGTCAGCAGCTGATATCAAACTCGGTTGAAGATCCCGCATCAGCCGACCGGACCTCGCAGAAGCATTCTCTACAAGCCGATGGTCATCGGTAGAAGAACCAAAGGCAAGCAAGTATACCTTCGCAGTCGACCAACTGACTATCAGAAGCTCACTTTATCAGTCAGACGACTCAGCCGAAGAAGACAGACTCTCGATACCTGTATCCGACAGAAAGCGACCCAGCACTTAAAGTCCCTTCAAATGTTCAGCAGAAGACATACGAGGTAGTTTGAACGGTCAACTCTGACACTCACCTCGACCAATGAGAAGCCGACAACGCTTACCTACTCTACACAGTAAAGCTGCTCTCATGAACAGTGCATTAACTGCCCTGCTGCAACAAAGTTGAATAGTGGCCGTTTTCTTTGGACGCTTGTGACACGTGGCATCGTCGTCTCCAACGGACATATGCCACAACTCACAACTATAAATAGAGAAGGATTTGAAGATTTCAATCAGAGGAAAATACGCGAAATCAAGGGAAATCATTCAAGCTCACAACGCTCTAGAACCTTCAAGCTTATCCAGAGACGAACTAGTTTTCATAGAACACTTCTTGTAGTTCATCTCTCTAGGGCACTTTGATCCCTTTCTTCTCTAGACTAAGCTCATTGCTAGATTCATAGCTTAGATCCGAAGGAGTTCACTTTTAGTGAATTGTTCTTGTTGTAAGAACTCCTTCTCAGTTGGAGAATATTCCCTCCCTTCTAAACTTAGGTTTAGATTGTAAAGTCGCTAAGGACTATAACTTAGAGGGAACTGTCCAGTGCACAGTATCCCTGCTGAGGCTTGCTCAGAATAATCAACAAGTTCTCCTGCCTTGCTCAGGACCGTGGAAGTAGGATCTTGCGTATCCGAACCACGTTAAATCGCTTGTGTTCATTTACTATTTTATTGCATAGCTTTCAACTGACTTGAAAATCATAAGTTTGCATAAAACGTATTTTATAAAGTGCACAGCCAAAAGATTTAACTTGCAAAAATGCGTTTTCAAAAGAGACGACTCCGGGCCTAACACTTATCCGCACTACAGTCTCCGACTGAGTTTCGTAATACTGACATCAGTCAGTAGAAGAGCTCAGAAGCTGACTCACTTTGACCCCAGTGATCGAAGGCTTACTTGGCACTATTCATCAGTTGCAAACATCAGCTTCAGCTGACCTTCACTGAGAAAAAGAAACAGAGCTCAGGTGTATTCACCCCCCCCCCTCTACACCTGACTTTTCGTCTCCGGACCAACAATTGGTATCAGAGCATTCGGTGTTCAACTGATTGCCGGTTCGAAATCTTTGGTCCTCTCGAACCGATCCCGAAAACCGTTTTACCTTTGCATAAGCATCTTTTCAAGCATCCTTATACTCTTACTCTTACAATGTCGATATGTCGGTATTAGGATGGTGCCGATGTTCTCAATAAGAGAACTACACGGTATGGCGCGTACGTATGGAGGCACACCTAACGTCACTCCACGACAAAGCATGTCGGATGTCCTAGAGTCGGGACCGATCATTCCCATGATCGACGGCGTAGTATTTGCCTTTGGAGGAGGCGTGGGAGCACAAACCGGTGCTAAGGTTCCCAAAGACAAATGCGCCTTCACGCCTGAAGAAAAGAAGTTGCACAACCTTGATCGAGTTGCACGTAATGCCATACCGACTACGCTCGGTGACTCACATCTCGGAAGGGTACAAGATTGCAAAACGGCGAAAGAGCTATGGGACGCCTTGGGCTGACCTGAGCCATGGAACCCCTCGGATCAAAGAGAACAAGCTCGAGCTAGAGCTTCGGAAGTTCGACGCCTTTGCAATGGAGCTCTTCGAAACCATTGACGAGCCGAGTGTCGGATTCACCAATCAAGTCAATGTTATCAATGGGTTGGGGAGGTCGTTCACCAACAAGGAGATGAACACCAAGATCTTGAGAGCATTGCCCCGACAGAAGTGGCTTCCATTTGCTACTTATTTACGTCGCTCCGATCTAAATGCTCTAACTCCCGATGTTATATTTTCGAATTAAAATCGGAGGAATTCGAGCATAGCCTACCCCAAAAGTGCTTAAGCGCTCCAGGTGACACACGGTTCGACCACGCCTTCAAGGCAACGATCAGCAATACGGAGCCAAGCCTATTTCCTCAAGCAAAGCCGTGGCCACATCGGTAGCAAAGTCTTCCGAGACTTCGGAGCCCCGATCGCCTAGCACCGATGGCTCTCAAATATCGGAGGGAAAAGGAGAGAGTCGAAAGGCCGAGGAAATACAACCGAGATTCTTCCTCGGGTAAGAAAGACTATCATAAAAAGGAAGAATCTAATCCTTCTACCGAATGCGGGAAATCGGAGTCTGTTCGCCGGTCCGTCTAAAGACTCGGTGGTAAGAGCAAAGCAGAACATCTACCCGCTACAACCGCAAGAAGGAGGGACACTATCGCACGATTGTCCCGAACTCTCTACCGCTCAAAGAGCAGAACGGCGAGCCGGGAGAAAGAAGTTCGCCGAGAGACGGCGAGCCTATATAGCCGGGAGAGATATCCGACAACTCAATTGAGGAGGATACATTCATGTATTCTTCGAAGACGAAGCCGCGTTCGTCGCAGTTGAGGTCGCAAAGACGGTTCACTGATGAGTCGGCCGAATACTTGTCGATGGCCGGAGAAGAGGCCGAGGTAAATTCTAAACGCATTATTACCTCTTCTTCACACAAGCACACAAGACACGTGCTCGGTCACGAGATGATCCTCTAGATGTGGTACAAGCCTACGACGATCCGCTAGAGGAACGCATTCGGTGAGCGAGAGAGTTCAGCGAGAACCATCCAAGAACTTGAACAAGTAAAGGCCGAGAATCGGAGACTTTCTTCGATTGTCGGAGTCTCTACTGAGTCGGTGGATCTAGTTGCGAGACTCAAGGAAGAGATTGAATCTCTTATGACTAAGTCTCGGCTTCAAGAGACTCGAGATCTCGGTTCGACCAAGGACAATTCGAGAAAGAGACCGAAATAGCCAAGCTCGGATCGAAGCTCACGGACGTGCGGAATGACTATGACTCACTCGGAAGGAGTGACGAAGTCCGGAGAGGATTGATGACCGAACAATACACGGGAGCTAAGGAGAAGCTTGAAAGCATGCTTAGAGCTCAACGGTCAACTTCGTGAAAGAAGGCCCCGGGCTATACCCACGAAGCTTCTACCTCCAAAAGCTCAGCAACCCCGGGCGATAGGTTCGTCGGAGGAAAGGTGCAAGCCGCCGACACCACACCTCGGGCGAAAAACAAACGAGAAAATAATTACACCTCGGCCGAGTAGCAACAAGCAGCTGACCAAAGGTTCCAGCCCCAGGACACCGCGATCAAATTCAGGGGGAATCAAGAAGGTCAGATGGGCAGAACAGTACAAGGAGCCACTGTATGAGCACCCGGCTCAGTACGGCTCGTACTACTATGAGCCCAGGGTCAGGAGAAGCGCTAAGACTCAGAAGAAGAAAGCGCATGAACCCAAAATTATTAGGAGAAAGTCAGTATCTCCAAGTCCTGTGGAGAAGAAAGCTGATAAGGTTCAGAAGAAGAAGTCTGGAACTTCTAAGGTCCAGAGACAGATCTGGGTTCCGAAATCACCCACTAACCTGTAAGGACCCAACTGAACCAAAGGGTACCTAAAAATGCCTCTGTTTTGCAGGTACATAAGGACCCGTGGATAGTGGACAGCGGCTGCTCGAGACACATGACCTACCAGAAGAGCCCGGTGGCCCAACTACGTACAAGAAGATGGTCCCGAATTGAATTCGGTGACAATTCCAAAGGCTACACAAGGGGATACGGAACGCCGAACATTGGGACTGCCACGGTTCAAGAGTAACATATGTTGAAGGACTTCAACATAATCTCCTTTCGATCGATCAATTCGTGATAATCTTAACGAGTAATCTTTGACGCCGGTTTACGTGATATTGTTGACAAATCTACGGGGAAAACGGTGTTATCGGGTTCGCGGAGGAAGAACATCTATGTTGCAACCGGAATACCGTTGAACCCGAGGCTTGCTTGCTCGCACGGACTAAATCGAGGTAACAAGTCGAGTGGCTATGGCACAAGAGACTCGGCCACCCGAACTTCAAGACCATGAACAAGCTCGTCAAGAACTCTAAAGTCGAGGACCGCCCAACGAATCGTTTATCAAAGACGAGAAATTGTGAAGCGTGCACGAAGGGAAAGCAAACAAAGAGTAGCAATCCACCTATTCCGTCACCTTCCACCGATGGAATCCTTCACCGCTTCACATGGACTTATTCGGGCCGTCTCTCCGGTGACTATAAGAGGCAAGAAGTATGCCCTCGTCGTCATAGACGACTTCTCGAGATATACTTGGGTCATCTTCATCGCCAACAAATCGATGTTCGGACCGAGTTACCTAATCTACTGAAGAAACTCGGTGTGGAAAAGAACATCAAGATTAAGAAGATACGCTCGATACGGAGGAACGAGTTTCTAAACTCGGTAGTTAAGACATACTTGCGATAAAGAGGGAATTCAAAGCACGAGACATCACCGTGCGCACCCCTCGGCCAGAACGGACTTGCCGAACGTAAGAACGAGAACACTCAAAGAAGCAGCAAGAACGCTCCTCGCAGATTCTGGACTACCCTCAAAGTTTTGGGGCCGATGCTACCGACACCGCCCTGTTACACTCGGGAATCGCTCACTACCGACACAAAGCAACACATGAAGATGCCTTACGAACCGTGGAAAGGGAGAATTCCTTCTATTTCTCATTTTCATGTTTTCTGTTTGTCCTTGCTTTATCCACAACAATGGGAAAGATCGGTTGAAGGTCTTTGATAGCAAATCGATCAAGGAGTATTCTTAGGATACTCCCGAGTCGATAAAGCCTTCGAGTTTTTAACTATCGAACTCTTTGCGTGGAGGAAAGCCCTCATGTTGTTTTTGATGAATTTGTTACCGAGAACGGAGAAAGATACAAAGTCAAACACTGAGGATGTCGGCAGCAAGCTACGGGATCTCGAACTAAATGACAAAGCTGAAAAGATCCAAAGCATTGTTGGGATGATGAGTCGGAAGATGAAGAAATTCGGACTCGGCCAACAAGCAATGTAGCTAACCTAGTTGATTCTATCGAACGGGAATCAACAACGGGTAACTTCGGTCGATGAGGAAGCCCCTGTGGTAACCGAGACCTCTACCGAGAATATAAACTCGGGGGGAACGACTAATGTTCCCGAGCTAAATGCCCCCGAACACGGAAACTCGGTAGATCCTAACCTTCTTCTTGAATTACTACGGTCGCGAGAACGCACTACTGAAATGCCTAATACACCTACTGACTATGCAGAAGTAGTATCAGAAGAAGAAGCCCGACTCAGGCGTTCTTGGCTCGATGCTCATTCTTCAGATCTTATCATTGGAGATCCATCAGCAACTATAAGGACGAGATCAAGATTAAGTCAAGGAGAAAGCTCACTTTACTCTTGTTTTCGTCTCTACGTAAGAACCTCGATCGATAGAGGACGCACTAAAAGATCTTGGCCCGGGTCATTGCTATGCAAGAAGAGTCGAACCAGTTCGTCGAAATGAAGTTTGGGAGCTTGTCAACAGACCTAGACATCAGCACGTGATTGGAACTAAGTGGGTCTTCAAGAACAAGCGAGATGAAAACAACGTCATTGTCAGAAATAAAGCTCGACTAGTTGCTAAAGGATACAATCGGGCGAGAGGAATTGACTTTGATGAAACATTTGCTCCGGTCGCCGGATTGGAAGCCATTCGTCTTTTCCTAGCTTATGCAACACATCGGAGATTTAAGGTATATCGAGATGGATGTGAAGTCGGCTTTTACGAACGGCGTGCGAAGGAAGAAGTCTACGTGGAACAACCGCCCGGCTTTCGGCAGGGACATCGAGTGTACGACTTAGGAAAGCTCAGTATGGGTTAAAACAAGCACCCGGGGCTTGGTATGATACCCTATCGAGACTTTCTACTTGTAAAGGTTTTCAAAAGGGGACAGTAGATCGCACCCTATTCAGCATAAAGTCAGAAGATGACATTCTACTGGTGCAAATCTACGTGGACGGCATCATTTTCGGCTGCAGAAACGAAGTCATATGTCAGCAGTTTGAGAAGATGATGAAAGAGAAATTCGAGATGTCCATGATGGGAGAGATGAATTATTTCCTTAGATTTCAAGTAAAACAATCAGCTGAAGGAATCTTCATCAATCAAGCCAAATACACTCGAGATCTTCTCAAAAGATTCGGCTGTGATTCCAGCAAACCAGTCAAGATCCCCATGAACACGAACTTTAAAATCGATCTAGACAAAGAGGGAGCTTATGTTAACTCTACTGATTATAGAGCTATTATTGGTTCTTTACTTTATTTAACAACTAGCCGACCCGACATAACTTATCTTTGTAGGTATATGCGCAAGATTTCGGGCGAATCCCAAGCGAAGTCATCTAGACTCGGCGAAGAAGATTCTGCGATATCTAAGAGGAACACCCGATCTTTGGGTTATGGTATCCCGCCGATGATAATCTAACACTAACGAAGTTATTCGATGCCGATTATGCGGGATGCGGGATAGATCGAAAATCAACTTCCGGAACATGTCGGTTCCTAGGCAAAGCAAGTCGATATCGTGGTTTTCAAAGAAACAAAGCACTCGGCAGCTACGTCCACTACCGAAGCCGAGTACATGGCTGCGCAGGAAGTTGCTTCGTGCCCGGCATCCTTTGGCTTCGACAACAACCGAGAGATTATGGTATAACTCGGGATGAAGTGCCCATCTACCGTGACTCCACCGGTGCAATAGCTATAACTCGGAACCCGGTTCTACATACCGGATGCAAGCACGTGGACATCCGACACCACTTCATCGGAGACCATGTCGAAAAGAAGGACATCGGGATGGAGAAAATCCATACCGACAAGCAAAGGGCGGATATACCGACCAAACCACTAGCCGAGAATAGGTTCGGAGAACTATCGGTTGAGCTAGGTCGCTAGATCCCTCCGAGACAAGTCGGAGAAGCCGACTACCGATAATGATATACTTAGCAACAATTTGTATCAGTATGGAATCAGCACGACAGGTCAGAAAACTTAGTACAGTGACTCAGTTGGGAGATGCACACTGTACATAGCAAGACGGAACATGGTCATCAGCACAACCATCCTCCTGATAAAAGATGGCAACCAGCTGATAAGTTCAGCTGAAGAGGTTTGCGTAGTATCGTTACTTAATTTGTTCAGAAGCATGCCGCATTTAATGCATCAGTCGCTTACATTCAGTTGTTGAGGAGCATTTATTCCTTACCATTTATTATGTTTAAGGTTTGAGGAAAGGTCAGCAGGACTCCTCGCCTGCGTAATTAATGCTCTCTGTCGCGCATTTAATGCATGTCTTCTCCATTAGCTTTATTACGTATATCTATATTTTTGGCGGCTATTATAATCATTCCTTTATAACATTTAATCTTAGCCGCCCCTTGATTTTGAAAGATTAAATTTGAACCGTGCGATTCAAACTGAAGATCAAACTCAATATACAAAATCTTTCATCTTCTATCAACTCCTCACTTTTCGCCATTCTCATATCTTAGAGCTTTTTCTTAGCGATTCACTTACCTTCCTTACATCCTCATTCAAACTGCATTGCTATATCTCTTTTCAAGCTCTATTTCACGGTAATGTATTACTATCCGCTGATAGCTACTAACTTACTCTATTTTCAAGTGCTAACAATTTGTTTTGCAGATTTCGATGGCGGTAGTACAGACTCCTGAGAAGATGGTTGAGATCATGACCATCCGGGTTCAGTTTGAGCCGACGATGGCTCTCCGCAGCAGTGGACGTTTCATATTTGGAGCCGGTTTTTGGCGCCCTTGAGAAGTCATGGCTGGCAACTCTTGTGTCGAGGCATCCCCGTTCTCATCTGCCGAGACAAGTTGTGGAGGCCTACTACAACCGGAAATCATTAGCCTCGGGGAGGAGAAGAAGCATCCTTTGGATACAAAGGAAATTGCCCCAAATCAGTGGAGGGAGGCTACCCACTCTTTCAATATCTCAGAGGCTCTCGTTCAAGCTTTTCAACTCCCCTCAGCTGGTATCTCTCCCATTGGTTATAAGGAAAGGGAGATAAATAACTACGTCCAAAAGTTCTGTGGACGCAGCGACATAGTGTTCAAGACGGCGCTTCAGAGAAATCTTTTGTTACCTCAGTACCGGGGTCTAGCTTACGTTGTCTCTCATATTCTGACGAGCTCAGCTGGATCCTATGATCAGCTTTCTAAGCCGAGGATACAACTGATGATGATCATAGACGATGGAGTAGAAGTGAACTGGGCCGACTACTATACTACTCGGTGAAGGCCCGGGCCCGGAAGTTCACTACTTCGCCATCGGAGAGAGGAAGCTAACCCATGACAGCAAGCTCCTATTCGGCACCAAGATGTCGGTGCTGATAGAGAGTGTGGTACAGAATCGCTCAGCTTTCGAGGACTCGAAGTCTTTTGATCTCAAGAGTATTAAATTTATGACAAAGGCTGGAGCAGAAAAGTCAATTGGCAAGGGGCCACCTGAACCGAAGAGAGCGGCGTCTGCTCTGCCCCCAACTGTCCAAGTGCCAAAGAAGAGGAGGTTGGCTAAGACTCGACTGCTGAGGTCACGGTGGCTCGGCCACTTACCATTATTCGAGCCGGCTCCTCCTTCTATTCAAGAGGAGCAACTACTCGATTCGAATCTTGGAATCGAGGGAGCGACGATCAAGGACAAGGTCCAAGTGATCGGCTACGAGGAAACAGAGTCCGACAAGAGGGAACCGTCACCCGAACCTCCGCTTGAGTGGACAACAACTGACACCACTCGACTGCGTGCTGCAGCTGAGATTCAGCAAGAGATACCAGAAATTGCTGAGCACGCAGATCTAGTTGAAATAGCAGTAAGGACAAGAGCTCAGATGCTCTTAAGGTTTCTGCACTGGGACATTCTTATTGACTTTTCCAAATCCCAGCAGTCACCAGATGAGCTACTGACAGAGGAGCAAGAGCTCCAAGCCAAGATTGGATTCGGAGAGCCACCGATGTGGCGTCTTTCGAAGATTTGAGAGCTGCAATGCTCTATTTACTGAGCTTGAGAGCTTCGACTGAAACAGCTCCGCCCCCATCTCCACCTTCTGATAAAGGTGATAATGATGATCAAGATGAGGAGATGGATGGCAAACCCAAGGAAGCGGACCGGGGGAGAATCTGCAGAGGGACAAACTCCCCCAAGAGAAGAGCCCAACACCACCCATAGTCACATCGGTGAGGCTACAACCGCTCCGAAGTACGAGTAGGGAGCGAGTTGATCTCGTTCTCCGAGCGAGAGGCTCGGAACCAGCTCTTATCGAGATACAACCCATCGGTTCCGTGTCCTCACGTTACGTCAACGGGGCTATCAAACGCCAAGGTGAGAAAAATCGACTCCTAGCCAAAGATGTTCATTTTAAATGGGAGAAGTACACCAAGGCTCGGAACGAAGCTCTAAGTAAGTTGGCCGCTAACATCTCCACTCATAAAGAGGCTTCTCGGCCCGGATTTCAAGGAGATAGTTGAGCGAGGCCCTAAGTGCTCAAAAGGCCGATTTAACGAAGCACGAGTCGGCAGTGCTTGCCACTCAAAGCATAAAACTTTCTCGGAACAGTGACTCGAGCCATGAAAATAATTCAAGGCTTCATTGATGAGAGAAACAAGATAGCAACCACCTCTCTTCAAACGGCCATCAAGCAACAGTGAGGCCTTAAAAGCCATTCGTAAAGAAATGACGAGAATCAAATGATCAAGCTCTGGCGACACTCCGACAGGAGTCGGCCGCTCGATTGAAGAAATCTAGAGCCGATCGAGAGAAAGACTGGGAAAACTACCGCAACTTGGTCGGTGATTTTGATGACACGGTTACCCGGATCAAAGATTACGTACGCGATCCGGAGCGGGGACGTAAAAGCTATCCGCACCTCCCCGGCGAATATTGCCGATGCCAAAAAGGGGGAAGATATTGTGAAAGATGAACCCGATACGGATACGGTGACGTCCGGATCCTTGAGGGACAGAGCTCGGGAGGCGGGACCCTTCTCGCGCAGCAGAGCCCTCGACCACAGAGATTCGGGGGGGAACAGGCTCGGGAGGCGGGACCAACTACTCGGAAAGTACATCTACCGAGGTCCTTCTCCTTGATTTCCCACTACAAGCCACCCCCATCTCCTCTTCAGTGCGCACATAGACGAAATCGCTCAATTCCTTGAAGAGCCGATGAAGAAGAAGAGTCTCAACAGTGCCGCAGAGGTCGGGGAAGGAAATCGCTATCGAATCCACTACTCCTTCCTCCCCGATCAAGAAGTTCAAATCAAAAGCGGGCAAGAGGCATTCGACCTCGAGAATAGCCCAAGAGCCGCAAGACAAGTCTGGACCGGGAGCGTCGCCTAGAAGAGGCACTGAAGCAAAAAAAAGCCTAAGGGCAAAGCCGTCGGGGCAAAGGAAAGAGAAAGGTCATTAATACAGTCGAAGAGCAAAAGAAGAAAGCCCAAGAAGAATTTGCTAAGGCTCTTCCGATCGGAATCAAAGCTACTTGCTCGTAGTATTCCCATATCTACTCTTACACACCGAACGGATAGCGGAAGATCAAGCGACACGGGAGGCGACGCTGCAAGGACCGAGTCTCGGACGAGGAGACACTAGAGCGGCCGCTCTCCGTGAGAAGAAAAGGATGGGCCGACCGGCAAGAATGAAAAGCCTATCCGAGAAGCCAGCCATGATCCCGTAAGACAAATCCCAAGAGGATCAAGGAAGAGAACACCTCTCGCCAAGAAGGACTCGATTGTTCATGTCGATCGATGGGTTCCGGTGAGGTTAATGATCAATGGGAAGAACTTAAAGAACAATTTATCAAAGGCTACTATGTTTGGGGATTCTATCCTCGAGAGCAACCTATCGATCAAGCCTTTGATGAGTTCATGTTTCAAGACAATCCGGAGTTGGGGGAACGGCTCAAGGAGATCATGAAGAGACAGAATATTCCGTTTAGAGCTCCGGCTTTCGGGCGCATCCCACCTCCTAGAGGCTGCGCGGAGCTCTATGTACAAAGGACATAGAAGATGAGGTTAGTGCTCGCTGCATTCCACTTCAACCCGAGTGTCCACCTTGCTCGAAGACGACGAGGATATCCGGACTCGAGGAAGAGAATCTATTCATACTATCGTCTGGAACCTCCCATGGACAGATCTGCAGGATTCAGGGAACGCACTAAAGCCTTCAGGCGTCTGTAGTCTTTCTATTTTCTATCTTTTTGTAATAGCATAGGAACTCTGTAATTCTTGGTATATATATCAGTTCCTCTGCGTGCTAGACAATTACTCATTGTCTTTCAGCCTTTTACTTTGTGTTTACACTACTGATCACCAAGTGATCGACACACACTCACATCGGTTTCTCCGATCTTGCCTTTCTCTCACTCTTGAAGTTCATTTACTATTATCAGTTTTTCCTCAGATGCCTTAAGGGGGAAATTGTTGTCAGTAGAACAGTATCTTTAATAGATATTAGAGTATAGAGGTTTTGGCATCATCAATTGGGGGGAAATTGTTGGATATGAGTCAGTAGATTGATACTCAGCTGTTCTAGGGTTAAAAGAAATTGGGGGAAATCATAGTAGTACTATGGAATTGAAGATCCCAAAACCGAGCTGATATCAGTAGATTAGTGTGTCGATAGGATTAGCTGATGTATAGGTTAGACTTGATGTAATGCTTATTATTTTGTCTAAGTCCTGTACGGGGTAGTTGTTGAACTGATCTTCTGCTGAAGATACTTTTCAGAACCCCACGTCATCAGTGTAATCGCTTGCATTCTTCGTCGGCGCTGATATCAAACTCGGTTGAAGATCCCGCATCAGCCGACCGGACCTCGCAGAAGCATTCTCTACAAGCCGATGGTCATCGGTAGAAGAACCAAGGTGCAAGAGTATACCTTCGCGATCGACCAACCGACTATCGAAGCTCACTTTATCGGTCGGACGACTCGACCGAAGAAGACAGACTCTCGAGCATCGTATCCGACGTAAAAGCGACCCAGCACTTAAAGTCCCTTCAAATGTTCAGCAGAAGACATACGAGGTAGTTTGAACGGTCAACTCTGACACTCACCTCGACCAATGAGAAGCCGACAACGCTTACCTACTCTACACAGTAAAGCTGCTCTCATGAACAGTGCATTAAGCGCCTCCTTGCAACAAAGTTGAATAGTGGTCGTTTTCTTTGGACGCTTGTGACACGTGGCATCGTCGTCTCCAACGGACATATGCCACAACTCACAACTATAAATAGAGAAGGATTTGAAGATTTCAATCAGAGGAAAATACGCGAAATCAAGGGAAATCATTCAAGCTCACAACGCTCTAGAACCTTCAAGCTTATCCAGAGACGAACTAGTTTTCATAGAACACTTCTTGTAGTTCATCTCTCTAGGGCACTTTGATCCCTTTCTTCTCTAGACTAAGCTCATTGCTAGATTCATAGCTTAGATCCGAAGGAGTTCACTTTTAGTGAATTGTTCTTGTTGTAAGAACTCCTTCTCAGTTGGAGAATATTCCCTCCCTTCTAAACTTAGGTTTAGATTGTAAAGTCGCTAAGGACTATAACTTAGAGGGAACTGTCCAGTGCACAGTATCCCTGCTGAGGCTTGCTCAGAATAATCAACAAGTTCTCTTGCCTTGCTCAGGACTGTGGACGTAGGATATTGCGTATCCGAACCACGTTAAATCGCTTGTGTTCATTTACTGTTTTATTGCATAGCTTTCAACTGACTTGAAAATCATAAGTTTGCATAAAACGTATTTTATAAAGTGCACAGCCAAAAGATTTAACTTGCAAAAACGCGTTTTCAAAAGAGACGACTCCGGGCCTAACACTTATCCGCACTACAGTCTCCGACTGAGTTTCGTAATACTGACATCAGTCAGTAGAAGAGCTCAGAAGCTGACTCACTTTGACCCCAGTGATCGAAGGCTTACTTGGCACTATTCATCAGTTGCAAACATCAGCTTCAGCTGACCTTCACTGAGAAAAAGAAACAGAGCTCAGGTGTATTCACCCCCCCCCCCTCTACACCTGACTTTTCGTCTCCGGACCAACATAATGAATTAGTTGGTTGCCACCGATGAATTTTTCTCAACAAAAAAGGGATGCAATTGGTTGTCTAGATATGTCTTCTATTCAGAAATGCACTGCACCCATGCGGATATTGGCGTATGGCACAGTAGCCGACTTGCATGACGAATACTTACGAATGAGCGGTCAACTCACAAGGAAATCGCTCATCAAATTCGTTGAGTGTGTAATTTCCAACTTCGATGATGAGTACTTGAGAAAGTCCTCTCAACAAGACATGACATATCTTCTGCAGATAGGAGAACAATGCGGTTTTCCAGGCATGTTAGGCAGTATTGACTGGATGCACTAAGAATGGAAAAATTGTATAACTGGTCGGGCGGGGCAGTTTAGGGCAAGAAGTGGTAAGCCAACAATTATTTTAGAAGCAATTGTATCCCAATATTTGTGGATTTGAAATTCATTTTTTGGAAACCCATGTTCAAGAAATGATATCACTTGATCAATCTCCTGTCTTTAATGATATCTTGGAAGGTTGCGCAGATAAGATCAGTTATGTCTTAAATGGCTATGTGGACAACATGTGATATCTCACAGATGACATATATCTTGAATGTGTAGCATTTGTCAAATATATTAGAACTCTCTCATTCAAAAGGAAAAAATATTTGCTCTACATCAAGAGGTTGCTCGCAAAGACGTTGAACGATCATTTGCCGTTTTACAAGCTCATTTCGCTTTTATCAAGCAACCATGTCTTATTTGAGATCATGATCTTATGGGGAAAATATTGAGAACATGCATCATTATACAAAATATGATAGTGGAAGATAAAAGAAGCTTCTACCTAAATTATCAAGATCCCACGAATTTATATAAGACTGTGACAATCAAAGCACAACAAAGTGGTGATGGAGAAGCAAGTAATCTGGTATACTCTACAGAGAGGATTTCAAGCCTAAATAATTATATGAGAAATAGGGCACGAGTTCGGAATAGAGAAGAACACAAGGCTCTTCAAGACAACTTGATCAAGCACATATGGCAAAAATTCAGCAATGATAACTGAACTTTTTTTATTTCGTCATTTGTAATTTAAGTTCTTTGTTGATTTAATTTTGCATTCAATTGTTGTTGTGTGTTTCATTAATATTAATTTGAATAAGTTTTACATTTTTTTTCTATGATTTTGTTAATTTTACTTATTATTAATATTACTCCCTCCGTCCCATAGAAAGTGTTTCCTTTCTTTCTACGGGGCACGGAGTTTTAGGAGAGTTATTTTAGTTGGTAAAGATGTGGGACCCATACAATTAATAAATTATTTAGAGTTGGTTTGTGAAGTAGAGAGGTGGAACCCATGCAATTAATTAATTGTTTTAAAATGATTTGAGTTGGTAAAGGTGTAGGGCTCACTTTCTTTTTAGGAAAGGAGACACTTTCTATGGGACACTCTGAAAAGGAAAGAGAGACACTTTCTATGGGACGGAGGGAGTATTATTATTATTAAAATGATAATATTACAGTACGGAATATAAAATAAATAAAAATATATAATTTGATAATTGAGTGATTTGAGTATTTGAATGTTGTGGTCACAGATAAAAGAGAAAAAAGGAGGTGGTTGGATTGAGAAAAAATTAATGAGAAAAAATCATTTTTGGTCCTATAATGTTGCACTAAATCGATTTTGGTCCTGTAATGATGCCTCGATCAATTTTTGTCCTGTAATTTTACAAACTATCCATTTTGGTCCTCTTGCCGACGAGTGAGATACACTCGCCGTTTTCCATCGCCGGAGATATTTCCGGCTATTTGCGCATGTGAAACAAACTCTAATAAAATCGTGTTTGCACCCATAATGTTGGCTAATAATCAATTTTGGCCCTCAAATGTAGCATATAATCAATTTTGGTCATGTAATGTGGTTTTATTATCGATTGTAGTCTTGTAACATGCATATAATTTATTTTCAGTCGTGTAATGCGACAGAAGTTTTATTTTTTATTTTATAAGGCGGCATGTCATTTTTTGGTCCATTTTAGGCCACTACGATATAATTTTTTCAAATTTTGTTTTATAATATTAGTAAAATAAATTGTGCTTTCTTAGTTTTATGAAGTGGTTTAAAAAACTAATACAATAATTCTTTGTTTATAAGTAGAGCGAAAATGAAAACATGTAACGTTATAAGACCATAAATGAACTAATCTTACATTACAGGATATTAATTGATTATAAGCACATTATATGACCAAAATCAATTATAAAACCACATTTAAGGACCAAAATCGATTATATGCAACATTAAGATCGATTAATAACCAACATTACATGACAAAAAATGATTTTATTAAATTTTGCTTCACATGCATAAGTGGCCGGAAATATCCCCAGTGACTGAAAGCGGCGAGTGTAACTCACTCTCCGACAAGAAGACCAAAAACGGATAGTTTGTAAAATTACAGCACCAAAATTGATTGAGACATCATTACAAGACCAAAAACGATTTATGACAAAATTACAGGGCCAAAAATGATTTTTTTCTCAAAATTAATAGTATATGGAGGAGTGAAAAAAGTAGTCTTAGTAGCTTATATAATACTCCCTCCGCCCCATTGATCTTGGCTTCAAAATTCCGGTACGGTTATTAAGGTGAGGTAGTTTTTAGTTGTAAATCCAATTGACAATTTAATCCGATTTTGACAATTATTTTCATATTCGTAATATGCCTTGGTTCCTTAGTTCGACAGGGTACAAATATCTGAATTTTTTGAACAAACTGCACTCCTTCGTATACGTCAGGAGTCCATTGATGAATGGACATCGAATATTTCCAATGGGATTTGCTTGGTACTCCCTCCGTCCCATTGGAAGCGTCTTGTTTCCAATGGGCACGGATGTTAAGAAAATGATAATGTGTGGTGTATATTGTTTGACTTTTGGATAGTTAAATCTTGTCCACGTATTCTTGCCTTTTTTAGAAACAAGACGCTTCCAATGGAACGCCCAAATGGAAAACAAGACGCTTCCAATGGGACGGAGGAAGTATAATGGAAAGCAGAAATCTTTGGCGATTCAAGAAGCGACTTATGATTATGTGAATAATGATGAAAATTTATCGAACAAATCTACCACCTTCTAAACTAGAACTACTATACTCTGACTCAGTATTATGGTAACCTATAATATTTTAAGTCCTAAAATTTAAATAAAATAATTTAGTAGTAAATGTGTGGATCCTACAATTAAAAGGTGGGTTTTAATAGTAAAAGTGTGGTTCCTATATTTTAAATAAATGATTAAATAGTATTACAAATATAAAAACTTTCCTTTTTCGGTTGGAGACAAGATGAATGAGATAGCCCGAAAAAGAAACAGAGACAAGACGAATGAGACGGAAGAAGTAAAATTTTGATTGGGGTGGGTTGGAGTGAAATAGATTGGTTATATTAGATTTTGGCCTAGAAAAAAATGGGCTCTGAAGATGAGTTGCAATGGGCTCGATTCCAAATAAGCTAACAGCTGCCTCTGTGCCTTGTGCGTTTTGTACAAACAACTAATAGTGCCAATTATACAACACTCTGCTATCTACTTGATTGTTCGGACAGAAATATCCTCAAATTTATAATTGTAATTTATTGTGAAAATTCATATACTAGTATATTTGACATGCGTGCATTTATTTATTCTTTGTTTAGATGTCCGCTTCCCCATGATATCCCAAAAAGACCATTATCCAGTCATTTCTGCATTCAGTTTTCTTGCTATTTGAGATTCTACCAATTCATATGGCGTACTAGGCTGGTTTTGATGTCATGATATATGATCTTAAAGTTCGTGGTTTTCTTTATTTCTTCTTCTGGTTTTTTTTCTTAACACTTTGACAGAGTTAGTTGATTCCATTTCAACTGTGCAAAGACTGGTGCTGCTCAACAAGCAGGTTAATATGTAGTGAAATCATGACAAAGCAAGTCATACAAATAATTACTGCTTCACCAATTACTTATTCCTTCTCATCTGTTTGGCTTGAGTGGAATTGTGGATGGCCTTATTCTTACACTTAGTGGATCTCAACTTATTGATCAATACATGCTACACTGATCTTGGTTAATTTGATAAAGAAAAATATGCATTAAGTTTGAAGTTTGAACTTGTACTTGCGCCTTATCTTCTGAAAAGAACAAGAAGAGTTGTGGATTTGAACATTTGATACTTCTATTCGATGAATTTATACAATGATGGAGGTATGATCTTCTCCCCATCAATTAAGGGACACGTTCTCATAATCAGTTTGGTGTTTGTTTGTTTTTTTTTAATTCACAATCCAAAAGTTTCAATTGACATTGATATTAATTGGAGAAAATCCATTTCAAATTTTTCTATCCTAAACCAGGTCTATGTGATTCAGGATTTAACTTGATTTAAATAACACATTTTATTGAGTTTATTACATTTTTTTTATTTCTAAAACTTCCTATTTGGCATCTTTTTGGCGCCGTTGCCGGGGACTCAGTCGTTTTGATTATTCTTTTTACTAGTTGTTTACTTGTTTAGATTTTATTTTCTGTTTTTTTTTTTTTTTTTTTTCAACACCTCCCAACTCTAACATATGTCATCAATAAACCCCTTTCAATCGAAGTTAGGAGTACATGCACAAGTATCCCATATTCTATCCAATTGTTTACCTGCCAACTCTCTACCAATAATTATATAAAGATTTCAGTATAACACGGTGTCATCAAGTTCGGTACCAGGCTAGATAGAATCAAAATCAATTCACCCAAGGCATCCCTCCGTTGAAGATTCAAGATGAAGATTGAAGACCACAACCCGAGAACCAAGCGCGAGGATCAATCCGCTAGATTCTAGGTTGTATTATTCCTTCTCAGTTTTGTTTAGGGTTTTTGATACTTGAATTCTATGGATTATTTTTGCATCTTTTGTGATTATTTTCCTACGAATATGAGTGGCTAAATCCCCTTGTGTGGGGGTTTAGCAGGATCTATGTTTTTGATGAATTGATTCAAACCCAAGTTTTTCAATGAATGAATTGTTTTGTTTCTTAATTGTTGAGCCTTCTTTTGATTTCTCTATGATTCTTTAATGTGACTGGCCATCATCTTAGATAATTATAGAGAATATAGGTAATAGATAATACGGCGCATCATACCCGGTTATTTATTTAGACCTGCAATTAAGTGTCTAGATTGTCACCATTGGTTTGGGATAGTTTAGATGGTTCCTTAAATCCTTGAGCATGATACGATCCTTAGGTTCATGATATGATCACTTGATTGACCCTTAGGATTACAAGTTAGAGATCTCCCGCCATCATACGGAATCCCTAGAGCCTTAGTGGATGAACCAACAAAATAAATTCATAAATGCTAGCTAGAGAATGGGAATGAATCGATCATCTTAGGCATAGTGATTGCTAAACCTCCGCACTCTTCATCAAACTTGAAACCACACCTATCAATCAACTTTGCTTCGCTTTTACTTGTTTTCTTAGTTTCTTGTTATTTTAATTCCGTAGCTTTAGAATAAATCAAACACAGTTTAGGACCAAGTAGATAGCGAAATAATTAGGATAATTAGAACTCAGCTGAGTCCTTATGAGATCGACCTCGGGAGTTGCTAGATTAGGTACTATAATGATTCGTGCACTTGCGAGAATTATAATTTGTTTATCAAGTTTTTGGCGCCGTTGCCGGGGACTCAGTCGTTTTGATTATTCTTTTTACTAGTTGTTTACTTGTTTAGATTTTATTTTCTGTTTATTTATTTATTTTGAATTTTTTTTGGGTTACTAACTCCTTTCATTTCTTTTTGTGTGTTTCGAGCCTATCTCTTGTGACCTTTACAGGTTCTATGAATTTTAGAACACACAACTGAAATGGGAGGGACCGTATGGAACAACGGGAACTGTTATCGGATGTCAAGCCTCCAAGATACTTTACAAGATTTCATTCGATCTGCTAATAACTGCAAGACACGTCTTCGTTCTATAACGGGAGACGCATGCATAGCCTGTGGAAGCTACCTGCATCAAAATGAGCCGTGTCCTTTTTCTTTCTATAATGGACATATGGAGGAGTCTTTTGAGGGTACTTACATGAGGACTGAAGTGATTGATCAAGCTAGGATAACAAGTCTCAAGGAAAATTTGCAGGACTTCCTGCAAGCTTGCAAAAGGTCGACAGAATCAGTTACCTCATCAGTGAGAAATATTGAATCATATGCAAAGAACATTGAGACTCATGTTGGGAATATAGTCAAGGATATACGTGAGATAAGGAGTCAACAATGGGAGCTTCCTGTACATATGGAGCCCGCAAAAGTCATCCCATCCTTGACAAGTAGTAATGTGAATGAAAATTCAGATTATATCTTTGATGATTTTCCACTTTGTGCAGGAAAGGATAAGGAAATACCTGAAGAAGAGGTGGATGGAGATCCCAAGAAAGAGGAAGAAACTTTGGTAACTACGGAGAAAGTTGAAAAGGGGAATGAAGAAATAATCAAACCATATAGACCTCCTGTTCCATTCTCGGATCGTCTTAAGGACGTTAAACATGATAGCCAATTTTCTTCGCTTATTCTATCTGTCCATTCTCATGATGAGTTTAATGATAATGACTGCACTCACACTTTAGAGCAGAAATTTCATTTGCAGGGATTCACAGAGGATAAAACAAAAGCAGCATTTACACAAGACACTAAAGAGGGAGTATGTGAGGAGGAGGAGATAAGATTGAAGATTTCTTCAACAAAGATTTTGGAAGATGATATCAAATCTGTTAAGAAGCCTGAAAGAAGACTCAACCCCGTGATGCAGGATGAAGTAAGAAATAGCGAACAAATGTTCGTACATACTTGGTTGACCACCAGATGGAGGATATGTACAGATTACCAGGAAATGAAATTTTTTATCAAACATGATCCATTTCCTCTATCTTTTATTGATAAAATGTTGGAGAGGCTAACTGGGCGTGAATATTATTGTTTTCTAAATGGTCTTTCAGGTTTTTATCGGGTTCCTATAGTGCAATAGTCGACTCAATGAGGAGCATCAACGAAGGAGGCGTTCGACAAGGCTGAAGTCGGGCGTCCAAAGTCACCAAGTTTCTAATCTGATTCAGCAAAGTCGAGCCAACGACTCTAACCAACAGCGCTTCGTGGGAGGCAACCCATGTTTAGCAGTAGGGGAGTTGATACGGTTGGGATTAACTTTGGATCTGAGCCTGCAGATCAAACTTCGCATATGTAGATCAATCGGACATCACCTAGACATCAGGGAAGATTCGTTTACCCAATTTTCTTTATTTCACTCTATTTTCGTGCTAGGGACTAGCTCGTATATAGGTTTGGGGGGGGGGTATGTCGAATCTTGAACCCTATTGATTTTGTCTGTATAATTATGATTCTCATGATTCTCCATGTACTTGATATTTGAATTACCATGATTTATGTTATTTGATGTTTATGCATTTCTTGCCTTAAAATTTTTCTTTACTGAAGCATTGTTGAATTAAATTTGGGCATGATAAAATTTTCGAACATGTAGGATGTAAAAGTATGGTAGTCCAAAGCCTTTGGTGAGAATTTGAGCCTATTGTGAACTGACGAAATCCTATGTCGGTCTCAATTTCTTTCATGTGTGATACTCGCTTTAGGGAGAACATTTAGAACTTGCTTTGAGTCTGTTTGAAGTTTATTGAACACTTTTCGTATATGGCATTGATATGATCTTAGGCACTATCTCGTTCTTTAGCCGGAGCCAAATATGATTCCTACCTTGAACATCAACCTAGTAAGCCCCTTTGAGCTTAATGTATCCTTTTTATTCATGTTCCTCCACTTAAATTGCCTAACCTAACTAGCCTTAACCGAGGATCTAGTAGAGTCATTAGTGTTGTGGAAGGAAATGGAGGCTTGTGAGGGTTTAGTGATCAAGGGACAAATTTTTGAAGCAAAAAAAAAAAAAAAAAAAAGAGATAGGTGTGAATTGATTTTGATTCTATCTAGCCTGGTACCGAACTTGATGACACCGTGTTATACTGAAATCTTTATATAATTATTGGTAGAGAGTTGGCAGGTAAACAATTGGATAGAATATGGGATACTTGTGCATGTACTCCTAACTTCGATTGAAAGGGGTTTATTGATGACATATGTTAGAGTTGGGAGGTGTTGAAAAAAAAAAAAAACAGAAAATAAAATCTAAACAAGTAAACAACTAGTAAAAAGAATAATCAAAACGACTGAGTCCCCGGCAACGGCGCCAAAAACTTGATAAACAAATTATAATTCTCGCAAGTGCACGAATCATTATAGTACCTAATCTAGCAACTCCCGAGGTCGATCTCATAAGGACTCAGCTGAGTTCTAATTATCCTAATTATTTCGCTATCTACTTGGTCCTAAACTGTGTTTGATTTATTCTAAAGCTACGGAATTAAAATAACAAGAAACTAAGAAAACAAGTAAAAGCGAAGCAAAGTTGATTGATAGGTGTGGTTTCAAGTTTGATGAAGAGTGCGGAGGTTTAGCAATCACTATGCCTAAGATGATCGATTCATTCCCATTCTCTAGCTAGCATTTATGAATTTATTTTGTTGGTTCATCCACTAAGGCTCTAGGGATTCCGTATGATGGCGGGAGATCTCTAACTTGTAATCCTAAGGGTCAATCAAGTGATCATATCATGAACCTAAGGATCGTATCATGCTCAAGGATTTAAGGAACCATCTAAACTATCCCAAACCAATGGTGACAATCTAGACACTTAATTGCAGGTCTAAATAAATAACCGGGTATGATGCGCCGTATTATCTATTACCTATATTCTCTATAATTATCTAAGATGATGGCCAGTCACATTAAAGAATCATAGAGAAATCAAAAGAAGGCTCAACAATTAAGAAACAAAACAATTCATTCATTGAAAAACTTGGGTTTGAATCAATTCATCAAAAACATAGATCCTGCTAAACCCCCACACAAGGGGATTTAGCCACTCATATTCGTAGGAAAATAATCACAAAAGATGCAAAAATAATCCATAGAATTCAAGTATCAAAAACCCTAAACAAAACTGAGAAGGAATAATACAACCTAGAATCTAGCGGATTGATCCTCGCGCTTGGTTCTCGGGTTGTGGTCTTCAATCTTCATCTTGAATCTTCAACGGAGGGATGCCTTGGGTGTTTCTCTACCTTGGAGGGTGGAAAAATTCGGAATTATGGTGTGTGTGTCGAAGGAAAGGAGTCCGGAAGGGTTTATATAGGTTTCGGGCCGAAAAATCAGGTTTTGGGCTGCTTATGACGCGGACCGCGGTCCAGTGCAAAGGCGGACCGCGGTCCGACTCCACCAATTTCTGATTTTTGAGTCAGAACACCTCGGACCGCGGTCCCGCACAAATGCGGACCGCGGTCCTTAACAAATCCGGCTGAACAGTTTTTCTGCACTGTCGCGTTTTGGGAAAAACGCGATATCTCCTTCGTTAGCCGTTGGATCGCCACGAAATTTTGCTACGATGTTCCCAACACATAGAACTACGATGTGGACGGTGGAGATCGGATTCTAAGATCTTTAGATCCACCGGCCACATGATTTTCCAAGTGCCTTGATACGTGAGCTCCGAAACACGATTTCTTCAACAACCGGCTTCAAATCCTCTCCATTCTTCATCCAAGCAACTCCATCTTTACCAAAAATGCATCAATGGTCATGGTTTCTTTCATTTTGGTGTCAAATACCACCAAATATGCTCAAAACGCGTGAGAAACCTACAAAACCAAAAACCATCGAAAGTATACGATTCCAAGCAAAACAAAAGCTAAAAATGAATAGAAAACGATGTAAACAAGCTTAAAAAGAACATGATGAGATGGTATAAAAACCACTCATCAGCATGATTTAGACCATAAGGTCCACAACTTATTGTTGGAAAATCGATCAAATATATATATATATATATATATATATATATATATATATATATATATATATATATATATATAGAGGAGATCATATGAGAACATCCTTACAGTGAGAACTATGAACATTTCGCATCCGTTGGATTGAGATTATTGACGCTCCAAATTTTAGTTTTATTAAAGTAATTGTTTTGCAACTTTAAGGTTAATAATTTGCGCAAAGGACTTTTTGGTAAACTTGAAATATCTAATTTATTTCTCACCTACTCATTTATACTCCCTCCGTCCCATTATTTATGTCCCATTGAGACTGGGCACGGTAATTAAGATAGTGGAGGTAAATGTGTAAAGTTGTGATGTAAAAGTATAGAGGAGTGGGGTCCACTTGTTTAGATTGATTGTGGTCCACTCATTTATTTCCTTATTTGGTATGTGACATAAATAATGGGACAATCAAAAAAGGCAAGTGAGACATTAATAATGGGACGGAGGGAGTACAAAACTGTTTCTACAATAATAAAAAATTATATATTAAATTCCAGATTGATTAATTATAATTTTTAGATTAATTTATATCATTTCGTATTTTTTTTTTAAATTCCAAATTCATTAAGCTTTCATTTTTTATGATTTATGTATGTTTAAAGATAAAATTACGCAATGTTCTACAAATAATATACACTATTGCACAAAATAATATGCACGATTATTTTCTGATTTCCTTACCGACATATGAGTAAGTCTTGCTAAGTAGAACGAAATCATCTAAGAAACTAGTATTTCCCGGAATGCTAGCGTCTAAAAATATTATTTTTTATAATGCGTCAAATCAATAATTTTAAACTAACAAAATTGTTGATGTAGCACCTCATAAAAATATTGGTTCATAAACAACATCAATTTATAGCCAAATTTGAGAACTTAATCAACATAATCCAAAAATTCGACATACTATCCAAATTTTCAAACTCAAACGACCAACTACTCTCAACATTTATTATATTGTTTATCTATATTTCTGACATCCACATTCTTTAGTAACTTTTGTTCATGTTCGAGGATATCTGCATAATGATTTCCTGTAAATATAGTGTAAAACACTAGTCAAATATTGCCTTCAAAAACTCAATAAATAATGCATAAGATTATCGTTAAACGTGCAGTTATTTTTCTCTAATTTTGTATATTTATGTTATTTCTTAAAGAAACAACAAGCTTCTAATTAAGAAAATCAATGAATAGTGCATAATATTGTTCTTAAATGTGCAATTGTCTTTTCATAACTGTGCAGATTTATGGATCACAAAAAAAGCAAAAATCATAGCAGTTGTGTAGTGGTGGTAAAAAAAAGGTAAAAACGTGAAACAAAATATGATACACACTAAATTAAAGAATATTTCATAATTTTTGTCTTAAACGTGCATTTGTATATATATAATTGTGCATAATTTAGTATTTATTCTCTCTGTCCCGCTATATAGCACCATATTCACAAATCTAGGAAAAGTTCAAATTTTATTTTCTAAATTGTGTTCTATGTAATACTTAATTGAGCAATTTATATTACAACAAAAAAAATTGAAAAATAAAAAAGAAAGTTGAACATGCAGTTAATCAAGAATCATTACGCATGTATACATTCGTAATCACCAAAAACGCACAAATTGTAGTTGTTTTGCAATTGTGCAAATAAAAAAGGAAAAAGTGCACTGTTTTTTCACACAAATGTGTAATCAGTAAGCACAAACAAATAAGTTAACAAATATATTTTAATTGTGCAAAAAAAAATGAATTAAGGTGCATAAAATAGTTAATAAGTGTGCAAATTTCATAATAAAATTGTTGAATAGTTTGCAAATTTCAGAAGTTTGCTTAAAGTAACACCACATTGACAAATAAATGGAAAAAAGTAAAAACTTTACCATCTAAAATGTGTTATACGCAATTATTAATCGTGCAATTTATCCTATATTAATAAAAGGTTATTTGCCTCAAAATACATGGACTTTCTTCAGTTTCCCATTTTGCACACCAACTTTAAAATCTGCTTGAAAATATACGAACTTTCAATTTGTTTCAAATTGCACATGCTGTAGAATTTTCCCCAAATTAAAGCTGACATAGCAATCGGAAAATCCTACGTGATTTTGCCAGCCGGCATACGAAACAACATGGTTTTATTCATGTAATTAAAATATCCATTAAGTTAAAACGACATCGTAATATTAGATTAAAGATAAATCAGAATTGAAACTATTTTCGTTTTTCTTCGCAAGCCCAGTTTCTTCTTCGTATAAGCCCTGCTCCCGCTTCCCCTCACCATCGAGCCGCCGCTCTCCCCCTCACACCAAGGCGCCGCTCTTCCTGAAATTGGGACTTCCGCTGTTTGAAGATTGGGATTGGAGTTTACGGTGTGAAATTATCTTTTCGTTGTTCTTTTATCTGAGTTTTAATTTGTAGTATTATACTAATATATCCATCTACACTATATTAAATACAAAATTACCCAACTTTATAAAAACTATCCACTATATACCCAAATTTACTAAAATACCCCCACTTTTTCACTTCTATCACCTAAAAGTGTCAGGCCACGATTGGACCTTGATCGGACCATGTCGGATGTGTCCGACCGGTCAGACATGACCGATCAGTCGGATCGCACAAAAAAATTGTGATCGGCACAAAAAATATCGAAGCACTATGATCGGCACCGACCGACCATGCATCGACATAAATTAGTATAATATTACTAAAAAATGTTTATGTGCCTATGGGCCAAATTTTGTGATCGGCCCTGACCGATCACAAACATCAGCACAATTTTTTTTTGTGATCGGCTCCGACCGACCATGCTCGGTCATGGTCCGATCGATCGGACCGTGATCGGGCCCTTTATTCACCGTGATCGGACCATTCCATAATAGGGGTATTTTCGTCTTCTTGTGTGTATAGTGTAATTAAATATAAGAATTGAGTATAAATGTATTTGTCTTTTCCCAAATGGGCATTTCGCTCTTTTAATTTCTGCTGTTACAGGGATAAACAACTCCTATAAATCGGGTTTGGGGAGAATGCTTGCGGATGCATTACGATACTATTACTTTGACAGGTCCCTTGAAAGCATTAATTCAGAATAGACTGTTGTTGTAAATAGTTGCTTCATTCAATAAGCCTGATGTCATCCTGCAGTGATAGTCTTGTTGAGGAAGTTTTACATTTCTTTCTAATGAATGCGCTTAATTTATTTTTTATAGATTTAATTACATTGTAATCAAGAACCATTATAATTCCCAATTTTTTATAAACATGGAGCGGACATTTATAAAATTTAAATGAAAGATGAACTTTATGTAAAAATCGAAATGAAATTTTAAATTCGTGTGCAATTTAAATGAAATTCAAAGTTCATGTGCAAAACGGGAATAATTACAAAATTTATGATTTACAAGAAAGAAAAAAATCAAACTTTTGGTAAATGCTGACTGGACTGCCACCTATGCATACACGTCACGCCGAAAAATGTCATATCAACTTTGATTTGGCCGGATTTTTGACCGACTTGAAATTTGAAACAAATTGAAAGTTCGTGTATTTTCAGGCAAATTTTAAAATTTGTGTGCAAAACGAAAAATTGAAGAAAGTTCATGTATTTTGAGACAAATAACCCTTAATAAAATGCTAACTACAACAGGAAGTTTAACATGCAATTCAAGTGAATTCATTTCGAATGACTAACTATTAAATCACCCAAAAAACCACAAATTATTCTAGCTGTTTAATTGTTCAAAAAAAATATGAAAATGTGCAATAAATTTATTTTCGTACATAAACCCTAAACCCAATTCGACCATCACTCAATAATATTCGCTCTGACAGTCCAAAAACACAAATTATATTTTTTGTTTCATAATCTGTGAAAAAAAAATAAAGAAATCGACTTTTTTAGAATTCAACTGAAACTTAAAAACTCACCTATATTTGAAACTTAAACATAAACGCATAGCATCATTAATATTCTCTGAAAAACCCAAGGAAATGTTCATTCTTTTAACAAGGTGAAAAAGATAGCTAGATGAACATAACAAACCGACAGTAATGCGATTAACTTATAGATGTCGATTAGGATTTCCACCAATTCGATCGCAACCTTCATTTCCCCATAACCGATTTCTCCATTCCGCCGTACAATTCACAGCCGAACAATCCTCTCATTTCCCCTTCACGGAGGAGGTATTGGCGTCCCATCTCGCACCGCTTCTGCAACATAAGACCCCTTCCCAATCCCCTTCCGCCCTTCAACAAACGCAGCAAATTCACGCTCAATTTACAGTTAATGGGCTCCTCAACAAGGGTATATCGGGGACAAGGATTCTCGGTATGTACATCATGTGCAATAATTATATTGATGCCAAGAAATTGTTTTGGCAGCTTCAATTGCGTTACGCGTCCCCTTGGAATTGGATGATTAGAGGGTTTACTATGAGGGGTTTGTATGATTATGGACTTTTGTTTTATTTTAAAATGCTCAGTTTGGGTACTAATCCGGATAAATACACTTTCCCTTATCTAATTAAAGCTTGCGGCGGTCTGCGCGCCGTTGATTTAGTCAAGTATATTCATGGGATGGTAAAGGACTTGGGATTTGAGCTGGATGCGTATGTAGGCAGTGCTTTGGTTAAATTCTATGCCGAGAATGATTGTTTGGATAGTGCAAGGGAACTGTTCGACAAATTGCCTCAAAGAGATGTTGTACTGTGGAACGTCATGCTTAATGGTTACTTGAAATGTGAAGGTATGGAGGGTAATTTGATTTGTTCCTTTGAGCAAATGAGGAGAAGCGGAGACGAGCCAAATGCTGTGACTTATACTTGTGTTCTTAAATTGTGTGGCTCGAAATCGATGTTGAAGTTGGGAGGCGAGATTCATGGTTTGGTTGTCAAGTGCGGGTTGGAGATGGAGCCTCCGGTGGCTAATACGTTGGTTTCTTTGTACGCAAAGTGTCGTTGCCTTGTTGATGCGCGGAAGTTGTTTGATTATGTTCTGCAACCTGATCTTGTGACTTGGAATAGCATGATTGGAGGGTATGTGCAGAACGGGTTTATGAATGAGGCGTTGGATTTGTTCTGGAGAATGATGTGTTCGGATGTGAAGCCGGATTCAGTAACGTTTGCAAGCTTGCTGCCTTTGGTTCCGGAATTAGGTTATCTTAACCTAGGGAAGGAAATGCATGGTTATATTGTTAGGAATAGTGTTTGTCTTGATTTGTTCTTGAAGAATGCTCTCATAGATATGTATTTCAAGTGCAAGAATGTGGATATGGCTAGCAAGGTGTTTGAACAGACCTCTGCTTTAGATATTGTCATCTGCACTGCTATGATATCTGGATTTGCTCTCAATGGGATGAATTCCGAAGCTTTGGAAATTTTTCGATGGTTAATTAGTACGAAAATGAGGCCGAATGCTGTAACATTCGCAAGCCTTCTACCGGCTTGTGCAGGCTTGACCGCGTTAGCACTCGGTAAGGAGCTCCACGGTAACATAATCCGGAGAGGGCTCGAGACGAGGTGTTTTATCGGAAGCGCGTTGACGGACATGTACGCGAAATGCGGAAGGCTAGACCTCGCGCATCGAGTCTTTTAACGGAATCCTGAATGCGACTCTGTAAGTTGGAACTCGATCATCACGAGCTGCAGCCAGAACGGGAAGCCTGAAGTGGCGATAGATATCTTCCGCTGCATGGGGTTGGAGGGAGCAAAAGCGAAATACGACTGCGTGAGCGTATCAGCCGCCCTCTCGGCTTGTGCAAGCTTGCCGTCTTTCCGCCATGGTAAAGAGTTGCACAGTTTTATGCTTAGAACCGGATTGAATGTAGATCTCTTTGCTAGTAGTGCACTGATCGATATGTATGCTAAATGCGGTAACTTGGAGTTGGCGCAGCGCGTTTTTGACTCGATGGAGTCGAGAAGTGAAGTTTCTTGGAACAGTGTAATAGCTGCTTATGGAAACCATGGCCTTTTACACCAATGCTTAGGTTTATTCAATGCAATGGAGGAGGAGGGGTTTCAACCGGACCACGTTACGTTTCTTGCAATAATGTCGGCTTGTGGCCACTCTGGTCGTGTTGAAGAAGGGAAATCCGTCTTCAATCGGATGATTCAAGAGTACGGAATTGCTGCAAGAACGGAGCACTATGCATGCTTGATTGATATGTTAGGCCGAAGTGGGAGAATAAGAGAAGCCTTTGAAGTAATCGATGCAATGCCTTTTAGTCCGGATGCAGGCATTTGGGGAACGTTACTCGGTGCTTGCAAACTCCATGGAAATGTTGAGCTTGCGGAAGTTGCAGCAGAGCATCTTTTCCGGCTAGACCCTCAAAACTCCGGCTACTACATATTGCTCGCCAACTTGCATGCGGATTCTGGGACGTGGCGGAGAGTTGATGAAATTCGGAACATTATGAAGGAAAGGGGAGTGCAGAAGATACCCGGTTTTAGTTGGATCGAAGTGAATAGCTCGAACCATGTGTTTGCAGCTGCGGATAAGAATCACCCTAAGGCTTCTGAGATCTATGAGGTGCTGAGGGATCTTCTTGTGGAGCTTCAAGATGAAGGATATGTTCCGAATATGAACTCTGCGGTACAGCCATTGATCGATATTGAAGCGCGTTGATGCTTCATCTTCTTGCTTTTGGTTTTGGTTTTATGTATGTATCATGTAGGAACATGTAGACATAGATACAAATCTTTTGTTAGTCTTCATACTTCTGTTATAGTATAGTGGTGATGGTGGAGCGAATGTTTATAATTGTTTTAATTTTAGTTGAAATGGTAATGAGTTTTGAAATTTTGATTTGATCAAGCAGAGGTTTGGTGGAGTTTGATTCAATAGTCAGGTAGTGCGGATACAGAATTTAGCTAGTACCATATCCCACATCGAAATTTTATTAGGAACTGGGTAGACAAGGAGACTATAAAATAGGTGGTCCAAGCAATATAAATCTCATACCTTTCTCGGCCTTTTGGCTAAGATCAAGTGTAGTATCTGTTCTTATCAGTTTAATATCTGATATGTGGGCCAATGGCTCACACGATATTAAATTAATTTTTTAAGGGGGAAGGTCCGCTAAGATAGCTTGCTATCTGGGCCTTCGAGCGTCGCCTTTGCGTTGCACTACTGCAAAGGCCTGGCGCACCCCACCAATTCCAGTCTCAATTTTTTATCAAGCTCGATTTAAATGGGCTTGTAATTCGAATGCAATTTAATAGCAATCGAATTAAGTGTTTTATTTATCTTAAATATTTTATTCAGCGGCAAAAAATAATCCTTTTGTTGTACATTAAATATTTGTGTTATTATACAAATTTATCCAATCAAACACAAGACTATCCGGCTTCCTAAAAATTATTTATTATATATTCAAATTGTCTAAAATACTTTCATTTTTCTCACCTGAAAAGTTTACGTGATTGGTGTCTAATCGGTCGGATATGGTATCGATCAGACCTTCCGATTAGATCGTGATCGGACCATCCCATATATTGACTTTATTAAAAAAGTAGGGGTAGTCTATTTGGGTATATGGTATAAGTTAAATATAAGAATTGAGTAGATTTTACCCAATGGGCATTTCACTGCCGGACTCCTAAATATATCTTTGCTCTATGTTAGAATTTCTTAGAATTTCGATGTCAGCTATAATGATATAGATTGGTTGTCTGATCCAAATCTCTGTATGTTTTGGTTAGTTTACCGACTTTACAATGAAACATAAGTACACTCAGAATATTCTTAAAAATTTCTCTGATTACCAAATTTTGCAATTCCTGACACCAGAAATTTGCATATTTCGTTAGGTGTTGTCATAGCCAACGAAGTTCTTTTGATTTGTGTTTCCTATTTCAGAACATAGAAGGATGACCTTCTGTTACAGATATAACTTTGTTTTCGTGTGAGTTTTGGTATTTATTTTTGATAACTAGCATGGTTACAGGTATATAGTAGAATTTGTTTATGGTTATTGCAAACAAGGAGTTTGAAGCTATTATTATTCTTTATATACATCTAGTACCATAAGTTAGAATCAACATTCAATACAAACCCTAATCCATCACCACTACCCTTTTTCAAGAATTATTCCTTGCTCTCTACATGTTACAACAAAATCATATTGCTTCAAATACTTTTTTATGCTTACTGAGGTGGTAAGAAGAGACATTCACATCTTCAACCTTTTCTCACTCTTCACTCTTGCTCAAAACAACTGCAAGATCTCGAAGCTCCTCGAACGCATGCATGGTTTCTGCATCAAATCCTCCAGCAAACTGCACATAAATTCTACATCTTAGAAAACAAACTCCAGAAAAATGCCTTCTTTTCTTGTTTTATTACATAAAGTCTCAATCTTGGTGGTACAGAAACGATATGGGAAGTAAAGTTTTTCTATGATAAGGCCTTTTTCTCTGTTATATTACATAAAATTTCAATTTGGTAGTAAAGAAATGATACGGGAAGCATAGATTTTGTATGACGACCTTTTTTTACTGTTTTATTACATAAAGTTTCGTTCTTGGTAATAATTATGGGAAGTGAACTGAACCTGATGTATTCTGAAGGCAAATCTGACTCCCTGCAGCAGCATATAATCCAAGGATGAATCTTTCTCCGGAGTCCCTTTGAACTGAAGCTCCATTGCCACTCTCTTCATGTACATTTTCGCTAGTTTCACAGACCCAAACTTTATCTGATAATGTTAAACAAGATTAAACCTTTCTCATCAGTGCAAAAAAATATTTAAATTTCTTGCTAAACATGCTCATGATTCTTTCATTGTATCTTGCATTAGTCATATTATAGAAATCTTACCTTGCTTAGGATTCCCATGTCTAGCATCCAGTCTGTGGGAATTTGGAATTCTTTGCAGTTTCTCATCAATGATTCCCTTGTTCGTAGGATACTATGCACGGTGCGTTCCATCCTACAACGAAAAATGTCATGAGTCTTAAATCAAACTAGTGGAAATTTGAAGAAGCTAAAGAATTCCAACAGGGTTGCTGCTTAGTGGTAGGTGATCTTTCTTACCTCTCGGATAGAGCTGCGATTTTCTTTAACCCAACGTCGCATGACAGACGTTGATCATCCTTGTAAGTCGAGATCTCCTGCTCCAACTTCTTTATATCTCTGTATCCAAATGCTGCTTCTCTTAATGTATCTGCCTTCTTTTCTGGCCAATCGAAGTGCTTCAGAACCGCCCTTTCGTCCACCTGTAGACGGACAAACAGAATACATTAGGCAGGAAGGCCTAATTCCAAAGGTATAGCTGCTAAACAATATCAACATCATTACTATCCTATGCTTCCAAGATGAGATACTTGAATGGCATTGAACTTACAAGAAAGCAGAGTTCATCATCAAGCCATTTCACGAATGCAACTACATCTTCAATATTTTGGTAGACCGCGTTGTTGACCTCTCGTTTGAGGGAGTTCACAAATTCGCCTTGAGTCTCAACATCCGCCTTTATCTGCTCACAGAAAGATTGGTAAATCTCAAATTGTATACACAAACTCCAAAGAGAGTAAACTATAGTTTCTTGCATAATTCCATTGAAAGAAACTTACAGCTAGCAAATGAGATGACCGGTTCTCAATTTCACCAATCATGCTACTACGAAAATTCGCAACATCTGATGCATCTGCACTCCCTGAATTTAAGCATTCCTTCCTAGACTCCCTCTTCATGAGTGAGTGATAAAACTCAACCACTTGTGGAGCTCGTTGCACCATCCCGGTTGAGGCCCGAGCCATTGATTTCGGAAGGGGTGGTGGAGGAGGCGGTGGAGGAACTGGTGGAGCTACACTCACAACAGAAGTCTCTTCCTTTAGTCCAATTAAACCACTACATGAAGGCCTTGGAGGAGGATTAGGGACTCTTAAGGCCCTTTTTTCGACATCCAACGAAGCTGTCACTCTGCAAATATCTTGACAGTTGGTGTATACATGAGGCCTATTACTAACTTCCAAATCATACTTTTGAGAAACAAGTACTTCAGCCATTTTATCTGATTCCTTTGAACACATGAAGCTATCCGATTGGCGTTTCTTGTTAAGAACAAGATCTTCGTGTGAGCAATTCGTTCCACTAATAGAGTGCCTTCTTCCTGAACTTTGCTGATCATCCCAATAACGGTTCACAAGATTGTCTTTAAACTTCACCTGCTGCAAGTCTTCATCGGTAATAGGCCATTTCTTGAACTTCTTGACAAGATACAACCTCTTTGTGGCGAGATCATCAGAATCTTCATCAATCTTGAAAGGTGAAAAGCAAATAGATTCCCTCCTCTTATCTATTGAATTCGGGGTTGATGGCGTGTTAGAGGAGCTGCGTAATTCGTCTCTTAGACATGAATTAACCCATCTAAGGTAAGCAAGCTCTTCCACTTCATTCATCCTGCTTATTTGAAGCCCTTCCACTTGCTTGCAGAGATCCTCATTTGTATGTCTTAGTGAAGACGCCTCAGCTTTGATCTTCTCAAGAACTTCGCTCTGCGGATGAAAGGATTCATAATCAAACCAGCAATCAAGAAAGAACAGCCTACTCAGTGCAGCCATATCAAATTTCCATTTCCCACTACAGAAATCTTAGGAAAATAGTAATATTACTTCATGAATTGAGGGAAGAAAATGGTAACAGAACAAATTTCAATGTCCCAATATAGAAATCCTAGGAAATTTAGTAACAGTACTTTCATGATTTGAGGGAAGAAAATGGAAATAAAACAGCAATTAATGTAATTATGAAGACGCGCAATCATTGAACTACCACATCAAATTTGCAAGCACAAAGCTAAGAACTTTAAACTGATCGAATGAATTGAGGGAAAGAAAATGGAATAAAAAGCAGGAATTAATGTAATTATGAAGACACACGATCACTGCACTGCCATATTAAATTGCAAGAACTAAGCTAAGAACTTAAAGTGATCAATGCAAATAATGAAAGGTCGAAATAAACTCATAAAGTCAATAAAAAATGAAATATACCTCAGACACTTTGGCAATGGAGGCTAGCTGAGACTCCAATGAAGAAACCCTGCAAGAGAGACTCCTCTTTTCCAGCTGCAGCTCCATGTTCAACCGTCTCAACTCGACAACCTCGATTTCAACAGAACTAACATTATCATGGACTTTGTTCAAAACCGCCTTATCATCTTTCTTCCCCATAACAGAAGCTAAAGAAACCAACTGTCCAGAAAGGCTAGCCTTTTCCTTCTCAAGCAACTCCACTCTCCTAACAAGCCCATCCACTTCACTCTTCTTAGACTCGAGCTCATTCTCAAGCTCCAACTTCTTCACATTCCTCAACTCAGCTTGCAGACTCACCTCTCTATCCTTGGACTCTTGCAGCAAAGTCCTCAAATGATCAATCTCATGAAACAAATCAGAAGAACCAATAGGCTTACTAGTCTTGCTCTGGCTATGAATACTAACACCTTGTGGATGAACTTGTGTGGCAGTTATAGAGCAGGATAGATCAGCAATGAGGGACCTCTTGATTCTTGAATTGGGAACAAGAGGTTGATTCTTAGGCGGGTTCGAGTTATCCGAGGTGTTGAGTGGGGGCTTCTTGACATGAGCTGTATTGTGCAAGACTCGAGTTTTGGTCTTTTTATCTGCAGCTGAAAATCCCTTCACTATTTGAGATCCCCATGAAGATTTCATCCTTGAGAAATTGATGTTCCCTTTTGCATTGCTTCGGTTTTGATCTTTTGGAGGTAGGTTTTGATCGGCAAATCTTGTTGCTTTCACCTTGTTCTCAGATGGGTTCATCTTAAACGGCTAAGAAAAACCCACAACTACAAACTTATCAAACAGCCTTAAAAGTTAAAACCCTTAATTGAAACAACAATTTAATTCAAGAATAGTTCAGAAAAATGGAGTCTTTTTCCCACCCCAGTTTCACACAGTGGACTCAATTCAAAATCAAGATTCAAGAAAGAAAACCCACAACTCCTAACTTATCAAACACCCTTAAAACCCACAAAAACCTCGGTCGAAACAACAATTGGATTCAAGAGAATTCAAGAATCATAAAGAATAATTTAAAATTGAGTCTTTTTCCCACCCCACTTGCCCAAAGTGGACTCAATTCAAAATGAAGATTCAAGAAAGCTAGAGGACCTTTAGTATATACACTTATAACCTGTGCATAAATTCATGAAATATTTTATTAGTTTTATCTGAATATATAATGTGAGCTAAATGTTTTGTTGCAGGGTGAGAAAAGCTTGCGAGCGATGTTTCTGTTCGGTTGTGATATTCTGAAACTCGAAGGAGCAAAAAGTGGTACTATGTCGCAGCTTTCGTATCTGTTTGTTTCCTTTTCTGCAAATCTTTTCTGAGTTGCCATTTGAATTTGAAAATTTGAAATTGTTGGGTGGTGGATGGCTGCGGATCGCAAGAAAGCCCTCGTGTGTAAATCGACGGCTGTAAGAGCAGAGTCCAGTTCAAAATGGCGCTCCAAGTGTAGCAACACCAACGGTCGAATTTCGAGCCGGATCTTTTTCTTTAAAAAGAAATAATTTGATTAAAAGGGAAAAGGTGTGCAAATAGAGTATGTGATTTATATACATTAGATTCTTATTTATTTATATATTATTTTGATGATGGTCAAGTCAAAGGATCAGTTTTGCTTAAACTTAATGCATCTTTCTAATTGTGAAGAGGATTTAATTTATTGAATAAAATAGGAAAATATGAAAAATGCATATCGAATAAATTTTACTATTTATAATAATGGTTGGGTGGTACATTTGCAAATTTATAATAGTGGTTGGGTGGTACATTTGCAACTTGCAAGTAAGAGAGTAAATAAAATTAAATGTAATATATATTGTGCATCCAGATGAAATGTTTGATAGGTTGAGATTTGGAAAATATCGAATATTTTGAAAAATTAAATTGTAGTATATCATAGCCCTGTTTGGAAGAGCTAGTTTGCATCTTATTCTAAAAAATAAGTGTTTTTGTACGCTTTTGAGAAATCTTATGAAAACAGCTTATCTTTTAAAAAAAATATATTTTTGACTTATTTTCATAAGCTGATATATAGTAATAACTTATGAAAAATAGGTCATCATATCAAACTCATCTGACAAGAACCCAAAAAAAAGTTACAAGTACACCTTTTTTTCTAATACATTATCCTGATGATAACTTTCATATATAATAATAATATAATAATACGTTTATTAATTAACATGTTTATTGTTCATTAGTAACCGACCTCCTGAACTAATCTTTTGCTTTCAGCACAACTAAATTTGTCCCATTAGCTTAAATCTATTATTTAAGGATATTATTGTTAAATATAAAAGCGTAATAAATCTTAATTAACTATAACGAAATTGATAAAATCATAAATTTGTGAAATCTTAGTTATGAAAAAGGTTTCGATGAAAAATGAGCGTTCTACGGTGCACATGACCACCCAATGGTCGAGACGACAAAGCGAAAGCTTTACTTTGGAGTGGAAAAAGTACACACTCTCAGAGTCACACAGATCTTTATCGGGCAGTTCAAAGCCATGGACGTCATAAAGTACTTCACAATGGACTTACACCAATATGAGTGCACATGTTGTTAGTTTAAATTGGATTTGTTGCCTTGCTCACTTGAGTTATTCATTTTCCTCAAGTTCAATCGATTGATAATTATATTTAAATTATACACAAAATCTTCAAATGCAGACATTCTAATGCCAAAATATATGTCTTTGTGTCTCGCTACTACTTAACAGACACTCACCGTGATTTATACGCACGCATATTTGCTCCGCTTCCACCCCAAGATCAATGGAACGTGCTAATTGGCATTCTCAGTAAGGTTGTTAAGCCTCCTATATCGAGGCGTCAAGCCGATCGACCAAAGATGGGATGCTATAGATATGAATTTGAGGCATCTAGTAGTAGAAGACTCAATGGTGCAAATCACTTTAGTATATGTCGGCAAACGGGTCATACGAGGAAGAAATGTACGCAAAGAGGGCATGAAACTAATATATAGGTTGAAGTGTATTATATGGATCGAATTGCAATTATATCGCGTTATCAAGGGGGGTTTGGTAAAAGGGATTCAAAATCATGAATCGATATGAAACCCATAAATGGTATTTAGATTAAGGGTATTAGATTCAGAATTTTGGAATGCAAGAATTTAGAAATCCTCAATCCCATACTATTTGGTGGGTTTACTTCAAATCCCAAATTTGATTCCATACCATTTTTAAAAAATCGTTTTTCTAATTTTCTCATTCTTAGTTTTACATTTTATTCTTTTAAACTTTTTTTTTCAATTCTTTTTTTGTTTATTATTCTTCCCTTTTTCTTTATTCTATTATTTACATTTCATTTGTATTTCTTGGTTTTCATTCGTCATTATTCCTGTGCAAGAAGTATTCCCACAATTGCGTAAGTGGTTGATCTATACATGATTTAGTAGTATTCCAAGGGGAGTTGCGACCGCCCTTCCGAATTTTTGTGCAATACACGAGTTATTTTTTATTTCGACTACTTGTTATACTTGTTTCACTTAAATTTTCGAATTGCCCCCGTGAAATTTTTAAATTTGTTATCCTAACTTTGAAAAATATAAAAACGTATATTAAGTGTCACATATTTTAGTGGAAATCTAGATTTGGAGTTTTGGACACCTATTTTGGTAGAGTTACATATACTCCCTCCGTCTCGCTATTATTGTCCTACTTTCCTAATCGGGTTGTCCCGCTATTACTGTCCTCTTTCCTAAAATAGCAAAAACTACTCTTAAAAAAAATGAAGTGGGTCCCTCCTACTTAATACTCATCCCCACATTATCATATGTTGGAATGAAGATTCAGTAGACAATATTTATAGATTTGAAGATCTCAAAACCCCTAGCTGAATGATGAACCTTCATTCTTGTAATAGCTTAGTTTGAGTTCAGCATGTTAAGAACTCAGTAGGCTAGAGTTCAGTAGAAGACCTCGCACTCAGCTGATGGACTTAGGATCGAATAAGTCAGTTGGTCAGCCGACCACCAACTGAATCTGCACAGGAATTTGTGCCCATGCACTAATACTCATAAGAACGTCAGTTGGAAGTCACTTCAGTTGAAGGTCCGAGGATTCAGAGGAAGTCAACCCTGATGTTTGACAAGTCTCACCTACCAATCTACCTCGACCAACAAGGAGCCAACATCGCTTTATCTTTTCTGACAAAAGCTGCTCCTAGACTGAAAAAGAGGCGTATCTCTACAGTGCACCTACTCACCAACGTTCAAATTTGAGGAGTCGTTTTCCTTATCGTTTTGACACGTGGCTAGACCCCTCTCCAACGGATCTATTCACAATCGACGACTATATAAGAAGAGAATCTTCATGCAGAGACAATACCGAAAACCAAAGCTATCGACGTACAAAAACTCTTAACACTCATCGAAGAATCCATTGAAGAACTAGCATTCATAGAAGAACATTTTAGTTCATCACTTAGAGTTATCATTGTTCCCCTTCTCTTATCTAAACGAGCCTTATTGTAATACTCATAGCTTAGAAACCCCGAGAAAGTTCACATTCTTGTGAAATCGTTCTTATTGTAAGAACTTCCTTATAGTTGGAGAAGCCTCAAACTCTTTAAGTTTGAAACCCTTGTAAAAGTCACTACGACTATAAGTAGAGAATCTGTCCTGCGAACAGATCACTGAGAACTTGCTCAGTATAAGCATCAAGTTTGTATATGTCTTGAGAACAGATCACTGAGACTTGCTCAATATAAATATAACAAGTATCCTACTTTGGTCAGGACAGTGGACGTAGGACTCAGTGTGTCCGAACCACTTTAAAAATCTGCTGTGTTGATTTACTGCATACTGCATTAAAACTGTATTTCATCAAACTCATCATAAAATCGGTTTTCCAACTGAGACGTTTAATAGGGCCTACACTTCCGCACACAACTCTGATACTGAACGACTGTTCAACTGACGTAAGTCAGTAGAGCTGAACTCAATAGAAGAAATCTTTGCCCACGCGATCTTGAAAGCATATCTGGCTATTTGACTCAGTTCAATAGCAAACTCGGCTATAGCTGACTTTCACGTTCGAGAAAAGAATCTGTATTCAGATGTATTCACCTTCCCCCCCCCCGGCCCCGGTACACCTGAACCACGTCTCAGGACCAACATCATACTCTATCTCCAAAAATCTATCTCTCACAGGATTTTCGTTCCACTCCGTACTCGGAAATTTATGATTTTTAACTTTTTGGAAAACTTAAGATTATTTCTTAAAATATAATTTGGAAAAAAGAAAAGAAAAGAAAATCGATTGCCTCAACTATGACCTACAAAAATTTGGATAAATTCCCATTTCTTTCACCAACCACTCCTAAAAAATTGTGTTAATTTCTTAATACAATTAAAACTCATAAAATACACACTTAAATAAAGTTTCTTAATCTCCGTGCCGAAACCAAAGAGGACGGTAATAGCGGGACGGAGGGAGTATAACTTTATGCAATTAATATATTATGTTTGTTTTTTTCTTTTTTCATATATTTGATTTATCTAAATTTAACAACATTTAAAGTATAAATAAACTATCATTTAAATACTTATTAATTTCTTAGCTAGATATTGACTAAATTTAGAGTGATGTCAAAATAGGATTGTGTACTATGTTTTTCAAATAAATATAAAAAATATAGCAATTATTCATGGAAGAAGAATATAATATTTAAACAAGCCTTAAAGAGTAAGTACAATTAGATTTAAGTAGAAAGATATGCTAAAAAAAAATTCCCCCTGACAAAGAACACTCAAAACCCGATAAATTTTGCCCCTCCCGATCAAAAATCCTGGATCCGCCCCTAACTAAACATTTATACAAAACACATGTATATTAATGATCCTAAATCCGAATAACTAATCCAAACATAACTAATCCAAACATATATATTGGAATGAGCCAGCCCATTCTAAAACTGGAGGGAATTATCATAAACCTAAATTCAATTACAAGCTACTAACCAAATGCCCCTAATTATGTGTTTTTCATATCAGTTATGCACTTTTTGCACTCGTATCAATTTATTGAGATAATTTTATACTTTTAAGATATTAAAAATCCTACGTAAAATAACAAAAAAAAATACAACATTATTATATTTGAATTCTAACCCACCCATTCTACTCTTTTAATGACTTTTAATCACATAAATATAAGAGAGGCGTACATGTGCTGCTCGTATTCATTAAATTATTGGTTATCTATTGATTATTAATTTAAGATACGAGTATTGATTATTTATTTAGATATTAATTTTCATTTGAAGAAAACGTGCAATTTTTACCCAAAAAGCAAATCAAAGTTGCTGAATAATTTAATAGTCATGGGGAATGATTAACGTTAGAAACTTCTGAAAATATAGCAGATAGATGACAACTCCAAGTTAAATATATATATAGAGAGAGGCAGGGACGGAGCCATGTAGAGGCAAGGGACCATCCCCTGTTTTTTTGGTTCCGAATTATCGAATATAATTCTTATAGTTTTTATTGCATTCGATCTATCTATATATATATTATATTATATATATATATATATATATATATATATTCTTAAATAAATAATTAAATCGAACCAATTGAGTTTCTTAGGCAATCTAATTCGATTTGTGTATAAGCATGTTTATGCAATTTTTGTTTGTAGATTTCTTGTTTTGGTATAAATGCCCATAAATTCTGTAGGTAAACTCCGAATACGATTTTCAAGCTATAAACATTCCAATTAGTTAACAAATTTAATTGTTACTTGTTCTTTTTTTTTTTTTTTCGGAAAAGCTCTAATGAAGCAAAGACAATTTTAAAGTTTTTTTTTACTAATACTTAGCTTTTGAGAATTCATTAGATTATTATTTTCTTGTATGTGAGTTTTTTCGAATAATTTTCTACCACATAAGTCGTAATGTATCTAAATTCTAACTCGATAATTAATGATGGCATATTTTTTTCCTCACTTTGTGCCCTCCCTTACCGAGATTCCTGGCTACGTCCCTGTATAGAGGGGAGATCATATGAGAACACCTTTAGAGTGGGAAATAGGAATAATTTATAACCGTTTGATCAAGTAATTCGACGCTCCAAATCTTGTCATCACTTAAAATCCTGAAATGCACCATAAAGGCAAAAAGTTTGCACTAAGGTCTTTTTTTGTAAAATTTTGTTTCTATTTTATCTTGTAACCTAATTTATGTCTTATAAATCGTTTTGTAGTTCATTTTTCTTCACATCGGCGCAGATAGTGAGAAATACAGAGTTTTTTAATTTTGATTATCAACATTTTATGATAATGTCTACACAAGGTTCGTTGTTTATTTGCTTGTTTCCACGTAAATCTTATGTTTGATTCCATTATCTTGTTTTGATTCAATGTCTAATTGAATAAAAAAAAATCATATTCGATTTCAACCTCTTTTCTTTTCTTAATTTCTTTGTATACGTGCATCAAATCATGTTATAGGATTCTATGGTTTTTTGATTATTTTTCTTAGTTTTGAATAATCAATTGGAAACCTAATTTTTTTTGATCATTTGAAAATGTATTGGAAGAATATTTGAATCAATTGTTTATCAGTTTCTTCTTTTTCGTTTTCAGATTCTTTCGGTTTATAATTTCTGTTTGTTTTGTTCTTTTTTTAAATTTTATTTTGGTGTTAATTTATGCACTATATAGTGGGTTTTTTATGCACGTTTATAGTTCACTTTATGCTTATTCATGTCTCGGCGTTGTTGATGGCAATGATGCCTCAGTGTTGTTTATGACAATGATGAATTAATGTCTGATTTGTTAGTGGACTTGAAGATGTTATCAGAAAAATATTCTAATAAGTCTTGCAAAAATGGAGGTTGCATACAAAAGAAGCAGACGTTTGAAGTGTTTTATGGTGAACCGATCCCATAATCTATTTCGGTTTTTGTAATAATTTATTGTTTTTAACTAGTTTTTGTTCTATGATCACCAATTTATATTTTATATTTATCTATTATGTTTTATCGTACTGTGTAGTTTTTAATCCCTATATATTATTGAATTTTATTAGTAATTTCATATTTTTAGTACTTTTATTGTGTACTAATGGTTTTTTAATCTAGTACAAAGTTTCGGATGTCGAAGGTTATTTTTTTAGTACCTATTTTAATATATTTTTTTAAGTGCTAATTTATACATAGTAGATGTGTATTTTTTTAATACTTAATCGTTCAAATTATTATGCTATAAAAAATTAAACTATACATTTATTTTAAATTCGATGAAAAAATTAAAAAAGGATTCGATGTTCGGATCTGCTTCCAAAACTATACATTTATGTTTAAAGATGAAATTATACAATTATCACTATACATTTATGTTTAAAGAGGAAATTATGTTCCAAAACTATACATTTTTTAAATTTATGTTTAAAGTGCTAATGGTTTTTTGGAACATAAAAAACTTATGTTCCAAAACTATACATTTATGTTTAAAGATGAAATTACGCACTGTTCCACAAAATAATATGCACGATTATTTTCTGGTTTCCTTATCGACATATGAGTAAGTCTTGCTAAATAGAACAAAATCATCTAAGAAACTATTGTTTCCTGGAATGCTAGCGTCTTCAAATATTATTTTTTATAATGCACCAAATCAATAGTTTTAAACTAACAAAATTGTTGATGTAGCACCTCAGAAAAATATTGGCTCATAAACAACATTAAGTTATAGTCTAATATTGAGAACTTAATCAACATAATCCAAAAATCCAACATACTATCCAATTTTTCAGACTCAAACCACCAACTACTCTCAACATTTGTTTTATTGGTTATATGCATTTCCGGCATCCACATTCTTTAGTAAATTTTGTTCGTCTTCGAAAAGATCTGCATAATACTTTCCTGCAAATATTGTGTAAAATACTAGTCAAATATTGTCGTAAAAAACTCAATGAATAGTGAATAAGATCATCCTTAAACGTGCAGTTGTTTTTCCCTAATTGTGCATATTTATGTTATTTTTAAAGAAACAACAAGCTTCTAATTAAGAAAATCAATGAATAGTGCATAATATTGTTCTTAAACGTGCAGTTATATTTTCATAATTGTGCAGATTTATAGGTCACAAATCATAGCAATTGTGTAATGGTGCAAAAAAAAAGCAAAAACGTGCAACAAAATATGATAGACATTAAATCAAAGAATATTTCATAATTTTTTGCCTTAAACGTGCATCTGTAGATCCATAATATTGCATAATTTAGTACATATAAAAATAACTACATTCTAGATACTAAATCAAAGAATAGTTCATAATTTTTGCCTTAAATGTGCATTTGCATATCCATAATTGTGTAGAATTTAACATTTCTAAAAAAATTTGTATTCAAGATACTAAATCAAATAATAGTTCATAATATTTGCTTTAAGCGTACATTTGTATATCCATAATTTTTATCAGATAATGGTGCAAAAAAAAGGTCCTAAATGTGAAAGAAATTATCAGATAAATGTTCATTGTGTAAACACAAACATATAATACAGACTGATAAATATATTAAAATTGTGCAAATTAAAATCGAAAATAGTGCATATAATAATTCATAAATGTGGATATTTTATCACATAAACAAAACCACAATCGCAAATCATCCATTACATTTTTTAAATTAATGACTTTTTCTCACTTTTGAAAAAAAAATAAAAAAAATGAAAGGTTCATGCTTTCAATCGAACAAGTGCAGATCTTAGCAAAATAGAAACCAAAATTACACAATGTCTACTCGCAATTACTCAATATTGTTTAAAAATCATCCAAATACCCAATCAAAAGCCGCATATCTCTCCCCAACATTATACAGAAAATGAATCAAACCTTTAGGAAACACGACCACGTCTCCGGGATGCAGAATCTTCGTGACCAGCGTGTTCACGTCGCCGAAGTTAAGAGGGTTCAAGGTAACGAAGCCGACGTAGAGCGTGCCTTCCAGAATGACGAGGGATTCCTACGCGCGCAGATGCTCGGATCTGCTTCCTGTTAAATTCTAGATTTTGGGATATGGTAGTTTGGGGGGAAGAAGATTGTGGAAACGCATTGTTTTTGTCATCCACAGATTAAAATAATGAAAATAATTTAGGGTTGGATTATTATATTAAAACAATTTGACCCTAATACCCTTTGTGCAAATTTTTTGACAATTTTTTGACTTAATAGTGCAATTCGGGTAAAAAAATTTAAAACAGGAATCTGGGCCGTCGATTTTCATCATCTAAAGGATGATAATTGTTCTTATTTCTCACTATAAGGGGTGTTCCTATTTGAACCACCCCTATATATATATATATATGGAGCATGTGAGAACCTATGTGAACAACTTGTTATCGTGTGAACGTGTGAACACTACACTTTAAAGACAAATACACTGCAATTTAAAGGCAAAGATGCGGCATTTTAAAGTACAGTACTTAAAGTGCACTACATTTGTCTTTAAGTGCAGTACTTAAAGTGCAGTATTGAAGGGCAAAATATTTACCTTGAAAGTGCAATATGTTTGTCTATAAAGTGCAGTGTTCACACGTTCACAGGATAATGATTGTTCACACGGGAACCACTCCCTTTGTCTATTTTTACAATTTATACCTAGTTTGTCTATTATTGCAATATAATGTGTTAATTTGATTATCTTTTGCAAATTGCCCGTATAGTTATACAAATAAAGTCGAAAATGTTGAAAAGTTGATTGTCTGTATAGTTATACAAATAAAGTAGAAAATGTTGAAAAGTTGGTGTTTTTTTTTGGAAGACGACCATAAGTGAGACTCCACATAGCGATTTTGGCAGGTTTTAAACATATAACATTTTTCAGCCATAGGCTTAACACCTCCACCGCTATGTCATCCTAAAGACGAAAAAAATAGTGTTGGAGTTTGCACCTTGCATTCTTGAATTCATAGCCATGAGTTAGCCCTATCAATTTAATTCATTGAAATTTCTTCCAATAAAATGGGAGAATAAAAATCTCCAAAAATTAATCAACTAAAAGTCAAAACTTGTACTCGTTAAATACAATACAAGCGTGTGTTATGTATAGCAACTCCATTTGTAAAACGCGACTCCATCGGAACTGCTCGGAAGTGGAGAGATTTACAGGTTACGGTGAAACGTTCACCAAGAATTATCTCCTCTCAGAACCTCAACGTATCTACTCGTCGTTACTGGTAGCGCGAACTCGTCGATATAATTCGAATTGAAGTCAATCGAGATGCTTGGTAGTTTATCCGTGCCTGAGTCCGCCGCTGAAGTCTTCTCTTTGATAAATTGCAGTCGGAATCCGTTGTTTCCGCTATCACGGAGACCGGTTGCTGTTTCTGCGCCAAGGAGAGAGAAGCAGAGAATTATTGCAGCGCAAAGCGCTCCGAGTGATGGCTTCGGCGGCATTGCTGTTGTTAATGAGGAGTTTGAGTTTACGCCGTCGTTCAGCGAGTATTTGAAGGCGATGGAGTTTCTCAAGACTGACAGAGATAATAACGATGATAATAACGGCGGTAGAAATCTCAGTAACAATCGTCCGATGAGAAAGAAGTTCGTGAAGAAAGTCCGGCGGGAAGAAGATAAGAGCAGTGATGAAGTGACTGCTTTTCAGGAAAACTCACGAAAGGGTAAGAAAGGTGAAATATCTGAAGAAGAGTCGAGGTGGAGTGATTCTCGCGACTTGAATAAGGTTGACAAGAAGCAGGATATAGATTTGAAAATCCGAAATAGAAAGAGAAGTGATGACAGTGAGAGTGAGTCATCGGATTCGGAAAGAGTTGCATTTAAACCGTTGGGATATGATGATGTAGTAGGTAAGCCAAGAGTTACAAGGGTAGATATGGAGGAGAGAATCCAAAAGCTTGCTAAATGGTGAGTAGTCAGTTGTGCATATAAATGTGATCAACTGGTTGAACAAGTTCTGAGCTTCGTATCCGTTTTGTTTTTCTTATTTCCAATGTTGCTTAGATGATTATGTAACTAGTTAGGTATTCATGGTAAGGCGAATTGTGAATCGGGGTTGTATTTAGTTTGTTGCGTTGGAACTTGCCTGATATGTCGTATCATTGCACTAATGAATGAGTATGGTTTTCTAAGGTGGCAAAAGCATGATAGTTTTGTTTTGTTTGTTTATATTCCTTATTAAAGTGATGATTTTCTTGAATACCTTAGTTTGTAGTAGTTGTGTAGCTGATCATCTCCTTTCCTATGTCTGCTTGGCGCTTTAAGAGCTAAGTGTATGTTTGAATACTAAATTGTAATGACTAGGCAAACCTTAGCCTGCGATTACCATTTTGTAGATGGGATGTGATAACAAATTCTTTTCAGAGTAAAATTTCATATATTCATGTACAATCTCTAGTTAGGATGTTAGCAAGTTCACTTTAAAGGACATAATTTAGTTTATGCTTGACATGCTATCTGGTTTTTATTTGTTTGGGACTCGCATTAAGGTAAGACATTATTTGCAGTGAAGTGCTGCGTTGTTATCTCGAACTTGGCACTGAATATTGTAAACCATAATATGTTTTCCACTCATAATGAAGTAGTTTACTTTTACAGTCTGAATGGTGCAGACGTTGACATGCCTGAATGGAAGTTCTCTGAACTGATGCGAAGTGCTCAAATAAGATTCTCAGATCATTCTATTTTGAGGATAGTCCAGATATTGGGTAAACTGGGCAACTGGAAGAGGGTGCTCCAAGTCATTGAATGGATTCAGTCCCGCGACCGCTTCAAATCCCACAAGCCAAGGTGCCTTGTCCCTATTTCTCACTCATCAGAAGTGAAAGACATAATTTTATCTGCAAATAGTGGTCAAATTGGCGTATTAGATGCGTATTCACATGCAAGAGAATTATATCCAAAAAAATGAATTTTTGATTTATTTTTTAGCAATGCAGCAATGATATGATTTATTTTTTATTGACCGGAGGATTCTTGATTAACCAATTTTGTTCATACTGAATGAACTCAATTGAGTCTTTGGTTAAAAATAATATTAATTGGAAAGACAAATATATTGAAGAACTTAATTTTTATTTTGGTGGATGATAATGGTTCAGGGGGAGACAGAGAAAGAGGTTTTTAGAGCTTCACTAAAGGGATTCCCTTGATTAAAGTGATGACAATATATTTTCTTGTATGGAAGAATCCTGTTCCGAATGCTTTATTATAGCTTGTGATGTTCTTCGACAAGAAACCAAATAGAATAGTAAATTTAAGAGGCTAAAATGGCTTTCTGTTAGAAGTTTGTTTTTAGTGAAAATTGGTAATTGAGTTGCGATAGTTTTGGATCCATATTGGTGTTTCGTGATTAAGCACTTCTATGATTACCACATGAAGTTATAGAGATCTCCACATCTACCCTTCTGCTTTGACTCTATTATTGTTTTGATTCTTCTAGTTTGTTCCTATCATCCAGATATATTTATACTGCTGCCCTCGATGCTCTTGGTAAAGCAAGGAGGCCAGTAGAGGCTCTCAATCTCTTCTATAGGATGCAGGTGACTGTACTATACATGTTTTTATTATTACCTAATGAAGACGGATAGCTACAACATCATCTAGTTCTTTTTTTCTTTCTTATTTCTAATCACTCTCTGCAGGAGCAAATGGCTACCTATCCTGACATAGCAGCTTATCATTGTATTGCTGTCACCCTCGGACAAGCAGGACATATGAAGGAACTCTTTGACGTGATCGATACCATGAACTCTCCTCCCAAAAAGAAGTTCAAAACTGAATTTCTTGAAAAGTGGGATCCACGACTGGAACCGGATGTTATTGTCTACAACGCTGTAAGTGGCATCTAAAAATCAAGGTCCTTCATAATTTTTTAATTGCCTCTACGGGAGGTTGTTGTTTCCTCCATACTCAATATTGTGTACAATATTTGCATCATGAATTATGATATTTGGTCAGTGTATGCCAATCAATGTGCAGTTCGCATTTGTAGGTAATATCTATCTACTAGGATAGAATTACACGTGAAGCCTTCTAGCCTCCAAATACTATGTGAACCTGGATGTGATAGTCATGCTATATGCTTCATATTTTTTTTTTCTCTACTTAGGCAGTTTACAAATTCTGAAGATCTTTAACTCACATTAGTCTGTTACATACTGAATCTTGAAGTTGTGTACTAATTGCCTAGACAGATAGAGAATTTCTTAACTTCAATTTGTAGAGTTTCTATTTGTCATATAGGTCCTTAATGCTTGTGTTCATCGTAAAAAATGGGAAGGGGCATTCTGGGTTCTGCAGCAGCTGAGCCAGAAGGGTCAACAACCTTCGTGCACAACATATGGACTAGTTATGGAGGTCAGCCCTTACCATTTTCTGGCATTTTTACAATTTACGATTCTTATATCATATTTCGACTAGTGTGTTAACCTTTCTCCTTTGTCTGGATAGTCCCAGGAATTCAGTTTTAATTGTTCATATCTATCCAATCTCACTTGAGAAGTGTCTAATGGAACATTTAAATGCTTGCTTGTTATCAAATTTTATGCTGCTTCCAACATACTCTTCTCTCCTTTGCAAGTAGGAAGAGTTTTGAAGAAAATATGAAATTAATTGTTTTAATAGAAGTGTTCTAGCTGGATCCATTATTGTGGAGTCCTCAGTTTACTTCCTTTCTGTCAGCATCTTCTTCTGAGTTGCTAAATGTGTTTCTGCTGGAGTAGGTCATGTTGGCATGCGGCAAGTATAACTTCGTACATGACTTTTTCAAGAAGGTGAAGAAATCTTATATACCAAATGCTTTAATATACAAAGGTAATTATTGAAATATCCTTCAGCAGTTCAGCCTGCTGCATTGTAGATATCACCCGGTAAACCTTTTTGTTGTTGTCTGTAGTTCTTGTAAATACGTTATGGAGGGAGTCCAAAGTTGACGAGGCCATAATGGCTGTTGATGAAATGGAGAGAAGAGGGATAGTTGGTAGCGCAGGTTTATATTACGACCTTGCTCGCTGCCTTTGTAGTGCAGGAAGGCGTCACGAAGCACTGAAACAAGTACGTATATTCATATATGACATGCAGTTTGGTTTACTACTATGTCTCATCTCATTTTCTCCTCATTCTCATTGTTCTTCTACTTTTCAGATCGACAAGATCTGCAAAGTTGCTAGTAAACCACTTGTGATAACTTACACCGGTTTAATACAAGCGTGTCTTGAATCGGGCCACGTTGAAGACGGAGCATATATCTTCAGTTACATGCAGAAGTTCTGCTCCCCTAATCTAGTCACTCATAACATAATGCTCAAAGCTTTTCTAGATCATGGAAGATTTGAAGATGGCAAACAGTTATTTCTGACTTTGTTGGATAATGGCAACTTTATTAGCCATGAACAAGATTACAAAGTCAGGGTTATACCAGATATCTATTCATTCAACACGATGCTAGATGCTTGTGCCAAGGAGAAAATGTGGGATGATCTTGAGTTTGTTTACGCACAAATGCTGAGATACGGTCACCACTTCAACGCCAAACGTCATCTCCGAGTAATATTGGATGCACGCCGTTCTGGAAAGGTACTTTTCCCAATATTGGATGCATGCCAAACTAGATTTTTGTTTGGTATAGCACATAAGATCCTTTGTTCACTTGAAACTACGTTTAACTACTCTAAGTTTGTTTTGGGGTTATTAGCATTCACGAACTTTGTGCGGATTCTGGTTTTGCACATGACTTTAGTGTAAATACACGACCTTTCAATTTGTTAAAATTTGTACACCGACGAAAACTTCGGTGATTTAATTATCATAAAAACAATGTCGATATTTTGGCCTCCACGTAGGATAGTTTAGCCTCCGGAGTTTTCGCCGGTGTACAAATTTTACAAATTGAAAGGACATGAGTGCTTTGAAAGTCATGTGCAGCCCAAAGTTCGTGTATTTACATGCTAATAACAATTCATTTAACCTAAAAAATACCTTGTGTTCTTGAATTTAACTGACTGCTCTTCCAGGACATGCTTCTACAAACGACGTGGAAACGCCTCATAGAAACCGGGAGGCCTCCCCCTCCTCTGCTCGTCAAAGAAATGTTCTGCATGAAGTTGGAGCAAGGCGACTGCGCTGCTGCCCTCTCGTACGTTGTCAACTTTGCCTATGTCGAATCACTTGCATTTTCCAGAAAGTCCTGGTTGAAGTTCTTCGTGGAGAACGCCTACCGGTTCCCAGACCGCGTTCTTGAGGATCTACTACACGAGGGAACCGTACTTCTCCGCAGGTGCGAAAACCCTTCTCTTCTGCATCTATTAGATTCTTGTAAAGAGTATATAAGGATGCAAACATCAGTAGATATCAAGGGAGTAGAAGTCGGAAGTAGGTTTCAAAGTAAAGCTGCTCTTGCATGCTGAAAACTTATCTGCAGTCTATGTAAAGAATTGATGTACTGTCTGTTTGTTCAGAGTTATATAATCTATCTTTGTTGAGTTCGAGTTGTGCGTATCATCGTGCCCTTTGAGATAGACTAGTTAGTGGAGGGACGATCTCATGATTGAAAGATTCTATAGATTTCTCATTATAGCAACTTGCTCGCATTATTTATTTGTGTTTTAGAGTCAAAAGTTGCTTGAAATGAATGCCCACATTCTCTGCAGCCTGGCAACATATTTTAATTTTAATATTGTAATAAAATAAATGTATTAGGTTAGGACCATCTCTAGGTATTAGTATATTATTAGGGACAATTCCACTACAACTGCTGATTTACCGAGTGAGTTGTAGTATAATATTACTGTTAATTGCTTGCTTCCATCATTGAACTTGCATGCCATCTCACCTAAAAGCAACATGGCTGTCATTGTGCCTGCATTTTTATTTATTTTTATGTATTTATTGTTTTTAATTTTCACAGTTCATTGCCACTGCCCCACTTGGTAAGTAGCTAATGTATTTTAACACCCTTATTCGCAGTTTTAAATCGAATATGGGTTCAAGATAACTGATTCTAAAAAGAATCAGATGTGGATTTTGAATATAAAATTATCAAATTATTAGGAATTTGGAAACTTCCAATTTTTTAGTTAATTGATTTTAATAGTCTAATCTAGACACTTAATTTCTTTTATCATTTTTAATTTTGAAACCCTTCTAACGAAATGATCCTACTAAAAATAATAGGAGGTGAGTCAAGAAATCAGAAAATTTAAATATGAAAAGAAAGATGCTGGTTATTGCATGACAGATGGGCACTAATTGGGACAGCTTCTGTTTCTAAATATTTGAACTTGCAAATCTTTTCTTAATTGGCCTCTAAATGTTACACCTAATATTTGGCTTTTCCTGAGTCGGTTCATAGCATCTTTAACGTGGATTATGTCATTTCTTTAATAAATTACAATTTTGTTTTATATTTTTTATAAATTATTATTATTTAGTTCAATTAAAAAGTGGGTAACATCCACATTCGAATTTAACCGCAAAATCCTCCATTTTTTTTAATTTATTGCAGATAAATAATGGAATTTATTGCACTCAGATGTTAACTTTTAATGTTTAATCTGAAAAAATAGGGACCATTGATTAAGAATAAATAATAGTAGTAATTATAATGATGCACACTGTACATGCATAATGATGGACTGATTTATTTAAAGTAAAATATCCAAATAAATATTTTAGTTTGATCTCCTGAAATTTATTATATAATCTATATAGGAGTATGATATTTTCTTTTGAATAAGATTTTTATGTGTGTGTGTTGGGGCAGATGGGGCTACAGCATCAATGGTCCAATGATTGTGTCTTTTCAATTTTCATGGTAATTAAGTGGGTCGGTCAACCTTGTACGAGCTCTAGCTTTTACATACTCATACATGTGTTCAAATTCGTTAGCTTACACTTATTTCCAAAAAAAATTATTTGATTCGTATTTATGCCGGAAAAGGCAAAAAACAGATAAATAAAGGAAAAATAAAATAGAAAAGTATCATATGTTCAAGTGGAATTATGATTATTTTTAGTGAAAAAAAAATTATTTATATTCTTGAAAAATGTTGAGCTGACACCCCCTTTATATCAAACTTTACTTTGTATGCATCTCTAACGGATAGGAAAATAACTAAGCATTTTTATTTTCTCTTTTTTCATGTGGGATATTTCAAATATCTTTAAAATATTAAAAATTATGAATCACTAGTTATATGTAGAGATGGCAATTTTGTGGGTTGGGGTTGGGTAGTAGAGTACCCGGACCCGTTCCGCAAGTTCGACTCAGAGACCCAGATCCAGACCCAGACTTGTAAAAGTCCAGAAACTCAGAACCAACTCCGGACCCGCACGGGGCGGATCTACCCGGCCACAGACCCGTTGGTGCCGTTTCAATTGCTAATTTTGAATTATTTTATTTTTTAATTATTAATTTTCGTTAGTGGAAGCCTTTTTGTTTGAATTTTTTTATTATAGTTGTCAGCTATTAATATCTAAAAGTATGAATTGAAGAACAAGAAAATTCAAATAACATAAAGTAAGATTATATAATAAAATTAATAAAAAAATTAGTAATGCGGGTCTGAAACGGGGCTGGGTGGGGCGTGGCGGGTAGAGAAATTGGACCCGAATCCGTCCTGGACCCACGCGGGTTGGGTCCAGACCCGCCCCGTACTTCTACGGGTCTGGGTATTACCCGCCCCATCGCAGGGCAGGGCGGGTCGGGTCCGACGGGTCCAGTTCCAATTGTCATCTCTAGTTATATGATGTGAATTAGATTACTATATTTTTATAAATAAATACATTAATTCTCGATATATATGTAAGTAAATTTATTCATTATCGATGTATATACTAGTACACTTACAAGTTAAATTAATTTTCGATGTGTAGGTTTGTTTTGATAAGTCAATGTTATGTTTTTGCTGATTTGAATTTAGTTTATGTAAAAAGGGCAATAAAATGTAATTTTATTAATAAATTAATAGAATCAAAGAGTTGGCGATGTTTGAGATTCATGACAATTTAATCTGACAGATAATTTTTTATGTAACATTTTAAAATCACAACATATGTTTTGTTGAAAGAGAAAAAAGAGCACAACAATTTTAAATATTCTTCAATTTAACACAAGTTGTTTTTAATTTTTCACTCTTTATATATGTTAATTGTATGAGTTCAAATATAAATTTTCTTTTACAAAAACTAATTAGTAGTAATAAAGAAAATAAGTGGTAGAAGGGTGGGAATAACCATGTTTAGGCGGAATATTAAATGTAAATTTTATTATGAAAGATTTATGTAAATAACCATGAAAGATTACTCTTTCTAGACTAAGTCCCTCGTATAATGCATAATAATATGCGGCATTACAAATCTACCAATTCTAATATAACAAACACAAAACTACTTAATCTTATAAAAATTATCCACAATATACTTAAAATATTCAAATTGTACTCACTTTGATCGGATAGATGATCGGGCATAATATGAAACATGTCCTCTCGCTTTTTGGACTTGTACCAATCGGTCGGAAATTAATCGAACACGTGGTCGGACAATGTTATTTTTTAAAAATACTTATTTTTATTTGAAAATCAATTATTTATTGCACATAAATTCAAAAAATCACCTAAAACTGATTGGGAATAGTGTGACATTCAAAAAGCAATAATAATTAAGTCATATATAATAAATAGTATTAGAGAAGTATAAGAAGCGGATAGAAATGTGTTTTAGTTTTCCTATTTGAATATGACACCAAACATAACGAATTTAATAAAATATTCACTGAATATAGCAATGCATTCACTGAATATAGCAATGAATATTCACTGAAATATTCACTAAAATATTTCATAAGAATATAAAATAACATTAACCAACTAATAGTACGAGGTAAGCAAAGTACTAAAAATAAAATGAACCCCAAAACATAAAATAAAAGAAAATATTAGAGTTTTTTTTATATGACGAGGAACTCGCCGCTGCTATTTTTGGTACGCACATGGTAAATCTCGCTCATGTGCAATAGCCTGCAAATCACAAAGTAGAGTTAAATCACCCTGAGGTGATATACATACATAGCGTTTCCAATGAGATTTGAACCCATAACATTTCGATCTCGGGCCACCCACCTTCACCGCTACGTCTTCTCAAAAAAAATATACTTCCTTCGTCCCATAATTTTTGTCCCTTATTCCTTTTCAGGACGTTCCATAATTATTGTTCATTTAATTAAAATAACAAACTATTACACACACTTTATTTAAGGATCCCACCATCTTATTCACAACCAACCACTTTTCTAAAGGGAAGTTACAGAACGGGGCAGTGAGAAGGCTCGCGAAGTAGACAGCAAGCAGCAAGCAAGAGCTTCTCAGCCCCCTAACCTTATAAAAATGAAAGCGCTAGCGCTTGGCTAATATAACTAATAGAAAGTGTAAAGCCCGGTTAGGTCAATTAACTCAAGCATGTGGAAACCATGCCTCAAGCCTCGATATTCACTTGATCACGGCAATGTAGGCTTGTTCTCCTAATTCCGTGTCCAAAAGAAATAAGACAAGAATTGTGAGACGGGTATATATTACAGTCGGCTGCATAAATTTCGTCGGTTGTGTGGAGCTATATAAATAATAAATTAATGCGAAGAAAGTTCGGCAAAGCGTAGGCGAGAAGTGGGGTTTTGGAGTTGAAAAAAGTCGAAAAAGTTGCCAAAATATCTCCACACGTGGCCGTCTCTGGAAGGAGGTTGACGCTCTCTTTTTCTCTCTCTACACATGCATGACAGAGTGACAGTTTGGTTGGGTTGTACTGTACAACACCTTTTTATGGCGAAAAATATCTAGGGGTCGTATAAATTCGGAGTTTATTCAAATGCACATCTTTGACAATAAATCAGTTTTTTAAGTTATAAAAATTATTTTGCAATTGAATTTAGTGAGTTTAAGGTTGGATTCAGAAATTATATTTTTTTTATGTAATTTAGAATTTATACCTTATAGATATGCATGTGCAACTAAAAGGATAAAATGTTAATTTTTAAAAAATTTAAGGAACAATTTTATTTAATATTTAAAAAAAAAATTGGAAATGTGGTGGCCTCTAGGCGGATCTCCTAAGTCGTCTTTAACTTATATTGATAGACTGTAGAGTATGTTTCATTTAGGAAATGAAAATCTACAACGTTCACTGATCAAAAGTTATAGTATAAATTATATAGACATAATTTCACTGATATTGAAATTACGAGCAGACTTGCTCACTTAAATTTTATATAATCTAATAATAATTAAGAAATACAGAATAAATAAATATAGTGTCCAATTGAAGTCAAATGGGGAAAAACACAGCATATGTTATGGAACAGCGTAGGATAAACTTCTACTTCTGAGGATGCATCGGAATTCGGGAAAATATCTTCCAGGGGCGGTAGTAAATAGAATCTGGCGTTAGCAATTTCACTCATAAATAGATTAACACTGTCCAAATACAACTAATGTTTCTAGGTTCTAGCCCTAATTCCTAAATAAAATTTATAAAAATCTTAAATTATTGTTAAAAAAGTATGAAAAATTAAAGGGGTGTTGGCTCGCATATTGTAATCAGATTCGAGTCAATAATTTCCTCTGGACAAGACTTATTAATTATTTATTCACGTTTAAGAATTCTATATTTTAATATATGATTTAAAAATCTCAATCTCTATAGAATCCCAATACTTTTTATGAGGGTTCTCGATATTTGGTTCTAAAACCCTCCAATCTAAGTTTTTAAGAGTATATTTGCAATAGTTTATTTTAAGAATTTAATTATTTTTTTACCGCATAAATAGTTTTTAGTGTTTGCAAAAATTAATTTTGTGTTACTCTCTAAAATTAAGCTACTCGATTAAGCAAATCATTTTATCATTAATTACGATCCTTTTCGAACTTAAAACAATACAATTTTTTAAAATATTAAATATGTTTTTTTAATATTAATTTCAAAAAATTACCAACTTTTCATTAAAAATAATTATTTTTAACTTAAAAAAAATATCATAATAAGCATTTGAAAAAAACCTTAAATGCACAAATATCAACATCTAACAAATATATGGTATTTATTAGTATGCAATATGCATCTATCTGTTTTGTGTCATTATCCACTTCCTATTTTGAGTTGTGGCTATTTCATGGAAATATATTTGAATTTTCTTTTAATAGTACTATAATATCACTATCTATCTATAACTCATAAATACAATTTGATTCTAATATTCAAATTAAATTTTTTTCCATATCTTAAAAAAATCCTAAATCTTAAATTAGGCATACATCAAATTAACACTTGGTTGCCAATCTATTTGCCCACAAATAATGAATCTGGGTTTTTCTCAATATAATTAATTAGAGTCGACTTATTTGGTAAAATTAATAAATGCAAGATGAAAGAGCGAGAAAAAGTGGGAGAAGGACGAAAAAATTTAATACTACAAGAAATTAAATTCTGTTTCGGAATTGAATTTTCACCCTTTTCGGCTTACATCAAATCAATTTGGGGTTTTGATCTATGTTATTAAAACCGGCTCGGCCCGACCGGTTGACCCGGTTCAACCGTGACCCGATGAAAAATTCGGGCTGGGCCAATAAAAAATCGGTTTTGGCCTTTGACCCGATAGAACCGGCCGGTTGACTTGGTAATCGATAATCGATTGATCCGGTTGACCCGGTAATATTAATTAAAAAAATTAAATTTAAATTCTAAATCTCTAATTTATTAATTCTATTTATGAAGTTTGGACATGAAAAATACTAGGTTAATTTTTTACTTCAAATTATATTAATATTAGGTTTTTTATATTTTAAAGTTATTTATTTTATTTATTTGTATTATTAAAAGATATTCAACATTTATTATGTTATACTGGGTTGACCCACCGGTTCGACCGGTTGAACCACTAAAATTAATTTTTCCGGGTCAATGACCGGGCCGTGTTTAATAACATAGGTTTTGATTAGGGGGTGTAAGTTGTTCCGCTCCGAACTGTAAAATCGATCGGACCGAGTCGAGCCAAACCGAAAAATGTGGTTCGGTTCGGTTTATTTTTTTAGGAACTGTTTACATTCGGTTCGGTTTTGTTCGCGGTTTCAAGAATTTTTGAACGGTTCGAACCGAACCGAATCAATGTCCTATTTTTTAATTTTTTATTTAATATATTATCTTTCTTATATGAGAATATCGTTGGATTTAGATATTAGATTTAAGTTAATATCAATTCTAATCTATACAAAGGAAAAGAAAGGAGTAACAACTTTATACTTATGAGTTCGGAATGAGTGATATCCTATAAACTATTATTTTTGTAATATTTAGAATTTAAAAAATAAAAAGATGAACCGATGAACCGAACCGAACCAAATCATTTATAAACGGTTCGGTTCGATTCGATTTCGATATTTTGAAACACATCGAACCGAACCATTTCTATGTGTTTGGTTCGGTTCCTAGTAGGATAAGTAATTTAAAAGAATCCCGATTAGTGTAATCGATTTAATCAAATTTGATCGAAAAATATTATAATCGGGGCTAGTAGGAATATAATAAAATCTCTTTGTGTTGCTGTTTCCTATTTGCTGCAAATCCAATTCAAAAACGTACGCGCAGTCTCATACCCAGCAGGAACACCGCCACCTGCTCTCTTCCCTTTTCTCGTATGCTCTCTCTCTCTCTCTCTCCATTTTTTTTTCTTTTTGATTTTTTTTATTTCGGGTTTCTTCGCACTCTATGTTAATGTAGAGGGTCCATGTAAAAATCTGATCTTTGTTTGTGTTTACTTCAGGGTCTTTGAATTTCTTGTGATAGGCTTTTTTGTTTTTCTGTTCATCGATTTTAATGCCTTTTTCAGATCTTGTGATCACTTAAGATACATGCATATATGCGCCGAGAGGTTTATGGGATGAAAAATTTGGAGTTTTTTATGTGTGATCGTTGAGTTGCAGCTTTTGGAATGCTGAATTATTTCTTCGTTTTCTTCAAAACTAAGTTTCTGAACTCAAATTTGGAGGGTTTTCTGTATTCTATTTTTCAGTTAGATTTACCTCTTTTTTTTTTATCTTGGCTATTTAGGTAATTCAAGAATATGCAGTCTGGTTTATTCGCTGAGATTTTTATCTTTTTACTTTTTTTTTTTCCAGTTTTTGGGTCAGTTGAAATTGGGAATTTTGATCGGATTGTGGCGGATCTCGAGAGTTTTAAGTCTATTTGGTGTTTGAATCCGAAATGGATTGTTGTTCTTCTCTTGCTATGTTATAAAGTGCTAATTATTGGTGAAATCATCTTTTTCAATAGGTTATGCATGTCTTAAAACAAGCTATTCGTTTAAATCATATGTTTTGGTCTTTCTTAACTATATTAAGTTGATTTTTCTTTCTTTTGCAGGACATCCGGGCATACGGGTGTATTGGTTGGTGATTGATGTTAATATTTGATTTATAGAAACATTTATTTTGTAAAGAATAAAAAAAGAGATTCCTCAATGCTGAGTTTTACAAGGATCAGAAGTCAGCCGAGGTCTAATAGATCTCTGTCTTTAGGAGGTGGGATTTTCTTTCGATTTCACGTCATTGATAATTTGCAGTTCTTTCTAATGGTTCTGATGTTATTTGCTTGCTCTGCAGGCATGGATTATGCAGATCCAAAGAAGAAAAACAATCTGTGTGGAAAGATATTAATGGTTTCCACTCTTACAGCATTGTGCATTCTTATGCTCAAACAGTCCCCAACCTTTAACACCCCTAGCCAAGTAATTTATCTCTATTTTTCTACTTTTGCCTTACTCTGGATTTCATGTTTATGCAATGATTTCTTATTATTAAAGGATTTCATAGTGGGCTGGGAAGTTCGAAGATCTATAATTGAAAGTAGCTAGCTCTGGTTAATGATTACTTAGTTTTTAAAAGTTTTTTCAAATGGTTTTTCAGACAGTTTCTTTTTGACCTAACGAAATAATTTCTCGTTCTGAAACAATCTCAAACCTATCTATGTTGGTTGTGCAAGTTTTGAATATTGAAATTTGAGGAGGGATCTTGTCATCTTGCTACGAACATTTGATTGTAAAAATTGACTTTGAATTCTGTAAACATTTCCAACAATCTTCTGAAGCTTGTATTAATCTTCTCTTTGGTTTATCCGCCTTTCTAAAATTTACTTCTTTGATGACTTCATATAGTTTTCCAGTCACGAGCCTGGTGTGACTCATGTCTTGGTAACCGGAGGTGCTGGATACATCGGTTCACATGCTGCATTACGGCTTCTTAAGGATTTCTATCGTGTGACTATAGTGGTACTTTCCCATATCAACAGTTCTAACTCTCTGTTGCCATAATTGTTTAATATGATCTTGAAAAGTATGTATGTTCTCGATTGACAGGACAATCTCTCACGGGGAAACCTTGGTGCCGTCCATGTATTGCAACAATTGTTTCCAGAGCCAGGGAGGCTCCAGTTTATTTATGCTGATCTTGGGGATGCAAAATCGGTATCCTTGCAGTACTATTTTCTAATGATTATTTATTCTATGATGATTCCTTTTTTAACCTTTTAATTTTTTTTCATTGGTTAACTTATAGGTCCAGAAAATTTTCTCCGAAAATGCATTTGATGCAGTAATGCATTTTGCTGCTGTAGCGTACGTTGGGGAGAGTACTCTTGATCCACTAAAGTAAGTATCTTTTGATACAATAGATTTTGGATTCACTATTAAATGGCTTGCAAGAAAATAGTCGAATAACGATTTGCACAATTGGGTCCTTCTTGATCCTGAAGTCTATAGTTCCGATTTTCAGATCACAAATTTAAGTGAATTGCAAACTCAAAACGTTTTGTATAATCGTCTTTTTTTTTAATGCCAATTCTTTTGATATATCGATGTGGTTTCGTTTGTATAGTGCTCTTCTGAATTAAGAACAATAGAGTCTAGCAATTGCATTGCCCTAATTTCTTTTTTTGGTAAACAGGTATTATCACAATATCACATCGAATACTCTAGTCGTATTAGAAGCTATGGCTGCTCACCAAGTGAAGACTTTGATTTATTCGAGCACGTGTGCAACTTATGGGGAACCCGAAAAGATGCCTATTACAGAAGAAACCCCACAGGTGAGTCTTGCTGAAGTTTACAGTTGCTTGCTTTTTGTGGATGAGGTATCTCGACTAATGAGCCCTGTTTTGTTTCACGTTTTACAGCTTCCCATAAATCCATATGGAAAAGCAAAGAAAATGGCTGAGGATATTATTCTGGACTTTCATAAGAACTCTAATATGGCTGTCATGATACTAAGGTAGGTACTTTTTTGTACATATCATCTAACATCATTTTCGTGTCGAATGTACAGTCTATATTTCTGGTGTATAAAGTCAATTCTTAGTGCTAAGATAGTCGAATAACTCTTATGGAGCTACTGAAACTCATTGATTTTGCCTAATAGAATCTTGTGTTTATGCATGAAAACAACTCTTATATACCGTTTGCATCATCTTCTGGGCTGTCCTTTACTCTCTGTGACTTACTTTCATACCTATCAGATATTTCAACGTGATTGGTTCGGATCCTGAGGGAAGGCTGGGTGAAGCTCCCCAACCAGAACTACGTGAACATGGACGGATATCTGGTGCGTGCTTTGATGCTGCTCGTGGAATCATTCCCGGTCTTAAGGTATGTCCATCACTACTCGACATGACATACGATTTCTTTCCCATGTATGGGCTTTTCGTTGGGAAAGTGTGAATAACTACCATGTGTTTTGGCCAAATTGTATACAACTACCATGTGGTTAAAAAATTGGTCACTTTTTTGCAAGAATTACCCTCTGTTCGTATTGTAATAGAACGCAATGTATTTCGGGCCAAAAAAAATGAACAAGTGGGTAATTTACTTAATTTCACCCGAACAATGGGTTTTTTTTTTTTTTTTCACTTTTCCTGATTTCTGTTTCATACATTTCTTGATCAAATTTGAATTCCTCCCAAATAGGTTCGTGGAACGGATTACAAGACTCAAGATGGCACGTGCATACGCGACTACATCGATGTCACTGATCTCGTAGACGCTCATGTCAAAGCCCTGGAGAAAGCAAAACCCGGGCATTTAGGCATCTACAACGTTGGTACAGGAAAAGGTAAACAAACCGCCTCCCATTGTTACGTTGAACGATATGGACTTGTATCTGATACTATTTGAATCCATCTCAGGTAGATCAGTGAATGAGTTTGTGGAGGCTTGTAAGAAGGCGACGGGTGTGCCCATAAAGGTCGATTTCCTCCCCCGTAGACCCGGTGACTATGCAGAAGTGTTTAGTGATCCAAGCAAGATCAAGAATGAGCTGAACTGGACAGCAAGACACACTAATCTTCAAGAAAGTCTGCAGGTGGCATGGAGATGGCAGAAGGCTCATCAGAATGGGTATGGAGCCCCTTTCGTGATGTCTGCGTAAATATTAGTAGCAGAGGACTAACGTGAGAGAGGAGAGAGAGAGAGGGGTCTGATGTATTCTTTTACATCTCTATCTAAAGCTACTACATGTGATAGAATGATAGGAAGAGTAGAGTCCCTTTTAAGAGTTTTGCATTCAAGACATGTTTAGTTGAATAATTATATTTGATGCTTATTCTTTCATATTAGTACAATTCTTGAGTGAGAAAATTAATCTTTCCTTCTTTGCTGAAAATCCAAATGAAATACCTAAATTTTAAACTTGGACTAGAATTGGGGATACAAGTCTTGAAATCCAACGTAGCGTATTAACTACTAGGCAGATCTAACATATCAAAAAGTCATGAAGCAATTTCAAATAAAGAAGCCATATAAAACAATGACCATTCCCAAACAGAATCTCCATACCATGTTACAACAAAAATATAGTTCAATGAAGGAGAATAAACTAATGAGAGCTAGTCCATTCTTCAAGCAACGGTTTGAACTGCTCTGTCAAAGCTTTCCTCCCCAGTAGCTGCGCGTTTGGCGAGTATGTGGTCCGGGTGTGACAGTTTCAATTGGCTGCAAGAATACAATTATCAAAATCAGAAGATCCCAACAGTACAAATCAAACTAAAGCAGCTTGCGCTCGGCTAATGGACCAGTTGGTAAGTTAATAGAGGATTGCAGAATGAATCCTACCTGAGGTAGCGCGATGATGATTTACCCAGGTGAAGACTGCAAACAATCAGATTGGCAAGGGTCTCTGGATCCTTGGCATCCTGTGTAGACAAGAGAGTTTACATGTTACACAAGGAAGACATTGCAATAGATCATTATAGACTTCTTTGAAATATGGTAAATAAAAGCAAAAGGCATTTGAGCAGGTCTTATACATAGGCGAATTCCATGGTAAAGCAGACCATGCCTTGCACCCAATGCAAATAGCACGTAATAACAACTAAAATTGATTGAATCTTCAAAGGTATAATGCTAGAGAGTGGTATTGGAGACATTAAGGATGAAATGGGTAAGCATATAATACTCACTCTGTTAAGTGCCTCAAGAAGAAGACTTTCTGCCTCGTCGAATTCACCCTTGTGCATGCCGCAGACAGCCTTGCCATTCAGGACCAAGCTAGTCACAGGGTACCTCTCCGAGAAGTCTTGGAAAATAAGATATGCCTCCTGTATCTTTGAACCACCCTGAATCAAACAGCAATAGGTAAATCTCCAGACCCTCAATTGGATTACACAAGAATTATTTTATATAGCAACACTTACCACAGCCAAGTTCAACCATGCATTAGCAAGTTGAGTTAGTGTGTGGTCTTCATCTATTCCTTGCATGACTCTCAATTGTTTCTCAGCATAATCCGAACGGTACATCTTAAGAAAAATTTGGACATTTAAAGCATGCCTGCAGAAGCATAGTATCATCAAGCTTAACGTGAGTATGCACCCACAAGTAGCCAACTTAGTAAGATATAACTGATTGCATAATTTGCTAAAAGGACATTTAATTCTGGCTACAAAAAGTTTGTCGAATAGACCACAATCTTGGTATTATCAACAGGAAATATCTAAAGTGTCCTGTACCAACTAAGGGAACTTACAGTTCCATAGTTCCTCCAGCGTTTGTATGCTTCAAGGCTTCGTTATAATCCTGTTCGTGCATGAATACAATCCCAGCTATAAGACGCAGGATGGGGTTGTTTCCAACTGCAGGATCTGCCAACAACTCATGGAGACTCAAAATCACTGTTTCCTACACAAGTAATGATGAGTTTAGTTTAGGAGAAGCATCTGACACAAATAATCTCCAAAAGGAACTATAATCCTCCAACATTGTTTGTCAAACAAATTCCGGATAAAATGCTTAATGTCTACCAGATTAACTCGTCAAAAAGGGAAGGCCACACCATCAAATAGAATTAGAAGTCTGAATTTATATTTCTTCGCCGGAACCTTAACTACGATCTTCATGTATGTACTAGGAAATAGAGATCTACGACCAGAATCAAAACTTTTCCTTCATGAAATTTAGTACCACGATCCAACAAATTGAAAACTTATCGGTAAAATCACAATCAAATTCATGTTAAAATCAACAGAGAGACACATCTGCAGAGTCTAAGGAATCAAAGCACAAGAGATCACCTTGTTGTTAGGGCTGGAAAGATATAGAGCCAATAATTTCACCGCCTGAAGTGGTGTTGCCGCAGATGAATCAATCTCACTAATCACAAGCTACGCACACAAAAAAAAGTACAGAACCAAAAAAAATCGATGAATAATCTTTCGGCAATACAATTGTACAAACCTCGAATCTGATAACAAGCAAATTCTAGTCCAAACAATGTTGTGAATCGTAACAGAACTCCAAACGAAGCATAATAGGGACATATACCTCATAGCTTCCTAGGGCAATGTAGGAGCGGTAAACGAGGGAGTCCCTCTCAACAGCGTCGTCGGGTGAGAGATTAGGTATTTCGCTATTGTTGATTGCCGCCTGGTATGCTCCCAAGTAAAAGTTGTTCCTCAATCCGAACAAGAGGTCAGGTCCTCCGGCCGCCGCCATTTTCAATTCTTTAAAGGTTAAATCTGGGGGCAAAGATCAGATCTTGAGAAGGAAGGAAATTGCGAGAGCGATCTAACAAACGCAAAAGAGATGAAAGTGGAATGAATTTTACAGAGTCGAAGAGGAGAGAATCGCGTTTATTTTTTTTCTACACACTTTTCTTCTACGCTTTTTAGTTAACATGTATCGTGGAGTATTTATTTTCAAAATTATAATTTTATTATATCAAGTGTGAAAGATCAGCCAAGCTCAAATTATTTATGATGAAAACACTATTAATTGGCAAATATAATGTTGTATTTTGGGAAGAAAAAAAAACCCACCTTATTTAGCAACTCTTTAAAATTCTAGTATGTAATTTGCCAATTACATGCCAAATCAATTTTTACAAATCAACAAGACAACTTAGTAGAACATAAACTTATTTTGCTTCACTAATGCCACAAACAAGTCGCACATAGACTACAATTCTTTCAGGCTATCAAGTTTGAATTCGGATCCGGACTCTAATGCAAGAAATCCTTCATCGGGTCGTCGTGATGGACCCTCTTCATTCTGAAAGCTTCCATATCTTCGGGAGTTACCTGCAACACGGAACCATAAAAAAAAGAGGTAGCTGAAAGCAAGTCGATCACATAGCAAGCCAACGTACCTCATCGTTCCACTTTACGTTGTATTTGCGTTTCCTTTCATCCCTCTCTTCTCTATTCCTTTCGTCCTCCTATCATGAGAAACCCGACTTTTTAGATATCACGTAAAATCATCCACCAAAATTCCCAATCAAATCGATGCGAATGTACCTTGTGAAGTGCTTCAGCAAGTCTTTTCTGATCCAAGACCAAATCCTCAGGCACTTCAGACCCCCATGTAGCAACTCTTTTCTCCTCAGCTGCTGCGGGTGCTTCTGCTTTCAAATCTAAACTATCAGATACTGCATACATGCATGATTATGCGAACAACACACAAAAAAATGATAGATGAATCATGACCTTCGGTAGCCTCCTTTCGAGCTATATTAGCTTTCATAAGTTGGGCTGACGCTTCAGCTGCTTCAATCCCAGCAGCACCGGTACAATAACTGTTCCTAACTGTTTGGTGGCAACATTTGTATCCCCATTGATGATCTTTCCACCACGAACCCCAAACGCTCGTGTGGTTGTTTGCGTAAACATCTTCTTCGTATTTGCTCTTAGGAAGAAATGTCTCCTGCACATATCATGCAATCAACGGGTCGTTCCACTCATGTAACAAAAGAAATTTCAACATTTGCAGTGAATGAAAAACTAGAGAGTAGCATGGTGATATCTCGTAAATGAGATGGGACAAGAAGTTGGTAAATACCTGGCCTTTTATAATCCGACCAGCACGATCATATTCAACCTCTCGCTCGCTTTGCCCGAGTAGAAGTTCTCGCGGAAGAACTTCATCAGCAGCAGCATTACCATACTTCTCCATGACTTTGTCTTTAGTATGAGACTTCAACATCTCCTTGTTGATCTTGAAGTTTTTGTAAAGCAATTCAGCTTGTGAGGGAGCAGCTTGCGTGTGAACGTCATGGCCCTTCTCAAATGCTTCCCAAGCATGAATGTTGAGTTGTTTGAACTCCAAAGCTTGACCACTCACTCTATTCTGGTTGTCTCCCTACAATTTTAGGTGATAACGTATAAGGTGGCAAATCGTTGTCCCAACGTGAAACAAGAAATGCAGCATAATGACACTTGGAATAGAAAATTCACTTACAGCATAGAACTTCTCATTTGGATCCATGTCCGGGAGAGGATCCTCTCGCATAGAACGGGTTTTCGGGTCATAGTGGGAAGAGTTAACATCAAGATTAAGAAGATATTTTGCAGTATCTTCTCGAATACGTAAATTCCTGATCATAAGAGGAGAATTCATTAGGTATAGTTTCAAATCTCAACCATCCAAGTGCTTGAAGAGCTTTTTTCCATGAAATCGTAGTATTTAAACTAATAAAAAAAAATTGGTGGGGTGGGGGGGCATATACGTGTCAATAGAGCCGCTATCATAAAATTAAAACGACACTTTAATAACATTTAAATGACAGTAGATAAAAGAATACCTGTGAATGCTTACCTGACAGTTCCTGTGCTACCACCACCTGTGGTTCGGACACGCTTCTCAACCTTAGCGAATTCCATTTGTTTGCTCTCATCAACCTTGGCCTCATCAACTCTCAAGTCGTCTTCATTATCTTCATTATCTTCATCATCACTAACGCCATCTTCTTTATCTTGATTATTATTTTTCTCTTCCAACTTTTTAAGCTGTTGATCCTTCAAGAATTTGCTTCTTGCTTCATCCCTAGCTTCATACCTCTGAATCACATGTTTATAAGATGCAGCATCATATCCATTCCACCGGTCTCGCTTTCCATCATAATCGAGCTCAAATGTCTCTATCTTCTCATCTGGGGCAATGTTCTTGCTTGTCCATTTGGCTCCCATTTTGCGAGGTCTTTCCACGCAAGACTTCTTGTCATGTGTCATAGCTCCACAACTGCAGCAAGCATGCAAGTTCAGATTCAATACCATAACCTTCAAATTGTATTGAACAGAAAATCAGAAACACAATTTAACTCAAACACGAATGTTTCTCCCATTACTATAAAAAAACAGCTAGGCTAGGAGGTTTCCTACTATCTATTGTGCCAACTTTAACATGACCAGGTGATATTTACAACCAAAATTTGAGCACGCATTACACAAAGTGGTTACAGATGTAGTACATTTACTCAACAACTTAATGCATCATGCAATTAGTACGAGCTAAGCATATCAACACAGTACCAAATGGCAAATTAGTATAAAAAAAAGTAATAATTCTAATTGAAGCCAACGGTGATGAAAAAGCTGAATGGTGTTAGGATAGATTAACATTCCCTAAACACAAACCAAAGAATATACACATGCAAGTAGATTCAAGATGAGGTTTCGTATTTCTACAGCAAATTTTCAACCATGTGTGAAGGATAGATCAATTAATGTGAACCGAATCAGCCAAATGACTTAAGTTATCATATTAAGATAATCCCAGATTGACACAAACTGAACCTATCAAGCCCTAAGTCTGGATTCACCAAGGGAGAGAACAATGAATACAAAGCAGATAGTTAATAACCCTTTCAGTTCTTATCTTGGAGAACACAAACGTACACGGTATTTACTTACTTTTCACAAGCACCCTTTCTGAATTTGTCGGCTTGAAAAACCTTTGCGCCTCTATCATACCACGATTTAGTATAGTTTGGATCAGACTTCCACTTCCTTTGATGTTTCAAACTCTAAAAAATTACCAACAACAAGATTAACAATAAGCACTTCATTATGGCTAAACAACCACTATACCCAGTATAACAGAATAGGGCAATAAACATAACCACACAGCTTACCGGTCTCTCCGCATTGAGATACCAAGGAGCAGAAGACATATACTGTGGAATGTGAGGGTTGATTTCCTTCCCATCTTCATCCAATTCGGCTGGTGCGAGACCAGCCTTACGTGCCTCTTCTAGTTCAAGCTGTTTCCTATGATCCTCCCTCGATTTAAACGCAACTGTGATCCCAAAACAATAATAGTTCAACATTAACAGTCAATAAAGATAACAAAAATATTTTACAACATAAATTAATCTACAAATGCAATAATTGTGTAGACTGCAAATCAAGAAGCCAAGTAATTAACGAACAAGCATCAGTTCCACGAAAGGTCTGAACTTGATAGCAATTAAGAATCAGAAATACAAATCTGACGAGTTCAATGTCATATCTTTCAAATTAAATCAACAAGCAATCGAGTTGCAAAATATGGGGAAAAATCGATTGACGTAACAAAAAGCGGTATCGAGTGAAAATTCATGACATGGTAAATAATTAAAATTGAAAAGTGCAGGAAGTACCTGAAGCAGTCGCCATGGCTTACACAGCAATCTGGAATTGATTTTGATTGAATTAGTGAACCCTAGGTGCAAGAGCAATGAGAACTATGTAAGCAATTACACTTTATAAAATGTGTAATAAATTAAGGTAAAACAAAAACAATTGTATTAGGGGGTGTTTGGTGTAGCTGAAATTTATTGATAAGTGCTGAAAGCATCTTATTTGAAAATCAGTTAGTGTTTGGAAATAAGTGTTGAAAGCTGCTCAAAGTGGGGAAAATAGTGTTTGAGAATACTGCTGATACCTTATTGTTACTTTTTAAAAGAAATGTCTGTTTTGCCCTTAGTATTACTAATTATTATTTATAATAAATAATAAAATTCAGAAATAATTGTTATTCAATATTAATTTTTTGCTTACAATTTCAATCTAATATTATAAAATACTAAATTAATCTAAATATTATATATATTATAAAATTATATTATAATAAATATAGTATACAATTATATGTTAAATATTACCTCTGTCCCGCTATTTCTGGCACACTTTCCCGAAATGGACGTCTCGCTATTTCTGGCACATTTCCTAATTTGAAAATAACTTTCATCTCTCTCATACTTTATCATCTTATCTATTCTAATTTTTCTTACTTTATCATTTTCCCTCTCTTACTTTATCATTTACTCTCACTCATCTTCTCTCACCTACTTTATCATCTACACATATCTCATTCTTAATCATCTACATTCTTAATTTCCGTGTCGGAATGAAGTGTGCCGGAAATAGCGGGACGGAGGAAGTATTTATTTGTATAAATTCATCATACAAACAAAATACATAAGAATTCCTCCATAAATTTTATGAAGAATTGAGAGAGAAGAGAAGAGACGGGGTGGATGTGATAAAAATGTATTCTCACAAAGTATTAGGGTTAGGGATAGTTCTGGAATTAGATAAAATTATTAGGGGTAGTTTGGTCCGAAAAAAGCATAAGCTATAAGCTAAAAGCTAGAAGCTGGGGTGGAGCAGCTTCAGCTGATTCTCTATTTGCGACCCAATTTTAGAGAATGTCAGCTTTAAGCTGGGAGTCCAAAACACTTTCACACCAGCTTAAAGTTGAAGCAACTTACAAAAAACTGTGCCAAATATCCACTTAGTGAATGGGTGAGGCGACACGCAATACCCTCAAATATTATGCTGTGGTTGGACTTGGAACAACTTTAAGCTATAATTAAAATATTTAGAACATTTAGTTTTCAACATAAATTCACTATCAAATATAGCAAAAATAGAGAAGGTGCTATGACCCAGCTGCAGCTTACACTTTATTTAATTCATTACACTATTTTATCCTTTAATTATAATATTTTAACATATTAGTTAGTAATTTGATAAAAAAATATTTTATATTTATAATTTATAAATTCTTCAAGTTTAATAAAATAATTATTATTAAAATTAAATATAATTAAATATAGATGAATTAAAATATTAGGTTTTGAAAAATTTGAATTTTAAATTAATATTTTTCTATTTTCAATAAATATTTCTTAGTTACATAATTATTAAAATTATATAAAAATGTTATTATTATGAGTTTAAGTAAATAAATAATATTTAAAATATAATAGTATGATATGTTTATGCTAATATTATAAATTTCTATAATATAAAATTAATTTAATTTAATATTTATTTATTTATTATAAATTATAATTATTTAATAATATTGGGGATACAACGAATATTTTATTTAATAACTTAAAATAAGCTATTTATATCAACGGTTTTCCAAACACTATTTTCCCCACTTTCAGCAGCTTTCAGCACTTATTTCCAAACACCTACATATTCTCAAATCAGCAGCTTTCAGCCGCTTTCAACACTTATCAATAAGCTTCAGCTACTCTAAGGTGGTGTTTGGAACAGCTTTCAGCTGCAGCTGAAGTGTTTGGAACACCGAGCTTTCAACAGAAATCTCATACCAAATATAGCCAAGATAGATAATTTACTTAATTTATTGAACTATTTTATTATTTAAACTGCAAGTTATAATTTATCTAATTTATTGGGCTATTTTATTATTTAAATATTTCTATAATTCTCAAAAAATCAGTAATTTTAAAATTAATATTTATCTTAATTACAAATTTAATTATAATTATATTTTAATATATTAGTTAGTAATTTGATAAAATTTATTTTATATTTATTATTTATAAATTCTTCAAGTTTAATGAAATATTATTATTAAATTAAATATAATTAAATATATATTAATTAAAATAGTGGGTTATGAAAATCTTAAATTAATATTTTTTTCTATTTTCATTTAATGATAATTATTTCTTAGCTATATAATTATTAAAATTATATAAAAATATTATTATTAAGGATTTTAAGCAAATAATAATATTTAAAATATAATAAGTTTTTGTTAATATTATATATTATAAATTATAATTATTTAATAACGTTGAGGGTAAAATGAATATTTTATTTAAAAACTTAAAATAAGCTATTGATATCATTAGTTTTCCAAACACTATTTTCTCCACTTTCAGTAGCTTTCAACACTTATTTTCAAATACCTAAAAATTCTCAAATCGGCAGCTTTCAGCAGTTTTCAACACTTATCAATAAGCTTCAGCTACTCCAAACACCACTAAATGATTTCAGCATTTAATAAAATGATGATATGTGTGATACTCTTATCCGTTTCGCGGGTCAGGTACCCGCGAAACGGATACCCACATGCGGGTACCCGCGCTTACGGGAAATAATTTTTTCTACCCAAACCCGTACCCCTCATAGAGCAGATACCCACATGCGGGTACTAGCGCGGGTACAGGATGGGAACGGGAGTACCCGCAAAATTACCACATTTTATATAAAATTTAAATAAATACTAAAAATTTTCAAAAAACAACCACAAACATTCAAATTTAATATATTATCCAACCATAATTCATCATCTAATATTCAAGTCTAATTCCTAAAAAACAACTACAAACATTCAAATTTTAAGTATATCATTAAGTTTCTAAACCCATTAACATTACATATTTATTTACATTATTATATATATATATATATATAATATATATATATATATATATATGGGAGATCATATGAGAACACCCCTTAGAGTGAGAAATAAGAACAATTTATAACCATTTGATCAAGTAATTCGACGCTCCAGATCATGCCATCACTTAAAATCCCGAAATGCATCTTTAAGGCAAAAAGTTTGCACTGAGGTTATTTTTGTAATCTTACACAATCTATTATTTTTTTTTATCTTCTTTCCTTTGTTGTAAACGTCATTTTCATTAATTCTCTTCCATATTTTAATATCATCAAGTCTAGCCCCAGATTTTACGATAACAATCGTTAATTGTGCATAGTTTCACTAATTATCGTCCTAGATCTAAGTCTCGTCCCAGATTTTCCTTAATAATTTTATTTTTTCGTTATTTATAATTTATTGTGCATATTTTTCCTATTAATTGTGCAAATTTTTCTTAATAATTGTGCATATTTTTTCCATTAAATGTGTGCATATTTTTTCCAGTAATTGTATATTTTTTCTCATTAATTGTGCATATTTTCTCTCATAATTGTGCATTTTGTTTTGCGAAATTGTGCATATATTTATAAATTAAAATAATCAACAAATCACTGTGACAAAGGGACGAATAATTGTTAAAAATTCGACTGAAAATAAAATTCGACAGAAAATAAAAAAACTTTTGTTGTACAAAGGGACGAATAATACTGTGACAAAGGGACGAATAACTGATCTTCAAAGGGACGAATAAAATTAGAAATCTCTGCTTTTGACCCACTGATCTTCAATTGACTTCGTTGTCGAAATCTTTTTGGAAACCCTGTTTAGAAATCGCTGATTTTCACAAATATATCCAAAATGCAAACTTTATTAAGTAAATAGTGTCATATGTTATACTGAATTGTTCAATTTAAATAAAAAAAATAATCCAAAAGGAAGTTTAACTTATGTAATTAAAAAAAAATCTACAAATTGTATATGCATAAGGTTTCGACTAAACCGTGCATTTGAATATACATAATTGTTCATAAATTATTATTTATATAAAAAGGCAATCTAGACAATAATTCAAAAAATGTTCATAATTTTATATATAAGCGTGCATTTTCATATACAAAATTGTGCAGAAATCTTAATTGAGTTCTAACAAAAAAAAAACTAATTGATTCCATAAAAGATTCACTATCAACAAAGGGGGTAAACGAAAAAAATATATATATATATATGAAAACAAACTCTTAGAAAAACCCACACCAATTCGAACGAAAAATCAGTCACAAACTAGTTGACAAACCAAATCGATAAACGAACATTAGAAAATTCAGACAGGAACTCACCGCACAATTAAGCCGAAAGGTTGTAAACGAAAATAGAAAAACTCAGATTGTAAACAGATATAGGGTTTAACGAAACATAAGAAAATTTAGAGAGGAACTCACCGCACAATGAAGACGAAAGCGGGTAAACGCAAAATAGAAAAAACTCGGATTGTAAACAGATATAGAGGTTATTGAAACATAATAATATTGTGAGAGGAACTCACCGCACAATGAATCCGAAAGGGGGTAAACGCAAAATAGAAAAACTCACCGCTCAATGAAGCCGAAATGGGGTAAACACAAAATAGAAGAACTCAGATCTATACTTTTTTTCTTTATAAACGCGGCTAGGTTTTTTTTTAAAAACAATTGACAAAAATACCCTTTATGCAAAATATTACAAGTATATGGTGCATTTCGGGCAAAAATATTTTAAAATGAATCTCATCCGATCAATTAACATAATCTAAAGGCTTATGATTGTTCTTATTTCTCACTCTAAGGGGTGTTCCTATTTGAACCACCCATATATATATATATATATATATATATATAATGCGGGTACCCGAACGGAAACGAATAATGAAAAATAATACTCATATCCGACCCAACCCAACACCAAAATTGCGGATACCCGCGAAATGAGTAACCGTACCCATTACGGATACCCATTCGTTTTGCCCACCCCTACTCTTATCCATAAAACGTCAGAAGAAAAAAAATTCAAGATTACATTTTCATGCTCCAATCATGCTATATCACAAAACTTAGCGTAGAAGAAGAGAAATATTGAAAATGAAAATTGATCATGAAACCAATCATTAACACCAAAAATATCTCATCTCCTTAGTCCCCTCTCTCTCAAATCACATAGGTGTTTCGACATAAAAATCTGGACAAACATAAATTGTCACATTTATATATTCTTATATCCACCGACACTTACATTATGACATGCAAATAATATGGACAGTGTGGATAGAAAGTATCCCCACAAGTCTCTTTCACCTGATTAGTGTACTTGATAACTTCAAATTAAGACAAAATCCTCGTTAATTACAACTTTTTAAAACTCGTTAATCAAACAATTCTAATCTTATCAAGAAAGAAAAACAAAACTAGATATTTCCTTAATCAAATGTCCACTGATAAGATACTGGTGAATTCCACTACTCCACTTTTTTATCATAAATTCAAACAAAAAATGATAAAAAAAACCAGAATTCTCGGTTTCTTGATTTACTTCACATTCTTCAATCAGTCAATATCTCCTCCGCCGTCGGTCAAAGCAGAAGTCGTCGGATACGGCTACCGTCTCCGGTCAGTCAAGTCCGACTCGTCGCAAAAGTCTTTGACCGCTCTTCTTCAACTCATCGACCGTTCTTCAGTATACGGCCCAGATCTCCCAAATCTCTCTCTCACGGCTAGGTAATTAATTAACAAATAATTATTAATTAATTACGAATTAGGATCTCGTAGATAATACATTCAATTTGATTTTTTGAATTCGCAGCTTGGAATCGAAAGATCGGTTAAGAGTAACAATTACCGATTCTAACGAACAACGTTGGGAAATCCCTAACGAAATCCTCCCCCGCCGCCGCCGCCATGAGATCAGCCACAAGCTCCTCTCACCGCCGCGCCTCTCCGACGCCGACTCCGACCTCATCTTCACCCTCCAAAACACCTCCCCCTTCGGATTCGCCGTCCACCGCCGCTCCTCCGGCGAATCCCTATTCAACACCGCCCCAATTTTCAATCAACCCTCCACATACCTTATCTTCAAGGACCAATATCTCCAGCTCTCATCATTTCTCCCTCCGCTCACATCAAATCTCTACGGCATCGGCGAGCACACGAAGAGATCGTTTAGGCTCGAGGCGAATCAGACGCTGACGCTTTGGAATGCCGACATCGGCAGCGTGAATACGGATTTGAATCTGTACGGATCGCACCCCTTTTATATGGATGTTAGGTCGCCGAATGGGGCGAGTCATGGAGTTCTGCTGATGAATAGTAATGGTATGGATGTGGTGTATTCCGGCGACCGGATTACGTATAAGGTGATCGGAGGGATTATTGATTTGTATTTCTTCGCCGGACCGACGCCGGAGTTGGTTATGGAACAGTACACTGAGCTCATTGGCCGCCCTGCTCCCATGCCTTATTGGTCTTTCGGTTAGTATAATTCCTAATTTCCTTTTTAGCTGAAAAATTTGGGAAAACTACGTATCTCGATAATATTGCACTTAAATTTAAGCCATCGATTTTAACGTGAAGTGAATCTACTCGCTCATAAAAAATCTAAATCTAAATTTAAAAATCTAAATTTTAACTTGCACTTTCAAAAAAAATCTAAATCTTAATTTAAAAATATCTAAAATACCCATTTATTGCTTAATATCTTCACACTTTAATTTATCATTCTACTGAGCAATTAAAATGAAAAAAAATGAATGTGATATATATATTTATATATTTTAATGTATATAACTTTTAAGGTGGTATGTTTATACAAATAGTCTTTTCGGCATATTTTAAAATCTAAAATATGAATAGCAACCCATTAACCTAAAACAAGAAAAAAAAAACATTAGTAAGTTTGTTATTATAATAAAAAAACATCAATTTCATGGAAAATTGTCCGAGAATATAAAAAATAGAAGATAATACCCACAAAGTCAGATTCACATTATGTTAAAATTAACAATATATTATAGAGTGCAATATATTCAGGAATATGAGAGATTTTGTTGAATAAAAAAAATAATTCCACACAACTTTCAGTGAATTAGTTTTCAGCAGTTTTACCACTTTTTAAGTTTGCATATAATTACGCAGTTCAATCAATTTTAACATTCTGAAAGAATTTAAAGTGAGCCAGATTTTTAAAATAGATAGCGATCGAGGAGTAATTTATAGTGGAGAGGAGGGAGGGTATTTTGCATCGAAATAATCAATGTTTTGTTGTAATGAAGCTGAACTCAATTCTAGGATTTCATCAGTGCAAATATGGCTACAAAGATGTGTACGAGGTTGAAAACGTGGTGGCTAACTATGCAAAAGCGAACATTCCTTTAGAGGTCATGTGGACCGACATTGACTACATGGATGGCTACAAAGACTTCACTCTTGATCCACTCAACTTTCCGGCCGCCGAAATGAAGAAATTTGTCGACCGCCTCCACAAAAAGGGCCAGAAATACGTAGTAATTGTTGATCCCGGTAAGCCTAATCCAAATTCAAGAATCCTTCCTTATTCAATTACTTTCTTATCTTACAAGCAAGGGGAGGATAGGATGTCTACATTACATTAATTCGAATATTGTCTGTATTTCGTTCCTCGAATTTCAAATTTTCCAATTTATTTATTCTTGGATTCGCTTCTGATTATATTTATAGGTATCAGTACAAATGAGTCGTACCCGACTTATCAGAGAGGAATGGCCGCCGATATCTTCATCAAGCGCGACGGTGTGCCATACCTCGGCCAAGTGTGGCCGGGGAAAACTTCCTTCCCCGACTTCCTCAACCCATCTTGCAACGAATACTGGGCTAATGAGATCAAGATTTTCCTTGATACTCTCCCTGTCGACGGCCTTTGGATCGACATGAACGAGCTCTCAAACTTCATAACTTCTCCTCCTACCCCATCTTCATCCTTAGACAATCCTCCTTATAAGATCAACAACTCTGGTGCTAACCGTCCGATCAACGAGAAAACCATACCGGCAACGGCTCTCCATTTCGGGAACCTAACGGAGTATAACGTGCATAATCTGTACGGCTTTTTGGAGTCGAGAGCTACGAGTCTTGCCTTGGCTAAGGTGACCGGTGTAAGGCCGTTTGTGTTGAGCCGGTCTAGCTTTGTGGGGTCCGGCAAGTACGCGGCGCACTGGACGGGCGACAATGCTGCCACGTGGAACGACTTGGCGTATACGATTCCGAGCATCTTGAACTCGGGACTGTTTGGGATTCCCATGGTTGGAGCTGATATATGTGGCTTTTCAAGAAACACTACTGAACAACTATGCAGACGGTGGATTCAGGTATGCGATTTAGGGGCCAAATCTTTAATTAAATAGAAAACCTTCAACATAACTAAAACGGTTAAAAATTCTCAACTATCCAGCTAAAATACCGTTGGATAAATTAAGTCACTCATGTATCATGAAAAATTGCCAACTGCTAAAAACAAAATCTACCCAAATTCTTGTATAATTTTTTTTTACCAAATCCTCCGTTTTCCTGAATAGTATTTTACCAAATCTTACTTTTATATAAATATATATATCACCTTAACTTTGAAAATGAAAATTTGCTATTAATTTAGTGTCTGGTATGAATGTGTTGATTGAAAAAAAAAATGATGTATTGAAAACAAAGAATAACACAAGTTAAAAGATAGTTTAGACATGTTAAATCACGTAAAATTGTGCCTTGCTGCCTTAGGAGATTCTAGCTACGTTAAAAAGACGACTAAGGATTTGTTGCAACAAAGGAATACATAAGATTTATTTAAAATAAAACAAATACTTTATAATTTACCTTTCTTTTTGGAAATGACAAGTAACCATTAATTGTATTAATTATTTGTGCAGTTGGGAGCATTCTACCCGTTTGCTAGAGACCACTCCGAGAAGGGCAGCAGCCCTCAAGAGCTCTACATATGGGAATCAGTTGCAGCCTCAGCAAGAAAAGTGTTGGCCCTTCGCTACAAATTACTACCCTACCTGTACACACTAATGCACGAAGCCCACTTCAAAGGAACACCCATCGCAAGGCCCCTCTTCTTCTCCTTCCCTTTCGACTCCAACACATACCGAGTCAACTCACAGTTCCTACTCGGGAAGGGCATCATCATCTCCCCCGTGCTCGAGGAAGGTGCGGTTCATGTCACCGCGTATTTCCCGGCCGGAAACTGGTTCGACCTGTTTAACCACTCACGCTCATTGAGCCTAAAGGAGGGGCGGTACGTAAAACTCGACGCCCCTCCCGATACGATCAACGTGCATGTTGCCGGTGGCAACGTATTGGCTATGCAAGAGGAGGGTATGACTACTAGGGTTTCAAGGGAAACGCCTTTTAGCTTGTTGGTTGTGATGAGAGAGAATGGGAGTAGCTATGGGGAAGTTTTCTTGGATGATGGAGATGAAGTAGAGATGGGAGGGGAGGGAGGGAGGTGGAGTTTTGTGAGGTTTGAGAGTGGGGTGATGGGGAATTGGGTGGTTGTTGAGTCTAGGGTTTCGAATGGGGAGTTTGCTTTGGGGGAGAAGTGGGTTATTGAGAAGATTAGGGTTCTTGGGTTGAAGAGGGATTTTAGTAAGATGGGAGGATGTGAAGTGGTTAGTGGGATGAAATTGGAAGATGTGGATTTGGTTGTGGAAGTTGAAGAACATGATAATGGATTTGTTATGTTGGAGTTGTCGAAGATGTCGATGCCGATTGGGAAAGAGTTTAGGATTGAGATCTCACCGTGTCAAGTTATAAGAGCATTTTAGAGATGAACTCGATCCGATCTCTCAAAGGACTAATGTAAAATTTCGAGGACAAAATAATTAAGTAAATCACGATATGACTCGAGCTTGTTTGTACCCTGGATCGAGTATTTTAATACATGAATAATGTTGTTCACTTGTTTGTGTTGTGTTTGAAGTAATTCTAACATTGAGTTGTAACTTATACTACCATTGATGATCGGATCATAGATACAAAATAATCAATAAAGAATAACATTATTGGATCATGTGACTTTACACCAAAGGATCATGGCCGCATTAGCACCAGAATGATATTTCTCACTAATGTTCACATTTATAATTAAATGAGTATTTATGTATGTCTATAATCAAGCCTAAATTGTTGGCTAAAATTGCTAAACTAAGTAACACATAAACAAGAAGAGTTCATAGATTGCCCTTGCAAATATTAGACTCTACGTACTCGACAATTATACAGAATATAGCCGAATACACAAATCATGAATGCAAAAGTGTGATTAGTATACAATTCAAATAGCAGTTGTAGTTTTCCATATATTTAAATTAATTTAAATAAAATGAGTTTTATCCTATGTTGGAATAGTCAATATTAGCATGAAGTGCAAATGCAATAAAATATTTCACATTAGTTAAGAGAGTTAAATATTTTCATTTAATTATGCAAAAAAGTCAAATTTTAAATTTAAATCGTACAAGCAAATATGCCATAGCCATAGTTCTAGCTTTAAGTTTACGGAACTCAAATTTTAATTCTTAAAAGAAAAGGGACTCAAATTTAATTATTAAATAATTTGAGGGAAAAAATGATTTGTTAGTCTTCTCCGTTTGGGGACATTCGATAGAAAAGTAGGGGTGTGCACTATTCGGTCGAACCGGCCGAAACCGGCCGAACCGAATTAATTCGTCGAAGCTGAACCAAACCGAAGGTATTCGGTCCGGTCATCGGTTAAAAAAAAAGATTATTTCCGGTTTTCGGTCGATTCGGTTTTTTCGACCTAAAATACCGAACCGAACCGAAAACCGAATTTATTATTAAAAAAAATAATAAAAAATACATTAATCAATTTCAATAACTCTAAAATTGAAAAACCCTTCTAATCTGATTCAGGCTTCAGCGCAGCCGAGACCCGTTCCATACTCCCACTCCTTCAGTCCTTCGTCTTCCGTCTTCGTCTCCCCGCTGCGGCACAGACTGCGGCCGGCGGCCGGCGCTATCTTCTCCCACGACCTCGGCGGCGGCCGGCGCTATCTTCCGAGTTCGACTTCGACTCGATCTTCTCCCCGCCTTGCCGCCTCCGGCTCCCCGGCGCGCCTCGCCGCCTCCCGGCTCCCAGGCGCGCCTCGCAAGGTATTAAACTACATTTATCGGCTTTGAAGGATTGAAAGAGATAATGAATAAACTTTTTTGTATGAGATTTCTTGAATAAGGATATGACTTGGGTTATCAGCTAGTTTTTTATTACTGGGTTATGAAGAAAAAAAAAAAAAAAAGCGGTCAATTCTGCCAAAACCGGAAAACCGGCCGAATATTTCGGTCAACAAATTGGACCGAACCGATCACTTTCGATCCGGTTTTCGATCAGAAAAACGGCCAAACCGAATTACCGGTTAACCGAATTTTCGGCCCGATTTTTCGACCGAACCGGTTTGCACAGTCCTATAGAAAAGTCGACCCCTCTTCTTTTCGTTGAAACTTTTAGCGGAGATTGGAGAAGAGCAGAATCCTGTGTAATCTAATCCAATCTCATTAAATCTAACTACATTTGTTTTTTCTATTGTGATTGCTACAGTAAATTCTTGGCGATTCAGCGAAATCGTAAATCCGTTTTTTTTTTATAGAAATTCATCTATTTCTTCGCAAGTAAGGATTCTCCTGGTAATTTGATCTTCTGTTTTGCTTTAGTTATCCGATTTGTTAGCTGTTGAATTGTACACGGTTTCGCGATTGGTAAAACTCCTGTTCTAGATCTCATCTTTTTTAAGAGGGTTTCTGTTTTGTTTTTTGCGTGAAGTTGATCAACCGTTTGTATTAGTTTTGCTTTTCGTAATTTAGAGGGCTTTATTTTTCAATTCATTATTTTGGGTCAATTCTATTGAGATTTTGTTGTTTCGTGGTTTTTTATACACAAAATTAGATATTTCCTCCATGGTTTGTTGTTAGCCACTTGATGTAATCATAATTGAGTCTCTACGTATGCTCGGAAGTTACTTAAAAATCTCCCATATCTTGTAGATGTTTGTCTTACTGCACCATGTGTTATATTTTTATTTTTGATCCTTACGGAATTCAGTTTTTGTAGATATGCAGAGCCAACTTGTTTGCAGCGGGTGTAGAACGGTGCTTCTTTACCCTATGGGAGCTACTAATGTTTGTTGTGCAATATGCAATGCGGTGACTGCTGTTCCTCCTGCTGGTAAATCTTGAAATTCACCTATGCAAATATGCTACTTGAACTTTGTCAGAAATCAGAACTTCCTTCATGTGGTGATACTTTTTAGCTAAATAAGCCGCAGGCGCTTATAATATCTTGTTTATCCATTCTAAGCTTCAAGAATGAGTTTAAAAAACCACCAATTAGAAACATTATGATTTATTCCCAAGCATTACTCAACCTAGGAGCATTTTTCACTTCAGAAATGGGTTTTTCCACAATTGGGGCCTTCACTGGTTATTGGTTATTTGTGTAATTCTTTCCCTATAACATTACCCTGTATACCTTCTCGCCTGCTGGAATAATTTCCTAGTTTTTGGCATACTACCTGTAACAAACCGAGAAGAATTCGTCGGATTGTTAAGCATATTTTCTTGTAGATCTTGGTTTGTAGGAGAAGAACACAGAAGTTGAGAGAGAAAGCTAATCGAAAGAAGATAGAAGCTAATCTAGGAAAATAATAACTTGATTCATTTCTTTTGATACCATTTCCAATCCATTACATTCTATTTAAAGACAACTAAAACATAAAGCATATAATAAAAAACATATATCTAAGTAGGATAGATACGTGGAGGATTTATCAGCCACTAAAGCCATTCCCAGCTGGCACCATTTCCTCTGCCTCCTCTTTTTCTACTTGGTCAACATAAAGGAAATTATTCCCACTCAGTACACTCTTCTTCTTTCCCTCTCCACTACCTTCTGTTTCACAAGGGTTGTGACATACCCCCTCTTCGAATCAACCTTGTCCCAAGGTTGGATTTCAGGATGGTATTTCTTCTTCCGGTAATGCTCATCAACCCATGATTTAACTTTAGCTCCTCTCTTGCCTCCATCATTAAATATGACAAACTTTGGGGTAATTCCTCCTTGCTCAAAACTCTGTAATCCCTGCTTCAGTCCATTGGTAGTAACATTAGTGTAGAAAGAGTCCGATGCACACCATTCGAAACAGTTACATATATCCGGCATCTTCTTTCTCTCACTATGGTTGAAAATCTGGAAATACCCCTCGATTCCCAAGTTACAAATACCAGGTTTATAACCAAACTTGTCTCCATAATTTACCAAAAATTTGCCACTGCCAACAACATCTTCTTTCACTGGAGCAGCCTTCGACGCCGACTTCAGCTTTGCAGTAGGGGCAGCCTTTTTCTCAGAAGGCGCGGCAACGGCGTTGGCTTTCGGCGGCGCTTCGTCTTCCTTGATTGGTTCCTCAACGGCCGGAGCCTCCACCTCAGGCTCGACTTCAACTGTCACGTCCTTCGTCTCGACTGCAACGGCTGTTGGCTCTTCCATTGCAATGACTTCTTCGAAGACTTGTTTATCAGTCTCGGCTTCAGCGGTGGCCGGCTCCTCAGCTGGAGCTATTTCTTCCTCAGACTCGGCTTCTTCCTCGGTGCTTTCACTTGCTACGGGAGCTGGCGAGTCCTCCACTTTCTTCTTGGAAAGAGATTTAGGTGGTGTGGAGAAATTGGAGGCTTGGTAGCTGTTTTGTGGAGAAAATGGGTAGGGTTGGTGTGGTGAAGTTTGGGTCGGGTGAATGGGATGAGACGTGGAAAAAACCTGTGGAAAGGTGAAGGTAGGGTTAGGGAATTGAGGGTTTGGGAAAGTGAAAGTGGGGTTTATGAAGTTTAGGTTCTGCAAGTGTGGGTTTGGGTACCAGATTGGAGTTTGGGAGTGTGGAGAAAAAGGATAATGTGGATAGGCCATGCTATTAGCCAGGTTGTTTAAAGCATGAACTAGGGTTTGATATTGAGTGTCCAAGGTATTAAAACCTTGTTGAATCCAATCTGGTGGTTTTGCAGGTCTGTCGCCGGCCGAAGATTCCGGTTTGGGAGGTGCCGGCGTATTCTGTGGTTGCTTGGGCTGATACCCATGGAACTTCTGTCGAAGTGCTTGCCCACTGTCGAAAGATCGCGGCTCTGATACCATTGTAACAACCCGAGAAGAATTCGTCGGATTGTTAAGCATATTTTCTTGTAGATCTTGGTTTGTAGGAGAACACAGAAGTTGAGAGAGAAAGCTAATCGAAAGAAGATAGAAGCTAATCTAGGAAAATAATAACTTGATTCATTTCTTTTGATACCATTTCCAATCCATTACATTCTATTTAAAGACAACTAAAACATAAAGCATATAATAAAAAACATATATCTAAGTAGGATAGATACATGGAGGATTTATCAGCCACTAAAGCCATTCCCAGCTGGCACCATTTCCTCTGCCTCCTCTTTTTCTACTTGGTCAACATAAAGGAAATTATTCCCACTCAGTACTCTCTTCTTCTTTCCCTCTCCACTACCTTCTGTTTCACAAGGGTTGTGACACTACCCCCATGCCACTTTGCTTTCTTCATCACGTAGTAGTAGTTGAAGAGGTCATTAGATGAGCATCTTTGATAGAGAAAGCAGGAAAATGGCAGGGGAATCAGGAAATAATTCTCATCATACGAGATCTAGGCGTGCCAGCCAATAGGATGAATATACAAACCAGTTTGTCCTGTCTGAATGCTTACCGAGAGTTCTTATTTAAAAATTGAAATTCCTAATAATTGAACAAGGAATTAATCAAGGGGACAAAATTTTCATATGCTTTCCTAATCTGAGTGCACATCAAGAGAATAGCATAATCCTCTTGCTCGGTTAAGAGATATTTAGAATACCATATCCAGCATCTCCTAGATGATGTAAATTTTATCTGTTTACGAATCAAGAAAATAATTTCTGTGAGGGCTTTGACAAGCATATATTTGGTTGCTTCTTATTTTCTCTTAACAGTTTACCAAGACTTTAAGCAAGCACATGATTCTATTCCCATGTGCCTCCTTTTGGGTCTATATGTTTCTAGTTAGTTAATTTCACTGAATTTATATTGATATTCACAGGGATGGAAATGGCTCAATTAATTTGTGGAGGCTGCCGAACGTTACTCATGCACGCCCGAGGGGCTGCCAGTGTTAGATGCTCTTGCTGCCACACAGTGAACCTTGTACCTGGTTCCGGTATGTATTTTCTGGATTTTAACTGTATATTGGTGCTTGATCCTTTTATGATTTGGCTTGCAACCATTTCTATCTCTTCTTATTTTGGATTGATTGCATCTGTTCTCAATTTTTAACTGATTGTTGCTGAATACTGGATTTGCAGTGCCACCGCCAGCAACAGCAGTACCTCCACCAGCACCAAATAATATTGCTCATGTCAACTGTGGAAACTGCCATACCATGCTGATGTATCCAGCTGGAGCTCCATCTGTTAAATGTGCAATATGCCATTTCATTACGAATGTTAATGTTAGTTCTGTGCTTTTACCTCTGCGTTTATTCTCCCTTACACTCCCATAATATTTTCTAATGATTTACTTACTTTCTAACCAAAGGAAGTAGTGCAGAGAATGTGATAAAACAATACTACTGGAGAATGAGGAGTCCCTTCTCTCTCCTTATTCTTCGTATACATTGTTTTAAGAAAATACCAATGGGAAAACTGAAGGCTATATCATTAGGGAATTAAGATTTTTTTGTCCTTCTTTATCTTTATTAGTATGTGAGAATTTATTTTCTATGCATGTTACCAGACTAGTTTGCACTACTTATGTGTTTCAAATATATCAGTTTTAAAATGAGATGCAAAATTTGTATGGGAAAGGAGATATGATGATGCATAACTCGATATGTTTATGGTAGTTTCTCTGATTAGTGGCTTCCCAAGGGTGCCGAATGCTGCCAAATTGTCTATATAGGGTGATGTTGAATCAAATATGTTAGAGTAGGTGCGTGTATTTAACATCTCTTCTTATGCAGATTGGCGACGCAAGGGTCCCTATTCCTGTACATAGACATGGTGGGATCTCAACTTCTGCATCAACACCTACTAACCCGGTTAGTTAGTTTCTCCCATTTACTTTCCCCTATTAAGAAAATATGACTTTGCACATTGACAACAAATTAATAAGTTTGTGTCTGTTGCAGCCATCGTCCCATTCTCATAATCAAACAGTCGTCGTGCAGAACCCCATGACTGTTGATGAAAGTGGCAAGTTGGTAAGTCCTTTGACACTAGCCATTCTATCCTATAATCACTTCCTCATTATTTGATATGTTCTGTCTATTGTTGCTTAACTGCAAAAGACAAATGCTGATTTCGTTTATCATCACAGGTGAACAATGTTGTTGTTGGTGTCACTACTTAAGAAATGCATTGGAACAGCACACCCTCCCTAATCAGTTCTGGTCTTCTGTTGTGAATGCCTATTTCTGCTCCTTGTTTGCTTCAAGGTTATAGAGATATCTTGTGCATTTCTGGCTGTAATAATTGTGCATTATCTAGAATTGTTTGTATAGGAGTAAGAGAAGTATGACTTTTTTGTATCTTATGGGTCACTCTCTATAAGTTCTCTCTCTCTCCCTCTCTCCATTTTTTTGCTGTATTATGCTTTTCAAACTATGTACTTTACTGTAAATGTTATGAGATATAGTTGGAATGAAACTTATGTACAAATTAGTACTTTGAATCTTCTTGATTCACCTTTGTGTAAAATATTGTTTAATAATCTTGGTAGATGCTATTTTCTAATCAAGATGCACCTACTTTCCTTGGTAATCTTTAAGATTACTTTTGTCTTTTTCCCAACTACTGAAACTAATTGCATGCAGAATAGCTCTTAGTCAGACTAACCAAAAGGAAATCAACAGGTACTATTTTCTCACTCTCTCTATATATGTGTGAATATTCATTCACTAACATTATATCCACCTGCACAACAGCAATGGCTTCAGAAGGAGGAGAGAACCAAGCACCACCGGCCGTGGCTGCTCCGTCTGCCACCATGAAAGTCGATTTGATCCTCCTGCTGCTGAGAGTGTTAGCATTTCTATCAACACTTGCAGCTACTCTGGTGATGGCGCTCAACAAGCAGACGAAGACGTTTACAGTTGCGACGATTGGAACTGTCCCTCTAAGAGCCACTCTCACTGCCAAGTTTCAACACACTCCTGCATTTGTGTATGATTTATGATCCTTGAATTTATATATTTTTCTGCATAGAGAAGTGTATTAATTGGGATGCTTGAAACAGGTTCTTTGTGATTGTTAATGGCAATGCTACTCTTCACAACTTGCTGATGTTGGTGGTGGGCTTTGTGCCATCAAACTTCAGTTTCAAGGGGCTTGCTCCCTTGGCTATTCCAGTTCTAGACTTGGTATTGTTTATTTAATTATGTAAACCATCCAATTGATTAACCAACCTTGTGGCTTTCTGAATTATTTAGGGTTGTTCAACAACTGGTTTAATTGTAAAAATGGAAGAGCCAATCAATTAACTAACCGTTTGTTTTTCCTAAAAGGGAACTGAAAGAAACGGTTCGATTTTGATCAAAACTTAAAATACGGATGGGTTGACTGAACTAGCCGGTTCATGCCTTCCATTTTTTTGCACTCTCTTGCTTTTTATTCCCTTCGTCTCAATATTTGTGGCTCAATTGATTTCTGATACAGAAATTTAGGAAGTTGTATTATGTGTTGTAGATTATTTGACTTTTTGATAATTTTGGACCACAATTTTTACTTTTTTTTTAAAGTGAGCCACAAATATTAGGACATTCATTTCGAGAAAGTATTCCATAAATAATGGAACGGAGGGAGTAGTAAACAAAAGATTTTTGGTCCGTGTAGCCAAATCAATTTCAAAAACCGATTGGGGTGAACCGATAATGGAATTTTATGAATTTGCATAATTGTAAACCTAATTGATTTTTCCGAAAATTTTGACGGAAGTGATTCAGTTCGCTTAGTGTTGGCCAATTTAGCCGAAGTGTGAACAACCCTAGAGTTATCTAACGTGTAATGAGTTGGGAACTTTTTTTCCTTTTATAGCTGAACGTGGCGGCGGTTTCCGGCGGCACAACTGCGGCGGTGTTCATGGGGCAGCTCGGAAGGGATGGCAATTCCCATGCTAGGTGGAACAAAATTTGCGACAAGTTCGGCAGCTACTGCGACCGCGGCGGCGGGGCCATGGCTGTTTCCTTGGTGGGGCTGTTGCTGATGATCATAATCTGCTCAATTTCCATCATAAGGCTTCGCCATCACTACACCAACAAGCCAGCTCTTCAATCTTCTCTCAATCCTTAATTAATAACTAATGTTGTGGTTTGTGGTCTCATAACGATTTCAATACATGTTTTGAGTTCGAATCATGGTTCGTTTGTAAATTTTTGATGTGATCAAGAAAATAGTTATTGAACATATAGTTAGAAGTCTCAATCATGAAGTCATAATCATAGTCCACAAGTTGTGGTCATAAAGCCATGTAATTAAAGAGAAGTCTCCACCATTAAAAAAAATCGAATAAGTCTACATCACTTTTCAACACTTTTTAATCTATATTACAAAATTGATAGGTTAACTAAATTTGATATATAGTAAATATTTTAGAAAAATGATTGTATATGTCTTTTTGTTATCCCAAGTGCAAACACATATTCCAGATCACATTTTTGGTTCAATGTCAAAAAATCCCATATATTCTCCCAAAAAATTTACTGATAAAGATGATGTTATACCATATAAAAAACAATTTGGCTATAAATGAAGAATATCATGTTTCGTGACATTAAAGTTAGCTTGCCTAATTATACTTTTACAGCTAGTAAAACAATGTATGCTCCATTCTTCCACCCCAAAATAGGAATCTATTATATGCTAGCTCAATAATAAACCAATTTTTTGTTACTGTGCAATTTTCAATTGATTGCAAATTGGCACTGTACAATTTCATATTATTTACGAATCGGCCATCAATTGACACTGTACAATTTCTTATTATTTACAAATTTGCCATTCCTTTTCCAATCAATTTAATTTCTATCAATATTTACTAAATTTCCGTCCAATTATAAATATTATCTTATTTACTAATTTACCATTTCATTATTCACCTCAAATTGAAGGCCATTCATTAAATTGCAAATATAATTTGTTACTGTGCAATTTTCAATTGATTGCAAATTGGCACTGTACAATTTCATATTGTTTACGAATCTGCCATCAATTGACACTGTACAATTTCTTATTATTTACGAATTTGCCATCCCTTTTCCAATCAATTTAATTTCTCTCAATATTTACTAAATTGCCGTCCAATTATAAATATTATCTTATTTACTAATTTACCATTTCATTATTCACCACAAATTGAAGGCCATTCATTAAATTGCAAATATAATTTAATTTCAATTAAATTACATCTTCTTCTTCTTCTTCTTCTTCTTCTTCTTCTTCTTCTTCTTCTTCTTCTTCTTCTTCTTCTTCTTCTTCTTCTTCTTCTTCTTCTTCTTCTTTTTCAACATCCAATTCAATTTAAATTGAATTTCCAAGTTCAATCTAATTGGATTCAACTGCAATTTTAATTTTTTTTGTAAAACCACATATAGATATAAATAGTCCAATTTAAACTCAAATTATAAATGGTCCAACTTTAAAATAATATAATTAGACAATTCAATGTCAATCTAACTCAATCTTTTTAAAAACAAAATTCCGATCCAATTTCTACTCAATTTAATTTAAATTGTAATTTTAGTCTTTTTTTAATTACATATAGATTTAATTAACCTAATCTAATTTCAAATCATACATTGTATCTCAACTTTAAACTAATATCTTTTAAAATAATACATAATTAAATATAAAATCAAAACTTTATAAATGCTGCAAATCATGTTAAATGTCTCCTAATTTATTCCAAAGTTATCCCTTTTTCATTTAAAAAATATTTTCTATTATTTTATAGATATATTCAACCATTGATTTCAATGAATTTGCATTTCAATACAATTTTACATAAAATCGATCCTTTTGACCTTACAAGTTTTAATCCATTTTAATGATATTGTTTTTTCTTCTTTCTCTTTTAATGTATTTTTCGGTCTTAATTATTTGCTCATGTTATTTCTTTTCTATTTACCGCTAATTCTATGTAAAATCGTAAGATTGACAAATTGACAAATATAGTCCAAAATCTTTGTGCGATATTTGTCATCAATTCTTATTTTGAAATATTTTGACCCCAAACTAATTGATTTTGCGATTTTAATCCCACCATTAATTTTTCCGTCAATTCGACCGTTAATTAAAAAAATTAAATCTAAATTCTATGTTTTATGTCAACTAAATTCAATTTTGATGTTTATTCAGTTAAGATCTTGAAGGTGTGGTTGAGGTTGTGTTTGAACCTTTCAGAATCGGATTATGATTGTTTTGCAGTATTATACTCCATCCATTCTGCGATTACTATCATATTTTCCTAATCGGGTTGTCCCGCTATTATTATCCTCTTTTCTAAAATATTAAAAAGTACTCTTAAACAAAAAATGAAGTAGGTCTCTCCTACTTACTATTCATCCCCACATTATCATACTCTCTCTCTCCAAAAATCTATCTCTAACACGATTTTCGTTCCATTTCAAACTCAGAAATTTTTGATTTTAAACTTTTTGGAAACTTTAGATTATTTCTTAAAATACAATATGAAAAAAGAAAAAAAAATTATATATTTGCCCTCATCATAGCGTCATGTTTGATTACTTTCAGAAGACACTTCATGCTATTAATCACTCCTCCGCAGTGGCTTCCTTTGATTTGGTGCATTTCACGTAATAGGTATGTACGGTCCTAAAATATGGGTATTCGATCCTTATGGACTAATGAGAAGCCACCTGTAAATCCTTCGTGCGGTGTGGAAGGTTTTGATCCTTTTGTTCCGGGAGGAATATTTTATCATCATAAATGCTTAATAATTACAGCTTTCTCTTTCTAAAATAAATTGTACTACTTATATTAGCTTTTTTAAGTTCTTTGATAAATTAGCTCCTTAAGTTGGCATAATGTGGAGGTGGTACTACAGTCAGTGCTGATGGAGGAAATAGTAGTGGAGTTCATCATGTTATTACTGAATTTGGATATTGTTTTGCTCTTGGCAAGATCTGTTTTGATAGCTTGACCGACAAAAGCAAGCTTCCAAAAAGGATGAGGAGGGCAAGGTAGAAGATGTTGATAATGAAGAGGGAAAATCAGAGATGAAAAAAAGAAGATAAGGAAATTTATTATGATAGTTAACCTAAGTTTATTGAGTTAGAAGATATTTCATGCGTCTTAATTTTCTAAAAGTAAGATATTTTATTTCTTGGCACCATAACGGCAAAATTCTGTGCGTAGCACGGGTACTGGACTAGTATATATAAAAGCCGAGTGACTTTTTTGGCAATCAATTGCAAATTTTCCGCTATTTACGATTTTGCCATCAATTTCAATTTTCCACTATTTACGATTTTGCTATCAATTTCAATTTTTCCACTATTTACAATTTTGCCATCAATCTCAATTTTTCACTATTTACTATTTTGTCATCAATTTCAATTTACCCACTACTTACAAATTCACCGCCAATTTCAATTTTCCACTATTTATGAATTTGCCACTCAAATTACCCTTTTTCCAAAAAAATAATAATTCAATTTCCACTATTTGCGAATTGCCACCAATTTCAAATTTTCCACTATTTATAAATTTGCCACAAATTTCAAATTTCCACTATTTACGAATTTGCTACTCAAATTTGCATTTTCCCAAAAAAAAATTCAATTTTCCACTATTTAAAGATATTTAAATAGTGTTATTAAATACCCATAATAAGTTATTTTAATTCATATAATTTTCTGAAATTAAATCCACTGAGAAATTATAATTTTGTAAATAACAACTAATCTACTACTATAGAATATTAGTTTTATATATAATTATAAATATATTATTTTAATGATTTTATTTGTAATATGGTTTACTAAAGATAATTATATGTTCATTTTAATAACATATTATTTTATATGTAATGAGCATATGTTTAACGTATATATTAATATATATAAATATTTAATATGATAGCTACTATAAAAATATGTTAATAAAAGATCATATATATATATATATCATCAACTACCATACGCTTGCAGATATCATAGGAGCGATTGCACAGGTTGGCAATGTGGAGATCCGTCCTACACCTAATGGACAAGAGAATAGACTAATCAATATCAAACTTGAAGATACAAAGTATCAATTTTAATTTTAATATTATTAATTTTAGATTTTGTTAAAAAAAAATCTATCAATATATTTCTATTTAATAATGTTGCAATTCATATGTAGGGAGACATCTTTAACTTATACTCTCTGGGAAGATTATGTTGATAAGTTTTTCAGCTTAATGAAAAACCAAACTTTGAATCCCAACATTTTGATTGTCCAATTTTGTAAACCAACCATTTTTAAAGGTTTGCTCAACAAAAATATTTAGGAATTTACACATACTATACAATGATTCATTTAATTGTTTATTGCTATTTATTTTTTAATATTTAAGTAACAGAAAAGTTACCAATGTCTTCTATGCTACGAAATTGCTATTGAATGCTGAGTTAGATGAAGTTGTTCATTTCATAAATAGGTAAATTGTCTCCAAAAAGAATATATACTAAATCGATTTCTATAGAAAATCATTCAAAATGGATTTTGTCTTTTTCAAAAATTTAGACTGAGTTTTCTATTTATAGATTTGTCATAAAGAGTTTATGGATTCTTATATTTTTTGGTGCAATAGGTTTTCAAGAACTATTGTATAAGGTAGATATATGTTTGAACTGTCCATATATATATATATATATATATATATATATATATATATATATATATATATAACTGAGAAAATATTATAACTTCGTTATTAAGTAATGTCATAAAGAGTTTATGGATTCTTATCTTTTTGGTGCAATTAGGTTTTCAAGAACTATTGTATAAGGTAGATCTATATTTGAACTGTCCATAGCTATATATATATATATATATATATATATATATATATATATATATATATATATATATATAACTGAGAAAAATATTATAACTTCGTTATTAAGTAATGTTTTATATCCTTGCATATATTTTTTAAAAGATATTTGCAATTTGTGTATTTTTACATCTAAAACATATGTTGAACTTCTTGGCAAAGATATTGTCATTCTTTGTACATCATGGTAGTCACCATTTTGTCTTTGAATGAGTTTATTAAATTTTCTATACATATAGCAGTTTAATTAGTTTTTCAGTAAGTATGTCTATTTAATTCTTTATTATTTGTTCTAATTTATAAAAAAATGCTGGAAATGACTTGATTCGTGGTAACTCTTATTTTACATTTCAAAAATATTTTATTAAAGATGATCAAATAAAATATTGTCAAAAACAAATAAACTGAATCTAAGAACCACATGTAAAACTTCTTTAACCTTAAAATTAAGATAGATGAAGGTCATCAAAGTCAATACACTTAGGAGGCGTTTGGAATAGCTTTTGTTTCACAACTTATAGCTTAAAGTTGTAGTTTTGGTGTTTGGAAACTCAGCTTTAAACTGCAACTTCTCTATTTTGTACCAATTTTAGAGCTTTTTGATATGTTGTTAATTGACAACTTCAGTAGCTTCTGCTTACAACTTATAACATATTAATTTTTTATACTTACGAGATTGTGCAATTTATTTTTTTATTTATTTTTATTGTTTTGTTTTTAAAGGAGAATATTGAAAGTTTGTGAAATTTTATGTAGTTGGAAGAATTTTCAATTTAACAATTAGTAATTTTATTTTTTATGGTCGCATTTACCCTAGTAAAATCAATGCTCTAATGACCATTTTTTGTGTTTTACATTTGTGTTTCTACCTGAACCCATATAACTTATGACCCAAAAAATACACGTAATATTTAGAAAAAAAATAATCATAAATTTGAAGTCCAAAAAACACTACTTTTTCCAATTAATCTTTAAATCCAACCACAGAAATCAGAAAACATGTGATAATTAAGAATGATCGGATAACCTTGATTTGTTAGAAACATGTTTATTTTATCTCAAGATTAGATTATCATCACAACACAACACAAAATCCGTAATGTGATAACATGTGTTTGGGCAAGAAGCAAGAACACTAGACAAACACTCTGACACCCACTACAGCCCCTAGATTTCTATTCCTAACCACCGTCGAATACTCGAAACCGTCTTTTTCATTCAAGATTCCCATTCGTTTCTTGATTTCAGTTCCATCCTTTTCTTTTTCTTTTGTTTATTAATTTAATTTAAGGAATCCCAAATCCGAGAGGGGGTGGGTTAGGGTGGGTGGTGGATGCCATGCCACCCGGGTTTCTCTCTTACAGATCCAACTTCCTCGTATAATAAGAATTCTTATCCTACACTCCCATTGTTTATTTCTTTCCTTTTTAATTTTCTATTTTGCCCTTTTCTTTTTTTCTTCTAATTGTTGGAGATTATTGAAAAAGTTGCAATCTTTATTATTTATATAAGTGAAGGGCTCAAACGTGCGATTCCGTAGCTGTCGTTGAGGTATTCTTGGGCTTTCACCTTTTCTTGATATTTCTATACTTGTCACCATTACAGAACTGAATATTTAATTTCATGGATAAAAAGAAAAATAGAATAAAATGTCTCCTTTTTGTTTCAAGAATTGGAGAACCAATCGATATCTATATTAAAATTAGGTTTTTCCTATCATTGTGTCTTGTCCCCTCGTTTCACTTTCCAATTAACAAATCCAGCATTCAGGTTTTGATTTTACTTTTACTTTTACCCTTGTGTTTGCTGTGAAGAATTGTTCAATACTGTAATTTCTGGGAAATTGCCTCTACTTTGAATGAGAATATTAGTATTATCAATTTATCATTGAATCTTTTTCTGCTGATTTGGTTTTGTGATATTACGCGGTGAAAATTCTTGGTGTATTGAATGGGGAAATCATAAACAGTTTCTCAGAATTAATCAGAAGGCATTAGGTTGAGGTTTTGCGGTTACAATTTCAGTTTTCCCTTGTGTTTGTAAATATTGTATTAGAAGCTTCGAGATTTTTCTAGGACTGGAATCTGCATTGACTTGTTGAGCTGTAGGTTAATGATTCTGTGAAATTCATTGGATTTTGTTCTGAAAAACATTTCTTGATTGTGTTTTAATTTGTTATCTCAATTAACCTAGGTTTTGATTTGCTGATAATTCTTCGTGTGTGTTGTTTGATTACTCCTATCGCAGTTTGTACATATCTGAACGTATTTTGTATGAGATTCTTATTTTTTTATGGATAACGATTGCAGAAACTATTGGATTTGTATTGTGCCATTCCTTTTTAATCGTAGAAATTTCTTTGTATATATAGATGTATGTTTATGTTGATCTTTGATTGTTCTTCATCAATCCTATAGTCATAAACTCGTGATTTGTCGTAGGGTACTATCTATCGAGGTCTTGTTTTAGTTTCTTATGATTTGGCTTTCTGTATCAGGATTTGATCTGTTTGAGAACTGCTGCGGTTAGACTCTGCAGTTGGAAAGGTTCAACGATCGTATGCTGAAATAATAAGCCAATAGTCATGAAAGTGAAGGTTTGAATTTCTTGTCTATCCATTATGATATGTTGATGCTTGATGTTTTCCACTGTTCTTTTTGCGATTGTTTCGTGGTGTAATCGAGCAATGATCCTAGTTTTCCTTAGTTTGTCTTGTTATAACTCTTGGGAGACATACTAAACATCTTGAGAACTCGTCGTAAATTTGTAATCCGTAAAGCTTGTAAAGCCATGCGTAGCTTATTAACCGCACCATAGTCCTACCCTTTCCTACCCCTTCAATAGAATTTGGACTTGTTATGTCTGGATATCTGTAATCTATATGTTTTCAATCAAACGTCTAAAAAATGTTATGTCGTAGGACAATCTTTCGAGAAAAGGCCAGAAAAATGACGAGAGCCAGGAGTCTCTAGGCAGTCCACGACACCGAAAGGTAAGTTATGATCACAGAGATACTACTATGTTGGCCTTTTATGTTTATACTTATCAATTCATGAAAGCGGTTGTTAATTATAGCTAGTAAACTGGTTGATGCTTCATTCGAGCTTTCTCCATTAATATTTTGTTACCTCTCTTTTTGGAGCAGGTATTGGCAAGATGGGTTCCTGATGAGGCCTGCAGGCCTGTTCTTGACGAAGCACCAATCTTTTATCCAACTGAGGAGGTATATTTTCAACTTCTAAATTGATATTTATTGGGCATTTGATTCGGGTTGGCATTGAGTTAATGTAAAGTTCTTCTTTAGGAGTTCCAAGATACTCTCGGTTATATAGCAAGCATACGTCCCAAAGCCGAGGCTTATGGTATTTGTAAAATCGTGCCACCTCCATCTTGGAAGCCGCCTTGTCCACTTAAAGAAAAGGAAGTGTGGGAAAGAGCAAAATTTTCGACACGGATTCAACAAGTCGACCTCCTTCAGAACAGGGAGCCGATGAGGAAGAAAGCACAAAGAAAGAGGAAAAGGCGGAGGCAGTTCAATACAAGGTCAAGGAGACGGGCTCGTTCAGAAAGTTCGGAGACTAATACGGGTGGCGAAAGTGAAGAAAAGTTCGGTTTCCAGTCAGGATCCGACTTTACACTCGAAGAATTTCAACGATACGCAGAAGAATTTAAAGAATCCTACTTCAGTAAGGACAGTACTGAAGAATCCCTAGCTGAAATTGCAAAAGGTAAAAGGTGGCAGCCCTCGGTTAACGAAATTGAAGGAGAGTATTGGCGGATAATCGAGCAACCTACCGATGAGGTTGAGGTTAGAGAACATGCAATCTTAACCCTTTTCCCCTCGGTCTATTCATGAATTTCATTATGCATGTTATAATTTTCTTGAAATGTGGAATTAGGTATACTATGGAGCTGATTTGGAAACCGGGATGCTTGGGAGCGGATTTCCGAAAGATTCATCATTATTGACAGACTCTAAGACGGGTCAATACGTGACTTCGGGCTGGAATTTGAACAACTTACCTCGTCTCCCTGGTTCTGTTTTGAGTTTCGAAGAGTGCAACATATCCGGTGTAGTTGTACCATGGCTTTATATAGGAATGTGCTTCTCATCATTCTGTTGGGTAAGTTAAACCTATACCTACTATCTATGAGATACTATTTCACCGTATTATGATCGCGTTTTTTTTTTTTTTTTTTTAAAGTATCGAGGGTCCTTTTTAACGATGGTATTTAAAATGGCTGAAATCCATATAACATCACTTCATCTTAAGTCTGTTGTGAAAGATTTGATCTTTACTATTGTTATTGAAGGGGAAGACTAATGTATGAATGATTCTTGTGTTTCTAAAAGCATGTTGAAGATCACCATCTCTACTCGTTGAACTATCTGCACTGGGGATATCCGAAAATGTGGTATGGAGTACCGGGAAGCCATGCTTCGTCGTTGGAGGATTGTATGAGGAAGCAGTTGCCAGACCTATTCGAAGAACAACCCGATTTGCTAAACGCACTTGTAAGTCAATTCGTTTAAAGCTACACCAATATTAGTATGTCTTCTTACTTGTTTCTCAATCTCACGCACATCTAAATTGACATATATGCCTTGATCATCGACCACATGCCATATTCGACCCTCATTATCTTCTTTCTCTGTCTGCTTGTAAATAGGTAACTCAGTTGTCACCATCAGTTCTAAAATCAGAAGGTGTGCCCGTATATCGCGTTGCCCAAAATTCCGGGGAGTTCGTTCTCACCTTCCCGAGAGCCTACCACGCTGGATTCAACTGCGGCTTCAATTGTGCCGAGGCAGTGAATGTGGCCCCAATTGATTGGCTACAGCACGGTCAAAATGCAGTCGAGCTCTACAGCACACAGCTTCACAAGACATCGATATCACACGATAAATTACTCTTCGCTGCAGCCAAGAAGGCAGTACAAGCCTTATGGGAGACCTCTGTTCTAAAGAAAGAAAATCAAGATAATTTAAGATGGAAAAGCTTCTGTGGGGAGGATGGGAGGCTTACACAAGCGATTAAGAGACGGGTTCGTTTTGAGGAGAAGAGAATAGAGCGACTACCGGTGGGAATAAGCTTTGAGAAGATGGAGAAGGATTTTGATGTGAATACAGAAAGGGAATGCTCTTCCTGCTTCTACGACTTGCATCTCTCCGCTGCTCGTTGCAATTGTTCCTCCGATAGCTTTACGTGTCTCAAGCACGCGAATCTTGTGACTTGTTGTGATTCCGATAATAGACTAGTCCTTCTCCGATACACCATTGATGAGTTGAAGACATTGGTTAAGGCTTTGGAAGGCTGCCCTAATGCTTTGCAAATATGGTCATCCAACGGTCATGGAGGCCGTTTTGGTCCAAATGATGGTAAGATGTTTAGGGGCGATTTCATAACTTCAAGCGCTCCATCGATTCCCTCCGTGAAAAATGAATGCACAGAAGAAGTTGGAGTAAGGAACAACAGCTTTCATGTTGAAGCTATAAGTCTTGGATGTGTTGTTGGTGGGAAATTGTGGTGCAACAAGGAAGCCATATTCCCTAAAGGTATGTAAATCAAATATTCTCCTATAACATTTATCTTTGAAAGATTTCGTTCTTATCGATTGTATCTTTATAGGATATAAAAGCCGGGGTATGTTCTTCAATATCAAAAACCCCACGATGCAGAGCAGCTACACATCAGAAGTCATGGATGGTGGGCTTCTAGGCCCCTTATTCAAGGTAATTGCTTTGCTTTGCTTTCATTTATATGAATTTTTCGTGTCAAAATCAAGAAAATGTGTTCCAACTTGAAACACTCGATACCAGGTTAGTCCGGAAGAGCTCCCACACGAGAGCTTTGTGCACGTTTCAGCCCACGAATGCTGGTTAATGGTGTGCAGAAGGCTCAATCAAGAAATACTCTCCCAACAAAGCTTAGGGAAGCAAGGCCTTCCTCCATTGCAGCCACTCGAAACAATCAACGGGCTCGAAATGTTTGGGTTTTTCTCTCAACCCATTATTCAGGTAACCCCCTACTCCTCCATCCTTCAACTCCATCCATATATACCCAATGCTAACTAGAATGCATATACTTAGGCGATTGAAGCGCTCGATCCTCACCACAAATGCTTAGAGTATTGGGAAAACAAGGGTCGTACGAGCAAGCCATTGTCGAGTACAGGTGATAGTTTAGCAGCAGAGAAGAATTCTTTGGAAAGTAGGTCTGATGGAGGGGAGATAACAGATAGTTTTGAGACGGAGATGTTGGGAGAGGAGGAGATAAGGTCAGTTTTCAGAAGGCTGTTGAGGAAGGCTAACCCAGAGGAGATGGAGATAATGCATAGCATATTATGCAAAGGATCAACAAGCCCTTACTGGAGAGTGGCTTTTGAGACATTAACACACGAGATTCAGAGAAATTCAAAATAATAATAATCATAGGATATAAATTTATTTTATAGTTTTAGGTGCCCAATTTTTGTCATTCTTTTGTTAGTTCTTGGCATAATTGCAATGTGCATGCAATTGTTGCACTATTGCATAAGATATAGTTTGTATAGATTAGATGACTGTTTGTTTTGGCCCTAACCTTAGTGGAAATTCTGTCATACAACCCATCACCTGTGGTTTACTCTCTCTCATACAGCCGTGCATTGCACGAAAATAAAATATCTATACATAAAATCATTTACACTTTTCTTTTTTCCCAAATTTCTATGATGATGATGATGATTGATGATGATGTTGAACATTCACAAATCAAGAAAAGTGACCAAACATCATTTCTACTAACATTTGAAATGTATGAACTGACCAATCAAGAAATGCTAATTTCTGGTGTAGCCCTTTACAATCAATACTTCAAATTCAGTCTAAATCCCTAAGAATCTTGAAAAGAAACAACACTAAGTAAAAGTGGAAAGAATCACGAGATCTTACGCCGCCGCTTATCTCGGCCGTAGCCGCCGGCTTTTTCTTGAGGCTGGAGTAATCCTTCCACGGCGCCGGAGCAAGAGGGCCGACTTCGTCGTCGAAGGCGGAGTAGTCAAGAATCTTGTCAATGCCGTGCAGCGCGAAGGCGGCGTTGAGGAATATATCGGCCTGCTTGATCTTCGAGCCGTCGACGGTGAAATTCTCCGGCGAATTGTCGGTGACGACGATGAATTTGGCTGAGAGGAGAGTGGGGAGGTGCGTGTGGTTCGGCAGTTCTTGGAGCTGGGAGAAAGTGAGGCGCTGCGGGACTATGTGGTAGGGGATTAGGAGAGGGTCGAAGTGTACGCCGGCGGCGGAGAGTAGTCCGGAGATGGCGTCGTTGGAGGGGATGAAGATGGTGGCGGTGAGCGGGAAGGCGGAGGGGTCGGCGGAGGAGAGGAGGTTGGCCCACCCGCCGAAGTCGCTGGCGCCGACGAGTGCGTCGACGATGTTGCGGAGCTGGTTTTCTTGAACTGGAGACCGCGGTGGGGCGGAGGAGGGCGGTGGTGATGCGGAGGAGGGTGGTGGTGATGGTGATTGTGTTGGCGGAAATGTAGGGAGAGAGGGTGGTTGGGATGGTGATGGAGACTCCGAGGCGGAGGCGAGGAGGAGGGTGGCGGCGAGAGCCGCCACGAGTAGTCTGACGGAGATGGAAATTGCCATGTGAGAGAGAGAGTGGGTTTCTTGAATTTATTTAGAGATGCTTGTAACTAGCTTTAACTAACATTCCCGCTTCTTATAAAGAAAACAATTCAAGAATTAGGTTTTAAAATATTAGGCTTCATTATATTTTATTGAAGCTTATGCAATTAATAATATAGTGTTCAGGTTATTTGATTAGGTTGAGAAAGCTAACAACTTAACCTAATTACATCACTAATGATGGCGAATGCATGTACGGGTCCAGAAATATGAATTAGGGAATGAGATAGAAAAGAGCCAAATCTACAATCTCCCGCCCTTTGATTCGGGTAATGAGTCGACATTCACAGTCACTTATTGCTGTACAGAAGAAGAAAACAAGTATCTTTGCAAAAAAAACTTAAGTCCCAATCTATGTTGGCTATTGTAACAGATGAAGTTCATAGTTCTAATTCATATTCCTCCATTGACTGAAACTACTACAGTTTGTGGGGATCAACTTTTAGTCCAGTACTTGACATTTCTTTGTCCAGTAAATTTGAAACCTCTGTCTTGCATACTCTATGTAGTCGAAATCAATTTCGTTAACATGGGCCTGGGATCATAAGAAGAAAACACGGTAAATGGTGAGGATGTTGCATCTCAAGAATACTTGATGAGATTGGGAAGTATACCGAGATTAATCCCCATAAGGCCCAATGAAGATGGCTAGCAAGAGTATACTTCTCCACTTCCTCAAGTAACTTCTGCACTTCTACGTCTTTAGGTTGGTTTCCTGCAGCAAAGTTGTGGTACTTCAAGTAATCGGTAGGAATATATTCTTTGAGACGAAAGAAAAGAGGCACAAATTTAGCCATCCAAGGTTATAGGTTACTCGAGCAGTAGAGAAGGGTGATGCAAATAAGAGTTAAAGCTATTCTTTACCCCTATAGAAGAAAATACATCCATTTTGAGACGCATAAAGAACTTTAACTGAAAGATAGACCCGCCATTAGCAATTACTAAATGCAGTACGAAATAAAATAACCTGAAGCAGTCAGATAGATGCGCAAGAATCTTTCACGTTCCAGCAAACCTGCGCAAGAAAAAATGACCAGTAACTTCAGTTACCTAATTGACGAAGGAGGCGGAGAATATATAAATTGGTTTGAAGCAAAGAAGAGCACGCCACCAACCTGGATATTTACTATAGTTCAAAACATGTGGGGTTTCCGTATGATAGTCTGCAGCCATCTCACAAAAATGATTGGCAATGTCAAAGGCAACGGCATTGTAGCTTGCATATTCATAATCCTGTGGACCAACAAAGATAACCGTGATCAGAAGTAAATGACATGAAGCAGAAGCTTGCTGATAATGTAAATTAGACGGGGAAACTTTTTTTTCCTATTATCATTAGTTTAAGATAGTGGGTATTTGTACTTTAAGCTCGTGATTTGTGAACAATCAGGTCAGAGAAAATAAAATCAGAACTAAATGCAAGAACTATATTGATGTCACTGAGCTGATCTTGTTAAATTTAGTTAGTTCAGAAGCTAATTAGCAGTCTTCAGGTGTATTCAGTCACATTCACTATAATTTGACATACTAATGCCTCTAGGATCAGACTTATGTGAAGGTGATTAAATGCGCAGTTGCCTACAGGTTGAAACCGGGGAGGTGGTCAAAACAACAGAAGTAAAGCTCTGCCTGCACTAGTCCGGATACTAAAGAAAAAAGATGAAAGAATTGCCGCCTAAAATCAGGTTTTTACCTGATGAAAACATCTTCAATATTGACACCAGACAACCACAGTCCACTAGGATACCTGTCACCCCATCACTGTCTTATAAGTCACTCAACCACGACAGTCATGTACTAAAAGAAGGGCATATACTTTTCATACTATCGCATCATAAAAACAGAGCTAATTAGAATCTCAAACTAGTTAGCTTATGAGTTCCTTAACTTCAACTGTATATTTCAACTAAGTTGCTCAAAATATGGTACTATGATATTTGCATCTTTAGGACTAGAACTTAAGATTTCAACTTTACTTAAGACATTGTATACATGACGAGGATAGCATGATACTCACAATTATGGTTATTGATCTGGTCTCTTCATCCATCATTATGTTACCATATTGTAAGTCATTGTGGCAGAACCCTACACGTCCGCCACTGCCAGAGAGATTCTTCTCCAGAGCCCATATTTCAGCTTCAAGGACATCTAAGCGGAATTCCTCAGCTTCTTGCGGCAAAGAAATCCGTTTGGCTTCATTAAGCCATTTGCTGAAACATTATGGCATAAAACCTCATGTAAGCACATATAATCACAATCAGCAAACATAAGTTTCCATCAAAAACTTGAAAAAAAAAACAGCACACCGCATTCTATCCCAGAGGAGATTGTTCTTCGGTCCAGGCATATTTAGTTCGTGAAATTCCTTCATTTTAGATGCTATAAGACCAGATATCTCAGGATCACGCAAATCAGCAGCTGTAAGTGTCTGAAAACCAGAGAATTAAACGCAATATGTTACTAAAAAGGTCATTCATTTACTTCCACATTCATATAAACATCAGCAACCGCACAAAGAATCCATTACAACAGCAATTTCATCAAGCTCTAGAATTGTATTTGAAATATTGCCAACTTCATTAAAGCTCTAATTACTGAGAATCTCAACCAGCAAACATAAAGGAGCGTCAGTAAGTGAAAAGGCAAGTACCCGAGCATGAATAAACTCCTCGACGCGGCCATTAGCGAACCGTCCGAGAAGCCGTGGACCCTGACCTTGCTTCGACATGAACTCAAAAGTGCGAATCTCATCCTCCCGATCGAAAAACACATCGACTCCCGCACCATAAATCCTGACCAACACTTTCCTCGATCTCGGCAGTGGCTCCTCGACGCTCGAGCTCCTGATCCACTTAATCTGGTAGACCTCGTTGGTCATGGCTCCTTTGAGCGGCACCACCTGCAGCGCTTCTGGATCGACGATGTCGCGCCACTCCGCCGCCATACGCACGAGGATCTTCCTGGCGTCATCGGGGATGCGAGGCTCCTTGCTGGATCCCATGGGAGGTTGAATCGGAGGAGAAACAGAGGAATTGGGATGGATTTGAACAGTTGGAATGAGTCGAGAATTCCGCCTCTCTAGGGGGAGAGAGGAGAGGCAGGCCTTCGGTATCGCGATGAAGAGTACCGTTGCCACGTGGCGGTGTTTAACCGGAAAAGGGTTCGGCAACGTGGACAGCACGTGACCTGGCCATCTCAACCTTAGCATAGTTTTCAAGCAGCTTCTTTTTCTCGTTAGATTATCTCTCTTGGTGAAACGTCGCACTCTTTTAGTTAAATTTTAATTAGGTCCAAATAAATGTTTGTATCCTGCTAAATACGGTGCATAACCTTGCCTACCTACCTAGATCTGATAATAACGAAAAATAATCTATTTTTTTATTAAACATATGAAATTCCTCTGACACTTGTAAGGATATAGATACACACTAGAGATGACTAGTGAGACTCAGACAACCAAAGTACAATCACCACACCACCACAACACACACAACGCCAATAAGCCCTACAAACTATTATAAGGTAGATCTCACAATCTCGTACACTGAATCGCTCAAGATCTTACAAAGAGAAGAGAAATGATTCGAAGAGAGAATGAAGAGAAAACACTCGGTTGTGCAGTACATCTCGACACACAAACCCTGCGCCTTATATAGCTAGGGTTTAGTAACAGGCTGAACGGATCATGCGGTAACGAACGCGGACAATTCGGCCAACGTAAATGCAACTGGGCCAACTTCAGGTTGGGTCGTTTAGTTACTGGGCTTGGGCACGAGGTGTGTGCAGACTGGGCCTATCAGAATAACATATTCCACCTTAGGCCTAATAGTGGTGTGTCTTCAATCTTGAAGGAAGATTTGTACTTGGACATTTAAGTTGTCATCATCGCCCACTCTCCACATATCAACATCTTTTTCCTGCATACAACAAATACAAACAACAGTAGAAGGAGATACACAGATTCACATAAATAAAGAATTTATCTCAGATCAAGATGTATGGATTTTTTGTGCACTTAAATATTTAGTACCCATATCTGCAGGATTTAGATCTGTGTGAATTTTATCAAGCATAATAATACATTTATCAACTATATACCTTATGAAATGATACATAACATCAATATGCTTGGTTCGATCATAAAACACAGGATTTTTGCACAATTGAATAGCATATTGGCTATCAGAAAACAAGTTCCCATCTTTATGCAAAAAATTAAGTTCTGATAAGAGACCCTTAAGCCAAACAACTTTCTTTAAAGCTTCAGCAACAACCACATATTCTGCCTTCGTGGTAGATAATGCTACAATAGGCTGTAACTGTGATTTCCAACTTATACAAGACCCACAAAAAGTAAACATATATGAGGTAGTAGACTTCCTGTTGTCTCTATCATTAGCATAATTGGAATCCACATATCCAATAAGTTTAGTACCATCAGAACATTTTGAAAATCTCAATCCTACATGCTTAGTAGATTTCAGATATCTAAACAGCCACTTTAAAGCATTCCAGTGAGGCAAATCAGGATTAGACATGTATATGCTTAAACAACTAACAACATAAGCTATATCAGGCATTGTACTTACCATAAGAGATACATCACATACCCTATAACATTTTTTGCATATTAGAAATTTCAGGATCAATCTTAGGGGACTGATCCTTATACTTAATACAACATGAGAAGCAAGAGTTACATTAATAGGTTTTGCAGCAGATACACCAAATTTACTCAAAATCTTATCCACATAAGAAATCTGATTAAGGACAAGAGTACCATGTTTTCTGTCTCTATCAATATTCATACCAAGTATCTTTTTGGCATCCCTCAAATCCTTTATTTCAAAATTATCACTTAGGCACTTTTGAACATATTTAATGGATTTCACACAAGGACCGACAATCATCATATCATCCATATATATTACTCCCTCCGTTCCACTCCATTAGTCCAGTTTTCCTTTTTGGGTCGTTCCACTCCATTAGTTCACTTTCCTTTTTTAACTTAAAATAACACTCTTATATATTCTAGTGGACCCCACTACTTTATACTACTTTACACACAACAAACAACTTTCTTAATCTCCGTGCCAAAAAGAAAGTGGACTAATGGAGTGGAACGGAGGGAGTAAAAAATAAATAGGAATAGATGCAACCTTAGTATAATAGAGACAGTGATCAAAGGAGCTTCTGGTAAAGTTCAAAGAGAGCAACATTGATCAAACTTTTTGTTCCACTGTCTAAGAGATTGTTTCGAACCATACAGGGCCTTGTTCAACAAACACACATGATCAGGTTTGAAAGAATCAATAAAACCTTTAGGCTGTCTCATATAAATCTTCTTATCTAAATCACCATGAAGAAAGCTAGTGATAACTTCCATTTTTTTTAATTCCCAATTAAAATGAGCAACCAATGAAAGTATAATGCGCACAGTAGTCAACTTAACAACAGGAGCAAAGATTTCAGAATAATCTACCCCTCTTTTTGAGTAAAACCCTTAACAACCAACCTAGCCTTATATCTAATAGACTTAGGTTCATGCTTGAGCTTGAAGAGCTACTTACAGTCCACAACAGAACAGGTAGCAGACTTAGGAACAAGGGTCTAAGTATTATTAACATGCAAAGATTTCATCTCAGATTGCGTAGCAGCTAACCATTTATTAGATGAGGCAGATTGAATAGCAACAGAGTAACTAGTTGGTTCATTATCTAAAGACTCACATACATTGAGAGCATGCATAATATAATCATCATACTTAGAAGCTGCATGAATATCTCTTCTAGGCATATCCCTAGATAACATATAATCAGACAGAACAAGATCAGCCACAGTTTCAGTCTCAGAATTATCATGCATTTCACAGTCAGACAACGAACCAAAATTACTACTTGTCTCAGCATTATCAACACTAGTATCAGATTCATAGTCAGAAGTAACAGGTTCAAACAGAAGGGGTTGAGGCTCCACCTTAGAAGGAGTATCATCACAAGAAGAAGAAGAAACAGTAGCGGGCAAACAAGGAAATTCAGATTCATTGAAAACCACATCTCTACTGACTATCACCGTAAAACCAGGTTGACTTCTATCCCATAGTCTATACCCTTTGACCCCATCTGGATAACCTAGAAAGACAGACTTCTTAGATCTAGGATCCAACTTATCACCCTTTTGAAGTACAAAGACAGCACAACCAAACACTCTAAGGTGAGACATGCCTAGGGGTTTTCCTGTGAAGATAGTTTCAGGGCATTGACCCTTAAGGTAGCTAGAAGGTAACCCTATTTATAAGGTAGGTAGCACTCAATGCAACATTACCCCAAAAAATCTTAGACAATCCTGAACTTTCAAGCATACACCTCACTTTATCTAATAAAGTTCCATTCATCCTCTCTACTACCCCATTTTGCTGAGGGTTATAAGGAACTGTCTTATGTCTTCTAATCCTTGACTTAACACACAAGTTGTCAAAAGGAAAGTTACAAACATCAAGGCCATTATCTGTCCTAAGAACCTTAATCCTTTTTCCAATTTGATTTTCAACCTTCACTTTCCAGTCAGAAAATATTTGAAAAACCTCAGACTTTTGTTTTAAAATAAACCAAGTTTTTCTAGAAAAATCATCTATGATAGACAAATAATACCTACAACCACTATGAGTGAGAGTACTAAAGGGATCCCAAACATCAGCATGTATATATTCAAATATATAAGAGGATTTATCAGGTGAGATAGTGACAGGAAAAGAGATTTTATGTTGTTTACCAATCACACATGAATCCCAAAAGACATATCAGAAAGTTTATCATTACCAAAAACACCAGACTTTTTCATAATAGATAGATTCTTAGAACTAGCATGTCCTAGTCTTTGATGTCACAAAACAGTTTTGTCAGGAAATGATGCATTCACATTATATACAGAGGAAATAGGAACAACAGTAAAAGGATACAAATTATTAGTTCTCTTAGCTTTAAACACTACTAAAGAACCCTTTCTAACTTTCATCCTACCATTTCCCCAACTTCCACCGAAACCATCATTTTCTAAGGCAGTAAAAGACAAAAAGTTGCATGCTACCTCAGGCACATATCTAACATCTTTCATAGTATATTCAAAAGCATACTTGAATTTAAGACAAATATCACCAATTCCCAACACAAAACACGTGTGCTTATTGGCAACTATCACATAACCAAAATCACAATTTTCAGTTTAGAAAAGCATTCTTTAAAAGGAAAAACATGATATGCCCTTCTATAATCCATTATCCACTAATTTATCAGTTCAGAATTCACAGTATTCACAGAGGAAAGACTTTGGGATTTAGTGACCATAAAATATTTTCCAAGGATATTATTTTCAGAATCATCACCAAGAATAGCATTGGAAATATTCTTCTGATCACTATTTTGTTTACCTTTCCTAGGTGAAGGACAGTCTTTTTGGTAATGATCATATTCCCCACAATTAAAACATTTTCTACCCTTGGTTCTAGACTTAGATAAAGCCTTTTGGTTGTGTTTCTTCCCCCCTTTATCAGAATTATGGGAAGTACTAGTCCTTTCACTAGTTCTATCCCTCAATTGATAAGATGTACCCTGCTTAGTAATCCTAACATCTATATTGAATCTTAAATCCATCTCCTTACTCTTAAGTGCACTAATAACAGTCTCAATATCTATTTTGTCCCTCTCATACTTAATGGCAGACTGAACATCACTATAGGATTCAGGAATGACATTCAATAAGGCAATAGGAGCATAATTATCAATACTTTTGTCACTAGTTTGTTTAATCAATTGCAACAACTTGTTAAACTCATCTAAGTTCCCATCTATATCCTTAGACATATTAAGTTTAAATTTAGAGAAGCTTTGCAAAAGGTACATCTTAGAGGGTAAAGAGGTTTCTATATATAGTTCATTTAACTTGTACCATGTCTCTTTAGCAGAAGAAAGGTGTTCAACTTTAGTAAGCACAAAGTCAGTCAAGTTCAGAGTAATAGCAGACAAAGCAAGATCATTCATCTCATTATTTTTCTTTTCAGATAAGTCATCTTCATAGGTATGAGTAATAGCAGCAGACACACGTTTTTCAGTTAAAATAGCAGTCATTCTCTTTTTCCACAAATTAAAATCAATATTTCCATTAAAAGTGACAATTCCACTTTAGGAAACCAAGACACACATAATGAAAAATAGTATTGATCCTTAAGGATTGATACCACACAGTTTACAGACAGAGAGAGCCCAGTTCACAATCGCAGGATCAAGTCCTTTGCGCAGGGGGTCACCTTAGTCTATTGTCACAGATTTTAAATCGGACACAACCCTAAGAACGGTTAAAGAGCTGATCTTATTAGATCATAGACACAAAATAACAAAAAAGATTCAGGCTCAGAGAAGCAGTGAAAGCAAGAAAATTCAGAACCACAAAATCAAAAAAGGAATCAGGTTGGTAAATATGAGCAGATAAAATCCCAAAAACCTAACTGCACCAGTTGGCAGATTTTATCAGCAAACAAATCCCAACCCTAGCTGCACCAGTTGGCAGATTCTACAAAATTGAAAAACGCGAGAGGTTAAGCCACTTTACCAGAGCGGGGTTCGGAGGTTTGAACCCCGTTTTACCTGTTTCGAAGAGGACTGCTTCAGATCTAGGGTTACGGTTTTAAACCGTCAGTTCGCGATCGAAGCAGTAAGAGGCGGGGTGGCCGAGCGGTGATGAAACCTGCTCTGATACCACTGTAAGGATTGTATACAGTTTATTACATATGCACACTGGAGATGACCAGTGAGGGTCAGACCACCAAAGTACAACCACCACACCATCACAACACACACAGCGCCAACAAGCCCTACAAACTATTACAAGGTAGATCTCACAATCTCATACACTAAATCGCTCAAGATCTCACAAAGCGAAGAGAAAGGATTCGAAGAGAGAATGAAGAGAAAACACTGAGCTACGCAGTACATCTCGACACGCAAACCCTGCTCCTTATGTAGCTAGGGTTTAGTAACAGGTTAAACGGACACGCGGTAACGAACGCGAACAATTCGATCAACATAAATGCAGCTGGGCCAACTTCAAGTTGGGCCATTTAGTTGCTAGGCTTGGGCACGAGGTGTGTGCAGACTGGGCCTATCAGAATAACAGCCTCAAACTCAAAACTCAAACTTGTGGACTTTGATCAAAATATAAATCACCCGATTCATCACTTAAGCAAACTTTGAATTTTTCTTATGACGAGATAGACTCAACCGTTGTGATCTTAAGTTGTGGAGCCTAAATAAAGGATGGAATGAGTATGAAGGGGAAACGAAACAATTTATGGTATGCAAATCTACAATTTTAAGGAGACACCAAATCTGCAATTACATGGGGTGAATAGCAAGTTTCCAAAAATATATACATAAAATCCGAGATTGTGCCCAGTTATGTATGAAATAATGTCGATCGTAAAGCCGGACTCAAGATCATAACGAAGAGTGGAAATGAAACAAAAGTGATAATTTGACATAATAATATCCGGCATAATGTCAGGGCTGAGATTAGAACTATTTTGCTTTTCTTTCATAATTGTATCGATGGCAACAACCATTATAGAACCCACTCAGTCTCAAGATTCCAAGTTCCACATCATTATTTCATACTAGTAAACTAAATATGATCAAAGTGTACATACATTACAAATTTGTGAGAAACGTGATCTTAAGAAGAGCTGGATGCAAAATCGTCGAGGAGGCGTTCGATTGTCCTCCGCGAGGTGACTTTGTCGATCTCAAACACCCTCATCTCGCTTCGTAGGCCTGCACGAACGACAAGTATCTCACTCGATATTCTCGCACAAACCACAAGACTCAAAGATAGGAAGAAACAAACTAACCTGGTTGATTTAGAGCTCTAAGTGGAAGCTGGGCTTCACTTGAGTTGAGAAACATTAGCAGATTCTTCATGAGATCATATGATTCAGCAGATACCAGAATCTCCCTCTAATTTTGCATCATCAAGAAAAAGACTTAGATATGTAGAAACTATGGAGTTTGCTCATTCCACTAAACCGTACAGCACAAGGACCAAAAGAAGCCAGTATGGCTGAAACAGATACTAAACAATTTCTTGGTGCAATAATGAATTATGTTGCCAGCATCATAAGAATGGATTATAACATTGAAAGTAATATTCACAATTACTGAATAACGGACAAGAGATTGTTCAAACCTTGAATCTCTTCTGAGAATCATAATAGCCAGAAACAACAATTAGTATGCCAAGTTTTTCCAGTTCTGCATTTCAGAGAACACAGAGTATGAGAAATAAGGAGTTATGCAGCATGCGGGGATAAATTCAAGCGAAAACTAAAGAAGTTGCATCTGCGAAACCAATATATGTTAAAAGGTAATGTTTTGGTAGATAAAAAGCTAATATGTGAAAAACAATGAAAATGGTGAAGTTTAACAAGCAAAAAAAATGATCTCATATCTTCTTGATGAAAAGAGTGCAGAATTCCACAATATGATAACAGTAAACCGACACTTCAAGAGAATCAAAAGAAATATTACTTTGGAAATGTATGATTTCCTGAACTGAAGCTGAATCATGGGACAGCAGTTGGGCAACCGACATCCCAATCGAACTCATCCCGAGATTAGGCCCCATCCTTGAGTTGATTGTATTTGGTTTACCTGTTTCGACAAATTTCAAGACCAATGGAAATTAGACACTAGAAATATTACTTATAAATACGCAAGAAAACACAAGCCTCAAGGAATCCAGAAGGCAGATAGTTTTGCAAGAAATGTCACTTTTTCGACGTAGAACGACCCAGCAGCAATTGCCAGTAGAAGAGATAGCATGCAAAACCTGATATGGTCCATTTCTTGAATTCCTTCTGTAAAATATCCTCCACTTTAAGATCATACGAACTATAATATGTGTTTTTCACTGAAACAGAGGCAAAAAATAGAGAAAAGGCAATGTGAGTCAATAACGAGGAACTGACTAGAGGTTCATTAGTTATTTTTCTCACATATTTGGTAAAGCCCTTGGAATCCAAAGCGATCGGCTCCATTGATTAACAAGGTTGCCATGTATTTATCTTTTGAGGTACACTGCGGGCTTGATAAGTTTTCAGTATCAACAAGAATGCCAGCTAACTGCAAGTTGGACAAAAGAAATGACAAAAAGATATTTTTGAAAGACTTGAGATAATAATGCTAAATCCAGAGCACGTATATTCTGTGTTTCAGTTGATAACATCTTTCATTCAAGAAAAAATAAGGTTAGATGATTCAAATGAATTGTGAGTCTACATACCCACTACAAAGTCGAAACATGAGGGTAGCCTCTCCACAGTATAGGGGTATATTCAAAGTTCATTTACAGAAGTAACGAAAGGCTTAATTTAAAATTCTGTTGGTTGTGAGGAATGTCTTTACTGTTTCCATGATATACATGTATTATGATCTTGTTTTCTGCTATGAAGTGCCTATATATATATATATATATATGAAGTGGTTCCCGTGTGAACAGCCGTTATCGTGTGAACGTGTGAAAACTGCACTTTAAAGACAAACTTATTGCACTTTCAAGGTAAATATACTGCACTTTAATACTACACTTTACGTGTTGCACTTAAAGACAAATGTACTGCACTTTAAAATGCAATATCTTTGCCTTTAAAGTACAGTACATTTGTCTTTAAAGTGCAGTGTTCACACGTTCACACGATAATAGACTGTTCACATTTGAACCTCCTCATATATATATATATATATATGGATGAATGCAATTAAGAATTGATGAATCAGTACCAGAATTCTACTAAATCCTCGCCCAGCCAATATCTCAGGTGAAGCCGTTGCAAGGTTTTCAGCAATTACAGTACAGCATGATACATCCTGAAATTAAAAGCAAAGTACAAAATTATTTAAATGTTTTTTTTTTTCATTACAGAACAGGAAAAATGTATAGGTGACGAAAATTAAGAATGAGAATGCATAGTAATATGTATTTTATTATGTATTCAACACGAGATTAAATGATACTCCTGAGTCTAACTTCTGATATCAGAGGGATTGAAGCGAATAACAAATAGAAAATCTGGCCGTGCTGTAAACAGATTACCTCGCGCACAGTGACAGTATGAACCCAAGAATATGTATCAGACTGCACAGAAGGTTGAATAGTGTCAGATTATATTTAGCATACAGATATTAAGCGTATTAACATGGAACACGATAAAGTCGGGGTCAACCTTTGTGCAGTGGAACACTTCAACTATCGAGTCTCTGAGTGCCTGCTTCAATAAATAAGCTTGTCATTTCAGAAGTTGGGAGCAAAACCAACAACTTGACATACAAGTATTTAATATTTTACCTCTTGTTCAGATGGGATCTTATCACAGTTGACTAAAACCAGTTTTAGACTTCCAAACAGATCGTAGTAGGTCAAGTCAATCTGGTCGGTGTCATTGGAAAGGAATGAAGAATTAATTCAATTCGGAAACATAAATGACCATTTGAGAAGGAGAATCAAGCAGCCAGTTAACATGGAACTGCATTAGCAAAATATAGTGAACAAGAACATCTAGTTCTGATAGGGAGAACGAGAAGCACGCTGAATGAATCGAAGAACATATACATTCCAAAGACTTCAAATCAAGACTAGGAGGTTCACAAATAGCAGATAAGAGCTAGTTTATATTTTCAAGATACTGAAATGGTAAAGTACCTCATCAATAAAGATCAAGGAAGACAGATCAATACGGCACGAATCAAGGAGCCACTGAACATTAGCATGTGAATCTAAGTCGGCCCTCTTCATGTTAATAACAGGAACAGTGCAAAAGTGTTTGCTCTTGATAGTCTGATCGAGATAAAAAGCATACATGATCGTCGAAGCCACTGATCCCACATCTGCAAAACACAATGTTAGGTTATGAAAAATCACCTTAATAGTAAATTTAACTACTATTGTTTTCTTGTAGTTTACGGTAGAAAACAGAGCCAAGACCCTTCCTATTTTAAAAATTATGAAATCACCTGCAACATCTGGCCCAATCACAGCATGGAGGAACCTTCCGGGAACACCGGCATTCACATCATCCCTCCTAGCCTTGAGGTACTTGTTTAGCTTGTGAACACTCGCACATGATTCGACAACTTCCATTCGTTGTGAAGGCCCTTGATAGAATAATGCTGCGGATGGAGGAAGAGGCACATTAGAAATATCCATTTGCCTCTCACTCACACGATATGAAGTTTCGAGCGAAGTGCTCATGGAGGCAACTTGAGCGGCTAGCTCCTTTCCTTCACTAGAATCTGTACTTGGAATGGTTAGTGGTTCAGTCAGAACATCGGAGGGTGAGGAAGTCTTTGACCACCGTCCGGACGATGACCTGCCAATAGGTTCAAGAACAATGTCCAAGGGTGAGTTTTTAGGACTATCACTAGCTTCTTCAGTTATAGTGTCAACGATATTTCTCGATCCACGATCTCCGATATCCGAGGTTGATCTATAACTGTTTTTCCTAGCCAAGTTTCCTTGAAAGTCAATGGTGCTGCCCTTCTTCACAAATGCTGCTTCACTTCTTCGCATCCCATCGAAGAACGGGTCATCACGAGTACGACGATATGCTTCCTGCAGTGCCAAGAGAGAATAAAGGATTACAAACCAATACGGCTAAAAGAATCATATTAAACTCTTGACTGAAAGTATTATGGTTAATAATGTGAAAAACCATAATTTCATACCATTACAATCATAAAAATGCAAAGACTGAAAAAACAAAATCATAACTACATGGTTTAAGTCATCAATCATTCCATACAGAGATTATGATTCAACGGCTAAAAGAATCATACTAAACTCTTGATTGAAGTATTATGGTCAATAATGAAAAGCCACCATGTGAAAAACCATAATTTCATACCATTACAATAGTAAAAATGCAAATACAGCAAAAATTAAGTCAACAATATTTCCATAAAGAATTATGATTCAACTGTATCACATCATTGGAAGAGAAGCCTAATCAGTTAGGCTGAAAATATGATCAGGGACATGACGATATCATGGCATCTTTCACTTCACTAAAGAGCAAATAGGCATCTTTACCTTGTAACTCCATAGCTACATCAACCAGAAATTATCCACATACATCACACAATTGACTCTTCCCATTATTGACATACCAACCAAAACTACATGACTACGTAATGTTATGGTCTCTGTTTTGTCTCCATCCCTCGAAACCCCTTTAGGTGCCCATTGTTATTTGGTACATCCCATCTACACACTTTACACCACTTCAAATCCATCACAAACATTCAAATTCAATTCATCTCACATCATCAAAGCCTGCACCAGATAATGTATACCTTATATATTCACAATAATATCCTAAGCAAATATCATTCTAAAATTACAAATTCATAGCCTAAACGTTGAGCAAAATTGACGATTTACCCTTTGATTCGAGTCCACTGCATTGGAGGCGGCGGCGGGCTTCATCCCAGCAGCGATGACAGGCCTCAAGAATTAGCCTCCTGCGTGTGAAAAGGGGATAATGATTTGAGAACGACAAAAGGGAAAAGAAAAGAACGCAAAAACCGAAGCTTTGTACAGTAAACATAGTGAAATCCGCCATTGGAGCACATTCTTTGACTTATTGACAAAACCCATTCGGCAGAAAAATTCAAGCGAACAACAACAGGTAATTAAATTACAAAACCCTATTTCCAAAGTGTATGTCGGGAAAATACTAGAACTCTACAACAATCTTGCTCCAGAAACAAGTCTCTTCTGAAACTTTCTCAACTTTAAATACGAGCAATTGCATCTACAGAAAAAGGGCGCAAGATAAACCTGTCAAGAAAGAAACCCATCATCCGCCGGTGGGCGCCGAGAGTTCGTCGGCGGACCATCACCGCATGCGGCGGAAACAGAGGTAAGTTCTCCGCCAGCTCAACTTTTTCCCTTTTTTTGAAATATCTTATTTCGATTCCTAGATACTGCACTTAGAAAGATTCAATTATCATAATCTCCTCTTATAATCACAAAGAAAAGGCAATTTTTAGTGTTCGAAAATCAACAAATTTGATATTTGAACGAGCTTCTTTTGCTACGCTGTACCTACAGCATGTCAGCGTCGGACCACCTCTTTCAAAATATTTTTAACGTTAATGTTTAAATAATTAAAAAAATATATAAATAAGTTTCAATACCAAAAAATATTTAAAAAAGTTTAAATAGAAAAATCATCTTTATTCATTATCTATTACTATGATATTATGATTATGTATTTCATAAATCTTTATTCTATTAATCAAATGCATTGAATGTCGTAATCTCATGACCAAATTATATTATAATGATGCGATTTATGCTATTTTGGACATAATATTTTAAATTAAATATGACAGCACTATAACACGTCGTTTCATATATTATTAGAGAATCTTTGAGGATCTATTTTAAAGTATGATATTTTGAATTTTATCAAATTTTAGAAGCATAGCTACTTGCATGACCTCGTGAAGGTTTATTTTTAGATTATATATTTGTATTTGTATAATGAATTAATGATACTGTCATAAAATAATTAAGTAATATAATGAAAGATAACAAGTAGATAGATTATATAATGATGGGGATTCCGTTTTGTATGTCTCTCTATTTTTCAATTCATTAACAAAAGAAAAATATTTCACCAACTTATACAAGTAAGTGCATTTAATCACAATTATGTATGTAATAACGTCTATAAGTAATCTTCCCCTCCCATTCTCCCAACATCACTTGCTCAATTAGGCGCTATGATCACACAATGCATTCGCTTAAGTAGATGGATCTTCGAGTCGAGTGGCACATAAGGAGCGAAGCATGTCGTAAATAATTACTCTTTGTTAACTCGGTTTTCATATATCACGAGTGTTTATGTTATTTCATTTGTCTATTGGCTTTTTATTTTATTTTTTTATGATGAGAGTAACCTGCAATCACTATGGAAGTGAACTCCATTTATATACTCTAATCTCCGAACAACATAGCAGGGGACTAACCACCTACGGTGACATAGATAACATGGTGGCTTGAAATGTTTATGAAGTATTGTTGATAAATTTAGTAATGTAAATGTAGTAAATGTAATTAATTATGTATGAAAAAGAGAGTGATTAGATGTGCCTGGCTCCCTGTATGCCACTCGGTGGCACTAATTCGATTGACGAATTTGTTGAGTCGAGTGGCGTACAAGGAGTCGAGCACGTCTTAAATATTCCTTCTCTTTTAACTCTTCAAATCTCTACTACTACAAAACTTGTCAAATAGTCCCTTCTCTGTTATTCTTGTTACTCAAATGGACCGCTGCAATTATTGAGCAACTTTTTTCATGATTAAAATTTATAAATTTAATTTCTTAATTATTTAACTAAACAGAACAAAAGAAAATGAATATAAAATTTAGGTCATATAATAGTGATGTTTATTGAACTAAAAATAAAAATATGTACATATCGTAACAGGATTATAGACTCCAAACCCAATAACAAATAACAATAGCCCAGCCCAATCTAAGAAGATTCTAGTCCAAAAATCAACGGGCCCCTACATGATAGAAGGAACACAATCTTTTTATTTTAGTAAAATGGTCTCTAATATTTGTTAGTTTGAATAAATTGGTTCATAATCTTTTTATAGTTTATTGGTCCTTAGTAGTATTTGCTAGTTTGGAGTCATTTTGTTAAATTTTAAGTTAGTCAACTGTTAGTCATAGAGGTATTTACGAATAAAAGTTTCAGGGACCAATTTATCCAAATTTTAAATTAAATTTTAACTTTTTTTAAAAATTATAATTTTACAAAAATAATTTATATTAAAATAAAATTAACTTTTCAAATAAAAAAAATTTCAAATAAAATTTTTGTAACGAGAAAAACTAATTAAATAACTTAAATAGAAAATTAATTAAAAAAATTAACTAAATTTAGATTAACTAATAGTTTTAGGGACCAATTCATCAATTTTTAAATTAGTTTTTAATTTTTTTTCAAATAATTTTTTGAATTAACTTTTTATCAAATTTTTTGTACTTATAAAAATTTAATTTAAATAAAAAATTAACTATAATTTTGTGTCTCACGGTGGAGGAGAGAAGCGGGTCGACCAACGGTTGGAGAAAGTGTTATGTTCATCGAGGTCGAAGATGTCGTTGGAGAAGAGTGAGTGGACAACTAGGAGGTGGGAAAGATAGCCGAAAAATATGGAGGATAATATAGATGAAGGACTAGGAGAGGATGGTGTAAGGCGAATGTGGCGAAGTTGCGGAGTTTGTTGTTGTTGTGGTGGACATCACCTTGATACGGCGAAGAAGGGATTTAGTTATTATTTTTTTTAATTAATTTTTTCCGTACCAAAATTTTATTTGATAAAAAAAATAATTTAAAAATCGGATGAATTGATCCTTAAAATTATTATTAGTTAATTTAGATTAAGTTAAATTTTTTATTTTAATTAACTTTTTTATTTAAGTTTTAAGATTAATTTTGTTCGTTTCTTAAAATTTTATTTGAAGAGCAAGATTATAATTTTTAAAAATTTTGAAAAAAAAATTAAAATTTAATTTAAAAATTGAATGAATTGGTCCCTGAAACTTTTATTCCGTAAATACTCATATGACTAACAGTTGACTAATTTAAAATTTAATAGAAGAACCAATTAATTCAAAATAACAAACACTGAGAACTAATAAACTAAAAAAAATATTAGAGATGAATTCATCCAAACTAACAAATACTATGGGTCATTTGTGTCAGTTTCTCTAATGACTAACCAATTTAGGAGTCTATTCAAATTTTATATTCAATGAAAAATTAAAAATCTTGGGAGTGCAAATATATAATTAACATTAGTTTGTACTTTGTAGTAGCTTTTTTTTTTTTTTGACTAACTTCGTTTTAGATAAAATTAACATTAGTTTGTAGTAGCTATTTTCTATTAAATTAAGACCTTTGTTTTTTTTCGGGAATTCACTAAAATCCACTTAAAGGGGCTTGGGATATTGAAATAAAACCCCAAAATAATGGCTTAAAACACTCATTTTTTTTGCCAATGAAGTAAACTTGTCATTTCACATTTGTTAATTCAAACGCAACTGGCAAACCGGCTACAGAATCCTTTGGAATATTTTTCTACTAATTTTTTCCATTTGATGATTCTATTATCATAATTATTTAAGAAAAAAAAACATATGATTATACTGCGATATTTCATATGTAATAAATCGTAAGTTCCATAAGAGCGTGAGTTGTATTAGAAGATATTCAAAAAAAAAATGAATCATTAATTTATGTATTCCACCAACTAAATCACTTTCAATAATTAATTTTACTTTAATGGAAGTATATTTAATATATATATTTAAACGTTTGATTTATACTTAATTTGTTGCTCCTTATCTTCTCGAGGTGATCAACACACACACACAGTTATAAAATATTATCTCGCCTTACTTCAACTACCCGCAATTAAAATATTAACACTTGATTGCTTTGGAAATTAGTCACAATTAAAAATTAGAAACTAAATCATATTTAATTAATTATTTATTTCACATCGACTGCAACAGATCGATCAATTAATGCGTCACTGGAATGAAGAGAAGCAAAAATCTATAATTTGTCCGACAAATTCCAACCATTTATATAATTACTCAAGTGTATTATTAACATCCATGATTTATTAGCATTACTAATCATGTATATAAGTGGTTATATGTTTTTAACTTCTTATAGGTACCTAAAAAAGCACAAAGACTTGTGTATCACACAATATACTCCCTTATATGTCACATTTTATAAGTTGTTGACATGTGACATATGTGACCCACCATAATTGATTTTGATTTAATTATTCAATTAAAATGTATTCTACATGTCAAATGATTTGTGAAGGTGACATATAGTGGAGTATAATTATGTGACACCAAAGTCTGTCCGCTAAAAAAGTGTTGGAGAGTAAATCTCTCATTTTTTTACTGATCAGCACTTAGCTTGATTTCTGTTCTATCACTTCTGTTTAATAACTATTATTTCTATTCGTTATTAAGATTCATTGTGATTTCGTAATCAGGACTATTGATCTATCAAACATGTTCAATAATTGTTTTCATAATCATGATCGAGTAAATCATTCATTTATGATGAGAATTCTATAGTCATGTTCAATAACTATTTTTTTGCTACGATATAAATTCGATAATGATTTCGTGATCAAGGTTGAGGTGACTTATGATCTAATTCAATAGCTATTTATTTGTAGATGCGCAACACTAATTTTTTTTTTTTTAAAAAAAAGACTAAAAAATGAAGGTACGTGTTTTGATCATTTTGACTATGTTAATACAAAATAACTATTTTTGTGTTTTTTTAATTTGAAAGAGTAGTCACATTTAATTTAAAAGATATAACTCTATTTTTAAAATATTATTATTTACTTCTTTGGGTATTTAATTACATGTAAATTGCAGGTTACCCACAAACTACATTTATCAATTATTTCGCGAATTAAAATGAGGGGTGGTGGCCGATTAATCTGGGCCGTCCAACACACGGCGAAGATCAACGATGCTAGCGTAGGTGGCGGGCTACGTCAGACGGTGGCTGGCGGTGGAGCAAGTGTCTCGCGTGCGGATCCATCAACACCAAAAAAAGACTTTTAGCCATCAATTTATTAATTAATTTAACACGACTTTAATCAATAATTATTACTTAAATCTTATAATCAGTCGTAAGCATCGAGGCAGAATTGTTCATTATTAGGGATGAGTCACGACTTCAATCAGTATTTATTTTTAGAAAAATAATATATAGAATTAACAAATAGGATTAAATTATGATTGTGGATCACATGGAAGGATGCTTCTACTTGCGGTTTAATTAGGGTTTGAGAAAAATAATTAAGAGGACAAATTCTGTGTCAGAGAATCCCAGTCTTGAATTTGTTTTCTTGTGGGTATTTTGTTTGAAGCACGAACATGGGCTATGTGCTGTCTCAACCAATTATAAAACACTCCAACCAACTAGGGTTTTATGGGGATGGACCACCACAATCTTTCAAGTACAAGCCCTTTCCTTATCACTATCAAATTCGAATTTCACCAATAATGATAAATCTGAACCCATCATATATAAATCTGAAGCCCTTTCAACAATTATACTTATACTCCTTTCGTTCTATAATTGTTGTCCCATTTCTTTTGTGCACAATAATTTAGGAGAATTGTTGGTTGTGAATCTCTTAAAAAAAGTGCTTGTAATAATTTGCTATTTTAAAAAATGAAATAAAAATTATGAGACAAATAATAAAAAAAAAAGTGGGACAAAAATTATGGAATAAAGAGAGTATATCATAAGTTCAATTTTTTGAATCCTACCGATAAGAATTAATTTAAGTATTTTAAGATATAAGGACCATTACTCTTCACCTAGCATCAAAATTTCTCCTCAAACTATATATGACAAAAATGTTTAAAGTCAATAATTTTTTAAAGTTATTTATACGTACTATTATCTTAATCAAGAGATTAAAAAAGCACTTTACCCACAATTTGCAGCATTCTTAAATTCCCAAGTCCGTGTGTCGAAATACTATTCGTGACGCAACTCTATATGTATATCATATATATATAAATCGTTACTTCCACATGACTGGTACGATCTATTAATAATGATGAAACTTAAATTAATCTCGCACTAAATAATTAACAAAAACAAACATATTTAATTATTCATAATACATAGGCCGAGTAGCTCGAAATTCTGAAATTGGACTATGGAAACAGTTTAGAGGCAGATTAGGTCAATTAATTAATTATCTTGATTCAAATAAAATGTAAAATACAATAATTACGCAATCAAAATTCGCAAGCACCGACATTCAACAACCACCTCTGCATGTGGCCGCTTTATTTTCTCACAGCAACATATATGTGTGTGTACGCACACTGAGAGGTGTGAATCTGTACTATGTGATGTATGTGTATACGTATACATGATTAATAAATTTAATTCATTGTCTATTTTTTATTAGTGGAACATTTCTGGCAAATTGTGGGCAGTTAAAAATGGTTCCTAAATATTAATGTCAGGCAATTATGTAGCAACAATGCATTTCTTATTAGATTAATTTTCCGAAAAAAGGTACACTGACTTATTGATTTTGGAAAAAGATCGTCGAGTCGAGTTACCCTCTACCCATAAAGTAAAAGACATATACATCAAAAGCAAAGTGGATTTTCTGTCCCATTTACGGTGAATCACTCGGTGACCCACCAATCACGCGGTGCCACGCGTTTATTGGTGGACCATGTTACCAGTAAATAAATATTTTATTGGTAAAAATATGGTCCATCAATATACACGTGACACCGCATAATTGATGGGTCATTGAGTGGTCCACCATAAATGGTCAAATGATGCCTGGCGCATCAAAAGAGCCTTTGCTTCACTCGTTCACCATTTGAGTCTACGTATAGACTATATAGTCTTGAATAGCCATTGAGTGACACCATCGGTCGCAAACCTACGTTTGCAACTTGTGGAGACAAATTTATCCACTTCACTTAGTATATTAGTTATGATGAAGAAACATGCTTAATTATTAAGTCTTATTAATCAATATATTGCACATTTAATGCAATTTTCACGTAAACAACTTTAAACACTTATTTCCCACTTCCCGAAATTTTATTTTGAGACAATAAAATAAACAGATTATGTACTATAAATGCAAATCGACCATATGTTACTTCATTTCTATAAAATTAAATATTTTGACATAAAAAATCTGATTAAAAGCAGAGACACCATTCTCAAATTTTGCACAAATCCGAATTAGTATAATTTTATAGTTTATAAATTCTGTTTATTTTTTCCTCCACTAAATTGCAGATTCTTGATTATGAGTCCACTCTAGATTCTTGTAAAAGGACTATTGTTAAATCCGATTTCTAACATATTCTATTTTTTTTAATCTTTTTTTTCTTTAAAGCAATTATTTAAAAGTTAACACGTACAGTAAATATATAGTACTTCCATCCTATCATTAATGGCTCAAGAAAATTTAACACAAAATTGAAAAAAATATTTTGTATGCATAAAACATGGAAATATTAAACAAATTCATAATATTATCTTAGAATATAATTTTAAGTTTGAATTAATTTTAATAAATAACTAAAAAATACTAATAAGTAATATCTAAGTGAGTTGTTTAGTTAGTGTTACCGGCCCCAGGCCGAACGTTTTGAAACGTTCTCCGAGAATTGCGGCTACTTGCCGCCTTCTTACTTTTTCAATTGCTTGTTTTGGGAATTAAAAAATGACTTTTTCAACAATTCTTAAATTAATTTATTCTTTTCAGTTCCTTTTAGTATTAGCTAAACTACAAAAAGCATGGCCCAGTTTAGGGAGATTAGATGGATAGGGATGGTGAAGATTGAAGAACTGAAATACTATAAAATATTAGTCTTTAATTTAACAGAAACAGTTGCTCAGATTTGACCCTTTTTCATGTCTTTATTTCTCCATTAAATTAATCCGAAACATCTCAAAAGCCACTAGTTAGAATACTATTGTTTTGTTTTATTTTTTGAGTTGTTCATTTAATTTGTCTTTTTTTTTAAATAAAAAATAATTACTACATAAACTCTCACTTTTTTCTTTTATGGAGCTTATTCTCTATAACAATCAACCACTCATCTAATCTTCGTGTCGAAAAAAAACAAGACAAGTCAAAACAGACAGAGGAAGCATTAGATTACTACGAAAATTATGAATTTTGTCATGTAATCTTTCATCATGCTTTGAAATGTATTTCATGCACCCCTCTTCTTGTTGAATTTACCGGGTTCAGTGATTTATTATTAGTAACACTATTCAGGTGATCGAAAAAGGACCGCATGCATTATCGGATGCAAGAGGGTGACCCCTCAAGTCATGCATAAAGCCGATTATCATGAATATTTTTGAAAAAAAATAATTCAATCCCAAAAATTCACATTTTTGCCCAACCTTCCAAAATTCGAGACCCCTCTCTCAATCCTAAATCTTTGAATGCGTGAATATACTTTCTGTGGAGAATTAAAACGGATGATTGTTTGTAATGCAATATAAAAATGAAAATAACTAATATTCTCTCCGTCCCAAAGAAAGTGTATTCTTTCTATGGGACCCGAAGATTAAGAAACTTGTATTGTGTGTATATTGTTTGACTTTTAGCTTGTTAATTTTGGTCTACATATTCTTTATTTTTTTAGAAATAAGACACTTTTTATGGAACAGTCTAAAAATAAAAATAAGATGACACTTTCTATTAGACGGAAGGAATACATTACATTTTTGAAAACGGACGGTAAATACATTATATTACAAAAATCGATTTTTTCTTTATAATATTGCATTGTCAACTTATTCACATCTCTCTCTCTCTCTTCTTGGTTGCGTATGAAATAGAGCTGTTGTTTTATGTATCACAAGTCAGCGACTCCTCTCGCTCTCTCTAGAAGACCATTTCATTGTATCTTAATTTCTCTTATTCCCAACTTCGCAAACTAGGTTTCAAGAACTGCGTTTCAATCAAGAACAAGCAAAACAAACAAACAAACAAACAAACTGCATGTTCTTTGCTTCTGTTTGCTGCAAGAATTCAACCCAAGTCAAATGAGTTGAGTATGTGCAGCCACTACTTCGTGAAGAGAATGGAGAATTATCAAGGCGATCTAACCGACATAATCAGAGCCACCGCCGCTACTCCTCCCGCCGAAACCCCCACCTCCACCGCCGCCGTGGCGCAGTGGCAGTTTCCCACCAGCCCGGTTGACTACCCCACTTGCCCGGTCGATGACTTCGGCGACCCGTTCACCCCCCTCGGAGATCCGATGCTCCACGCCGCCGAACCGACCCTGTCCGCCGGATTCTTCCACCACTCCGACATGATCAAAGGCGGAGCTGATCAAAGTGGAGGGTTTGTCGGAAATAGTAATCTTGATGATGAGATGAAGAGGCCTCCGAATATATTTCCGAGGATGATGCAGATCTCTCCCACGGCGAAGATACCAGTCTCAAAGTGTGATTCTCCGGCGGCGGCGGTGGGAGTAAGAGGAGTAAAGGGTGGTGGTGGGCCTCCTATTTTAGTACCGAATGATCATCATCATACCTTGATTTCTCCGAGTAACTCCAAAGGTTGCTTGGTGGAGAACAGTTTGCAGATCTCATCTCCGCGAAATACGGGCATCAGAAGAAGGTGAGATTTTTTTATGAGTAGAATTTTTATTTCTTGAAATGATGATTGAAGGTTTTAATGAGACTGCAAAAACATTGAAATCAACAAGATTTTCATTAATCAAATGTTATTTATTGAGTCTTGGAGCTATTACTCAGTAATTACATCTAGCTTGTGTTTAACTCTGACTATCACATGTTGAGGATCTCAAAAATATATCCCTTTTAATTTTCATCACTTAAAACCCAAACTTTTTAATCAAATTCACAAATTTCTGGCAAAAATTTGAGTCCCATGATGATCTGACTTTTTCTTACATTCTACTGTAATCTGTATCCCACAGGAACAGATCTTTCTGTCAAATTCTCCACCACTTTAGGCTTTTATCGACAAAAAGAAGAATTTGCTTAAAAGGGCACTCATCAATGATTATAAATATTCATTTTTTTTTTCGAATAATAAAATTTATCTGATTTTTCACGCAATGAATTATGATCAGAAAGAGCCAGGCGAAGAAGGTAGTTTGTATACCGGCTCCGGCCCCCGCCGGCAGCCGGTCCAGCGGCGAAGTTGTTCCTTCAGATCTTTGGGCGTGGAGAAAATACGGCCAAAAACCTATTAAGGGCTCGCCTTATCCGAGGTAAGACAAATCGAGATTTACTCAATATACACACCCGTATAATAACTCAAGAAACAGTTTTTTCTTCTTTTCAACTCAAGAAACAATTTGTTCATATAAATGAATGAGAATTGACACCCACGTCTGAATTTTACTTAGATAATATTTAGTAGGAGTGTTTTAGAATCAGAAATTAGTTTAAATTTTAAATAAGATGATTGAATTAGATTTATCGAAATTAAGATTTTGAAATCGTATTTAAAACTTGTGGGGTTTGTTCAGCTCATTGGTGAATGATCTTAAACCCAGACCCCATTCTAAGCTGCAAATGAAACCCTCTTAATTAGGCCATCTAATCGAATCTTGATTTGGAGTTTCTACTAATTTCTATATACCTAATGGAATCATCTTATTGGGGTTCTAATTTAGTCACAAACCCTTGTCCAAAAGATTGCAAGTTTCATAATTTAATTATTACTCCCTCCATTCCGCTTGACTTTTTTTTTGATTGTTCCGCTTGGCTTGTCTTAATTTTTAAAAATTACTACTAATGAAGTCTCATTGCTTTTGGGTACGGAAATTTAGAAAGTGAGTGAATAAGAAAATGTGTGGTATAAAAGTACTCCCTCCGTCCCATTATTAATGTCCCACTTGCCTTTTTTTGTTGTCCCATTATTTATGTCCCATATCAAATAAGGAAATAAATGAGTGGACCACAATCAATCTAAGTAAGTGGACCCCACCCCTTTATACTTTTACACTACAACTTTACACATTTACCTCCACTATCTTAATTACCGTGTCCAGTCCCAATGGGACATAAATAATGGGACGGAGGGAGTATAAAGTAATGGAGTCCATTTATTTAGAGTGGTTGTGGTCCACTCATTTATTTTCATTTATGGAATATGATTTGTTTAGTGAGACACCCCGAAATAAAAAAATGCTTGATTAGTGAAATAAAGGGAGTACTATTCAAACTCCCACTTTTTCTTTGTGGGGCCTACCTCTTTACACACAATCATTCATTCATCTATACACAACCACTTACTCATCTTAATATCATTTGCCGAAAAGAAACAAGACAAGTCGGGTGGGACGGAGGGAATATATGATTATGGAAATATTGCAATAAACTAATCATTAGACAATTATGGTCTAATTTCTGAAAGATTAATGTTTTATTCCTTCTTGATTTTCTTGCATAATTTAGGGGTTACTACAGATGTAGTAGTTCAAAGGGTTGTTCAGCAAGGAAGCAAGTGGAGCGGAGCAGAACCGACCCGAATATGTTAGTAATCACCTATACGTCGGAGCACAACCATCCATGGCCCACTCAACGAAACGCCCTCGCCGGCTCCACAAGATCTCAGCCGTCCAAAACCGCCGCAAAAACCTCCCCGCCGAAATCAACGAACCCGAACGAACCCACCACGGACAATGCAGCCCCATCCTCCGCCGCCGTGAAGGAGGAGGCGGATCAAGAATTCGATAACCACCGGTTCGAGCCGCCCGGCGACGGTGAAGGGTTTCCGTACAAACCCATTTCTCCGGAATCCAATCCCTCCGGCGAAGAGAGCTTCTTCGCCAATCTCGGCGAGATCGAGGCCGACTCGTTAGACTTGCTGTTCACGCAAGGATTTGATGGACGCGACAGCAAGAGTTTGGATCCATTCGGATTCTACGATTGGGGCGGAAGTGGGAGCGGTGGGCCCACCGCTTCCAACGGCGGCGCCGCCGCATCGCATGGCGAATCTGAGAGGGGTACGTGACATGCAGCTTCGTATCACATGGGAAAGTTAATTTACATCTTATTTTTATTCTATTCATAATAATTTTACCCTAGTAATTTTTTTAGTTCTTAACTTTTACCTTAGAATTGTGAATGGGAAAAAAAAGAATTATGAGGTTAAAAAAAAGAGGGATTAAAATTGAGAGAGTGCTGGTTAATTGGGAGCAGTTTGGAATATGGTTGATGGGACAGAAAGGTGAGGAACAGAACGTTTGAACAGTTGATAAAAGTAGATTTATGAGACATCACAGGATTGCTCAATGAAGGGATTATGATTGGGATGGGACTCCAATAGATTAATTATTGCGGTTGCGGTAGCGACTGTCGATTTTCTTCGTGACAAAGAACAATCGATTATAATTTAATATTATATGTTGTGAAGAGTACTCCCTCCCTCTCATAATTCTTGTCCTTTTTTTTTTGACATGGGAATTTAGGAGAGTGATTGATTGTGAGTGAGATGATGGGGCCCTTAAATAAAGTGTGTGTAATAATTTGCTATTTTAGACAAATAGATAAAAATTATGGAATGTATCGAAAAAAATAAGGGACAAGAATTATGGGACGGAAAGAGTATTTTATTATGTAATTAGCAAAAGAATAAGGAGTGGCTATAAAACTTTGGGTTCCTCCCCCTTCTGTTTTGTCAGTATTATTGTACGCGTTTTACTTGCATTGTTATTTTTGTTTGCATTTTTGTTTTGATTGCTTTTTATAGAAGCAATATTATTTCAATTCTTTAGAATTGTGAATATTCTCATAAAATACTTTTAGTTGTTTTAATAATTAGTGATAAGAATATGGGTTATTAGCCTCAAATACAATTTCTTTTGGTCAAATTCTTGTTTTACGCATGAACTTTAAAATCCACATGTAAATACATGAACCTTCAATTTGTTTCAAAGTGGACACAGGTTGAAAATCTAACGAAATTCAATCTGACATGACATTTTTCCAGTGTGACATATATGCACATATAGCAGTTCAGTTAGCATCGAACAAAGTTTAATTTCTTTTATTCTTATAAATAAACAAAATTTATAATTTTCTCATTTTGCACATAAACTTTGAATTTCGTTTAAATTTGCTCATAAACTTAGAATTTCATTTCAATTTATATTTAAATTCATATTTCATTTAATTTTATTATGGGAACAAATGCAATTTTTATGTAGGGTGTGTCGACTTCAAGAATTTGTGAATTTTTATGTGGGGTATATCGAGATTGAATTTGTTCATATTGAGGCAAATAACCCTAAAAATAATGATAGATTGTGTCATTAATACTAATTTCTCAAAATCTGGGAACACCTAAAATGTAATATGAGAATGCGGGGAATAGCGAACCCTACCGTTTTTGTGTTTCTCTTTGTGAATTGAAATGAAATTCTTAGTTTATGTACAAATTTAAATGCAATTCAAAATTCATGTGCAAAATAGGAATAATTACAAAGTTTGTCTATTTACAATAATAAAAAAGGCAAATTGGCACAAATGGTCCCCATTGTTTGCTACTTTGAATGAATTGGTCCCTAATCTTTTTTTTTTTAGTTTATTGGTCCCCAATATTTGCTCATTTGGATAAATTGGTCCTTCTGTTAAATTTTAAGTTAATTAAGTGTTAATCATAGGGGTATTTATGGAATAAAAGTTTGAGGGACAATTTCATCCAATTTTTAAATTAAACTTAAATTTATTTATTTCAATTTTTTTTAAATTCTGATCTTTTTCGGAAAATAAATTAATTTTTCAAATAATTTTTTTTAAAAAATAATTTTTTTCAACTAATTTTTTTTCTTTTTTTTTCAAATATATTCTTTGGTAAACGAAAAAAATTAATTAATAATAATTTTAGGGACCAATTCATCTAAATAATTTTTTGAATTAACTTTTTTTCAAATTTTTTTATTTAAATAAAAATTAAGTAAATTTAAATTAACTAATAATTTTACGTTTGACAGTGAATGAGGAGAGCGGGTCAACACAACGGTTGGGGAATGTGTTATATTCATTATAAAAAAAATGAAAAAAAGTTAATTGAAAAAATAGTTAAAAATTAATTTAAAAATTGGATGAATTGGTCCATAAAACTGGTACTAATAGTTAATTTTTTAATAAATTTTTTCATTACGAATCTTTTTCAAAAATAAATAAATTATTAGATAAAAAAATATTTTTCAAAAAATATTACTCCCTCCGTCCCAAAATTCTTGTCCGCTATTCTATTTTGGGTTGTCCCAAAATTCTTGTCCACTTTCTTTTTTTAGTAAATTATTACACAACTTTTTGTGGGACTCGCAACTTTATACCAATCTACACACAACTAACAACTTTCCTTAAAAACCGTGCAAAAAGCAAATTGGACAAGAATTTTGTGACGGAGGGAGTATAATTTTAAAAAATATCTTTAAAAAAAACGAAAAAAAATTAGTTGAAAAAAATCATTTTTCAAAAAATAATATAATGTTAAAAAATATCTGTGAAAAAAATGAAAAATAAATTTGTTGAAAAAAATTAATTTTAAAAAAATTATTTGAAAAATTAATTTATTTTCTGAAAAATATCATAATTTAAAAAAAAAAGTTTTAAAAAAATCAAGTTTAATTTAAAAATTGGATGAATTGGTCCCTGAAACTTTTATTCCATAAATACCCCTATGATTAATACTTAATTAACTTAAAATTTAACAGAAGGACCAATTTATCCAAATTAGCAAACATTGAGGACCAATAAACTAAAAAAAACGATTATGGACCAATTCATCCAAAGTAGTAAACATTGGGGACCATTTATGCCAATTTGTCAATAAAAAACTTCAGACTTTTAGTTCAATGTTGACTGGACTGCCACATGTGCAAACATATTACGCCGAAAAATGTCATATCAGCTTTGATTTTGTAGAAATTTTTGTCTGTTCGCAATTTGAAATAAATCAAAATTTATATATATACATATAAATTTTAAAGTTCGTATAAAAAAGAGAAATTCATAAAAATTCATACATTTTGAGACAAATGAAAAAAGAATATTTGTGAAATTCATAATTTTAGAATAAAAATGAATAATAAATTATCAGAAAATATAACAAAATTCAAGATTGGTGATGACCCCACACTCCCTCTCAATCCGTTGCTGTCGACATCAATCATCATAGATAATGGTGAAATTGAAAATGTCTAGTTCTTTGTTGTAAGAAATGTTAATCTATCACCATTGAAAATGTCTAGTTCTTTGCTGTGTTCTTAAAACCGGCCCGATTATTAACTAGAAAATTTTTTTTTATCGGTTGAACCGATTGAATCGGTTTAATCGGTGGGTTGACCCGGTGTGATGTCATAAATATATGATTATTAAATTATATAAATACATAGATATTTTAATAATACTAATAAATATTAAAAATGACTTACAAATATATAAAATAAATATAAGCATATTTACGACTCCCAACCGATGTGAGATGAGTGTAAGTAGTTAGATGGAAAAATTTTTGATGAAAAAGAAGAAGAAACCATCCCACATCGAATAGAGAAGAAAACCAAACAGAAAATTAACCTATAAATCCCTCCCTCCTTGTTTTAGTCTACCAACATTAACATAAATGCAATTTAAATTTATTAAGCATTTCTCATTTCTGAAAATATGGTTTTGCTTTCGGTTATCATACTAATTGAAACCGAACATGGATCGGTTATCGGCCAACAGAAAAACCGATCGGTTTTGAATTTCTGAAATCGAACCGATTTCCAACCCTATTTTTTTCAATTTTAATTTTTTTACATTCAAACCGAGTTACTGGCTCACATGTAGTGTAGTTGGTATTTCTACTTCTGCGCAAGTGGTTGATCTTGTGTAAGGTCTTGGGTTCGATTCCCGTTAGAGACGATTTGTAATAAAAATTTCCTTAAAAAAATAATATTCAAACCGAGTTGACCTTGTTCACGGGTACCGGTTCAACCGGTCGAGCCGGCCGGGTCGCACCGGGTCGATAGCCAAAACGAGCCAGTACGTAACCCGACCCGGATTTTTGACCGGGTCCGGGTCAAACCGGTTGAACCGGCCGGACCGGGTTTCAAAACATAGGTTCTTTGTTGTAAGAAATGTTAATCTATTAGAGAGACACGTACAATTAGTTAATTGTTTAAAATTTATTTGTGTGGTAAAAGTGTGTGAGTCATTTCTTTATTTTGAAATTGAATAAGTAAAATAGAACAAATTGAAAAAAAAAATATTAGACAAATACTCCTTCCGTCCCACAATTCTTGTTCCACTTTCCTTTTTGGGCCATCCCACAATTCTTGTTTCATTGCCTAAAATAGAAAATTATTACACACACTTTATTTGAGGGGCCCACATCCCTACTCACAACCAACAACTCTCTTAAAATACCGCGCCGAAAAAATTATGGAACAAGAAAGATGGGACGGAGGGAGTATAATAGAACTGAGAGAGTATTTGTTTTGTTTCACGCATATATTGTACTCGAGCCATATTAATCATGATTATTAAATAATAGTAAAACATTTGGACATAACTAGAATTATAGCTTTGATTGAGCTCAATAAGTTAGGCGTATCAAATGTATCCATCAATAATTAATATGAGAATTTATGCACCTATATGGGCTATGGCAACTCAAGTCATTTCCTACAATAAAAATTCAAGTAAGTCTAAATCGCACTACAACCACAGTATGACCATAAAATGATTTTACTAGTGGATTGCTCCATAAATCATCTTTTCCAATTCCACCTTCTACTCCTCTTTTTAGTCAAAATTTTCATCATTAGTCTGCACCTCTAATGATTTAGGGGTGTTTGCAGTAGCTGTAACTTATTTATAAGTGTTGAAAGTGGCTGAAAGTTGCTGAAGACTGCTGAAAGTAACTTATTTTATAATTTGGAAATGTTTGCAAAAAAAGTGATGAAAGCTGCAATTGAATAATGTGTTTGGAAAATTAGAATGTTAGTAGCTTATTTCACTTTTTAAATAAAAATCTATTATATTTTTAATATTATTAAATTAAAAAAGTATTGTAAATATTCATAAAAATTATATAATCTAAATACTTTATAAATATTTATTATAACTTATTATTATAACTATCATAAAATAGTATAATATTTATCTATTATTATATATTAGTCTATTGATTACAATATAGAATATTAAATATTTCAGAGTAATTAAGAAATTATATATATAATATAATATACAAATATCTATTAAATTTAAAATATTTGAACAAAATAAATATAAAGATTATTGTTTTAATTTTTGGATTATGAGTAATTTTACAATTAATTAATTTTGTTAAGGATAAATTTATCTTAAAAAATAGTATTAGTAATAAGTTGTTGAATATAATTTGCTAATCAATTCTACAAATAATTTGGCATGTGAAAGGATATCAAAGATATATCCAATAATTTGGATATAAATAAAAGATATGTTTTCTAAAATAACCATATTTTCAGAATAACATTTATCAATGCAATCAAAATACTTATGAATCATTTTTTTTCTTATTTTTTTTTAGTTGTGCAGTCGGTACGATATGAGGACTGCTGAAGTCTGTGTACTGAAAAGTCAATTTGTCCAATACTAGTGTTTTTTTGAAAAAAAAATATTATTATCATACCTAATCAATAGTTAATGTACAAAAAAAATCGAAAAAACACATAGTAATTTGTTAAGTATGAAATGTGAAAAAGTTGAGAATTTTATTTTTATTTTTAATATTTATAATTCAACTATACTATGAATGTTAATATGAAATGAATATTTTACAGTTTTAGGTTATTGTAAGTGGCTATTTTCAGTGACACCACCAAATAAAACCTCACAACATCAAAGATTCCAAGTTATAAAAGCATTTAACTATAAATACGAAACTTTCCGTAGCATACGATGTATACAAAACAAAAATTAATAAAAGTTGTGGAAGGAAGATTCGAACAGGTCACACTGATCTGGGTGTTATTAGATGATTAAACAATTAAAATATTACTCCCTCCGTCTCAATATTAATGTCCAATTTGCTTTTTGTACGGTTTTTAAGGAGAATTATTAGTTGTGAGTAGAGATGTATAAAGGTGTGGGTCCTACAAAAAAATTGTGTGTAATAATTTGCTAAAAATGGAATACTGGACATTATATTTGGGACAGCCCAAAATGGAATACTGGACATTATAATTGGGACGGAGTGAGTATTTTATTGTTAAACTATGCCCATCAGATCTCAGTCGTTTGCTATTAGTATCTGTCATTTTCTCTTACTCCCTCCGTCCCATAGAAAGTATCTTATTTTTCTTTTCGAGTCGTCCTACAGAATGTGTCTTGTTTTTTAAAAAGGCAAACAATATGTTGACCAAAATTAACAAGTCAAAAAGTCAAACAATATACACCACACAATTTCATTTTTTTTAATTTCGGTGCCTTATAGAAAAGATACACTTTCTATGGGACGGAGGGAATATTTATTTTTGTCTCATGTAGGCATAATTAATTATTTCTTTCAAACCGGCATTACTCACACGTCGCCCTTAAAGAATTAGTATTACTGTATTTATATGTTCTCGGGTTTTCATTTTTATCTATTATAATAATCAATAAATTACTATTTTAATTATATTCTTACTATTGAATGTTATCAATTTTGGTCTTATATTTATGGTTTCCTTTTGGTTTTGTAGCTTAAAAAATCATCAGCTCTTTGTACTCTGGCTGAGAAATACATACACTATTTTTTCTACGCCTGACAAATTTCGGATTAGTAGCACTAGTACCTAACACTGGAACTGGTAAACACAATAAACCACCGTTAAGGTAGCGGCTGCGAGTTTCACGAATCAAAAAAATAAAAAATAAAAAATAAACCACCGTTAAATCAGACGACTATTTCGCAAGATGAAAAATCAATAACTTTTCAAATTAGAGGAACAAAAATGAAATAGAATACAGGGCTAAAATAAAAAGAATATCGTATTATAGAAACAAAATTGTTATTTACTCTATTATTATATTATATTATATTATATTATATTATATTTATGCATAATGAAAAATTGAGGCACAAAATAAGTAATGATTCTCTAGACCAAAAAGAAATAATTATTCACGTTAAAAAAAAAGGAAAAAGTCATAGAACTTGACCAAATTGAAAATACACCATATTACGACTAAAATTGATATCTACTCTATCGATCATCTTTATGATAATACTACTACTAATAATAAGGTGTGTTTTGTAATTACTTTTTATTTATTTTTGCTTAAAGTTAAAATAAGTTGTTTTTAATCAAAAGTAGATGTTTTTTTTATATTAATATTAAAAAGTAAATATTTATGGTAATTTCGAAAATTATGGTGTTTTAAATACCAAAAATACCTCAATAGATCCTTATGAATTTAAGCATATTTCCTATTTAATTTTAGAGAAGTTAATGTAGAAAATAATTATTTGCCAAATATTATGAATAGTTATGTATAATATTATTATCCAAATATTACGAAATGTTTATGGAGGAGTCCGTGTAGTTAATTTCAGTTAAAGCCGCAATTTATACCGACCTCTCACTTCGACGTGGCGATTTTCTAACCATCTGGTTGCCCATGGCAGTTAATGCGACGCCGCCGTTTTGGCTGTCGTCGAAAATCCTCTCCAGTACCAAACCTTCCGATTCTCTCCACTTTTACCAAAAATCGCATTTCAGCGCGTATACTTGAGCTCGACTTTGCCCAATTACTTTTGATAGATAAGTGCAAATGGAAACTCTTGGATCTCAATTTTGCGTCAAATCAAATACGACAATGAAGCTGAATTTACTGGGACAGTGGGTTTTGAACGGGCGGCGACGCCTGCATCCGTTTTCCGGCGGCCGCACGTTTTCTTCCGTGACCAGGCAGTGGGACGGCGGCGTTTCAATGGTCCAAGGTGCATCCAGAGGCATCGGCCTTGAATTTGTGAGCCCTCTTTTGCATTATCCCATCTCTGATTTTATGGAATTACACTCTTGTGATTTAATGTTGATATGGACCTTGTTAGTTAAATTCAAAGATTTTTCTTTTTTCTTAATTCAGTTTAGTGTAGTGTTTCTCTTTGTATTTGAATTCAATTCGTCTATAATGGCATTGCTTTATCTAATTATTGGATTAACTTGTTGAATTTACCTCAACTTTATTTTCTTGAGAATTGGGTAAAGAAGGATAGATTTCAAAGAATACTCGAATATCTCATGAGAGTTGTGTGCCCAATAATCTTGTCTATTTAACTCCTTTTGATCAGTTGTAGTTTATTCTGTTGGTGTTTCTTTATAGGTTAAGCAATTGTTAGAGAAAAGTAACAAAGGGAATGTAGTGGCAACATGCCGCAATCCTAGTAAGGCAACTGGGCTTCTGGACTTGAAGAATAAGTTTGCTGACCGCTTAGATATTCACCAGCTAGATCTTACAATAGATAGCACAATCGAGGTATCTGCATATAATCGTGTTATTATGTTTATCGTGGATGTGAATGGTCTTTCTATACATACTTTCTTTACTCCATGTCAATAAGAATAAAGCTTCAGTCTTGATATATCTTGTACCACCACAAAATCGATATGGAGATTGTGATTCGTCATATTACAGCATTTTTGCTTCTTACGTTATCATCGAACTAGTTATCGTTTGACCTTATATGGATTTTCAGGGAACAGCAAAATCTGTGAAAGATAAGTATGGCTCTCTGAACCTCCTTGTGAATGCATCTGGCATTCTCTCATTACCAAATGTTCTGCAGCCAGGTAAAGATATTGTCTAGTTGTTTCGGGTTTAGGCGGATGGTGGATTTGAATTTGAAGTTGATTTTCGTCTTACCATGAATTGAGTAGCTTTCTATGTGTTGTTCAGTACAGAGACCACATTGAACAAGGTTGAGAGAGCTTCATTACTTCTCACTTATGAGGCCAATGCTGTTGGTCCCATTCTTGTCATCAAGGTATAATCATTTGAAACATAATAGTCCAACAATTTAGAATTAAATCCTACTACATAACTCCTGCTAGTGTCTTCTGTATTGACTTGGTCCCTTGCAGTGTGACTAGTGATAGCGTAGACACCACCTAGCCACAGTTATTCGGCAAAGAAAAAAATCATAACTTTTCCTATATTGTTATAGCCTTGATTTAGTAGCTTGTAGTTTTAAAACCTTCTCATGATTTGCATGAAAAGCATATGTGGCCTCTGCTCAAGGCCGGAGGAGGCACCGGGACTGAAAGAGACTTTGCGGTTGTTGCCAGTATAAGTGCAAGGGTGGGATCTATAGGTGATAATCGCCTAGGAGGCTGGCATTCTTATCGATCTTCCAAAACTGCCCTTAATCAGTGTATGAAATATCTTTACTTGTGAATTCAAATTCTTAAGATGGGACCGTTGGTTTACCTCACAAAATCCATTCCTTAAACCATGCAGTGACTAAGTGTGTGTCGGTGGAACTCGCACGCAAGAAAGATCCAATTATATGCATTCTGCTGCATCCAGGCACAGTAGATACAGATCTATCAAAACCATTTCAGAAAAATGTTCCAGAAGGCAAACTCTTTACAAAAGAGTATTCTGTCGAAAAGTTACTAGGCATCATTAACGGTGCAAAAGCATCTGACAACGGTAGGTTTTTCGCTTGGGATGGTCAAGAGATCCCATGGTGATACGGAAATACCAAAAATATCAGCCTTTCAGTTTTAGATTGTAGGAAGTGATAGTTAAATGAGAACATCTCTCTGTTTCTATATTATTACTTGAATTCTTAATGTAATAATGTCACTCTTGAAATTACGGGATTAAATAAAGATGCTACTACTATTTAGTCTATATTAGTACCAGCTGCTATGCAGGTTTATTCGACATAACTTCTGCATCGCTTACGCAACTTCAGTGGAGCCTGCAAAACAGAGAAGCACTTCAGAAAAGGGATCTTGCTCAAGAACCTATCTTGAACGCCCGGAAGGTTCTTAACGCCGGCCTTGAGCAAGCTGCTGCAGCCCGGAGCAGCATGCTGCCGAAGGCTTTGCGTCCTTGCCGCTGGCAAAGCCGATGCATGAGGCTGCCTTGATGTCGACGGGGCCACATGGTATCGCGGCATTGGTTGTGTGAGCAGAGGAGTGGATCAGGTAGATGATGAGAAGCAAGGAGAAGTAAGTATTCTTCATTTTTGCTAGTGCGATGATGATGAGAAGTTTGTGGTGGAAGTTGGGATATATATATATAGAGAGAGAGAGGAGGATTGGCTAGCATTGGTTATGGAGTTTGAGCTTCCCAATACCATCTCTTGATGAAATAGATGACAATTTTGCAGGAGTTGTTGGGATTGATGAAAGTTGAGAGGGTCTGTTCAATTTGCATTTCATTTGCCAATACATCAGAAATGCAGAACCGTTTTGTTTGCAAATTCTAGCTGCTCTGCATTTCTGATAACTAAGAACATAATTAGGCCAAATTTTCATCTAATATGATTTTAAATTATACTACTTCAGACCAGTTTGCGTGGATGATTGCAGTTTTTGCAGGCCAATGTTAATTTGCAGTTCACTCATGTTCTTGAATAGCATTGCACCAAATCTTACTAGCTCCTAATTCATCTTAACGTGTGTTTTTATTTATTTGTGTAATTTAAAATGTCTAAAATATATGGCACTAACAAATCTGGCGCTTCGTAGAGTTTGGGCCTGAATTAATTAGTCTTAGTATTGATGAATATTTAAGTTAGGAGAGTGAGTGAGTAGGGTTATTGACTTTGGGCAAGGATTGCGTTCTTGTGTTGTTTTCCTTTCTCTGTTTTTTCAATTGCTGGCATTTGTTGTGGATTCTGCATTTAATTATGGGTTCCTTTCTTATAACAAGTTATTCTTTCTTATCTTCGATATATCATTTATTCTCTTCATCGTCAATGTTCAAACAAACCGATATGTTTTTCCTTTAAAACATCAACATGGTATTCATACAAAAGTGGTTTTTCCACACATTCTAATTTAAAAATCTTAAATATGATTACTAAATCATAGTAAACAATAGTGAAATTTGTACTTCAGTGGATATATCATTAATCTAACACTATATTTAAGAATTTAGAGAATCTGAAGATCCATACATATTAATTTAGACTATGAGAAATTTGGTGAGAACACCTTTTTCTCTGACCGTTTGATTGAGCAAATGGATGATCCATATTTATTTCACTTAAAATTTGGAATTGCACTTTGACTTATAAAAGTTTGAATTAAGTTATTTTTGTAACTTTGAATTAAATATTACTCCCTCCGTCCCGTTTGAAACGACACAATTTCCTTTTCGGGCCGTCCCATTTGAAACGACACACTTCCAAAAAAGGAAAATAATTAGTAACTAATCCATGTACTAATCTACACATTAAAACAATTATAATCTAATCCAAAAGATTTATGTTTACCCACATTTATTGATCCACCGATTGAAAACCCTACAATCTAAAAATCATTCAACAACCTTCTTCATACGCCGCCTCCCTCCCATCTTCGAACTCTTGTTCTTGCTTCCTTCCTTCGACACTTCGCAACCCCTCCGCGATGATGAATCGCGTTCCCTCCGACCATCCTTCCATGAAATCGGAACCTCTGTTGTCCGACCTTCCCTCTGTTGAGAGTGATATGGGCGAAATCGACGGGTTTGTGGTTCCCGAAACCGATCTAGATCCCGCAGATTTACCTCCCCACGGGTCTGAGATCGTTGATTTCTCTCAAGGAGAATACAACTGTGAGGCGTCGGAGATGGTCTTGAAGAATCGTTCGGGTTTTGAAGGAGTTTCAAAACTACAAGAGCCAGATCTTCCCTCTCCGACGGGAATCCAGACAGTGGGTAATGCTCAGGCACTGAGCGGAGAAGCGGATGGCGAAGTAGCAAAAGCGAAGGCGCGAGTTGAGGCTTTCCTCTTCTTAATACCGAAGGAGATGAAGCTGCGGGCGAAGAACGGGACGGCCACCGAAGAAGAAGTCCACAAAATGATACGACGTTATCTGCCTTACTACAAGCATCCGGTGAGATCTTTTCGAATTTGTTTTAATATGATGTTATGGAGGATTTATTAGTAAAGAGTACATTGGGAGATTAGGGATATGGGTATTGAGATGATAAAATTATGCTCACACTTGGTTGTATTGCAATGAAATGATGATTACAACCTACTGATAAAATGATGATAAATTTATGATGACACTTGGTTTTCTGCTTCGATCCATGCTAGTTTGGGGCTGTGACCCTGTAATCTCTTGTTTTTTGGGGCTGTGACTCCTTAATTTGTGGCATGTTGCCTTTAAATCAGCTTGTCTGCTTCGATCCATGCTTGTTTGGGGATTTGACCCTGTTTTCTGCTTGGTTAATTGCTTGATTTATAAGGGTTCATGCTCCCGCACAAGGAGATTTGCTGTAGTAGTTTGTATTCAGTCATTTGAATACAACCTACAAAGGCTGCTCCTTGTGAGATATGCATCTTAGGTAACCTGTTTAGGAAAAAAACAAGATAACTGCATTTCATTTCCAAAAGATATTTACATTTTCATACAGATACTTACATTACCCAAAAGATATTTACAATTTCTTTACAGTAGATACTTATATGACCAAAAAATAAATTTACAACTTTTTATTCATGCTTCCTCTGTCCAGTCATCCACCAACAAACCAAGTCTGTTTCTTAGCTCCACTACATCTGTCAGCATCCCGTTTTCAATCATATATTCTATGCATTCCTGTACCAAACTTTGGGGAACCTCCAGGTTTAGGGGAAGACTTTCTTGCCTTATCAAGTTGTCTTTTTTTAGATGTGGAATCCTGTAACAATTATGCCCTTTCTGCTTCATGATCTCAATCATGCATCCTTGCAGTGATAAGAAAACCTTATTTAAGGTCATAGGAGACAGTTGATCATAGGCAAGACATACTGCATTAACTAACTGATCTACATTGAAACACGCTGTTTCAATTTGAATGCTTTGGATAGCTCTAAAAAATCCAAGATCCAAAACATTAGTATCTGGGGAGTTAGGTGGTTGATGTGTTAGTCTGATGTCAAACCCTTCCAGTGTAGCAGCCTCTCTAAATTGGGGATCACTATCCTTTATATGAGGCTTCACATTATCTTGTTGAATGAAGATAAGTTTGTTATGATTGGCTGGCCATTTTGCTCGAATGGCAGGTAATATCTACGGGAACACTTCAATGAAGATAGTGATCTAAATTGGGGATCACTATCCTTTATATGAATGCTATGGGAACACTTCCATTTGGTCATTGCTTCGAGTATCTTCCCCGGATTTGGCGTTCCATTAGTTGAGTGCTGGAGCAAAAACTGTACGACAAGATTACGATCGGTTGTGGACAGATTTTTACCCGTCATTGCTTCGAATTCGTAATGCTTTTGACTGCCACCTTTTCTTTATGATTTCGGCTAGAATTTCAGAGATTGTATAACAATTATGTAAGGCTCCAGACGCCATTTAATAGGAAGAAATGGCGCCGTTTATCTCCTTTATTTGCCGCCTAATAATCGAATTTTAGTTTTGTGCAGTACTTCATTTTTTAATTGCCGCCACTTTTTGGGGTTTAATAACCAACATAAACAAATTTATTCAATTATTCAATAACAAGGAAATTTTAAAATAAACGTGGGACCCATTACATTCCATTTAAATTTTAAGTTGAAAAGTCAACAAAGGTGGCTAAGATTGATTAACAACTAAACACAACACTCCTAAATAACCGTGCCCGTTTGAAATGTGTCGTTTCAAACGGGACGGAGGGAGTATAATTTTTCATCTCCTACATATGTGTTGTGATTCATAGCTTCCACTTTAGTTTCGATTTTCTATTGAAGTTCTTTCCATCCTTTTATTGCCGTCGATTTTATTGAAGTTCTTTTTATCTTTTTTTGTTCCTTTTGTATTAATTTCGAGATTGACACTTATTATAACAAAAAACATGCAGATTAATACCAAAAAAAAACGTGTAGTAAAACTAAATTAATTGTGAATAATTTTAATATTACACAACAACTAAACTATTAAATGATAATATAACATTGCATATTAATTCAAAAAATGTGTTATAAAATTGAATTAATTGAGCATAATTTCAATATTACACAAACAAACTGAACTAATTAAAGGAAAAGTGTAATAGTGCAGATTAATACTCAAGCACGTGCACTAAAATTCAATTAATTGTGCATAATTTCAGGCCAGAATTAATCTGCATATGAATAGGTTTACTTGAGTGAAATTGGGATTCGCCGATCTTTGTAGTTTCGCTAGAATTTCTTCGTCCGAACCATGTTTACCTAAGGGAAATTGGAATTGTTGGATCTTCTCCTCATTTAGCATAATTGTTTATACGAGAAAATTATTTATTTCTCAATTGCGCAACCATTCAATCTCGAAGAGAGTAACACTAAATCTCTATCGAAAAATTGCACAAATCATAACAGTTGTGTAATAGTGCAAAAAAAAAAAAAAGTGCAAAAAAAAGAGACATAATTGTGCAATTAATTAATACTAACATATAATGCGCAAAAAAAAAACTTGTAATAGTGCAAATAAAATTGGAAAATAGTGTATTAGAAATTGATTTAACTATGCATATTTTACTTAATAATTGAACAACCACAACTTTGCAAAACAGTGTCATATTGCAAAAAAAAAAACACCAAAATGTGCATAAAAAAAGGAACAACTGTGCAAACTTCACTTAATACTAAAACAAAAAAATCACAAAATCGTGTAGTTGTATAACTTTTTAAAACCACATTCAAACCTATAATCTATATAGAATTTCATAGTAATAGTTTATACTCGATAGCCAAAAAAATTTAGAGAAATGTGCATTTTTACAAACCAAAACGTGCAGTAATTGGACGGACAAATTAAGATCTATAAATGAATAATATTGAAAATTACTCTTATAAACGCCCTAAAAACATAACAAGATCTATACGATTACAATAATTGGACGGACAAATTTTGATCATCCCTAAAACAATTTAGAGAAATTGGACGGACAAATTAAGATCATCCCTAAAACGTGCAGTTTTAACAACAGAAAAAATGAATAATATTGAAAATTACTCTTATAAACGCCCTAAAAATATAACAAGATCTATACGATTACAATAATTGGACGGACAAATTAAGATCATCCCTAAAACAATTTAGAGAAATCGGATTCGGGAAAAATAATATTGTAGACAAGAACAAATCCAAAAAACAACCCCATCAAATGAAACAAGATTCGGGAAAAATTAAACCATTCGTCAATTAAAACATTTCGGTTCGTCAATTAAGAGTTCATGAATAAATTAGATGTGGGTGTTTCATAATCTTATGGAAAATCAATATTTTTTTGCCGAAATAAAAACACTTAACGATTAAAGCTGTGAATTATTGGTGGGTTCCGGCTAAAAGAACGAGTTATGGGTGAATTGGTTTTGGTGGAGTTATGGAGATGGATTGTGGAACCCCTAATGAGCGGAAGGAAGAAAATCAGCGAAATAAAGTGAAAATGGAATATGAATAATTTAGGGTAGATTATAATTATTTAAGTATAAGGATTTTACTCATATACCATTTGTGTAAATTTTTATTACTTGCATTTTAGAAAAAAAAAATTATAAAAATAAATCTGGATTATCAATTTTTATGATGTAAAGGATGACAAATGTTCATATTTGCAATAACACAACCACAGTCGAACTTATCCGCGTCAAAAGAATGTATTCTTTAATTTGTGCTAATTACGATTAAGACACAATTTTTTTTTTTGATTCATGGAACCCGCAGCCGCTACCTTCGGTGCGCGCCTGCAAACCACACAGGAGGATTCAACCACCCTTAATGTGACAGGGTGACAGGCAACACCTAGCGGTCTTGGCCACACAGGAGGATTCAACCACCCTTAATGTGACAGGGTGACAGGCAACACCTAGCGGTCTTGGTGGAAATTGAACCCAGGACCTATCGGTCCCGGGCCACCCACCTCGACCGCTAGGCCATCCCATGGGGACAACAAAATTTGAGTTTTAACTTATATAATCTTGTTAAATAACTTTTTTTTGAAAAAGAAAAGATAAAGTAACTGCTCTAAATTAAACTGCCTCCAAACCGTTTCTACATTCGTCTGGTTAATTCAAATTCCTCCATTTCCCTCTCCAAATCTCATCAATGGCGTCCACCACACCAAAAACTCTCCTCCTCCAATTTCTAACCCTAATTTCCTTAATCTCAGTCCCCACCACATTCCCAGCAACAGTAGTCGAAGATCTCAACAACCTCAAACCCCCTCCCGACTTCAACACCACACTCACAAACAACTGTCGCGCCAACCCTTCTCTCCGCTACTGCAAATCCACCCCCTTTGATCTCCCCCAAATCTTCAAATTCACCATCGTCGCCTCCCATCTCTGCAAGATCTCAAAAAACCCTAATTGCGTCGAAACTTTCCCCAAAATCGATCTTCGCAGCAACCCCAAAATCGCTCCTCTTTACCTATCCTTCACATTTTTCTGGGTATACTGCCCCTTAACTATTCTCTCCATCGATTTATCGAATAACTCTTTGGACGGGGATTTTCCTATTGATATTCTTCATTGCTCCCAAATTAGGGTTCTTGATTTGAGCCTTAATAATTTCTCCGGCGAAATTCCGGTGGAGAAGCTTTCGTCTATGAAGAATCTCACTTTCCTTAACCTCTCTTATAATGATTTCTCCGAGTGTGGATTATCCGAAGTTAGATTCTTCGAGCGGTTTAATTCTTCGAGTTTTCTTCATTCCGGTGTTTTTCCCGATCATGGAGTTTTGAGGATCAAGAAATTAGGGTTTTTAGTTTTCTCGGTGGCGATTTTGGGTTTGTTTGGATGGATATGCTTTTGTAACGAGAGAAACAAATTTACGCCGTCGATTCTCGAAGAAGCTAGCGGTGGATTTTCAAAGAAGAATTTGGTTATAAGAAGTGGTAAAATTAGGGTTTATAGAGGGGTCTTGAGGGATGAGAGAGAAGTGAGGATTGAAGTTTATTTGGAGGAGATGAAGAGAGAGAAACGGAGGAGATTCGTCAACCAATCGAAGATTCTTGTTCAATTGGATCATGGAAACATCGTACGTGTGCTAGGTTGGTGTGATAGTCGTAGGTTTATGGCGGTTGTTAGTGAATGGAACGACGGCGAGGATATGTACACGTGGTTGAAAGCGTCGAATCCGCCGTGGAAGAAGAGGGTGGAAGTGATTTTAGCGGTTGGTGGTGGGGTTCGTTACTTGCATGAAGAGTGGCCGGAAGTAGGGTACAACCTTAAAACGAGGAACGTACTACTGTCGGAAAAGGGAGTGCCCATCATATCAAGATTCGAATTTGATGATCATGATCATCGTAGTAGTTCAAAAAGTAAGTCGAATTAAATTCTCTTTGAGAAATTTGTGATGAATGATGATTATCAATGATTTTTTTTTAAAAAACAAATCAATTAGGGCATGATTTAAATTTAAATATACCTAATTAAACATGATATCTCTATGTTAATAAATTGAGAATAAGACGGATGTTCCAAATGATCGATAGGGTTTCTTTTTGGAATGATGTAGAAGTAATAAGATTCTGAATTTTTGTGTGTACGGTAGTTTGGAAACCATAACCTAGAAACCTTCTGTTTATCTAATTTTGACCCTCATCAAATTGAAAATTTATATTTGTGATATGAACACATTATATACCGTCATGAATTAATTACCCTCAAATTCAAAATAAATCTTTATAAAATCACTTTAAAAATGTTTGTGCAGCAATCTTTGAATTCGGAGTGATGGTATTGGAGATTGTAACGAGTCGGCGGCCGGAAGATTTTGGGGAGAAGGAAGGCGGATTTGTGGAGTGGGTGAAGGTGCATTTCGAGGGTGGCTTGGAGAGTTTGATTGACCGGAGAATGAAGGCGACGGCGGAGATGGTTGCCGAGGCAGCGGAGATGGTTGAGTTTGGTTTGGTTTGTGCAGATTTGTGGAGGCGGCGGCAGCCCAGTTGGGAGAAGTTTCGTGAGATGCTGTTCAATATCTCTCATAAGCATAGAAGCCATAAACATGTGCATCACAGACATCATTAGTGCTACTATTATGTAGGAATTAAACACAATTATTAATGAAACGAAATACGAGATTGAGTCTAAATCCTTCTTGGAAAGAAAATTCCCTTCAAGGCTTTTTACAATCTAACCAGACAAGAATCTAATACAGTGTAAAAGAACTCAAGAATGACTTATTTCTAGTTTTATAAGTTGTTCTACTTTAATTTGTTTATCATTTTAAATGAATATTACCAATGAAATGTACCATTATGATACTAGTAAAACAAATAATAATATTAATAATGTTGAAAATTGAAATAACCGTTAATGGGGAGTTATATTGCCGTCAATGAATAACCCTAATAGCCCATTAAATCCTCCTAATTATAAGGAATGCAGTTAATGGTTATCAGTTATAAACCCCATTTAGTAACCTCCATTCCCACGTCCCTCTCTCTCTCTCTAAACAAAAGCACTTTTGTTTGTTAAGGTTGTAGTGATATTCAAGTCTAGTAGTTAAAAGACAGGATCTTCTCTCAGGTAGTAGTCTCTCTCTTTCTATTCTTTAACTGCCCGTTTTACCCTTCCCTCCTTTTCTATTCTCATCACTTTCCAACACTTTGTTTCCTTCGTAGGTTTCCCAGTACTCATCAATGGCGTTGAGCTACAACCCTGACCTCGCCATTGCCGATCCGGAGCTCCAAGCTCTGCTGCACGACACGTGGAACTCCGACTACTTGGTGGACCCCATCGACTTCCTCTACTCCGATAACCTTCTCCACGACTCCACCATTAATGGAGCCTCATTCGATAACCTCAACTCCGTCTACGACGCTGTTTTGCCGCAGCAAGAATTCGAATTCGAGCCCTCCCACTTCCCCAAACGCCAAAGGGTCTCCGAATATGAAGAAATCTACCCCTCTTTCTTCAATCCAAACGCTAATTTACCCAGGCTCCAAGATTACCCTTTTTCACCGGCGGAGATTGTACCTCCGCCCCAGTATCTTGATTTCGCGGCGGCGGGTTACAGCAGTGGGACTTGCGATAGCATGACGAAAGAAGTACCGCCTGCGGCGGCGAGCGTATCTGCGCAGAGCGCCGCCGCGAGGGAGAGGCGGCGGAGGATTACGGCGAAGACGCACGAGCTCGGGAAGCTGGTTCCCGGGGGGCAGAAGATGAACACGGCGGAGATGCTGCAGTCGGCCTACAAATACATCAAATTCTTGCAGGCTCAACTTTCGCTTCTCGAATTAGTCGGTGAATCCCCATTTGAAGGAGATGAAGTGTTACAGATTCTTCTTGAGTCTCCGCTGATTCAAGAGAAGCTTTACTCCTCTGAGAATTGTCTTATTCCATATGAGTTTGTGGAAGAGTTTCGCCATAATGATCGAGTAGTCGAATAGAATCGAATTTTACTTTCGGCTATGGAAAAGGATCAGTAATATCTAGCATGCATGCAATAGCTAATTTTCTAGATTAGGCTAATTCGTGTTGTTCATTGTATTTCTTTGAATTGAGGATGTTAGGTTAGGATTAATTGAGGGAAAAAATTGTAATTTTTTTTTTCTTAACGTAAGTTCTGATTCTAACATTATTCCTATACAATCATTAATTCTGGGTTAATCCCAAATGAGATGGATCGCTTATTTATTGTTTTCTTTAAACTTCTCTCATAAATAAAATATTTAAACCGTAATTAGAAGGAATGGATGGTTTGTTATCATTAGGGCCCTCGTAAAATCCCTAGTGAGATCGATTTTATTTTAAGAAAAACCCCTTTGATAAGGTGAAACTTGCAGGAATAATTCTTGATGTCAATCAAGTTTTTATTAATAAGTTAGTTATTGACACAATCAAAGCATGTTGGAGATGATTCTGGTCCTCTGGAGGAGGAATTGTAGGGAAGATCTGTTACAAAGTGGCTTAAGCAAATTTTCTCCGCATGCACAAGTAATTTTGCTCCAAATACTTTGCCTTAATAAATATTGATTCTAACATTATTGATATGCCAAATGATTCTTGGTTAGTGCCAAATGATTTTAGCTGTTAACTACTGTTTAATTCCTTTAAGATAAGATCATGAGACATTGGCTTTGCAAAGTAGTTTAACTGCCATCCATGAGAAGGAATGCACCCTTGATTTTTTAAAAAAAAGTATTTTTTTAAGATAAGACATTGACTATGCAACGTAGTTAAGTAAATATTAGGAGGGTCCGTCGCAACTTGCAATGTTTGTGTATTTATTTTACACCACTCTACACACAACTAACTATTCTCCTTCATAACCAAAGTGGACAAGATAATTGGAATGGAGGGCGTATAAAAAAGTTCACTTTGAACTTATTTGTGGTATGCTTGATTATTAAACCCTCATCAGCAGCACTTCATATATAATACCTTCCTCGTCAATTCTAGACTGCAAACTCCTAAACTTACTAATAGCATCTTGTGCATTCCTTGCAACCTCATCTAGATCTTGCTGATTAAAGGAATGTGAAGTGGATAACAACAGAACTTGTTTGTTTTGGTAGAACAAGAAGGGCGTGCGATTTAGGAATATGAGTGATTTCTCTAGATATATACTAGTATTTTATTCTAAGCTCTCTTCTTTCTCCATATATAAAGATGCATGAGAAATTAGGCTATAAAAGACGGTATTATTGGCACCGTATATTACAAGTTAACGAGTCAAAGTCCTCCAGTCCATATATTCAAGTAATCCTTGCTTCTTTAAGTGTTCAGACGAAACATCGAAATAATACGAAAATAAATTGTATAATCACACTATTCTAAAGCTCCCTGATACAAAATAAGTCACAGATTGAAATGCCAAATGTATCTTCATCCCTTGCACTCTATTTGATGATGCCTGGTCTATTAATGGGTCTTTTAGATTTGGAACTTTTAGCTTTCTTCGGCAGATCAGTCGTTAATGCGTACATCTTTACAGCAAATAATTCATTTGGAAATCCCTTTTGATCCTGACAACAATAGCAAATTCAACAAATTCATGTTCACAAAATCAGAAAAGCAAGAAAAGAATTCGAACAAACCTTCATTTTGTAAATGTGCAGACCACATTGTTTGAAGAGCTGCTTGAAATACTCGTCAGATCTTGTAATGCTCTTGTCCTCTTTATCCAACACGAAACCTAAAGAACATGAATTAGTATCGGATACATGTTTTATAATATGCAAAGCAGGTAGACAAACAATAAGAATTACCACTTCTGGCAAGGTTCTCCTTCAAAACAAATAGCCCACCCGGTTTGAGACCACCCTGGAAGAGGTAGAAGCAACCAATATAAATACATCAAACAATTTACAGAAGCATGTAACTAGAAACAATTTTTCCAAACTCTGGCTGGCAGTAGTTTGAAACTTAGCAAGAAAATTTCCATGATAATGCATTCACGTATTTAAGCGTACTTGGTGAAGAGCCATTGCTACTTAGCTAAGGAAATTCAAGAGACCAGGAACAAATGAACAATTAAGTCTGGTTGCCATTGCAGTACAAATGAGTGTAACTATTAAGAAAATTGGCATGGAAGATGTAGTTCACGACTATTTCCGTAACATGAAGTCCAACTATTATTGTTTAATTAGATGGGAACTACTAATACCTTGGCTCTATTGAAGAATGATATGAAGTCATCATCTGAAAGATGCCCAATACACCACTGGACCCATATAATGTCGTATCTTTCTGCCTCGGGAGTAAAGTCCTGAATTTAGGGAGGCAAAATGTTTAGCAATCAAAGAAACAAGCTTAGTTTGATATTATGCTATCAAAAGGGAAAAAGCAATGTGTATCCAAAATTTTATAAAGAAGAAACATGGAATAAACATTGTAAGTTAAAGACTGATGCTATATATATGTGAAAATTTACACCATGTTCACTAGAGTCATCTGACAATGTGGACTAACTCCAACCAACTAAGTTTTGTAGCTATAACTATCCACTGAGAGTATAGTTTATGATACTTATGTGATATGGTCCTATGGATATCTGAGGCTCTGACAACACTAAACAAATACATTTTTTTACCAAAGCAATTCCACAGTGATAAAGTGTTCGGCCTCCATGGAGTCGTTTCTAAAACGAAAACTGACTAGGCAGTGAGGACAAAGAGGCTAGAAGAATATACATGCATAAATAAATGCTACAATGATGCACAATACATTCTTACCTGAAGAGGAATGCAGAAGAAGTTGACAGCTTTATGATCCTCTGTGACCATCAAATTTTCTGGGGCCAAATTTTGCCGAGCAGCGTCCAGAAAATGAGAAACAGGCTCGAGAAGGTCAATCTGGATAGAAACAAGAACAGCAACAAATCAAAATAATTATTAAAAAAAACAAAGTGAAGCTTTTTCACAACAGTAAGTAGGATCAGAGGTTTTAGATACTACTATCAGTAACAAGATGGATCCTTTCTACTATCCTTCAGCTTCCAAATATGTGTTTAATGAAAAAAACAATAGAGTGAAGCTCAAAGTGGTAAGGAGAATAAAAGATGCAAGTAAAAGTGAAAAGAGTACCTCATTAAAATATCTTATAAGAAGGTTCTTGCTTACCCTCCCTATCCCTGAGCCACAATCTGCAGTTGTGGCAACCATTAATCAATAAACTAGGGCAAATCTCCATAGCAGAATCTCTGAGAAGAATGATTTCCACAACAGCACAACTAAAAATATGCTATGACATGAAGAAAAACAACTACTGAATCCTAGAAACTCAATTTCTTTATTGCACTCCAAACCAAGATTATTGGAAGAGGGAGAAATATACCAAGAGTAGCAAGATGTCTTCCTCTTCCAGCATCCGGGAATCGTTCCGCCAAAACCGAATTCAGGAATGCCTCACTACTCTCTATATCAGGTTTATTCACATGCCCATACCCTCCCAGCACTCCATCCACCGTCGCCTCAACACCCTTCTCTTCCAACAAAGAAACAAACCTCACATTTCTTTTCCAAGCAGACTCCGTTTCCTTCAAATTTAAAAATTTACCTGCCAATAGCCGACGCCCTGGGAATACCACTGTGATTTCTTGAGGGGGTCGCCGTCCCCCACCTCTTCCCGCCACATCTCCTCCGCGCTCTGGAACTCACGGCCGTCGGAGTCCACTCCTCCGCCGTCCATTTGAACAGAGCTCAGCGGATTAACACCAATTCTAAGCAAGCTTGATTTGTGCAGGTGAGAGTGCGGCGACGATGGTCGACTATGAGGAAGAATTATGGGGAAAGGGTTTTTGTGCAGTAGGTGGTAGTACATCCTGATTACTGCATCATCGGCTTGTACCATTAACAAAGAAAATGTATATGGTGTAACGGTAACGCACTGAAAATGGGCTGTTTTCGGCCCAACAATTAAATATATGAAGGCCCATGAGATTTATTTTGATCCAATTTCATTTAAAAATGATATAAACAGAATTATACCTAATTATGTTTAATTGTTAAAAATGAAGGCGAAATATTTCGAATAAAATTAATTGTACATGAAGAAAGAAGCTTAAACCACCACCCACACTTTGTAACAAATCCTTCTACAAACACTCCTCCAAAATCAACTCCAACAACTTTGACTGTGTCAATAGCTAACCGCTACAAATCGTCTGGCCCAACTCCGGTGGCCCCTTCAGTGGCCACCAATCACACCCCGCCACGCGTGCATTGGTGGACCACCTTTTTATAACTTAAATATTATTTTATTGCTAACATGACCCACCAATGCACGCGTGGCACAGCGTGATTGGTGGGCCACCGAAGGGGCCACGGGTTTTGGGCCAGAGGAAGCGGACTGATAGCTAACTTATTAAATAGTTGATTCATATCAAGAAAATAATAAGAGGCGTTTGAGAGGAGAGTTTCAAAATTACAAACTGAGTTGAAAGAAATGGTTTTCTTGAAATAAGATTAATCTTATTTGGGATTGTAATTAAGATGACCCTAATTATAATAACCACCGCATTCCTTCGGATTACGGCTTAAATATATTTTTTTAAGATTTATTATTATTATTATTATTATTATGTTTGTGAGGACGTGTAAAGAACAATCAATCTCATTTTGGATTAACCAAGAATTAATGCTTTTATAAAAATAATGTTAGAATTAGAACTTACAATAAGAAAAAAATTACTACAATTTTTTCCTCTAAGTAAAGACTAATGAGTCTAACCTAACATCCTCTCAATTCAAAGAAATACTACAACCAAACAACAAGAATTAGCCCTAAACAAAATAATTAGCCTAATCTAAGAAATTAGCAACTGCATGCATGCGATATTACTGATCCTTTTCCATAACTCGGTTCGATTCGACTATTGGATCATCACAACGAAGCTCTTCTACGAACTCGTACGGAACAAGGCAATTCTCGGTGGAGTAAAGCTTCTCTTGAATCAATGGTGACTGTAGAAGAATCTGCAACACTTGACCACCTTCAGATGGTGCTGATTCACCTTGGAGCTCGAGAAGGGCAACTTGTGCCTGCAAGAATTTGATGTATTTGTAGGCCGACTGCAGCATCTCCGCCGTGTTCATCTTCTGCCCCCCGGGCACCAGCTTCCCGAGCTCGTGCGTCTTCGCCGTAATTCTCCGCCGCCTCTCCCTCGCCGCAGCGCTCTGCGCCGAGACACTCACCGCCGCAGGCGGTGCTTCTTTCGTCACACTCTCGCAACTTCCATTGCTGTAACCCGCCGCCGCAAAATCAAGAAACTGCGGCGGAGGTACAATCTCCGGCGGTGAAAAAGAATAATCTTGGAGCGCGGGTAAATGAGGGTTTGGATTGAAGAAAGAGGGGTAGACTTCTTCATACTCGGAGACCCTTTGGCGTGTGGGGAAGTGGGAGGGCTCGAATTCGAATTCTTGCTGCGCCAAAACGGTGTCGTAGACGGAGTTGAGGTTATCGAATGAGGCTCCATTAATGGTGGAGTCGTGGAGAAAGTTATCGAAGTAGAGCAAGTCGATGGGGTCCACCAAGTAGTCGAAGCTCCACGTGTCGTGCAGCAGAGCTTGGAGCTCCGAATCGGTAATGGCGAGGTCGGAGTAGTAGCTCAACGCCATTGATGAGTTGGAAAATTAAGGTGGGAAAATTGAAATGGGAAGTTGGAGAAGATGAAGTTAGAGAGAGTACTACCTGAGAGAAGATTCCGTCTTGTAACTGCTAGAGACTTGAATATCACTACAACCTTAACAAACAAAAGTGCTTATGTTTAGCCTTGTGTTTTTAGAGAGAGAGAGAGAGAGACGTGTGAGTGGAGGTCACTGGATGGGGTTTTGTAACTGATAACCATTAACTGCCCTCCTTATAATTAGGAGAGGCTATAGTTAATGGGTTTTTAGGGTTACTAATTGGCGGCACTATAACTCCCCATTAACCGTTATTTCTGCGTCAAGTTTTTACTCATTTTTTTTTATTTGTTAATATATCAAACTTGGTTGAAATAAAGTGACTTAATTAAATCTTAATATCCACGTATAATACTTTATTCATGTTAAATTTATAGGCTTATATATTTGTACAAATCGATAATTATGTTATAAACTATATAGAATAAGAGAATAATACACTACAAGAATTTTGCGTTATACCGACGGAATTTCCGACGGACATGAGGCGGGTCGGCCGTTTTCGACGGATTTCCGAGGGATTCTAAATTAACTGCGTACCAACGGATTTTCGAAGAATTTATCCGTCGTTAATTATATCGACGGAATATTTCCGTCGTTATTTATTTATTTTTATTTTTAATTATTTTCGACGGATATTGTCCGTCGATATTTATATTTATTTATTTTAATTTTTAATTTTTTTTTAATTATTTTAGACGAATATTGTCCGTCGATATTTATTAAATAAAATTTTAAATATTTAAATATTTAAAACCGAGGAACATATCGGTCGATATTCCCTCGGTGTGCCCTAATTCTAAAAGAATACACAGTCGGATTTACGAATTCGATTCTCTTTCAAAACACAGCAAGACAGCGCCGATTTCGTCCTCTGCCTCGGCCAATTGCTCCTCCGGCGAATTCGCCCTCTCCCTCGGCCAGCGAATTCGTGTCTTTCCAGCTAGTTCGTCCTATTCCGCTGCTGCCGCTGCCGCCCAGTCGGTGCAAAGACACGCAATCGACGGTATGTATGGCTCCAACCCTGCGTTTATGGTTGTTTCTGATACAGAAGTTTCCAGCCTATTCTCTTCTTTCTCTTTCTTTTGGTCTATTTTTGGCTTTAATTTATTTATATATACAGATAAAACTATATACCTGTCAATGGAGAGCGTGGAAGTATATATTCATATTTTTGTGGTCTCAAAAGCTAAAACTATTACTCGTTTTCCATGGAATTGATTAATTGAAATATAGTCAACTTCATTATGCCGGCAACGGGATTGTCTTTAAATGGAACTGACTAGATTTAGTTTCCAATTTGAACATTTGATGGTTGCACAAATATACTTATTGGAGTATATTCAGTTTACAGTCGGTGCTTCCTTATCAGTTATCCTGCTATTTGTTACTTGTTTAAGATCACTTATTTTATTTTTGGTCATTTGGATGGTGTTTTAGAGGTAGGGAAAGAGAATCAGAAGGGGATATTGTTTTACTTGTATTGGTTGATTGAGTGATTAATTTCTTAATATGTGTGTTTTTTCATCTTTTGTTTGATTACTGAAAGGTGGATTTTTCGCAGAGATGTGGTTGGCCAGCTGTTTTATTCCTATGTTTAACTTATGAAAAACAAATATAAAATATTTACATGGCTAATTACCTAATCTTGTTACTGCATGAAACTAATCTGTTAAATGAGCACAACCAATTGAAGCTAAACACTTATGATGGAAATTGACCTTCCTGTAACGAGAATAGTGGGTGTTGGACATAAAAGATAACGGCAATCTCTTGCCTTTTATCATGTGAACAGGTTTCAGAGATTGGAATAGTTGGGGGACATAACTTTCACAGATTGCAGTTGTTTCACTAGGTAAATTTCTTTATTCTGATGACATACAAAGAAAGAGACAAACTTCATGTTTGTGATGTATAATATGTGGGGATGACCTTCATGATCTTATTGGTTCTTGATGTTGATTTCTATGCTTTAAGATGCAAATTAATATTGTTTTATACATGTGTGATGCAAATTAACAGTTAGGCATTCACTTCTCCAGTGTGTCTATTTGCTTGCCATTCGTGGGGTTTGTGGAAATGATAGCTACGTTCTTGTGCCTTTCTGTGACTTTTCTGTATTGAGCATTACACATAGTTTTTGTAAGTCTACTTCTATAGTTTTCCCTTCAACCTCTTTCACCAAATCCATAGTTAATCAAACACAACCTTACTAGGTTTAACTTTTAAGAAATGTAGTTATATTCATGTACTTTAACAAACCAAGGTGGCATAACTACATTGAATTTATAACCATTAGTCACTGTCTCTGATGAACAGAGGCAGTGACTTAGTTTTAGGCTAATTATTTCATCAACTTTTTATTAGGTTAACAAAAAATGAGCCGTTTGTGGATGTATAAGCGGTGGTCGTCTGATGGTGGACCGCTTTGTGTGCGTACTGGGATTTTCCAGACGCACGAGAGAAGTCAGAAAAAGCAAGTCGAAATAGATTGTCGGAGGGTCCAGGTCTTCAAACCAAAATGGGCAGAAGATTGTAAGTATTAATTAATTAGCTTGTTTCATATATATTATAAATTTATTATTCGGTAATAACTTTAATGATTGTATTAATTGTGAATAGGCGCTCGAGAAAGGCATTCCGCTTCATAAGGCACACTATGACACCTTCATGGCAATTCACTTTAAAAATGGAAAATCATCTAACATGAAGGCTTTGAAGATTCATGTAAGTTTCCGAAAATATAAAATCTATTGCAATTGCTAATTATATTTTCCTATAATTAAGATTATGTTTTTTTGTGGTTTGAACTTTAGGAAGAAGTTAAGCAGATTGCAGCTCTTGAGGGACCAGGTGCAGATTTGAATGATATATTTTTTAGGGTGGATGGGGCTAAGGATAAGAAGTGGCGCCTCTATGGGAATCCTCATGCGACCTCGAGCCAGAAGACCGACACAGACGATACAACTCAACCTTCTGTGCATGAGCTTCAGGCTATTGTTGAGTCGGAGCGAGAGGCCAGACGGGCATTGGAGTCCAAGGTCGATGGCTTGGAGAGGCTAATCTCGCGATTGACCGTCGCTTCACAGGATCCCTCGAGTAGACGCGATGAGGACTCTAACTCACAACAATCCACACCTCCAGCTTGATGTTTGATATTAACAACTACTTTTGAACACACGTTGCTATGTTATAACTTTATATTTGTGTTTATTTGTGATTACTACTTCGTTTATTTAATTGTTTAAGTCTTTCAATATATTTGTGCTTATTACTAGCTCGTTGAATGTTGGTTTTGTTTGTTATGATGAAAAATATTATAGGTTGTCGTAATTGGGTACGAAAAAACAATTGAAAGCTGTCTGAAAAAAAAATCTTACCGACGGAAAACCGACGAAAATTTCCGTCGGTATGATGAACGGTTATTACCGACGGAAATTTCCGTCTGTATCAAGTCGCTTTTAACAACAATTGCAGATGGAGTTTATCGACGGAATTATCCGTCGGTACGCCGTCGAAATGAGCTCGTCGGCGGTGGTCGCCGGTTAAATTTTTTTGACTGCTGTTCCGTCGGTATATATTACCGACGGACTTAATTCCGTCGGTATGACTTACCGACAAGGCCAACAGCGACTACAGATTTTCCGTCGGTATTCCGTCGGTATCATCTCTAGCGACGGAAAATGATAATATACCGACGGAATTTTCCGTCGGTAAAACACAGTTTTTTTATAGTGATAGAGAAGACGAAAAATAGACGTGTATTATTATGAGGGTGGAGATCTCTATTTATACATTACAAGATAGACTTGCCTCGTTAAAACCTTGCCAGGAAAATCTAATAGGATAAAAACTGGTCGAAGGAAAATAGTACAGCTGCTCCACCTCAATATAGTCATTCTTGATCCTTGAGTCGGCGCGTATCAATCTTGTGTGCCAATTTCTTGAATGTTGACATTGGTAATACCTTTGCAAAAGAATCCGCTAGATTGTCACTTGAGCGAATTTGTTGGATGTTGATGTCGCCGCTCTTTTGGAGATCATGTGTTGCATTGACTCTTTTATGAATTAATCTCAATGACTCATTTACTCGTGTGTTACATTGGATGCCTCGTTAAAAAACCTTAACTAAGAAAACCCTTTGGGAAAAACTTAGAAAGGAAAAAAGAGTACGCCATTTGACATTCAAGACCATTTGACCTTTAGGGGTCAGTCTAATCTTCAGGATTATTTATAATTTATTACTCCCCCTCAAGATAACAATCTTCAAGATTATCTTCAAGGTCTAAACTAATATGTGCAACACAAGTTTAACTATCTTCAACATGTTTGTCTCGAAGATAACAAATGATGGTTAATATCATTTCAAATTCTCCAATTGCACATAAGTAAGAAACTTCTGGTCCTCATCTTTGTTATCTTCTATAGGTCTAAATGAGTCTCCATCCACTTCAAGTGATTGAATGCGATACAATAAAATCTCTTAAAAGACCTTTCAGGTAGGTCGACTAGCATAACTCCATCAGGGAGATGTTTGATTTGCAGGTCGAGAAAATTATTAGTTCAACATAAGTCTTTTGATTCTAACTCCGTCTTTTAGGCATGAGTTTATTTCCTCAAGTACTTTTGTACATAATGATTCACATATCCTATTCAGGAGGAATTGAGAGTGATGTGATCTAATTTTGTACGCCGCAAACTTTATATCTTTAGCACCAATAAATCTCTCACGCTTCTGGCGTTAATGAGAACTAATTGATTTATTTTGTCTATGAGGAACTTCAGTTCTTTCATGGTGCATATACAACAGGTATATGAGATTTTAGTCACTCCTTTTACACTAAATAATTTGATGAACTTCTGGTTCATAGTGCGTGAATCTAAATAATTAATCCAACGAAACATTTGCGGCATTTTATCATTTATATTTCATATCTCTCCCTAATGCCGACAATGATGTAAGTTGGATTATCAATGAATAAAATAATTCATAATTATTTGCTTTATGTAAGTCATTTGGATGGAGTATACATATAAGTATTATACTCTTCAGGAGTTTCAATCATACTCAAGTCATCATTTTTGTACCCTTCTGTCAAGGGATACTCGTTGTGCTTATTATATCATATACGGTTGTGCTATTTTAGCAATATCTTTTTGACTTACATGCTTTGAGCAAGTTAAATCATTTAGGAATCTTCATGTATATGTCACAATCTAGTGAATCATATAGATTTATATTTACTACATCCATAAGGCGTAGCAAACATTTTGTGACATAAGTAGATTAATCAAATATAATGGCGTCTATTATAGGAGAGTACATAATTAATTCCCGGTCTTTGAGAGAAACATTGTGTTACGAGTATTGCCCTATATCTCGTAATTTTTCATTTCTCTTTGTGACAATGACACATTTGTATCCTTCGGAGATATTCTTTTCGGATTTTGGAACTACAAGTCCAAATGTTTCCGGCTTTCTAGGGAATATTAATTCATTTTGTATGACTTCTTTCCTCTTTGGCCAATTATTTCTATCTTGACAATCTCTAATAGATCGTCATTGAGGATCCTCTTTTATCATTTCAAGAGTCATATTAAAAGCGAATATATCATCATGCGTCCACGACGATATTTGATCTCTCCAATATATTGAGATCTCATTAATTTCAGATGCTTGTAGTTCTTCAGAAACTTTCATTTGATTGATTAATCATATTCGTCATTGTTTGGTTCATATCTTGTATCCCTTTTTCTTAGACACATAATATCTTTTAGAACCAATTGGTCGACCATATTTTTGACTAATTTTATATTCATTTGCTACCATTTGTACTTGTCCTTCAGGGACATTTATTCGTGCGGGAGTATTTATAGCAAATGTATAACATTGTCACTTCTTTTATATACATACCAAAACATCAAGAAGTTGATTCACAATATTTTGCAAATGAATCTTTCGACTTCTTGTTCACGTTGATTACTTCTGGAATTCAAATGTGACTAGTTTGTTCTTGTGTTTTTTGTTGGATGTAGATTTCACATTGATTACTTTAGGAATTCAAATGTGACATATGTTTCAACTAATGTTGGAAATGCTATTTCATCATAATAACAATCTTCTTGTGAGACTCATATTTGTACGAACAAAAATCATTTTGATGATGGACATGAACAACTAGGTGTTGAATCTCAATCTCAAAGTAATATAATATTAAATCCTATTCAGGATGAACTTGGAGTTTAATAAACTCACTCGCTTTATCAAGACAAATCTTCTTGATGAAATTGAGCTCTTTATTTTTGAAATTGTAGTTTTAACAAGTGCTACATTTCTTATAGAAATCGAGCATTCATGGAAATTAAGAGATTCTTCAGGATCTCTCTGCAGCGGCCATATGAATTTTTAATTATGTTGCGCATCATAGTTGCTTGCAAATGTCCAAACTTATCATGTCAAAGCATAAAGTTCTTTTGAACTTCCGGTTCATGACATATTTTGTCTCACTTGTTTTATGAATGTGTAATACATTAAAGTTGGTAGTGTGATAATTTTTCTTTTGTTAGCTTCTGGCTAAATACAAAAGAATCACTACCTTCTTATATAATTTCAATATGATATCCATTGCAACGGATATCGTTAAAACTTAATAAGTTCCTTCTAGACTTACTAGAGTAAAAGACATGATGAATAATTAATTTAGTTTCATTTGATAGAATGATACATGCTCTTTGGAGCCTTCAATAATTTTCATACACTAGATTTTAAAATCTCGCAGCTTAAGATGCATCCACATACATTTGATAGAATGATACATGCTCTTCTGGAGCCGTCAACAATTATTAGAACACTTGATGTGCATAGATAATATTAATAACTCTTTAAGAGTCTGTAATATTCTTCAAGAATATTAAATTATGCTACTTCTGTAGCAACAATTAAATTATTGCAATAAGTAAGAATGAATTGCTCTTTAAGAGCATGTGATATTTTTCAGGAATATCAATTGTGCTACTTCTGGAGCAACAAAAAGTTAAGTAATATTATTCATGAATATCAATTGTGCTACTTCGGGAGCAACAATATAAATAAATTTACAAATCGATAGCCGAAATTCTCATATTTGGGATCGACTTCATGAAATATAAGAACATGGAATTCACGAAGAAAAAAGTTACATGATTAAATATATATATTTCAAGAACTCTTCCCCTAACCAAGAGGATAGCCACGGTGACCTAAATAAAATTTGAGGATGTGTTCATTTTGTCAATTAATGAATATAATAATAGTAAAATGATAACATACTTACAAATGGGTGCATATAAATACGTTAACTACTTACAACAATAAGGATTGGATCGATCGAGGAAGATTGGATCGTCAGAAGATTAGAGCGTGCTGATAACGTGTTATAAATTATATGGAATGAGAGAATAATAGAGAAGACAGAAAATATATGTATATTATTATGATGATGGAGACCTCTATTTATAAAGTACAAAATAGGTTACTAGAATTTAGATATGATCATCATATATATATATACATTAAATCTTATCTACAACAAATTAATATTTATCACACAGAAGACACAACAGAAAACAGAGCACAAAGGAATAATAATCAAGTGCTTATCAGGAGAAAAGTTTATTCATGTCATACCTTTTAGGATTATTCATTTGGCCATATCGGTTGAACCGAACAGATTGATTCGGTTCAAAAGTTTTCAAAAACTCAATTTACTTTTCAGTTCCACAAATTTTTAACTTAAAAACAACAAATATGATGATATTTGACGGAATTTTTTACTACGTCATTTCAAAATGGACCTTTTGCTTTCGTTTTGAGAAAAAATGAATTATAGTAGAATTAGCGGCTGAAGAATCATAAAAAAATAAAACAAAAATAACCAAGGTAGTAGATATAAACGAAAATTTATATCCTAGACCAAATCTACAAGATCTTATGATTTAGAATTTAAGTTATGTTCTATTGTATTTTTTATTTTTAAAATATTCCATGAGAAACCACCGGTCCATAGAAAAATTCGAGATAAACCATTAACCATTCTTTTTGACTTGTACTCTTGTAGTAATCTTCCTTCGCAAACGGATAGCGATTTTGCTACCGCGAAATAATTCTCCAAGAAACTCTGACTCTAGCAAGCAGGACTTGCATGGTTAATTCACCGTCACCGAAGGCAGAATCTTGAAATGCCTCCTCCGACGCGCCTCCGCGAACCACCACCTCCGCCACCGTGCTTTTTGCCTTCCAACACTCCCTTCAATTTGCCGTCTTTGAACTGTCCCAACAGTTTCTTGCCCTATTCTGCTAAACCCTTCTCAAGAATTCCGTTAGAGAGTAATGGGTTCCGATCTTTTTCTCAAGCAATGTCATCCAACTCAACAGGTGTTCTTACAGCTACTCTCTTTGTTCTTCTAAAAGTATAGTATTTTTTCATTTTTCTTTTTTCCATTTGTAAATTCTTGCCTCTTCTTTATACGTCGTAAGAATACAAAGTTGGGGCAGAGGAGGATCAATCTTATTCTGTTAAACTGAAGCAAAAAATTGAAGCCCTTGGAGTAAAGTTCGAATCTTGCACGCCTGGGCAGTATGATCTCTTATATTGCCCTAAGGTATTTTTCTCCATCTATTTTTTACCTTGTGAATTAAATCAGTTAAGTTTCTTTAATGAATTGATCGCCAATTCTATTTGTGGGCTATTTTCTTCGCAAAACTGTGCCAATCTCATATGTGGCAATTTTGCCAAGATCTCTTGGTTAGTTGGAGGAAGAATCCGCACGAATTGGATTTTTTAGGAACATATCTAGAGAAACTTGTGTATTAGGTTGATTAACTCGTCTAGCATCGTTGGTCTTGATTAAAAAAAGACTTAAATTTGTAGCTATGACCAATAAGATGTGGTTTTGCTTTTCGTGTTAGGTTTATTTTCACCATTGCAAGGCATCTTCTTTTGACTGTCTTAAATAGGTTAATGGTTATTCTTTTGCATTAGTGTAAAGGTGGACCATCAACTCAGAGGACTCTGTCATTTCACATTAGCCGAAGTTGGTAAGTGGCATTTTGGATTCATTTGCTAGTTCTTTTACTCCAGTAAGTATGTTGAAGACGTATGTTGATATTAAATCAGGAATTATGCGATATGGAGGTGTTTTCATCTAGAGTGTGGATGGGCAGGCCAGGTTCCATGATATATGGTTTATGTTACTTCTCCCTCTCTACTCTGTTGAGCCTTGAAGTTGCATTCCTCTTTTCAGATTGTAGCTTTCGTTCCAGGTCTTTGCAGATGATGAGAAAGCAAATACCCATGTGAACGAGCATGGAAAGGGAAATTCTTCTCAGGCATTTTCGGGGGAAAGTACAAGACTCGAACCTCTGGGTGATGAGGTATCATAGTCATTTCTTTCTAAGGCTTTCTCTCTTAACTATGTGTGGACTGGACTCATTGCATTTGCATGACTTAAAATAGATGAGATATTTACTCGATCTAAAGATATGAAGAACCTTGGCTCAATAGCAATTTTGGGTATATGCTCTGTTCAGCTTTCTATCTGTTACCCTTTTCGCGTTTGATGGTTTATACTAAAACTAGTTCGATATGGAGCCACTTCAGTACTTGAGTGATCAGATATCTCATTATATTGAGAATAGACTTGCATTTCTTAATTAAAACAAGCATTGTTATTTGTAGGAGTATTTCATTTAACTTTTCTATGTATCAGTTGCTAGGGTACTTTGCTCAAAGAATGATATCAAAGGAAACATTGCAGAGAAATAATGTTATGCAAGTTGCTGATGGTAAGGTAAGCAAGTAGTTAGTAAAAATTAACAATTTTTGTTCGAATATCTGGATCGACAATCAAATGCATGGTTTTCTTGGTGATGGAAATTCTCATGCATGTTCGACAACATTACAAAAACTCTCCATTATATATTTTTTGAGGCTATTGAATATGTGATGCATCACTTTGACATGCAAGTTTGTTTTCTCCAATGCAGAAAACCATTGCTTTCCCTTATAGACGAAACGGACTACTAGTTGGCTGCAAATATCGAACTCCGAAGAAAAAGTATTGGCAGGTAGTCCCATTTAAGGCCTGGGTTTAAGTTTCTCCAATAAGTGGTAAATAGTACTTATGTTAATCTTTGCCTTTAGGGGAGAAATACGGAGAAAATGTTATACGGGGTTGATGACATCGTAGATGCAGACGAGATCATTATTGTACGCACCTGATTACTTGCAATCCTCCATAATTCACCTCTTTAAGACTATTTTGAAAATAATTTTTTCTATGCGTAGGTTGAAGGTGAGATAGATAAGCTATCAGTCGAAGAAGCCGGTTATCGCAATTGTGTTAGTGTACCCGGCGGCGCACCACAAACCGTATCACTCAAAGAAATACCATCTCAAGAGAAGGTTAATTTTAGTAGAGATTTGAAACCATTTTTCGTTTTGCTTGCCTTTTTCGGTTACTAAATCTTTCGTTTGTTGTGTTCATGTTGTCATTAGGATACTGGATTCCAATACTTATGGAACTGCAAAGACTATTTCGAAAAGGTTGGAGTTTTTTCTTGAACAATAAACACTAGTACAATACTAATCTACTTAATTCAATCTTTTTCAGGCGTCTCGGATAATCCTAGCAACCGATGGTGATGTACCGGGCCAAGCTCTAGCTGAAGAGCTTGCTCGACGTCTCGGGAAAGAAAGGTATATACATCATAATCTCATCTCAACCTAAAAGTATGGCTTCTCCTTCCTTTGTGTGATACCATTTGATTATCTTAGATGCTGGCGTGTACGTTGGCCAGAGAAAAATGAGGCGGGCTCGTTCAAAGATGCAAACGAGGTTTGATTCTTGATCGAACCCTCGAATGCACTTGAAATCGACCTCAAATGAGCAGGAAACAAGGTGCGGTGATGCTGATATATTTTGTTATGCAGGTTTTGCAGAATCTTGGTGGTGATGCTTTGAGAGATGTAATTGGGAAAGCAGAGTTGTATCAGACGCTGAATTTGGAGTAATATGATGCTTATGATATTCACAAGTCTCATTTGTTTCCCTTTTTTTTAAGATATGTAATAGTACCCAAACATTTATCATATGGGGCTAACTAATTTTTGTAATATTAGCTGTGTAAAAGAAAAAAAGAAAAGAAAAGTTATTTCTGGTTTTCTAAGAGGGTTTGTTAATGAACCAGATTTGCCACTCACAGCAATCGAACTCGAGGCATTTCACACTAAAAAATATATAAAGTGGTGGTGACGATCACATATTCAATTGTCGCACACAACAATGAGAATGTCAAACACGACATTTTGAAGTTTTTGGAGTACCCATACTTTCTAGAGCTTTACGCTCGAAACTCTTATATAAAGTTAGGGTTGTTGATGTAAGTATAGTTGTCATATTGTATGATTAACTGACTAAATCGAATCAAACTACAATTTTTTGGACCAACTAAACAAAATAATCCGTTCGATTTGACTTTTTTTTTTTTTTTTTCGATTTTTTTTTGGCTTAACCAATTGGTTAATCGGACCAATCTCTTGAGATTTTTATTAGTTTTTTAATTTTATACTAAAATATTTAAATTAAAAATAAAAAGTTAGTTCGTCAACATTTTTTTTTCCATTTGAAATTTTTGTAAAAAATTGAATCGTTGAACGGTAACATTTTCAAGCGGTAATTATTTTAACCGAAAAATTGGTTTAATTTAGGTTTAACTTAAATCGACAATTCTATGTATGAGGATGATTCATTGCTTATTTTGTAAAAGTGTTTAAAGATTATGAAATTTAAGTTTAGATTTCAAGAGCTTTCAAATTGTGTTTATAATACTATCTATATACTAACTATACGATTATTTGGTAGATTTTGATTCAATTAGGGTTTAGGGTTTACTGTAAAACAAAGGGTCAATTAGGTCCATATGAAATCCCTTTTTATGATAATCTTTTTGAGAGGATTTTGGATGAATATGCAGCCTACAACAAAACGAATTTAATTTCTTTCTCCAAGAAAAGAATCAGAATTGGAAAATAGTGTTGTTCCTAAAACCCTTCCTCTTTCCCTCCTCCCCTTCCATGGCTGTTGAAATTGAAAACCTCTTTTCTCGTCTATCTTCCATCTCTTGTTAGCAACAATTGATGAGGGGGAAACCATGTTCCTATTGCCACCTCGTAAATTTCTGCTGAGCCCATCTTCGAAGAGTGGCAGAATCATTTTAATGGGTTCCAAGAATTTTCTGCTTTCCTCGGCTGTTCCGACTATTTACGCCTGCATACATTCGCTCCACGATTGTTCTTCTTCTCCAAGAACACTTTACTTTGACGCCTACAGTCGGAAAAACTCGAGACTTTTTGCTTCACCGAAGCACTTGCGTCAAAGTGACCAGAGGAGCTCTGGCTCTAAGTATACGCCCTATTCCGCCATGCCTGTTCCCAAACCGAGTGAGTGTTATTTTGTGTGTGTTTTTCTTTTTCTTGATAGCCTTTCCCGTTTTCGTGGTTTGGTTGAATGAGTTGAATAGTTTATTTATGCGTGGAGAGAACTAGACTAATTATCTGCAATTTTATATGGTCCAAAGGCTAATTTTGATGTGGTGGTGTAGTTAATGGGGTCGATGTTGAGAGTTTGGAGAAGCAATTTGTTGATGATAAGAAGCTGAGGATATTAAGGAAGAAGTTGCAGGAAATTGGAATTGATGGCAGTTCATGCATGCCAGGGCAATACAATGGTTTGATTTGTCCAAGTGTATGTGCTTCTATGTTTGCCATAGTTTCGTTTTATTTTTCTAGAATTTTCACTTATCTTTTCTTATTGCCAGTTGCTCTTTTTGGCTTCCAGTATGATTGGAGAACTGATGTAATACTGTAACGATTGATCAAGAAGGCATTATTTCACTCTATGCATTATCTTTTTTGTGTGTAATACAGAGTTTGAAGACGTTTTCTGCATCCTGAGGTCGTACATGCTGAATATTTCCCTCGTAATCCTGCTATCGGAAAATTCTATATAGGGTTTTACTTATATTAGAGATACCTTTATGATAATTGACTCTTGATAAAGTGAAATCTGAGGGATGCTACTTTTGTCGGAGTTACTTGAACTAATATTAAAATTATTGTTATAATCTTGTGGCACTTGTTGCTCCTTTTATATTGACTTGCTGCATATTTTTAGTGTAAAGGTGGGGAATCTCATGAGAAGAGCCTGTCTCTTAATATCACCGAAGATGGGTAATTTTCAATATTTGTTGTGCACAATTTATTACCTACCTTGTTTTAGTTTCAATGGCTATTTGGTGATATCATCCTATATGTCATAGTGGTGCAGCAATATGGACCTGCTTTCGGGCTAAATGTGGGTGGAAGGGCACTACGCGTGTAAGCTTTTAACTATATCTAGCTAAATGCAGATATTTATGCTTTTCTCATTTGCTCTCTCTATCACTCTTGTGCTTTCAGGCTTATGCAGGTGTAAAATCAACTTATGGACCAATGAGTAAAACTTTGAAAACAAAGCAACCAACTAGAATAATCACAGAGGAGAGTTTGGGACTGGAACCTTTGTGTAGTGAGGTAATTGTTGTTGCTATAATATACTCTTCCGCACCCACAGACAACAGCTCTCTTCTGTATGGATATTATTTATGACTTGTCAGCTTGAGAAATCTTCACTTTAGGGTTTTTACTCATGAACTCTGTATTCAATACCTTAAATGGTTTTTCATTTACATAATGAAGTGGGGTTACAATGGGAATAATATTTTTTCCCTGGTTGAACCAACTATTTTTAGCTTTTAGTGCAATAAGAGACAAGCATATATTAAATCTAATGTATTATATGCCTTATTGCCTTTAACTTATTATTACGTTGATAGCCTTAATCAGAAACTGTAGTGATATCATTGTAATACAGTCTCGAATATCGGTGTATCATGAATCATGATGTATCTTGTTCACCTTCATGTGAGGTTGCAATTTAAAAGATAATTTATATCCTTCATGAAACTTCTTTTCTTGGTAAGCCAAAAAGTAGAGGGCTATGACTATGTTGGCTAAACTTATTTTCCTCTAGTTATTGTTGTTGTATTAAACAAAACGTGCAACCTAATTATTATCCTCATAATATTATTCCAGCTTCTTGCATATTTTGCTGAGCGCATGATATCTGGAGAAACCCTACGGAGAAATGCCGTGATGCAGAAACGGACGGGCGATCAGGTACTTGAATCAAATTTTTGTTCTAAGAAAGCTGCAGTATTTTGTAACATTAACTGTGATTAGGATTCAATCTTGTTAGGAAAGCATTGCTCAAGTGATTAAGAGTTGTTCAAATTACAGTGTAGTCTGGCTTCTTAACATTGGAGTGCTTTACCCATGAAAGAATGTTGTACTCAGAATTTATGATCGAGCTTTAGCAAGGACTTGTCTCACCCAAGTTTCTTGAATTTGTATATGGCTGTGTAAATATCACTTACAAACTTCAGATGATACTTTTTGACATCCGATGATTATCATGGCAGATTGCTATTGCATTCACTTACCGAAGGAATGGAGAGCTTGTAAGTTGCAAGTATCGTGATATTACCAAAAGATTTTGGCAGGTAGATGTTTTTTCGACTTGAAACGAACTATAGTGCCCATTATTACTCGACTTTTATATTGCAAGCCTGTCTTGATTTACACTTCTGCAATTTTATGATGTGTAACTGATAATGTTTTACTCCACCAAACGTTTTGGCTGTATTTGAAGTTCTCAGTTTATGATTGGTTGTTTAGGTGTCTTCTGACACAGAAAAAAAAATAAAAAATTCTGGTGCCCATCTTTGCTTGAATATTATAGTTTAAGCCTTCGTTTGATCATAATTACTTGAATATTCTAGGTCAAGCCTTGTTCTGATTTATAATTTTGCAATTTTATGCTTCACCAGTGTATATGTCATAATGTTCTACTCTCAATACAGGAAGCAAATACAGAAAAAATCTTTTATGGACTTGATGATATAAAGGAAGCAACTGACATCATCATTGTAATCACCCTTCTTCTGCTGAATTTATTCTGTTGATAGTAACTAGCTGAAAACTAATTATATTGTGATCTACTGTAAGGTTGAGGGTGAAATGGACAAGCTTGCAATGGAAGAAGCTGGGTTCATCAATTGTGTGAGTGTTCCTGATGGTGCACCCCCAAAAGTATCAGAGAAGGCATTGCCCTTAGAAGAAAATGTATGTTTCTGTCTTATTCTTGAAGTTCTAGTCATTTGGTTGCATTTCCTCTGTTTTCATCTTTAGAAGATCTGAATCATTTGATATACTCTCTCGTTGACATTCAAGATTTAAGTATAACTGTCTGTTTTATCCTTAAAATGTTATTACTTGTTACCTTTTGATATTGTTCCAATATTCAATTCTTCACCTAGGTTTCACTTGGATTGAAGGATTTGAAACACATATACTTAAATCCAAAAGAAAAAGTTGAAAACTGAGAGCGATTTCCTTCCCTCATTTTTTAGGTCAAGATAATCGCTGATAGATGTGCTATATTGGAATCCAAATCGTTCAAATCCTTTAATCCAAACGCAACCTTTGGACTGTAATTCTACCATAAAAATTGAAAATTTTCCATGTGTATCCTCTATTACAATTTTTTGTGCTGCATATAAGCGGAGTCCAGGTTGTCCTTACTCCATTTTCGGGTTCCCTGTGTAATATGTTGAGACCAATAGTGGATGACATGGAGTCATCACATATTATTAGTATTGTCCAGTAATTAAATTTGCACAGTTCCTAATTCTCTTTGTATGTATTTTTTGAAGCTAGGACACGAAGTATCAATATCTATGGAATTGCAAAGATTATACTGCTAAGGTTCTTTATGCTGCCATTATTTATTTTTCTTAATTACGTCTGGCAGTGGCAAATTATGACCTTTCTTCTTCTAATCTACTAGTCATCTCGCATAATTCTTGCAACTGATGGCGATGCTCCTGGCCAAGCCTTAGCAGAAGAACTTGCACGGCGCTTTGGAAGAGAAAGGTTCTCCTACTTATCCCATTGTATCTGCCATCATGCTGGTGATCGCTTTCTGTAAAACAAAGAAAACCTGAGGTTTTATTTGGTAAATCAGGTGCTGGAGAGTAAAATGGCCAAAAAAGAATGACACTGAAAGTTTCAAAGATGCAAATGAGGTTTGTTATACAACTTTGTCCTTATAAATCTAGTTTTGCTCAAATTAATTTCAAAGTTCATATGCTCTGTTTTAAGCTTCTTTAAGCTGGACATTTCTGAAACTTTGAATTATAAAAGCTGTTTAAATTGCTTTACTTTATGAACTGCGCTGGATGCAAGTCCCTTCTCAATGTATACAGCTCTCTATATTTGAGTCAACTTTTTGGCATGCAACTGTTATTTTATTTCTGTCCACTCTGAAAATATCTTGTATTCATGAATGTTATACTATCTCAAACTATGTTGATGTTGAGGCTTACATCTTACTTTGCTCCATGTGATTTTTTCACCTTGACTGTCTGTTTCCGTTTTAACCTTTTAATACAGGTGCTTATGTATATGGGCCCTGATGCACTGAGAAAAGTCATTGAAAATGCTGAGCTTTATCCAATAAGAGGGTTGTTCAATTTTCAAGATTACTTTGATGAGATTAATGACTACTACCATCAGTCTCTTGGTTTTGAGCTTGGTGTCTCAACAGGATGGAAGGCTCTCAATAATTTGTACAATGTAAGTATGATTTTTGCATGCCATTGGTTTTGCAAGGTGATTAATACCTAATCTGTTTGCTATTTAGGTATAACATGATAACAAACCAACTCAAATCAAATTGAATTATAACGAAGAAATAGCACATAATCTTCATAATATTTCAGAAATACCGTCCTTTGAGCGGAAAACACTCAATACACTATGCAACTTTGATAATTACATTCATAGTCACCTTCATGTTTATATCCTAGAACTACTACTAGAAATGGAAGCCGCTCTACTTCAAAATTTATGAGTACAACCTGTATTTTTATATACCACAACTTATTCATATCTACTTTTGTAATGAATTTTTAGCTCGAAGCAGTGTCGTTGATGCTTCAAAATCTACCTGCCGATGCATTAATATACGCTATGATCTTGTCTGTTTATTTTCCCTTTATGCTGCCTTTGGGACAGGTTGTGCCTGGAGAGTTGACGATTGTTACAGGGGTTCCAAATTCGGGCAAGAGTGAATGGATTGATGCTCTAATATGCAATCTCAACCATAGTGTTGGCTGGAAGTTTGCACTTTGTTCCATGGAAAATAAGGTAACTTCTTACACGTATACTTTTTGGTCGTTGTAGAGTTAAGTATCGTTCTGCTCTTAATAGGATAGAAGGTTCTCCCATGTGTGACAAAATAATAAAGTTTCAAGTGTATAAAGGTTATATTTGCTGCAAGTATCTTCTAGCTGTTCTAACCATGACGAGAAAACTTATCTGATCTGTTTTGTTATTGTGTTGAGCTTCCTACATATAAACCTTGAATACTTTGCTTACTCATCACATGTTTCCATGAATTTCCAGGTTAGGGAGCATGCAAGAAAACTTATGGAGAAACATTTAAAAAAGCCTTTCTTCGATGTTAGGTATGTGAAATGAGTTTGTCTGTAGATAGAGCAATTGCTAGTTGGTTAATGCTTTTTGAATACGACATTTCTTCCATTTCCTTGACTATGATTCTCATTAACTGCTTGCCTGCTATATTGCTTTCTCTTTTGCTGGTAAACAGGTATGCAGAACACTCCGAGAGGATAAGCACTGAAGAACTGGAGCAAGGAAAGAAGTGGCTAAGCAATTCATTTTCTCTAATAAGGTTACCCACTATGACGTATGCATTTTGCTCTACTGCTCAAACAGTGGTGCTAACCACATAACCACATACCATAGAATTTTGTGCTTATATTCTTGTGGAAAGACAACTTCTATATGCAAATTCCTTTTTGGTAGAATGATTGTTAGCTGATAGAAACATACGATCATAGCTCGTGCCTCCTTTGTTAACTCTTGTTCATATGGGTAATGAAATAGGTGTGAGAATGATTGCCTTCCGAGTATAAGTTGGGTTCTTGAACTTGCTCGAATAGCAGTTTTGCGCCATGGAGTTAATGGTCTCGTAATCGATCCATACAACGAACTGGATCATCAACGCCCTCCTAATCAGTAAGTCATCTTTTATTTTTATTTTTTTCACGAAGTTTGTTGCTAGTACTAATTTATGCCATGTGTTAACTCAACTGCATTACAGGACGGAGACAGAATACGTGAGTCAGATGTTAACCTTAATCAAACGATTCGCTCAACACCATTCGTGTCATGTTTGGTTTGTGGCTCATCCAAGACAAGTTAGTACTTACTACTAACCATCTCCTCGTATTTGATCTTAGTATTTTCCTTGTAATAACCTCTAAGCTTCTTCTCTAGTTGCACAATTGGATCGGTGGTCCTCCCAATCTTTACGACATCAGTGGGAGCGCACACTTCATAAACAAATGTGATAATGGAATTGTTATACACCGTAACCGGGACCCGGATGTAGGCCCCATAGATTTGGTTCAGGTTTGCACAATTCATTACAACTTTGTTGGCACATTCTGTTATCAAGCACTCAACATTGTTTATAAAATCGCAGGTTTGTGTCCGAAAAGTACGAAACAAAGTCATAGGAACGATCGGTGATGCCTATTTATCATATAACAGGTATAATCATGATAAGAAATGGCTTAGTTGATGAAGAATAAGAAGCAAGATTTCATCTAGTGCTCTTCTTATTATTTTCTTACTAGGGTTACGGGTGAGTACGGAGATGTTGATGTGGCGGGCCTAAATTCGAAGCGCTTGCGTTGTTGAAGCATCTAAGGCTCGTCGGGAGGCTTTCCCGATGAGGTGGAGGGATAAGTGAATGATGGCGTGGTGGAAGGTGATATGAAGGCAGTTTTGTTAAATTATGGTTTGTGTTCGGGTTACTAATCTACATTAATTTGTTTCCAGATAGGCTTGTGGGGAGAGTAACAATATTATTTGTGTAAATATTGATTATTATTTGACGTTACAAGCATTTCTTGCAAAAACTAACGTCACCAGTCATCATTTATGAATACATACTAGTATTTAATTGTAAATTAACCATATCAAGCCCACTCCGGCGACCACCGTGATTTCCTCCGCTGCATCTCCAAAAGCCACTCACAAACCCCCATAATCTTCAAAACAAACTCATCATCATACTCATCCATCCGAAAACCTCCGGTTCTCCTCCCCTCCACTCCCAGACCATCAATATCATCACACCTGTACACGAATTCCAAATCCCCGCCCATCATCCTCTGCTGCAAACAAAATCGACTGCAAATCCGAACTCGAAGTGGCGGCCATGATTAGGAGGGACTATCCTACACCTCCAATTCTCACATCCCCTTTGCCCTAATTCATTTGGGGAACATGACTGACATCACAGGACCGTAGATGTAGGATGTATCCGAACCGCTTTAAAAATTGCGTGTCTTATTTACTGTTTTATCAGTTACTTGTCAGCTAGCATAAAACTATTATTGTAAAATTCATACGTGTGGATTTTCTGATAAAACCTCTCAAAACACGCACAAGTATAGATTAAACAGTTTTCAGTAAAAACGTATTTAAAAAAGAAGACTAAAATCGGGCCTACACTATTTTGCACAACTTCTTGTATTGCGTCGCTTGTGAACTGACTGAAGTCAGTAAACATTGTTCAGTATCTAGAACTACTCTGCCCACACGATAAGAAAGCTTTACTGGCGAGCTAAATCATTCAGTTAGCAAACTCAGTATCAGAGTGATTTTCATGTTTGAGTTGAAATTTGGCTTCAGGTGTATTCAACCCCCTCTTCCCCCTATACCTGAAGACTTGTCTCTGGACCAATAATAAACACACAAATGCAGCGTGAAAAACGAATTCAGCTTGAAAATATCCGAAATCAACATGAAAACATATGAATCAATCATGAAAAATCGATTTCTAACCTAATTGATCTAGTTTTGGCTATTCGTAATGCAAATATAAGAATTCAGCATGAAAATCGATGAAACACAAACAAACATTTTGAATGCGAAACAATCAACGAATAAAAAGACCAAAAGGGAAAATACTTGTGGAGGTTGAATTCACCATTGTAGTAAGAAGGATCAGTGAAAAACGGATCAAATAGACGAAATTCGTGCAATTATGTTACGATGAATATTGACAGTATTGCACGCATATTACGGATTTGGGGAGAATGAAGATTGTTTGTTTATTTGAGAAGCAAAAGCGCAACCCGTAGTTTAGGAGAAGAAGAAACAGAAACATAAGAAATGAAAAATCTGACTATTATAACTAATGAATTAGAATAAAGTATTAGTAAAAATTAAATTAGCATTTAATCATAACCATAAATCTTGAAATTAAATGGAGGACATTTGTTTATTTTTTATCCCGGGTGCTGACAAATTATCTTTCCCTATACATAACTTTTATATTTTTTTATGCGAAAAACATGTAATTTTATATTTATACTTCCATTATTATGTATTAATGAATGGCTTTTTCTTTGATGTAATAATAGATTGATTGATTTGGAATAAAAGTATTCAATATTTGACTCTTGCACGTATTTCTTATATTAAATTCCTATGCTACAGGGATTTGATGCATTATCTAATTAATATGAATGTGTTATTGTCAAGAATTTAAACAAAGAAGAAGTAGAGAAAATATTTTTTAATGTATTCTCTGTCTGTCTACAAAGAAATCCAAGGCCTATATATATATACTAAGAAACCTTAAAAAAAGAAAAATATCAATTACAAATAAATAGTAAGATAAATCAGGGATATCAGAATCATGACCAAATCACATCAAATATATCGGGAGATATCCTTCCAAATTAACCATAATATATTTTCCATATATATTCCGATATCTTCCCAAATTAACCATAATATATTTTCCAGAGATGGACTTTATTTATTCCGAAGTATTCCGCAAGTGGCTCTACATAAAACAGATAGCGGCGGTTCTTTGGATTTATGGCACCAACGTATGGGACATGCTTCAGAAAAGGTGTTAAAGCTACTTCCTCATGTGAGTGGGTTAATTAAGAAAAGTTGTCCCGCTCCAATCACCTTCCTCGTCAGCAGGTTCTGTATAACACATAAATACTTAGCAAACTGCAAAACACAACTTGTGTCATCAATTAATTGTATGACGGAGATTAAATTGCAAGATAGGCTAGGAACGCATAACACGTTCTTAAGTAGTAACCCTCGCCACATCCCCTTCACTTTGTGCTTCAACAACTGTACCATCGGGCAACTCCACGGGGCAAGAAGGAACTCGACGAGCATTAAATAAAATAGTTGAATCACATACCACATGATTAGTAGCTCCCGTATCAATTATCCAACTATTTGTATCCTTCTTACCATGTAGGCGCTCATGAACTTGATTCTTCGGCGTATTTAACAACTCTAAAAGTTGTTTGAGTTGTGTGGCATTAATCCCAACAAGTCCTGTTGTTGCATTCATCCCACTAACCGTAGCAGTTGCTCCACTAGCTGTTATCCCTGCAACAGTATTATTCGCTCGTACACCAGCAGACCGTCTGCGTCCACTACGGCCTCCACCACGACCCGTACATCCAGCTGCACCACGTCCAGATCCGCGACCACCTTTCTGGTGATCGCCCCACCACTCGAGAAACCCATGAAGCTGGAAACATGAGGATTCCTCGTGTCCTTCACGATTACAATGAGTACAAAATTGTTCCGCCATATTGTTTGATCGAGACACATTGCGAGCTTCAGATTGAACCACAAAGGCGACGACCCCTTCACGTGATTCATTCACAATCGAACCAGCCCCACGAAGACGTTCCGCCTGAACGATTTGCTGATAGGCTTTATCCAATGTGGGCAAAGGATCTTGGCCTAGAAGATTTTCCCGAGTCGCAGCATACGCGCCATCAAGACCAAGAAGAAAATAGTGTAATTGGTCTTCAAGCTTCAAAGTCTCAACTTGGTGAGCAATATTACTGGTACACTTTCCACAATTACAAGTGGGATTCTTCACATAAGTGTTGAGCTCTTCCCAGATCTTCGATAATCGACCAAAGTACATAGATACAGATTCAGTTGGACTTTGTCTGCATTCACCAAGAGCCGTTTTCAGTTGGCAAATTCTCGTGCCATTTACCACGCAAAACCTCGACTTAAGGTTGTTCCACAACAATTGCGCGTCTTCATATTCACCGAGAGTAGAACGAACCGAGGCTTCTATGGTATTCATCAACCATGAAACCAGCATGGAGTGGACTGCAACCCAATCGCCCAGTTTATCGGCGGTGGTAGGCTTCGGAATAGTTCCGTCAATAAAGCCAAATTTATGTTTCGCCTTAAGGGATGTGCGAATTGCGCTAGCCCATTCATCATAATTATCACCACGAAGTTGAATGGGTGTGATAATGTTTCCAGGTCCATCGCTTGAACCTAGAAAATAAGCTATATCCACCTTCTTGGTGGAGGAATCACCGGTCCCGTCCGTCATGAACTCTCGTGACGGTAAACAAAAATTGGATCGAGCTCACGGCTCTGATACCATGTCAAGAATTTAAACAAAGAAGAATATATTCTCTGTCGGTCTACAAAGAAATCCAACGCCTATATATACATACTAAGAAACTTTAAAAAAAGGAAAATATCAATTACAAATAAATAGTAAGATAAATCAGGGATATCGGAATCATGACCAAATCACATCAAATATATCGGGAGATATCCTTCCAAATTAACCATAATATATTTTCCATATATATTCCGATATCTTCCCAAACTAACCATAATATCTTTTTAGATATATTCTGATATCCTTCCAAATTAACCATAATATATTTTCCATATATGTCACAATAGTTATATATGTAAAAAAAAACTCTAAAATATTTAAATATATAACTTAGATAATTGGTGGCATTCAGCAAATATATGTTTAGAACAGTGATGGACTTATTCCATCGGGAACAACCAGATCAGGACACTGTTAATAAAATATTTTCAACGAAGCAATTTAAAATGTGAAATTGTCTTGAGGTTAAAAACTTATCAAGAGAATTCAGATAGTTATGACTTGGTTCATAATTAGTAGCCAGCTTCTTTTTATATATACATGATTATAATATTTTATGTGGTCAGTCAATTTAGATTATGATGTTGCTGCAGCTCAAAATTAATTTGAGTTAAATCCCGCTTTAAAGATTTAAATTGAGTTCTATCATCTTATCGGAGACTTAATGATCAATTCATTCCTTCTAATTATTCGTTGCTCTTCACATTGTTTTAAAACATAAGCATCTGAGCCCCGTTTTATATTTTCATAATTATAATGAATTTTTTCTTTTGCGAATGTCTATAAATCGAATTACATAAATTCTTTATGTTCTTGTTTATCTATTTCTGTATTAATTTTTTGTTTCTATTGTTTATATATATATATATATATATATATATATATATATATATATATAATTGTTCCTTAAATAATCGGAAATCAATAAATTACATGCCCTTTGGTAAGATTTACAATTCAAATAATGCTGCCGTCAAGTCAGATTGACTTTGAATCTGTTAGATTCCTTCAGTTATTATATACTCCCTCCGTCACATTATTGTTGACTTGTATTCCTTATCGGGGTATTCTGCTATTGTTGTCTTGTTTCTAAAAATGAAATTAATTTATGAACTACAATCAAAGAAAATATGTGAACCCGTTATTTAACATATATTCACCCACTTTCTTAATCTCCGTACCCAAAAGAAACAAGACAACAATAATGAGACGGAGGGAGTATATGTTAACATGAATCCAATTAAACCTTCATTACAAACCATAATTACACAAAAAAACACATATCTCATAAACCATAATCACAAATCATGGAAACTTCTTCCATCTCAACTCTCTCATTCTTTCTCCTTCTTGTAGTCTTCTCATGGTCGTGCCCAGCTTCTGCTGATGGCCAAGGCAATTTCCTCCGATGTCTCTCTCAAAGATCCAAGAATTACACATCGATTTCAAACCAAATTTACACCCCTGCAAACTCATCCTACACTTCCGTCTTCCAATCCTCCATCCGAAACCTCAGATTCGCTTCACAATCCACTCCTAAACACGAATCCGAAATCCCACTACTCATATACTGCGCCAAAAGAACCGGTCTCGAGATCAGAACTCGAAGCGGCGGCCATGACTTCGAGGGACTATCATATGTCTCACGCCTCCCTTTTCTCATCATCGACTTGGTCAACCTCACGGAAGTCAAAGTCAACGTACAAGAAAAAACTGCATGGGTAGAAGCCGGTGCTACTGTAGGCACTTTCTACTACCGAATCGCAGAGAAAAGCCCGGTTCTAGGGTTTCAGGCCGGTCTTTGCCCCACCGTCGGCGTGGGCGGCCACTTCAGCGGCGGAGGGTACGGCATGATGATGCGAAAATACGGCCTCGCTGCCGATAACGTAATCGATGTTAACGACAGAATCCTCGATAGAAAATCAATGGGTGAAGATCTATTCTGGGCAATCAGAGGCGGCGGCGGCGCCTCCTTCGGCGTGATCATTGCTTGGAAGGTCAAACTCGTCGACGTTCCAAAAAGCGTCACCGTTTTTGCCATCGATCGGACGTTGGAACAGAACGCGAGTCAACTCGTTCTGCGGTGGCAAGAGGTGGCTCATAAACTCGATAAAGATTTGTTCGTCGGAGTCTTCTTATACCGGAGTAATTCCGGCCAACCAGGGAGGAACACGACCACCATTGTTGCTAAATTCTTTTCACTTTTCCTCGGAGGAGTGGATCGATTGATTCCGTTAATGCAAGAAAGGTTCCCGGAGATGGGATTTGTGAGAGAAGACTGTTCTGAGATGAGTTGGATTGAATCTATCAGATTCTTCTCCACCGGCCCAGTAATCCCACCCGCTGATCTTCAAACACTTGAATTTCTGCTAAACAGATCTTCACTCAATCAAGCAAACACAAAGGTAAAATCGGAAAAAGATTTTTTTATATATATATATATATATATATATATATATATATATATATATATATATATTCTCAACAGAATTATTCTACTGTCAAGAAAGAATTACTTTCAATTGTCAAGTGTGTTACTAAATTTGAGAGTGACATATTAAACAAGAAATTCTTGATAAGAGTCGATTGCAAATCTGCAAAAGATATATTATTTAAAGACGTTAAAAATGTTGCTTCAAAACAAATCTTTGCTAGATGACAATCTATTTTAGCATGTTTTGATTTTGACATTGAGCATATTGCTGGGAAAAATAATTCTCTACCAGACTTTTTAACACGAATCTCCTAAAAATGTTCTTAAAAAGAACAAGGAAATTGTTTATTCTGAAAACTTTGATAGAAGTCTTCAAGACTGGAAATTACCAGAAGTCTCAAAGTTTAAAGTTTACAAAAAAGGAAGCTTTGAATTCCAAAGCGATTATGTCATAAAAACAATTGAAGAAACTATTCCTCTAAAAGGAGGATATGATTCTCGATCACTTCTTTCAAAAAATATGATTGAAGTTCATAAAGAAAATTATAAATTCCTGCATCTTGGAATGATCCAAATTGGAATTAAGCCATTAACCCGAGATGGGTTAAATGTTAGTGCCTTAATTATGGTCAGAGATCAAAGGCATCTGAATCTAGAAGATTCTCTTCTTGGAATAATTGAGTCCACACTTTGTGAAGGACCAATATATTTCAGTTGTTTTCCATATTATCCTTTATCTCTTTCAGATCCAAATATTTTGGATGCCCTCACTCTTAATATTAAGACATCAGGGTACAAAATGAAAGAAGAATCTGAGAATATTGTTCTCATTTATAGAATTTACTATAAAGTTATGAATACAACAATCTCGAGATTTAATGTTAAATCTCAACAAATTTGTTCTAAGAAAGGAGAAACTACTCTTTTCTTAACAGATATTACTAAAAGTAATATTGTTGTTCCTAAAACTATATTATGGAATCAAGTGAGCCTTCCAGAAACATGGAAGCTTGAAAATGCCTCTCCGCCAATTAAAAAAGAAAATAGAAAGTTATAACGTATTATACAATACGTTGATGGAGATGTTGAAATTAAGTTTGCTTCTCAAAGAAGATTTAAACTAAAAATGGATGAAGATGCTAGAAGCTCTACATCCTCTGTTCCTTATACGGAACATGAAAAAATGAGTATTTCGGAATTAATACAACTCCGATCAAATCTCTCACCGAATATAAGGTTGAAATACCTAAAAGTGAAAGCTCCGAAACCTCTGGATCACCAACTTTTTCGCATTTTGGGTACAATGTTTTCATGATAAAAGAAAATTTTATATCCAAAGCTATCCAAAAAAGTTTAAATAAAACTGAAAATGTTTATAAAAGAAAATGGTTTCTTTGCGACCTTTCTTTAAAACAGAAAACCTTATATTCTAAAAGATATGAAGAATGGAGAAAAACTACTAATTTAAAAGTAGACTTTTTTATACGGCTTGAAAACATTTATTTTCCAGGCAAGAAAAAAGGAATTTCCAAATTTTGCGAGATAAAGAATTTATTTTCGTTCTTGAAAAAAGTTATAAAATTTTTATTCATGAAACAGGAGAAGAATCTAATGAGATTCATCCCCCTTTTTCGACATTACAAATTAAAAAAGGAGGAAAAGAAATTTATCTTGTTCCTATCAAATCGGAATCGGGAAAACCGATTTTGATCATATTGCTCAACAAAATAATTTTACAAATTTAGCTTTACATACTATTGGAAATCAGACCAATAGAATTGAAGAAATTTTGTCTCCAAAAAGGACTGTGCTAAAATGTTCAGATACGATTATGATAAAACCTCCTCCTAATCTTAAGAAGGAAAAATTTCATTTAAATTCTAAAAAGGATGAAGAATTTCTTGAAGGATTGATCACAAGACTTCAAAAAATAAATATTAAAACTGAAGCTTCCAGCTCAGAAATTATCTCGATGATTTCGAAAGAAAATAATCCAGAAATATCTGAAGATGAGACTCAAGTTAATAAACTTGAAAAAATTTCAATTGTTAAACCATATTATAAACGTTCTACACCAATTGATCTTCAAATTGAAGAAGAAAAGCAATTGGTAAATTACAGTGGTGAATCCATCACTGAATGGAACCTTGATGGAAAATCTGAATATAAGATTAAAACTATGGCAAAACAAATGCTTATATATTCATCTGCCGCCAAATTAAAAGAAAATAATGATAGGCAGATTGCTCAGGCCATCATTACGGGGTTCACAGGCCAACTTCAAGGTTGGTGGGATTTTTATATTTCAAAAGAAGCAAAGAATAAAATTCTTAATGCTACTTTATTTGATCCTATCTCTCAAAGAGAAGAATCAGATGCGGTTAATACACTTATTTATACAATACTATCAAATTTTGTTGGAGCTAATACTCTTCAACTGGATAGATCTAATAAGCAATTATTAAATTTAAGATGTCGAACACTATCTGATTTTAGATGGTATAAAGATGTCTTTATGTCCAAAGTTTTAACGAGGAATGACTGTAATATGAATTTTTGGAAAGAAAAATTTATTGCAGGATTACCACCGCTTTTTGCGGAAAAGGTTTTAAACAAATTAAAAGCTAAAACAGCACATGGAGAAATTCTCTGGGAAAATCTTTCCTATGGCGATATCTCTGCAGAAATTACTGCAGAAGGAATGGTTCTTTGTAATGATATCAAGTTGAAAAAACAACTTGAATTACAAAGAAACGAAAATAGAAATATTATTGGCAATTTTTGTGAACAAATAGGGCTTGAAACTGAGTCCTATCGTGATAGAATAAAGAAAAAACACAAGCTTAAAAAGAAGCAAAAGTTTTTTCCTACAGAAAATTTCTCTAATAGGAGAAAAAAGTCTACTAAAGGACTTCCCAAGGATATAAAGAAAAAATATCCTAAAGCCTCTAATAAAGAAGCTCAACCAGTTTGTTGGAAATGTGGTAAAATTGATCACAAAGCTAACAAATGTTATGTTAAAAAGAAGATTAATAATCTTAATATTGATAGAGATTTAAAAGAATCTCTTTGCAATATACTTCTTAATGAAGAAGAACCAGATGAAGAAATCTTCATCAGAGTCATCGCTGATTCCTTTGAATCTTCTGAATCAGGAGAAAATGAAATTGAGTCTGATATACAAAGTTGTAAATCAGATTGTGATTGCGATGAATGTCTCATAAACTTTATGGGGTTAGAAATAAATGTTATTTCTATGGAAGAAAGTTTTATTCCTGATCTAATTGATCAAATTACTGATCCTTTAGAAAAAAGAAAAGCCATTGAACATTATCTCTCTTTTGCAATCAATTCAAAAGAGCCTAAAATAGGACAATCAAAATTGTCTGCAAAAGTCAATCAAGAAAAGGAATTATATTCCTATGTGAAAATTCTTGATAGAGCCTCTCAAAAGGAAAGAGAGCCTACTATAAATGAATTACAAAGTGAAATCAATCTGATAAAATCAGAAATCAAGATCCTTAAAGATAAGGTGACTTCAATTACTAATTCTAGTACTTGGAATGAAGATTTCACTTCCAAATGCTGAAGTTCCAAATGCTTTTTGGGATAGAAAACAACATCCTGGGGGGCATCTCCTATCATTTTCCCCCGAGTTATTAAAAGAGTATGGGAAAAATTCCATGAAACTAATAATCAATTTGACAGTCATCCAGCTGTTCTCCAATTCATGAATCATTATGGGATTTCATGGATAATTAGATGGGATTATATCCTACAGAATACTAGATTTGAGAAAAAGGAACAGAAGTTCACCATTAATATGCTTCAACGGAGAATACTCCTTAAATGGTGGCCTAAAAAAGACTTCTTTGGAGAAGGAAAAGTGTTTGATAGAAAAGGAATTTTCTCAATCAAACCAGCCCAAGAAATTCATAGGCATTTGAATGCTAAAACTCCTTCCCATTCATCTTTGTTAAAAAATCTATTTCAAACGATGGATAAAGAATCTATTTCTACAATGTGGAAAGAAGTTTTCGGGAAAGAAATGATGGTGGACAGCCCATCTTCGTCTAATTCTTTTTCAACAAAAGAAGACGAACTCATGAAGGATGCCCAAGAGCCAATCACTGAAGATGAGATTGAAAAACTCACTTTGGCATTAATGAGTGGAGAAGATAATTTGCCTCATTAAAGGAAGACAGCTGTCAAGAAACGTAAGCCATTACGTTAGCCATTACGACAGCAGTTACGTCAGCATAAGGCTAAAAGCCTCAATAATGTAATCTACTGTTTTCCTACTTTTCTGTCTATTTAAGAGTGTTTGTTTTCATTTGTAAGGCATCGAATTCTAGCACTGTCAAAGAACTCCCGCTCTGATACCAATTGTTGGTCCCGAGTGTACGGTCAGGTGTAGAGGGGGGGGTGAATACACCTGATTCGATTTCTCAATTTCGAACTCGAACAGTCCTATTCAGGATGGTGTCTGACTGAAACAGTTCAGCAGACCAGACAGCTGTTCTGAATCGAGTTAAAGGCTAAGAGATCCCGACTCGACCGAGATCTGCTAACCGACTACGTCGACCGCAGTATCTACAGTAAGAGTTCAGTGCGCGGAATAGTGTAGGCCCAAATCAGTTTTTGTGAGAAAACATTTTAAGTCTCAGTTCAGTAGATTAAGAGTTCAGTATGCTGAGACAGTTGATTGATTTTAAATATGATGTTCAGTATGAATAGTAAAATCAATGCAACAGTTAAGAAAGCAGTAAGAGACACAAGATTTTTAAAGTGGTTCGGATATCGCTCAAATCCTACGTCCACTGTCCCGAATGATCAGGAGGCTATTTATTATCCTGAGTTAGTCTCAGTCAGCTTGCACACTGGGCAAAGCCGCGTCTTGGTTTTTATACTGATCCAAGTCTCAGTTTACAACACTATCAAACTTAAAGTGTTTGACAAACTTCTCCAATAGTGAAGGAGTCCTTATACAATAAGGATTGGGTTCAAATGTGAACTCCTTCGTCTAAGCTATGGATATAACAAGTGAGCTTAGGGTTAGAGGGATAAGGAACGAGAATGTAGCTATCTAGAGCGACGAACAGCTGAGGGTTTAGCTATAGGTTCGTGTCAGTCGCTTGGATACTAGAAGCTTATGTCGGCTCAGCTTGGTTCCTTTTGAGCTGGATGTAGTCTTTCGCCGGAGATAACTCGGTTGTTTCTTGCGGAAGACTTAGTCGTTAATATCGCTCGTTTGAATGCTCTCTCGTGTTCTAGGTGCGCGCATTCTCTCTCTTTAAATCTTGAATGATCCCTCTATTTATAGAGCAGAGATTGAAATAGATCCGTTGGAGATGATCCTCTTCTCTCTCTCTCTTTTTGGTAGCAAATGGCTCTTTTGGTGTAGGTAACAGTGTACTTTCCCACCTTTTTAGGTAAAAGGTTGACTGCAGCTTTAGCAGGTGAGAAGACACGTGTATGCTTGTCATTCGTTGAGGTGGATGGAGTGGTTGAGACAAAGACAAACTTCGAGACATCGAAGCCGACTTCTCTCTTCCTCGTACATGACAATGCCGATTGTCTTTCAAAAGATTCGACGATCCCCGAAGACTATCTGCCGTTGCTGAGTCTGACCTCGTATTCAGTAGATAGACTGCTGAGATAAGTCTACTGATGATCAGCTCTGAGTCCAGTGAACTACTCCTGCTGAGTTCGGTTCAATCGAATCTCTCGCATATCTTGCTCTGCTGAGTCCAAGATATCGAGTCTTTCACTATCTTGCTCCCGCTGAGTCCAAAGATATCACCGAGTCTTTCGATATCTTGCTCCCGCCTGAGTCCAAAGATCATCGAGTCTTCTGCACTGGTGCTGAGGCAAATAAGCTACTGAGCGCCTTGACCAGAGCAGAGTGTCGACTGAGTCTGAAACCTCAGAGACAAATACGAATACAAAGGAATGGTTCACCAATCAGATAGGGTTTTGGGATCTTCAAATCTTCTCAACAGTTCAGAGCACGAGGCTACTGAGCGTGATTCAGTATAGAAGATAGAGTCATTTCCCACCAGTATGATCATGCTGAGGATTGAATCATCACCCAACAATTTTCCCCTATTTGATGATGCCAAAACCTATCATCTATGTCCTATCAACTATGCTAAACACTAACTTACTCAGAAACAGAGCTCCTTACAAATATTACAAGTAGGATCAGTGGAGTTGTCTGGTAAGTGCTAGACTACTGAGGGAGACAGGGCAGAACAATTTTCCCCTTTTACAATAATTTCCCCCATGCAACAATTTCCCCCTAAGAGAAATAACAACTCTCCGAAAGTCTAGTCTATCAGAGATCTAACCGAGCAAAAACTGACAAGTATATAAACAAAGTGTGTGTGTCAGTAATCACTTCAGTGATTCTGAGTGTTAAAGCATAAAACAAACACGGCTATTTAGACAACAAGTAGTTGTCAGAGCCAAAAGAAGATTTGTATATATATAATAAACAGTTCAGTACATTACAAATCTTGCTAAGCTAAACGAAGAACTAAGAGGGAGAACCCTTAAACTGCTGAATCCTATTCATGAAACCTTGGGATTTATCTTCAGGCAGTGGGACTCCATACATTCTGAACGTGTTCTTCCTCGGCTCGTGTATTCGGCGAAGTCTGCCGGATCATCTTGTTCTAATCCTCCGTTCAACGCAAAGCATTCTTCACTTCTTGTTCAATCATTCCGAGATGTACCGAGTCGTCTTGTCTTCCGGGTGGAGGAATGATCCTTGCTTCGAGAACGCCGACTACTACCCCTTCGATTCTTGCTCGTGCATATATGGGTAAAGATCGGGTTCGGTAATGGTCATCCACTCGACATAGGCATCGGCCTTAGACATTTCGAGCCGAATCGCCGGAAATAATTTCTCTTGATAAACTCTATCTTGGCCGATTCCCATCTCTCGATTGAACCGAATAGGCATCCATTCGTCCGATCTCGGCCATCTATGTGTTTTCGGATCGTTTGGATTCCCGAACCTTCGTATCGATAAGGAATGTCGGCTTTCGAAGGAACTCTCGGCTGGCCTCTTGTTCAAGCACGCTTCCCGAGTGCCTCAAGGTCCGCCAAATGTATCCTTTGTCCGGCGGCCTCTATCCGTCTAGCTTCCTCTCCTCTCGTAGAGATATCTATCCATCTCGAGCAAAGATTTCTTCAATTTCTGCATCTTGCTCTTGAGGCTTCTGAGGAGCTTGTTCTGATTCAGCAGGGGTACTAGATCTAGATTTGGATGTACCCTGCCTTTCAGTATTTGTTGGTCCCGAGTGTACGGTCAGGTGTAGGGGGGGGGGGGGGGAATACACCTGATTCAATTTCTCAATTTTGAACTTGAACAGTCCTATTCAGGATGATGTGCATGCAAAGCTAGTTCGGCGGACCGCATAACCGTTTCGAATCGAGTTAAAGGCTAAAAGAGTACTGACTCAGCTGAGATCATCTAACTGACTAGGTCAGAATTCAGTATCGTTCAGTGAGAGTTCAGTGTGCGGAATTGTGTAGGCCCAAATCAATTTTTGTGAGAAAACGTTTTAAGTCTCAGTTCAGTAGATTTAAAAGTTCGATATCTTTGAGACAGTTGATTGATTTAAATATGATGTTCGGTATGAATAGTAAAATCAATGCAACGATTAAGAAAGCAAGAAGAGACACGGGATTTTTAAAGTGGTTCGGATATCGCTCAAATCCTACGTCCACTGTCCCGAATGATCGGGAGGCTATTTATTATCCCGAGTTAGTCTCGGTCGGCTTGCACACTTGGGCAAAGCCGCGTCTTGGTTTTTATGCGATCCAAGTCTCGGTTTACAACACTATCAAACTTAAAGTGTTTGACAAACTTCTCCAACGGTGAAGGAGTCCTTATACAATAAGGATTGGGTTCAAATGTGAACTCCTTCGTCTAAGCTATGGATATAACAAATGAGCTTAGGGTTAGAGGGATAAGGAACGAGAATGTAGCTATCTAGAGCGACGAACAGTGAGGGTTTAGCTATAGGTTCGTGTCGGGTCGCTTGGATACTAGAAGCTTATGTCGGTTCGGCTTGGTTCCTTTTGAAGTGGATGTAGTCTTTCGCCGGAGATAACTCGGTTGTTTCTTGCGGAGGACTTAGTCGTTAATATCGCTCGTTTGAATGCTCTCTCGTGTTCTAGGTGCGCGCATTCTCTCTCAAATCTTGAATGATCCCTCTATTTATAGAGCAGAGATTGAAATAGATCCGTTGGAGACGATCTTCTTCTCTCTCTCTCTTTTTGGTAGCAAACGGCTCTTTTGGTGTAGGTAACAGTGTACTTTCCCACCTTTTTAGGTAAAAGGTTGATTGCGAGCTTTAGCGGTGAGAAGACACGTGTATGCTTGTCATTCGTCGAGGTGGATGAAGTGGTTGAGACAAGACAAACTTCGAGACGCATCGAAGCCGACTTCTCTCTTCCTCGTACATGATAATGCTGATTGTCTTTCAAAAGATCCTCGACAGCCCCGAAGACTATCGCCCGTTCTTGAGTTCGACCTTGTATTCGGTAGATAGACTGCCGAGATAAGTCTATCGAAGATCGGCTCCGAGTGCTAGTGAACTACTCCTGCCGAGTTCGGTTCAATCGACTCTCTCGCATATCTTGCTCTCCGCCGAGTCCAAGGTATCCGAGTCTTCTACACCGGTGATGAGGGCGATGAGCTGCGAGCGCCTTGACCGGAGCAGAGTGTCTACCGAGTCCGAAACCTCAGAGACAAATACGAATACAAAGGAATGGTTCACCAATCAGATAGGGTTTTGGGATCTTCAAATCTTCTCAACAGTTCAGAGCACGAGGCTACTGAGCATGATTCAGTATAGAAGCTAAGAGTCATTTCCCACAAGTATGGTCATGCTGAGGATTGAATCATCACCCAACAATTTCCCCCTATTTGATGATGCCAAAACCTATCATCTATGTCCTATCAACTATGCTAAACACTAACTTACTCGAAAAGAGCTCCTTACAAATATTACAAGTAGGATCGGTGGAGTTGTGCGGTAAGTGCTAGACTACTGAGGGAGACAGGGCAGAACAATTTCCCCCTTTACAATAATTTCCCCCATGCAACAATTTCCCCCTAAGAGAAATAATAACTCTCCGAAAGTCTAGTCTATCAGAGATCTAACCGAGCAAAAAATGACAAGTAAATAAACAATGTGTGTGTGTGTCAGTAATCACTTCAGTGATTCTGAGTGTTAAAGCATAAAGCAAACACGGCTATTTAGACAACAAGTAGTTGTCAGAGCCAACAGAAGATTTGTATATATATAATAACTAGTTCAGTACATTACAAATCTTGCTAAGCTAAAAGAACTAAGAGGGAGAACCCTTAAACTGCTGAATCCTATTCATGAAACCTTGGGATTTATCTTCAGGCAGTGGGACTCTATACATTCTGAACGTGTTCTTCCTCAGCTTCAGGTATTCGGCAAAGTCTGCTGGATCATCTTGTTCTAGTCCTCTGTTCAACGCAGCATTCTTCACTTCTTGTTCAATCATTCCGAGATGTACTGAGTCGTCTTGTCTTTTGGGTGGAGGAATGATCCTTGCTTCGAGAATGCCGACTACTACCCCTTCGATTCTTGCTCGTGCATATATGGGTAAAGATCAGGTTCAGTAACGGTCATCCACTCGACATAGGCATCAGCCTTAGACATTTCAGGCCAGAATCGCCAGAAATAATTTCTCTTGATAAACTCTATCTTGGCCGATTCCCATCTCTAATTGAACTGAATAGGCATCCATTCGTCTGATCTCGGCCATCTATGTGTGTTTTCGGATCGTTTGGCTTCCCCGAACCTACGTATCGATAAGGAATGTCGGCTTTCGAAGGAACTCTCGCCTGGCCTCTTGTTCGAGCACGCTTCCCGAGTGCCTCAAGGTCCGCCAAATGTATCCTTCGTGTCGGCGGCCTCTATCCGTCTAGCTTCCTCTCCTCGTAGAGATATCTATCCATCTCGAGCAAAGATTTCTTCAATTTCGCATCTTGCTCTTGAGGCTTCGAGGAGCTTGTTCCGATTCAGCGGGGGTACTAGATCTAGATTTGGATGTACCGCCTTTCGGCATTCTTTCGTCTGCTTGCTCCTTGTTTTTTTCTCTGTCCTCTTCATCCGTTATGATGAGCTTTCTCGGAGGCGATCTAGCGGTTCTCTTTCCTCCTCCTGGATGGGGCTTTAGTCTTTCCTTTGGCGTGCTTAGACTTTGGCTTGTTAGGCGCTTCGGCCTCTGCAATTTCTGCCGCGTCTCTCATCCGCAGCCTATTTGGGCTTCCTCCTCGGCCAGATATGTATCTTAATCTCTTTCTTTGGAGGGGTTGGAATTTTAAGCTTCGTTTGCCCTTGCCTTCTTGAACTGGTGGTGGAATAGGAGCCTCTTCTTCTTTCGAGTCCTCCACCGCTTTGTTCAGCGTACTCAGCAACCTCCTTAATAATGTCTTTGGGAGTCTGGGTTGCCTGAGTAGTCTGCTGGGGTCCTGAGCCACTTGGGCCGGTTTCAGCTGTGCTCGCAGCCGAAACACCCTGGGCCTCACCCTTCTGAGACTGAGTTTGAGGCAGCTTCTCAGTACTCTTCTTTCCTTCCCTTTTTCCTTCACTTTCCCCCTTTTTGGCATCATCAATGAGCACCGGGGTAGGGACTAGGACTGACTTCTTCAGACTTTTGTAGGAGGTTGACAGCTCATCAAGACGATCGTGGAGCTTAGTCAGAGCCTCATGCAACTCGTTCCTCTCCATGGTAAGGTTTTCCTTGTACTGCTTGTGAGAGAGGTCGGCTGCTTCCTTGAAGTCTTTCAGCTTCTCAGTGATCTTGTCTTCCAAGGCCAGTTGGATAATCTCAAGTCTTTGTTCAGTGGCCTCGGATTGTTCAGTGATAGCGTCAGTATGAGCCAGTTTAGAAGCCAAAAATTCATCTAGTAGCTTGGCTTGGCTCTCCTGAAAGATCTTGAGCTGAGCTTCGAATTTGACTTGCTGCTGAGCCAACGCTTCTGAAATAAGCGCGGAAACATCAGGGGCGGCTGATGAAGAGACAGAAGACTTCAGCCCCTGAAGTTCTTTAGTCGTGGCTTGAGCAGTCTGCTTCCATGTCCTATGGATAGCCTTCGCAAGATCTCGATTTTTGATCCCTTGGGCAGTTAAGGCTTTTGCCACTGATCGAGATCTCTTTGCGGTCTGGCTGGGCGCTGCTTCGAAAGTCGACTGCAGCAAGAGCTGAGCGGGCTCTGCTGAGGACGAAGCACCAGCCTTGGACTTCTCAGGACCAAGGATACTGAGAGGTGGAGCAGTTTCAGTATGGGTATCCTTGTCCTGTGGATGTCCCTCATCAGGCTTTCCAGGGCCTGAATCACTGGGTGGGTCGTCATGGTCTGACCCATCTGAGGGTGCTGGGCCGGAGGCGTGGTGTCGATCATGAATCATGGCCAGCATTGCAGCCCTCAGATTGTCCATTGAGCTGAGGTCTTCAGGCTCTGAATAGCCTATCTCCTCTCTCAGTCTCAATTCTTCTTCATGCGGCTGGCGACGGGAGTAGTGGAGGACAAGGCGCGTAGACGAGGCCACTCCCGATGTCGCAAGCAACATGTGGAGCCTTCTTTGTCTTGGCGATGAGCAACAAGTACGAGTAGTCGGCAAGCTCCGGAACTAGTTGCGGAATTTCTTGGGATGCTCTGGATATAATCACTTGAAGCTTCCATCCCGATTGATTCACCTTCGGATGCGGTCTCGGACTCCAAGTCTATGTGTGAAGTTCTGCTCTTCGGTTGGAGGTGCGAGCCGAGTGGAGGAGGGACAGAAAGGGGGCTGTCTAGGCGCTGAATATCTGCGCTCTGAGCTTCAGAAGCATCCCCTTGGTCCCTTTCAGTGGAAACAATCTTTTCCACTGACTGAGTCTTCTCAGAAGACTCGGACTCATCAACCAGCTGCATGGGCCGAGTAGTCTTCTCGGGGAGCCCGTTCGGCGGGCACTTGTGGAACCTCCTCGATGGCCGGCACCTCAGCGGCTTTCTTCAGTTTCTTTGCCGGTGCCTTAGGAGTTTTAGCGGGAGGGGTTCTTTTCTTTGTAGGCGTAGCCTGCTGAGACTTTGATTTCGGAGAGACTGCTGAGGGTCCTGACCCTATCTGCTGAAGCGCTGCTGTCTTGTTGTGAAATCTGACCTTCTTCACATTGAAGTACTCCTTGTCACTGTAGGTGATAGGCTCAAGATCCACATAAATCTTCGATCATGATGGACGGTTTGAGTCCATACAGCAATTTGCCCTTTGCGCTCGGCGTGTTCGATGCTTTGTCGAACTTAGCGCCTGAGCCATGAATTCTCGGAGAAAGAACTCCGTCCAATTTATCTGGGCTCGGTCGTATATGGCCATCATCATCGAATCTTAGGCCTCGACACTTGGTCAAACGACCCCGCTTGGCTTGTCGATGGCTGCGTCACTATATAGGCAAGTGCCCCGAACCGAGGCAACATCTTTGTTCTTCGGAAAAGCAGCTCTGAATGTAGTGGGCTTTCCACAGAAGATGGTAAGGTATTCATCAACTCGGTCGTCTCTGTACCCGACTGTACTGGTCCCTTCGGAGGGCAGATCAAAACTCCGCTTCAAGGCATCCTTGATGGACATCTGCTTCAGCTCCATAGTGGCGTTTTGGATAGAATGGGCAACGAATCTCGCCACTATATCTCCGGCACACCTGCGTCCGAATTCAAATACGACTCGCAACTTGTCTCGGGAGGAAGAACGAAGGCCTCCTAGACAGAAATTTCTCCAGCCCTGACTCGCGCAGAGCTGAGAAGATCTCATCCATATACTCCAGATCGCATGAATAGAAATCCATGGTGGGTTCAAACCACACGCGATCCTTCTCCAGAATGTTCTGCATATCCGCTGGAGATATCATAGAGATATTGGTTTTCCGCCATTGTACTGTTACATGAAGTTGTTATCAGTATCGATTTTTTTTTTTTTAAATAAACTTTTTATATATGATACTAATCAATAATGATCAACACATAAGTAACTACATGTAGGCATACCGAGAATTTGATCGAGGTGAAAGTAAGCAAATGAGGGTTTTTGCACAAAGGTATTCTAGGATTTTCGGAGGTAAGATATGATCGAAATGTTAAGTGCGAATATGGCGGTTCTTAAGATTTGATCGAAATATGTACATGTCTAGAAGATGAACAGTTATCGATCTAAGGCTGAGTTTAAACCTACTTTATGAGATGGACGGTTAAGATTCAATATTATAAAAGGTAATGATCACAAAAGCCGTCTAAGTCAATGCAAGTTGTAAACATGCCTAAAGAGTAACTATGATAAGACATGCATTTAATGCGCACAGAGTTCAGCAAAGTTGTGCATAGAATGTCGTGGATTAAATGTAATCTGTTATCAATAAATGACAAACTAAGAGATATTTAAATCATGCTGAATCTACATAATAAATGCTTATCATTGTTGCATTAGATACTAGTGGAGATACGCAAACCTGTCAGCTGAACATAGTAGTCAGCTGATACCTCGTGTAGATGGTTTTCTGAATCTCTACGTACTGAACTTACTCAGTACTAAGAGTGATCATTCCCCCTCACTGGAATGTTCCTCTCCTGAAACCTTATTACTGACTGGGGTCAGTAGGGTCCAGCAGACCTAGCTCTACTGAAAGTTCTCTAAATCTGGATTCAGCTAGAGGCTTGGTCAGTATATCAGCCCTTTGTTTGTCAGTATGGATCTTTTCCATTCTGATATCCTTCTTTTCGATATGGTCACGAATGAAGTGATGTCTGATGTCCACGTGCTTACATCTTGTGTGAAGAACGAGGATTACGAGTGATTGCAATAGCACTGTGCTGCATCGCGAGAAGATCGGCACTTCATTCCGAATGACGTCATAGTCTCTCATTCGTTGTCTCGGCCAAAGGATTTGGGCGCAACAACTTCCGGCAGCCATGTATTCGGCTCCGGTAGTCGACGTGGCTACCGAGTGCCGTTTCTTTGAAAACCATGAGATCGGCTTGCGCGAAGGAACGACACGTTCCCGAAGTTGATTTTCGGTCTATTCTACATCCTGCATAGTCGGCATCGAGAATAACCCGGTTAGTTCAATATTATCATCAGTGGATACCATAAACCCATGTCGGGTGTTCCTCGTAGATAGCGGAGAATCTTCTTTCTTGAGTCCATATGACTCGCTTGGGATTCGCCTCGAAATCGAGCACGTACACCTACAACATAAGTTATGTCAGGACGAGTAGCTGTTAGATATAATAAAGAACCAATTATAGCACGGTATTCAGTTTGGTCTCACCGATACTCCCTCTTTATCAAGATCTATCTTCATATTCGTGTTCATCGGGATCTTGATTGATTTGCCGGATGTGCAGCCGAATCTTTTGATGAGGTCTCGAGTGTATTTGCCTTGGTTGATGAACGTTCCCTTTTCAGATTGCTTGACTTGAAAACCAAGGAAGTAGTTCATTTCACCCATCATCGACATCTCGAACTTATCCTTCATCATCTTTTCAAATTGCTGACACATGATGACATTCTTCGAACCGAAGATAATGTCATCCACGTAGATCTGCACAAGTAATAAGTCTTCTTCCAGTCGAATGTTGAATAGAGTGCGGTCTCTTTGTGCCTTTCGAAAACCTTTACGAAGAAGAAACTCGGGACAGGGTATCGTACCAAGCCCTGGGTGCTTGTTTTAACCCGTATAGAGCCTTTCTGAGTCTATATACTTGATGTCCCTGCTGAAAGCCGGGCGGTTGTTCCACATAGACTTCTTCTTTCAGCACGCCATTCAGGAACGCAGACTTCACATCCATTTGATAAACTCTGAATCTTTGATGTGTTGCGTAGGCTAGGAATAGTCTAATTGCCTCCAATCTTGCAACTGGAGCGAACGTCTCATCGAAATCTATCCCTTCGGCTTGACAGTAGCCTTTAGCCACGAGTCTTGCTTTGTTCCTTACTATAACGTTGTTTTCATCTCGCTTGTTTTTGAAGACCCATTTGGTTCCAATGACATGTTGATGCCGGGTCCGTCTACAAGCTCCCATACTTCGTTTCTCGTGAACTGATTTAGCTCTTCCTGCATAGCAATAATCCAGTCAGCATTTTTAAGTGCATCCTCAATATTCTGAGGCTCTTCAGTAGACAAGAAGCAGGAAAATAATGCGCTTTCTCCTTGACAGAATCTGGATCTTGTCTTGACATGTCTTTGAAGGATCTCCAATTATAAGATCGGCGGTGTGAGCATCTAGCCACGATCTACGATGTTTTAACTCTTCATCGAAATTTGTTCAACACCAGATAGTAGGTGAGTTAGGCATTTCGGTTGTACTATTACGAGATTGAAGTAATTCGGTAACAAGAGTGTGATCTCTCGAGTCACCGAGGTTCGGGGGCATTCGGCTCGGGAACATTACTAGACGTTCCCCCACGAGTTGTTATTCTCGGTAGTGTTGGTCTCGGTTACCTCTACGGTTTCCTCATCGACCCGAGTTACCACGGGATTGATTACGTTCGGGAGAATCAATGCGCTCGGCTACTTGCTCGGTGGTTGAGATTCGGTAGATTTGTCTTCGGTTTCTTCGTCGAATCATCATCCCAACATAGCCGGATCTTTTTGATTTGTCTTTTAAGCTTAGATCCTGTAGGCGCTTCTGATGTCCTCGGATTCGGAATTTGAGTTATTGCTCCTGTCTTCGATAGCAAACTCGTTAAAAACAACATGAGGGCTTTCCTCCACGCAAAGAGTCCGATAGTTGAATACTCTAAAAGCTTTCTTGACCCGAGAGTATCCTAAGAATACTCCCCGATCGACTTGCTATCAAAAGTCTTGCTGATCTTTCCCATTATTGTGGATAAAGCATGAACAACCAAAAATATGGAAATAAGATAGAGAAGGCTTCCTGCCGTTCCATAGTTCATATGGTGTTCTCTTATCTTGCTTTGTCGGTAGAGATCTATTCTGAGTATAACATGCGGTATCGGTAGCTTACGCCCAGAATTTGGTTGGGAGTCCTGAGTCTGCGAGTAGAGTCCTAGCTGCCTCTTTTAGAGTTTTGTTCTTTCGTTCAGCAACTCCATTCTGGCGAGGTGTGCGTGCGGTGAAGTCTCATGCTCTATTCCTTACGCTGCGGAACTCCTTTACCATGGAATTAAGGAACTCGGTTCCTCCGTCTGAACGTATTTTTCTGATCTTGGTGTTCTTTTAGACACTGAGCTTTTTCAGAAGCGTTGGTAACTCTGTTTTGACGTCAGACTTGTTGGCAATGAATATGACCCATGTGTAGCGCGAGTAGTCATCTATGACCACTAATGCATATTTTACGCCTACGATCGTCATCTGGGGAGCTGGACCGAACAAATCCATATGTAGCGGTTGAAGAATTCCATTCGTGGAAGGCGATGGAACCGGAGGATTTTGATTCCTTGTTTGCTTTCCCTTCGGACATGCTTCACCGAGTGTCTTTCTTTGAATACTTCATTCGGCGAGTCCCCTTGCTAGAGTGTTTCTTGCAAGCTTGTTGAGCGTCTTAAAGTTGAGATGGCTGAGTCTTACGTGCCATAGCCACCCCGTGCGGTTGTCATTCTTCGCCAATAAGCAAGCTTCGAGGTTCGCTGAGTTCCGATCGACCACATATATGTTCTTTACGCGCGAACCGATAACACTTGTTTTCCCTGTGGATTTATCAATAACATCACGAAACCGGCGTCAAAAATCACTCTTTTTGAGTTATCACAAAATTGACTACCGGAGAGAAGATTATCTTTGAAGTCCTTCAACATATGATACTCTTGGAACTTTGGCGGTTCCTATCTTTGAGTGTTCCATATCCTCTCGTGTAGCCTTTGGCATTATCTCCAAACTCGATTCGGGTCCTTCTTCGGTGATATAATTCTTTCGTAGACTCCTTTGGTATGTCATGTGTCTTGAGCATCCGTTGTCCACATACCATGGGTCTTTACGCACTCGCAAAACGAGAATTTTATTCGGGTACCCTTCATTTTTGATTTTGGGTCCTTAGATGTTAGTTTTCATAACCCAAATCGTCTAACAACCCCGGTGGTTTCGGACATTTTCTTTCCATTAGAGTCAACATATCGACCACTTTGGACTGGTCAAAGGTGACTTACGAGGCTTACGAGGTTCGGGAGTCCCGATCTTACGAGTTGGTGGACTGCCGACCTTAGCCTTACGTGTGGCTTTCCTTTTCTTCGACCTTTGGAGCCTCTTCGACTATAGGTTCATAATAGTATGACCCATGCGAGTCTGGATGTGTCGGCTTTGGAGGTCCATCTTGATCCGCCAATTTTAATTTCTTTGGTTCCCCCTTGATCAAGCTGGGGTTTCTTGGCACCGATCTTCTTGTCGGAATGCTGATGTGTGGGATGAGGTGCTTTCATCTTTCGTTTGTTCTTTGCTAGGGGGTTCGGTATATCTGCGTTCATAGTCTCCCCTCGAACAAATCTATCGGCAAGCCGTACTCCGAGTGTCTTGGGGCGGATGTGGAAGCTCCCTGGCTGAATCCAAGTCCTTCCTTACAGTGCTTTGGCTTATTGCTTGCTAGCATAGCTTCTAATTTCTTCTCAGCACCCATGTACCTCTCAGTCATCGGGCTCCTCCGGACATCATCACTCTTCTTCGGTGTGTCGTGCTCGGTCCGAAGTCCCGACATTTCTTGCTTGACGAGACTCGATTCGATATCTTTACGAGTCAAGTCATTGGTCAAAACCGAAATCCGATCTTCTTGATGCTTGAGACTTGGCCATCAGAGAGTTTATCTCCTCCCTGAGTCTCAACACAAGTCCTTCGGCCTCAGTAGCAACCTGACTCTCCTGAGAAAGTCTCTGATTCTCTATTTTCAGGGTATCCAACTCCTGAAGAGTCTTGCTGAGCTGCGAGACTCATCCGAATTTGTTCGTCGAGCAGTTCTTCGTATGCGGTTGCGACGTCCAAATTCTCATCCGCACTTGAAATAGTGTCGTGTGTGCGGTGTGAAGAGGAGTTAAGTGGTTCATGAGAATTTACCTCATCCTCTTCGCTTGCCATCATGCACTTTTCAGCTGATTCTTCGACTTCAAGCTCTAAGGCCATGAAAGCCGCTTCATCGTCGAGATGAATCCATAAAGGAGTCGACCTCTTCGAGTCGTCCGAGATTTCGCCCGGCTATGTAGGATTGTCTTTTCGGGGCGAATTTCTCTCTCCTTGCCTTACGTCTTGCGCGTTCGGCACTTCGAGCTCGGGGACAATCATGCGATAATGTCCCGGCTTCTTACGGTTGTAACAAGCGATGACTCTTTCTTCTTTGCTTTCGCTATTCTTTGATGGTTACGAGTCATCTTTCTTTACGCATTCGGAAGATTGTGAGTCGGGAGTGTGTTTCGACATATAATTTGACTTACCTTTTGTTTCCCGATAGGCTTTAGTCACTTTTCTGCGTCGCTCCTTCTCCTTCGATACTTTACGGCGGCGCATACTTCGAGCGAGACTTCCTTCTTGTAGATCATTGAGTGAAGGTTCGAGTCTTACTCGTCGTTTTGCTCGTTCTTTGGAGATGTTGTCTTGACCGATGCTTTGAAAGCATGGTCGATTTTTGTGTCGGCTTCGGCTCTGCTTTCTTTGAGGTCTGTCGAACTCAAACTCCTCTGCCTGTAATTCTGAAAAGATATGGTCAGGAGACACATCATCTAAGTCAGAATGTCGCAATAGAGTGGCAAAAGGTGTCCAGTGTCCGTCCGGCAGTGCCCTCAGAATCTTCAGAGTCATCTCTCGGTTGCTGAATGTCTTTCCCAGCCCATTGATAGAGTTCATCAGATTGGTAAATCTGACGTTTAGATCTTCGATTTTATCCCCGGGCATGAGAGACAAGCTTTCCAGCTTTTGGAGTTCTAGCGCTAATTTGTTGGCTTTAATCTTCTGAGTCCCTCGACTCAGTAGCGCAAGAGCATCCCAGAGTTCTTTAGCAGTCTTGCATTCCTGAACCCTGCCAAGATAAGAATCACTAATGGTGGTCAGTATGGCATTTCTGGCAACACGGTCTAAGTTGTGAAGCTTCTTCTCCTCAGAAGTGAAGAGACTTCTGTCTTTGGGAATCTTCTTCCCGGTCACCATTCCTCCTCCTTGAGCTTGGTCCTGAGTTACGACACTATCGATCATGGGAACGATAGGTCCATCTTCAAGCACTTCAGTCATACTGTCATGGAGGGATGTCAGATGTGCTTCCATTCTGACTCGCCATACTCCATAATTCTCCACCGAGAACATGGGTACCATCCTTATACCTGACATGTCAGCCATGAAGAATATAGATATGAATGTAGAGTGATATGCAGTGAAAACGTTTTCCCTTGGATCCGTTCGAATAGACCAGTCTCAAAGATAACAAGAGTCAAAGAACTCCCGCTCTGATACCAATTGTTGGTCCCGAGTGTACGGTCAGGTGTAGAGGGGGGGGGGTGAATACACCTGATTCGATTTCTCAATTTTGAACTTGAACAGTCCTATTCGGGATGGTGTATGCATGCAGCTTGATTCGGCGGACCCGGACAACCGTTCCGAATCGAGTTAAAGGCTAAAAGAGTACCGGCTCATTGAGATCATCTAGCCGACTAGGTCGAATTTAGTATCGTTCGGTGAGAGTTCGGTGTGCGGAATTGTGTAGGCCCAAATCAATTTTTTGTGAGAAAACGTTTTAAGTCTCGGTTCGGTAGATTTAAAAGTTCGGTATCTTTGAGACAGTTGATTGATTTAAATATGATGTTCGGTATGAATAGTAAAATCAATGCAACGATTAAGAAAGCGATAAGAGACACAGGATTTTTAAAGTGGTTCGGATATCGCTCAAATCCTACGTCCACTGTCCCGAATGATCAGGAGGCTATTTATTATCCTGAGTTAGTCTCAGTCAGCTTGCACACTGGGCAAAGCCGCGTCTTGGTTTTTATACTGATCCAAGTCTCAGTTTACAACACTATCAAACTTAAAGTGTTTGACAAACTTCTCCAACAGTGAAGGAGTCCTTATACAATAAGGATTGGGTTCAAATGTGAACTCCTTTGTCTAAGCTATGGATATAACAAATGAGCTTAGGGTTAGAGGGATAATGAACGAGAATGTAGCTATCTAGAGCGACGAACAGCTGAGGGTTTAGCTATAGGTTCGTGTCAGTCGCTTGGATACTAGAAGCTTATGTCGGTTCAGCTTGGTTCCTTTTGAGCTGGATGTAGTCTTTCGCCGGAGATAACTCGGTTGTTTCTTGCGGAGGACTTAGTCGTTAATATCGCTCATTTGAATGCTCTCTCGTGTTCTAGGTGCGCGCATTCTCTCTCAAATCTTGAATGATCCCTCTATTTATAGAGCAGAGATTGAAATAGATCCGTTGGAGACGATCTTCTTCTCTCTCTCTCTTTTTGGTAGCAAACGGCTCTTTCGGTGTAGGTAACAGTGTACTTTCCCACCTTTTTAGGTAAAAGGTTGACTGCAGCTTTAGCAGGTGAGAAGACACGTGTATGCTTGTCATTCGTCGAGGTGGATGACGTGGTTGAGACAGCACAAACTTCGAGACAGACTGAAGCTGACTTCTCTCTTCCTCGTACATGACAATGCTGATTGTCTTTCAAAAGATCCTGACAGTCCTGAAGACTATCTTCCGTTGCTGAGTCTGACCTTGTATTCAGTAGATAGACTGCTGAGATAAGTCTACTGAAGATCAGCTCTGAGTCTAGTGAACTACTCCTGCTGAGTTCAGTTCAATCGACTCTCTCGATATCTTGCTCCCGCTGAGTCCAAGTATTCCGAGTCTTCTACACCGGTGATGAGGCCGATGAGCTGCGGCGCCTTGACCGGAGCAGAGTGTCTACCGAGTCCGAAACCTCGGAGACAAATACGAATACAAAGGAATGGTTCACCAATCGAGATAGGGTTTTGGGATCTTCAAATCTTCTCAACGGTTCGGAGCACGAGGCTGCGAGCATGATTCGATATAGAAGATAAGAGTCATTTCCCACAAGTATGGTCATGCTGAGGATTGAATCATCACCCAACAATTTCCCCCTATTTGATGATGCCAAAACCTATCATCTATGTCCTATCAACTATGCTAAACACTAACTTACTCAGAAACAGAGCTCCTTACAAATATTACAAGTAGGATCAGTGGAGTTGTCTGGTAAGTGCTAGACTACTGAGGGAGACAGGGCAGAACAATTTCCCCCTTTACAATAATTTCCCCCATGCAACAATTTCCCCCTAAGAGAAATAATAACTCTCCGAAAGTCTAGTCTATCAGAGATCTAACCGAGCAAAAAATGACAAGTAAATAAACAATGTGTGTGTGTGTCAGTAATCACTTCAGTGATTCTGAGTGTTAAAGCATAAAGCAAACACGGCTATTTAGACAACAAGTAGTTGTCAGAGCCAACAGAAGATTTGTATATATATAATAACTAGTTCAGTACATTACAAATCTTGCTAAGCTAAAAGAACTAAGAGGGAGAACCCTTAAACTGCTGAATCCTATTCATGAAACCTTGGGATTTATCTTCAGGCAGTGGGACTCTATACATTCTGAACGTGTTCTTCCTCAGCTTCGGTATTCGGCAAAGTCTGTTTGGATCATCTTGTTCTAGTCCCTGCGTTCAACGCAAAGCATTCTTCACTTCTTGTTCAATCATTCCGAGATGTCTTGAGTCGTCTTGTCTTACGGGTGGAGGAATGATCCTTGCTTCGAGAACGCCGACTACTACCCCTTCGATTCTTGCTCCGTGCATATATGGGTAAAGATCGGGTTCGATAACGGTCATCCACTCGACATAGGCATCAGCCTTAGACATTTCAGGCCAGAATCGCCAGAAATAATTTCTCTTGATAAACTCTATCTTGGCCGATTCCCATCTCTAATTGAACTGAATAGGCATCCATTCGTCTGATCTCGGCCATCTATGTGTTTTCGGATCGTTTGGCTTCCGAACCTTCGTATCGATAAGGAATGTCGGCTTTCGAAGGAACTCTCGGCTGGCCTCTTGTTCGATACGCTTCCCGAGTGCCTCAAGGTCCGCCAAATGTATCCTGCGTGCGCGGCCTCTATCTGTCTAGCTTCCTCTCCTCTGTAGAGATATCTATCCATCGAGCAAAGATTTCTTCAATTTACGCATCTTGCTCTTGAGGCTTACGAGGAGCTTGTTCCGATTCGGCGAGGGGTACTAGATCTAGATTTGGATGTACCCACGCCTTTCGGTATTCTTCTGCTGCTTTGCTCCTTGTTTTTTTCTCTGTCCTCTTCATCCGTTATGATGAGCTTTCTCGGAGAGCGATCTAGCGGTTCTCTTTCCTCCTCCGGATGGGGCTTTAGTCTTTCCTTTGGCGAGGCTTAGACTTTGGCTTGTTAGGCGCCTTCGGCCTCTGCAATTTCTCCGCCGATCTCTCATCCGCAGCCTATTTGGGCTTCCTCCTCGGCGAGATATGTATCTTAATCTCTTTCTTTGGAGGGGTTGGAATTTTAAGCTTCGTTTGCCCTTGCCTTCTTGAACCGGTGGTGGAATAGGAGCCTCTTCTTCTTCGAGTCCTCCACCTTTGTTCGGCGTACTCGGCAACCTCCTTAATAATGTCTTTGGGAGTCGCGGGTTGCCCGAGTAGTCTGCTGGGGTCCTGAGCCACTTGGGCCGGTTTCGGTGTGCTCGCGGCCGAAACACCACCGGGCCTCACCCTTCGAGGCCGAGTTTGAGGCGGCTTCTTAGTACTCTTCTTTCCTTCCCTTTTTCCTTCACTTTCCCCCTTTTTGGCATCATCAATGAGCACGGGGTAGGGACTAGGGACTGACTTCTTCGGACTTTTGTAGGAGGTTGACGGCTCATCAAGACGATCGTGGAGCTTAGTCGAGCCTCATGCAACTCGTTCCTCTCCATGGTAAGGTTTTCCTTGTCTTGCTTGTGAGAGAGGTCATTGCTTCCCTTGAAGTCTTTCGGCTTCTCGGTGATCTTGTCTTCCAAGGCCGGTTGGATAATCTCAAGTCTTTGTTCAGTGGCCTCGGATTGTTCAGTGATAGCGTCAGTATGAGCCAGTTTAGAAGCCAAAAATTCATCTAGTAGCTTGGCTTGGCTCTCCTGAAAGATCTTGAGCTGAGCTTCGAATTTGACTTGCTGCACGAGCCAACGCTTCGAAATAAGCGCGGAAACATCGGGGGGCGGCCGATGAAGAGACGAAGACTTCGGCCCACGAAGTTCTTTAGTCGTGGCTTGAGCAGTCTGCTTCCATGTCCTATGGATAGCCTTCGCAAGATCTCGATTTTTGATCCCTTGGGCAGTTAAGGCTTTTGCCACTGATCGAGATCTCTTTGCGGTCTGGCTGGGCGCTGCTTCGAAAGTCGATCGCAAAGCAAGAGCCGAGCGGGCTCGGCGAGGACGAAGCACCCGGCCTTGGACTTCTCGGGACCAAGGATACCGAGAGGTGGAGCGGTTTCGGTATGGGTATCCTTGTCCTGTGGATGTCCCTCATCGAGCTTTCCGGGGCTGAATCATCAGGTGGGTCGTCATGGTCCGACCCATCCGAGGTCTTCGGGCCGGAGGCGTGGTGTCGATCATGAATCATGGCCAGCATTGCAGCCCTCAGATTGTCCATTGAGCTGAGGTCTTCAGGCTCTGAATAGCCTATCTCCTCTCTCAGTCTCAATTCTTCTTCATGCAGCTGCTGACAGGAGTAGTGGAGGACAAGGCGGCGCCAGACGAGGCCACTCCCGATGTCGCAGCAACATGTGGAGCCTTCTTTGTCTTGGCGATGAGCAACAAGTCTGAGTAGTCAGCAAGCTCCGGAACTAGTTGCAGAATTTCTTGGGATGCTCTGGATATAATCACTGAAGCTTCCATCCCGATTGATTCACCTTCAGATGCAGTCTCAGACTCCAAGTCTATGTGTGAAGTCTGCTCTTCAGTTGGAGGTACTGAGCTGAGTGGAGGGACGAGAAGGGGGCTGTCTAGGCGCCGAATATCTGCGCTCCGAGCTTCGAAGCATCCCCTTGGTCCCTTTCGGTGGAAACAATCTTTTCCACCGGACCGAGTCTTCTCGGAAGACTCGGACTCATCAACCGTTGCATGGGCTGAGTAGTCTTCTCGGGAGCCCGTTCGGCGGGCACTTGTGGAACCTCCTCGCTATGGCCGGCACCTCGGCGGCTTTCTTCGGTTTCTTTGCCGGTGCCTTAGGAGTTTTAGCGGGAGGGGTTCTTTTCTTTGTAGGCGTAGCTCTCTTGAGACTTTGATTTCGGAGAGGCTGCCGAGGGTCCCGACCCTATCTGCGAAGCGCGCTTTGTCTTGTTGTGAAATCGACCTTCTTCACATTGAAGTACTCCTTGTCACTTGTAGGTGATAGGCTCGAGATCCACATAAATCTTCGATCATGATGGACGGTTTGAGTCCATACGGCAATTTGCCCTTTGCGCTCGGCGTGTTCGATGCTTTGTCGAACTTAGCAGCCTGAGCCATGAATTCTCGGAGAAAGAACTCCGTCCAATTTATCTGGGCTCGGTCGTATATGGCCATCATCATCTGAATCTTAGGCCTCGACACTTGGTCAAACGACCCTGCTTGGCTTGTCAGTAGCTGCGTCACTATATAGGCAAGTGCCCTGAACTGAGGCAACATGCTGTTCTTCGGAAAAGCAGCTCTGAATGTAGTGGGCTTTCCACAGAAGATGGTAAGGTATTCATCAACTCGGTCGTCTCTGTACCCGACGGTCTTGGTCCCTTCGGAGGGCAGATCAAAACTCCGCTTCAAGGCATCCTTGATGGACATCTGCTTCAGCTCCATAGTGGCGTTTTGGATAGAATGGGCAACGAATCTCGCCACTATATCTCCAGACACTGCGTCTGAATTCAAATACAGCTCTGCAACCTGTCTCGGGAGGAAGAACGAAGGCCTCCTAGAGCGAGAAATTTCTCCGATCTGACTCGCGCAGGTGAGAAGATCTCATCCATATACTCCGGATCGCATGAATAGAAATCCATGGTGGGTTCAAACCACACGCGATCCTTCTCGGGAATGTTCCGCATATCCCTCGGAGATATCATAGAGATATTGGTTTCCGCCATTGTACCTGTTACATGAAGTTGTTATCAGTATCGATTTTTTTTTTTTTTTAAATAAACTTTTTATATATGATACTAATCAATAATGATCAACACATAAGTAACTACATGTAGGCATACCGAGAATTTGATCGAGGTGAAAGTAAGCAAATGAGGGTTTTTGCACAAAGGTATTCTAGGATTTTCGGAGGTAAGATATGATCGAAATGTTAAGTGCGAATATGGCGGTTCTTAAGATTTGATCGAAATATGTACATGTCTAGAAGATGAACAGTTATCGATCTAAGGCTGAGTTTAAACCTACTTTATGAGATGGACGGTTAAGATTCAATATTATAAAAGGTAATGATCACAAAAGCCGTCTAAGTCAATGCAAGTTGTAAACATGCCTAAAGAGTAACTATGATAAGACATGCATTTAATGCGCACGAGTTCAAGCAAAGTTGTGCATAGAATGTCGTGGATTAAATGTAATCCGTTATCAATAAATGACAAACTAAGAGATATTTAAATCATGCTGAATCTACATAATAAATGCTTATCATTGTTGCATTAGATACTAGTGGAGATACGCAAAGCACGTCGCTGAACATAGTAGTCGGTGATACCTCGTGTAGATGGTTTTCGAATCTCTACGTCTTGAACTTACTCGGTACTAAGAGTGATCATTCCCCCTCACTTGGAATGTTCCTCTCCACGAAACCTTATTACCGACCGGGGTCGGTAGGGTCCAAAGCAGACCTAGCTCTACCGAAAGTTCTCTAAATGCGGATTCGGCTAGAGGCTTGGTCAGTATATCGCCCTTTGTTTGTCGGTATGGATCTTTTCCATTCGATATCCTTCTTTTCGACATGGTCACGAATGAAGTGATGTCGATGTCCACGTGCTTGCATCTTGTGTGAAGAACGAGGATTCCGAGTGATTGCAATAGCACCGTATCTTGTCGCAGAAGATCGGCACTTCATTCCGAATGACGTCATAGTCTCTCATTCTTTGTCTCGGCCAAAGGATTTGGGCGCAACAACTTCCGGCAGCCATGTATTCGGCTTCGGTAGTCGACGTGGCTACCGAGTGCTGTTTCTTTGAAAACCATGAGATCGGCTTGCGCCAAGGAACCGACACGTTCCGAAGTTGATTTTCGGTCTATTCTACATCCTGCATAGTCGGCATCGGAATAACCGGTTAGTTCAATATTATCATCAGTTGGATACCATAAACCCATGTCGAGGTGTTCCTCGTAGATAGCGGAGAATCTTCTTTGCTTTGAGTCCATATGACTCGCTTGGGATTCGCACGAAATCGAGCACGAACACCTACAACATAAGTTATGTCGGGACGAGTAGGCTGTTAGATATAATAAAGAACCAATTATAGCACGGTATTCGGTTTGGTCTACTGATACTCCCTCTTTATCAAGATCTATCTTCATATTCGTGTTCATCGGGATCTTGATTGATTTGCCGGATGTGCGGCCGAATCTTTTGATGAGGTCTCGAGTGTATTTGCCTTGGTTGATGAACGTTCCCTTTTCGGATTGCTTGACTTGAAAACCAAGGAAGTAGTTCATTTCACCCATCATCGACATCTCGAACTTATCCTTCATCATCTTTTCAAATTGCCGACACATGATGACATTCTTCGAACCGAAGATAATGTCATCCACGTAGATCTGCACAAGTAATAAGTCTTCTTCCGGTCGAATGCTTGAATAGAGTGCGGTCTCTTGTGCCTTTACGAAAACCTTTACGAAGAAGAAACTCGAGACAGTGGTATCGTACCAAGCCACGGGTGCTTGTTTTAACCCGTATAGAGCCTTTCGAGTCTATATACTTGATGTCCCCCTGAAAGGCCGGGCGGTTGTTCCACATAGACTTCTTCTTTCAAAGACGCCATTCGGGAACGCAGACTTCACATCCATTTGATAAACTACGAATCTTTGATGTGTTGCGTAGGCTAGGAATAGTCTAATTGCCTCCAATCTTGCAAGCTGGAGCGAACGTCTCATCGAAATCTATCCCTTCGGCTGACAGCGGTAGCCTTTAGCCACGAGTCTTGCTTTGTTCCTTACTATAACGTTGTTTTCATCTCGCTTGTTTTTGAAGACCCATTTGGTTCCAATGACATGTTGATGCCGGGGTGTCTACAAGCTCCCATACTTCGTTTCTCGTGAACCGATTTAGCTCTTCCTGCATATCAATAATCCGGTCAGCATTTTTAAGTGCATCCTCAATATTACGAGGCTCTTCGGTAGACAAGAAGCGGGGAAAATAATGCGCTTTCTCCTTGACGAGAATCTGGATCTTGTCTTGACATGTCTTTGAAGGATCTCCAATTATAAGATCGGCGGTGTGAGCATCTAGCCACGATCTACGATGTTTTAACTCTTCATCGAAATTTGTTCAACACGAGATAGTAGGTGAGTTAGGCATTTCGGTTGTACTATTCACGAGATTGAAGTAATTCAAGTAACAAGAGTGTGATCTACCGAGTCACCGAGGTTCGGGGGCATTCGGCTCGGGAACATTACTAGACGTTCCCCCCGAGTTGTTATTCTCGGTAGTGTTGGTCTCGATTACCTCTACGGTTTCCTCATCGACTGAGTTACACGGGATTGATTCCGTTCGGGAGAATCAATGCGCTCGGCCTACTTGCTCGGTGGTTGAGATTCGATAGATTTGTCTTCGGTTTCTTCGTCCGAATCATCATCCCAACTATAGCTGGATCTTTTCGGATTTGTCTTTTAAGCTTAGATCCTGTAGCTGCTTACTGATGTCCTCAGATTCGGAATTTGAGTTATTGCTCCTGTCTTCAATAGCAAACTCGTTAAAAACAACATGAGGGCTTTCCTCCACGCAAAGAGTCCGATAGTTGAATACTCTAAAAGCTTTCTTGACCCGAGAGTATCCTAAGAATACTCCCTGATCTGACTTGCTATCAAAAGTCTTCAGCTGATCTTTCCCATTATTGTGGATAAAGCATGAACAACCAAAAATATGGAAATAAGATAGAGAAGGCTTCCTGCCGTTCCATAGTTCATATGGTGTTCTCTTATCTTTGCTTTGTCGGTAGAGATCTATTCGAGTATAACATGCGGTATCGGTAGCTTACGCCCGGAATTTGGTTGGGAGTCCCGAGTCTGCGAGTAGAGTCCTAGTTGCCTCTTTTAGAGTTACGTTCTTTCGTTCGGCAACTCCATTCCGCCGAGGTGTGCGTGCGGTGAAGTCTCATGCTCTATTCCCTACGCTTGCGGGAACTCCTTTACCATGGAATTAAGGAACTCGGTTCCTGCATCCGAACGTATTTTTTCGATCTTGGTGTTCTTTTAGACACGAGCTTTTTCGAAGCGTTGGTAACTCTGTTTGACGTCGAGACTTGTTGGCAATGAATATGACCCATGTGTAGCGCGAGTAGTCATCTATGACCACTAATGCATATTTTCTGCCTCTGATCGTCACTGGGGAGACTGGACCGAACAAATCCATATGTAGCAGTTGAAGAATTCCATTCGTGGAAGGCGATGGAACTGGAGGATTTTGATTCCTTGTTTGCTTTCCCTTCAGACATGCTTCACACTTGAGTGTCTTTGCTGAATACTTCATTCGGCAGTCCCCTTGCTAGAGTGTTTCTTGCAAGCTTGTTGAGCGTCTTAAAGTTGAGATGGCTGAGTCTTCTGTGCCATAGCCACCCCGTGCGGTTGTCATTCTTCGCCAATAAGCAAGCTTCAGGTTCGCTGAGTTCCCAGTCAGCAAATTTATGGTTCTTTCTGCGCGAACCTAATAACACTGTTTTCCCTGTGGATTTATCAATAACATCACAGAAACCAGCGTCAAAAATCACTCTTTTTGAGTTATCACAAAATTGACTACCGGGAGAGAAGATTATCTCTTGAAGTCCTTCAACATATGATACTCTTGGAACTTTGGCGGTTCCTATCTTTGAGTGTTCCATATCCTCTCGTGTAGCCTTTGGCATTATCTCCAAACTCAATTCGGGTCCTTCTTCGGTGATATAATTCTTGATGAGACTCCTTTGGTATGTCATGTGTCTTGAGCATCCGTTGTCCACATACCATGGGTCTTTACGCACCTGCAAAACGAGAATTTTATTCGGGTACCCTTCATTTTTGATTTTGGGTCCTTAGATGTTAGTTTTCATAACCCAAATCTGTCTAACAACCCTGGTGGTTTCGGACATTTTCTTTCCATTAGAGTCAACATATCGACCACCGGGCTGGTCAAAGGTGACTTCGAGGCTTCGAGGTTCGGGAGTCCCGATCTTCCGAGTTGGTGGGTGCCGACCTTAGCCTTACGTGTGGCTTTCCTTTTCTTCGACCTTTGGAGCCTCTTCGACTATAGGTTCATAATAGTATGACCCATAGCGAGTTGGATGTGTCGGCTTTGGAGGTCCATCTTGATCCGCCAATTTTAATTTCTTTGGTTCCCCCTTGATTGAACTGGGGTTTCTTGGCACTGATCTTCTTGTCAGAATGCTGATGTGTGGGATGAGGTGCTTTCATCTTCTGTTTGTTCTTTGCTAGGGGGTTCAGTATATCTGCGTTCATAGTCTCCCCTCGAACAAATCTATCAGCAAGCCGTACTTCTGAGTGTACTGGGGCAGATGTGGAAGCTCCCTGGCTGAATCCAAGTCCTTCCTTACAGTGCTTTGGCTTATTGCTTGCTAGCATAGCTTCTAATTTCTTCTCAGCACCCATGTACCTCTCAGTCATCAGGCTCCTCCAGACATCATCACTCTTCTTCAGTGTGTCGTGCTCGGTCTGAAGTCCCGACATTTCTTGCTTCGGCGAGACTCGGTTCGATATCTTTACGAGTCAAGTCATTGGTCAAAACTGAAATCCGATCTTCTTGATGCTGAGACTTGGCCATCAGAGAGTTTATCTCCTCCCTGAGTCTCAACACAAGTCCTTCGGCCTCAGTAGCAACCTGACTCTCCTGAGAAAGTCTCTGATTCTCTATTTTCAGGGTATCCAACTCCTGAAGAGTCTTTTTGAGCTGAGACTCATCCGAATTTGTTCGTCGAGCAGTTCTTCGTATGCGGTTGCGACGTCCAAATTCTCATCCGCACTTTGAAATAGTGTCGTGTGTGCGGTGTGAAGAGGAGTTAAGTGGTTCATGAGAATTTACCTCATCCTCTTCGCCTGCCATCATGCACTTTTCAGCTGATTCTTCAGCTTCAAGCTCTAAGGCCATGAAAGCTGCTTCATCGTCGAGATGAATCCATAAAGGAGTCGACCTCTTCGAGTCGTCCGAGATTTCGCCCGGCTATGTAGGATTGTCTTTTACGGGCGAATTTCTCTCTCCTTGCTTTACGTGCTTTGCGCGTTCGGCACTACCGAGCTCGGGACAATCATGCGATAATGTCCCGGCTTCTTACGGTTGTAACAAGCGATGACTCTTTCTTCTTTGCTTTCGCTATTCTTTGATGGTTCTGAGTCATCTTTCTTTCTGCATTCAGAAGATTGTGAGTCAGGAGTGTGTTTCGACATATAATTTGACTTACCTTTTGTTTCCCGATAGGCTTTAGTCACTTTTCTGCGTCGCTCCTTCTCCTTCTGATACTTTACGAGCGGCGCATACTTCGAGCGAGACTTCCTTCTTGTAGATCATTGAGTGAAGGTTCAGTCTTACTCGTCGTTTTGCTCGTTGCTGGAGATGTTGTGCTGACTGATGCTTTGAAAGCATGGTCGATTTTTGTGTCAGCTTCAGCTCTCTGCTTTCTTTGAGGTCTGTCGAACTCAAACTCCTCTGCCTGTAATTCTGAAAAGATATGGTCAGGAGACACATCATCTAAGTCAGAATGTCGCAATAGAGTGGCAAAAGGTGTCCAGTGTCCGTCCCGGCGGTGCCCTCGGAATCTTCGAGTCATCTCTCGGTTCTTTGAATGTCTTTCCCGACCCATTGATAGAGTTCATCAGATTGGTAAATCTGACGTTTAGATCTTCGATTTTATCCCCGGGCATGAGAGACAAGCTTTCCAGCTTTTGGAGTTCTAGCGCTAATTTGTTGGCTTTAATCTTCTGAGTCCCTCGACTCAGTAGCGCAAGAGCATCCCAGAGTTCTTTAGCAGTCTTGCATTCCTGAACCCTGCCAAGATAAGAATCACTAATGGTGGTCAGTATGGCATTTACGGCAACACGGTCTAAGTTGTGAAGCTTCTTCTCCTCGAAGTGAAGAGACTTGTCTTTGGGAATCTTCTTCCCGGCCACCATTCCTCCTCCTTGAGCTTGGTCTCCGAGTTACGACACTATCGATCATGGGAACGATAGGTCCATCTTCAAGCACTTCGATCATCTTGTCATGGAGGGATGTCGGATGTGCTTCCATTTCGACTCGCCATACTCCATAATTCTCCACCGAGAACATGGGTACCATCCTTATACCTGACATATCAGCCATGAAGAATATAGATATGAATGTAGAGTGATATGCAGTGAAAAATGTTTTCCCTCGGATCCGTTCGAATAGACCATTCTCAAAGATAAAAAGAGTCAAAGAACTCCCGCTCTCGATACCAATTATTGGTCCCGAGTGTACGGTCGGGTGTAGAGGGGGGGTGAATACACCGATTCGATTTCTCAATTTCGAACTCGAACAGTCCTATTCGGGATGGTGTCCCGATCGAAGCAGATTCGGCGGACTGCATACCGTTCCGAATCGAGTTAAAGGCTAAGAGTACCGACTCGGCTGAGATCGCTAACCGACTACGTCGACCCGTATCTACGGTAAGAGTTCGGTGCGCGGAATAGTGTAGGCCCAAATCGGTTTTGTGAGAAAATATTTTAAGTCTCGGTTCGGTAGATTAAGAGTTCGGTATCTTTGAGACAGGTTGATTGATTTTAAATATGATGTTCGGTATGAATAGTAAAATCAATGCAATGCTTAAGAAAGCGAAGAAGAGACACGGGATTTTTAAAGTGGTTCGGATATCGCTCAAATCCTACGTCCACTGTCCCGAATGATCGGGAGGCTATTTATTATCCCGAGTTAGTCTCGGTCGGCTTGCACACCGGGCAAAGCCGCGTCTTGGTTTTTATGCGATCCAAGTCTCGGTTACAACACTATCAAACTTAAAGTGTTTGACAAACTTCTCCAACAGTGAAGGAGTCCTTATACAATAAGGATTGGGTTCAAATGTGAACTCCTTCGTCTAAGCTATGGATATAACAAGTGAGCTTAGGGTTAGAGGGATAATGAACGAGAATGTAGCTATCTAGAGCGACGAACAGCTGAGGGTTTAGCTATAGGTTCGTGTCAGTCGCTTGGATACTAGAAGCTTATGTCGGTTCAGCTTGGTTCCTTTTGAGCTGGATGTAGTCTTTCGCCGGAGATAACTCGGTTGTTTCTTGCGGAAGACTTAGTCGTTAATATCGCTCGTTTGAATGCTCTCTCGTGTTCTAGGTGCGCGCATTCTCTCTCTTTAAATCTTGAATGATCCCTCTATTTATAGAGCAGAGATTGAAATAGATCCGTTGGAGATGATCTTCTTCTCTCTCTCTCTTTTTGGTAGCAAACGGCTCTTTTGGTGTAGGTAACAGTGTACTTTCCCACCTTTTTAGGTAAAAGGTTGACTGCAGCTTTAGCAGGTGAGAAGACACATGTATGCTTGTCATTCGTTGAGGTGGATGGAGTGGTTGAGACAGCACAAACTTCGAGACAGACTGAAGCTGACTTCTCTCTTCCTCGTACATGACAATGCTGATTGTCTTTCAAAAGATTCGACGATCCCCGAAGACTATCTGCCGTTCTTTGAGTCGACCTCGTATTCGATAGATAGTCCGCCGAGATAAGTCTATCGATGATCGGCTCCGAGTCCAGTGAACTACTCCTGCGAGTTCGGTTCAACCGACTCTCTCGATATCTTGCTCTCGCGAGTCCAAGATCATCGAGTCTTTCGATATCTTGCTCTCGCGAGTCCAAGATCATCGAGTCTTTCGATATCTTGCTCCTGCGAGTCCCAGTATCACTGAGTCTTCTGGCACGGGTGCGGAGGCAAATAAGCTACGAGCGCCTTGACCAGAGCAGAGTGTCTACTGAGTCTGAAACCTTAGAGACAAATACGAATACAAAGGAATGGTTCACCAATCAGATAGGGTTTTGGGATCTTCAAATCTTCTCAACAGTTCAGAGCACGAGGCTACTGAGCGTGATTCAGTATAGAAGATAGAGTCATTTCCCACCAGTATGATCATGCTGAGGATTGAATCATCACCCAACAAAAACAAACACTCTTAAATAGACAGAAAAGTAGGAAAACAGTAGATTACATTATTGAGGCTTTTAGCCTTATGCTGACGTAACTGCTGTCGTAATGGCTTACGTTTCTTGACAGCTGTCTTCCTTTAATGAGGCAAATTATCTTCTCCACTCATTAATGCCAAAGTGAATTTTTCAATCTCATCTTCAGTGATTGGCTCTTGGGCATCCTTCATGAGTTCGTCTTCTTTTGTTGAAAAAGAATTAGACGAAGATGGGCTGTCCACCATCATTTCTTTCCCGAAAACTTCTTTCCACATTGTAGAAATAGATTCTTTATCCATCGTTTGAAATAGATTTTTTAACAAAGATGAATGGGAAGGAGTTTCAGCATTCAAATGCCTATGAATTTCTTGGGCTGGTTTGATTGAGAAAATTCCTTTTCTATCAAACACTTTTCCTTCTCCAAAGAAGTCTTCTTTAGGCCACCATTTAAGGAGTATTCTCCGTTGAAGCATATTAATGGTGAACTTCTGTTCCTTTTTCTCAAATCTAGTATTCTGTAGGATATAATCCCATCTAATTATCCATGAAATCCCATAATGATTCATGAATTGGAGAACAGCTGGATGACTGTCAAATTGATTATTAGTTTCATGGAATTTTTCCCATACTCTTTTAATAACTCGGGTGAAAATGATAGGAGATGCCCCCCAGGAGAAAAAGAATGATAAAAACCAATTTGAAATAAATTGATTTAAATCATCAAGGGTGAATTTTATCCACTATGAATGCTTACGAGAAGAATTCTCGTAGAGAAGGGTATTTTCCCATGCTTTGATGTAATCATGATAATTGTAATAATTAGGTAAACCTTGATAGGTTTCAAGTTGTCTTCCTTGATATAAAGGAACTCCCCAATTAGAGGGTAAGAGAATTATTTTAATTAGAAATTTAGAAAAGGCAATTTCCTTCTGATTTTTCGTAGCATGTTGAATTTCAACAGAGGCTGTCTCTATAAGAATTGCTTCAAAATATTCTCGGGTTTTCTTCCCAAAGTGATTTGGGAGATCTTTATTAAGATGACCCTGGGCAATTTGTAATGGGGATAGACCTTTTAGATCTGTTTCCACGGGAAAACAATTTATAACCCCAGAAATAAGATATGGATATTTTATCTCATCTTTATTTCCCTTTTGAAGGAAAATAGCATCTTTATAATATTGAAGATCATATGCTTCATCATCATCCTTGAATTCCGTATTAGGATCAAATTTGGATAATTCTTCAGCAAGGTTTATTCTTGCTGTAGCAATATTTTGCTTTTGCTTTTGATTATTTTTGGACAAAATTAACATTGGTCTTTTTGCCGGCGCCATAGGCTTTTTAGCCTGTGCTTGTCTTTTGACAATCTGCTTCCACTGATTGTCCCTGCAAGAATTCTCGTGTTAAAAAGTCTGGTAGAGAATTATTTTTCCCAGCAATATGCTCAATGTCAAAATCAAAACATGCTAAAATAGATTGCCATCTAGCAAAGATTTGTTTTGAAGCAACATTTTTAACGTCTTTAAATAATATATCTTTTGCAGATTTGCAATCGACTCTTATCAAGAATTTCTTGTTTAATATGTCACTCTCAAATTTAGTAACACACTTGACAATTGAAAGTAATTCTTTCTTGACAGTAGAATAATTCTGTTGAGAATTATTCCAAATTCCTGACGTAAATCTGACTAATTCTTCTTTAGAATTTTCAGAATTCTTTTGTTTAAGAATTCCTCCGTATCCGATTTCAGAAGCATCTGTTTCAATAATTTTGAAAGCTTCTGGATTAGATAATGATAAACATGGGAGTTCTTTAACTCTTTCTTTAATTTTCCTGACTGCTTCGGTATGAGCATCTGTCCAGGGAAGAGGATTCTTCTTTAATCTTTGAAATAATAGCTTACAATCTTTAGCTAAATCTTGGTAGAAATCCCCAATATAATTGAGACAACCAAGAAATCGTTGTAATTGATTTAGATCAGATATTTTATCTGGAAATTTTTCTGAAAATAGAATAACCCTTTCAATAGGAGTAATTATTCTATTCTCAATATAATGACCCAAGAATTTTATTCTTGTTTGGAATAGCTTGACCTTTTTAGGATTCACTGCTAATCCAGCATGCTTAGTAGCATTGATAAATTTATTAAGATGTTTGAAGTGTCTATCAATTGTTTCAGAAAAAACTAAGACATCATCAATATAAACAATAATAAAATCCATATAAGGATTATAAATTTTATTCATAATATTTTGAAATTCCATAGGGGCATTTTTCAACCCGAATGGCATAACGTTCCATTCATAATGTCCAAATGGAACTGTAAAAGCTGTTTTATATTTATCTTCTTCTTTTATCTGTATTTGATAAAATCCTGATTTAAGATCAAAAGAAGAAAATATATTTCCTTTGAAAATTCTATTTAACAAATCCCTTTTATTAGGGAGTGGATGCTTTATCCATTTTAGTGCTTTATTAAGCGGTTTATAATTAATAACAAGTCTAGGAGCACCTCTCTCGATTTCAGAGGCATTTTCAACATAAAATGCTGGACAACTCCATGGACTATGACTTGGTCTAATTAGACCCTTTTGCAAAAGACTTTCAATTTCTTCACTACAATATTTTAAAAGTCTTGCTCCCATAGCAATAGGTCTAGCTTTTGTAGTAATTTTATTTTCTTCAAAATCTTCAGTATAGGGAAGATCGACAGAATGCTGTTTTCTATCCCAAAAAGCATTTGGAACTTCAGCACAAATTTCTGTAGTAATTTTTTGAAGAATAGAATTAATTTTTTCTTTAACTTTGTCGGTTTTAATACTTTCATTTATTTTCTTAAAAATAATTTCTTCTTTTAAAGAGTTTATGAAACAAATTTTATTGTCAATAACCTGTTGTAATATATTTATAGATTTAACAACAGGAGTTGTTGAAAAAGGGAAAAAGATTTTTCTACCTTTAAGAGTAGTAAATAAACCCTTTTCATTAATTTTATTAATGGGAAAAAGCATTTGAATAAATGGATTGCCTAATATAACAGGCGTAGAAATATTCTTTATTAAGATAAATGTAGTATTAATACAGACTCCTGAGTTACATATAGCAACATCAGAAAGTTTATAATTAACAATTAATGGCTGTTTATTAGCCGCAGTTATAAACTGTGTTGTTTTAGAATAATATTTTGAAGGTATAATTCCTTCATTGATACAATTAACATCTGCTCCCGTATCAAGAAGAGCGTCAATTGTAATTGTAAACTCTTTATTAATAATAAGAGTTACTTTTGTAAACCATTTTTGTGATTTAATTTGATCAATTTTATTGATCCACACTAAATTTTTAAAATCAATTTGATTTATTTCATGACCCTTTTCTTTAGAACAAGAAGCGTCTTCTTCGTTATCTGCTTCTTCTTCTGAAGAAGTGAAATATATACATATATATATATATATATATATGGTATTCAGGTGAAAATGCATAAACCACATACTTTTTCCAACAAAAATCAGATGAACTTACCGTAATTTTATGTATTTTCGTTTTTACAATATTTTTAAGAATATAAGGTATTCTTTTTTAATAGTAGTACAAAAAAGGAGCATATTTAGTTTTATTCATTTTCACTCGGATAAATGATACTTTTTGTCCTTTTTCTCAGGTAAAATCCGATTACGTGCAGACACCCATTCCTAAACCCGGGCTTGAAGGCATCTACAAACTATTACTGGAACTCGAACCCGGACAGGCTCTCATCTTCATGATCCCATACGGCGGAGGAATGGCGGAGATCTCTAAATCCGCCACCCCATTTCCTCATAGGGCGGGTAAATTGTTCGAACTCGCTGCTTCAGTATTCTGGCAAGAAGATGATGCTCGGAATTTGGAGAAGCACATAAGTTGGATAAGGAGGTATTACAGTTACGTGACTCCGTATGTTTCGAGGTCTCCAAGATGTTCATACTCCAACTACGGAGATCTCGATATCGGAACGAATAACCCTAACGGGAAAACAAGTTATGCACGAGCAAGCGTTTGGGGTTTTAAATATTTTGATAGCAATTTCGATCGGCTTGTTAGGGTGAAGAGTGTTGTTGATCCTCAAAATTTCTTCAAGAATGAACAGAGCATTCCGCCATTATTGCATTAATCTAGGTGGAGTAAGGGCGACTGATTAAGATAATATATGCATTCTTCAGACACTACCAATAATGTTTGTATGGTTTTCTACTGTAAAAGTAAAATATGATGTTTTTGTGCTATTCAAAATACAATTTTCAATACACTTTTGTATTGTTATGGTTTCAATTGACTTTTATGGTATGACCGATATGGGGGCAATAACGTAGAAGATAAGAATTTTTTATACGAAAAGAAATATGAAAATTTATTAATGCCAAAATTGAAAAGTGCATTCAAAAAATTATAAATTTTGAAAGTGTTTCGAGTAGATAAAATTACATAGAAACACAACAAGAAATTCATTGTTTACCGACGGAAAATTCCGTCGGTAAACCGTAATTATCCGTCGGTAATAAATTTACCGACGGAATACCTACGGAAATACGACGTCGGGTCAGGCTTTATCGGTAAAATTTATCGACGGAATATATCCGTTGGTAAATATTATCGACGGAATTTACCGCCGGGAGAATGTCGCCGGTCATTCTGTCGGAGGCGTAATCACCGACGATTTACCGACGGAATATATCCGTCGGTAAATTTACCGACGGAAAATTCCGTCGGCAATTTTCTTGCTTTACCGACGGTATTCCGTCGGTAATTATTTATTTATTTTAATATTTTTTTTTATTTTTTCTTACCCAGTTCTCGACAACCTGTATTTTTTTACCAACCAACACAACGCATACATATAACTATTCAAATCAAGTCCAAACCCAAACCGAAACGGAAATATAAATATATAAATAATAAAATCCAAATATTCAGTATATATACATAAAAAAAATATAAAAGTAAATCATAAAGAGGTGGGAGGAGGGGATAAGTTGCTGTCGTCTGGAGGGTCTCGTCGGCTAGAGGAACCCATCAACGTCATAAGCTGGTCCATCTTCGCATTCATTAATGCGACCTGCTCCTAGAGGGTCCTCCTAGCTGCCGACTCCTCCTCCAGTCGGCGCATGATCTCGGCATTGCTCCGGGAAGGCTCAACTGAAGAAGTAGCAGAGCGGCTGGCGGCATTGATGTAGTTGTTCCCTTCCTCGCCGAAACCGTATAACCGCTGCTTCTTGTCCCGAACCCCTTTCAATCGCAGATAAATCGCGTTTTTATCCGCGTTGGGGCCTTCTTCAGCATCAATCCGCTCCACCTCCGCCTATTACAATATAAAAATAGAAAATAGTCAAACTTAGAATTCTAGAATAATATTCTATATATTGTAATTGGGTGCTTACATGAAGTCTCGCCGCCTTCATGTTGGAGAAGTCTCCACCTTTGTAATGGAGACTCTGGAAAGTGTCAAAGGCGGTGGACTCTAAGGAGCATCCCCTCTGAGAAGCCTATTCATCACATGCATAAACAAAATTGGGTCAAAACAAAGACATAAGAAGCTAAAAACTTATAAAATGAGACTTACCGTAGACTGGGAGTACTGTAGGGCTGACTGAGACCCTCCTTTGGGCTTGCTCATCCAGGCGCCCGGCTCTGGCTCTGACCTGCGGCACTGGGAAGCAGTCTCCGACTTTTGGAGTACCTCTGGCTGCATCTAGTACTCGTTGAGGGCCTCCCACCTCTCTGTGTTGATGTAGTCCGGTTTTTGAGGGCGGCCCTTCTTCATTTCGAAGTGCCAATCACTGAACCTCTTGGACGCCTTCTTCTGCCACATGTGGTGGACTGCCTGGTCCTAGTCAGCAGGCCAGCGGAAGTGCTTCTGCAATTTACATGTTTATACATGTTAGATACAAGTGCATGCTAAATTATAAGATTGTGAACTTGAAAGAAAAACTAACCTTAAATTCCTCAAAATACTGCTCCTTAATTTCAGGAGGAGTCAGCTTCCAAGTGAACCCAGTCGGGTTATTAAGCTTCTTAAAACACTCAACGATTGTCGAGGTCAATCCAGATGGCTCAAGCAATCGCCTATTATTGAAAAATGGTTAATCCAAGTTATAGTTGATATATTTAAAAGTAATAAAACCAATTATTACATACCCCTCAGGCGAAATCTCGAAACAACGGCGGCTATCCACCGAGTAAGTGTCGGTAGAACCCTGATAGTGGCCAGCCGACTCAGGGGGACTGCCCCCATGGCCAGACGACGATGGGGGTGCTCCACGCCCAGCAGGAGCTGATATAGTCCTGCCGCCACGACCTCTAGGAGGCGCCATGTACCTGAAAACAACGAATAATCATTAATTGCTTTTGGCCAAAAAAAAGATCATAATTGCTTTTAAAACCTGTAAGTTGTACTAGTCATCACTAAAGTCCTCATCTTCTGATGTCAGAACATGTTCTTCTTCATCATCATCTCCTTCGTCAAAATCTTCCTCATCGAGTTCTATTGTTTGACGTGGATGAGATAATGTTATATCAGCTTCTATTGTTGCTTGGTTACGTACTGGTGGGTTTAGTATGTCATCCTCTTGAAATGCTTCATCTAATGAAGATTTAGTTGACAAATCTATCTTAAATCTCGGTTTAACTTTACATACTTCCAACCACGCCTTCCTAGATTTGTTCACACTAGGATATGAGCAGTAATACACTTGATGCGCTTGTGATGCCATGACAAATGGTTCATAGTTCCGCAGCGGTTTCGTTTGATCGATAGAAACCAACTTGTATTGTGGATGTACATAAGTCCCTCTAGGGGTTGGGTTAAACCATAAGCACTTGAACAACATGGTTCATTTTATTGGTAAACCCGGGTACTCAACTTCACATATCTCCACCAACTGTCCATAATAATCAAGTGCATCGGAACCATAATTCTGCCCTTGTATACAAACTCCGCTATTCATAGTGGACTTTCCTACCCCATGTGATATAGTATGAAACTTATATCCATTCACAACATAACCAGGGTACGTATAAACCGCTACTAATGGACCTTTTGCTAAATCCTGTATATATGGATTCATCTCATTGCAATAAGGGGATGAAACCTAAGAACATAAGAAGCTAATTAGGAAAAGAAAACATTGTTTGAAATTATTTAGATTGGATACTGAATCTTACATATGATTTGAACCAAACTCCGAATTCCTGCTCAACCGATGTTTGGTAATCTTCATCTGATATATTTGGACATGCACGCCGAATTTCTTCCTCAAATAGGCTTCATTAAAGTTGGTTTAAGTCGTTACATATATTACACAAGTTAGAAAATAAGACAAGCGAATTATAGAGAACACTCACTTGTGATATTCTGTGACCTCGTCGCAGTTCAACAAGATGTATAAGTGGGCGGCATTATACTCCTTCTGGTCAAGATATTTCATTGACTTCGCGCCAATTGGACGACCTTTTGGACGAAATATAGAGGGGACATCTATGTTGTCGAACGTCGTGCCTTCTTGTTCCACCTCGCAATTGCGAGGCAACCTCCTCATCCTAGTGTGGATATGATCTTCAAAATAGTACGAGCAGAAATTTGATGCTTCTTCAGCTAAATAAGAATTTCATATAGATCCTTCCACACGAGCCTTATTGCCAACATATTTTTTCAATTTCCCTAAATATCTGATGAAGGGTGGTTCAATGCATAATAATTAATACTGGGATATTGAATAGGGAAACGATAATATGAATGATATTATACCTCTCAAATGGATACATCCATCGATATTGAACAGGACCGGCAAAACGAGCTTCATCAGCTAAATGCACCGGGAGATGTTCCATGTAATCGAAGAAACTTGGTGGAAATATGCGCTCCAGGTTGCAAAGAGTAATTGGAATACTCTTGTTTAGTCTCGACATATCTTCAATTCTTATAGCACGAGAAGTTAAGTCTCTGAAGTATAAGCTCAACTCTGTAATTGCCATCCAAACAGGTTGTGAGAGAAGTTCACGAAATGCAACCGGTAGAAGCCCTTGCATGAAGACATGACAATCATGACTTTTCATCCCAAACATTCTCAACTTACTCATATCTACACATATGCTCATGTTGGACACATAACCATCCGGTAGTCTGAGTTGCTTCACCCACATTAATAACGCCTACTTCTCTGTACGACCTAGCATGTAACATGCTTTCGGATAATGTCTGTCACTCTCGTTAAGCTTCTTCAGTTCAGGCCTAGCACAATATGTATTCAACTCTGCTCTAGACTTCGGCGTGTCTTTGGTCTTTCCTGTCACATTTAGGACAGTGTTGAACACATTATCAAACACGTTCTTCTCAATGTGCATGACATCGAGATTGTGTCGAAGCAACAAGAATTTCCAATAAGGAAGATCCCAGAATATGCTTCTTTTCTTCCATCCCGTAACATTTTCTTTAGAGGCATATTTGTTATAATCATCGTAGTCATCGGTGACTTTCACAAAACCATAAGCCTCAATTTGACTAAGTATATCTTCTCTTGTTCTCATGTCAGAGGATGGACGTGCTACAACTTTATTTTTCAGGAAAGCATTCTTATTTCGTCTGAAATGATGACTTAGTGGTAGAAACATTCTATGATTGTCAAACTACGACATCTTACAACTCTTCTCAAGATAAAATGCATCTGATTGTTCCATGTACTGTGGGCATGCGAATTTCCCAGCTGTACTCCATCCAGACAACATTGAGTAGGCCGAAAAGTCGCTAATGGTCCATAGCAAAGCAGCTCACATATTGAAATTTTGCTTCTTTGAAACATCATACGCAGACACGCCATCTTCCCACAACTCCAATAATTCGGCTAGCAACGGCTGTAGAAAGACATCCAAGTTATCTTTTGGATTTCCAGGTCCAGGCACCAACACCGTGAGAAACATGAATTGATCCTTCATGCACATGCCAGGCGGCAGATTGTAAGGAGTTAGAATAATTGGCCACAAAGAGTATTGTTTCCCAAATTGAGTAAATGTTTGAAAACTGTCTGTAGAAAGACCTAATCTAACATTTCGAATCTTCGAGGCAAAATCAGGAAACGTCGAGTCCAAGTGCTTCCATGCTGGAGAGTCTGCAGGATGACGCATCACTCCATCGTCCACTGATGAAGCATGCCAACGCATGTGAGGAGCAGTTGCATTAGATGCATAAATCCGCTGGAGTCTAGGGGATACAGGAAAGTAGTACATTTTCTTAGCAGCCTCTAATTTTTTCTTCCCTTTCCTACTAAATATCGCGAGGTACCGCAAAACTTACAACTCTCCAGTTCATTATCTTCCCGCCAATAGATCATGCAGGAATTTGGACAACAGTGAATCTTCTCTACCGGCAACCCCATGCCACTAAGCAATTTCTTAGACTCGCTGAAGTTATTAGGAATCAAATTTTCTTGGGGAAGCATATTCCTTGATCATTTGACTCATCCTGTCATAGTCCCTCTGTGACATATGATTCTCAGTCTTCAAGTTCATCATCACGGCTCGCTGCGAGACAATTGTGAGTAGGTCTCACAACCAGGCCACAACTCCGTGTCGACTGCCTGCAACATTTCATAGATCTTGCTTGCTTCATTATTTGGCGGCTCCTCAATATCCGCATCATTATAATTTGGCCCAGCATAATCCATTACCATCATCTGATAGGAGGTCGACGTGTCATTTTGCACATTTCTCGCAGCTTGCTCATTTAGGGTTACGTGTTTTTCCCCATGAGATGACCAAACTTTATAATTTTTAACGAATCCCTTCATATAAACGTGCTCTCTTACAACTTGTGTAGTCAAAAACAGCTTATTCTTACAATTTTTACACGGACATCTAATTTTTTCCCCATCCGTATAAGTTGTCTGACTACTTGCCCAATCAATAAAATCCTCAATGTCATTCACAAATTGAGGATTCAATGAACCGTCTACTGCCCACCGTGTATACATCTACGAACGACTCATTATTTCAAATCCTGATTAATATTGTTCACTAAAAGTTCTAGACTCACTCCAATTCTGTGTAAACACACGAGCATTATGTTTGTCAAAGATACAACCCAAGACAAACTTTTTAGTGATTCGAAGTCTCTAAATCGGAAGTGCCGTAGAGACTTGATGAGAGTTGTTGTTATACGGTTAATTATCTTCATGTTGGTATTTCGTTCATAAATGGTAAGTAATTAGACTGGTTTTCACATATCAGGCAATCAATCATGTATAGTAAATGGTCAAAAACAAGTTAATCAACAATATTACAAACATATAAAGGAACACATATACATATACTTAGCTAATCATAAATCTTGGCATCTTTGGTGTTAAAGGAACAATTAATCTATTTTCTATTTATGCATTCAAGAAAACTTCTCCACCACACAAGATCAAGAAACTCTATTCGAATCAAATTTGGACTTAAATGAAGCATTTATGAGATGCGGGACGAAAATGTAGCAGAAAATAGATAATAAGGCGAAGAAAGCGATACGGATAATTGTGAACAAGAAACATACCTATCAGTCCGGAATATCACAGACAGCTAACTGCAACTGGGACTCGATTGCGTATTGTTTCACGAAAGCCCTTCTCCACCAAATCTCAAACGCTCGCTGAATATTGGGACAATCGTCGCCCCTATTGAGAAACCTATCAAACCACTTAAGCAAGATCGATTGTTGTTGAGGCAACGGTAGTGTGAGAATCGTTTGACTAAGTCCCTCCTCAATAAGTTACCTATCAACACATCAAGGCGTCGGCGAGGGCGGCGCGGCAACGGGGCGAGGGCGGCGGCGCGGCAAAGGGGGAATGATTCTGTGTTGGTTCAGCGGGCTTCTGCCCGTATATCAATTTAGGTCTCACCGACGGACCTACCTACGGATTTTTCCGTCGGTAAATTATTTACTTATTACCGATGGATTTTTCCGTCGGTAAATTTATGTTCATAAATTAATTAAAGTTTAAATTAAAATTTATGTTTAAAATTTAAATAAAAAAAATATAATTTAACTTTGCCGACGGAAAAAGAATAAAAAAATGGAAATTCAAGATTTAACGACGGATTTTTCCATCGGTAAGTAGCCGACGGATTTTTTCCGCCGGTATTCCGTCGGTAAATTGAGGGTTTCACATTCCGTCGGTAAGCCGACCCGTGTTTTTATTCCGTCGGTAAAACGCATAATTTTTGTAGTGAAAAACTCACATTTTGGCACGATTTGAGGGACGACGGCACCCATTTATCATAATCCTATATCCACATCTGCATATAACTTAATCAAAAGTCTAGAGCAAATCCTAGTTTGAAAGGAATCAAAACAGAAAACTACTAAAATAATTGAAGGGCCTAAGATAGTTGGAATTTGGGACCGTGGCCATTTACGTAGTCGCTTCCACAAAGGTATTGTACGACTCCAAAAATTAGAGTCTGACGGAATATACCTAGTGAAATGTGAACTGTCTATAAGAGAATTTCATCTATGATTAAAATAAATTCTTAATGTGGAAGTATGAAATAAATTCCATATAGAAATAGAAAAATTACTTCTTGAACTAGGTTAAAAGTCAGAGAATCTAGATAGTTATGACTTGGTCCGTAAAAGAAAATCAGCACCTCATAATACATGATTAATTCTTATATTTTATAACCTTCGTTCGATTTTTCTAAGCAGGCTTGAAGACAATTTTTTTTTTGTAGGCGTGAAGACAATTTAACCATCAAGCAATATGAATTTAGTCAATCTAATAAATGATCAAGAGATCGATCATCTAGAATTTTGGGAATGGTTTTTCAATATAAAATTATGCATCCCTATAAGTTACACTGCTTGATTGCAGAATATGTTGATACTTACAAAATCATTATAATTGTGAAACATAGACATATATTGGTCCAAATTATGGGATTTTATGTAGGAGTTAACTATATTTCAAAAAGGTTATAAAATGGCTAATTGATTCGTCTTGATCAATTACTAATTAATTGTGATGTGTGGTATATATCTATGTGAAAGAAGCTTCTAACAATTTTTTAATTCTACTAATTTTAATTCTTTAGACTACGAATAATACTACTATTTTATATTTGATCTTAGGTAACAATGAACGTAAATTTGAAATGTTAGCTATTTTATTATGAATTTGGAATTGAGGAAATAGATAGTTCAATTTCCTAGATTGTTTCGTTCAACAGCAACCCTAAAAATTGTGATTGACTTATCCCATGGTCGAATTTTTTAACTGTCACATCAAAACACTATCTACAGTAATTAAACATTTTCGAACAAGAAATTTAAAATGTCAAACTGACCCAGTTTATAAAATTATCTAGAGGAAGGAAATTAATCAGCAGCTAACATCATTGTAATGGTAACAACACCATGACATTTTAATTTGGTCAATCTATTTATCTAGAAAGACCAAGAAAATCGTGCCTTTATTTAAAAATGATAAATACTAGATTAAGGCCTGAACAATAATTTATTTGATATTATAAAATAATGATTTATGCGTATGTATGGAAAAATATCCAAATAGCTTCATAAGCCCTTTAAAAATTCATTTTGACTGATTGTCATAAATTAATAATAAGTTATACATTATGCCATAAACGCATATATAAATTGTTTTTTTCAAAATGGGATCCAGATAAAGAATTCAAAAGCTCGAAAGTTTATAAACAAACTTTCAGTATTCCCATCTGTGGTATAAAACTGATTTATAGTAGGAAATCAATAAACTAATATTTTCAAAACAAGTATATTTCAAATGAAGCTGCCGTAGAGTGGATTGACGATTTTGAATCTTGTTTGTGGATTGCTTCAATTATAATTTAACTACAATTCGAACCTTCATGGATTCATATTACATTTCAATTTCAACTTTTCAACTTTTGTAATACTTCCACATCGGGGGTGGGGTGGGGGGGTCCTTCCAGCACCTTATAAATATAACACAGATGCATGCTTCTCAAACACAACTTCTCGAAATCATAAACCATGAAAACTACTTCCATCTCAATTCTCTCATGCTTTCTTCTTCTTGTCATCATCTCATGCTCATGGCCAGCTTTTGCAGACAGCCATGCCAATTTCCTCCAATGTCTCTCCCGTAAATCCAAGAATTACACCTCGATTTCGAACGACGTTTACACCCCTGCAAACTCATCCTACACTCCCATCCTTGAATTCTCCATCCGGAACCTCAGATTCGCCTCAAATTCTACTCCTAAACCGCAACTAATCATAACCCCACAACACGAATCCGAAATCCCCCCAGTCATATACTGTGCCCAAATAACCGGTCTAGAGATCAGAACCCGAAGCGGCGGCCATGACTTCGAGGGTCTATCTTACGTCTCACACGTCCCTTTTCTGATCATCGACTTGATCAACCTCAGCGAAGTCACGGTCAACGTCGAAGAAAAAACCGCATGGGTTGAAGCCGGTGCAACCGTAAGCACTTTATACTACCGAATCGCGGAGAAAAGCCCGGTTCTAGGCTTTCCCGGTTCGATAGGCCTAACCCTAGGCGTCGGTGGGTACTTCGGCGGCGGCGGCTACGGCGCCATGCTGAGGAAACACGGCCTCGCCGCGGATAACGTGATCGATGCGAGAATAATCGACGCTAACGGCAGAATCCTCGATAGAAAGTCAATGGGAGAGGAGCTTTTCTGGGCCATTCGAGGCGGCGGCGCCGCCTCCTTCGGCGTGGTCGTTGCATGGAAGGTACAACTGGTCGACGTCCCAGAACGGGTAACCGGCTTCTCAATCTTTCGGACGGTAGAACAGAACGTGACTCAACTCATTCACCGGTGGCAAACGGTGATTCCGAAAGCCGACCAAGATTTGTTTATCGCAGTAATCCTATTTAGGGTTAACACAACCATCCAAGCAAATTTCTTCTCTCTCTTCCTTGGTGGGACGGATAGATTACTCTCAGTGATGAAAGACACTTTCCCGGAATTAGGGTTAGTAAGAGAAGATTGCAGAGAAATGAGTTGGGTCCAATCCACCTTGTTCGTAGCTCAAGGCCCACAAGAGCCACTTGAACTCTTGCTCAACCGAACTCAACCCAATCTAAGACAAGTCAAAGCGAAATCGGACTACGTCCGAAACCCGGTTCCTCAAACCGTATTCGATGAGATCGTGAGAATGTTATCCGAACCGGAAGCGAACGAGAGTATGATCTACATGGTCCCATATGGAGGAATAATGGATCAAATTTCCGACTCGGCCACTCCGTTTCCGCATAGAAACGGTACCTTGTACAAGATAGCTAGTTTTTCTTACTGGCAAGACGGCGATGGTCGGGACTACGTAAATTGGAGTAATAGGTACTATAGTTACATGACTCCTTACGTTACGAGTTCTCCAAGGGAAGCTTATCTGAACTACAGAGATCTTGATATCGGAGCTAATAACCCGAACGGAAAGACGAGCTACGCGCAAGCTAGCGTATGGGGGAGGAAGTATTTCAAGGATAATTTCGATCGGCTTGTTAGGGTGAAGACGGTGGTTGATCCGAGGAATTTCTTCAAGAACGAACAGAGCATTCCGCCCTTGTATTCTAAGTGGAACTAAGAAAGGGGATTAATGACTGAAATTCATGCTACCAATTTTAATTTTGTTTTCAATAAGGCTATCTCTAATTATTGTTTGATGTTATTAATTATTTAGCCATATAGATTTATGTAATCTTGTTCCCTTGTTGGATAATAATACATTGTGGTACTTCGAGTTTGTATAAATTGATCCATTTGTAATTCTAAAAAATTTGGTCACGGAGTAATAAGTTTTTGCGATTATGATTCTCAAATATATTATAATTGGCGATTATGATCCTCAAATATATTATAATTGGTATAGTTGGTCCTTATATATATCTTTTTTTTGACAAATTAAATTCTTTAAGAATTTTTTTTGGAGAAATTGGTCCTCAATCTTTTTTTTTTTTGAGAAATTGGTCCTTATATTTTTTATTTTGCTCCTTAATAAAATTAAACCGAAAATGCCTTTTAAAAATCGTTGACTAACGGTTGACTAACAAAAGATTTAACAAAAGGATCAATTCATCAAAAATTTTATAGTTTGAGAACCAATTAACTAAAAAAAAGTAAGGACCAAATTGATCAAATTAACATAATTTGGGGACTCAACTGTCAATTTGCTTAGAAAGTATTCCTAATTGTTTGCAGATGAACGATGTAGAAATAGTATTTATATATAATAAATGTATAGTTGTCCTTTATTTTCAGTTGGGTACTTCAACAAGTTGAAGTATCAACAAATTTAATTTTATGAAAATCAAATATATTTTTTTATTACTGAAAATGAAAATCAAATATCCACTTGATCATTTTCATTAAAATTCTTGAAGACAATTATGCATGTCTCATTCGAATTTAGTTTTTAACGATTTATCCTGTATATCATATTAGGGTTTACCGACGGAAATATCCGTCGGTAAAATCTTTACTTACTACCGACGAATAAAATTTTCATAATAATTTAAAAATTAAAATACAACTTTGCCGACGGAAAATTCCGTCGGCAAAAAAAGAATTAAAAAAAATTAAAAATCAAGACTAAACGACGAAAAAATAATAATTCTAATTCTTTTTCCGTCGGTAAATATTCCGCTGGTAAAATCGACTTTTACCGACGGATATTTTCCGTCGGCATTCCGTCGGTAAGTTGCAACATCTTTTTTAATTCTTTTAAAAAATAGTAATAATTTTTTAAAAATTCCGTCGGTAAGTTGCATTCCGTCGGTAAAATTAAAAATCAAGACGGTGACTTAACGACGGAAAATAATAATTTTAATTCTTTTTTAATTCTTTTAAAAAATAATAATTTTAATTCTTTCTCCGTCGGCATTCTGTCGGTAAAATCGACTTTTACCGACGGATTTTCTGTCGGCTTACCGACGGACTGTGAAAAATCAATTTTACCGACGGAATGCCGTCGGAAAATATCCGTCGGTGACTTAACGACGGAAAAATTAAAAATCAAGACTAAACGACGGATTTTTCCTTCGTTAAGTCACAGACGGATATTTTCCGTCGGCATTCCATCGGTAAAATCGACTTTTCACAGTCCGTCGGTAAGCCGACCCGTGTTTTATTTCCGTCGGTAAAAACGGGATTTCTTGTAGTGATAATTTCAGAACTATTATACGCGTCAGTGTAGAATTCATAATCTATATATTCCTTTAATTCAACAACTATAAAATATAGTCAGGTGTTATTTTTTCAATTATAGTATATATATTATCAAATATTATCAACTTTATAAAGTGTTTCATTTTGGTCCTCCGAAATAAATTGTCAAACATAAAAAGACGCGTGAATTTCACAATTGTCGAATGATTAAAATAAACTATTTTATAAAGTTTCATGACAAGAAAAACAAACATTTTTATTATTAAAATGAGTTATTAATTGTTTTTGGCTCTTGTAATTTTAAAAGCATTTGTTTTTTTTATCCCGGAACTTTATAAAATAATTTATTTTAGTTAGGCAGCGAAGAGTGTCGTTAATGTTGTCTTTTTCTGTTTGACAATTTTTATTGGAAGACCTAAATCATATACTTGTAAAGTTATTGGACCAAAGTTGAACACATCATAAAGTTACAGGACCAAAATCGAACACTGCCGCATTAGAAATCAAAATCGAATATTATAAAAATTTACAAAACCAAAATTAAATACTGACACATCATATAATCAAAATCGGACAGAAACTACATTAGAATATCAAAATTAATATTTTCTCTTTCAAGACCGCATCAACCTAATAACTTGTAAGAAAGAATTTACAAATTCAATTTGCAGATGGCGGGTGGAGGTGGTCCCACCGTTTTGTTCAGCCTATCACTCCAACTGGTAAACAAAAGGGGCGAACCGGTGTGAATAATGATGAATGTAATAAAATAAATACTAAATTATAATACTCCGTATTTGTATAATTTCTAAGAAACAATTGAAAAAATCCAATGAGATTAAAGATATAGTGTAGTATCTCTCTTCTAATTATGAGCAGTCCTGGATTAATATGCCGGAAAATTTTCATCGAAAAACATGCTCCGCGGTTTTCAATCTTCTTATTACTTCAATTTTTTGTGGAATTGGTGATGGAGACTATATACATATATGTAGAACCACAAATTAATTCATAGAAATTTAGGGCTCAAAGAAATTAATTTTCAGAGGAGGAATTGACCTTGATTTTTCCGCTCTACCATATATACCCGAAAACTATGGAATTGTCAATGGAATTGAAGGAAGAACCACCGTTTTTTGTTTCCGAATCCTCCGTTTTAAAGTTGTTCCACGTCAAAATTACTTAAAAAATTACAGTTGTAGAACAGAATTTAAATAGAATAATAGGGACGGACGATCTCTTTCTCCAATTAGGGCTAGTTTTACTATTTCATTGACCGATGTATTAGAAAATTTCGAAGAAAAACGCATATTTAAGGTTTTTCGGTGGGAAACTGCCCCACTGTGGGCATAGACTGTCATTTCAGCGGTGGCAGCTATCACTTAGAAAAGATTTGCAGCTGCAAACAATATCATCAATGTAAAAATAGTCGACGTTGATGGTAAAATCATCGATTGATAGAGCTGAAAATGGTGAGAAATATATAAGCTGGATTAGGAGGGTGTATCACGACTACATGACCCATGTGTTTGGTCGAACTCAATCAATTAAAATAAATGAAAATACATTTACTTTAAATATTTATAAGGCAAACAGGTTTGCCGACATACAACTAAACAAATACTTGGGGCAAACAATTCCTTCCAATGAGATGGCGCCATGTGGTGCTTTATTATTGGTTGGTTATTTTTTTTTCCAAACAGATAAAATCGGGTATATCTTTTACACACTTTCGTAAAAAAAATTAAAAAATATACCAAAATTTATGTTTTTTTCCTTTATAATTAGAGACCAATTTTGTCATATTTTATCACACACTCAAATCCTACAATTTTCACTGCGGAACTTCGTGCATTGAGGATTCATTGTGAGAAGGAGCTTGAGGCCCAACACTAGGAGAATGGACTACGCCAACAGGAGATTCATAAACGTCAACATGAAATGCAGATGATGGACCGGAGGATGAAAACGGTTGCCTAAAATGCACTAATTATGAAAGTAGTAGTAAATCCAAAAGAAGAGTCGCTAAATTTGCGTTTGATGACAGAATTATTTTTCGATTGAAATCGAATCCTATATGTGTGTTATTTTAATTGTAGCGTTGTTTTCCATTAAGTCATTTTTATTGTACTTTGTATTGTTTATTAGCATTCCCGTCATTGTGGTTTATATAATATATTTCTACGTGTTAAGTGGATTATGAAAGTGTTAACCACTCTTCTTACCAAACTACAATTTGAAGTCAATTCACAACAAGAAATTCGTCGTTTACCGAAAATTCCATCGGTAAACCATAATTATCCGTCGGTAATCATTTTACCGACGGAATTGTAGCGTCGGGTCAGACTTTGTCGGTAAAATCTACCGATGGAATATATTCGTCGGTAAATTTTACCGACGGAATATACCGCTGGGAGAATATCGCCGGTCATTCTGTCGGGGGCGTAATCACCGACGTTTTACCGATGGATATATTCCGTCGGTAAATTTACCGATGGAATTTTCCGTCGGCAATTTTATTGCTGTACCGACGACATTCCGTCGGTAATCCGTCGGGATTTTTTTTTTAATAATTTTTTTTATTTTTTCGTACCCAGTTCTCCACAACCTGCATTTTTTTACCAACCAACAAAGCACATACATATAACTATTCAAATCAAGTCCAAACCCAAACCGAAACTGAAATATAAATATATAAATCATAAAATCCAAATATTCAGTATATATACATAAACATATATAAGTAAATCATAAAGAGGTGGGAGGAGGGGATTAGTTGTTGTCGTCCGGAGGGTCTCTTCGGCTAGAGGAACCCATCAACGCCATAAGCTGGTCCATCTTCGCATTCATGAACGCGACTTGCTCCTGGAGGGTCCTCCTAGCTGCCGACTCCTCCTCCAGTCGGCGCATTATCTCGGCATTGCTCTGGGATGGCCCAAGTGAAGAAGTAGAAGAGCGGCTGGCGGCGTTGATGTAGCTGCTCCCTTCCTCGCCGAAACCGTACAACCGCTGCTTCTTGTCCCGAACCCCTTCCAACCGCAGATAAATCACGTTTTTATCTGCGTTGGGGCCTTCTTCAACAGCAACCCGCTCCACCTCCGCCTTTTACAATATAAAAATAGAAAATAGTCAAACTCAGAATTCTAGAATAATATTCTATATATTGTAATTGGGTGCTTACATGAAGTCTCGTCGCCTTTATGTTCGAGAAGTCTCCACCTTTGTAATTGAGACTTTGGAAAGTGTCAAAGGCGGTGGACTCTAAGGAGCATCCCCTCTGAGAAGCCTATTCATCACATGCATAAACAAAATTGTGTCAAAACAAAGACATAAGAAGCTAAAAACTTATAAAATGAGACTTACCGTAGATTGGGAGTACTGTAGGGCTGACCGGGACCCTCCTTTGTGCTTGCTCATCCCGGCGCCCGGCTCTGGCTCTGATCTGGCCTCTCACCTCTGGGAAGCAGTCTCCGACTTAGCGAGTACCTCTGGCCGCATCCAGTACTCGTAAGGCCTCTCACATCTCTGTGTTGATGTAGTCCGGTTTTTTAGGGCGGCCCTTCTTCATTTCGAAGTGCCAATCACTAAATCTCTTCGACGCCTTCTTCTGCCACATGTGGTAGACTGCCTGGTCCCAGTCAGCAGGCCAGCGGAAGTGCTTCTGCAATTTACATTGAGATACATGTTAGATACAAGTGAATGTTAAATTATAAGATTGTGAACTTGAAAGAAAAATTAACCTTAAATTCCTCAAAATACTGCTCCTTAATTTCAGGAGGAGTCAGCTTCCAAGTGAACCCAGTCGGGTTATTAATCTTCATAAAACAATCAACGATTGTCGAGGCCAATCCAGATGGCTCAAGCAATCGCCTAGTATTGAAAAATGGTTTAGGAAAGTTATAGTTGATATATTTTAAAATAATAAAATCAATTATTACATACCCCTCAGGTGAAATCTCGAAACAACGGCGGCATGATCTATTACATCCTCTGATAGGAGGTCAACGTGTCATTTTGCACATTTCTCGTAGCTTGCTCATCTAGTGTTACGTGTTTTTCCCCATGAGATGACCAAACTTTATAATTTTTAATGAATCCCTTCATATAAACGTGCTCTCTTACAACTTGTGTAGTCAAAAACAGCTTATTCTTACAATTTTTTACACGGACATCTAATTTTTTCCCCGTCCGTATAAGCTGTCTAGCTATTTGCCCAATCAATGAAATCTTCAATGTCATTCACAAATTGAGGATTCAATGAACCGTCTACTGCCCACCGTGTATATATCCACGAACGACTCATTATTTCAAATCTTTATTAATATTGTTTACTAAATATTCTAGGCTCACTCCAATCCTGTGTAAACACACGAGTTTTATAAAAACCAATTCTCTAAGAAATTAGAAAAATAGTGTATACTTAGTAATTATTATTATTTAGATTTTATAGATTCAAGAAAAAGCCTCTAATAAATGTGAGAGGCAAGAACAGAATCCATTTTGCAAAAGTTTGCTTTTGCATAAACAATGAATTCTCCATGCAAACGTTGCTGTCTACACATAGGATAAGAACTAATCTCCAAGCCTAAAATGGAAAAGCCAAAATCTGCTTTTCCAACTCACTAATAAAATGAAGACAAAAGCAATTAAAAAAAAGGCAACTTTTCACATCATAAGAGGATTCTTGCTTTTCCAACATAAAATCTTCATATTGTTAAGCTGTTCCCTCAAATTTCCACTCCCATTCTGCAATTCTTTTTGGGACTGCATCATCCATTTAAAATGTAGCAATAATTCTTAATAACCTTCATAGTACGAAAGTTCGAGCATAGAATAACTGAAGGTGTTGGATTCGAATCAGCTAAACTATAATTTATATTCATGTGTATTAATAGCCAAGATTTGAAGAGATCTAAATTCAAAAAATCTCCAATCAATATATTGCAACCCCAGGTGGCTAATATAATCATATACTACTAAGCAATGAGTTCAAATGTGTTTGTGCAAAAATTGAGATAACGACAAAAAGGAACCTGAAACGGACGGCGGAGGGCAGCGGACGGCGGAGCTGTGTGTGGCGGAGGGCGTGGGAGCTGTGTGTGGCGGAGGGCGTGGACGGCGGAGGGCAGCGGACGGCGTGGCGGTGGGCGGCGGGCGTGGCGGAGGGCGTGGACGGCGTGGCGGCGGGCGTGGACGGCGTAGCGGCGGTGGGCGTCGCGAGCGTCGAGTAGAGCAATGTGTTCTACTGCTTCAACGGCCTTCTGCCCGTTTAATCAATTTAGGTTACGCCGACGGATTTACCGACGGAATTTTTCGTCGGTAAAAACTTTACTTATTACCGACGGATTTTTCCGTCGGTATATTTCTGTTTAAAATGAAAAAAAAATTAATTATAATATTGCCGACGGAATTATCCGTCGGCAATATAAGAATAAAATAAATTAAATGGAAATTCATTAATTACCGATGGAAAATTCCGTCGGTAAGACACCGACGGAATGTTTCCGTCGGTAAATTGTCCGCTGTTCATTCCGTCGGTAAGTCGACCCGTATTTTTTTCTGTTGGCAATTCCGTCGGTAAAAATAAGAATTCTTGTAGTGATTGATGAAATAACTATATTTGATTAATCAAATAAATTAAAATGTAAAAAAAAAATTAAAAAAAAAAAACCATTTTACCTACAAAGAAAAGGAAACAAATTTGGAAAAGTGGGTGTTTGAGAACTATGCAAATCAAAATAAAAATCCGATGTTTAACAACACACTCGATGGTAAATGCAAATGTAGAGAGAGATCATGTGATGTTTTTACCTTGTTGCAAATAAGCAGATTCAAAATCATACGACATGAGAGAGAGAGAGAGAGAGAGAGAGAGAGAGAGTGACATGCCTGACATATTATGGAAGCATGGTCTCTCTGCGATTGTTGAAAAGCATTATTCATGTCATAAATTATTGTTGGAGAGAGAGAGATAGAGAGAAGAGTGGCATGTCTGTCATATTATGGAAGCATGGTCTCTTTGCGATTGCTGAAAAGCATTGTTCATGTCAGGAATTATTGTTGGACAATTATTGTTGTATACCCGTGACTCACTATTATTTTCACTTCAGAAAAAGGAATGATCATGGACAATTGATGTCAGAAAATTGGTAATACCCGTGACGAACAATTATATTTCTATCACTATAAGTTCTATGAAATGAAAACTGAAAATATCACTACAATCTTTTCCATAAATTCCCTATTCTACAAAAAAAAAATGGCGTCAGGTTCTAATTGGGATATTTAAAATCTCCTCGAATATGATGATTGGCCGCAACGAAATGGAGGTAGGAATAGGAAAGATCAACAAGCTGAAGAAAATCGCATTGTTGACGACATGGTTGACGAGGTGGCCATTTGAGCACATTCTATATCACTACAACCAACTGATCATATTATTAGACAAATGGGGAGATTTATTGAACGAGGACGTGAGATGGGTCATGCAAGTGTGTTTGAGCGGTATTTTTTAGAAAATTCAATATATCCTGAAGAATATTTTCGAACAAGGTATCGCAAGCGAAAACAATTGTTTGAACGTATACTGAATCAGTTTGCTGCCACCGATGAATTTTTTCAAAAAAAAAAAAAGGATGTGATTGGCCGTCAGGGTATCACTTCTATTCAGAAATGCACTGCAGCCATGCGGATATTGGCATATGGCACAGCAGCCGACTTGCATGACGAATACTTACGAATGAGCAGTCAACTCATAAGGAAATCGCTCATTAAATTCGTTGAAGGTGTAGTTTCCAACTTCGGTGATGAATACTTGAGAAAGCCATCTCAAGATGACATGACAAATCTTCTGCAAGTAGGAGAACGACCCGATTTTCCAGGCATGTTAGGCAGTATTGACTGCATGCATCAGGAATTGAAAAATTGCCTAACTGGTTGGGCGGGGCAGTTTAGGGGAAGAAGCGGTAAGCCAACAATTATTTTAGAAGCAGTTGTATCCCAAGATCTATGGATTTGACATTCATTTTTTGGAACCCCAGGTTCCAGAAATGATATAAATGTACTCGATCAATCTGCTCTCTTTAAAGATATCATGGAAGGTCGCGCAACTAAGGTCAGTTATGTCGTAAATGGTAATGTGCACAACATGTGATATTATCTCACAGATGACATATATCCTGAATGGGCAGTATTTGTCAAATCTATTAGAGCTCCTCTCCTTCGAAAGGAAAAATTATTTGCTCTATATTATGAGGCTGCTCGCAAAGACGTTGAATGAGCATTTGGCGTTTTACAAGCTCGTTTCGCTTTTATCAAACAATTGTGTCTTAATTTGGGATCATGATCTTATGTGAAAAATATTGAGAGCATGCATCATTATACACAATATAATAGTGGAAGATGAAAAAAGCTCCTATCTGAATTATCAAGATCCGAATTTATACAAGACCGTGGTAATCAAAGCAATCAACAAAGTGGAGATAGATAAACAAATAATCTGTTATACTCTACAAAGAGGATTGCAAGCCTAAGCAATCATATGAGAAACATGGAACAAGTTCGGAATAGAGAAGAACACAAGACTCTTCAAGACGACTTAATCGAGCACATATGACAAAAACTCGGCAATGATAACTGAACTTTTTCTATTTCATCATTTTATAATTTAAATTTTTTGTTGATTTAATTTCACTTTCAGCTTTCAATTATTATTGTGTATTTCATTAAATATTAATTTGTATGAGTTTTATTTTTTTCTATGATTTTAGTTAATTTTAATTATTATTATTATATTACTAAAAATAATAATATTACAATTATAGAATATAAGGTGGTCAGGATAAAAGTGGAGATGACTGGATTTAATTAAAATTAATAGTATGCAAGGAGTAAAAAAATAATTAAATATTGAGATGATTGAGTGGTTGAGATAAAATTGTCTAAAAGATCTTTTGACACTTTAATTTCTTGTGAACATCTTTTCTTTTCAAGAAAAGAGTCGGTGCATGAACCAAACCATTTTGTCGGCTAACTTGTTGGACTCTTCCAACATTCAAAATTCTACTCCTGGAACAAGAATACTTTTCAAATTCAGAGTCAATGAGAAAAGACATAAATATAATAAACCCCTCAATTATTGAACTTTTTTACTTTGTTCTATAAATTATAAAAAGTAATATTTTGTCTCATTAATTATTGAATTCGTTGCACTTTGACCCTATAATTATAGAAAACAATATTCCGGCCAACATTCCGGCCATATTTATAAATTTAAGGATAATTTCATGAAAAGTCATAAATTATATTGCAAGAATATCATGTTTATATCACAATATATAGTTTATATCACCACTAGAGCTTTCTCTCTCCCTTTTTTAAGTCTCTCCCCTCAAACGTTTCCCCTAATATGTGTAGCTAAGAGTTGAATGTATTACAACAACTAATTCCTTGGGGGCTAGGGCTCCTATGCCGCTTTCTCTTTGCCATATGAGTCGAAGAGCGTATATAGAATATTTATTTTATACAAGTCGAGGGGTTGTACATATTTCATGAATTTTACTGTTCAAGATTTTTCCTTTACATTCTTAAATTTGTATGTATGGCTGGAATATTGGCCGAAATGTTGTTCTCTGCAACGAATTCAATATTTAATGGGGCAAAGTGCAACTTTTCATAGTTTAAGGGATAAAATGAAAAACTTCAATAGTTGAGGGGGTTTATTGTATTTATCCTATGAAAAAAATTCATAGTCGATATTCATGAGTTATATAACAGTAAATATGTTCACGAAATCATACGAAAATATATAATATATTAAAATAAGATTAAAAAGTGTGACGGCTCAATTTTTTTTGAAAACTAATACAAAAGTAGGAGTGTTCATAATTTATTTTTATAACCCCTTTAAATAGAATCAAAATACTTGTCCCCACACTAAGTAAGCTGATTCTCTCTCCAAATTATGAAGACTCATTCTCTCTCTACTTTCACTCTCAATCTCATCATCGCTTCTTTCTCATGCGCAGCATTTGCAGACCAAAACAATTTTCTTCAATGTCTATCCCAACAACCCCACAACTACTCTTCAATTTCAAACAATCTCTACACAAGAACAAACGCATCCTTCTCTTCAGTCCTCCAATCTTCAATTCGAAACTTAAGATTCGCCGCAGAATCCATCCCTAAACCGCTCGCGATCATAACACCGGAGCACGAATCTCAAATCCCGCCCATCATACTCTGCGCGAAAAAATTCGGTCTGCAAATCCGAACTCGAAGCGGCGGCCATGACTTCGAAGGACTATCTTACGTCGCAAAATCGCCGTTTCTGATCGTCGATTTAATCAATCTAAGTGAAGTAACAGTCGATGTCGAGGAGAAAAACGCGTGGGTTGAATCCGGCGCATCAATTGGGATTTTGTATTACAAAATCGCCGAGAAAAGCCCTAAATTAGGGTTTCCGGCGGGAATCTGCCCAACGGTCGGCGTCGGCGGCCACTTCAGCGGCGGCGGATACGGCACTATGTTGAGGAAATACGGCCTCGCTGCGGATCAGATCATCGATGCGAGAATAATCGACGTTAATGGCAGAATCCTCGATCGAAAATCGATGGGTGAAGATTTGTTCTGGGCTATTCGAGGTGGTGGAGGAGCGAGCTTCGGCGTGATCGTCGCTTGGAAGGTGAAACTCGTCGATGTTCCGGAAAACGTCACCGTTTTCACCGTCGATCGGACGTTGGAACAAGATGCGAATCAGCTCATCCACCGCTGGCAATTCGTAGCTCCGAAAATCGACAAAGATTTGTTCATCGGAATCATAGTAAGCCGAAGGAACAGGACGATGAATGCTTCTTTCTTTGCTCAGTTTCTCGGCAGCGCCAATCGGTTGCTCCGGTTGATGCAAGAAAATTTCCCCGAGTTGGGACTCAAAGACGAAGACTGCACCGAACTGAGTTGGATCGACTCGGTTCTCTGTATTGCCGGTTTTCCCAGTGACTCGCCTCGGATCTTGCTGAACCGGACTCAGCCGGGTATAGCATACTTCAAAGGTAAAACAGACTACATCCAAAAACCGATTCCGGAGCACGTGTTCGACGGAATTTGGAGACATTTCTACAAACCGGACGGCATGGGGGCACAGGTGTTGATGGCTCCATACGGCGGAAGAATGGCGGAGATTTCTGACTCCGCCATTCCGTTTCCGCATAGGGCGGGTAATTTATACACATTCGGCAACTTAATAGGTTGGCGTGAAAAGGATGGTGAGAGGCATATAAGGTGGGTTAGGAGGGTGTATGATTACATGACTCCTTACGTTTCGAGTTCGCCTCGGGGTGCGTATGTTAACTACAGAGATCTTGATATCGGAGTGAATGTTGATGAAGGAGAGACGAGTTACGCGCAAGCTAGCAAATGGGGGAAGAGTTATTTCAGTAATAATTTCGATCGTCTTGTTCGGGTTAAGACTACGGTTGATCCACGTAATTTCTTCAGAGACGAGCAAAGTATTCCGATCAAAGATAACTAGCATCGAATTGTATTATTACATTTGGAATGTTCATCTAAGAAATATGAACTTGAAATAAATTAAATTAAGAAAGATTAATGCAGCAATCGTGAATATGAATTTTTGGTAGAGGGGAATGTCAAGAGTATACATTTCCATGTTTGAAAATGTAAAAATATACAAACTTTTTCATAAATGCAATAATATACAAATGATCCTACTTCACCTCCAATGTGTGTGCATGTGTGTGTGCAGGTGTGTTTGCAGTTTGTGTTGGAATCTTTTTCTTTTTGAATATGTAGTCTCGAAATTAGCAAAATAAAAGTTGGTGATTTTTTTTAAAAAAGCTAAAGTTATTTAAAGAAAAATTCTTTAATTGAATATTATCGTAAAACAAAAAACCTGAACATATTCGTTTAAATATTTTAAAAACCTGAGTCGACCACCGCCGCCGAAAATTTTATATTTTAAAAACCTGAGTCGAAAATTTCATATTTTTGTATATTTTATTTATTTAACGAAAATTTAATATTTTGTTAATTTAATTTATGAATTCAATTTGAGGAAATTTTAATATTTTAGTAAATTTAATTTACAAAATTTATGTAATTTTGATAATTTAATTTAAGTAATTTCATTAATTTAATTTAGGCATTTTCGTTAGACAATTTCGAGAATTTATTTTTGGCAATTTCATTAATTTAATTTAGGCAATTTCGTTAATTTAATTTAGCAATTTCATTAATTTAATTAGGCAATTTTGATAATTTATCGAAAAACCGGTTTTGTTAATTAGGCAATTTTGTTAATTTAATTAGGCAATTTTGAAAATATAATTTAGTCAATTTCAATAATTGAATCATAATTTAATTTAGGCACCGTCCGATCGATCGGGCATAATTAAATATATATATATATATATATACATAAATTAAAAAAAAATTATTTGTGGCGATCGATCGGGACTCTCTCTAAAAAAATTATACATAAAATAAAAAAAATTATATGTGCCAATCGATCGGCACAGACCGATCGATCGGCACACTAATATATATATGAGATATATATATATATATATATATATATAAATATACATAAATTTAAAAAAAAAATTATTTGTGCCGATCGATCGGGCGCAAATTAATATATCTCAAATAATTATACATAAAATAAAAAAATTATATGTGCCGATCGGTCGGCACAGCCCGATCGATCGGCACACTAATATATCATATATATATAAATATATATATATATATATATATATACATAAATATTAAAAAATATATATATATATGTGCCGATCGATCGGCACAGCCCGATCGATCGGCACACTAATATATTAATATAAAAAATATATAAAAATATATATATAAATATACATAAATATTAAAAATATATATATATATATGTGCCGATCGATCGGCACGACCCGATCGATCGGCACACTAATATATCATATATATAAAAAAAATATATATATATATATATATAATATACATAAATATTAAAAAAAATATATATATATATATATGTGCCGATCGATCGGCACGGCCCGATCGATCGGCACACTAATATATCATATATATATATAAAAAATATATATATATATATATAATATACATAAATATTAAAAATATATATATATATATGCCGATCGATCGGCACAGCCCGATCGATCGGCACACTAATATATTAATATAAAAAATATATAAAAATATATATATAAATATACATAAATATTAAAAATATATATATATATATATGTGCCGATCGATCGGCACAGCCCGATCGATCGGCACCCTAATATATATAAATACACACAGCGCACACACAGCACACACACAGCGACACACAACACACATCGGCACACTAAATCGGCACACTCAAATCGGCACACTCAAATCGGCACACTCAAATCGGCCCATTGAATCCGAGAAATCTATCGGCACGAAAGCTACTCACTTGGGCATGCTTAGGATCTTCCAAACCGCTCGAAACCGCTCGTAACAATGGAAGAGGTTAGTATTTATTTGAAATAAAATTAAATTTTAGATGTGAAATTAATGTATAATTACATGTTTAAAAGTGGTTTTTTATGAAATATATATGTTGGGTTTAGTGAGTATAATATAGATTTGTTTGGATTGGGTGAAAATTGGTGAAATTGGGGTAGAAATCGCCGGAAAAATGGTTGAAATCGCGGCGGCCGACATTCACCGCCGACCGGTCTGACCGGTCTGAACCGTTCTGCCGGTTTGACCGGCCGACATTTTACGTAAAATTTTTTTTTTTGTGAGTTTATTTTTAATTATTATAACTGTATTAATTATAATTTGATTAAATATTAATTGTTATATATAGGTCAATTTTAAACGACTAGCACTACGAGATGTTTCTCCGAGGATCACAATATATTATAAGCATAATTTAGGGGCTTTGATTAGACAGAAATTAGGTCTGCAGGGTGGTGTGGATCTAATCAAACGTTTTGTTAATGGTCAATTCGGGGGCATAGTGGGTTGGCCAGAAGGTAAGAATGCTATGCGGGCTCTTCACCAGCTATTATGCTATGAGATTTCGGTACGACCTTCGGAGGTTTGGTTTAATTATGTTGGTCAGAACATCCGTTTCTCTCATCCGGACTTTGCATTGGTTACTGGGCTCATGTTCGGCGAGTGTAGTTTTGACATGTCAGTATTTTATCATCCTACTCAATCCGGGGTCTACGGCAGATTCAATGGTGGGAGACCGATTGAAGCAAAGCAGTTGTTAAGCTGGTTTTGTAAATATGAGCCCGATGGCGTTTCAGATGATGACTTGATTAAGTTGTCGAATATTTTAGCTCTTTTCTTCTGGTTCTATGCTCCTGCAGAGACTAAGAAAATTGATACATGGATATGGGTATTGGTTGATGATATTGACCAATGGAATGCCTTCCCATGGGGTGCTTTTACCTACGAGGCCATGTTGCACTACCTCAGTTACGTACCAAATTCCTTGGACCTCGTAGGATCTAAGTATAATCTCTACGGGCCGATTTGGGCACTACAGGTATAATATTTGTTGACAACTTAATTATTACTAATTTATAATTTTTTATTACTTGAAATAATTCGATATATTTATATTGTAATATAGGTGTGGGCATATGAGGCCATTCCAAGTTTTGGAACTCGTTGTGCGACTCTTCTAAATCCCGATAGTTATCCTCGTTATTTACGGTGGTCGTTTAATGACGCCGATCAGCGTGATATAGCCGGGTTTTTTAAGCGCCAGGTAAAAATATTTTTATTATTAATTACACATTGAATATGTTATGGATTTTCTTATTAATATTTAATGCACAAATATTATGTATTTCAGATGAGAGACTCGGTAGTGTTTGAAATGTTAGTACCGACCGAGTTTGAGAAGAATTGTCCATATTGGCAGAGTGCAGTTGGTAGTAATCCATTTGGGCTACACTTTCCTGTGCCCTTGAATCCCCTACAGCCGGCGCAATATGACCAAGATGGACAACGTATCTTGATCAGGCGCACCGAGGAGAGCAGACGTAGTTCGAGCAGAGGAGTTGTCGGTGAGGAGGAGGAGCACACTGTGGTAGAGAGTAGGAGAGGTCGGAGGCGGGCCCGCCGTACAGAAGCATCTTCATCAGCAGCAAGAGATGCATCAGGTAATAAACTTAAATTCACAGTAAAAATTTTCTGGTCAATTCCACTTTTAATAATCGTCATCTTCTTTGATAATTATTAGCCGTTGGTGAGACATCTAGTTTTTTGGACCCAAGAATAGAGGCCATGATCAGTCGATCTATTCAAGAAAATTTTGAAAGATGCGAGCAAGCTATGATGAATAGAATTGATGATTATCATCGGACTCTGAGTCAGGAGCTAGTGAGTAGGTGTGAGGAGCTGCTGGATAGAAGTAATATGTCATTTCAGTCTGGATATAGCTGGCACGCTCAGGCTACACAGTGGCCCCGGTGGGATGAGCCCGCACCACCGACCTTTAATCAGCATGGTCAGGCTATGGATGTTGAACCTCGCGGCGAGTTGGTAAGAGAATTTTTCAATTAATTTAATTTCTTTTCCTAATTTAATAATTGTCTTTTTGTAGGCTATGTTTGAGCCGAGTAACTCGTTGGCTCAGAGTTTTGAGCAGTATTTGTCCAGTGAATCCTTGGCCTTTCGACGTCCAGATGGTTTTCCACTTCAACGAGAATGGTTCAAGGATTTTATAAAGATTGATTCTGAAATGGATTGTGAGATGGTAAACTGCTATATCCGATCGGCTGCGGGTCAGGCTAGTTCAAGGTAACCTACCCGTGACTCCAGATGCCCAATACACAGTCATAGCGGACTCTACAGTCTTTGTAAGTACATTTCATATTTGAGTATTTTTTGAAAAATATAGTATTTGTTTGATTTAATTTTATCATTGAATAATTGTTTATAGATGGGTATTATGAATGAGTGGCTCAAGTGCCTGAAGAATCCAGAAAATAATAGACACGAGAATGATAATGATTATAAATGGGTTCCGAAAGAGGAGGATGTGCAGTGCGTTAAGGGGAATCCAGAACTTGGGACAAGCGATTGGTACTCCGCCAAATATGTGAGTACTATTTATATATTTTATATATAATAATTTTAAGGTTCTAAATTATATATTTGTATCTATTGTAGATCATATTTCCAATCTTGGCAGCACACCATTGGTTCGTATTGCGGTTATGTATTTCAGATTGGAAGCTCGAGATGTTTGACTCGAAAAATGAATTTAGAGATCCCAAGGTATTTAATTGGCGTGTCAAATGCCTTATGGGTTTCCGGAAATTTATACCGCGATTCTTATGGCACGGGAACTATTGGGCTTGTAATCCATATAGTTATCCATTTTCCGGAGGTAAGAGGCCCTCAATTGTGCTTATGGATGATGAAGAGCAGTACTTGCAATTGGATTCGTATAGTTGCGGGGTATTTACATGCATGACTATAGAGCGTCTCCTCACCGGTTTTCCTACTTGGGTATGGGGTTTTGAAGAGCGAAACAGTAATAAATATCGTAATTGGATGGCTGTAAAATATTTTGAACTTTGTGATATTGCTTGAATTTTATGTATCAATAAAATGTGTGGTATCGTAATGTTAAAAACCGACATTGTATTTGCAGATTTTTCATAAACTTTCAATAGTCCATTCATATGCGTAATGATAGACTTTAGCGCGAGTATGCCTTTTTTAATGTGATTTTGTTGATTATTGCATAAAAATTGAATTTATTATATGCATGTAGAGTAGTGGTTACTATTTTTCATATACATTTAGTATAAAGTTCAAATTGTCATAGTAGTAGGATTTTACATTTGTGAAAAGTTGATTTTTGTTTGATGTTAAAAAAAATATTTGGTCCGATCGATCAGACAAGGCCGATCGATCGGACCATATGAATTTTAGTTTAAAAAAATATATGGTCCGATCGATCGGACAAGGCCGATCGATCGGACCATATTATTATTTTTTTTAAATTACATGTTAAAAAAAATTATGGTCGAAAATTATGGATGGTATTATTTTTTATGTATCAACCGATTTGAAATGTTAAAAACATGTTAAAAAATATTTGGTCCGATCGATCAGACAAGGCCGATCGATCGGACCATAATTTTAGTTTAAAAAATATATGGTCCGATCGATCGGACAAGGCCGATCGATCGGACCATATTGTTTTTTAAATTACATGTTAAAAAAAATTATGGTCGAAAATTATGGATGGTATTATTTTTTTACTTTTTTTTAAAAATAAACATTTAATTATTTTTTATGTATCAACCGATTTGAAATGTTAAAAATTACGACATGTTAAATAAAATGTGTCGATCCATCGGACCATATTATTATTTTTTTTAAATTACATGTTAAAAAAAATTATGGTCGAAAATTATGGATGGTATAATTTTTTTACTTTTTTTTAAAAATAAATATTTAATTATTTTTTTAAATAAAAATATGGTCCGATCAATCGGAGTAGGCCGATCGATCAGTTATTATTTAAATTACATGTTAAATAAAATAAATATTATTTTTTTTTAAAATAAAATTATGGATGGTATTAATTTTTGACTTTTTTTTAAAATAAATATTTAATATTTATTAAAAAAATTACGGATGGTATTAATAATCAAAATTACGGATGGTATTAATAATCAAAATTATACTTAAAATTATTTTTAAATTATTTTTTAAGTATACTTAAAAAATCAATATAATTGAAATAAAAAATCAATATAATCAAAATCACGGATGGTATTAATAATCAAAATTATACTTAAAAAATCAATATATTTGAAATAAACACTTAAAAAATTAAAAAAAAATTAAAATAAAAATTTGATAAATATTTCAGGGGAATAATCACGGATGGTGTAATAAAGCTTTATATATATGTATACATTAGCAAAATTAAACATGAATCATTCTTAGAACGATAGAAGTAGTTATGACTTTATACAAAAAATGAACTCATTTTTCGAAATATAAGAAGAGGTCGAAATTTTTTTTTTTAATTATGTCTCTATTATTATATTTCAAAGTTATTCATGATATCCTCAATATCCTCTTCTTATATCACTTTTTGTTGCTCGAATTCGATGTTTTGAGGGTTTAGAGGAATAATATTTGGGGTTTTGATCAAGGGTTTTGAGGGTTTAGAGGAATAGTATTTGGGGTTTTGATGAATAGTTTTTGGGTATCCCTTAATCATCCTATCGGTCGGATTGTATATACAGCTGTCGGCAAATAAAATAAATAAATACATACATAATTTTTTTTTAAATTATCGGACTTTTTTTTAAAAAACAAAATAAATATATGGTCCGATCGATCGGACCATATATTTTTAAAATTACTAATGTAAAAAAATAAATAAATACATACATAATTTCTTTTTTAAATTATCGGACTTTTTAAAAAAATAAAATAAAATAAATATATGGTCCGATCGATCGGACAAGGCCGATCGATCGGACCAAATATTTTTTAAATTACTAATGTTAAAAAAAATAAATACATACATAATTTTTTTTTTTAATTATTGGACTTTTTTTAAAAAAAATAAAATAAATATATGGTCCGATCGATCGGACAAGGCCGATCGATCGGACCATATATTTTTTAAATTACTAATGTTAAAAAAAATAAATACATAAATAATTTTATTTTTTTAAATTATCGGACTTTTTTTATAAAAAAATAAATAAATATATGGTCCGATCGATCGGACAAGGCCGCTCGATCGGACCATATATTTTTTAAATTACTGACTTTTTAAAAAAAAAAATATATGTTCCGATCGATCGGACAAGGCCGATCGATCGGACATATATTGTCAAAAAAAATAAATAAATATGTGGTCCGATCGATCGGACAAGGCCGATCGATCGGACCAAATATTTTTTAAATTACTAATGTTAAAAAAAAATAAATACATACATAATTTTTTTTTAAATTATTGGACTTTTTTTTTAAAAAAAATAAAATAAATATATGGTCCGATCGATCGGACAAGGCCGATCGATCGGACCATATATTTTTTAAATTACTAATGTTAAAAAAAATAAATACATAAATAAATTTTTTTTTAAATTATCGGACTTTTTTTATAAAAAAATAAATAAATATATGGTCCGATTGATCGGACAAGGCCGCTCGATCGGACCATATATTTTTTAAATTACTGACTTTTTAAAAAATAAATAAATAAATATATGTTCCGATCGATCGGACAAGGCCGATCGATCGGACATATATTGTCAAAAAAAATAAATAAATATATGGTCCGATCGATCGGACAAGGCCGATCGATCGGACCAAATATTTTTTAAATTACTAATGTTAAAAAAAATAAATACATAAATAATTTTTTTTTTAAATTATTGGACTTTTTTTTTTAAAAAAAATAAAATAAATATATGGTCCGATCGATCGGACAAGGCCGATCGATCGGACCATATATTTTTTAAATTACTAATGTTAAAAAAAATAAATACATAAATAAATTTTTTTTTTAAATTATCGGACTTTTTTTAAAAAAAAAAAATAAATATATGGTCCGATCGATCGGACAAGGCCGCTCGATCGGACCATATATTTTTTAAATTAGTGACTTTTTTAAAAAAAAATAAATAAATATATGTTCCGATCGATCGGACAAGGCCGATCGATCGGACATATATTGTCAAAAAAAATAAATAAATATATGGTCCGATCGATCGGATAAAGCCGATCAATCGGACCATAATTTTTTTTTTAAAATTATCGGACATATGTTTTTTTAAGTTACTGATTTTAAAAAATAAATAAATAAACATATGTCCGATCGATCGGACAAGGCCGATCGATCGGATATGTATTTTTTTTAAAAATAAAAAATAAGTAAAAAATAAATTACTATGTTAAAAAATAAATAAATAAACATATGTCCGATCGATCGGACAAGGCCGATCGATCGGACCATAGTTTTTTTTTTTTTTAATTACGCTATTTAATTTAGGGTTTATACTTCATACTTCAAATAATATATAGAAAATAAACTAGAACTAAGACACCACAAATTTAATCTTGTGTCTCCCTCTGTGAACATGTCCTCCTTGTGTGGCCTCTTTCGTGACAAACACCACACTTTCTGCTACGACCTTGAGTTGAGCTTGTGGAGGCCTCCGCTCCCGATCGGTAACGTCTCTGCTTCGGGCGACCGGCCTGACGCTTCGCTAGGGGTGGTAACAGTGGATCTGCATCTCGAATATGGTCAGGAATGGTCCAAAGCTCCAATGCAGGTAACGAATTAAAGTGGTGTTCGTAAATATCCCTGTGGTTGCTTGTAGTGTACATACTGTGGACATAGTTGTAAAAATGGTCTCCGCTCTCCCTGTCAGCGACAACATGTTTGTAAAACAAAAAATGTGTTAGATATATAATAAGTGATTAAAAAGTGTAAAAGAATTCATACGTAATCGAATCGCGCGGCGTGGGAGCATGGTATTAGGTCCATATCAAATTCGTGACACGTGCACGTTTGGTTCTCCAAATCCACCTTATAGTTGTGATTTCTCCCGTCGTTGACTTTGTATCTTCCTCTGGCGGTTAAGGTGACAGTATATGAGCGTGCAAGGTCAATCTGCGAGCTTAACTTCCTCTTCGCAACGTCCACCAACGGATGGCTATTCTCACTCAGCAGTTGACGCCTTTCATCCCACCATGACTCCATAATTGCTCGTATCGTGTCTATCATCGAGCAAATCGGCAATCGACGGGCCCACAAAAGTCTTCCGTTGAAAGACTCGACACAATTTGATGATAGAAAGCTGTAGCGACGCCGCGGACATTGCGACCGGGCCCAACGTTCGAGACCAACCTCTATCAGCTTGTTGTATGCTCCTTCACTCGCCACGAGGATTGATGCCATGTACTTCCTAAAGTCCGACTCACGGTATGCAGTGGCTGCCTGACGGAACATGTAGGGTACTTCATTCTTGTAAGAAGTGAGCTTGTTATTAAGATGGACGTTGCAAAGGCAGTGAGGAACTCCAGGAAACACTGCTTCGACAGCATTTTTAATACTAACGTGCTGGTCAGACACGATCAGTAGGTCGCCGCTCGAACCGTACACTCGCTTAAGATTCTGTAGAAACCACGCCCATGAGTCATTGTTCTCAATTGGTCCAATGCCAATGGCGAGCGGTACAAGCTGTTCGTTGCAGTCTTTAGTAACTGCAGCAAAGAGAATGCCGGTATTCTTTCCCTTCAGGTGAGTTCCATCAACTACAATCACCTTCCTCAAATGCCACATAAATGCGGGGATGCACTGGCCCCATGCAACAAACGCGTACTCGAACCTCCCGTCACTGTCGGCACGAACATTAGTTACCGTTCCGGGGTTTACCTGCTTCAACATGTGCAAATATCGAGGGAGCATCTTGTACGAGTCTTCGTGACTCCCATAAATCAATTGAATCGCATTGTTTCTAGCACGCAGGGCCTTATAATACTCCACCTTCACACCAAATTTCAGACGCATCTCATTGATCATGTCTCGAGGTCGCAACATCGTTCCCTCCATACGCATTCTTTGCCCAAAATAGGCTCCGATAGTCTTCGCAGTAACACTGATCGGTCCGGCATTATCAAAGTCATATTGACATCTGTGCTCCGGCACAAAATTGTAAATTGTCCAATAAATACCATTATGTCGTGCACGTACTCTGAATGGACAAAGATCGCCCAACAGACATTCAAACCACTGATACTGAGGACTTGCCCTCTTCACTTTATAAGACCGTCGACACTCTAAATGCCAGAGACCAACGGCTATTGTTAGGGCGTCCTTCTTCCAAAAGATGTTGCCGTTTCCGAGAATGCCCTCTTCAATCTTCTCTATATCCGTACAACCAATGACACCGCTTGACTGGCGGAATAATTGGCACTAGCCAATTTCGACTTCGTCGACAACTTCATTATCTTCGTCTTGTAGGGCAACCGCTCCGTTACGTGGTCGCTCTAGAAGTGTCATTAGCCGGTTTAAACCGCCTTCCCCACGAATCCATGATGCAAACTCATACATGGTTCCATAAAAGTTTTTAGCGACAACATGTTCGTCTTCCTCATCCTCTTCCTCTTCCTCTGCCGTATAATCCTCGTCATACGTATCATCATCATCATCGTTATTATCATTCGCACCTTCATCCTGCTGTTCTGCTTCTTCTTGCTCCTCTTGTTGCTCTTCTTCTTTTTGCTCCGATTGTTGTTCTTGCCTTCCAAACTCATATGCAGCTCCGCTTTGACCATATGCATCACCAAACATATTTGGGAAACTAAATTGGTAATCAAATGAAGGGACGTAATGTCCTTGTTGTGATGTTCGGCACGATCGGCCGTCAAAACGACGCAAACAGTTGGATCGGTCTCTAAGTTGATAAGTCGAACCAAGTCATCATCCGTCATCATTAATGACTTAATCAACTTTCCAGATCGAGCATGCTCCAACGAATAAAGCGCATAGGGGGTAAGCCGTGAGTTAATTTGTGTACGGCCTTCGATGCTTGCTCTTAAGGATAACAATGTTAATTGATCGGTCCGAAGTGGGGCAAGCTGTTCATCCCCACCTTTGTAATCTGAACCCAAGAAACAACCTCCATACTTTACAGTTACACGTGTCCAGGTAGACATCTGGAAAGAATTAAAAAAGAAAAAAGTATCTTAGTACTCCGCAAAACCAGACTTAGTACTCCGTAAACAACACATAAGATAAGCTAACATGCGGAGAGCAAAGATAAGTTAACATGCGGAGAACAACACATAAGATATTTTATAACTAATAATACGTACATATTTACTCCTCAAATCAAGCAAAATCAAGCAAAAAAATACGTTCAAATCAAGCATAGATATTTACCCTCAAATAAAGCAAAAATCATACGTATATATTTACCCCTCAAATCAAGGAAAATCATACGCCCTCAAAATAATACATAGATATTTACCTAAAATCAAGCAACAAATATAACAATTTATGGAATAGGGTTACCTTTAAAATTGTTTCACACTCTCGCTCCCTCGCTCTCGTTCTCTGTCTCGTTTAAAGGACCCTCGCTCCCTCCCTCTCGTTCTCTGAAATAAAATTCTCGCTCTCTCGCACCCTCCCTGTCTTGCTCAATTTTTTTGCATCTGAAAATAATCATAGAAGAGTATACTGTATTGCGTGTGAAGAGGAAAAAGAATCAGATTCCTCCTACTGTGTGTATAGAGTTCAGTTTTTTCTGCTACTTTATTGCATGTCACTAGGTAAAAAGGTAAGTGAATATCTTTCCAGATTTTTTTTCTCTGTAAATACTTTGATTCTTGATTAAAAAACAAAAAAAAAGTTGTTGTACGAAATATACTGCATGCATGAGGACGAAATTATTCTGCATGCGTGAAGACAAAAAGGCTGGAAATGTAAAAAAAAAAATGGTCCGATCGATCGGACAAGGCCGATCGATCGGACCATGTTAGTATTTTAAATTAAAAAAAATGGTCCGATCGATCGGACCATATTTTATTTTTTAAATTAAAAAAATTGGTCCGATCGATGGGACAAGGCCGATCGATCGGACCATATTTTATTTTTAAATTATGTTAAAAAAAAAGTAAAAGGCTGCACGTTGCTGAAGGAAAAAAAAAATCAAGGTCAAAGGAAGAGAGAGAATGTTAAATAAGTAAAAGACAAGACACTCTCTCTGCAAAAGTAAGAAGAAATAGAAAAACCTATTAACCTAGCTAACTTTATAAGTTTTAGAGGACAAAATGTACATTTTTGCAATTATAGAATCTCATGTATATTTTTGCATTTAAGATTGTTTGTTTTGTACATTTCTGCACATCCCCCTTTTTGGTATATAAGAAAGATAGCATGCGCTACTAACACCTCTCTCTCTCTCTCTCTCTCACTATACCATCCGAATTTATCGTTCTTACGCCCTATATTCTCTCTCTTTTCCATTGCTCTCCCTCTATAACTCTTTCTCCCCTTCTATCTGAATTTATCCTTCTTTCTTCTCCCTATAAAAACTCTGTTTCCTCGCTCCCTCCTTTTTAATTGAGTTAATTTTCTTATGATTTATTAATTTCCATTATCTAAACCTGTTTAGTAATTAAAGAATCTTTTAATAATACGTTGCATTTAGGCCAGGTATCATATGAATCGTAAATGAATAGTTGTTGATTCCCAATTATTTTATGCAGCATTTTCAATATACATAATTACATAGCAAATTCAGAAAAAGGCTTGAAACAATTCCCCAATTTTGTAGCAACTCCAAGATTTTGAATTGCTTCATTAGGTGTCGTAGTAACAGACGCGAGAAACTTCAGAGAAAATTTGTGTGCCAGGCCGAATTGGAGGTGGAGGAGGCGATTTCCGGTAGATTTTGTGGTTGGCTACATAAGGTTTTATTGAGGTTGCGGTAGGATAGAAATATTAAAGAGTAGATGGAGAAAATGTACTATTAGTCAAATCTAAGATCTGAAACTTTATGTCATTATTCCAACTACTACTTTGAAAAAATAATACTTTTATAATTATTATTATTATTATCTGTACAAGTCATGAAGACGTCGTGTTCTCTCTCTAGTTTTATTTCAATGGGAGGTTTTAAAATTTTAAAAAGTTGGATTTGAAAATAATAAACATTGGGTGGGTGTGAGGAGGATGATATGATAAAGCCAACTCTTTAAAAAGTTGGATTTAAAAATAAATAAAAAGTTGATTTTTCGTTTTTGAATAGCAAAAGGCGCGTGGCGCGCGCATGCTATTTCGTAATTGGCGCGTAAATGAGTGACGCAGTGATTTATTTTGGTCAGTTGAGGCAGCAGACAAGAACAATGAATGTCTCTCTCCCAAATCATTCAAGATGCCTAATTTAAATATCTCAATCTTGATTGAAACGACTTCCACACGGAATAATGTTTTTTGAATAAATTATTATTATTATTATTATTATTATTATTATTATTATGAATAAAAAATAATGAGTAGTATATATAAATATATAGATAAATAGTTGTGTGTATTTATTAGTGAAATTCATAAAAAAGTTGGGTTTATAAATTTGGGATTGGAGTGAAAAATATTAAAAAGTTGATGAATTTGAAAAACTAACGTGGCGAGTAAAAAGTTGGGGTTATGAGTTTAGGGTTGGAGTCACCCTTACCATCTCATCGACGGCAGCATTTTGTTGATTCTGGCAATGGTTTTCTGCATTGTCACTCTCACAAATTCAAGAGTTACACCTCAATTTCAAACAATATTTACACCCCTTCAAACTCATCCTCCAATTCTCCATCCGAAACCTAAGGTTCGCCTCGAATTCCACGCCTAAATTGCAAGCAATTTCCCACCACTCATATACTGTGTTAAAAAAGCCGGCCTCGAGATCCGAACTCGAAGTGGTGGTCATGATTACGAGGGTCTATCTTATGTCTTGTTGAGAGGATAAGAAATATGTGAATCTTTTGGGATGATTTTCTCTCTTGTTTATTCACAATGACGAAGGGAACTTATATAAGATACAATGCAAAACTTGCTAACTATGTCCCATGGGATGATGTAGTGGTAAAGATTGGAGGTCTGGAACCGATAGATCATAGTTAAATCATCTTGTCACATTAAGAGTGGCTGCAAATTCTACGAATAAAAAAAAACTTGCTAAGTTATACAACAAATCCCACTAATCTCTTATATTCCTTTCCTTTACAAGTCATTTTAAGGGGATGTAATTCAATTTATTATGTCTCACGCCTCCCTTTTCTCATCATCGACTTGATCAATCTTAGCAAAGTCACGGTCGCTGGCAGTACGTAGCTCCCATCATCGACGAAGATCTATCCGGGCTTCATGATTACGCCGATCGGTGCTTCTTTCTTCTCACTATATCTCGGCGGCGTCGACCGCTTGCTCTGGTTGATGCAAGAAAACTTCCCGGAGTTGTCACTCAGAAGAGAAGACTGCACCCAACTGAGTTGGATCGGATCCGTTCTGCACTTTGCCGGTTTCCCAGTTGACTCACCACCCCAAATCTTGCTAAACAGAAGTCGGCCTAATCCGACATACTTCAAAGGTAAAACAGACTACATCCAGAAACCGAAAACGGCTTCGCCGGAATATGGAAGCACTTCCTTGAAGCGGAATGCATGTGGACTATGGCGGTGGTAGCCCCATAAGGCGGAAGAATGGCGGAGATTTCGGATTCCGCCACTCCTTTTCCCCATAGGGCGGGTAATTTATACTCATTCGGTACCGTGGTGAGTTGGGATGAAAACGAGGCTGAAAATGGTGAGAGGTATGTAAGGTGGATTAAGAGGGTGTATGATTACATGACTCCTTACGCTTCGGATTCGCCTTGAGGTGCGTATGTTAATTACAGAGATCTTGATATCGTAGTGAATAATGATGAAGGAGAGTCGAGTTAAGCGCAAGCTAGCGTATGGGGGAAGAAGTACTTCAAGAATAATTTCGATCGTCTTGTCCGGGTTAAGACTGCGGTTGATCCGCATAATTTCTTTAGAAACGAGCAGAGTATTCCGACCAACTGTATGGAAGATCACTAGCATCTGTTTATCAAAGCTTTTTAATTATTTAATTCAGCAATGTTTCTCTCGAAAAGTAGATTACAATAATCCATTTATATGAATTTTCACGTGATGTTATTGTTTTGTTGTGGAAATTTTGTATCATAAACGTTAATTTCACTATAAAAATCTCGTTGTTTACAGACGGATTTAATTTAGAAATACGAATGCCATCATTGATTGAGGAAGATTACTGATGATTTAGAAATATTAAATAGATCAGTATTCATGCAAAACATTTACGTATACATGTTGTCCTTATTTTTCCTCATTAAGGTAGGAAATTTGGGCATGAGATCACATGTTCCAAAAACTATATCTCAACGTTGATTCATAGAGATAAAGCATCCAGATGTTTATGATATAATTTTACAATTTGTACAGTAGGTATCCACATGACTATCATATGAGACAAACGTTGGGACAGAGGTTTTTAGGACAGATAATCTGATTATGTGTATAAATGATCTCAAAAGTAACATGTCGGAAACACCAATCAAAGTGTTATATTGTCGGGGAATGATTCAAGCCTTCTATTTTGTGACATTTCCAACTGCTATTCAACAACAGAGGCGTTGCTCGTCTTTTAACAGAAGTATTAAGTTTCTATCAAGTTGACCGTTGGATTGGAAAAACTGACTCAATCCAACGGTCACTAATGAAAAAAGTTGCGCGGGAAACCATCGTCTTCTCCCTCCAGCTCTGCCCCAATTTAAATTCAAACTCAAAAATTTCAGCAAAGTTTAATTATAAAGCTCATTCTCTCTCCAGATCATGAAGACTCCTTCTCTCTCTACTTTCGCTTTCCTTCTCACCATCGTTTATTGCTCATTTGCAGCATTCGCTGATGCTCAAAACGATTTTCTCCAATGTTTCTCCCAACAATTCGAAAATTACTCCTCCATTTCAAACAATATTTTCACTCCTGAAAACTCATCCTACACTTCAATCCTCCAATCGTCCACCGTAAACTTGAGATTCTCCACAACATCGACTCCTAAACCACTCGTGATCATAACACCGGAGCACGAATCCCAATTCCCACCAATTATACTCTACGCTAAAAAAACAAACCTCCAAATCAGAACTCGAAGCGGCGGCCATGACTTCGAAGGACTATCAACGCAGCAAAATCGCCGTTTCTGGTCATTGATTTAATTAATCTCAGTGAAGTAACAGTGAAGGCTGCAAAGAAAACTGCGTGGGTTGAAGCCGGCGCAACACTTGGGATTTTGTATTGCAAAATCGCCGAGAAAAGCCCTAATTTAGGGTTTCCGGCGGGTTTCTGCCCCACCGTCGGCGTCGGAGGCCACTTCAGCGGCGGCGGCTACGGTACCTTGATGAGGAAATACGGTCTCTCCGCGGATAACATCATCCATGCGAGAATCGTCGATGTTAATGGCAGAATCCTGGATCGAAAATCGATGGGTGAATATCTCCTGTGGGCGATTCGAGGCAGCGGAGGAGCATGCTTTGGCGTGATCGTCGCTTGGAAGGTCAAACTAGTCAACGTTCCTAAAATCGTCACCGTTTTCACTGTCGATCGAACTTTGGAACAAGATCTGACTCGAATCATCCACAGATGGCAATTCGTAGCTCCTCAAATCGACCGAGATCTGTTCATCGGAATCATGATTAACAGAAGGAAGAACACGAATAACGCCTCTTCTACTCTGTTCCTCGGCGGCGCCGATCGATTGCTCCGATTGATGCAACAACATTTCCCCCAATTATCACTCAAAAGAGAAGACTGCTCCGAAGTAAGCTGGATCCAATCGGTTCTTCACATTGCCGGATTCGCCATCGATTCACCTCAGATCTTACTGAACAGAACCCAATCGAATCCAACATACTTCAAAGGTAAAACAGACTACATCCAGAAACCGATCTCCGAACACGGCTTCGCCGGAATATGGAAACACTTCCTCGAACCGGAAGGGGTCGGCGCTCAAATTCTAATCGCTCCATACGGCCGAAGAATGGCGGAGATTTCAAGCTCTGGTACTCCATTTCCTCATAGGGATGGTAATTTATACAGTTTCAGTAGCTTAGTGAATTGGGGAGAAAAGGATGATGGAAATGGTGAGAGGTATGTAAGGTGTTCCAAGTCTCCTCGAGCTACATATGTTAATTACAGAGATGTTGATATCGGAGTGAATAATGATGAAGCTAGCGTATGGGGGAAGAAGTATTTCAAGATCGTCTTGTTCGAGTTAAGACCACGGTTGATCCGCATAATTTCTTCAGAAATGAGATTGAATAGTATAGTAGTAATTTAAGAAAGAGGATCACTAAACTGTAATATCTAGTCTTGTAGAACGTTTTTGCTGTTGGAAAATTATAGTATTACATACATTGAATAGTATATAGCGAATCATAAACACTAGGCTAATGAGTAATGGCATCCAAATCACACAAAGAAATTCGAAATTCCACATGGTGTTCTGTATTATTAAAAGCAAAACCTAGGGCAGCCAGTCTCCCCTAATCTCATATATTCAACCTTAAATTTGCAGAAGCATCTTCCACACTGAATGTCAACCAAATCTCATTCACTCTGTTCTTGAACTCGAACGGCGAATTGTACTGAGCCACGATATACTCCGCTCCCGTCTCCCCGGCATGGCTCTTGTCGATAGCTTCCGACCATACGGTTCCGGCTATGCTAGCGTATAATGCAGCGGCTTCCTCCCCAACCTGGTCGTCCTTGACGAACCCGCTGAACTGTCTCACGGCTACGTAGGTCAGCCCCCATTTCTGGATCTGAAGACCTTCGCTTGCAGGGGCGGTGGCTTGGTTCTGCTTCGGAATGTAGAAGCTTACGACGAAGGATGAGGCGCAGAAGGGTCCGTCGCTAGGTTTAACTTCGATTATCACAGGGGCTGTCATTTCGATCTTTTCGTGGTTGTCGTTCTTGCCTTGAATGTAGTCGAATAGCCTGCAAACCAAACATGTTCATTTGAAATTACGTTATACGTCGGTGCGTATGTTTTATTGAAATCAAATGTGACCAGACAAGATTTTATGTGTTTCGAATGCGTAAAATTTCTTAAATTTATACTATTTAGGTTTCTCACTTGGTTATGAGGCATGTGCAAAACAAATATTATGGAAAATTGAATAGCATATTCAAAGATAATAACATCATTTATTGACAAAATAAGGGGATGAAAAAATTGAGAGACAAACACACTATGAATTTTCCGCAATAAACAAAAACATCCTTGATAATTACATGTTTAGGGAGGAACTCATCTTGCTACTTTTTAGTTTATATATATATAATTGACTAAAAATGCATAAAAGAAAGGAGAGAGAGAGAATAGATGTAACTGGAAGAAGGCGATTTGGCCTGCATCGACCAAGGAAATATCATCGATAGGCTGAGTGGAAATCCACATGCTCGAATTGTACCGCCGGATCTCGAACCCATTCCCGCTCTCAACGACGTCGTAGCTTGGGCACTCGATGCTGTTGCATGACGGCGGGAACAATCCAACTCCGCCGCCATCCTTCGCCGCCGATACGGAGTAGAAGAGAAAGCCACTCGCAAGGAAACACAACTTCAACAGACCAAAATTAGCAGCCATTTTCAATTATGGTTCTGTGGTGAAATCTAAATGATTTAGTAGTGTTTGGCAATTCTCGATGGTTTTTCCGGTGGCGCGAATGCTGACACGTAATCGGTTAAAGATAACTGGAGCTCGTTGGTTTCAAAATTAGAATTATTTTTTCAAGATTTTGAGCTTGAATTAACGGACGAAGTTATATTCATTTCAAGCATGAGTTGTAGATAAGGTATCAAACATAAGAATCTAATTTCTAGGTGATTTTGTTTCCAACATTACCCCTAAATTGTATCGAAACACGTTTTTTGTGCACTTTAAGAAAAAAAAATCCGTTTTCTGAAATTCTACATTTCTCACCTCTCGAATCTCTTGGTTCCCCCTTTAATTTGCTCAAAATGAATAAATTAAAAGTAAGAATAGGCCTTTTTAATGCATAACCCCTTGCTATTTGTTATGCATAAGAACGCGATTGCCAAATTAGGTTGATGCATGAAGAGCATGCATTAATTCCTAATTCTGTTTTACATACTTATGTTTTTAGCAAAGAAAGAAAATAGACAAGTATGTTTTCATGTACATTGCAATCACTAGTAACAATCAATTTATGGAACAAAGTTAGAAGCAATAACGCACACAAATCACTCTGCGCAACAACACCCCATTCATTCCACAGTCCTATAAAAATGAGACCAAAAATACCACACAAACCATGACTTATGTCTCACAATACAAATTACCTTCACTTTCCTCTCGTCCTCACATTTACGCCTCGATTTTCAGAAGAGTGTTGAGTGATGTGCTGTTGAACCGCTGCGCAAGGCCTCTGATCACAAGGACTATAACATCACGCAGATGTCTGGTCTGCATCATCAAATCCACCTCGTTCTCGCTGTCCACCACAATCCTAAGACGATGCTGGTCATTTCTGAATAGCTCCACCTAAACGAGCCAAACGAGATGAGGAACGAACAACAAAAAGAACAAGAACAACAACTGCTTACATGGAAGGGAGGAGTGTAGGTTCCGCGGATTTCCGTTGTCGGGAACGAGGTTTTTGAACCGGGCTTTACAACCTTCACTCTTTTTCGATTCACTTCCAAGATTCTCCTCTCGAGACTACCCGTTCCGGGAACCTGTATTGGAGAATTATCCAAACTTACATTCAGAATCAATATTAAGTCACCGGTTCTAGTTCCTGAAAAGTTGGAACCATGAACCATATACTCATGGTTACGGTTCAAACAGAAACCGCTCGTTTGGATCGGTTCCGGTTCGAACCGTCTGTTCTACTATGGTGCGATTGGTGACATGGCGCGATATACGCCCTTAATTTTCAAATTTTAGAACCACTGGTTCCGGTTCCGGTTCCGAATCGTGGAACCGCCGATTCCGTCAGTTCTCCAAAAACTTGGAACCGAAACCGCACCATGAAACTTCGGTAGCCGGCTCCGGTTGGAAACCGTCAGTTCCCTTTTTTTTGCCCAGCACTATCAATATGGGATAACAAATAGAAACTTGAACAGAGGATGAAGTATTTTCTTGATAAGAATGTGGCGAGTAGATACGAACCCTTTTAGGAGATCGATCCTTGTCGCATAGAGCCTCAAACTTCACTGATCCAAGATCTAGTTTCTGCTTCACTTCTTTAAGAACATCAGGTTCTGCAAGAATATGACATCATTAAATTATACGATTATGAAAATTACTACACAACAAAGTGGTTCACAAATGATAAAAAGTAGAAAAATTATTACCAACTGAGATAGGGTCTGTTGATGCAGATACAGGTTGTCCCTCAACTCCATCCTCTCTAACTGGTGTGTAAATAGCAATTAGCCGGTAGCCCACATCATCGACATTTGACTCGTACATCCTCGCTGTCTCCCCTGCAACGATCAATTGGCACGATCAGTCATTTTCAACATGGTAATGAAAGAAAGAGGCAAGATATAGCATACCAGGAATAGAGATGAGGTCTGGACTTCCCACCATTGATCTAAGCCATTGAATCCTACTTTTCCCTTCCTTTCCGCCGCTATAAACTCCACGTACCGCGTATAAATTGGTGTGGAAACCTCGGCCCTCGATTTCCAGCTTGTCCATTCTAGGCACACCTGAAAAATATAGACTTCAAACACTTCTCTTCACAAAGAATCTCTCTTAAAGTTGTCTTCTTTTCAGTTACTAACGAACGGAGATTCTAATGAGAGTGAAGACCTGGTATAACTGGAGCGGTTTCTGCATAGGCGGGTTCGCTTGTTCTTCCAAATGTATCAGTGACGATGCATTCACACTTGAGGCAGCGACCAATGTCCTCAAACCGGACCTTATAGGAGCACGACTTCTGTGACGGGATTGGTTCAAAAGTACTTTCTAGTCCAGTTTCAGATGAGAAGAACCTTCAAATTTACGTAACGTATTATATGGCATCCGTATGTGTCAATGCTCGAAAATGAACAAGAGATGACTAATTCAGTTATTTCTTTAATATTGATGTGGTTCAAGATTACCACTGGTATCTAACTTCTTTCTTGTACTTCCCCCAAACAAGCTGTTGATTTTCGTCCTTCGGGATAACTTCCAGAGCAGTCAATATTTGTCCTTCAACAGCTTTACCAGTAAGAGCTAGCACTTCGATTCTTGGCAATTCTGAGACCAAAAGTCTAAATTTAGTAGCAGAATCCGATAAACCTATCGACTAGACCACTAAAAAATGGCCTAGGAACGAAAATCGTAGCATCACTTAAGTTGAGATAAACACCTGGGAAAATTACTTCACTAGGCTCGGATAATCGAAGTTCTCCAACAGTTGAATCTGAACGAACTGGTGTATATCTGCAAGAGGCATAAAATGTTGCTTCTGGTCAGAATTTCCAAATATATATATTAAAATACTTTCTCTATCAAATAAAGAAACGGGATACCGAATTTGAGAAGCTGATTGATTACCCAAACAACAATCTGCAGTTATAGTCCTCATCCGAGACTTCGTAAGTTTTAGAGTTAACTCCGGCAATAAGCATCATTCCGCCATCAGATTCTCTATACCAGCTAAAAAGACTTGTTCCTTCATACCCACCAAAATACTCTCCTTCTCCAACATAGATACTTGAAGACAATTTTTTCACTTGAACATGGGAAACAACTGGAAGAGCTGCCATAAGAAAAAAAAAAAAAGCATTTCAGTACATTATAAAGCAAAAATTGAAAAAATGATCTATAAAATCAGAGAAATAAGATCCTACCTGGAACAACTGGAGATTCACTGATTGAAACCACAGGCGTTCCACATTCACCATCTGCTCGTGTTGGCAGCCAGTACAAGGCTAGGTAAGATCCGACGTCTTCCAAAGACGGAGTATGCTTTCTGAGGAGAAGGAATTAATTCAACGGTTAAACATATCGCATATACATTATAAATTGGGATACTTAACTTCAGCAAGGTACTTACAATGCATGTCCACATATATCGATGTTTTCAGAATTGTTTGCCAGTTCTATCAGGTCAGACTCGTGAAGCTTATCGTTCGTTCTGAACCAAATATATCTCCCAACCCCTTCTCGTCCTCCAAAGTATTTCGTAATAGGGATCACTTCCTGACCCTCATAGCACTCGGGGATCACCAGTTCAACGCCTAGTGGCTTACCTGTACATAAGGAAGATGTTAGTTAGACCTAGTATAATAAGTTGCTATATTGCATTGAAAAGGAAATGGGGAATCAATATAAAGTGCCAAGAACAATAAAACAGCATCAGCACTCACCGGGTGAAACAGGAGAAGAAACCAATGTTTGGGGGCTCCCCTTCAAGCCATCAGCACGAACGGGTGTATATACAAGCTCCACACAATCTCCCACTTCATCAATAGTTAAATCTAAAAATTCTGCAATGGTATGTTTTAATTTATCAGATTGTTAAGAACTTTTGAATAGAATAGACAAAGGTGTAATTCACTTACCACTATTATGAAGTTTCTCTTTGTAGCCATTGTCCTTCACTCTGAACCATTCACAAAAGCAATCTCCTTTCACCCTGAGTTCAAAACCATTATATATCATCCAGTGAAAGTAGAGTACGTAAAGTGGTACTCCCTCTGTCCCATAAAAGTTGGTTTGTTTTCTTTTTTTTTTTTTGGCGTCCCATTAAAATTGGCTTGTTTCCTTATAACTTAAAATAACACTCTATTATAATCTAGTGGACCACACTAACTTTACACAACAAAAATCTTTCTTAATCTCCGTGCCCAAAAGAAACAAGTCAATTTTAATGGGACAGATGGAGTATTATTCAATATAAAATTGGTTTTCTGTTTCGAATTGAGATTTACCCTCCACTATAAGAAGCACTGAAACTGAGACGCTCTCCTTCAATCAGGGATCCATGAAATTCGAGCGATCGGCATGTCGGCAGTCCTGGGACATTGGGAGGACAACTATAAAACCAGAAAACTTTGAAGGAGATAAATGTGATGTTTTCAAAATATTGATCGCTTTGTAAAAAATAAAAATAATAATAAAGAAAAATACCAAAGCATTTTCAAACATTTTCCTGAACGGGAAAGAAAAATCTAGTTACCTGGGACAATTGGTCCAACTTGTTCAGAAAGAACAATAGGACCACGGTCCCGATCACTTCGGATGGGTTCACAAGAAAGTGAGATGAAGAAACCAATATCATCTACAGAGAGCATATATGATGAAGAAGTTGCACCATTTATCTCATGGGTACTATCTGAACTAGTCTGCAACAACAATTTCTATATTGTTTAGGAATAAGAATACGGTTTAAACTCTTTCTTTTATATAACTGGAAATGTAGCTATAAATGTAATTATGTAAACGTATCAAACTCCCATTAAAATGGTTAAATCATATAATAACCTTTTAATCTAAAGATAAGAACAGATGAGAATGCTAAAAAATGAAGAAAAAAAGAAATACCCGGAACCAGCGGTAGATTGACTCTCCCTCTTCACCACCCCAGTATTTCTTTTCGACATTCAGAACAGTGCCTTCAACAGCCGTTCCAATAATTTGTAAAGAAAGCAATGTTGGGGTACCTAAGGGTAATTTGGCAACATTAAGTCAGTTTCACAACCAGTTAGATCTTTCCATATACTAATTTATAGTCATACCCATTGCACTAAAAGATATGTTTGTAGGTAAGAGAAGTGCAACCAACCATACAAAGAGTAAAGGGGAACTAAATATCTAAGAACTTGCTATCTATAATTACCTGGGCGAACACGTTCTTGTCCTGTGCAAGTTCTCGGTTCGCCTATAGTACCATCATCGCGCATGGGAGTACAAGTGAAAGATATAAATTTACCAATGGCATCTTTTGGGATTCGATATTGAAGAAGACCTGAGACCTCATGTATTGGAATACCCAGCTCATTTTCCACCTGCAGGAAACTCAGGCATATAGAAATTTACGAACAAAAGTAATAAAGCAAACCTAAAATCTATAAATCACAAAACATTATATTAACAGCCTGAAGAAGAGTTAAAAGCTAATCACACAATTTTTTTGTATTCTCTCTTTTCATGGAGATTTTCAGATAAAGAAATAAAATATAAAGTTAGGATAAAGCAGTTTGAATAGTAGTTTACCTCGTGAAGATACCAATTATAGATACTTTTTCCCTCATGACCCCCAATATAACCATATGATGCTGTCAGTACTGCACCTTCTGAGTAATCACCGGTTATAGCCAAAAAATTAAGACTCGGGGGCAGCGCTGTGAAGTTCATAAGTACGAAAGTTCAGAAGTTAAAAGACATACAGAACAAGAAAAAAGTTGAGCAAAACAGTGAAATTACAAGCATAGTTTCCTAAATAGTTCTCAAGGCAATGCGTTAATACATAATGGCTAGAACAGTTATCAAATCTGAGTGATAAGCTATACTCACTCTCAATAGCTGTTTCAGAAATTACATAAGCTGGTTCACCAGCTTCACCATCTGGGGTCATTGGCACAAATTTTGCAATGATATATTTGCCAACAGCTCCCAGTGGTAAGCGAAATGCCTAGATAAATTAGAATGCAGAATTAAGTTCATACATCCATTATACAAGTTAAGAAATGCTAGTTAGTGCTTCTTACCTTAGCAATTTTTGACATACTTAATGCTTCAATACCATTCTCGCCCTCAAAAGTAGAAGAACTGGTTTTGAACCACTGAACTCTACTAGAAGCTTCAGTTCCTCCAGTTACAATGCCAGTAACAGAAACCTTACTTCCTTCCCTTAGTTCACCAATTATCTTCAGATTTGTTACTTTCGGTGGAGCTGTTATTTGCGTGAAGGAGAAAAGGAAGAAAATGAGATGGAGTAGACTTAAAAAATCGAGCACAATTAAAAAAACAATGAAACACACAATATACCATGTCTGGACTGAAAGGTGATGATAATACAGCAATAGAAAAACGGAAGCTATGTTTCAGCAAGTGATGCTTATCATTCTGATATTAAGTAATGTATCATGGTAGTAGTGTATTTGAAAATAAAAATTTAAGCATGCATCATTGTACATAAAGTCTCTAATCATTGGAACAACCATATTCAGGTATACACAAGGAGAAAACCAGAACTGTATAAGATTCCTTTTTATAGGAAAATTGCTTCTCTTTAGATTCAACATTAAATATACTCATGGAAATACAGGAAGGGTCATATACCTAATTTATTCAGGAGAACAATAATATTTCTAGAATAAATATTGCCCCTCAACATTTTACTTCTAGTAGCCATTTCAAAAATCAGAAGTTTTTGCTTACCCTGCTTAACGATCTCGGAGACTACTGACATAGGCTTCCCTTCCTGCCCTGAAAAGTGAAATAAACGAAAAAAGAGGGAAAATCATATGTTGATACTTGATACAACTGATGGAAAAACTGCAAGAAATTTAAGATGTAAATGAACTTACCTTCAAAGTTCACAGGTATGTAAATGAATGCCATCCTTCGTCCAATATCTTCTTTTGTTAGAGAATATTCATTTGTACCCATTACTACCAGAGTACGTTCCCTGCATACGGAGAATGAAAAAGTGGGTACATCAGCTTACATGGCCACAGGAAACAAAGTTATTAGCTGTCTCCTACATGAAGGGAATTCAAATAAACTGACTTGTGGACGCAGATAAGAGCCATACCAACTAATTGATCCAAATCATAATCAATTATGCAAAGTAAGAGAGTTGTGATGAAAATGACTTGAGGCAATGGATACTGACCCAGTATTCTTATCCTCACGCAACCATTCAAACTTGCTGGGGCCTTCTTTTCCTCCAAAATATGCCCCTAACCCTCTGATTGTACATCCTTCAACAGCATCTCCACTAATTTGTACATTGCTTACAGATGGAGGTGCTGCCAACAAACAGGAACAAAATATGATGAATATAATGAGGAGTCAAAACTGAATTTGATAATATAGTAATACACAACACAGTCTGATAAATTACTCGGAAGTTAGCATGCCGGAACACCCAAGACAAATCATGTCAGAAATATTACAAATCAATTCCTTCTGTTTTTGGCAAAATCAACTTCCTTCTAGCACCATGGAAGTATGAAACCACAAGTATATGTACAAGATTCATCCGTCTTAGTTCCTTTTGTAAGGCATGTAAGTCATCTAGGAAGTAGCAAGAGAGTAATCAAATAAAATTTTGCAACATGTTTATTGAATAACAATAAAAACATCTGAAGTTCTTAAACTCATTCTAGAGCAGCATTATTCTATCTTTGAGATATTTTTTTATAAAATATCCATGTCATAATAGTTTTTGGTGCAAAGAAACTACATGGCCTAAAAGATAAAAAAGAAACTACAAGCAAAAATGCAAATTTCAAGTTTTTTTCACATCAATTTCAGTATATAGACATGTTACAGTTGGAAAGAAATGCAACGTTGTGCATTCTTCGGGCATGATACATGTATATATCTTCATCAGTACATACTCCCAACCAGATCAGCTTTTTGGATATCATGTTTTTCATGAACACTAAATGCAACTCCAAAAACAGGTTATGACAAGAAAGGATGAAAACCACATCTACCAAATACTCACCTGCTTTTACATAATCTGTGATGGCATATTGAGGTTCCCCTTTGGCACTTTCTTCAGTAACTGGAGTGTACATATAAACCAAACATGATCCTACATCGTCCAGGGTAAGCTGATATTCTTCTTCCTCTGCACCCGTAATTACGACAGGGCTACTATTCCATCGTCTCCTAAGCCAACTATTAAGAAGTAATGAATTCACTCATATTAAAAGGAACTTTTGTTTTCCAGAAATACTGAACATTCCAAAACCGAAATGCTTCATGGAACAGTGATGATCTCACCTAGCAACACCTTTACCCATAGTTCCCCCACACCATGCAATCTCAGCATAACCTTTAATTGTGTTTCCTTCCACCAGATCCCCACGTACATCAATCTTTATGACCTTAGGAATACCAGTTCCTTCAGAGAGAAACCAAGAAAGTATTATCTGACATGGAAAATACATATACACCAAATGGATTTTTTGTAGAAGGTGGATTGAGAAATTATCCAATATCAGGAAGCAAATAATGTGAAGACCAAAATATCGAGTGAGGAAGAATTTTAAGTCTATCAGGAAGTAGCACTAATAAGAGCACTAGGTCAAAAGAGAATTCCACAAAAGTATGAGGAGCAGCTCTGGACTGCTGGGGATCTTCTATCCCACTCTATGTCCCACTATGTGTCCCACACCAGTAACTCCGTACGGAGTTACTGATTACTGAGACAACCTTAAGAGTGGGACATGTAGTGGGACATAGGGTGGGACAGAAGATCCCCACCCGCTCTGGACTGTCTTCAAGTAATAAGCAGTGAAAGTTTACGATTCTTCAATATGTAATGAATGTATACCTTTTGCAACTGGTGAAGATAGTGCGAAAATTTTGGGGTAATCAGTATCTCCCAGCGTTGGAGTGCACTCCACTTTCAAGATTCTGCCAATGTCATCATGCTTGGGGAAGTAGATCTGATATAAATTTAAAGGATACTATTACTTCCAAAAGAATGACTGAGAAACTTAATTTCGTGAAAACTATTTGACAACCTCTCCACATGCACCAGGAATAGCTATAAAATTTGAAGGAGTTCGGTCTCCAATAAACCACTGGTACTTCAAGTCTAGTATGGCGCCACTATCTTCATTTGCATCTTTGACAAACTCAAAGTGGCAACCACAAGCATCTTCCTCAAATGGTTGGTCTACAAAAGCTTTCTTCAGCAAGTATCCAGAAGGAAGTTGGTCTTTCCATTGTTCTAGCAGAAACTTGAACGTCGAATCTGTTGACAAAGACAACGCCTGCTTAATCACAATGCTACGAAAGAAAAAGGACAAACCATAGAGTGAGGGCTCCCTTATACAACCATATAACTTCATGACAATGAATTCGTTAATTCATGCCAAATTATAATGATCATTGAAAACTTTGTTTGTGTATTTCATATTATGTATTCTTCTATAGACTGGCACAGAAATTCAAGCTAAGTTCCCTCACTGTCTCAGAAGATATATTTTGCTGGAAAAAATCATGGCCAGTAAATAGCTATGAATGACTTCATCAAGATGTAAGACATTCAGCGACAATATGTAGCAGGAAAAATAAGGCACCCAGTTGAATCTGTGTTCAAAAACATGAGACAAGCATGGTTTTTACATACCAACAGCTTGATCTGGACGGCACAGTTCCCAGCCACCTCGAATGCACAAGGCAGTGTGTGAAGGATAACGCTTGGCAATTGCTATTTCCTCGCGGGGGAGATCTGCAAGAATTTTGAACTGGTAAATAGTATAGTACTATATCCCTAGACCTTCTAATGGTGAGAGGCAAGATAAAATAAACTATCCACTATAACAATTTTAAGAAAATTCTTGCATACTGAATATCAATTGATAAAATAAGTAATAATTAACAGTAAGCACCAAAAGTAAGTTGAATGAAAATTATTAGACATACCCCGATCATTGAATTTTTTCAGGGTTGGGCCAACAAGCAAGATTGCAGCTGCTTCCAGATGAGACATCTTAAGTATGGGGTTCTCCTCTACTCGCAAATGCTGCAGATCATCATGGTAAAAAGCACACATGGCCAACAATATGAAATCATCAAATTTGGAATATAAAGATGAAATATAACACAAAAACATGACCTAAGAGTATGCACAAAATTGATCTACAAATGAAATTTTGCATCTAAATTTTGTAAAAAAGTTGGGATATATTTGCTCAACCAACCTCGAGAGCTGGTAAGTGTGGGAAGCCTTTCAAAGTTGATATTCTATTTTTGCTGGCTGCCAGCACCTAAAGAAACACAAAATTGGTTTCATGAACTAAAAGTACAGCAAGAAAGTATTTTTAAGGAAACAAGCATACCTGCAAACGGGGCTGGCTCGCCATTGAAAGTGATTTTAACTTATTCTGAGCAATAGAAAGAAACTGCAAAAGCACAGGGAAATTTGTTTGTCATCATAAGCCCAATTTTAACAAAGATGTGCAAAAAGTACAAAACCCAAAGCATTTCTGGAGGTTCACCTCCAAGTTAGGAAGCTCGGGAAGGCTCTTCAAGGATGTGATCTGATTTCCGGCAAGATACAGTTGCTGCAGGAAAAGAAAATGTGCGATTAGAGAACAAGTGTTCTTTCCTATAAAAAATAGATTTTCGAGCAAAAGTATCACCTGCAATGCTTTGCAATTCTCAAGTGGCTCAAAACCAGGTCCTTTGAAATCATTAAAACTCAAATCAAAAACCTGAAAGTAAAACCAGGAAATGATGCAGAAGAGCCTTACGACAGAGACAAGATGCGACTAGCAGACCAAGAAAAGCAGACAATCCAAAAATATAAATTAAGATGCTATGTAATGAGCGAACAATATGCACCTTCACTCGTTTGAGGACTTCAACACCATCCAGTGTGGACAAGAGATTGTCTCTGAGATACACAAACTGCAAAAAAGTTACTTTAATGGCGAATAAATATATATGCCAGAAATAGTAAGTTCAACATGTCCAAAGTGTCTTCCAGATATTGATAGATGCTTTGATCAAACAGTGTATATTTTTTGAAAGAGGTCCCCTTGCCCATTAACAATCAATGTCTCGAAAGATAAATGAAAACTCAGAGCTATATCATTTAGTATAAAATGTGTAAATAACAGAATATTATCACAGCAAATGTTAAGGCTTTTATTTTAACTTTTTTTCAATTTCAATTGTACACATTTTTTACTGCTTAGTGTCTCCTGAACTCCCAAATTATTTCCTGAAACAAATAACAATGTAAACTATGTAATTGTATCCAAACTTGTAGCATTTTGATTTTCAAAAATCAAAAATCCATGCAATGCATAGGGTGAAATTACTAGTACAACTAGATATATATTGAAAATAACAAGTGGACATGTCCATCTTATGGCATAATTTTGCTAGTGAAAACATGAGTCTAATTGGATAAAAATCCAAGAATTGAGACTTGTGATACTAGACAACATACGGTATCCACTATCCAGCATAGGTAGATTTCTTAAGTTTAAAAACTCATAGAACAAGAACAGAGTTTACATCTCTTAAGATATTTCAGAAATGAGCATCATCATGTTTAGCAAAGCAATGAAAATGCCAAAATTCTTTTGATATCATCAAAAGATAAGGCAATATCATTACCTAAGCTGATAAACCAGGACCATCAACAAGCAACTTTTTAATATAATGAAAGGGAAAGCTGTAGCAACACAGGCTACTCTCAGCAGCACAGTGCAATATAAAGAAAAGTCCCAAGTTGAGAGAATAAAAAAGTCAAGACAACAAACAGGTAAGAGCCAAGAACTGTAATAACTGCAAAGTACCTCCAGATTGGGTGACAAGTTCAGTCCACCACTGTTGAGACTCCGTATCTTGTGGCCCCGGAGATCCAATCTCTTCAATGAAAAAAGGTGACAGTAATGGCAAAAAAATTAGAGAAAATGTATGGTTATCCTTTTGCTATGAAAATATCAAAGAAACAAAATATACCCTCAAAACTATTACATCAATTTTCAGCTGCTCTAAGGTGGGATTTGAAAGCACAGCAAAGTTTAGAGAGTAAACAGGAAACAAGGGCAAAACATACAAATTTTGAAATTGTAACTACTCTATAAATTAATGGTTCGAACTTAGACAAATAATTTAATGTTGGGGATAATTTACAAAGTATATTATGCATCCCCATTGTTATTATTTTGTTTTGTAATAATATCCCTCAATAAATAAAATAGATTAACAATTTTTCAAGAGCTTGCTCGTTGAATTATTACCATATCATCACCAGCTTTCATCTCGACATGAGGAAGCATTGTCAGACGAGAGTCGCGACTTTCTGGAGTTCCTACTTTCTTACGAGCAGATAAACCAGAGCTTCTGTCAGTAGATGTTGATAAACTACCAGATTTAGACCCGCTGGAGAACATGGGTGAGCGAACTGAGCTTGGAGAAACCTTTGCAACCGATTTCCTAATGATGCTACTACTTCCACTGCTATCTAAAGATGGAGAAGAGACCTTTTTTATAGAAGAAGCTGACGACTGAGACAATCTCATTGAATTCTTTTTGCTCAATTCTTGTTTGCTCAACTCAGAACTGGATGGTGTCCTCGGAGTTTTAGCAGCAGGTGAAATAGGAACTGACTTTCGTGTTTCAGTTACACTCTGCCTGATAGCAGGCTTAACACCAATGGATGAGACTGAGCTCTTTCGGAGGTCCGGAAGAGATTTCCTGAGGGGGTCTGAAGCTAAAGAGCTGCTCCTCTTACCTCCCGCGAAACCATTGCCGGTGCTCTGTCGTTTTGTAATTACCATCGGCTGTTTTTCAGGTAGACCGGCATTTCTGATCCCTCTAGCCACAGGGGCTGATCCTGAAGTGCTTGATGCACTACTCAAAGTCGGTCTAGACAATGTTGATCTTGTCTGGCCTAAACCAGAGTCCATACCACTCTTAGTTTCAATTTTTCTTCTAGAAGTCCCACCATTTTCGGTGCCTTTAACTGTAGCTGTAACATTGGGTTTCAGCACTTTAGAGACTTTCTTCACACTCTCAGAGCTAGGTCCTTCCTGCAGCAATGGGTTTTGCAGCTCAGTCACCGAATGTGCTGCCTCTGAATCTATTGGCTCTGCATTCCTGTCCACCTCTGCTGGAACCTCAGTTGATTGGGCCATTGATACCTCCATTTGGGCAAACTACCCCAGCTTCAATGGACTGAAAAACTATTTTCAGTTACAATCACCACAAATTACAATCAAGAAGCAATATCAGCAATGTCATACTCCACAACATTTTCCAACATGGTACAAGGTTATGAGCAAAAACAAGCAAAAACAAACAGTCTTCGATTATCTTGTTAGCGTTATCACGTCTTAAATTGCAAAAGGAAAGCAATGAGGAGAAAAACATAAGGAATTAGATATTATATAATGTGAGTTAACTTTTCTTGAATTTACATTCAACTGAAGAACCAACTAACTCATCACATAACTCTGAAGCATCACATTTTAACGGTTCTGCAGCACCTATGCCTGAAGAATTGTTCGTTGCAGGGTCATGATTAATACATCTTTCCAATATTCATGCTGTCAAATTTTGCTTCCCAGCAACCAACTTCAAGAAAACTATATGAGGCAAAGCAGTAACTAATCAATAAATAAAACCTGGCAATAATCACTTAAATACTGTAAGTTAATTCTAATCACTCAGCAAAAGACTTTTTCTCAAGTTATTTACGGAAGCGAAATATAATCTGCCATTCTTGCATAAACTATTACAGTTGAATCCTACAGTTGAATCCAGGAAAACACAAATAAGCCCAGAAAAGAATCAATAGAAGAAACTTTAAAGCCGTTCTGCAAAATAGACTAAGATTATTTCAGCAAAAAAAATCTAGAAAAAAACAAAGTTTCTTTTTAAAAACCCACATTAAATTCCACCCTAACAGAATCAACAAAGACCAAAAAGCAAAAATGAAAAAATTCAGAAGACTTCAAGTAATTGAAAGTAAACCCATAGAGCAAGCCAGTTGAAGATAACGAAGAAGAATCAGCGAGAGCAGCAAGAAGAAACGAAAATGCAGTAGCAATACCTCAAAAAAAGTCTAGATCTGTTGAAGTGGAGTGAGGCCCAGCAAGAAAAGCAAGACAGTTCAACCACACTCCGAAACTTGGGGTTCTCCAAAAAGCAGACTATTATTACTACTCAACTATACTACGTAGATAGAGATATCATAATGTATAATATATTCATTGAATAATAGTATCCATCTCTGTTTCCCTTCCCACTTTTTCAAAGCGTGACAATAAAAAGATGGACGTATAGAAAAGTAGGAGAGAGAGAGAGTTGTGAAGAAGAAGCTTAATAACTATATTCGCTAATTGGGGCGAGCGCTGTGTGGGTTACAGAGCATATGTTATGATTTTTGTCAAAGCATAACTACCATTGCGGTGCGCGGATTTTGGGGCTATTACGTTATTTCGTTGTTTTCGTGGGGCCTTTATGAATTGTTGGTAATTTTGGAAAATGGATTTGGCGGAAAATCGGGTGACGGAAGGGGCCGGTTGCAGGTCATCTTGCAATCAACTTCAAACGTTGGAGTGTGGCGGGGCCCAGCATGTGGGACCCGGACAGGTAGGAATAATATCATCGTGAGTGAACCAAAAGTAATATTCGAATATCTATTTAACTTAAAAATTGAATAGTCTCCAAATTTCTAAGAAGAAATTACTTCAATTCACATTTTTTACCCAAATATTAAATCATATTTAGGTCGCACCTACATGGGACGCAATACTTTTCATAAAATTTAAAACAGGGCACGTCCGTACCGGGTGCGGGTCGGGTTCCTGCCGCGGCCCCGCCCCATATTGACCCGCCCCGGAACAAATTAGAAGTGTACAAGTGTTATGTGTGAGAGTCGAACTCATATTAATAATTTTTTTACATGTACTTATTCCGTTTGAATTTATATTCACATTTATCAATATTCTACATGTATAGTTATATATAAGAATATGACATACTAAAATAAAAAAAATTAATACATCTAACAAAAAATTAGCTTATAAAATGTAAATATTAATTTTCTAGATTTCAATATACTACAAATTTTAATTACGATCATGTATTTTGAAAATGAAATTAATTTTTTTATTTCCAAAATATAAATTTAAAACTATTTTTATTTCTAATTTTCTATTCTTTAATTGAAATGGATTATATATATAAATATAATTATGATTAATGAACAATTACAATTGAATTTTTTTTATAACAAGTGAAATTAAAGTACATCTAACGAAAAATTAGCTTATAAAATATAAATATTAAATTTTTAGATTTTCAGTATATTATATTCAAAATTGTAATAACATGTATTTCAAAAATGAAGTTACTGTGTTACAAATTTATAAAGCATGAGTTTAATCATTGCATCCTCCCCTTTTATCGTTATTTTCGTTTTATATATTTAATGTGTAATAATACAATCCATTTTATTTTATTTATTTTTATATGTGATCTAGAAGACTATAACTATTTTATAATCCAATAAATATACTTATTTGATATAATCTACATTACTACTTACTATTACTATTTACATGAATAATAGAATCATTATTTAGGACATTCTTAATTCTTTAAGACTTTAATTTTTCTAATTCTAAGTTAATGACTAGCATTATATTTTTTTAAAAAAAATAAAACTAACTTCCCCTAAAAATATTACACACGTGATTTGTAAAATTAAAAATAACTTCCCTAATTTACTATTTACATGAATAATAGAATCATTATTTAGGACATTCTTAATTCTTTACGATTTTAATCTTTCTAATTCTAAGTTAATGCCTAGCATTATATTTAACAAAAAATAAAAATAACTTCCCCTAAAAATATTACACACGTGATTTGTAAAATTTAAAATAACTTCCCCTAATTTTATGTACATGAATAATAGAATCATTATTTAGGACATTCTTAATTCTTTATGATTTTAATCTTTATAATTCTAAGTTTAATGCCTAGCATTATATTTAAAAAAATTAAAACTAAGTTTCCTAAAAATATTACACACGTGATTTGTAAAATTTAAAATAACTTCCCCTAATTTTATTTACATGAATAATAGAATCATTATTTAGGACATTCTTAATTCTTTAAGACTTTAATCTTTCTAATTCTAAGTTAAATGACTAGCATTATATTTATAAAAAAATTAATAATTTGAGTTGTTAATGTTAATATATTGTTTAAGACTTTAATCTTTCTTAATTATTTAAGACTTTAATCTTTCGAATCCAGATCCAATTAAAATCTATACCCGACCCACATATTATAAACGGGTATGTTCTTGAAATATCTATTTATTATTTTATTCCCAATTATTTAAATAAAACAATACAGAAGTAACAAAACGTTAGAACTTAGAAAAAATCTTTGATTTACCGAAGACCACCAGACGCCAAATCGGCCGCGACCGTCGCTCCCAGCCTTCCCCCATCTCCTCCCTCCGCTCAACAGCCCCGACTCTGACATAACAACTACCGAGCCGCAGACGTCTCTATTCGCTCAACTCTGAAGGTTCCATTCAACTAAGATTGTTTATTATTCTTTCCGTGAGCATGATTTTTCTTTTCTTTCTTTCTTTAGTTTTGATGTGTGAACATGTGTTTTCTGATGTTTTTGTTAAATCAATTTTATCCCGAGATTTCAGTTTTGGATGGATTATTGAATTTTTTGCATTTGAATTGGGGCTTAGGGTTAGTATTTGCTGCGAAATCTGAGTTCATCAAAGTGTTCAACTTCGTCGCTTTCTATTTGTTGTTCGTGTCTATGAGGTTCATTATTTAAAGAATCTTTGTTTAGTTATTTTGAATTTTTTGTCTGGTGCAAGATTTTTCTATGCAAGATATATTTACTTTGGTTTTTATTGATTATTACACGACATTATAGCTTCATCTCACTTATATTTCTTGTGTTAATTTTCGTTGTAATACGTTAGCTCGATTTGTGTATGATTGAGGTGAGGAATTTATTACCTTGGTGTCTCTTGAAAAAACAAATGGAAGATTTAGGAATATCCGGATATAATCCTACTAGTCCGATTGTTGATGTCGAACAATCTGCATCTCCATCTATGGCATCGGGTCCATTTCATGATCTTTCACAAGATCATGAAGACACGAATCAATAAATTGATAAGGAACTTCTAAAAAGACAAGAAAATGCTCAACTAGTGGAAGAGTTACATCAATGGTGGACTCATTTTGACAAGCTGAGCACTAAAAATGATGATATAGTTTTACAAAAAGCTCAATGCAAGTCTCAGGTTTAAAAAAAAATTATATTCCATAAATACCCTATGATTAAAATTTATTTAACTTAAAATTTGACAGAAGGACCAATTTATCCAAATTAGCAAACATTGGGGACCAATAAACTAAAAATAAAATAAAATTAGGGACCAATTCATCCAAGTGGCAAACATTGGGGACCAAATTCGTCAATTTGCCTTAAATTTCATTCCATTTCCCAAACCAAACGCAAACGGTACATAAATGCATCTTCCCTAGATCCAGATTAAATTTGTAATATGAGGGCAAGGGCAAATCCAAAATAAAAATGTTCATCATTATTAGAGACAATAGTCGTTTAATTGTAATGACTGTGCACCAACCGTGTCTATGATGTCACTATCCCCAAAATAACACTTGGAATGTATAAATAATTACAGAACAAAACAATTTGAAATAGTGTCAATAAATACCAGCTAACAAATGATATAATGTAAGAAGATAGCAATTGACGGTGAAATTTGAAATTGAAAAATAGATTGATCATGGACCTACTCTCATAGATTTGACTGCTAAACAAAAGACGAGTTTTTTTTATATCATGGCCCCATCGTATTTTAGGGACATGAACTTTTCATTTCTTTTTATTAATAATTAAATACTAACCAATGATTGAATTTAAAGTGACTGTACTCTTGATTAGTATAATTACTATACAGTCGGTGCAACTAACTATTAAGTTGAGTGACAATAAATTATTTAGACCTATAGATAGGGTACTTGATTTACAACCTCAAAATCAAATTTGGATTCGCATTCGAATTCAGAATCATGCACCCCAGAATTTAATATATATTTCAAACAAAACCAACTAAGTTACTAAAAGTTTGAGAAATACCAAAACCCCGACACCATTCGAGAATCTCGATTCCGATGGACCTAAATTCAAACACCATACGGATAGACTTTGGTGTCACACCTATGAAGTGTTACATACAAGGGAGTATATTGTGTGACACACAAGTCTTTGTGCCTTATATATGATTTAATGTCATTCATAATTTCAAAATCTTCCTAATCTCATGGATGGGGCCCGAGCAAAGAAACTTTTTGCGTGAGTTTAATCCGAGTAGAAAACCAAACAAGTCTAATAATACAAAAGGGAAAGATGAACTCCAAGACTATGATACTAGTAGAAAGAATTGAGGTGGACAAAAAATGAGAGCATGCCAAGACATTAGGGGAGGAAGAAGAGGATATTGAGCATATGAATGGTCTCAGTTTCGGAGCCCGACTCCGAAGTGAAATCTTCCGGTTCTCTCATCGTTGAGTGCATATTCGAGCCTTAACGGACCCAAAGGCGAGTCCACACGAATACCTACACCGTATCCATATCCACTTCCCGGCTTATTTCTTGCTCCAGCAGGATCACCTAATAGCAAGACAGAGAATAGGGTATTGTACCAAATACCACATTATATATACGAAACTAAAAAAACCTACATAGGACCATTTGAGCTACTTATTCAACTCCAGTTTCCAGACAATTCAGATTTTAAAAGGCCTTCTTATGATTTGATGAGACCTACCAAGAATGTAAGTTGTTAAGTGATTCATCATTGTCTTCACTCCCTACTGTAATAGGTTATGTCCTTTGGGGAAGGGAAAGGTGACATGTTGATATTGAAGTAAAACGGGTGCATTAAGAGTTTGAGACAATAGATAAATGGCTCAAACCTGGAACAGTTGGACCTGATCCGAGATCAGTTCCATAGTCGGCAAATAGAGCTCCCTCTACTGGCCCCATCTGCAAAACACAACCATAAATTACTGCATAAGAAACACTGGATGGTGAAATGGGACTGAAGGAAAACCTTCTCAAGTAGGATTAAAACTAACAGAATTAAAATTCCAAGCAGAGCTATATAATCTTTAACTTAATAAGTGAATATTACTGCAAGAAATGGTGATGTGACTGATGCTATGTTATATAGTAGTTTAAAAGTAGACATTAATCATCTGCTCACACTATGTTTCATTAGGCCCCTAGTGCGCACACCAAAAAAACCAACATGGAACAAAAAAAAAGGAAAAAGGGGACGAAAACGTAAGAGAAAAATAGAAAATTGCCTTCTCCCCCTCGACATAATATACAGTATTATATTGAAACATAAGCGATGAGAACCATTAAAGTTGAAAGCTAGGTTAGAGTGCATAAATGCTAAATATGGATAATAAGCACAACTTACCAATGGGAACGACATCTCTCCACTTCCAACCACATATGAGCGACCTGACCCGACAGCCCCTTCTTCATAGCCTCTTACACTGTTGGTTCCACCAATTGGAAATGCTTCATGAGGGGGAAACTTTCCCAAGACATGACCACCAGACAAGCTGTTGGAAATATTAAATATGTTAATCATAGATGATAGACTTCAGCAGCTCCTGAAGCGAGAGTCACTAGTTAACAAAATATTCAAGTAGCAAAAGCAAAATATGCTACTAAGATCTCATAGAAGATCAGCCAAAAGGCAACCAGCTTACCCAAAGAGAAATCTTGCAGGTCCAACAGCAAAACCCTGCCTAGCACGAGCATTTACTCTGCTGAAAGCTAACCACTCCGGAGACAAAGGGATACCCTGATCTATGTTCAAGACACACTGCAGTTTGCCAATTAAACATTGCAAGAGAAGGTTACTTCAGTATTAACATTTGCAATGAAAAGTCTCGACAGAAAACAGAAAGTGACTGACCATAGAAGAACCTGGATCACCAGAGCAAGTATATACTGTCTCAAGTTTAGCAAGTAACATATTATCATGAGAGTTGCCACTGCAGCAAAGATCAAATAGCATATATTGAATAGGACCAAGTATAATCTTAGCTATTTTATAAAGGTATGTACTTATAACAACAAATTACATACCTTGCAGTAAGAGGACTCCCAAAGAAATCCCTTATAATAGGATCTCCCCTTTCATCACGAGCACCAGCACGCTGGAAATGGAATAATGAGTTGGTCAATCAAATGGAATTTCTTCTATTAAACTTTTATCAATAATTGAGAGAAGATAACGATGGATGTTTGAAGAACTGCAACCAATTAACTTAGTACCAAACTAGCACACAAAAGAATCCTGAAGGCAACAAAATTACTAAACTGTATCTTTAGAAAATCAATTAGTTCTTGAAACAAATCACTAAGTTGAGCCCAAAACAAAAGGGATACCATGTAATCTACATACATGTTCTCAAAGTGTTACCTGAAAAACAAGTCCAGCTGTTCCATTCCATTTTGGTCTAAATGGCCTACTATACTCAATTCCAGCTGTGACACGCCCAATTGTAAAGCCATTGTTATCGGGCTGGTTTCCGTGGACTAGTGTTCCTGGGGTTCTTGAATTCTGTAAAGTTATAGAAACAAAAATCAGTTGATACGGGCTAGACATGGTAATGGTATCAATAGACATTATTACCTGTATCATGATTGCTCTTGATGTCCTCTTATCATCTCCTTCGATCCAAGGATCAGTGTAGTTCATCCTAAATATAGAATCAATTTGCCCCCTCTCCAATGATAGATTAATTTTTTGGTTTCGCCCAAAGAGGTTTTTATGGTAAATTGCTATGCTGCAAACAAACACATGCAACAACGTTTGATAAGTAGTATATCTAATGTAGTAATAAGGCGGAAGAACGAAATTTAGTAAGGCAGCGTTAACACATTGTATTTCAGAATAGCATATCATGTTATGTGAATGGGGAATACATTTTACTGTTGGATCAAATATCCTTAAATATTGTAAAAATGAAAGAGATCACTGCTAAGTGCTAGTAAATTACCTCCCTATAAGTCCAGCTAGAGGCCCACTTGTTATTCTGCAAAGTAAACCATTTATCATTAAGTACATTAATGTGGTACTTGTTAACTCCAAGCAAAAAGAAACCATGTCGGAACATTTTACGTACCCGCTTGATATTCCACCACCTCCAGAAATACCTCCTCCACTTTTACGCTCAACAACATTCATTGTCAAATCAACCTTGCCAGTTTCTGAAGCATTGCATACATTAGATAATAAAATGGATGCTGCACAGCCTGCGTTTTAGAATCTTGAAGCAGATTCACTAATTAAAAAAACAAAGCATCAATGGCATTTACCACTTGCTGGCTGAGGTATAATACTAACATCATCCATAACACCCATCGCCAGCAGCGTATCAACATCTCTTTTCCCCTGAATCATACTGTAGACCTACATAACCAAAGTGTAAAACTGAATCTCTGATAAAAACAAAAATATTGACAGAAAACCCATCTACAAGCATAGTAGTTGTTATTTGTTCCTTTAAAATTCTGAAATGGAACATCATAAGTTAGTATTTTTGTCTCAGAGCAACTATAGTACAAAGAGATATACCTCTGGACTCTGGTTAAGGGCTATTTGGACCAACTTCCAATACAAAAGAGCAACAAGTGAAATAAAATATTTGCTAAGACCTAAACCTGCATACCTGTCCCTTCTTAGTTGTAAGTTGTCTGAGAATAGTATCTGGCCTTGTTTTCCTAACAGTTGGCTCCCCACTAACCAAAAGAAAAGGGAAGTTAAAATATCACATTATACCATATATGATATATCTTGATTTAATAATCAATACTGGACCAGTTTACATACGTCTTATCCAGATAACGAATGGATATATCATTAACCTCTGCTTCCGAGGCTTGTAATTTAATAATACCTCCAGAAAGTATTTCTACTCCTGAAACCTGATAAGAGAAAAAATCAGGTAGACCAGAGCATAATATACCTTACCATTGCAAAAGCAAGGTTAATAACAAAAAAAGAAAAAAGACAACTCTCTTACGGGGGACAATATGAACTAACCATGCCAAAAAGACCCCTTTCCATGTACCAACTATCAATGGAGTTTATTACTTCATCGAGACGCCTGACATTAACAACTTTTCCTGCATAACTTGACAACAATGTGGGCAGGTCTTACATCAGAAATGTTGAGAAGTGAAAGGGCCATTTATTCAAATGGATCTTTAAAGTATATATTTCCAATAAAACGTAACAAAGATAAACGCACCATATCCATCACGAAATGCATCCTCTATAAACTTCGCCGGAAGAACATTAGCCCCTTCACACACCAAGCCTTGAAACTCTTGGTTTGGTTCTACCTTATGAAAAGATATGTTGAAATACATTAAATCATGACTTCTATTTATCCCCTAAGCTGATGTGATTTGATCAACTATTATTTATTTCCATTCTCTCACGAATAAACTAGCATCAATTTCTTATTGACTAGATACCTGAAAAATCAACCGAATTCCATCGCGAGTGTCGACGGCAACCGGCATACACGACATGAAATACCCACTGGCAATAATCCTGTGCACATCTTCCTGCACCTCACGAACCGTAAGCGCCGAATTCGCGCGCGAAGCTTTCAAAGCATTCAGAGCTTCGGATTCCAAGTCCTTCCTCTCGAGCTCCTCCCCGTCCTTGTTTCTCACCAGTACTTCGCTGATTAGAACCCTCTCTTCCTCAGCGGCGCGGCTACTACTCACATTCTTCGACTGAGCTACGGGCCCCGGGTCATCGCCCTTGTACTGAATCAATGAGCCGGAATCTTCTCCGATTTTGGACTGAGACGACGGCGCAGATTCAGAGTCGGATAAAACTAGTGAGGCGGAGCAGAAGAGCGGGGTTTTCCTAAACACCGTGCTGAGAAACCGATTCCTTTTGGCATTTCGGTGCAGAAATGGTTGCTTATTCAGGAATTGAGAGATGAAATTGATAGGCTCAGAGTCGAGATTGAAATTAAAATTGAAATTGAAGGGCAGCTTGGCAAAATTGCAACGCATAGAAGAGAAAAGGGAGTGGCGATAAACGGGTGGGGAGAAGGGTGGGAGCTTAATGGCGGAGGTGACGAACCGAATGTCGTCGTTTCCAGCCATTTTCGCCGGAGAAATCGGTGCCCGTTGAGGGGTTTAGAAGGTTTACCAAGTTCCCAACACTGCGGTGGAGATTTCTACGTGTAATTGTCGGCCATTTTCGCCTACGAACAAAAACAGAAGCCCAAACTTCTTACTGGACTCTTTGACTCATTGATGCGAACCAAGAAAAGAGAAGATACTTCTTTTTTCTTTTTTGATTTCTTATTTATGTCAAAACGAATATTAATGTCCATTTATTAATTTCAATTAGTGAATTAAGGGACCTTTTTTTTTTAATAGTTTTTTTTTTTTCAATTAGTTAGCTTTGGGTAGTTAGGGAATTAAGGGATTTATATATTTTTATGTGACTGCACACCTCAAATAGCAACAACAAAATCTTATCGTATTAGCATAGAAAATTCAAAATTTGCAAACCCGAAATGTGGCCCTATTTGTAAAAATGATTTGGTTAGTTAGAATAGAAAACGAAACATGTATCTTTTGTATATACCAAAGAAACTGCCAACTCAAATTCAGTATCAAATAAATTCTTTTAGTTACAAATTTAGCAAATGAGAAGAGGAATCTAGCTAGCTTCGCAACTGGATAAGTAGTAAAAATAAGCACCAAATATCAACAACATCTTGTAATCATACATCCAACATCAGGATTTCGCTACAAAGAACAGATCTACAGATTTTTCGGTACCTGTTAGGCCTCGGTTGAGCTAAAAACACTTTATTGCACGGGGAGAAGGAGAAAAATCATCATCAGCTTCGCTCATGCTAGCCCCTGTAAGCGACGAGACCTGTATCGACTCCCAGAATCTCCCCGCTCTGCTATGTTCATCTTGACATGAAATAGCATAAGAATTTACAGTTCAATGTATATTAGTCATCCTTTTCACCATTAGAATCTACCACTTTTTCAATACTTTGGTTTCCTTCGGTAGCTTCAGTGGATTGTGAAGGATTAGTAGCAGAGTCTTCTCCAGTATCAGTCTTGCAATTATCTGCAGGCCCATCCGGGGATGCAACCGTTTTATCAGGTCTGTGTTCTGTTTCCACCTGCAGCTCGCCATTGGGCACCACACCGGATACGTCTGTAGTGTTCGAGGGCGGAGGGTCTTCTAAAGAATCAGAACTCTCCCTCCACTCAACCCACTCAGGTGGTTTGTCAGACTCGGAAGGCTCACTTTCTCTGAGACCCTCCGGAGGGTTATCAACAACATTTGACTTCTGTTCAGAAGGTTCAGAAGAGGCGGTATCTGTTAAGTCCTCATCTTCCTCGACAACGACATTTACAGTTTCTCCAATACCATCATGCCCCTCAGTGTTGAGGGACGAAGAAGCAATAGAAGCAGTTGAATGCTCATTAGCAGTTCTCTCATCTTCAAATGCAAACCAATTGGAGTTTGTGAAGAGAGATCCACTGCAAAGAGGATAAAATATCAACATGATAATTTAATGAAGGATGAAAATTGAGACGTGTGTGGCTACCAATTTATTTGATATTTGAACTTGTGGATACAAGAAATTGAGGAAGAACTTTAATGAAAATCAGGGTAAAAATAACAGATGTGGTTTTCAATTTCAAGAAACTATAGAAGAAAAATCAACTACTTGCCTTCCCTGGTCATCTCCCAACCTAAGTGAAGAAATGACAACTTCGGCAGATTCATCATCAAAGTAAACATCCTGAAAGTTATCATAGCAACTTAATTCAATGGATGATGTTATTTGAAATAGTAATGCAATGATAAACAACAGGTATTACAAATACTGATGAATAATGTAATTCATAAGTGTAGCTATATGGTTTGCAGTATAGAGAGAGAAGAAAGAGAAAAGAGAAGCAGAAACGAAAATATGGAGATATTAATCGCATATAATTAATCACGGTGAATAATTAATTCATGTTTCTCCTTCAACAAGTATTCATGCGAATACCTCATCATCACGTTCCATAGAACCATGAGCCTGCAAAAAAAAAAAAAATTATATCTGTTTAACTTCCAATCCAGAGAAAATGGCAAAACAGAATAGTACAGATAGATCACGTAAAGATACCTCCTCAGTATCATCGTTATTGTAGATTCCATATCTGAAGGCCTGACTCAAGTTACTTGCCAATGCTGCAACATCATAATCTCTATCTTGATAATCATCATCATCACTGTCTCTGTTCCGATCGTGAAGTGCAGTGGGCCTCCTTCATAATCCAAATGTTGCCTCCATAAGATGAGTTTGAGAAATAGCTAAATAGACTATAATTTAAAAGTAGTATACAATCCACATGAACAGCTTATGCAAAACCATCATTTAAGTTAGATGCAACACCCTAAATTGCAACAAAACCTAAACAAACTTACTCAGTGCGCCAAATTTACTATAAAAAATAACTAAAATTATTTATAAAAAAAAAGAACCTTAACCTTGCCAATTACCAATGAAGCAAATATATAGAAGATTCTTACTCTTTTTGTTGACATCTTCAAAAAGGATTGTTTTGCCAATGCTGTGGCAACCTGTTTTTTACCATACTAAACGTTTCCTTCTTTTTTTGGCAATCAGACCAGAATTTGCTACCCATAATGACACGGCATGCTACAAATGATATGGCTGCTTAACATGATTTAAAAAGAAATTTTATTGTAGCCATACTAGAGCAAATCAGGCTATTCTCAATTTAAATTTGCAAAAATATGAATACTTTGCTAAGAAATAACCATAGATGCAAATATATCAGTTTTCATGGCTTGCATTAAAGATGCAGAGGACCAATTTATCGACACTAACCCGCAGCCCCACTGGAAGACATTTTCCAAAGCATTACGCTTAAGCAGGACATTTGTTTGCCAATCAACCCAATCACTATTCTCCTGCCAATGAGAAGGAAGCAAAAACTTCTTAGAATGTAATCAGAAATTCAGCACATCTACGCCTTACAAAGATTCAAAATACATAGCAAGGTTTCCCTTAAAAAGTATCTCGAAGTATTCACTCGGAAGAAAACAAACTATCTACCTTCTTAGAATATATTGGAAACAGAAAAGAAAGAAGTACAGGATAAAGGTAATAAATAAGGAGTTTATTTATATAACAATAAATATTGTCGAATAGGTTGAAGAAAGCTATGTGTCCGGAGTCAAGGGGTGTGGAGGCAGATAAGAAAATGAGGTGACATAAATGAGAATCAAATAAAAATTGGACGAACCTGCAGAAATGTCTGAATATAGCTGTTGTTGTTCCCTAATTGGACAAGTTTATTGGCTATACGGGTTAGATGACCAATATTCCCAATCCTGGGTGGTTTTCTTCCTTCCGCGGGTATAGTGGGCTAAGATGCATTAGAAAAGCTTGATTCAGTATTTACTCAGCATCACATGAAGCCAAAACAATAAAAGAATTGTGTTTATATTGAAAAAACAAACAAATAACAGAAACAGATGCAGGTTCTAACTGTAGCAGTACCAAGAATTACCTTGCCCGTATCAACAGTCAATGTCAAGTTTTTTTCTGCTTCAAGAATCCTCCCAACAAGATTACAATCATGAAGCAGATGCTCAACAAACTGAGGGTTCTTACTCTCGAGGCAAGATATTACAATGTGTTCCACATGATAGTGCAAAAAGTTATTATATGGATACCTAAAAAGAGTAGTCAAGTTTCCAAAATCCCCAGTAGAAGTTAATATCAGAAGATGAAAATGGATGAATAACTTACTCAAAAAACAATTCCAGAATATGCTTCACAGCACCCTGGCGAATCAATTCCTTTTCTGAAACTTCATTACTAACACTGACCAAGACTGAGATGAACTCTATAATCTACGATATCCATCACAGTTAGTTATTAGATTTTGTTCAGCTGCATCGACTAGTCTCTCTTATGAAGACATACGTTTAACATCATGAAGAAAGAAGAAGCTTAGGAGATATAGAGATGCAAGTAAGAGCACATTTTTTAAAAACTAATCAAAGTTGTATACAGACTGAACAGAGATTTGCAGTTATTTCTTGGACACAGTAAGTACTTACATATTCAGAAAAAAGAATCAAACATCTGAAAACAAACAAACTATGTACCTTCAACCGATGCTTTCCTAGTGGTGGTTGCAATTTCCCGTAAGTAGTTAGCAAAATGCTATCCTCCGATGAAATAACCAAAAGCTTGAGCAGATCACCTGCCGAACAAACCCATATATTGTTTTCAAGCCAATTCATGGTGAAGGTTTATAGGAGTAATATCAAAATTGTCACAATATCTACCCAGATACTCATATTTAAATGGACAAAATAAACTAAGAGATCATGCATTTTGTTATAACTTAGTAATGATAATGATCTAGACAAAGCTGATATGAAAACCTTTAATTCATGGTGAAGGTTTGATAGGACTGACATGAAATTGTCACAACATCAACCCAGATGTTCATGTTTAAATGGACAAAATGAACTAAGAGATCATGCATTGTTGTTACAACTTAGTAACGAAATGATCATGGTCCAGGCAAAGAAAAAGCTGAATGAAAACCTCAATTTTGTTCATAAGTTATTTTTCCCATCATCCATGTTACTTTAAGGAGCTATTCATCGCAACTATTTTTCTCCAATTCATGGACATTTTTAGAAGTGGGAGAAATTATTCCACATAACAAGATCAAGATCTTGCAACAATACTATTCACAACTTTTCTCGACAACCAGTTCAACAGTAGAGTAAAATTTCATAGTATTTAATATCTGCAATTTACTAATACTGGGGAAATGATAAGATTCCACTCATGTAACACCATTTCAACTGATTTAGGCCTTGCTTCAATTATGAGGGTTGAGGCATTTCAAAGGCACACTGGCATGAGGATTCTTGACACCCATTAGATAAATCATCCACACACAATGAAGTGTCATGAGAATATAAATAAGCTGATTTTGTCCCCCACCAAGCTACAGAACTCGACTGAACTGATGAGCTATAGATAAGCAGACCAACTTTATGGCCATGGCATACGACCAAGGCCCACCAAGTGTAGTGATAGAGAGCTGAAGGGCCCGAGTAGTGGAACTGTATTTTTGCTACCAGTTTAATTAGTAGGCATAACAGTATTTATGGTTTTTTGCCGCTTTTGTGGTTCGATGGGAAAACCTTCTTAATGTGTTTGTACCTGTGTCCTGCGTGCCTACAGCTTTTGAGCCTTTGCTTTAGTATTAATAGGTAGGGGTGAATATAATGGTGTATTAAAAAAAAAAGATTCGAAGACGCTTCCCTCCACTCGAACAAGGGTCTATCACATTTTAGCAAGAAATCTACTTCGAGAGTAGAAAGAGAATGTTATACTAATACTTTTCGTACGTGCTATCAGTAGCCTTCCACTTATTTGTACTTAGCGGTGCGTCCACTAGCATTATTGAAATCATGTAAAAGCAATGAAATCCAAAAACTAACCTAGGCCATCCAGCATGCCTCTGACAGTCTCAGGGCTAGCAGCATTTCCTGATCCATGATTCATTTGACGAGTATACATGTAGTACGTCCCTGAAGTTAACCTCTTAGGGTCTAGCAGTGATATACAGACAGACAGCAAGTTAACCAAAACAGATTTTGGTCTTGAGTCCTCAAGAGCATGTGTGAACAATCTTTCAATGAAACTGTAACAACAATCAGAGTTCAACCAAGAAGAACCATGAGAAGTGAGAAGGAGACATAAACAGGAATAGACAATTCGACCTTGGGCTGGAGACTTTTGAAGCTAGCCCTGGCTGACCATATCTAGTAATTGCACAGAGAGTTTCTGCAGCATTAGCATGTACCTCAGGGCAGTCCTGCAAATACAAAGACGCATACATCAACACCTCTGGAAGGAAAGTGATCTCTCTTCTAAGGTGATTTGAGATAAATTTGGTGTTGAAAAAGGGTTGTTTTTTTTTTTTTTCAAAGTGCGCTTCCTCTTCCTCCATACCCCCAGCCCCATCCCCCCAATTCAACAGAAAACAAAAAAAATGTACCAACGGAACAAAAAATCCAACCAAATCATAAATAAATAAAAATACAAGATTTCGATGAAATCATAGTAACCCCATGCAAAGTCGATCAATGAATAGTTTTTGCTCAATACATTGCCAAACGACCAACGAGATACGGCTCCCAATCTACTCTACAACCTCAGCAATCAAAAAGGATTTTAATCTCCAACCATTCAACTCAGGAAGATACACACATAGATAACCAAACTTGACGGTAAAGGAAACAACACTGTCAAGTCAGGTTATACATGCTTACTGCAACTTACAGAAGAACTAAATTTTTCAACAATCATTTCCAGCACATTCATATCCTCCAGCCACTGCATAGAGTCCGCGCAGTTGGCATATATGTGTTCATCAGCACCAACTAGACGAATTAAAACCTGCTCAACAAGAAACCTATTAGTATTTTTGAACAAATATAATAAAGGAGAGGTCAGGGTGAGAGTGAGGAGAAGAATTGTTTAACAGCATACCTCCATTATAGAAGTAATTCCAAGTAGGTCAACAAGTCTTCCAATAGTATCCTGATGAGCCTGTAAAAACAAAACACTAACATTAAACTCTATGGTAAATACAACATAGTATAAGGCAATAAGTAGGATGATGGATTAGTACTCTCAGAGGAACTTAAATATTTGCATATATGACACTAAACAAAAGTAGTATAATGGCTGATTATACAGTTAGAATTAGAAATCATGAATATATACCATGTAAGACTGAAACAACTTCAAATTCTGAAACTAGAAAGGGAATACAGCCAGCTGCTTAAAGTCTTAACTTAAAGTCTTAAACACTAAGGAAACTGGAAGTTCTGCCAAAACATGAACACTCACCAGGACTTATCCATTTGAAAGGCTATAGAAAAGAAAGAACATTAACAACACATAACATAGCAAATAAATAAGAAGAGTTGCACTTACTCCTATATAGTTCATTAAAGAAGTTGTTTTCCGCAGCAAGAGGCAAATGACAACCTGGAAAAAAACATCAGGTTCAGGGCATCAAAAACCTAGCCAGAAACTTAAAAAATAAAAAATAAAGTAATATGATTGGTAATTGATATGACACCTTGCTGAAGTAACCAGCCAACAAAGTGTTGTGTGGGCGCTCAGGTTCCAAAAAAGAAAACAGCAGGTCCATTAACTGTGAACCAAAAGTAGGAGGTAACCAGTGTGACTCACTTGACTCCAAATAAAAATGCCCAACAATTTGAGAGAGACAGAAAGAGACAACTGAAAAGGACGGGTTATAATTCACACCTCATCATCCTCTATCAAAGCCTTAAGTATAATATCAACCTCACAAGTGAAAATCTCACATGCAATGAAAGGAAACCTGTTAAAACAAAGGAGAAAAGTTAGTCGGAAGTCGCATCAATTTAATGCATTATACAGTTTCACTGAAAAGAATTTGGTATCCGGAAGACTGGAAACAAACATACACCAATAACGTTTACCACATATGCTTACTTGAATGTTCGCTGTTTTTCAGCACATTCTGGAGGTTCTTCCACAATGTACTCAACCATTTGTCTAACATTAGCTCTTTCCCGTAAACTGCAAAAAAGGTAGAGAGTTAACTAAAGGTACAACACCAGAGAAGAAAATAGAAATATTGTACGAATACTGAGCTGTCTAAACAGGAAACTATAATTCGGATAATCACATAAAAGAAGAAAACATATGGAGTAAATTGTTAGTGGTCGGCCAAGTCATCATGAAGAATGAGTCACTAAACAAACTATCAGCTGAAAAGAAACAACCATACTTCCAAACAACTTCACCATTGGCATTCACCTCTCATCCTAATCCAATCTATAGCAAATTCTTTTTTGCTTATAGCATGAATTAATATTTTAAGTATTTATGTCCAACTTCCGTGTAAAACATTTATAAAGGAAAACAATAAGGACAAACTGTGAACACAAAAAATCCCATTCCACTTTCAGCACAAAAAAAATCATGAGGACAGGCAACAAAAGGTCGAATATATAGAGAGAAAAGTATCAGAACAAAGAATTTAGTGAGTGAAACTGGATCTCACAAATTAATGAGACGGCCATTAAGAGCTTTGCATTCCTGAATGATCTCATCCTCATCCAATAGCTCCTCCAGTGTAAACTTATCTTTATCCAATATGGTCTCCACCTGATATTTCATTTCATAATAAGAAAGCGATATATGCTGCAAACTCAATCATCCCATATAGTAATACATGCTTTAATCTGAGTTGGAGGCATGCGTGACTTCATCAAATGAGTACCATATTCAATTCTGACCATAAATCCCAGCATAACATCAATAAAAATTTATACATAATAAAATACACATCAAAGGCTTGGCGTAGAAGCCTGAGAACAATTTACAAGGCAAAACATCTTTCCAGATCATCTTCCACAATAAACGGACAATAACCTATTTTGAACAACCTTAAGAAGCATGCAGTTCCCATCTGAAGCTGAATAACCCAAAACATCGCTCACATGCCTAAAAAGTCAAGCTGAGGTATGTTGCGTCTCTGGGTCCGTTTAGCTTATTAAAAAGACAAAAATATTTTCCAAATCATCTTCCCACAACAAACGGACAATAACCTATTTTGGTAACATGTAGGAAGCATGCGCTTCATAACTGAAGTTTGATGACCCAAAACCCTATCGCTCACATGCCTAATCGTCAGGCTTAGGCATGTTGCAGCTCTCTAGCCTCCATTAACGCTTAAAACAAGACTAAGAAGGTATTCAACTAGCACCATCAGCTTGATTTGTTGCGAGTTTTTTTCTTAAACAAGTAATGTAAATCCCACAAATGTGGAATCCCCCGCCTTGACCATTCGAAAAAGAAAAACCATCAAACGGATACTACTGGAGAGGAATTTGCAACACGACAACAGGAAAAACCGAGTTAATCTATATAACCTACATTGTGGCACCATGTTTGACACCCTACTCGGCTAATTTTACATCGCTCACGACATATTCTATGCAAAAATTAAGTTTGACAAATAGGATCCACCACACCTCCAATCAAGAAACATCTCTATAGTCCCCTTGGGATGACATAGCGGTTAAGGTGGGTAGTATGTGGCCGGAAGGTCATGGGTTCAAAATCCACCAAGACCGCTATGTGTGAGCTTGTCACCTATGGTTAGCCTAGGGTGGTTGAACCCTTGTTTGCGTGCTAGAGCACAGGAGCGGAATTTACCAAGTGCGCACTTTGGTAGCGGCGCGGTTACCCTCATCATCCAAAAAAAAGAAACCTCTATAATAATATCTCCACGACACATTGGCCAAAACGATACGAAATCAAGAAAAACTCCACATCAGTTTCCACTATCAAGAACCCAATTCGACTCGAAAATTGTCCAAGAGAATCAAAAAACGCAATCACCGGGCATAATGAAATTCAACGTCCAATAAACAACACGCCAACAAAATTGGATCGAATAAACAAAACAAATTATCCAACAAATAAGACAACTATTCCTCGATGAATAAAGAAAAACCGCGGGCACTCACTGGTGATGCAGTGGAGAGACCGGCCATACGCCAGAACATGACGAATTCTGAATTGCAACGATCGAATTACAGACTCGTGCTTAGATCTGTCCACTCATCGGTGCCAAGAAGTCCGTTTCACAATCTCTGATTCGAGAAAATCCCTGAGAATTGAAGCGAATCAGTCACAGAATTATTGAGATTTGAACAAGTAGCAACCAGGGATTCCTGTATTGGATTAAATTTCACAACTAATTCTACTCGCGTGGACATAGAGATACGAATATGTGTACCTGAGGCTCTTGGTGTGTGTGTGTTTTTGGGTAGAAAAAAAAATATGAAATGTGGAATTACAGATATAAATTTCCGTTGTTGAGAAAAATTTGATTTTTTTTTGTGTTGATTGAAACATGTGTACTATTTTATATATACGAGATAAGAAAAGGACGGTGAATCTGTGACGTTTCCGCATGAATCTTCTCCACTTATTAGTCAACCTAAATCTGTATCGAACTAATCAAATATTCATACTTCAAAATTTAAGTATCCATTTGTTTCTTCTTCAATCATCTTTTCCATCGACAAAAGGAATACGATATGGAAAGTTTTTCTGCAAATTTAATCCATCGACAATCTTTCACTTCTTTCGAATCCAAAGTTTATTAGTATTTTTGTAGGGGTATCATATTGTTTATCAGTATATCCAGTGTATGAGATATCAATGTAGAATTTGGGATGAACTTTAACGGATGTTATTCTTTATATATGATATCGTCTTGGTGTTAATTGTGGATTTAATTTTGGAAGCCCTAAGCAAAAAGAAAAAATGGGCTCTTTTCATGAATCTTATTGCAATGATAGCACATAATGCTATTTCATGTTTGTGTGCCTATAGAACTTTAATACTATTAACAACAAAGTACAACACATCAACTTCTTTTACAGAAGAACTAGAACTAGGTATAGGAAACTTATATCGAGTCCCTCTTTGAGTTTTAACCACCTCATCGATCAAATATTTTTCTTCTGTTCCTTTTTACTTCCAGAAGCATATTTTCTTGGCAACATATTATACTCACAAATCACTTATCAATAATATACAATCAAAAACAACTATTTCTCAAAAGTTGAAACAATAAAACCTGATTTGAAGAAGTATAAGTTATACGGTACTTGTGGAACGCTTATCAAAATTCATCATATGTATTTTTGGGCCCTTGTAATTGCTCGAAGTAGAAGACAGAAAACAGAAAAAAATTGATAAAGAGGAGTTTGAACTTTTCTTAGGATGTGTTTGCAATAGTTAAACTCTTTTTAAGTGTTTAAATTAAGAAAAAGTTGATAAAAATAATTTATTCGAGAATTGGGGGTGTTTGCAAACATCTTTAATCTAATAATAGCTTATTTTAGGGTGTAGTGTCAAAAGTCTATTTCACCCTAAAATTAAAATAATTATGTATGTTATACATTTCTTATTTTAAGCTTAATACATAATTTTATATATGTTTTATTTTTTATTTAATTTAATGTACACTATTGTTGGAAACTTACTTTTATTATTTTAGGTGTTTGAAATTTTATAATTTATTAATATTTGAAAATTTAATTCTTATATAATACTCCCTCCGTCTCATTTAAAAGATACATTTTCCTTTTTGAAACGTCCCACTTAAAATGACACGTTTCCTTAAAAGAAAATAAATTTAAAAAATATTAATACTAAATTATTTCTTACTTTTTTATTTGTCTCTCATACTTTTTCATTTATCTCTCCTACTTTATTATTTAGTCTCTCACAAACTCATTCATCTCCTCTCTCTTACTTTATCATTTATTCCTCTTCATACTTTATCATCCATTTTTTTAATTTTTGCGCCGAAAAGAAACGTGTCATGTTCAATGGGACGGAGGGAGTACTAAAATTCATAATATTAATATCTATAGAAAATTAATACTTGTATAAAAAACTAACATTTATAATTCAAGGTAATTTTGGGTTATGTATTAGTATATATTGAGGATAAAAATGTAAATTACCAACGTAGAAATATTTATAAAATTATCGTAATCCATAAAAGTTGTAATTTATCAACTTAAGAAACTTCAGCTAAAATGATTTAGAAGTATCGATTTTTTTTTTCCAAATTTAAGCTGTTGCAAATATCAAAAACCAACTTTTCTTTAAATTAAGCTAGAAATTAAATAAATTATGTTACAAACACATACTTTAGTCTCATGTGAAAATTGAAAAGGGCTTTAATTTCATTTTGAGCTATTCTTTTATTAAAAAATTTTAATGGGCTGCATACATGATTTAAAATGAGGGCCCCTAAACTATTGCTCCAATGACTATGCTCGAGGGTTGGCACTGGTATTTTGATTGGTTGGAAGTATAATGCATTTTTAAAAAGGTCGGGGTAGAAGTGTTGTACTTTGGAAAGGTTTAGGTTTAATGTATTTTTCTTAATTAATTAATATTATTAGGACTATGATATTTTTTTTTATTATTTAAAAGTTATATTGATTAATTGATAAAGAGTGGGACTCATGTACATCCGGTTGCAAGTGCGACCGACCGCTTATAATTAATATAGAGTAGTGTGAATCATAATAATAATGTTGTGGTAGCACAATTGGTTAAGTTGTTGGGCTGTCACCCTAGATACTCGGGTTTGAGTCCTAGCAGTGAAGAGATACACTCCTCAAAAAAGTGACATAAATAGTCAAACAACTTATACATTTATACATATTAAATGATACTCGTATTGCATGTAAGTGATACATGTATTAATTTTAATTAATACATATATTTAGTATTAATGATACATTTGTTTATAGCAAATGATATTTTTATTCCCACCAATTGATATATTTTCAGTTCAAGTGGTACTATTTCCATGTCAAATTATACTTTTATTAAAACCAACAATATAGTTATTCATAATAAGCGATACTTTTATTTATAGCAAGTGATACGTTGATTCATAACAAGTGATATATTCAGAATAATTAATACTTTTTTCATGTAAAGAGATATTTTTGTTAAGAACGAGTTGTATTTTTATTAAAACCAAAGATATTTTTATTCATAATAAGTGATACCTTTATTCATAGCAAGTGATACATTGATTCATGACAAGTGATAAATTGGTTAATAAAACGTGATATTTTTATTCAGAAAAAGTAATATATTTGGAATAATTGATACTTTTTTCATGTAAAGTACTGATACTTTTGTTATAGAACAAGTGATACTTTTATTATCTCCACATATTCAATTTTTTTTAACAATAATAAATTTTAATATACTCCCTCCGTCCCATAGATATAGTTCACTTTCTTTTGGGCGCGATTTTTAAGGAGAATAATTTATGTGTGTAGAGTTGTTTAAAGTTGTGGGTCCTCCAAAAAAAATATTTGTAATAAATTGCCAAAAAAGGAAACTAGACTATTTCAATGGGACATCCCAAAAAGGTATAATGGACTAAATCTATGGGATGGAGGGAGTACATATTAATATTCTTCGTGTCATATATTAATTTAAAAATAAAAAATTAAAATTTTGATGTTATAATTAAAAAATCATTGTTGTTACTCAAACTTAGGTCTCTCATATGTGAGAGACCAACAATTTGACCACCTGCGCTATAAGACCACTATTCCTAAACTATACATAAAATATTTATTCAACTTTGGTGCGGCCGGTCGCACTTGCAATAATTTGCACTAAAATTTTTGCGATTGATAAATTACTTTAAATTTGTCGAAATTCAACGAATTTGAATTTTGATAAAATGAATTTAAAAGATGCTATTAACCCACTATGTGTTATATTTATTGAATAAGAAATTGAATTTACTATATATTATTTTTAAGTTCATAAAAACCTATAAGATGATACGTCGGTTATATATATAATCATATACAAAATAAATATTATAAATTTAAAATTAGTATAATAGCATTGAAATCTTAATAATATAACATGTGAAGATGAGAATTAATTAAGCATTTATAAGGATACACAATTGATTTATGAAAAATATAGAAGAAAAAATATATAACATTTTATTATGGAACATGACAATCGGTAGAGTGTTCGAGATATATTCAACACAAAACATTGATGTTTTCTGAATACATGGGTAGTTATGTCGTGTTATTAGGAATTTAGGATTCTAGTTTATCTTCGATTGAGGCTTATGTGAAATTGATGTTATTGGGAGTTGATAAATGAATGAATTATTCGAGGAATGGAGGTATTTAAAAAACGTATGAAATAATGTCGGATCTGCTGTTGATATTATTTGCTTAAATGGTTTTGAGAAAATATGTTTTTTATCCATAGCATAATGAAATAAATCAATAATCCACCCATGGATTTAAACATTTATAATTCTCTTTTTTTGTTTTTTTCACCGGACTTGGACATTTTAGTCCTCAGGAAAACAAAATGCAAGCCCAAAACCGACAGATGTAATATAGTCCAGCGCAACTTCCAGCTACAGTACAGTTTCAAGACGATCCAGCTGGCGTGTTCTGATTGGACATACTTGTCTCATGCAGCACGTACAATTGCTGCTGTCCTTCCCCGTATACGCCACCGCCGGCTTCCGAGGCGCTGGCGGTTAGCGGTGCCGCTCCACTCATGTAAATGGAAAGAAGCGTCTCTTCCGTAGCCACGACACCACTCGACGGAACGTTTTTCACGATGGAGTCATCTGGTCCGAAGCGGCGGCGCGGCGAAGTCGTGGTCGAGCACTCTCCTCCGCCGCCCAATAAGCTGCAGCTTGTCGTTGCCGGCGTGCTTCTTCTTCCGCCGCCGCAGAGAGGACACGAAATAGCTCCCTGCAAACAAGAAAAAATAAATCAAATACTCATATAAAGGAAAAAAAATACAAAGTATCTTATTTTCTCGAAAATAAATGGACTACAATTTACCAACAATTTTTTATTCTTTTTACCAAGATATATATCTAAAGAAAAGAAAAAAATGCAACAAAAAGTGGAGCACTGCATGAATATTGGAGAGAAAAAAATACGGTGGAAGTGGCGGTGGCGGAGCGGAAGGTGGTGCCGTCGGGCTCGACCGTCCAGCCGGCTTCTTGGGCTAGGTGGCGGAGGACTTCGTTGATGTCGGCGCGTGGGGAGAGGCGGTAGCCGCCATGCTTGCGGAGGCCGTGGAAGATGTTGGTGGTGATGGAGCGGCGCTGCCTCTCTCTCAGCTTGGTCCTCTCTCTCTCCACAGCGCTTCTCCCATTAGCATTGTTTCTCTCTCGCCCAACCTCTTTCATGATTAATCCTCTGTTTGTTTGTTTGTTTGAAGAATTTGTCTGTCTAATTTGTAAAAGTTAATAATCAACTTTTCTTGCATGAAGGGTTCGTGATTGAGGAGTTAAGACAGTCAAATTGCATGTACTTTTGGTTGTACAGTTGGGACTCAATGTGCCTATATTCTACTCCATATCAACCTAGAAAATATCGTATAGAATTTCAATCATATCATTTTACTTCTTAAGAAGTCATTCCCATAATTTAAATGACAGTTGATTTTGAGTTCATCAAACTTGATTTTCCATTAACCATTAAATCCCCAGCAGTGACTAATTTGCCCTTCACACCTAAGAGTTTTGAGAATGGATTAAAAAGCCACAATATGCATGAATCAACATGGCAAAAATGTACATGAGAGACATAAATATGGACAGAATAAGCATTTCTAGCTATCCCTGGGCAGCTCGAGGTCTGGTCTTTGATCAAGAGGCTTCGATAGTTGAATTATCAGGAAAAGCATCCGGATGGGTTGCCGCAATCTTTTTCTTCAGACTCCTGCAAATAAAATTAGAATCGATGTTTGAAAAATGAAAGCCTGAAGTATTAAGATAGTTAGATTTCATTATAAGCAACAAAGGTTTCTGCCCATAGCTTGAATGATGGAAAAAACAACAGTAAGTGGCAGATCAGACTTCCAACATGATGCAGCCACCAAGAATTGTATGCTTTGATTTTAAGGCAGTTGAAGTTCACCACATAAATGTTCCAATATTAGAAATATACACGATTTAAACGGATTCTAATGAAGAGGACTACTACAGCACCTAAAAAATAAGACCCCTGTTCATGGCTTAGCAAAGAGAGTTTCACTTGAGTTGTTAATATCTTATAAGATAGTATAACATAAAATCGCGGTTAACCTAAAGCCTGCATTGCCTTAAAAAGCCCCACCTTGATATAAGAAGCATGGACACGTATGAGAAGAAGGCGTATCCGTATCCGAGCCGTTTCCGATACGGATACATCCCAAATACGGCTTGGATACGGTTAAAAAAGTTTTCTAAACGTATCCCGTTTCCAATTTAATTTTTTATTAATTTTTAATTTAGGATACGACCAAGATACGTACGGGATACGGATTTGAAATATAGGGAAAATACATAACCTAATAATCTAATCTTGACTCTGACTCTGACTCACATATGGATTCTCTCCCAAGCCGGTGTTCCGCCCTCACACAGGCCGCCGTCAACCTCGCCACTGTCGCCCAGGTTGCCGTCGACCTTGCCGTCACTCTCCCAACATACGGTATTTCCGCCGTCGTGGTTGTTCTTGACTCACATACTGATTCAAAGATCTCTTGGCCATCGTGGTTGTTCCGCCGTCGACATCGCCCAACATACGGTAATAGTTCGATTGTAGGAGGCGACTGAATTGAATTAAGTATTTAATTGAATTGTAGGGTTTGACTGTTTGAGTATTTAATTGAATTGGAGAAAAGTCCTAATTTGGTCCTTTATTGTAGCCTCTGTCCGAATTTGGTCATTTATTGTGGTGATGTCCGAATTTAGTCATGTAACTTTTAAAATCGTCTGAATTTGGTCCTATATGAGAGAGTGTCGAACACGCGCTTGACTTCGATGAAATATTTCACGCGCCTCCTTTTACATTATTTACTAAAAACTTACTACTCTCTTTCTTTTCCTAAACAAGAATCGCAAGTCTTCTTCCCCCAATTTTCATTCTCTTCCAAACTACAAACCCTACCATTCCTTTACATAATTTGTTGTTTCCCCACCAAGAAATCTTTGAGTGGGCATGGAAAGAATGGGTTAGCAAGCCTCTAAAATAGCAGAGGTCCTAAGAAGACGCATCCATCCGTCGCCGCCTCACAAAGCACCAGGTATTGCTTAATTAGTCTTGAGGCTTTGCTCATCTCTGTAAAAGCTGGGAGTTGTTTAGATGAGAGGAAAGGTGGTGAAATTTATCACTTAATTTCTAGCACATAATCTAGGACAACAAAATCACTGCTGATTTGAGCCAGTTTCCATTTGAATTATAGAACATCACTGCTGATTTTTCTTTTAAAACTTCGGTTTGCTTAGCTGCAGGAATTACCTCGTATGCCCAATGTTCTAGGACAATAACCCTCCTCTTTGCTGCAAAAACCAGTCGCTTTTCTCTATCATCTGAAGAAGAGCTTCCAGGTTGAATATGGGCCTGGTTGGGCTGTGTTATGGGCTTTTGTATAAGGGTTTAATGACTACCAATTGCCTTTTATAAGCTATTGGTATTTACATCTAGTGTTCTGTTTCATCTTGCTTCTTTTGATTAGTTATCCACATGTGATTGAATTGTTTTGTATATAAGCAAAATAATTTACATGTTCGTGTTATTATTACCGAATACTATTAAAAGCTTGTGCTAGCTACTCTATTTATATTCATGTATAAATTTATGTTATATTCAGTAAATTTGTTGTCTACTTAGGTTCAACAAGATTTAGAGCTAAGCATCGACATTTCTATCTCCGAGTTCAACCATGGATGATGATGCTGATTTTAATTGGAATGACTTTGAATTTGTTGATAGTGGTTATGAGGTTGATAGTGTTGAAGATATTGTACAAGAAAATGATGATGATGACCACTCAGAAGGCAGGGATGATTTTTACCCTTCTGATGCTGATATTTTTGAAGAAACAGTTTGGGACAGTGAGGAGTATTTCTCATCTGAAAATTCAGATTCAGAAGGGGATATGATCAAAACAAAACTCAGATCCAAAGACTTTAGAGTGGTTGATACATTTCACCCAAGATTTGAGGTAGGCCAAATGTTTTCTGATAAAAAACTACTATGTGAAGCTATCAAGTCGCATGCTGCAGAGACGAAGAGAAACTTGAAAATTAAGAAAAATGACAAGATCAGGATGCACATAAAGTGTTGTGGGAATGAAAAAAGAAAGAAAGTGAAGCCATGTACGTGGTTGATTCATGCTCTAAAGGTGCCGGAGGAAGAGACATTCAGAATTCACAATACAACAGTACCCATACATGTATCAGTACTTCAAAAGTCAGAATGGTGGACTCCACTTTTATAGCAAACAGGTATCTGGACCTTTTTATCGATCAACCGAACATGGATTTGAAGGGTTTTAGAATGATGGTGAGAAGACAGATGAGATTTAACATGAGCAGACAACAGTCAATAAGGGCCAGACAGACAGCTTTCAGAAAATTGCATGGGGATCCAGCTGAACAATATAACAGTTTGTGGGATTTTGTTGATGAGGTGAAAAGGGCCAATCCTGGTTCAACTTGCTTACTGGGTTTAGATCCAAATGGAGAGGGCAAGTTTGATAGAATGTATATTTGTTTAGATGTTGTGAAGAAGGGGTTCAAGGCGGGTTGTAGGCCAATAATTGGGGTAGATGGTTATCATTTAAAAGGCCCTTATGGAGGTGTTTTACTAAATGCAGTTGGTGTTACCCCAACAATAATTTGTTCCCTATAGCTTGGGCAGTGGTTCTTAAGGAGTGTAATGAAACCTGGGAGTGGTTTTTGCGTATACTATCAGTTGATTTAGGTTTGGAAGAACGAAGTAAGTGGACTTTTATGTCTGACAAGCAAAAGGGTCTACTGAATGCATTTCAGACAATGTTTGAAGGTTCAGAAATAAGGCATTGCCTGCGACACATGCATGCAAACTTTAAGTCTGCAGGCTTTCGAGGGGATGCCTTCAAACATGCTCTGTGGAATTGTGGGAAAGCGCTTACTATACCTCAATTTGAAAGAAGAATGGAAGAAATGGGTAAGCTTGACCCAAAAGCCGTGCAATGGCTTTCTAACAAACCTGAAAGTGGTTGTCATATGAATTCTCCAACAACAAGACCAAGTAATGAGGTACTTTAGTGTAACATAATATCCTAGTTGTTGTGGCTAGCTCGCACTTTTTTAATAAGAAAATGTGGAATATATAGATAATTGCATATTTGTGGATTAGGTGGATTTATCAACATCACAAACCTCATTCCGTGTCAGTGAGTTGGAAATTGCTTGTGATATGAATTCTCCAGCAACAAGGCCAAGTAATGAGGTACTTTAGCCTAGTGTCATATTATGTCTATTTGCAATATCTAATTAATTGCATATTTGTGGATTAAGTTACTTTGATGAATTCTCCCAATTCTAATATTGTCGGTGAGGTGGAAACTCGGTGTGATATTAGTTTTCCAACATCAAGTGCAAGCAAATTGCAGGTTTGTTAATGACTCACTTGTAGATGATTGATTACTAAATCTTTTATTTATTAGCTTTTCATGAGTTGCATAGGTATATAGAAAAGGACAGAAGAAAATGTCTAGTTCTTATGTCAAGAGTTCTAGAAATTTGGAAACTGATAATTTGAATGCTTCAAAACATGGGAATGCTGCAGCAAGCAATGCTTTTATTGTAAGTATTTTAACTTATCGATTCAAATGATAGTGAATAAATTTAAATAAATGATTTCATTCCCTTGTTGCAGGTTAAAAGTAAGAACACTCATGTCATTCCACCTCCCATTGGTCCCCGAGGATCCCAAAAAACAAACTCCACATTTTCTCGAGATGGATCAGCAACACCTACAACAACTGCATCAAATACTGCTACCCCAAAATTGAAGCAATCATTGTCTCGAGGCCCTACCATTTACAAACAACTAATTGGTGGACATAGTAACAGAGATTTGACACAAAATATCTGAATTGATAATGCAAGCTTTCATGTAGCTCGATCCACCGTAATCTGGAGGGATATCTAGGTTGCAGTTGGAGAAAATAAGGGATGAAAAAAGGAAGAATATCAAGGAAGGGAAGAAAAATGTTCAATAGAATAGTCTTTATCTATGTGAACTTATATTTTAATATTTTGATTTGAGGATGAAGGTTGACTGCACTTTTTTACTATTGGAACTATTCAAGTATGAATATGAGTTGGTTGCTCATTTTGATTTATTTGTTATGATGATATTAAATTGTCAACTAATATGAATTTGGTTTAATTTGTCATCTTCTATATAAATTTTTCTAATCTTCATAAAATAATTGATTTTTTAGTAGTGATACAATAATAAGGGATTGAATAAGTAATTAATTATATTACATCATGAGGAAACGAGGTTTAAATACAATATATATATATATATATATATATATATATATGTAGAATTTTCGTTCGTGTAATGTCGGAAAAGTAACATAAAATAAAATATAATTTATTGCAGTCCAATTTTGGTCCTTTATTGTAGCTTTGCGTCCGAATTTGATCCTATAACTTTATTAGTCGCCCGAATTTGGTCCTTTAACTTTTAAGACTGTCCACTTTTGGTCCTCTGATGGAGAGTGTAGTTCACACGCCTTTTTCCGGCGAACACTTTCCGGTAAGAGGACCAAATTCGAACGACTATAACAATTATAGGACTAAATTCGGACGATTTTATAAGTTACAGGACTAAATTCGGACATCGCCACAATAAAGGACCAAATTCGGACAGAGACTACAATAAAGGACCAAATTATGACTTTTCTCAATTGAATTGAATCAATTGATGCACATGAGATTATATTATTGGGACTTGGTCAGTTCATGATTCTCGATTGTTCTAAATTTCTAGAATTGAATATTGTTGACTTGTTGGTCATTTATTAAATTAGTGATGTGCTAGATGAATGCTGCAGCTAATTACTAGATTATTAATTTATAAGTAATGTTAGAATTGTGAATTGTGATTTTAGATTCTCTAATTTTGCCTTTTGAAGTATTAAATTGTATTTATATATATATATATTAATTAAAAAATAAAAAACGTATTCCAAACGTATCCGTGTCCTACTTTTTTTAAAAATGGCATATTCCCATATCCGTTTCCGTGATTCTTAATGATATTAAATGCTTAAAGGAAATTGCAACCTATATGGTATGACATCCACAAGATGGAAACCATGGCCTCTAAGTTTTAGGAAGACAAAGGTTATAATTCAACTTTCAGCAGTTCTGTGCTGTTTTATTCGAAAACAGAACACGAGCTCTACAAATACAAACCATAAACAATTACTAGATTGGTAAGAAAGCTTCTTCAATCATCACCAATATGCCATTAAGATGAGTTTCTATAGCCAAGACTCTACAATCCCCGCAGAAGATTGTGAAGCTCGTAGGCTATATAAACTTGATTAGTAAATTGGGGATGTTGGGGTTCTATGTTTCTCAATAAAACATCTCAAGAAATGGTGGAAGCTGGTTGTCATCAAAATTCAACCCTTGATTAGGGAGGAAACTATAAACTACCGAATATACGTAATCGAGACAAATAGAAAATCATCATCAAGAAGTAATGTCATTAACATTCCATCACCAACCATATCTATGCCTTCACATCCTCGTCAAACACAAGCGTGGTTCAAAACGCATTAACTCTTTACTCATCCAAAATATGTAAACATAAAGGGAAGAATTCAGCTGCATGCATTCCATTATATTACTCTCTCAAAATAACTAAATAAGAAAACAACCATTTTAATCGAGAAATTGGGGGAAACGGATAATTTCGCATACCTTAGCTTCAGGAAGATATAATCGAGATCCGATTTCATGGAACGCAAAACGCGCGTGTTCTCAGCATACACTTCCGCGAAGCAATTCTCCGAGTAATCACTGAAATGAGATAATACTGCAATACTGTCCTGAAATCTTCCCAATCTGCATATTCACGAGGTAATTGACACATCTGATCATACTTACTAAAACACAGGGAAGAAACAGACAAGATTTTGCGATTGTTTGATCGGTTCCAAATCTTGAGAATCAACTAGGGTTCTAAACTCCCTCGAAATTTCTCTGGATGCCGAACTTATCGACTCGGTTCCTGGATCCGCCATTTTCAATTCCTGCAACTTCTTGAGCTAAATTGCCAATTTAATTCGGGTCAACATAGCGGGCTTTTAATTCGGGCCAAGAAATATTAAATAGGCCTTAGTACCCTATTAAGCTTTTCATAAGCCCATAAGATTACAAGGCCCAATAGTCACGACTCAAAACCTTTAAGGAATTAATTTGTTTTCATAGGGCTTTTAAGTATTGCAGGTTATTGCAAAAATAATAATAATAAACAAAAACAAAATGAGAGTACAGTTATCAAGTTTGAATTCTGGTTTATTCATTACACGCATCTTGTGTAGCGAATAGCGATATTTACCCAGTTCGCAATTCAAAATAGAATTATGAATTACTTTCGTAATAAAAAGGATGGTTAATGTAAGTAATCATTGTATTTCTGCAAAATATCACTAATAAAAGTGTAGTAGCAAAAAGATTGAACTTTCGAGTTTCAACCCCCAATATTTAATTCAAGGTTTGATTCCAAGTAACCGCAGAAAACAACTGCAGCAAATTCAAACCTTGAAGTGGTCAACAGTGCCAATTCATCATGTGAAGAGAGAGAGAGAGAGGGAGGGGTACTTGGAAAATAGAGGGGCGTTTTTGAAAATATCAATAAATGCTTTATTGCATATTCTATGCAACCGTACCACGAAATGAGGATTCCAAGCGCACGCTCGTCTGAACCAATTTCAAAAGACTACACAGATTTTTGGGGTATCGACAAAACTGGAGAGCAATGGCCATTTTTTTAGTCACGCCTTAAATGCTTATTTTATTGTCCTCTACATTTATTTAATTATTTTATACTATATTTTTGATAATATTATTTCGTTTTATAATAGTACAAATTATTTCTTATATTTGCTATTCCCCATTGAGTCTGAAGGAAATTTATAATTCATAGTACAACTCATAGTATTTCTTTTTTATTTTATTGAGTTCTACAATCGTTACCTAATATGCACCTTGGACATTAGTTTTATTTTATCTTATTTTTATAATAAACTGTAAACCACTTGAAAGAAATAAAGCTCACAAAATCAATGAAGAATTATGAAATTCCAAATTGTTAATTTTGAAAGCAACATTAGAAAACTTATATCCAAGAACGAGATGTATGAATCAATATGTGTAGCATTCTGGTTATCATCCTACCAACGAGTGAATTCAAGAAAAATATAATATCGTTATAAAAGAGGTAAAATATGTGATTTGAGATTAAGTCGGTAGATATATGCCAATAATTATAATTTATTCAATATGTGGCTTTGCCATGTATACTCTTCTTGGCATGCCACTCCTCCCCATCATGATGCATAGCTGTGAACCATGCATGTGTATTTTGTCCGTAGAGATACAATGATTTTATTACCATCTGAAACCTAAAACTAATAAGTACTACATTAGAAGAAAAAAGAAAGTAGTCAAACACAACAATTAATGTAATCAAAATTCAAATTGGATCGTATTTTTCATGATTAAACAATTCCATAAATTAATAGTCAATTTATTTTGCTAAAAAAGGCAATTTTAGTTAGAGGTTGGAGTCTCAAATCTGTAGGAATCAATGAATTAAATGGGAGATTGAAGTATGAAAAGACACGTTGATGGACGTGGGACGGTGCAGTTTTTTTTTAATTAACAAATCAGACAAAATTTATGGGCTTTTTAGGAATTTAGCCCTACAGTCGAAGTTGCTTTCGCCAGCATCCACCTGCTCTAGATTTCATTGCCTGCTTCAGCCCTACAACACCTCATTATTACAACTTTAAATAATAAAATACGAGGAAATTATTTGCTGGTAGGGTATTATATAATTTTATAATTTAAGTTTTATTTTATTACTACATACTATTTTCACGTGTATATTTTACAATTGGGAAGCAGGACAGTTTATAATTATTTCTAAAAATAAAATTATTAGTAATTGATTCACAGATTTGCTTTAGATTTTCTGCAGATCTTTGGTTTAATTTTTCAAAATAGGCGCCAGGGGTCTACGATTCCACATACATTCAATTTGTATTTCTTTTTCAATAATTTTTCCTTAATATTATTATCACTCTTTTATCTTCTAGGTTTGTAAATGAGTAGATTTACCTGAGCTTACTCAAAATCATTTTGTTTAAATCGACTAGGATTCAAGCGAAACTCATTAATATTTGTAATAGTTTTCACATTACAAGTTAAAATGCAAAAATAAAATAAAAATAATAATGCATAATTACTTTTAATTTCTATTTTTTTACATGAGGAGAAAATTCGCAGCCGGCCGTCGAGATGGGGTTGTGTTTTTTGGTTTGGTTGGTGTACGCAGACACACAGTAGGGCGCAGAGATGACTTCACGAGACTTGGTTACTTCACCGGTCCCATGCCATTGACCTTGACTATGTGACTTTCAAAACCATGCCTTTTTTCGTAATTTCAACATCAAAATATTTCAATTTACAACCAACCAAATCATGAGTTACTAGTACCCACCCATATCATTGCAATTTGCAACTACCTATTTTTGGCAGGTAGACAATCAAGTGCGGATTTAAGGGGCACGTTCATGTCAATCCCACCCCTACACCACATAATTAATGTATGAGTTCCAATTTTCTTTATATTTTCAATTCCTAAATTGTAAATCCCACCCTTCTCCCATAGAAATTTCACTCCAATTCTTAACCCCAGATCTACTTCATCAGTGCATAGAAATCTTGATACATAACTTTTCTTTTGGAAAAAGATGAAATTAGGATCAAGAAAAGAAGAACCGATATCAAATGAAGATAGAAGTAGGCATATTAGATGTTCATATTCTTTGTCAACATTAAGTCGTAACAAAAGCTGTTTGGCAAAACCAAAAGGTAGCAATAGCTTAAGCTGCAACTACTTCTCTACACAAAAGACCAGTTCATGAACATGAAAGCAAGGCAGTGGTTCGCGTCGTCGTCGTTCAGAACCTTCCACGCCACCGCTTGCTCGTACGACACGGGTCGACCCATGCTCGAGACACAGACTCCGGCCGGGAGATAAGTGAAACCCTAATCAAGAACCAAAAACTTAAGTAAACAAAGCTGTTACAGAGCTCAATATAGTGCAAGAAATAAGACAGCTAGTTCAGCTTGCCTGCTGCATGATCTTCGAGAACTCCGAAAGGAGAATCTTCCGACCGGCTTCATCCAGAATCTTCTCCAGCATGATGTCTTGAAGCGCGACTAGGGTCGTTTCCAGCATGTCGAGCCCTGCTTGGTTCGCGAATGTGAAGACTGCAGATGTCTGCAAATGATAATGTTGATGTGTTAACAAATAATGCAGAGAAATGTATAAGGGTCAAATTACAATTGTAACCCTAAGCTTCAAACTATGACTAACATTCATTTTGACTGAGCAGCACATGATTGCATCACTGTGGTGCCAAAGCTGTTTCAGCACTGCATTGCCTGCTGGTGAGTCGTTTTGGAGGAGTTCTCCGCCCGTGTGCAGGCTGGAATACGAGTAGAACCGACTCAACACACAAAGACTATACAAAAACAAAGACAGATAGGATGAGTAGGACTATTCAAGTACCTATAGCTCCTGCATATCCACTGTGCTAATGTGACAGCCTCTGGTGAGCCCGGAAGAGGCTTTGGCACCATATTCGAGCTGAGCTGCGAGGGAGCTATAGCCATGGCCACGCGTTGGACTGAGGCAACGATGCTTCGTACATACTGACGAGCCATAGCAGCAACGCTTTCTTGGTAGTGATTTTCAAAAGTGAACTGGAAGGCAATGGTCAGAACAGATCGGAGATTCTGACTGCTTGTATTGGATTCACCAGATGCACGTGCTCCTCCGTGTCCTACCTCAAGGGCCGAAGCTAGGTCCAATGTTCGTGTTGCTGCAGGACCATCCTGTATCGTAAAGATAACAAATGAGACTAAACTTTTATTGATTATTAGACTGAGAGAGAAGGAATAGTATAGTATAGCATAGCACTGAACTGATTTAGGTTCCAATGGAATGACACGAAAACCGGATGGGAGTAAAGGAGCATCATCACCGAATGATTCATCTATCGGTGCAAAAACAAGCTGAGAGCAAGCCCCGGAAGTGGTCTCATCAATCCCGCTGCATAACTGCATCATTTCATCAAAGAGATTAACATCATATACATCATAATGAATACTGCACATATGTTTCTTGTAATGATCAGACCTGTAGCAAGTACATATCTCTTGACAAAGCTATTTCTTCTGGGGAGAATGCATGACCCTCCAAACGAACCACTTCTAGAAACTACATTTTGAAACGAATAACTTCAAGAATTGCCGAAGAGAAATAAGATAGGGAGATGTATAAAGTATGAATTGTAGTGTATGTAAGGGTACCTCCTCATGTTCCACTGTCTGTGCCAGAGGTAAAATGACTTGGCTGCTAGGAAATCCACCAGGTTTCGAACAGGGAACGGCGTAAGGACTAGCTTTAAGAGAGGCAGCAGAGTACACGTCAACACCATAATCAGCCCACTCTGACCGATGCTCTCTCAGGAAGCGAACAAGCAAAGCTGGAGGAACATTCTGCAATAATACAAAAACAAAAAGATATCAAGCTATTCATTCAGAGTATGAGTAAGGCTTAACATAGATAAGAGGTGGAATGACATTGAAGAGGAAACCTTGTAAAAGACTAAATGTCATCTTCGGTAAAATGGTAAATAAAGACCAACCTGGAGAAGCATTGAAGCCCGTGCACAGAGGACTCCTCCAAATGTCGACAGCACCGACAGACTGTTATATTGGGAACCAAGAAATTTGCTTGGGGACGAGTTAATTGCAATCGTTACATCTTCCGCCCCATCACTCGCCATAATCGACCAACCATCATCAATGAATCCATTGACTGAATCGTTAAATCCCCTAATAACAGAACATGGCGACATAAGAAATGTAACAATATGAAGATGACATGTGATCATTCAAACGCATCAATAGAATTCAATGCCATGAAGACACGTAAGCATATTTATTAAGATAGATATCAGATCATGGAGGAAATCATAACTTACCTGCATAACCTTTGACTTAAAGCCCTAAGCACAGCAGGTTGGCGACCACCCGAGTATTGGACCTCTCCATTAGCTTCTTGAGCTATTTGTCTTATATGACGCAAACCCTAAACACGCAGAATAATTAATAATGTTCATCATGGAAGACTCGTATTTGCAAAGATACAACGATGTGAGGCTATTAACACTCACAGCCATAGTCATCTTCTGTGCTAGAATTTTGGAAGACTCATAAAGAGGCCTTAAAACTTCAGGAACACTGCTAGCCTGTTACAAAATGAAAGTTCAGATTATATGGGACCAGCTCGAACATAGACCCACAAACACGTAACACTTAATAGTTACGATGCATGGGTGAAGCTGGAGGATGACCCCCAATTATTGTTAGTTGAGTTCTTACATCGAAGTCAATGTGATCGACAATATGGATGATGGATCCACCACCTTCACACGGACGGATCAGGTACCCACTAGGCAGCATTTCAGCTCTAACAAAGCAAGTAGCAGGAGGCCCAGCAGGGCCACCCGTAGAAGATGTTAACGACCTCTCACAAATCTGCCAAAAAAGACAACTGTCAATAGAAGGCAATACATGCTGCTTGCTTACAAGCTTAATATTTATAATTGTTATATAATTCTCTGAAACTCATCATGTTCTAGTATTTGATAGAAGAAAATTAATCTAAAATAGGAGAAAATAGGTAAGTGATAGAAATAGCTACCACTAGACTGCCATCTTCCAAGCTAGTACTATATCTTAGCGTCCAAAAGTCACGAGCAGATGCTAATGTTGTTGGAGCATATACCTGAGGAGCAGAGTGGATGTTAGCAATCTGAATAACTAAAGGTCACAAGATTCTCTTCACATAACTGTACCTGCATATACAAAAGCTCTATAGTTCCGCCGTTTCCTGTAGGAATTGCACTTGCCACATCAAGGCAACGGCAGTCGCGGAACCAAGAGAGGCGATCTTTGAGAATTTCAGCAACCTGCAAAGGATTTGGTTAAAGTCAGATTTTAAACGGATAACATCTTATTATGGATGAAGGACAATGTGAGAAATGTTTTAATACTACCTTCGTGGGTTCAAGACTCACTAGGCCGCAGGCTCGTGCTGCTATCCCACTACAATTGTGGGACACAGCAACGATGCCAATAGAATCCGGACCAGGCTAGGCACACGAAAAATAATTTTACATTACAACTTAGAACCAAGAAAATATAGAAGACAAACTTAGGCATTTATATCCTTACCTTCATACCAATCATTTGTACCCAGTTGACAGCAGTTCCGGTAGCCTTACCAAGGAACTCTGCCAGGGTCTCCTCAGCAATTGCGAGAAGACTGTGAAAACAAAATACAAGCAGCACAAAAACAAAGGAACAGCCTCATCAGATTTTGTTTTCAGACCACCTGAGTAAATAAAATCTAAAACATTTAAAAAACTAAGGAATTACCCAGCTGGGCTATTAGTATCCCTCTGCGGATGCAGAGGAGTTGGGTTTTGCTGTTGTTGTCCAGTCATAACCACCGAGTCACAGCTAGTATCAGTGGTCGAGCTAACCTGTTCAATGCAAGTCGAATCAGTTTTAAGTAAAATAAGAGCAAGACACAAAGCTAGCCTGTTTGATTATATTACAACCATCGTAAGATAAACAAATAAAGGTACAAACTTACCGTGTGCAGCTGCTGACGCATGTAACCATTTTCATAAACTAAGTGTGAAACCTGCTTCTGAAGACGGTCATTCTCTTCCATCAACAGCTTATTCATCGCGCTAAGCTTCCTGTTAACAGTTTGGAGCCGAGATGCTTCTTTCCTCTGTTTTTCCCGGCATCTATGGAAGATAAAATCAATCAGTTGTTCATTAGGTAATATAGCTAAAATTAGATGTAACTTGGATCTTCAAAATGTTACACAAAATAAATGAGGCTAATGAATGAAAAACCACTAGTACTAATAATCTGACCGGTAGAATTTATTCATCTATGTATCATAAATAATTGACAGAACAGACTATCTACAGAAAAATCAAAGCAAACATTTACGTGCTGACAGTACAACATTACATCTTCCAAACAGTGTACTTGAAAAAAACCAAGAAGAAGTAAATGAAGGAAGCCGTAAATCCTAAAAAGTAAAATCCTAATAGTGACATGACCAAGTAGATAACTCAGTAGTGTGGTCAACCCCGGTGAGGGATCTGATACCATACACTATTCATATATTTACAAAGGAAAGGGACAAGAAGTGTAGATAAAACCACTAAAAATATTTAACTTTAAAAATGATTAAGGCTTGTTAGAAACATGTGGAGTGAACAATAAGATCTCAGAAAATGAGACAAAAATCCGACCATGATTCCATGATAGATCAGAGATTTCTTGGACATGTAAAAGACTCAATCTGAGAATCAAATCTATTTTCACCTCCAGATGTACATATATTATGAGGAACGAATAACAGGTATACATTTGAATTTGGAGATATTTAGTGAAAAAAAGCAGTGTAGATAAACTTCTAAGTTCTTAAACTTCACAGCCATCAATAAACTATAGATCAGCATATTTAGGGTAAGGACTGAGAAAACATAAAACATACATCTGAAAACACTAAAAAAGTTTATGTACAAAAAGCATACATCTGAAAAGAGACAACTCACATTCACCATTTCCTTTCTCAAAACACTCTACAAAATCAAAGAGGGAGAAACAAAGAAGAACTGCACCAATCAAGAAAATACCCAATGAAAAAACCCAGAAGATTTATCCAAATCCTTCATAAATCCGAACCCATTTGTCCCAACATTTTTCAGAAACATAATTACCTTCGGTTCTGAAACCAGACTTTGATTTGTTTAGGTTCAATGTTTGACAAAATGGGGCACTCTCTAATGAGCTGCTGCCTCCTTAAAGAGCTGGGCTTGGGACATTCTGCGTAGACCCTCTCGAGAGCATCAACTTGCTCCGGCGTGTACCGTACATACTTGCCCGCATCCATTAGCTGCTGCTGCTTGCTGTTACTACCGCTGCTGTTACTCTCTCTCTGCATACAAAGCGCCATCCCCACAAAATACTCAAGCTTTGGTTTGGAAGAAAAAAGAACGGCGGTTCAGATGGTTGCATGAACAGGTAGGCTCTCTGCGATAAGAGAGCCTCCTCTCTTACTCATCCGTATGGTTTTTTTTGTCTTTCTTTTTTGTGAAGTAGAGAGAGAGAGAGAGTTTTTCTTTTTTCTTCCTTTCGTAGAGGAGAGAGATATAGAAGAAGCGAAGGACTGGGTTTTGACGTGGTTGTGTTATTGGAACAGAGGTCCCCTAGGTTTTTATCTCCCCAAATATCGAGAAATTCAGAGAAAGTGAAATGTGTGGAGAGAGAGGGGGAGAGAGGGGGAGAAACGAACCCACAGAAAAAAGAAATGGGAAATCACAAGGGGAAAAAACAAAAAGGAAAGCATATTAACAAACTAATTAAAGATTCACCATTAACTCTCATCACTTTCACTAACACGAAAGCCCAGATTCTTCTTTCTGAAATTCAAAACTTGGGTCAGTAATATCATCGAACACGTCAGCTGCATAATGATACTATTCAGTTTTGATTCTTAAAAAAGGGGTATGGACAATAATGAGAGACTGGGAAAAGAGAAGTTAATAGAGTAGATTGTACAAAGATGGAAGTATTAAAGAAATACAAAAGAGTAAATAGAAGGCAGACGGTATACCTTTATTGGAGGAAGACTGGCTGCCCCATTCTTAGACAATTACACCTTGTGTAGCTGTTAAACATGAAAAAATATCAATTTCTTTAATTTCTCTCTCTCTTTTTATGGTGAGGAGAAATGGGACTGTTGGGGGGTATGGGGGCATGTGATGGATGCTTCGTGCATGTTGGTATGATGTAGTAGTATACATTTGACATTGTTACGGCCGCATAACTCAGGAGACTTTTCTGCACTACATGACTTGACGCACATTTCGGGCTTCTAAAAGATTTCTAGAATGTTGCATACTTGTATAATTTATATATGTTGTTTTAAATTAATGTGAAATGATCTAGAGACTTGATAGGGATCATTCGATCGAATTGATCTAAACCGTTCATTATAGCAGAGGTAATATATTATAAATATCAACTCCATTTATTCGTAATCATGAAATATTCAAATAATACAAAAACATTCTCCAGTAGTTTATATCTACCTTCTCTCTTTAAGTATGTTCAAAATTTGAGTCTTTCTCTCTTTAAGTATGTTCAAAATTCGAAGGTAGACTGACTAGTAACATGCATGGCCATGTTAATCATGATATATGAATTTAATTTTTATTAACAAAAAATCTATTTCTTTATATTAAATAAATTATGTAATAGCTAATAAATCATTGGATTATACTGCTTATAATAACGTTTTGAAATTGTGACAATTACATCGAAAAGTGGGTCAGAATAACGGATTAATGGCTAAATGGGCCTCAAAGGCACATACAAGTACACAAAATTGTTTTTATGAGGAAAATAAATACGAGCTGTAAATTTGTGATTATTTTTCGGTATCAAATAAAAAAGTAAATTATTTTCCAATTCATTTTTTATAATAGATTATTTTTCAATGAAGGATAAGCATGAAAATATACTATATATGTACATAAATGTTTAATCTCGTATTTTAAAGAAACTCATATAAATATTAATTTTTTATGTCGAAGCATGCTTTCATAAACATGATATCATTATTACCTTCCATGCACTAATTTTGTTTAGCTGTATTTGGGACCCATGACACACTAACATATGTATAAGTGGTAAATTAATTATATGAATATTCTGTAAGTATTCTCATTGGTTGATTCCTTCCATAATATACGTGTCAAATGCGTTTGATCGAAAATTAAGAATGGAAGAAACGAAATTTATAATTTCAAGAGGGAAGCGAAATAATGAATTTCAGTGTACAAAGAAAATATGAGTTTGTGTAAAAAAAAATGGTGGTGGTCTCATATGTTCTCTTAAACCATTGCGATAATAAATACTCATAATAATTGAAAAATTACTATTAAAACTACATTAAACAATCATGTATAACAAACTCGACTTACAAATACATTTTTACAATCACTTGTTACATTTAACCACGAGATAAAGTCTTACTCTCAGCCTCTGAGTCCAGATGTTTCGTGTAAGAAAAAAGAAAGTAGATAAGGGCCATAGAGCTTTCCCCAAAAGTAAGATGGCCAATGTTAAAATTTAAGAAAGGATAGGGGGTCAAATTAGATAAATCAGAAAAGTTGGGGTCAAATATCATTTTCAAAAGTAAATAATAAAAAAAACAAAGTGGGTTTGGGTCCTACAATATATTCCGAAATTGTTAATGAACCACTTATGATAAGGATTGTGCACTAGATTAGCGGGAAATTCGAGATTAATTGGACAACTTTAACCGAAATCAATAGGAGATTGTCCCCATGGGATGGCATAGCGGTGAAGGTGGGTGGCCCGAGATCGATAGGTCATGGGTTCAATTCCCACTGGACACGCTATGTGTGAGCCTGTCACCCTGTCACATTAAGAGTGTGCTTTGCAAGCTATTACACAGCATTTTCACGGTTAATTAGCAATTATTACGCTATAAAAAAGGTACTACATGGACAACACCATCTAATTTTTTTTTTTTTTTTAATATTCTACTCAATTTCTCAAAATTTACGAGGTAAGAAAATAAGATTACGACATCATACACTCTTATTATTAATTATACATAATAAAACTTGAGCGGATTTAGAATTTGATAGTGGGATGAACTTAGTTTTTTTTAATCATTTGTATAATAATATTGGAATTATATATGAAGTTTATTTCACAATCCATAAACTAATAGCATATTATGTAAGAATATTGCATGACTTTGTAAAATAGTTTTTGCAAATAAAATAAAATTAAAAGCTATTCATAAAGATTAATATGCAAAAATGAATATCATATTATAATTTGATAAGAAAATATCAATAATAGTAAAAATAAAAAAAATATATATATAAAGTTGACTGTTTGATGTAAATATTGGGTTAAACTACTTTTACGTTAGTAATATATACATTGTGGAAAAACCGTTAGAAATGAAAATTATTACACCACCACAAATTCAAATTTGTCGCTAACTTTAAGAGACAATTTTAAATTTATGTGACATGGTGTGATTTTAGGAGGCTTGGAGTTTACACCCCTTTTAAACATGCATGATAAAATCACAAAGCTTGATTAGCACTATAATAGAAAAGTTTGATTATTAAATATAACCAATGAAAAAGAGAAGACTTTAGGTCTTGTTGGGCTTCACGCAAAAGAATCCTAAGAGGTAAGAAAAAGCAATTGACCTTTAGATTTGTCACTAGGTTTGACATTTTGGATAAAGTGTCTCACATTTTCAAAAGCATCCAAAGTAATGACAATGTAGTGATAGAAAGAGAGTATTTTGTCTCAATGAGATGACATAGCGGAGAAGGTGGTAGCCGGGGATCGAAAGATCATGGGTTTGAATCCACTAGACACGCTATGTGAGTTTGTCACCCTGTTACCTTGAGGGTGGTTTAACTCTCCTGTGTGGTTTGCAGGCTATTGCACAGGAGTGAGATTTACTCTGTGCGCACCAAAGGTAGCGGCTGCGGTTTCTTCGTCATTAAAAAAAAAAAGAGATTAATGCATATGGATTTCTTTTCCTTTTAATGATGAAAATCTACTGCTACTAAAAATTAATTAAATTCCATTAAATAAAAGTATGTGAACCACGTAAAAAAAATACAAAGCATATCAATGTTGTGAGATTCGAATAATTTGAATGAAATAAGACCGACAATTGACATTTTGTATGGACCCTACTTATGATTAACTTAATTGTCTAACTTTTTCTAATCAAATTGAAATGCTATGTAGTTGATATCAAGAAAAATGGAGAGGCAATTTGTGTCTACTTGTCTCCCTAGCTACTACATCTCATGATTATCGTGAACAGTTAAATCATTTTGTTTATTATGTAAATTATATAGATTATATATATATATCATGTAAAATACATTAGATTAGACCAAATATATATATAGCCAGCCACTCCCAAATCGTGTATTTTTATCTGAATTTTATTAATAATTTTTGAAATTTTACTATTTTATGGGTTTTAAATCCAAATTGAAGGTTTATATAGCTAGATTCACGGGTTCCCTGCCCTCCCTTAACCCCCTATAAACGTGTTAGCCAAAGTTACAATTTTTATTGAACGTGTAATTTCTGTTGATACGCTCCTGACCTTAATATTAGTAGTTTTCACGAATTTGGAAAACCATTTATATTCATACAAACTCGTGTTTTTTGTTTTGTTAAAGAAAGGAGGGTTAGGGGAGTGGGGCAGCTCCACTTGGTCATGTCCCAATTGCGTGCCTTTCTCATGCAAGTGTGGAGAGAGAGAGAGTTGAGCCACTTTCAAGCCCCACCATCCACCTTTCGTTATATGTCTTAAAATCTGCATGCCTTTGCTTCCATTTTACATCTTTCTTTCTCTCTCTCTCTCTCTCTCATACAAGATATATTATACATGAGACTCACACATAACCAACACATTGTGATAGTGGACGGAGGACAGTGGAGTGGGGTCCCATTTTGAAAAAATAGGAGTTGTAAAGGTTAAGAGCCAAGAGGAGAGGCCAAGAGAGGAGAGAGAGAGAGAGAGAGAGAGAGAGAGAGTGTTTATGGTTGTAATAATAATAGCAGAAAATCATGGTATTATAGTTTGGAATGATTATGAGTGATAGCAAAGATTATGAATTTGATTTGTCAACTATGTGATTAATGGAACAAAAAGTAACCCAATATTATGCTTGAGACTGACTGTTCAAGGTATAAAATCAAATCATCAACATTCTCCACTTCTCTCACACACTCCTACTATACATATTTTAAATCAACCTCTTATATGGGATGGCTGACCTCTAAATGGCTAATTGTAACACAATCCAAGATACAACCCTATGATCCATTTAGAGGTTTAGAAAAGAACTACTAAAATAATAAAAAGGGCTAAATGAGTGTAAAATGATTGGAATTTGGATTCAGGACCAGTTATATATGCCATTGCGAAGAATGCATTCAATTTAAACGTTCATCCGCTTCCAAAATGCCAAAAATGCATGTATTGTAAAAGGGATCTTCAACCCGAATTCAAAAGCTATGCTCGTTTCGATTTCTATTTGTTTCATATCATGTATTTACCATAACAAAGTAGTTGACATCTTACCTATATTAAAGAATACAATTAATTGTACGATCAGAGAAAACTGTAGTGATTTTTGACGATTAATTAATGATCAAGGGATGGGGAAGAGGGGTTGAATGAAGACAAAAATGCATATTTCAAAGGGACAAAATCCATACCAACATGAGAAATTAACGCAAACTAGAAATGATTCAAAGGAAGAAAACATGGGAGGTATTTTTGGATAACATGATACTGTAATGAAAACTCTAAAGTGAATTAATTGTAGTTTCGTTGAAATTTGAGGCTCTTCGAATTTGGATTGATTGAGAGATAATTGGCATATCATGTTTGTTCGAATAAGACATGTAACACATTATCGTTATCTCTGAAACTCTAGTCAACAATTCAAGCCCCTGCATCTTCATCATATTACTCATTAAATAATTATGTCACAGAATTAGTAAAATCTATCATTTCATACAGTAGTCAGCGGATGAAGTTGAGACCTAATTTGCTAGTATTTTTTTGTATGATGAGACAAATTTGTATTCCATACAGTAAAGTATAAACTCCTAATTGTAATTTTCATAGAGAAACTTTTAATCGAGGATTGGACAAGATCCATTTTGCGTCACATTTAAGGGATTCCTTGAAAATCCCACGACAAAACCTTCTACTTTTATTAGTAGGCCATGAACTAGATTCAAATCATTCTCAATGAGTCCATAAGAAGTTAATTTGGGCTGAAATTTATGGGCCAGAATCGAGGATTCACAATGGTAGAGCCCATTATATGTTGCATAGCTCGGAGGCCCAAATAAGGGTAAAAAGATGAAGCAGAGAGAGAGAGAGAGAGGGAGAGAGAGAGTAGAATCATGGGTAGATTAAGATGAAACTGGTACAGCAACCGGAAATTCACATTCTGCTGAAACGCTGCAAAAACCTATAACTGAATCTACACATACTGAACTATGCAACTCTATCAACCAACCACCATCTTAACAAACCTCTCTAATTCACACCAGATATAGTTCTGCTGAGCTACTTACTACTTGTGTTTCAACTCACTTGAGCTGCATCTTCCGGAGGCACTTTTCGCGGTGCATCCTTTTCACTTATCAAGTTCATGTTGTTGCTCGATTCCACCTCTTTCTTCTTGTTCTTTTTCTCGAAACGACCCCCATTTCCACGAGCTCGTCTCAGTGCATGCAGATGCCGAGATTCATGCAGGTATGGCTGCCAAAGATGATCAATTTATGAAATATGGCTAACATCTTCAAGTGACTATATGAATGGATGCAATGATGGATAATTTATTACTACCTTCCGAGGTTTGGAAAGTTTATTTTCTGACTCGGCCTTTGCACGAGATTGCCTACGACGCAATATGCCATGATATTGTTTTGCATTGACAAAGACAGGTTCTTCAACTGCTTCTGAAGGCAAAGGAACACCAGCTTGTTGAATTCCCATCAACTGAAGATGCACCTAAATTAGGAGTCTGGTCAGAATATTAAAGCCTACTGGGAAGTACTTGAAGGACAAAGAGACTAGCATAAGTAGTAAGTACCATAGGCTGAGCAGGATAAGGTTGAGGTGGATAAGGCTGTGTTTCGTAAGGAGCAAATATACTCCGATAGTACGGATCTGGATATGGGTAAGCTGCTTGGGCCTACACATAAGAAGAAAGTCTTGAGTAAAATACTGAACCAGCATTCATCAGCTCATTTACTTAAATAGATGCTTGCGCCCAAGTTAAATGAAGAATCAAAGAGGCAAATCTAAAATAGATGCTTGCATCTAAATCGACATCAGCAAATGATTCCATGGTGACCACTTACTTATTTTCTATAAAAAGCACCTTAGATCGAAGAGAAACAACACGAATATAATGTCCAGCAGAGGGACTAATGCTTATAGGTGTTAGAAAAAGAAACAAGAAACACAAAATATATGATTCTGGATTTCAAAATAAGATAGCAAGGCTTTTATCTTAAGCAAGATGGGGGTTGCAACTGAAAACAAGACAACTAGCACTCCTTATAATACCATTACATTTCCACCTCCAACTTGAGCGGGTGATGCATATTGCATTGCTGGTGATGCTACACCAGGGTGGCACATCCCTTTTGCTGGAGACGAGGGCTGTACATAAGATTCTGTGTGGCTTTGTTGTTCATCAGCCTCACTATTACCTGACAACCATTCATATAATAAAAATTAGCAAGGACCTCTAGACAGCAAGCACAAAATACACGGACTTAAAGAGATGTGAATGTCTAAGACACAGAAAAGATACAAAATCTCTTTGTTGGTAATAGTCATATTTATTAGATTATTTACTTCATTAATGTGGTTCTGGTCGGTAGATACCAGAGCTCATAAATTAGCATTAACGGCTATAGAGTGCTTAGGTTATATGTAACCTCTTGTATGCACACTTCATTTCAATGAAATCTACAGTGTTCTATGTTGTAATCTCTCTCCCTCTCTTCATCCAATGTCTTAATCTACCTCTTCTCCTAAATCTACAATATTGAGTTCATAAGCTTGATAAAGCAAAAGTCGAAGCTGGTGGACTTGCAGGGGTACTATCTCTGCCAAGAACAAGATCTTCCACTGGTCTCACATTCTCACCTAGAAAAACGGATCGATGGAGGCTATTTCCTACAAAAACAAAAACCTTCCCTTACTAATTTATGCTTACCTCGAAAACTGCAAATTCTCCCCTAGGAATCCATTAAAATGCTAAAGAGGCGGACCTAGTTCTCTAGGTTCAATGTATAGCTCGATTTTAAAACGCGATAAACAACCAAAAATACACTACCAAAGAGTAGTTTAACATGCAGTGGAGGTAAGTTCTTCGCTTAAATTACCAGAGAGGCTGTGAACGGAAGATGTCATAATGCTGATTGAAGCAGACACCTGCAATGAAGAAATTTGATGCTATCAATTACAATAAGGGCGACTGGGACGGAAATTAAACTTTTACACGCACAAAAATCAAATGAACTCAACGAAAGCACAAACATACAGATAATCCTAAAAAATCTCCAATCAATAATCAGTTGCGTCAGGATTTCAATCACATTGAATCGGCTCAATCAATACCAGAATTTCACACTAAGATTCAAAAAAAAAAAAAAAATCAGAATCAAGTCCAACAAAAACTTGCCCCCTTCCAATAACGCTCCCAACGGCACATCCGACCGAGGTTTTTTTCTCTAATCGAAAGAAAACCAAACCGAAAAACCGAAACGAACAAAGATTCCAGATTCGATAGGATTGGGGAAGTGATGATTAGGGTTTGAAATTATGAATTTTTACCTGAGTGAGAGGGAACTCGATTTCACGGAGGTTGCCCCACGACCAATAATTATCTCTTCTCTCCTTCTGCTTTCTCTCCCTCTAGAGCTATATATTTCTGGATATCTTATTCTATGCAGTTGAAATGCAGATGGAAAATGTTGTCTGTATTTGACAAGAGAGAGAAATGAATTTGTGGAATTTCCTTTTTTACCACGGCATGCAACTTTTGACTTGCATGCTGTAATTCTATCACCTCTAATAGCTGCGGTAACTTCAAGAAAATAAAATTACTCCCACCCGAATTTGTCTTGTATTTTATTTCGGGTCATCTCACCCGAATTATCTTATTTTCTAAAAAAAAAAAAATTACTAAATAAACTTTCATTTTCTATATACAATCATCTACTCATTTACACACAATCACCCATTCACCAAAATTTGCGTACCAAAATCAAATAAGATAAGTTAGCTGGGACGGAGGGAGTAATATTTTCTGCCGCCACCAAGAAAAGAGTAATTATAGTCGATCAATAAACTACACATAATAGAAGCGTCAGATTTTCCTCTTAATGAAAAGGTTTTAAAAGTCTTTATATTCAATAATTTGTAACTTTGATTGCTGCATTTTTTATTTCACAAATATAATATTTTATTATTTTTACATGTATTGAGTAGAGGTGTCAGAGCCTTGGTCAATTACTCTATGGATGTTTGGGATAATAGCTGAAGCTTATCGATAATTGCTGAAAGTTGTTATAAGTTGTTGATTTTGATAATTTGTAAGTGTTTGTAAAAAGTGCTGAAAGTTAAAAATTAATATTTGAAAATATTAATAATATGGTATCTTATAAAATGAAAATGTTATTTATTTCTCACTTATTAAACAAATTTAGAATTTTTACCCAAATAAAATTTAAAATTTATTTCCACTCATATAAAATAGTATTCTAATATTAAAATAAAAATTAGAAAAAAAATTAAGTATAATTAATATTATTAATTAAAATCAAGAATAAAAAAGATTATAAATTATATTAATAAAATAAATATTTACTTATTCTTTGTTAAATGACAAATAAAAATTATACATATAACTAAGCAATATCGATTATTAATTAAAAAAAATAGTTATAAAATTATAATATAATGTATTAATTAAAAATGTTAAAATTATAAAAGCTATAAGCTATCAGCTTCAGCTGCCGAATACCAGCTTACGAAAATTCTCTATCTTGGACCCAAATAGCTTTCAACAGCTCTATAAGCTGGATTTCCCAAACACCGAATTCATTTTTCGAGACAGCTTCAGCTATAAGCTGTTTCAGATAAGTTATCTGTTGGTCCCGAATGGAGACGAGTCTTCAGGTGTGGAATACACCTGAGTCAAAGATCAGCAACGAGTGCGACGGTCGATCGCTTGAATCGCATCTGGCCGAACGCGCGGGCAGAGAATCCTTCTGCGAGTACGGTCTGCAATTCGGTCGGTAGAACAAGAGTTCGATATCGGGTTTCGAGTGCGGAAGAGTAGGCCCAAAAGAATATTCGTCTCAGTCTGAAAACACCGTTTATGCTGTTTGATTTAAAGTCAGTTTTATGCAAGTGAACAATTAATCAACACATAGTTTTTAAAGTGGTTCGGATATCACACGATCCTACGTCCACTGTCCCGAAAGATCAGGAGCCTATTTATTATACTGAGTTAGTCTCAATCAGCTTGTGCACAGGACAAAGCCGTGGCTTGGGGATTATACTGAGCAAGTCCCAGTTTACAAAGGCATCAAACTAAAGTGTTTGACAAACTCTCCAACTATGAAGTAGTCCTTTCACAATAAGGAACAAGTTCAAATATGAACTCCTTCGTCTAAGCTATGGATATTACAATAAAACCAGCTTAGATTAGAGAAGGGGAACGAGATAGAACTCTAGAGAGAAGAACTATAAGAATATATCTATGAAAGATTAAGTTCTTCTCTAGATATGGCTTGAATCTTCTAGAGTGTTTGTTCGGTTGAGCTCGGTTCCTTGGATGTGCCCATCATCGTCATGATCGACCTCCTCTCTCTCTCTCTCTCTTTTGCTCTCTGTTTGCGTGAAGACACTTCTCTATTTATAGAGGTGACCTAGGCATATATCCGTTGGAGAGGACGATGCCACGTGTCACTCTATGGGGTAGCAAACGACTCTATTGAATTCTGTAGAGTCCACTAACTTTAATAGAAGTGGTTGACTTGCAGCTTTATGTCGGAGACTCTGCTAGCTGGCTGCTTGTCATTGGTCGAGGTACAGAGAGTGGTTGAGACCTATTCAGACTTCAAGGTGATACTGGAGTTGACTTCTCAGATGTACGACCTCGGACAACTCTACTGAATTGTTCTTTTGAAGTCCATGGTCAGTTAAAGCAACTCACCGACCGTTGTTGAGTCTGATCTAGATTCAGTAGGTAACTTTCTGCTGAGTCTTTCTTACTGAAGATCAACTCTGAGTTCAGTAGACTGCTCCTGCTGAGTCCAGTTCTACTGACTCCATTTAGTAAACTGCTCCTGCTGAGTCCAGTACATACTGAGTCTTCTACATCCGGTGCTGAGGCTGATAATCTACTGACCGCCTGAACCAGTGTAGAGTGTCTGCTGAGTCTGAAACACTCAAGAGACAAGGGCGGTACTGTGCAGATTCAATCGGTGCCTATATCGGTCCGACCGACTTCTTCGATCTCGAGTTCTTCACTGAGTGAAGGGTCTTCTACCGAATGCACATTGTTGAACTTTAGCTAGTCTACTCGAGTTCCTAACACGGTGAACTCAGTTAAGCTATAACAATATCGAAGGCTCATCATCCAGCTAGGGTTTTGGGATCTTCAAATCTATCATAGTGAACCTAATTCCCAACACTATCCCAAACACCCCTTAAGTGAATTGTTGTATAAATCCGGGTAGGATCGATCCGGCCCATGAGTCAAATAGGCTATTAAAATCATAATCCAACTTTTTATGAATCTCGGGCTACGAGTCAAACCCGCTCACAAATTAAAGATTTTATTTTAATAATTTATAAATTTAATTTAATATTTTAATTAAATAATTAAAATAAATAAATATTCTATCATTGAAACAACACTACTTTAAACTTATCCATTAAACTTCGACCATTGTACTACATAATTATTTTATAATTTATAAAATTATAAATTTAAAAGAATAAATTAGTGGGCAGGTTTAGTCCACAACCCATGAGCTTTTTGGCCCAAAGTTCAATCGGTCTATCAAGTTATCGGGTTGGGTAATATAGGCCCAATTTGTTCTGTGCCTCTAAATTATGAGTCCAATCTGCCCAAAATGCGGGTTGGTCGAGCTAGCCCATTAAATCCGACAATTTTGGACCAATTTTGACATCTCTAATATTCCTTACTATAAATCTAAAATATTAAATATGAAATGTAGATGCACAACTTAAGGTAGAAAAATCTTAGTAAAAAGAATTTTTAGTATATGAAGAGGTAGGAATATAAGGGTTAATTCATAATTTTAAATTACAAATCCAGAAACCATACTAAATGAATAAAATAGTAAATTTGTTAATTTAAAAGAGGAAATAATAATTTTTTAAAGTATAAAGAAAAATCTGAATGAATTCACAAATTAGGAGTATTAATTTGTATGCGTCTTTTATTACGAGTCAGCTATGGCAGAAGTCGACAGTAACAACGCTCATTTCCAGCCACGTGAGGGAAGGGTAAAACGGTTGAGAATATGCATGCGACTCGGAATGAAGCCAATCATCCGGTTGCATTTTACGAGATGAGGAATTGATTGGTTAAGTGTGGCCGACGGAGGTGGTGGGTGTATGGACCGCCAACACATGTTATAACTGAAATATGTGGGGTGCTATGCGCAGACAAATGTGTGAGCGTTCCTCAGCCACAAGCTTCTCTATGGGTCCGGCAAAATGGTCAATTTGTATAATAATTATTATTATTTCTCATACATAATCAGTTGAGAACATTTTATTAATAATTAGTTTAAAAGTTATAATCCATATCTTATCTTAGATATTTTTTGAACTCTATAAGACAAATGTGGATCTAATAATACCCGCAATATGAGAAACGGAATTTAGAATTTAAATTTTAGAATTTACGGAGTGTGAATATATAATTCTTGATGAATAAAATAATAATGTCTAAAATTTAGGAGTAATGTGAGTTATTAGTGATGTGCGCACTCCATCTATTTGCATTTTACTCAACATATATGAATTCTATTCACATAAAAGATAAATAATTCTCAATATTGTACTCTACCATCATGTCGATCCAGGATAATTATTGAAACCTTTTAAATCATAACATTAACACTAGAATAATACAAGTTTATTTATATTAAACAAGAGGATTTGATTGATTTATAAAACAACTTTACAAGTTTATAGGTCAAAATGCACAGAAATGTAAAGTTTAGATCATTAGAATTAGATTATATTCACTAAATCTTAAACATTGGAATGATATAATAATTTGACTTGATAGAGTCACCTATTAAAATACATAGTAATTAGAATGAGAATATTATTAACAATTTGAAGCATTTGACTTGATGACATAGTAATAATAATAATAATTTAATTCAACACACCAAAAAGAAAAGTTTATAAAATAGTAGTAATTTTGTTTGACAAATAAGTAAATTTAAAGTGCGAATAATTTAAGATACGTTATTAAGACATGGAAAAGAAACTGAAGTCAAATATATTTAAAGATGTAAAAATAAAAAGGAAAAAACAGGATAAGAAAAAAAGGCTGTAATAAAAAGTGCTACAATAACAAAGTGGACAACTATATACTCGGAAGAAACAGTTGTTTTTCGTTGATTTCAAATCAAATAAAACTGCCCGACCTCTCTCTCTCTCTCTCTCTCTCTCTTCCCTTCGCGTTACAGAACCAGAATTAGTTCTCTGTCAAAAAATTGTGTTTTTCTCTCAAAGTGGAAGTCTTGGCTATAAATTATTCTGATTACATAGACAAAAGGTAATGGAAAGTTCGCTTTCACTATGTTTTCAGATCTTTCCTTCTTTTTGAGCTAAATAAAAGTACAGTTTGCATCGGATTAGAATATTTTCTTGGTGGATTATGATTAAGATCAAAAGGGATTTGATTTTCTCCATATGATGACTATTTTCAAGATCAGGTTTTTTTTTTTTTTTTTTTTTTTTGTAGTTTGGTTGGATTTGCAGTTTCTGGAATTGGTGTCTGTGGATCCTTCTTTTTTGCTGTCGTTCATTTTCTGGGATAAGGGTGGGGGTTGCTTTAAATTCATTTAATTCAGTTTGGTTTGATCTACTAGACTACCCTATTGCGAAGTAGCCTAATAGAGTTATAATTGTGGAAATGATGTGCAATTTGTGGTTATCCCTTTGTTTCTTTTCTCTTGGTTGTGAGTTTTGCTTGGCTTATAAATGGGGCTTATGACTGCAGATTTAGACAAGTACAAGGGCTAGTTTTGTTGTATGATTTATTGGAGCTAAGAAGAAAGCTATGAACAACCGTCCATATGCCCTTGGGAGACCATCTTCAGGTTTTTATTTTATGTAATTTTCAATTCAAAGTAAATCATTCACTCCCAGTTTAATTGGAGGCATTAGTCCGTGCACATTTACACTGTAAATTTGAACTTTCTAGTTCACATGGAAACTTTAAATTGAAGCAAGAAAGTGATAGATTTAAAGAAGCAATAATGAAATGCATAATCTTGCTAACAGAAAGCAGTAAACTGGGAAAATTGGGAAAATGACTTGTATACTTGAATATAGTAAATCAAGAGAGAGGGCTTGCTCCCATATGGATATATCTTTCTTGATGTTTCTACCGTATAAATTGAATCTTTATACTATTATCTATGCCTGAAAATCGAAGGGCCTTTGCTGTACTCTATAGTTTTATCATAAACTGTTCTTCATATTTACACTGATTCCCTAAATATGTACAGGTATGAGAAGACTGAAAGATCTTTTGGCTCAACCTGGTAATCGTGTATGTGCAGATTGTGGTGCTCCGGACCCAAAATGGGCGTAAGTTCCTCTAGTCTTTCCATCTTTCTCGCTTTCTCTATCTACAATAGATTACATATGAGAACTAAGCTTTTTTATTTTGATATGTTAGTGTCCACTAGTTTGTGCTTCATCTATGTATCTTCTAAATTTATAGGTCATCAAATATTGGAGTCTTTATATGCTTAAAGTGCTCCGGTGTTCATAGAAGCCTTGGTACACATATTTCCAAGGTGAAATCACCGAACTTTATTCTGCTTCGAAGATATACAAGTCTTAAGTTATACGCGTTCTGCAATTCTGCAGTTCGTATATTTGCTTGACTTACTAGTCATCGCCTGCAGGTTTTGTCTGTGACATTAGATGAATGGTCAGATGAAGAAGTTGATTCCATGATCGAGGTTGGTGGAAATGCATCTGCAAATTCCATTTATGAGGCTTATCTTCCACAAGGCGTGTCAAAGCCCGGGCCTCGGGCTAGCCCCGAAGAACGTTCACAATATATCAGGTACACTCGTATTTGAAGTGTAAGTATCACCAAATGGCTAAAATATTACTTTGCGGTTTTATAAGTCTTTACCTAATCTTCTTCTAGTTACTTGCTACGTTCTTTTCAGTAACCACTTGTTTTGTTCTGATTTGGTTGTTGATTGTGTTTTTAGGTCTAAGTATGAGCTTCAGGAGTTCTTGAAACCTAGCCTGCGTATTCTGTCGACTTCTTCAAAGCATTCTTTACAAGCAAGTATGTCCGCCAAGATTACAGATAGTTTCCGAAGCTCAGCTTCATCACAACAGTCGGTATGTCTCTTCATTTCTTTTAAATGTGTTGATGATGCTATTAGCAGTAACACTACTGGCTTGTGTAATCTGGTAACACACTAAGGATCTTTTGTCCCACTTTGTGGCCCGCCAATCAGGTGGTGCCATGTGTATTTTTGCCTTGGTTGAGTTAAAATACACATGGCACGACTTGATTGGTAGGCATCAAATGAGAGTAATGTTTATAGGGTTCGTGTTGATCTGTGATTATTTACACTATAACTATGAAATTTATTATAATCTGATGATAGGAAGGCATGGTGGAGTTTATTGGAATGTTGAAGGTTCAAGTTCTTAAAGGCACGAATTTAGCCGTTCGAGATATGCTATCAAGCGATCCGTACGTTGTTCTCAAACTCGGAAAGCAGGCTAGTAATTTCTTGAACTTGCTTCACCTCATTCCCATTTGCTATGGTAGATTGATTCTACGTCGGTCATCCCGACACCCCTTTCCATTCATAGAGAGTGCAAACAGCAGTGGTGAAAAGCAACTTGAACCCCATTTGGAATGAGGAACTCATGCTCTCAGTGCCACAAAAATATGGCCCAATCAAGCTGGTAATCAATCCTCATCTTTTATCCTTACAATATGTAATAACTAATAACCTTTTATGTCTGAATAATAGGAAGTTTATGACTATGACACATTCTCTGCTGATGATATAATGGGGGAAGCAGAGATCGATCTCCAGTCGATGATAACTTCGGCTACTGCATTCGGGGATGTGGGAACGTTCGAGAACATGCAGATCGGGCGGTGGCTGAAATCGCGCGACAACGCGTTGTTAGAAGACAGCACTGTGAATATCGTTGAAGGGAAGGTGAAGCAGTCTGTGTCTCTCAAGCTCCAGAATGTAGAATCTGGGGAGATCCATCTGGAACTGGAGTGGATTCCTCTTGATCAATAATAATACATAAATTATTGTAATTTTTACACTTTTTATTTTTTTCTTTCCTATTGTCGTTAAGACAAAAGTGTATCAAATTATCTGATTGAGAAACTACATATAGTTTGTTGTATCTTCTATAACCTTTCTTTTGGGCTGTAGTAATATAACGCTTCTCTCTCTTGTTCTTATTTTTTTGAATTCCACAGCCACTATTTTAGGTTAGCATTAAGTAAATCTGATTTTTAAGTTAGCCGACAAACCATACAGAAGATGGTACTGAATTCTTTCTCGAATAGGCCTTAGGGAGAAGAAAGGGTGAAATGTTAATAAGAGCTATTATTGAATTGACCCGATTTGATAATACACATTTCGGAAACGTCTAATAACATATATATAATGTACTTTATCAGTTGGGTGATGAATAAACATTTTAGAAGAGGTTTATATTCTACCTTCGTGTGATTATTTTTGAAGCATATGCTCTAGGATGGGTGCAAGTCGGTGACTAGCAACACCTAGCAATTTTAATGAATTATGATCTATATTACATGGACACTCAAAACCTACAATGTATCATGTCGCATACTTCAACACGATATGACGTGATACTTGATTGTCATTTTCGATTCATTTCGAGACATGTCACACTCAATTTTAAATAAAATAATAAAATAGATTTATTTTACAATTATGGTTATATTAACATATGTCAGTGTCCTATTTTCTTGAAAATATCGTATCATATGTTGGTGCAACCATAAATTTCGGGAACAAGGCAGCCAAATCGGCAATTAGGATCAATTACTGTAAAGGAGGAATCACAATGTTAAAATTGTTATTATCACTTGGGTAGGTTACTAGGTTACATCCCAAAGTTTTACATACGAACATTTTATCCTAATCAGCTCTTATTTCTATCCACGTCAGCGCGGTTTGAAAAATCTGTTCCGCGATCTCATTGGTCTCCCCAATCAATTGGTGCCAAACGCCGTCGTATATCTTCAACGTCTTGTCCTTACTGGCGGCGGTTTCGTGCAGGTATTTCGCCCCTTCCGGATCGCAGATCACGTCGTCTCCGCCGTGCAAAACCAGCATCGCTACCTCCAATTCACCGCAGTTCCTCTTTACGTACTCACACACATTCAGCAGCTGAAGCGCCGTCGCCGCCGTCGGCCGGCCGCACGTCTTCCGATTCGGACTCCTCTCCACCAGCCTCCGCTTCCACTTCTCCCTGTACGATCGCCTCACCGGCGGCGGCGTTATCGCTATCCTCCACGCCGGCGCGACGAAGGCGGCAGCAGGGAGCAGCTTCTCCAACGGCCAAATCGGTTTGAATTTCTTCGAAACCTCACACATGGCCCCACTCAGTATCAAACCACTCCAAGCTGCCTTCTGCTGCAAGCAAATGAGGATAGCCAGGGCACCGCCGAGCGACTCGCCGTATAAGAAACATGGCAATTTCGGATAACGGCTGCGAATTTCATCGAAATATTGCAAGCAATCTTGCACTAAGGGATTGATATCAGCGATGTGATCGGAGGGGCCGTCGGAGAAGCCGTGGCCTTGTAAGTCTAGCGCGCAAACGAAGAAGCCGGATTTGGCGGTGGCGGCCGCGTTCAGCTCGAAGAGCCAGCCGCTCTCCGATGTGTAGCCATGGATCATTCCAACGACACCTTTGAGACAGCGGTCGGAATCTTCCGGCTGCCATGACTGTGTGAAGATCTTCATGTTTTGTTTATTGATCATGAAGCTTTCTTGGTGGAGTATTTGATGCTTGGAGTAGAACTCCTCCTTTGTTAGGTTGCCATAAGGGCTGTTCTCATTAGCTTCATGAATTGGATGCACCATTTTTTCTCTCTCTCTCTCTCTCTCTCTGATGTTAGAGAGTTCTTGAACTGCAATCTTGTTCTTTATAATTAGTTGGGAGATTCTTCTCCTCCCAACTGCCTCTACGGCAAAGAAATAAATGGAGTTTGGATTATTTGAGACCATAGGCAATGGCAAAATTAGCTAACCGTTGCATTTCTTGTCCAAACACAATTAAAATCCCTCCTCTTCATCATTGCCTACCGAATCACATCTCGTGATTTATCTCCTCTATAAAACTCGAGGGTCTGGGTAAAAGGACCTCGAGTTATCTGAATTATGGAAACATGCAATTTACCCCGAAATATTAATCTTGTGCGTTTTCATTAATTATGAAAATATGTAACTTACTCTGGAACTATCTAATTTATTGTACAGAGTAAAATTTTGACAAAAGAAAACCGGTCAGACGTGCAAAGTTAGGGGTATTGTTGAATTGAATTACGACATAACTAATAAATAGTTCATTGACCAAATTGCACAAAACTAATAGTCTATAACGAAAATACCCCTAACTTTGCACGTGTTGCCGTTTTTTTTTTGACCAAAATTTTACTCTCTGCAACAGATTACATAGTTGTGGTAAATTGCACATTTTCATAGTTCAAGAGGTAAAGCGCACGATATTAATAGCTCAAGAGGCAAATTGCACATTTTCATAGTAGGAAGGCGAAAGGCATAAATCTAATAGTACAGGAGTTTAAAGCTACCAACACAAAAGATTTAAGTGCTGATCTCAAGATTGGGTATTTCTGTTGCTAATCTGATTATTCCTATTCCAACTTCCAACCACTTGAGCTTGTGATCGGGTACAACATTCAGCAAACATCAACATCAAACAATTAATGATAATGTCCTATTAGGTACAAACTATGCCCATAGCAATAAATTGTAAGGTTTGTTCTCAGCTGCCCCCATAAATTGCAAAGGTGAAGTGGTAGTTTCTTTGCCTCATAAGTCTTCTCTTCTATCTGTAGCCATTACCATATTTTGACAGATATGCAAACCTACTACGTGGTAACTACCTTCTACAATGAGCTTTAAATGTCTACTTTACCTTAACAGTAAGTTTTCTCAATAATTAACCGTAAAAGCAAGGAAGCTGGAGCCTGGAGAAGGGTAACAAAAGATATTCGAGAAAGACATCAAGATATGCAGAACAGAGTTGAATCGACTCGATTTTTCAAATAATTTCGACCCTTTTCACATAATGACATACTGTAAATCTAGGCTTTGATTAAAGTACAATTAGCTCTACCACACATATTCAGCAACAAACTAGTTAAAAAGGTAGCAGCAAGTTGATAAAACTCTTTGTATAAGAATCAGCAGATGGTTCAGAATACCCCGTTTTCTGGAAGAATGATTACTCTGGAGAGGTTTGGTTTGATGCATATTGTACATGCAATGTCATCTATGGACATTTCCTCCCGCCTCGTTCTTTATGGCGCTCCAGGCAAACAATGCAGCTCCTACGGCAGGTTCCACCTTAGAATATTACACACACTGTCAGGAATAGAGTTTTTTTTTTCCTTGTCTAGGCAAATTGGGAGATGCAGAGAGCACAAAAGGGCAAAGAGGGAACAAGTTATTGTATATATGAGAAAACAGTATAAGTCAACTGGATTAAGATGTACATGAAAGATGAGGCATGGCTTTATAGACAGCCCACAAAAGCAAGAGCTGCTCGCCACCAATAGAACATGTGAGGATATGGTTTGAGGATAATCCATAATGATGAAAAGTACGATGTACCAGAACAGGTTAAAGGAATGTGTGTGGACACAATTATGGATCTAAAAAGGGGAAGGCGGCTGACCTTTGGTCTTATAGGGCAAGCCCCTGGGTAGGCCTCCCAAATTGAATTAGTAACTTCATTTCCTATATCCCACCTCTTGTTGGCTTCAAGGACCCCGCCAACCATGACGACAGGGAAAGAGCATTTTCCATCTGCAATAATTTTTTTTTACTTTTCAGTAGTCATATATGAGGTATGAGAGCTCTATGTATGCAAACTGAACCGACAGAGATTTGATTTAAGTTAACTGTGTCAGATTAATAATGAAAATAATGAGGTATGTTGAGCAGTTGTGGTTTACTAACATTCTAAGATTCAGCAACTCAAACATGTATTATCCATTCTTGTCAAGGTTTGCGACAATATGATAGTTCAAGATTTGTAGCCCCTTGTTTTACATGTATTTCATGTAAGAAAAATGAGCTCATACCTTCTCCAGCCAAATGTAGCCGTTGAACAACAGCTTTCACACTCAGAGCCAATTCTTGGACTGCATTGTTCAAGATCTCATCAGCAATCTGATCGCCATCTTCAGCACAAGATACCACAAGAGGAGCCAGCGCTGCAATTCTGGCCCAAGAAGTATCTGCATAGGTCCACCTAAATTCAAATAAGCAATAAAATAAAAAGGATGCTGAAATACATGGTTAAGAAGTGTGGCATTCACAAAAATAATGCTGTTATAGAGAGTCAATTCTCAAGTAAAACATTAACTGATGATGAGAGTGGTTCTTGGACTTCTAGGAGATAGGTCTTCTTGGAGGGATTTATAAAGATAAATACCACTCTAAAAAAGATCCTTGTTAATACAAGTAACTAAAGAAAGGGGTAAATCAAGGAATTGCATCAGCAACTTCAAGCTAAACCTGACACGAGGCCGAGCCCTTAACAAGAAGAAGTTATAGCCCAAAGTGATCTTTCATTTCCAAAGATGATTTATTACAAAAGGATTGGCCTCTATTTACTTAGCCACTTATAATATCTACAGAAGGCCATAAACAAATCACCCAAAGAACAACACAATCTCCCAAAAGGACAACATACTCCCCTAAAGGACGATGCAAGTCCCCCACTTAGGATTCTAGATCTCCGAAAGTACATAATCATATCTAGGCATATCCCCCCAAATCTCCCAAGATTTCCCCCAGAAATTGCTTCACAACAACTGATTTCTTAATACACATGGAACTACTCTATCCAACCCCACAGAGATCAGGAATGGGCTATCATGATGACAACAACGAAAGCATGTTGAAAATGCCAAACTTCTCAAATTTGACAGTACTTCAGGAAAAAGAGTATGATCCCTAAAAACATAAACAAAAAAATATCAGTCATTCCTTTGGGGTGTACATCGCATAGTCATTCTTTATACTTAGATATATAAGTAGGGTCCCTCATGAACCCAAATCTGGCTCAAAGTTCTAGGGAGACGACCAATGACATCTAAACAGATAAGTCACAATTCATAATTGTACAGCCCTCATGTGCAAATGTAATGAAAAATTATAGCAGCTTCTTAGCTGCTCTTTTTACGAGTTCATAGGTTTATTACTTATCCTTGAAAGTAAAAAAGTTGACTTTAATAACATGGCAATCGGTTTCGGACTAATTCAGGAAAATGGAAGGGGGTTGAAACATAGGAAACAGGCACATTCTAATCCCTGCCACATTAGGATCCGGATGCTGCCAATATAAACTCACTCGTTCCAATGCCTAGCATTTAAAGACAGTGGGGATCTAACTCTTTATAGAGACAACCTGACTACAATTTATCTGTTCAGCATCACCAACAAAGAAAGTCAGCATAGGAGGTGCAGAGAAAGATACCCTATGATTTCATCTGGGGAAGAAAGACCAAGTGATTGCATAATACAGTTTGTAAGCATCGTTGCTGGACCACGCCCATCATGAGCCTTCATCACCGCTGTCAGTGCAAGAGAAGAAATTCCATAACCACTGCAAGCAGCAGCAAGTTACCGATCTAATCACAAAAGAATTAACATATATAATATGTAGTACCATATGCAGTAGTAAGATATATTCTCATGATTATAACTTCAAATGATCAATAATTTTCCACGAAAGAACAAGTTATAGAAGTTACTGATATTATTCAGCACAAAGAAGTGAGAATAGGCTGGAAAGAGGTTCATAAGTATAATATTGGAACCAAGCACAGCAGGTGGGTGACCCTACAGATCCATCCGTACAACGGAGAGAATAACCCTACTAGCAATTTGTATTAAAACCACCCTCAAGTTCAAGAGTTTATATTGGCAACTTTTAGTTGGAATTGATAAATATGCTTGTGCAGGAACTAAAGGTTTTCTCATTCGCCTAATAACTTCAAAATATATATCCAGCATTTCAAACTCCATGAGTTCAGTAGCATCATGATGCATTCGTCGGGAAGAAATATGTTCGAAGAAAGAAGAAGAAGAACGTGGAAGTTTAAATAGCTGTTTGTTTCCAGATTGTAATAGGTGTATTGTCGCATTTTATCTTGTAGCAACTCTTTTAAATTATTGTTGGTAGTGGGTCAGTTGTAGTACTTAATGGGCTGTATCTTTTGAACTGTTTAAGCAAGTATTGAAATTAAATCAAACAACAAGGGTTTCGTTCCAACTCTGCTTTTCTCTCCCTCTCGTTGCGCCGCCGTGCGTTCTGTCCATCTCTTCTTCATCATAGGTAAATCCAAGCACACCACCTCTGCTGATTCCTCTACTCGTCCCACCACTAGAAGTCAGAGGGTAACTCCGCATCATCTGGTTCCCGTTGCCGATGTCATGACTTCTGATTTGCCAGATCCGGCGATTAAAGCCCTCCAACGCTCGGTCCGGGCTCTTGAGCTCCAACACGAGAAAATCGACAACCTCTCGTCGACGGTCGCCATCCTTTCTACCGCTTCACAAGCTCAATCCGCCTCCCTCTCTAAACTGGAAGCCCTGCTGACCCGGCTTTTGCCCGGTTCAGGTTCTGCGCCTCCACCCGAGGACGACTCCGGCCCCCATTCTGGCCCTCCTCCAGACGACGACTCTCATGATGGTCGTAACCCGTCTGTGCGTTTTCCCAAGCTCGAGTTCCCTCTCTATGCAGGCGATGAAGATCCCCTTGTCTGGCTTCTTCGCTGTGAATCATATTTTCGCTCGGCTAACACCCCCAAAATGGATAAGGTCCCCTTGGCCGCGCACCATTTAATCCGGGAAGCGCAATTGTGGTATCACTCGGAAACTGACGATATGCCGTTTGAGTCTTGGGCGGCTTTCAAACACGAGTGTGCTCTCTCGTTTGGCACCCCACGCAACCTCAACACCCTGGGGGAATTGAAGCAATTATTTCAAAACCGCCGTCCCCTCGATGAGTACATCGCGAATTTTCGGTCCCTGTTGTCCCGTGCGGGTTCTGTGCGACGGTGTCAACGAGTCGACCTCTTCCCGGGTGGTTTAGACGAGCTACTGCGCCTCGATGTCGAGCGCTCAAAACCCCGCTCTCTAAATGAGGCGATTAATGCGGCACGGGATTATGCACGTCGCGCCCAACTGATGGGTTTGTCCCCCCTGGGCACTGCCCCCTCCCGCCCCCCATTTAAGCCATCGCCTGCGCCCTCGGCACGCGTCTCCTTTCCGCCGTCAACGGCCCCTACGGGCTCCTCCTCAGCCTCTAGTCGCCCTCCCTTCAAGTACCTTACTCCGGCCGAGAAAGCGGACCGCGATGCGCGTAAACTCTGCTACAACTGTGATGAGAGCTTTACTCCCGGCCACAAGTGTAAGCGTCTTTTTCTTCTTTGGACATTGGATGCAGAGGGTGAATCACCGCCCCTTGTTGATTCGGCCGCCCCTGCCGCTGAACCGGGGATTAGTTTTAATGCTCTTGTAGGCATTACACGGGGTAACATGATGAAGGTTCAGGTGTTCATTGGTACTACCTCTGTCATAGCGTTGCTGGACACAGGCAGCACGGATAATTTCGTAAATGAGACGATTGCCCGCCGTTTGGGTATTCCAGTCCAAGTAGTCCCCTCTCGGCGTGTGTTAGTAGCAAATGGTGATCGAGTGACCACTGCGGGTCTTTGTTCTACGTTGGGTTTCCATAAAGATGGCGTCGGTTTTTCTGCGGACTTCTTTGTCCTCCCACTATCCGGATTTGACATTGTTTTGGGATTGAAATGGTTGAAGCAAATCCGTCACGTCTATTGGGATTTTGAGACTCTTGAGATGTCTTTTATGGTGGGCAGCAAACCGGTCACATGGGCTGCGGTGGACACCTCCTCTTTTCCTTCCTTGCGGATCACACGGGCTCTTTCCCCGGAATCGGAAGCACTCCCTTTCCTATTGGAGTCTTTTGCCGCGGTTTTCTCCGAGATAAGCGCGCTGCCGCCATCCCGGGATTGTGATCATCGGATTGTCCTTCAGACAGGCACGGATCCAGTAGCGGTCCGCCCATACCGGTATCCTCAACTTCTCAAGGATGAGATTGAACGTCAATGTGCTGCCATGTTGGAGGCGGGGATCATCCGACCAAGCCGCTCCCCTTTCTCTTCCCCTTGTTTGTTGGTACGCAAACAGGACAATTCCTGGCGCTTTTGCGTCGATTACCGGGAGCTCAATGCTCACACGGTCAAGGATAAGTTTCCCATCCCCATCATTGATGAGCTTTTGGACGAGCTACATGGTTCCAAGTTTTTCACCAAGCTGGACTTGCGTTCGGGATACCATCAAGTCCGGATGTGTGCTGACGATATCCCCAAAACGGCTTTTCGAACTCATCACGGCCACTTTGAGTTCCTTGCCGTTTGGCCTTTCAAATGCGCCGTCCACCTTTCAGGCCCTCATGAATGAAGTGTTTGGCCCGTTTCTGCGCAAGTTTGCCTTGGTCTTCTTCCACGATATCCTCATCTACAACACATCATGGGTGGAACACCTACAACACATCCGCGAAGTCTTCTCTAGATTGCAGCAGCACGCTCTCTTCCTCAAGCGTAGTAAGTGCTCTTTCGGGGAGCCACAGGTGAACTACTTGAGTCACGTGATTTCTGATGCCGGCGTGTCCATGGATCCGGACAAGGTGGCCGCTATTCGGGACTGGCCCACTCCGATCTCGCCCACGGCTCTGCGTAGTTTTCTAGGCCCGCAGGTTTCTACCGCCGTTTTATTCCAAAGTATGGCGTCGTGGCTGCCCCTCTTACAAACCTTTTACGCAAGCATGCCTTCAACTGGACAACCGACTCTACCGCCGCTTTTCAAGCTCTCAAGTCTGCTTTATGCGTTGCCCCGGTGTTGCACCTTCCGAATTTTACGAGCCCTTTTACTGTCGAGTGCGATGCCTCGGGCTGCGGCATTGGGGCGGTCCTCCACCAGGATAATCACCCCGTGGCTTTCTTTAGTAAAAAACTCGCGGACAGGCATTTCAAACTCGCGGCTTACGAGAGGGAACTGATTGGTTTAGCTCAGGCTATCCGTCATTAGCGGCACTATTTATGGGGCCGTTCGTTCATCATTCACACGGACCATTACAACTTGAAATATTTGCTGCAACAGCGCCTCACAACCCCAACAGCATTGGATGAGCAAGCTTCTCGGCTTACTTTTGCGTCGAATACAAGCCCGGTAAATTGAATGTCGTAGCTGACGCCTTATCGCGGCGTGACCAAGATCAGTCCGTTTGCTTGGCCATTACTACGACTGCCTCGAATTTGTTAGCTGAATTGCGGGTTCATCTTGCAAATTCCCCACTTACACCGCCCTATCTCGAAAAAGCTCAGGATTCTTCCACGGGGTGGGCTTTTCACCAGGGTTTACTTACCCACAAAGGCAAGATTTTCCTCTTACCGGACGGGGATTTTCGGCAGCACGTTTTGGCAGAGGTTCACAATCTCACACACGAAGGGGTCCAGCGTACAATCCAACGTATACGGCGGGAGTTTGTGTGGCCCGGTTTGGCAAAGGATGTGACTAGCTTTGTGAGGGAATGCGCGGTGTGTCAGCGCAACAAGTGGGAGAACTTACATCCGGCGGGTTTTCTACAACCACTTCCAATTCCCGAACAGGTGTGGTCTGATCTCTCCATGGATTTTATTGAGGGCCTCCCGACTGTACAAGGTAAATCCGTACTTTTTGTCATAGTTGATCGGCTGACCAAGGCAGCTCATTTTTTCCCTCTGGCTCACCCTTATACGGCAGTTTCCGTGGCACGTGTGTTCTTTGATGGCGTTTTTAAGCTACATGGTCTTCCGGAGACCATTGTCGCGTGTTTACTAGTCTTTTTGGACGGAATTATTCCGTTTGTGTGGCACCAAATTGGCCCGCTTGTCTGCGTATCATCCCCAATCGGATGGCCAAACTGAGGTCGTCAACCGCACCATCGAACTCTATCTTCGTTGCCTCGTGGGCGATCACCCGAAGAAATGGCTTACCTTATTACCATGGGCTGAGTACACTTACAACACGTCCTTCCATTCGGCGCTGAAGACAACCCTTTTCAAATTAGTTTTCGGGCGCGATCCGCCACGCTTGCTCGCTTATGAACCGGGTTTATCCCCCGTCGCCGCTGTCGACGAAGAGCTTCGCTCTCGTGATATTTTTCTGCAGGATGCTCGTGCGCACTTATTGGCAGCGCAGTCTCGCATGTGTTCGGCCTATAATGCCAAGTATCGTGATGTTTCGTTCGAGGTTAGACAATGGGTTTGGGTGCGCCTTCATCCGTACCGTCGGCATTCCGTTGTGCGCCGTTCGAACCATAAGCTTTCTCCAAGATATTTCGGTCATTTCCGTATCAATCAGCGTATCGGCTCGGTTGCGTATAAGTTGGAATTTCCTTCGGGAAGTCGAGTGCACAATGTGTTTCATGTGCAGCTACTCAAACCTGTCATCGGGCCGGCACCGACACAATCAGGTACACTTCCGCCCACCTCTGATGGTCGTTTCACCTTGGTGCCTACTTCTATTCTAGGATACCGTATCAATCGGGGAATATCCGAGCTCCTCGTTTCATGGTCGGGCTTTACAGAGGATGATGCCTCATGGGTGCCGCTATCCGAGTTCAGTCGAAGCTTCCCTGATTTCAAGCTTGAGGACAAGCTTGTCCCCGTGGAAGGGGTTGATGATGCATTCGTCGGGAAGAAATATGTTCGAAGAAAGAAGAAGAAGAACGTGGAAGTTTAAATGGCTGTTTGTTTCCAGATTGTAATAGGTGTATTGTCGCATTTTATCTTGTAGCAACTCTTTTAAATTATTGTTGGTAGTGGGTCAGTTGTAGTACTTAATGGGCTGTATCTTTTGAACTGTTTAAGCAAGTATTGAAATTAAATCAAACAACAAGGGTTTCGTTCCAACTCTGCTTCTCTCTCCCTCTCGTTGCGCCGCCGTGCGTTCTGTCCATCTCTTCTTCATCATAGGTAAATCCAAGCACACCACCTCTGCTGATTCCTCTACTCGTCCCACCACTAGAAGTCAGACGGTAACTCCGCATCACATCACTAGCTAACTTTATTGTATTTCACTTAACCATAACTCTTGAATAACAAACTATAGGGAGCACCTGACATAATAGGATGCGAAAGGCATGAAACAGATTGCCTAAATTATCTGCAGTAATGATTGGACCACTTCAATTTTCTGATTACGAACATACTAAAACGGTCATGCTTAATCGACAGAAAAACATTAAAACTGTAACAAAAACAATTGTCACCGACATTAAACATAGCTCATCAGGAAAGAGAAAGTCCAAGGAGGGTCGCCTGGACATGCTGCATTTACCTGCCCCAGTCACCTAATATTGGTCCTGCTCCAGCAGCACGAGCTTCTTTTCCATCTTCAGTAAAACCATAAGCAATGCATCCAGTGCCCGCAATCAGAACACATCCATGAAGTTTCCCCATTGTCCCGCTTGCAAGAGCTACTACAGCATCATTTTGCACATATATCTTAACGTGGTCTGGAAATACATTCCTGAAATAGTAATAATACACAATCAACACAAATTCTAAAGATTGTGGGTACATATAAATCCAAAATAAGCAAAAATACCTAATATGACAAAAATGGTTGTCACTGATCTAAAAGAAATTGTTATTACTATTAGAAGCTTGAACCAACATTTTCAATAAAAAAATGTTTCTAGTTAACGCCAGAATCTCTCTGCTCTGAGTTCCACTAACACACTTTATTCCATCAATTAGAATTGGACTACTAGCTTCAAACTTTTTCACAAGTTGTAAGAACATAAAAGAAAACGACAGAACAAATTACTACAAGTTCTTCCCAGCATTTCTTATTCAACCAAATAAATAAAAGGTTAGCTATAATATGCTTATTAGAATCCTAACCTAAATGGTTTTAAGGATTCCTTCAACATCATACCAAGCTCCAAGATAAGGACTTGAAAGGATCATAAAACCTTAACTGATTATGGTGTACAGTTTTCAGAATTTAATATTGCATTGCTCTACATATCAACATAGCAATGTGAGAAGATAATCACCTACAAATGCATGTGTCACCAATCTAATTTTAAATCAAGGGATAAAACACCAAATATTAATCAGTTAAGAAAATTGGATTTGTTAAATTTGACAAGCTTGATACCTAATCCAGTTCAAGACCCTCTCCTGATCTGACGGATGGTTGACACCTGAAACTCCTAAGCAAATAGCAACAACTGCTGAAAGATTTTTTCCAGCTCTAGAAAGAGCTTCTTTTATAACTTGTTCGAGTGTTTCTCTGGCTGCATTTTCTGATAGAATGATGCCAAATGAAATAAAAATTCTATAAACTAAGCAGAAAAAACATCAATAAACAAGCTCGCTCGTGTCTTTCACCAGATATTTTATGGCACAACAGCTAATTTTTCAAATCCAAGAGGCAAGAATCAAAGTTTTTCTTCACTTGAGAATGGGGGAATACACAGTAACGTATGGAATCTAAATAATTCTATTTCTGTAACCGAAACATCCATGCTGCCAGTATACTCTTTTATGGCCAATAATGGCGAATGACAGGTCAAGAAACAAGGTGCAAAGTGATTATTTGTCATATCATGTCCAGAAATAAGGGGCAATAACTCCATTTTTGTAATCAAATAGGTATATCAAGTTCAATTGTTAGGGCTTAACTCATAATCCGGCATTCAGTGAAAGGAATTGCGCAAAATTTTACTCTCAAACAAGTAGAGAAAACATGAAGCTATGAGAATTTCATCTATCCACCTCCTACACTGTTGTAATTGGAACAACCGGCGGCGGCGCGGCCGAGAATGGGGATAGGATCGGGCAATTGGCGGTGGTCGGAGAAGGGGAAAAGCGGCAAACAAACGCACACGGTGTTAGTGGTGCCGCCGTCCACCCCCAACACCACCCTTTCTTCGGCGCTACAGCACTCCTCCGATTCAGACCCCATCGCCGATCGTTTCTACGTCTGAATTGTTACTCCCTTTTCGGAATTCTTTCGGGAAGTTCTGCGGTTGTTGTGAATTGCGATTACTACATTGGCGATCAGACGGAGTCAAAGAGTTGTAGGAACTGTGGTAATTCCTATCAAAAACCGCTTGTTAAGAATCATCGTTTTTATGTTTTGTTAATTGAATTGCCGTTTCTGGATCATGTTGAAAAAGGAGAGAATTTCATCAAAGGAACTGCAGAGAACGCCCTTGACGCGAGTAATACGCGCTCATTAATTTTAATTGCCTCGTTTTCATTTTTATTCTTATTTAAGACTCTTTTGTTTGACTCGACTTATAAATTGAAAATGTTATGCGTTAAACACAACAAAATATTATGTTCATGTACAATATAATAATAATAAATTTAAAATAATAATGAAATCTTATTATAACACGTGGAAATAAAATACTAAATTACGTATTTATAAGCTTAATATATAGTTTATCCACAATTATTGCACAAAAATACAGAAATCAAAATATATAAATAGCGGTGACGGTGCATGTGCAATTGTAGAACAATAGATTAGAATGTCATGTCGTGTGGTGTCGAAGTATCGTATACATGTTGACACGATTCATTGAAGTTTTTTGAAGTATTTTACACATGTCTATAAATTTATGGTATACCAACTCCTTTAATCGATTTTTAAGTCTATAGTTTGAATTAAATCAACTATTAATTTCGTAGAGTTTTTGTAAACGAGGAATGATTCATAATGATTTTTTTTAATGGCAAAGAAAACTAATTATTAATTATTAAATAGTATATAACCCAGATAATTGTGAAGGATCTTCATTAAAACATAAACCATTATGCATGCACCTTCATTTATACTGATTTTGAGTTATCAAAATCTGGATAATTCAATGAAAAATAGGTAATTCATATTTAAATATGGCATCACCGGAATTCAAGAAAAAATAATTATTTGAAATATCTGTAAACAAATCAATTCGGAGTAAAATTATTTAAATATAAAATAACGTAATGGTACAAACTTATCAAACTAAATGACTCTCTTAGTCTTAGACTATGAAGTCATAATATGGAAAGATACACTTCAACTACACATGTAATGATGAAATAACAGAGTCAATTATTCTAGGAGGCTTGCACATCAAGATTTTTTTTAAACGAATAAAATTACTTCTGATTTAAAGTGCATACCTGATAAATATGACTTTTGTATAATTATTAAAACACGTCATGTTATGATCGATTTAAATTAATAATATGTAAAAGAAAAAAAGAATTTATTAATAAATTAATGATAATATTTGAACTTGTGGCATGTTTACACGATAAACTAGTCTATCGAGATTTTGCCATCATTCGCCGGTTACTACTTCATAATTACAATTTTGGAAAATTTTGATTAAGTGCATTAGCTAAACCACTACATTAATTAGGAAAATAACATGCACAAAATGTTTCCTACCAAAAGGCCCAAATCAACTAATTGCGTCGAGACAACGCCATGCAACCTTATTTCAGACACTCCACAATGGTTGATCTCAATTATAAGACACCCATATTAGTGGTTCATATAAGTCATATTAAATACTTCACCCGTCCCATTCATATTGCAACATTTTTCTTTTCGGACCGTCCCATTAATCTTGTAATTTTTTTAAAATAGAAAAAAAATGAGTGACCACAATCTTTGGACCCTATTATTTTTTACTTTACATTACTACTTTACACTTTTACCCCACTATCTTAAAATACGCATTCAATCTCAAATGTTGCAAGATGAGTGGGACGGATGAAGTATTAAAAAACACAGTTGGTGTCACATTTTGGCGTATTAATAAGCGGATTTTAGGAGTGTCGGGTCTCCAAATTACTTGAAAATCTTTTTTTTTTAACCTTTTTTTTTTAAATTTCCTTTTCTAAAATTTCACCGTTTGCCCTTATCTTCCCCAAAAATTATACATTTCACCTTTTTTTACTTAAATTGGCATCCTTGTGTTATAAGTATTATACTCCCTCCATTCCATAGAAAATATCTTGTTTTCTTTTTTGAACTGTTCCATAAAAAATATTATGTTTATAAAAAAAATATAGAATGTGTGGACCAAAATTAACAACTCAAAAGTCAAACAATATACACCAAACAATATAAAATTCTTAATCTCCGTGCCTCATAGAAATGAGATATTTTCTACCTAAATCACATAAGAGTTAAGATTAACAATATTTGATCAAATCTACCATTACTTGTTTTTATTTGTTTCATTAAAAAAGTGATTTTAAGATATAATTTAAGACAGTACACTGGATAATGTGGTATCTACTACTCCTATTTGATATCTTTAAACACCTATGACGTACAAGATTTCCAACACCAACCTCGATATTTTAAACTCAATTAAATAAAATTGTACGAAAAATTGAAAATATAATGATAATTATATATATATATATATATATATATATATATATATATATAAAGAAGAAATCCTTCAATTTGGGTGGAATAATTAGTGCTGCCGGTGGGCTACTCAACCGAAAATAAATAAATCTCAAATCGTCCATTTGGGATGACATAATGGTTAAGGTGGCTAGCATGTGGCCGTAAGATCATGAGTTCAAAATCCACCAAAACCGCTATGTGTGAGCTTGTCACCTATGTCGGTAGCAGTTGTCGGTTACCGGCATGAATTATTGAGGTGGATTGGATAAAGCATCAACAAATATGTCACAAAAAACAAATCTTATCACATGGATTGTTTGTCATGCAATCTAGGAGTAAAGTCCAAACGGTCATATGGGAAAACAAATATTCGAATCTCAAAATAATTATCAAATACAAATTTTCAAGTTAGTGGATTTGTAAAGGCTTACGAGTACACGTTTTTACGAAGTAAAAGTTATATAAACATAACTGATTTTATAAAACGTGTTAGAATCAAATAGTTTTACAGCTTAATGAGTGAAAATTGGATATAATTAATATGACGGATTGAAGTAAAATAGAAGTCTGACCCGACTAAACATGAAATTAACACGAGTTATATAAAGTTTATTTTTGTTTGTTTTTGATGCGACGATAAAGCCACTACATTTAGTCACTTCTTAAATCTCACATTAGACAAGTTATGCACAACAGATTTAATTTACAAGACATAGATAATACAATTCATACTATCATAATGAAAAGCATGTAATGAGTTAACTTCGATTAGAAGTAATAGTATAACTGCATTTGTATAATTGTATTTAATCCATTTTGTTGGAGTTGGACTGTCCCATCAGGTACTGAGGGTACTATTGGTATGGAACAGACCACACTTAATCACATAAGCAAGGGGTATTCCTGACAATTCATTAATGGGTATTTTTAACTGTAGCCACACAGTGAATATACACACACATATATAGCCCATCACTAAAAAAATACAAGTGTAGCCATTTTGTCCTTATACGGCGCAGGGCCGATGGGGGCCGATGGAATCCATAGGCCCTCCAATAAAAATAAAAAATAAAAAAAATAAATAAATTGAAAGGGCATCGGCCCTGTGAGAGCCGATGGCCCTCATAGTAATTTATTTGAGATATATCACTTTAAATGGGATCGGCCCTCATATGTATACAAATTAGTACTTCTTTTTTTTTTTTTTCATTATTTTTTTTGTCTTCTTTGAGGGGCCCTCATATGTATACAAATTTAAAAAAAAAAAAATTACTAAGAAGAAGGGCCCTCATATATATTCAAATTTAAAAAAAAAAATTACTAAGAAAAAAATAATCAGTAAGGCCTCAGTAGAAGAAAAAAAAAAAAAAAAAGGAGGGCCGATGGCCCTCAAAGAAGAAAAGGAAAAAAACAAAAAAAAATGTAGGAGGGAAGGCCATCGGCCCTTTCAAAAAAACAAAAAAAAAAATACAAAGGGCCGATGGATCCATCGGCCCTCCCATCGGCCCCGCCGGATAAAGACAAAATGACTATTTTGTGTTTTTTTTTAAATTTTAGGCTATTTTTGTGTTTTTTTTATCCATTTTGGCCCCCAGTGGGTATTACCACATTCATTAATTTAGTTAATACTTTTATTTATTTATTATCTTCCAGACAAATACATGTGACGGCAACCCATATAATGGAGGTCCATGCTCTGGCACTAGGGGTGTCTAAATGGTATTGGGATTCGGGATTATCCCAATCCCGTATCGAAATCGACGGGATTGGGATACCGAAATACCATTTTTTGGGATACGGGATGGTATCGGGATTCATTTTCGTAAGGTAATCGGGATTCGGGATAATCGATACCGAACTCGGGATTATCGAAATACCGATTTTTTTATGAAATAATTAATACATTTATACACTTATAAATATAATTATAATTTATAACAACTATTATATTAACTAATAATAAGTTAATATTTTCTGGGTAAAGACCTTTCTTCTTTATTAAAGAAATTGTTCTCCACATTATTTTTTGTTCACTTATTCCAGTATGCATTTATATATATATATCTCAATTTGAGGACGCAGTGCACTTTGTTTTTTAATAGAAAACCGAATTCTTTGTTCTTGCTATTACTTGCAAATATCCTAAATTTCTATGCCTTGAGAATTTATAAATTTATGTAATTTAGATCAAGGTCATGAATCTCTCTCAATCTCAAGCAAGCAATAGTCTTGGGTTGCTCGATATATGTAGCGTCATTGATTGCTCGATTGTAGTTAGTATTCACTCTACTAAATGGTCTTGGGTTCGAAGCTTCAATCTAGCAAGGAGCAGTTTTTTTTTTTAAAGGAAATCAATATTCGGGATTTTCGGTAATCCCGAATACCGATCCCAATTTTACCATCCCAAATACCGATATCCCAATACCGCTATGGGATCGGTATTGGGATCGAATTTTGCCTAATTTTGGGATCGGATTTTGCCTAATTTTGGAATCGGAATCCCGAAATTTCGGGATCGGGATTCCGATGCCGTACCGACCGACCCCCATCTGGCACCACCAAAATTCAAAACAGAAATTTATTACATGATTTGTTTATTAAATCCCAATTTGGATAAAAACAAGTGACTGCTGATGAATGCTACTGCAGTTATAACATAAACTGTCAAGACCACTTTTTTATTAAAGTTTGCACTTACAGATATGCTTATGCAAGATTTCTGCCTCCCTTTTTGCTCAAATAAATTTAGACACCAAGAATGTATTTCCAACTCCATTTCCAGCTTACCCACATCCTCCATTAGTTTTCAAGAAACTCATATTTTCAACTTCCAAGGATAAAAGATTATATATCTTGCATATATTGACTTACTACTCTATAGAAATCTCAAACCCCGTTCTATTTTTCTTTTGTTGAATTTTCACTTTTTTCTGTTTTTCTTGCTTGGATCTGATTTGCTGCTTATTGATTCAGCAATTCTAGGAGGGTTTCAATCTTGCTTGTATTTTGGAAAGGTAAGCGTTTGAGTTTGATATAGTTCGTATGTTGTGTTTGAGAGAGAATTTTGGTGATTTTAAAGTCAATAATTTGATTTAAGCTTAGTTTTTTTTTCTTCCTCCGTAAGTTAGTTTGTGGAGGGACAAGAAAGGTGAAAAAGAAAAGGATTCTTGATTTGGTTGAGACAAGGTTGAAACTATGAAGGGCCAGTTTAGAGGGATTTTGGGCTTCTTACTTCATTTGTTTTTATTTATGTTGGGTTTGTCTGTTGAGGCTCAGACATTATCCTTTTTAGTAAATTGTGGGACAAATTCAAGTGTGAATGTGGATGGAAGGAGATGGATCGGTGACACTTCTATAGGGAACAATCTCACCCTTAGTACCCCTGCTAGGATTGAGGCCTCTACTAGTTTGGTTAGTGGTGATCATCTCTATGAGCCACTGTATCGAACGGCTAGGATATTTAGTGGGAGTTTGAACTATAGTTTGCAAGTCCCAAATGGGAATTATTTTCTTAGGCTTCATTTTTATCCCTTTGTATTTGATGGGTATAATGTGAATGAGTCTTACTTTTCTGTTGAGGCCAATGGTTTGAAGTTGGTTTCGGAGTTTAATGTTCCCGGTGAGATTGCAGATAAGAATCTGATCTTACAAGGATCTGGAGGTGGAGCTAATTCTAGCTTTTCATATGTGTTGAAGGAGTATTTCTTTTATGTTGAGTCTAATTCAATTGTTGTTAGTTTCATCCCATCTGAAAAGTCTTTTGGTTTTGTGAATGCAATTGAGATTGTGGAGGAAGGGAATGAGTTGTTTGATGATTCAGTGAGTAGAGTTAATGGTGGGAGTAGCGATTTGAACTTAGGGAAACGAGGGATGGAGACTATGTATAGATTGAATGTTGGTGGTTCCTCCATTAGGCCTTCCCAAGATAAAGATTCTCTATTATGGAGAACATGGGAGATGGATTCGGCTTATATGATCAATGCAGAAGCCGGTTCTGAAATCAAGAACGCGTCTAGCATCACTTACGCCAATCCAAACGACACGGATGTGGCTCCTCTAGCAGTGTATGAATCAGCAAGGACTCTGTCGAATGCTGAAGTGATGGAGAAGAGATTCAACATGTCTTGGAAGCTTCAAGTGCATCCGGATTTCGAGTATTTAGTCCGTCTCCACTTCTGTGAGCTGAGTTACGATGATCCGAATCAGAGGGTGTTTAGGATATTCATAGACAACAAGACCGCTGCAGACAACTTTGATGTCTTTGTTCTAGCTGGAGGCATGAACAAAGCTTATCACAAGGATTATCTTGATTCGATTTCATCGAAAAGCAACACCATTTGGATACAATTAGGCCCTGATCCTACAACCGGCTCTGCTGGGACGGATGCTTTACTCAACGGTTTGGAGGTTTTCAAGCTTAGCCATAACGGAAACTTAGCTTATGTAGAGACGTATAGCAGCGTACAAGAGAGCAAAACTTCGCGTAGTTTGCTTCTCTGGGTGGGGATCGGATCAGGTCTTGCATCTATAGCTATTCTTGCAGCTGTATCCATGCTTGTGTTTTGGTTCTGCAAGAAGAAAAGAGAAGAAACCGACGCGAAAAAGACCCCTCCCGGATGGAGGCCTCTCTTCTTACATGGATACAGTACTGCAAACGCTAAAGGATCCGTAAACCATCAAAACTCGACCGCTCAAAATGGCACTATCAGGTCCGGAAGGCGATTCACTCTATCCGAGATCAAAGCAGTAACTAGAAACTTCGACGAAAGTCTAGTGATCGGAGTTGGAGGGTTTGGGAAAGTGTACAAAGGGGATATAGATGAGACCACACCTGCAGCAATTAAGCGATCCAATCCGCAGTCTCAACAAGGATTAACCGAGTTTGAGACAGAAATCGAGATGCTATCGAAGCTAAGACACAGACACCTAGTCTCTCTAATCGGATTCTGTGATGAACAGAATGAGATGATTTTGGTGTATGAGTATATGGCTAATGGGACTTTCAGAGAGCATCTATTTGGGAGCGATTTGCCTCCGTTGAGCTGGAAGCAACGCGTAGAGATATGCATCGGTGCTGCAAGAGGTCTACATTATCTCCACACTGGATCAGACAGAGGCATTATACACAGAGATGTTAAGACGACTAATATCTTACTTGATGAGGATTTTGTGGCGAAGATGGCTGATTTTGGGCTGTCGAAAAACGGGCCTTCTTTAGAGCATACACATGTGAGCACTGCAGTGAAAGGAAGCTTCGGTTATCTTGATCCTGAGTACTTCAGGAGGCAGCATTTAAGTGAGAAGAGTGACGTGTACTCATTTGGTGTTGTTCTGTTTGAAACTGTTTGTGGTAGAGCTGTGATTAATCCAAGTCTGCCTAGAGATGAGATCAATCTTGCGGAGTGGGCGATGCGTTGGCAACGGGAGAGGTCACTGGAGACCATTCTTGATCCAAGGCTGAAAGGGAGCTACTCTCAAGAGTCGTTGGTGAAGTTTGGAGAGATCGCAGAGAAATGCCTTGCGGAGGAGGGGAAGAGTAGGCCGATGATGGGGGAAGTTTTGTGGCATTTGGAGTATGTCTTGCAGCTGCATGAAGCTTGCTCAGTTGCACCACTTGATCAAAGGGTTGCCCGCCATGGAGGAGGTGGTTGTGGATTCCTCAAAGATCCATAACTCGAGAGATCCAATGGATCCTATGGCTGTTGGTGCTGATGAATTCTCTCAGATGATCAACCAGCAAGGAAGGTGAAAACAAATAACCATACTTTTATTTTTTTTAAATTTATTTCGATGATGTCCAATTCTTTCATTCTTGTTTTGATGTATAGTGTTTGCTACTTGTGTATAACTTGAGATGTAATGGATTTGTTTTTGTTTCATACTGGGAAATTCAACATTTGTTCTGGGTTTGATTAGTCTTTTACTCCTTCCGAGTACTCTTATGGAACGAATATTTCACGTCATTTTTATCACTTGATCATATTCGGGCCGCATAATGCAGTGGGTTAGTTATAAATTATAGATACATACAGTCTACAGATTCATTCGGATATTCAAGGTTACTTCAATGTCCTCTAATTATTTGTAGCTGCTATTCAAGGTTCCAACACATAGCAAATAAATTTAAAATAGAACTTCATTGTATGTCAAGAAAATCGCTACATTGTTATCTGTTTTTATTTTATTTACATTTCCGAAGATTTGTTCTCACTGACGGAGAGCCACGAAACAGATCTAGTCCCACCTCTAAATTTAGTGTTAATATACATTATAACAACTTTAGTCATCCGTTAAAAAAAATAAAAATATAGCCATTAGGATACACTTTTATGACATATTTAATAATTGGTGACTGCATTTGTCTGCACAGACAAGATTCTATTAAAAAATATCAAAGGACCGAGGGAAGGCCGAGGGACGAACATAAGGCGAAAGGGGGGAAGAGGGAATATCTACAATTCCCTTCAAAATTAAACTATTTCTATAATTGGAGGGCCGAAATCCCTCGGCCCCACCACAGGCCTGCCTTACAACCCTGGAGTTTATTATTGAAGTGTAACTGCTCTGTAATAAATTTCGGACGAGAGAGAGAGAGATAACATGTGGAAATGGCCGAAAATCAAACACACCAGCTTCAATTATTGTAGGGCCGAAACCCCTCGGCCCTCCGGCGTAAGTATAGAAAAATTTGAATAAAAACTGCACCTCTTATAGGCCCTCAAACACTGCCATGTGAATATCATATCCGATTAGTCGTTTCAACAGAAAAAAGCTGAATGGAAACTACACATTTCATAGGCCAGCCATCGGCCCTTCTGTGCTTTCGCAGATAAAGCATTTCATGTTGTGTCTTGTCTATCTCGAACAAAGGGGAGCATGGATCTAAGCCCGAAGGTGTTCGAGTCTAATTCTCGGCCGATGGATTTTAAGAGAGATAAAACAGAGGGTCGAAGGAGAGCCTGGGGAGTATTCGGCCCCCTATCAGCCCCTGACTCATAGAAGTGGCTCAGCCGATGATCTTGCTCGGCCTTAGCTTTTCTCTCGGCCTATGGAGGGCCAAGGGACGGCCACAGACTACGATGGCTGGGCTTAGGGGAAATACTGCCCATTGAGCAACAATTTTGTTTCTTCTCTTGACACTCCTTCGACCCTTTGCATTTTGAAATGAAAAAAAATTAATGCTAGCACAAATTCTTACAAAGCCACCTTAAATGCTTGGGAAGATGTAATTGAAGAAAAAAAATAAAATGATTAAAATTGTGTTTTATTATAGTGGATGAGTATAGTTGATTTTCATTTAAGTTATTGGCTTATTTGGCTATAAGTGCAAATTCCTACTAAATTTATATGGTTGTAAAGTGGGGCCGTCTACATCCCTTGATTGTTGACACATATCCAACATCTCAAATTCCAGTACCTTTCAAATTATTTTGGCAATTATTTTCCATTATATATCGATCATGAATTCATGTTAAAGAATCCAAGTGCAATATTTGCAAATTTTGATCTATATATATATATATATGAATGTATTTAAGATTACGAATTTGGTTAGGGCGAGAAATTATAATTTTATAAAATGCCAATCTGCAGTTTCTTTTAGATGATGAGATAAAATCTTTAATCTTTAAATAAATATAATATACTCATCGATACATCAAAACTAGGAATTGACTCAATTGAGAGATAAATATGCAATTCTAGTAGTGCAAATTAAATTCTCAAACTCACCACTATTCAAAAGTGCACTAATGAATGAGAGTTGGTGGGAGGGTTTCTAAATCAAATATTAATATCAATCTCATACTCCCTTCGTCTTATGTTTATTGTTCCCAAATTTTCAGACACGAAATTTAAGAAAAGTGATTGATTGTGAGTAAAAATAATAATACTCTTTAAAAAAATATAATAATTTGCTATTTAGGAAAAGAAACAACAATTGTATAACGTTCAGAAAATAAAAAATGACACCAATTGTGAAATTGAAGGAGTAATATTTTAATTGAATATATGAAAATCAGGATTTTGGAGTCAAGTATTATTATGGATTCTATTTAAACTTATATCTGATTGTTATTTTCTTAATGAATTATCGTAATCGTAATTCGTAACTTGAATTCAATTTCAAGGTACGAAATAAAAGTCGATAATAATTTGCGGTAAACCCAATCTAATTTATTAATTTATTTGGTGGGTATTTATTCATTTGGAATGAAACTAGACCTTAGCTGTTGCTATTGAGAAAGTTGGAATTTCAGTCTCAAATCCAATCAGGATCACCTGTCCAATTTAATTATGTATCAAAATGAGAAACCATTGTAATAAATAGCATACCATTCACAGTTGGGGTCTGGTCCAATCTATTGATATTTTTTTATATAATACTCACAATTCACAATTACTAGTACTATCAAATTATTTGACTTGATTTTCATTGAAATGTGAAAAAAAACAATGAGTAAAGTAACTATGAATTCAAAATTAATTTTCAAATATGAGGCTAGTAAAAAACGCTAGTCAAAGGGTAATAGGTGGGGCCCAACCTGCACCATTATCTATCCGTATGCCGATGCTGCTGTTCTGCTCGTTGAGCTCCCAATTAGCATCAGTCTCCATGGGGAAATGGAGCCCTAGCAATCTTAAAAAGTAAAAACTGGATTTAATGATTCTCATTGACGTCCGCCACGGCAAGATTCCTCCGCCCCCTTTTTGGCGGGCATAATCACGCATTTAATTACACTTTGCACTTCCCGCTACCAGTTTCCTTTTTCCCTCTGGCTCTGACGCTGCTCCCAATTCTTTTGTTTTTTACTCTATTTTTTCAGGTATCGGAGATTCTTGAAAATCAATTCGTTAATTAAGGCTTAACCAATGCTTATTTGCCTCTTGGCATGGTAATTCTGGATATTTAACGGGCTAGGGGAAAAATATGGAAAAATAATAATTTTGAGAAAAAAAAAGTGGGGTAAGAATTTTTTCAATTCGAAGCAATGGAACATAACATAAATAATGGGTCGCGTTTCCCAATTCGTCTTTTTGGAGCGATAAAGTGATTCTTTAGTTGGGGAATTTAAAGTTAAAAGAAAAAGAATGAAAATAGTTAATTAAAATGAGACAAAAGGTGTTACCTTTTCTGGACTTTAATAAGCCTCTCTCACACATGCTGTTTAGAAAGAGAGTGGGTTTTATCACTGTAAAATCACCAAAAAGCTCAAATCTTTTTCCCACATTGTTAGGGTTTTGAAAGGGCAAAGCTTTTTGTTGCAATCGTTTTCTTGGTCTATAATGCATTTACTATGCAGATTTGAAGACCCTTTTTTTTGCTTTTCAACTAAATACCCGGTATATATTTGGTTGTGAGCTAAATTGAAAGCAAAAAGTAAGAATTGTTTTTTCCTGCATTCTTGTGTTTGGATAGTCTTTTTATGCTCTCATTGTTGGAAGGAGGAGCTTGAACATTGAAAGGATAACTTGCGGACTGCATCGTGGATGGCAGTAAAATTGTGATCTCCCCTCTGCTTAGATCTCAGTTCATTAAGCTGCTTGAAGATTTGGCTATGTGTTTGTGGTAGTGGAAAGAAACATTTTGTTGGGCTTCAAAGAGTTGTCAAATTCAGTTGAGTTTGGGGGGTTTTAGGCAAACTTATTTTCACTTGTTTCTTTCTGTAAAACGTAGTACATTTCCCTTAAAATCTCAAATCTTGTGGTATATTTTTGGGTAACAAGATTGCTTGTTGACTTGTGTTTGGAATGAGGGTAGTTAGGCTTCTTGTTGTGGGTCTTTCTTTTCTCTCCTGCTTGGAGAAGCTTCTCTCTCAGGATATTTCTGCACTCCTCGAGTTCAAGAAAGGAATCAAGCATGACCCAACTGGTTTTGTTGTCAACTCATGGAATGATGAATCAATTGACTTCAATGGCTGCCCTTCTTCTTGGAATGGAATCATGTGTAATGGTGGCAATGTTGCTGCAGTTGTTCTTGACAATTTAGGGTTGTCGGCGGAGGTAGATTTAAGTCTATTCTCCAATCTTACAATGCTTGTGAAGCTTTCAATTGCAAACAACTCCATCTCCGGCAAGTTTCCAGACAATCTTGATAACTTCAAGAGCCTTGAGTACTTTGATATCTCTGATAACTTGTTTTCCTCTTCATTGCCATCTGAAATTGGTAAACTTGTTGGTGTAAAAAACTTATCTTTGGCCGGAAACAACTTCTCCGGTCCAATTCCGGACTCAATCTCTGGTCTAGACTCAATCTTGTCTCTTGATTTGAGCCGAAATTCCCTTTCTGGTCCCATACCTTCATCCTTAACTAGGTTGGGAAGTTTGGCCTATCTTAATTTATCATCAAACACCTTCACAAAAGGTATACCTAAGGGGATTGAGCTAATGACCAAACTTGATGTGGTTGACTTGCATGGAAATTTGCTTGATGGCAAACTTGATGCACAATTCTTGCTGCTTACTTCTGCAAGCCATGTTGATCTTAGTGGGAATTTGCTAGTGAATCCTGCTGAGGATCAGTTGAAATTTCTGGGGGATGTTTCTCCGTCTCTAAAGCATTTGAATCTCAGCCACAACCAGATAGTGGGATCACTGTTTGGTGGTGGGCAGGCTTTTGGGAGCTTGAAGGTGTTGGATTTGAGTTACAATCAGCTCTTTGGTGAATTACCTGGCTTCAATTTTGTTTATGATCTCGAAGTCCTCAAACTTGGTAATAACAAATTTTCTGGTTCGGTTCCGAATAATCTTCTGAAAGGAGATTCTTTGGCTCTGACTGAGTTGGACTTGAGTGGGAACAATCTGTCAGGTACAATTATCTATTGAAATTTTGTTTTTCTGATGGAGTTGATGATTTACTTAATGAATTTGTAGTGCTGAAGTTAACTTTGTTAGATGTTTGTAGGACAGCCAATTAGGTTTGATATGTTCAGAAGTTGTCTATTGGTTCCTTTACTTGTTTGTAGTACTTAGTATTCATGCTTGTATATTCTCATAAACTTGCCAAGATTGGAGTAGCTATTACTAAAACCTTATTTTACTTGATAGCTCGTCTTGTATTTATAATTTGTTTAGTAAATTGGTAGAGCTGAATTTAACTGATCGATGTCGGATATTTTCGGATAGGTTGAGCTTGATATCTTCAGAGGATGTTTATTGATTCCTTTTCTTGTTTTTAGTATTATATACATGCTTGTATATACTTATGAACTTGTAGCTATTACTAAAATCTTATTCTACTTGACAGGGCCGATAAGTATGATTACTTCGACGACATTACATACCCTGAACGTCTCCTCTAACCAGCTATCCGGTGAGCTACCGCTGCTAACAGGAAGCTGTGCTGTAATCGACCTTTCAAGAAACCAGTTTCGAGGAAATTTGACTAGGTTGCTTAAATGGGGAAATGTTGAAATCCTTGATCTTAGCCAAAACCAGTTAACAGGATCCATTCCAGAAGTAACTGCTCAATTTCTTCGACTGAATTACCTCAACCTCTCCCACAATTCCTTTAATGGTTCTCTTCCTAAAGCCGTCTCCCAGTTCCCAAAACTCACAGTTCTTGATCTCAGCTTCAACCAGTTTGGTGGGCCTCTTTTGACTTCACTTTTAACATCAGAAACTCTTGAGGAGCTTCATGTACAGAGCAATGCATTCTCCGGAAGCGTTGACTTTTCACCTCTCTCCAACATTTCAAATCTTCTTGTCATTGATCTTTCTGAGAATGAGTTTGATGGGGACTTTCCTGAGGGATTTGGATCATTTATCCGACTCCAAGTGCTCAATATTGGAGGAAACAACTTCTCCGGATCTCTGCCTACTTCAATTGCTAACATTACTACATTGCAATCGATAGATATTTCAAGAAACCATTTCACCGGCCCTCTGCCAGAGACCTTCCCCGATAGTCTTGTAAGCTTCAATGCTTCGAATAATGATCTTTCAGGTGTCGTCCCTGAGAATTTGAGGAAGTTCCCTTCGTCTTCCTTCTATCCGGGAAACTCCAACTTGCAATTCCCTAATCCTCCCTCCGGCTCTAGGCAAGGTCTGGATGGAAATGCAAGTAGGAAACGCTTGAAGACTATTGTTATAGTGGCAATAGTAGTGTCTTGTGTGGCTGTTCTTGCTATCCTGATCCTACTAGCCGTTTTCATCCTTCATAAGCGGAAATCCAAACGACCTCCACCACATGTATCGACCAAAGATGTCAGCCGCCAACCTTCAACCAATCCATCAAGCTACGGTGGAAGAGACCGTGGTAGTGGCTTGGTTGTTTCAGCGGAGGAGATTCTGAAATCAAGAAAAGAATCATCTTCAGAGATAATTGATCCTGAAGAGAAACTTGCAGCAGTAACTGCTGGTTTATCCCCATTGAAAACCACCCACTTCTCGTGGTCACCCGAATCCGGTGATTCTTATACTATGGAGAGCCTATCAAGATTAGACGTCAGATCCCCTGATCGACTGGCGGGAGAGCTGTACTTTCTAGACGACACAGTCTCGTTTACAGCTGAGGAACTTTCGCGGGCTCCAGCAGAAATCCTTGGAAGGAGCAGCCACGGTTCTTCCTATAGAGCGACTCTTGAGAACGGGATGTTCTTGACAGTTAAGTGGTTGAGGGAGGGAGTTGCTAAGCAGAGAAAAGAGTTTGCTAAAGAAGCTAAGAAGTTTTCCAATATCAGACATCCAAATGTGGTAGGGTTGAGAGGGTACTACTGGGGACCTACACAACACGAAAAGCTTATTCTTTCGGACTATATATCACCAGGAGGCCTGGCAAGCTTCCTCTATGGTAATTCCCATACCTCATTCTCTTGCAATTTAGTCTTCTTTTATTTACAATGTCGAGTATATTTGTATAAAAGATATCTCTTTCTGATTCATGTGATTGTATTCGTACATTTACGGAGCCCATTTATGCGCTTTTAACGTCCATCTAGCTTTGTAATCAGCATGATTGATATCAGCCATCATGGTTTAGCTAATCTTAAGGCTGGTGTCAAGCCACTTTCCTTATTCATTTGCTTCTTGTCTTGTCTCCTTTTGCAATGCAGACCGGCCCGGAAGGAAGGGTCCGCCATTAACATGGGTGCAGCGTCTCAAGATAGCGGTAGACATTGCGCGTGGCCTCAACTATCTTCACTTCGACAGAGCCGTCCCTCATGGGAACCTCAAAGCGACAAACATCCTACTCGATGGACCTGACCTAAACGCGCGAGTGGCGGACTACTGCCTGCACCGTCTCATGACTCAATCCGGCACCATAGAGCAGATTCTTGATGCCGGGGTGTTAGGCTACCGGGCCCCCGAGCTTGTTGCATCGAAGAAGCCACTACCGTCGTTCAAATCGGATGTTTATGCCTTCGGAGTCATAATGCTGGAGCTTCTGACCGGAAAATGTGCTGGTGATGTGGTTTCTGGTGCAGACGGAGGTGTTGGGCTGACGGATTGGGTTCGGTTTAAGGTGGCCGAAGGTCAAGGGTCGGAATGCTTCGATGCTGCACTTGCTGCGGAGATGGTCGTCCCTGCAGCTGATAAAGGGTTGAAGGAGGTGCTTGGAATCGCCCTCCGGTGTATCCGTTCGGTGTCGGAGAGGCCGGGGATCAAGACCGTGTATGAAGATCTTTCGTCTATTTAGGTTTTTGGTAGTTTTGGTTTGGTGAAGGAGATCAAGATTTGAAGTGGGAGTGGAATTTCTCATTGCTTCCCTTTTTGTTTGCGTGGGTAGTTTGTAGTAGGGAGTTTAGTGTTGTTTTTCCCAAGCATTGTTGTATATTGGGATGTGTTATTGATGTATACCAGCTTCTTTTCTTGCTCCGACGGCTCGTCGGAAAATTCTCCGTTACTAGTCTGGACGAATGCATTTTGTAAGAGAAAGTAACGATTTTATCCCATATCTTTTACTTATTGACGATTTTAGTCATGTAACTTTTGTAATTTTACCCAATAGTAGTTTAGATGATCTTGAATTTGATAATTTGTGGCGCCCCACACTGATAATGATGTATATTCTGTAACCTAATAAAAGACGAACAAAGAATTGATTGCAAGTTGTTCTTGATTAAGTAGGCTTATTATATGGCACATTGGCATCAACCTTTTCATAAATTTCTCTGCAATAATTCAGTAGGATGACTACAAATCTTTAGAAGATGAAAAGAGTCTTCCACTCTTCCTTGTATATAACTAGTTGCAGGATTACGATAAAGAATCAATTTTTAAACAATGAAATATTTAAATATTGGATTATGAAAATCTTAGAAAATAGACCCACCAAGCTTAAGAGGCTCGCCGTGTAAAACCACACCACCTTAGCAGTTAGCCGAAAAGTCCCCTTTTCTCTCTCTCTCTCTCTCTCTCTCTCTCTCTCTCTCTCTCTCTCTACTCGCAATCGCTAGCGTAATGGCTGTTTATAGATTGAGATTGCTGTTGTCTCTTAACAGAGGCAGCCTTGGGATGTCGCCTTCTCCATTTTCGCGCAGTTGCAAATTTTGCTCATCATCTGGGCCCTCCCAAATTGAAGTAAATTTTGTATTTTTGTGTTTGAATTTTCCTTGATTTTCTGTATGTGTTCTAGTATGTCTTGCAAAGTTGCGTATTTGATCTTTCTATTTGTGGGTTTTGCTTGTATCTTGTTATGCGCTTCTGTTGGCGTTGGCTTTGATTCTTATGATTTTTCCCTTAAGGTCTTGGCCAAGGTATAAAGTTTGAATTTGCAGAGAATGAAAACATGGTCAATTTGTGAGTTTTGTTCCATTATTTCCTCACACAGTCTCCCTTCTCTAACTGAAGTTTTTGCTTTTCCTAAAACTGATGTAATTCTTAAACTGCTGAGTTGCATATTTTCACTTAAAATTGTGTTTATACTATGATTAAATATATAGATAGATTATTTTCTTCCTTTTGAGCTGATTTGTATGATGTATTACAGAGAGTTGGATTCATAGGACTTGGAAACATGGGATCAAGGATGGCCGATAACTTGATTAAAGCTGGATACAATGTTGTGGTTCATGATATGTAATGCTATTCAACTTTAATATGTTTATACATATGATTTTAAGGATGTTATAATGGTTTATAGTGTATTAAATGTTAGCATTTCTTGTCTTGAGCTCGGTGTCATGAATTTAGTAGTGGTGTTTTTTGGCACAGAAATCATGAGGCCATGGAAGCATTCTCCAAGAAGGGCATTCTTACGAAGAAATCGCCTATTGAAGTTGCTGAAGAAAGTGATGCTTTAATTACCATGCTGCCATCTTCAGCCCATGTAAGCTTTTAATGTAATTGGATATGTTTTACCTGTGCTGCTTAACTTAAGAATAGTGAGTTTTATGTTCAACAAATTAGTTTAGTTTTTCTAATTAAGAGGGACATCTTTCATTGGAACCTTGGTATCTGCTTGCGACTTATTCGAATTCATTCTGAAGTTAGTAGGAAATAATGACATCACAGATATTTTGGCCTTCATTTGGTATTACTGTAGAAATAGGTGTCGTAATGACAGAAAAATAAGTTGCGTGTAATGGTTGTTTATGGTCTCTTTGCAGATGTATGTTATACGGCTATTTTAGTCGTACATTTGGCTTGTATTTAAAAATTTACTTGCAACCTGCGTACATCCTCTGTAGTTGGTTAGTTTTGAGGTTTATTCGATTGAACTAAACTACAAATATGTCTTGTTTCTTATATGCAGGTGATGGAAGTTTACACGGGACAGAAAGGTATCCTTAATCACGGGGATCAACTTAGGACATGGTTGTTCATCGATTCCTCTACAATTGATCCACAAACATCCAGAAAGCTTTCTACTATCATTTCTACATCTAATTTAAAAGGGAAGAAAGGTAGAATATTATGATTACCTACTGTGCAAATGCTTATTACTTGGTAGCAATATATGCATGTCAACAAACTTATACGACTAGTTTCCCATGTCTGGATTTTTGCTGTCTTTTGTGAATCAATTCTTGGATTACGGTTTGATTTAACGAGCAATGGGCTATTTAGGTGGTGGCGACACCCCTGCTATGTTGGATGCTCCTGTATCTGGAGGTATTCTATCGGCTGAAAATGGAACTCTTACTTTTCATGGTACTATACAGAAACACCACAGTTTTCCCAAATACGTTTTTGAAATATTGAATTAATAGCATCTAACCTTTATTTTTGCCATTTTCTCTTTTTACTAGGTTGGTGGTTCTGAGGAAGCTTATAGGTCTGGTAGGCCTATGTTTCAGTCAATGGGCAAAAACATCATATACTGTGGTGGTCCGGGAAACGGTTCGGTAAGTTGTTGTTTGAAGCTCAATATGATTTCCAGTTAAAGCTTAGGGAGTTGGATCAGTCACTCTTTCAACTTTTACTAACTAATAACATTTTTCAACCTCAGAAACAAACTTAACCTCTTAATAAGTTGTTGCCACGAAGATAACAAGGAATAAGAAGCATAGTTATTCCTCGTAAGTTAAATACCGAATGGATATTCATCGCCGTAATCGTTCGATAGAACACAAAGCTATCCAAAAGATACAATTCTGACTTCAGAAGGGCAAATGTTGCCTATAAATATTTTCTTGCAGAAGAAAAATCTTGTGCTATATAAGCATTAGAGACAATCTGATTGGTTAATTGTTCAGTCTTTTGAAGACTTTGTATTTATCTAGGCAGCAAAGATTTGCAACAATTTGGCTATGGCTGTGAGTATGCTTGGGGTTTCAGAAGCATTTGCACTCGGTCAGTCGTTGGGCATCGGAGCAACTACTTTGACCCAGATATTTAATTCTTCAAGTGCTCGATGTTGGAGTAGGTAATTCACGTCTTCTCCTTTTCCTTTTTTGTACACGAAAGGACTGCTGAAAATCATCTCTATAGGATTCCTTTGCCAATAGATTTGAACCTTGACATTCCATACTGAATGAGACGATTCTCCCTTTTTGGCAGCGATACTTACAATCCCGTGCCAGGAGTGATGGACGGGGTTCCAGCTTCTAGGAACTACCAAGGAGGGTTTGCCACCAAACTCATGGTATGTTAGATTTCATGCTTTTAAGAAAACAATCTGCCTCATAATATAACTTCCCATCCATCCAAATGTTAATAATCGAACATCTTATTCTTCTCAAGAAAACCCAAAACTGAAAGGAAACAAACACTTACTTCTTATGCTTATTCTGATCAGAAATGAATTTGGATATAATACATAAATATCCATGCATATTTTGGAATTTGGGGTAAAACGCTCAGCCATGGAAGCAGTATATTTTTCATTTTTGGTGCAGGCTAAAGACCTAAACCTTGCAGCCACATCAGCTGAAGAAGTCGGAGCGAGAAGCCCGTTGACATCTTTAGCACAACAGATGTTAGTTAATTCTGTTCTGCATTTAGCTCCAACCATTTATGTATAACTTAACCTCTCAATTTTGCTGTGTAGATTCACAGGGCTTTGTGAAGGAGGTTGTGGAACCAAGGATTTCTCTTGTGTTTTTCGCCATTATTTCCATGGCAAGGATGAGGTGTGAAGATAGACTCAATGTAAGCTTACCCTCTTTTCTTCTTCTCTTTTGCATAATGCATATTTTTTTTAAGAGGGAAACTCGTAGCCGCTATAACATTATGACTATTTCTAGTTTTAGAAATTATGTAAACTAATGCAGCGTTTTATCACTGAAGTCAAAGGTTATCCTTCTCTTCTTAGCATCTTTAAAATTTTGATTTCTTTCTTTCCTCGTTGTAGTTTAGAATCATATATGCGCTTTTGGTGCCGTCCACTTTTTTTTTTTTTTTTTTTTCGTTACGACGGTAATACACAATCGCTATTAAGCATTGCATGATAATTTCGATCTAAATTCATTGATGGGATCCCAAATAATCTTAATTCCGTCTAAATTCGTTGGTGGGAGGACCTTTGATCACAAGTAGGGTGGATCCGGATAAAGAATGAGACGAAGAAGTTTAGAGTTTGGAGTGCAATGCATTGATAAAAACCTATTTATCTTATTTAATGAGAAAGTCCCTTCGGCGGCATCCTATAAAATTGGAATTTTATATGATGGGGTCGGTCTATGGATTTTCCTTTCTTTTCTTTAGCCGCATTTTGCTCAAAGGGTTGAAGGGAGATGGAGTAAATTAACATGACCCTTGCGCAAGAATGACACTTTATGAATGGAGAAATATTACGTTTATGTCGTTATTAGTGGTTCAAACTTTTATGGTATGTAAATTAAGATAATTATTTTGTGAAAATGAAAAAGTAATACGAGCTGTTTATAATGATAAATTGGTCTAAACAGTAAAAAAAAAAAATTGAATTTTAGTTAAATTGGTCCCCAATTCAGTTTTCTTAACTGAATTGGCTGCAAAAAATTATAAATTGACGAAATTGATATTCTATTAATTCTTTTGTTAGCGAACGATTATTGAATAATACTTATAAAAAATTATTATGTATTATAAGAGTTTTGAAATATTTTTTTTGACAACCAATTCTGCCAACATTATTTGAATAATTTATTTTGAATTACTTAGGATAAAAATAGACTTTTTAAAAAATGAGGCCAACAATTTTTTTTAAATGATAATTTTTAAATTTTTATTTGGAAACATACCTGAATCTAATAGGTCAACTAATTAAAAAAAATCAAATTTAATTAGAAAAATATCAAAAAAGTGTTTTATGAAATTAGTTTTTAAATTTTATAATTTAGCCAAATTTGATAGGTAAAAAATATTTCGGAAAAAAACCTTTATAATATTTTAATAATTTTTTCTTAATATTGTTGACTAACCATATACTAACAAGAAAATATAAAGGACTAAATCAATTTGATTAAGAAAATAAAAGTAAAGATCAATTTATTCAAAACTCAATTTTTAGGGACTATTTAAACCAATTTTTAATCTAAAATTTACCCACTTAATTGCAGTCTCTTCTCAAAAGAGCGGGTGAAAAATTTAAAAATCAATAACAAAAAGAAATTACGTAAAAAACAAAGAAAATAAAAAGACGCGGCTTTTACCAACGGAAACTTATATTAACGGCTAGTCCTAAACTTTTCATCACTGATCATGATCACCCTACTATTTCAATTTCTTCTCTTTCTAGCTTCACAATTTTTCCAATCGCACATATTTTTCCTACACTGTTAATCTTGGGTTATGTAATTCACCGGAGAAAGTTCGTCGCTGAATTCCGGTCACGTTTAAAGAAACTTTTTTTTGTTGATTAGTGTTATCTTTCAGTTCGAATTGCAGGAATTTCAAGGAAAAATAAAGAAAAGGGATTCAAGATTTGATCAATTAAGCGGCGATGTCGAGTGGCAGTTGCGTCGATCGTCAGAACAGCGATCACTGTTCTAATCCGAGAGGCTTCTTGACGCCGCCGCCGACATGGAAGACGAATCGGAAGTCGCCGGTGATGCCGAGGACGGAGATGAAGGCGAAACCCTCGCCGCAACAGAAAGGCGATATGTTTCATATCATTCACAAGATCCCTTCTGGCAACTCGCCTTACGTGAAGGCGAAACATGTTCAGGTGATTTTCTGTTGATTTCTTCGCGGGTTTTCCATTTTCTTGAATTTGTGATTTTTTCATCGTCGTCCCTTTCGAGGGTTTCAGCTGAATTTGATATTTTTGTTTCTGAATATTTTTTGTTAAGACTGTAGAGGGTTTCTGGATTGTTTATAGGATTTGAATTGCCAGATTCTTTGTTTTTATTTCTGGGTTGGAATGATGGTATTTTAATTTCGGATTATGATGATTTACAATGTAATAAGGTTGAAAATATGGATTTGAATTTTGATGGAATCTTGGAATTATGATGATTTAGTGTTAATCTGCTGATATTTCCGGAATGGTTGCTGCCTTGTTGGATTTTAATTTTTAGTGGAATTTTGGTGTAGAAATTATGATGATATAGTTTGTGGAATGCTTACTGCATTATGGCCTTTCAGTTTTAGTGGAAATTGCTCTGGAAATTAGGATGATGATATAGGGTTGTTGAATCAGTGTTACTCTGCTGTTATTTTACTGCACTCTGCAATTGCAGCTGGTAGAAAAGGATCTAAGCAGGGCGATTTTCCTGTTCTGGGCTGCGATAAATGCTGGTGATCGAGTTGATAGTGCGTTAAAAGACATGGCTGTTGTTATGAAACAAGTAAACAGATCAGATGAGGCTATTGAGGCCATTAAGTCCTTCCGCCATCTCTCTCCCCCCGAATCTCAGGAATCCCTCGACAATATATTAGTCGAACTGTATAAGGTTAACATCAGCTTACACTATCTTGATACTCAAATGAGTATTGTGATTGATCAAGTTTCATGCTAATGCAGCAATCTGGAAGGATAGAGGAAGAGATTGAATTGCTTCAACATAAACTCAAGCTAGTTGAACAAGGGATGGCCTTTTGTGGGAGGAAAACAAAGATAGCAAGATCTCAAGGAAAGAAGATTCAGATTACAGTCCAGAATGAGTATTCAAGGTTTTGCTTCTTTATCCCTTGTTTCAATCTCGAACAGGCTTGTATTGTTTATCATCTCTTTTTTCATAACATAACTGCAGGTTGTTGGGAAACTTAGCTTGGGCTTACATGCAGCACCAAGATTATAAGTCTGCTGAAGAGCACTACAGGTATGTTAGTGTAATGTTACGGAATTTAGTTTCGTATTTCCAGAATATTGGTCTGTGAAATAACGGAGGGTCGTTTGCTACACGTCTCTGCAGAAAAGCACTGTCTTTTGAAGCTGATAAGAATAAGCAGTGCAACTTGGCTGTCTGCTTGATGCACATGAACAAGTTGACTGAAGCCAAGTTTCTGCTGGAAGGCATACCATCTGGCAATGGTGATGTGGAAGAATCGTATGCTAAGTCGTACGAGCGTGCCTCTCAAGTACTGGCCGAGTATACAAAACAGAGTAGAAGTAAGCCATTTGGTGGGCAGTGGAATAGTAGGATCATTCCTCAGCCATCTCCATTACCTTCAGCTGCCAACAGTGGACCATTTACTGACTTCCCGTATGAGAAAAGGGGCGATTTTGATTGGAGAAGGAATCGTTATGGGCGTCAGAATAAAGCTAAGCCATTTGGTGGGCGTGGGCAGTGGAATAGTAATGAGAATTGGAGAAGGAATCAGTACGAGCCTATAAGCTGGGATGGAGTTTGTCCTTCCTATGCAGATTCTGAAAAAGTTCCAGTCACTCAGCCGAGGAGATGTCCGCGTTCTGGAGATGAAAACAAGCATGGTTTGGCAGAAAGTGGTGAAGGAAGAAGTTACTGCAGGAAATTGTATTTTGAGTCCTGTTCTGATCATTCAGTTACAAGCCAGAATGTTAACTGCTCTGCTTTCAATGCACCTGATGAGTTGCCAAAGATGATTCCCCATTTTCTGGACAAGACAAGGAATTCATGTAATAATGATTGTGAGAGGATTCCGACGCATGGGCATAAATTGAGTTGGGCAGATATGGTTGAGGAAGAAGAACAAGAGGAGTTTGGAGGCTGGAAAAGTGACAAGTTCTCTGATGAGAATGTGAACTCTTCTAACATAATCCCGGACAGTCCCAAGTTGCATGATGTAGCTGAAATAGTAAGTGAGGAGATGGGATCAATAGATCTTGGAGGCGGATATCTGACCCAGCCGGAGCTATCAAAGAAGCAACCGTTGAGGCGTTCCTTGTGTTTTGATCACAATCACACACCATTGACAACAAAAGCTCTGGAGTTTGAAGGTGATGATTTGGGTTTTAGTAAACCTAAAAATCGGAGGAGGCTGCAGGTTTTCGAGGACATAACACGCTTTCATCAAACTCCTACAGCTTGACACATCATTTTACTCTTCAATTTCTGTTATATAGTCATGTTTGTTGATAAATAGTAAGATCAAATGTTTATGTTCAAATGAATAAAGTTTTGTGAATCCTTTTATTCTGAGCTGGTTTCGACTGAACCTTTATTATCTTAATGATCAGCAACTCCTCTTCCTTGAGTTTTTTGTGCAGTCTGGGCAAAGATTCATTTCCAAAATCAACATCCCATATGAGCATGTGAAGAAGCAATCATTTATTTATCGTGTTAGGAACTCATTCGTCGAAATAAAGCATACAGATATTATAGATCTCGAATTACAATGGCTCAGACACCCTGAATATAGGGTTCACACACACCACTATAACACCCAACAACACAGTCGGCCAAACGAGCCCGGTGGCTAGCCTATACAAGTTACTACACACACACTCGATTTCACAGAGAGAAGGAAGAGAAGAACAGTGTAGAACATCTCGGCTTCGCACGCTCAAGCTCGAGTCAAGAAGACGAGTTGCAACGCTATTTATGCATAGGGCAACAACGCCAACTGGGCCATGGACATGGGCTGGGCCGCACAAAGGGCAAGCAGGCCGCACAGGTAATTGGGCTAGGCCTATAATATTTCAACAATCTCCACCTTAGGCTCAGCAGTGGTGTGCCTTGGATAGACCAAGAAAGATACCCATAGAAACAAGTGTCATCATCGCCAAAGGAACAGTCTCACATACCTCAACTCCACAGAGACCTGCAAACAAAAAACAAGAAAAACAGGAGCACACAAGCAAACCAAGAACAAAGGAAACAGGAGGAAAAAACAAAACATAAAACATCAAAAAAAAATTTAGTCACAAACACACAGATTAACCAAGGTTAAGATTCAGAATCTTCAGACATGCATTCAGTTTTTCCACACTCAGGCATTTAGTTCCCATGTCAGCAGGGTTCAAATCTATGTGAATCTTTTCCAACTTAACAATGCCCTTATCAACTATATCCCTAATGAAATGGAACCTAACATCAATATGTTTTGTTCTATCATGAAAAACATGATTTTTACAAAGTTGAATGGCAGATTGACTATCTGAAAACAGGGTTAAATCTTGACACAAATAACCAATTTCAGACAACAGGCCTTTAAGTCAGATAGCTTCTTTTAATGCTTCAGTTGCAGCCACATATTCTGACTCAGTAGTAGATAAGACAACAATAGATTGAAGTTGTGACTTCCAACTAATGCAAGAACCACATAAGGTAAACACAAAAGAAGTGGTTGATTTCCTATTATCCCTATCATTTGCATAGTTAGAATCCAAATAACCAACAAGTTTAGTACCAGCAGCACACTTAGAAAACCTTAAACCAACATACATAGTAGCTTTCAAGTATCTAAGAAGCCATTTAAGCGCATTCCAATGATCCATACCAGGATTAGACATGTACCTACTTAAGCAGCTTACAACATAGACAATATCAGGCCTAGTGCTGATCATCAAGTACATAACAGAACCAATGGCAATAGAATAAGACACCTTTTTCATAGCATTAATGTCAGAAACAGATTTAGGAGATTGGTCCTTACAGAGAACAAAATGAGAGGCAAGTGGTACATTCACAGACTTGGCAGTAGACATGGAGAATTTACTTAAAATATTTTCAACATATGAAATCTGATTTAACACAAGTGTAAAATTCTTCCTATCTCTTTCTATGTTCATACCCAAAATCCTCTTAGCATCCCCTAAATCTTTCATTTCAAAATTATCACAAAGACAATTTTGAACATGCTTGATAGTTTTCAGACAAGGACCAGAGATGATCATATCATCAACATATAGAAGCAAGTAGACATGAACAGAAGAAGACTCCTTAAAGTAAAGGCAGTGATCAAAAACACTTCTTTTAAAGTTAAGAGATTGCATACATTGATCAAACTTGATGTTCCACTGTCTAGGGGATTGTTTCAGTCCATATAAAGCCTTTTTAAGAAGGTACACATGGTTCTCCTTACCTGGAGCAACAAATCCCTCAGGCTGCTTCATATAAATAGTCTTGTCTAAATCACCATGCAACAAAGCAGTTGTTACATCCATTTGCTTTCATTCCCAGTTAACATGAGCAACAAGAGCAAACATGATTCTCACAGTGGTAAATTTTACAACAGGAGCAAAGATTTCAGTATAATCTACCCCCTCCTTTTGAGTAAAACCTTTTGTTACAAGTCTAGCCTTAAACCTAACAGACTTAACTTATTGTTTTACCTTAAATAACCACTTACAGTCCACAACAGAACAGTTATCAGGTTTAGGTACAAGAGTCCAGGTTTGATTAGCATGCAGAGAATTCATCTCAGACTTCATAACATTTAACCACTTATCAGCATTCACAGATTTAATAGCATCAAAATATGATGTAGGTTCAGAATCCAAAGAATCATAAACACTGAAAGCATACATTGACATCACATAGTCATCAAACTTTGGTGGAGTTCTAGTGTTCCTCTTAGATCTATCCCTAGTAAGTTCATAATCAGATAGGGAGGGATCACTGCCAGACACATTATCACCATTTAGTATATCAATATTCACATCAGGTTCATGATCAGGATCAATATCAGAATCATTGTCATGTTCAGAAACAGTTTTAGAGTCAGACTCAGGCACATTGACAGACTCAGAATTCACAAAATCAGACATAGATTGAGCATGAGGCTCCACCTCAAACTTATCACCAGAAACAGAATCATCCACAGGAGAAACAGAGGAAGGCAGACAAGGGAAATCGAATTCATTAAAAATCACATCTCTACTGACAATGATTTTAAAACTAGGTTGACTTCTATCGCACAGTCTATATCCTTTAACCCCCTCATGATATCCAAGAAATACACATTTCTTACCTCTAGGATCAAATTTATCACCTTTTTGGTGCACAAAGGCAGCACAACCAAACACACGAAGATTTGACAAGTCAATAGGCTTACCAGAAAAAAATAGACTTAGGACACTTACCATTTAGATGTGTAGAAGACAGTCTGTTAATTAAATAAGTTGCAGCAAGGGCAGTAATGCCCCAGAAAGTCTTAGAAAGACCTGCAGACCCAAGCACGCATATGACCTTATCTAAAATGGTCATATTCATCCTCTCAGCAACTCCATTTTGATGAGGAGTATAAGGAACAGTCGTATGTCTTTTTATTCCAGATTTTGCACACAAATCATTCAAAGAAGCATTGCAAAATTCAAGCTCATTATCAGTTCTAAGAGCTTTAACCTTTTTACTAGTTTGGTTTTCAACCAACTTCTTCCAAGAAACAAACATCTCATAAACTTCAGATTTATGTTTTAAAAGAAACAACCATGTTTTCCTATAAAAATCATAAATAATAGACAAATAATATTGACATCCACTATGTGTAGGAGTACTAGAGGGACCCCACACATCAACATGAATATACTCAAGAACATCAGAAGAGCCAGAGCACATACCAGAATCAGAAACAAGAAAGGACACTTTGTGTTGTTTACCAGAATTGCAAGTTTCACAGAATGGTACATAAAACAATTTATTCATGGAAGGAAATATAAGGGGGCCGAATATTATACATTCCCAAATATCACATGTATATTTTTTTCGTTTTCACTCCGAAAACCGCATATTTCACCTTACCTAGATACTATATTTGCCCCCTATCCACATGATCGTGTCTACTAACAAACGACATGAATTACTCAATTTGAAATTGTATTACAATTGTTAATTTTATATTACCATCAAGTGTTTACCCTCCAATAGGGCAAGAATCCCATATTAATAAATGTTGTTTGTCCATTATTAGGACTATCATAGTAAGCCAATAACCGGAAGGATTTGGATAATGGCACGAGTTTTAATTCAGTTCTAAATTCGTGCAATGACATTTATCAGATTTACCTTATTTCAAAGCTATTTTAGTCTATATATTTAGGAGAGATAGAGTGATCTCTGGCTTAATTCTCTCTCTCTCTCTCTCTCTCTCTGAGTCCCAAAATGGGGATTGGAGTTTTGGTGGTGGGATATTTTTTGGCTTTCTTGATTTTGAGATGGATACTTAAGAAGGTGAATTACTGGTTGTATGAGGTCAAATTGGGTAACAAAAGATATGAACTGCCACCGGGTGACTTAGGCTTGCCTCTCATTGGTAACATGTGGTCTTTCATCAGAGTTTCATCTTCTGAATAGATGTTATTGTAGTGTTTTTATGCTTCTTTCTTCAAGATATTGAACATGTGAAATAGAATTCTGAACTCCAACTACAACAAAAAAGAACGATCCATTCTGCACAACTATGTACCAAGACAATAATGTTGCAGATTTCATTCATAGTAGAACTAGTACAAGGTTCTCCATGTGACATTCAAGAGCTCGAATTCGATAAAGGGCTCGTTACAGTACAGAAAACGCGACTCGTTGCTTCCTCGTGTAAAAGTAGAGCGACAGCTTGAGCTTAAGCTACATATTCTAAAACTACATGATACATCACAGAAACTGAAAAAGTTGAGGCTGCATCGATACAGAGCTCGATATCTGTAGGCTATTCGGTTACAATGACTGCGATATCATCAACTGGACTCGGAAGCTGCAAGCAAGCAGGGCAAGAATCAAGGAAGAACAAGTAGAACAGAAGCATATATCATCAAAGTTCAGCCAAAAACTAACTCCATCTCTAATTGGAAAACACTAAAGCTTCCGAGATATCGAATATCCAAATCATTTTACATACTCACTCCATCCCATCAGTAAAGTCCTATATTCCTTATTCGGGTGTCCCCTTATAATATCTTAACTACCCAAAAGCCAAATAATATACACCATAAAACAACCACTTTCTTAATCTCCGTGCCATGAAAAAATTGGACGTTACTAACGGGACGGAGGGAGTACTACATTACCAACAAAACTTCACATTTAAAGTATCCAAAAACCACAATCTTTACACTTTCTAAACATAATGCTATGGTATTCCACTTATGCGTAAGTGGTCGATCTAGAGTCGTTCAATCTTCAATCCCCGTTAGGGCCAATTTTAATAATAAGAATATTTTCAAGAAACACCAATTCCAGAAAAGTTCAATGATGCATTTTTCACAAACAAATGGTGTGCATTACTAATACTGAAAACGAGATGTAAAATGAGATAAAAATCCTCCAAAATCAGACGAGAAAATCCAATTCACAACAATGGGACCAATGAAAACGATCACGAAATCAAGAAATCAAGAAACCCAATCCAATCCAATCAAGAAAACACGAAACCCACATTCAAGAAGAAAGATTGTATAATTTGTACCTCAACAAGCGGCCTCAGAGTTACAGCCTTATCCTTGCAAGAACGAACAGTCAAGAACTGATCGAGATCAAGCTCCTTATTAATAATCCCCACCGTAAAGTAGATACTATCGCCCGGCGGCAAGTCAACCTTAATCTCGTCGACGTCGAACCAGAAGAAGTAGAATCTCTGGACCTGAATCCCCTCCAAGTTGGTGATGGAGCCGATACTCAGCTTCCCGGTGATCTTCTCGTCGTAGTAGACCAAGTAATCGAACTGTATGTAGCAGGGCTTCGCCAAATAGACCTCGAAATCGCCGTCGTCAGAAAGGGTGTAGTTCACGACGGAGTCCGGCAAGAGGCCGCTCGGGAGGCTGAACTTCGGGAGGATTTCGTAGACAGTCGGAGTCGGAGGCGGAGATGGTGGGTCGGTGGGCGATGAAGTGCAGAGGTTTAGGAGAGAGAAGAGGAGGAGAGGGAGGAACTTCGTTTTGGAAGCCATGGATTTTCTTGATCTTTGTAGAATGAGAAAAAAATGGTTCTTTTCTGTAAACGTAACTCCTATATATACTTGCGTAATTCAATTCTTTTAAATATGTTTTATTTTTTTTAATGCATAGTTTATATTTTAATTTCGATTAAACTTTGATGAGTAATAATTTTAGGATCGAAAATATATTTGTCTAATGAACTTATTATTTTATTAAATATTATTTTAATGTATTGACCCAAGTTAAGATTGAAAGAAATTATTATCTAAGTCAAATTATTACTAGGTTTAACTGTATTTCTTAATGTAAAAAAAAAAAGTCATTGAACATCTAACTTGTTTGAACTTTCATATTGTCGAATTCCACGGTCTCATCGACTATTAATTCCAATTCGTTACAATACTATTTTTTATTTTTTTATATGCTATTAATTCGACTTGGTTGAAGGTTACGATTTGACGAATAATTCGAATTCTTTACTAATCTACATTAAAAAAACGTGCAATTATCTTGAAATAAATAGGCATGTAGAAACACTCTTGTGCCATTTGAATTAGACGTGAAGAAGTTTCGTGGAAATTTCTGACCATTTTCTTGTCGTTAACAAATAGACAAAAAAAAAAAAAAAAAAGAGAATACGGCCTTTCCATGCACCCGTGAGAATCAAATTCCGTATAATTTGAATTTTCGAAAACTACATTCCATTTTGCAGGTAAATAGATAAAATTTGACGGGTATTATAGCATTTTCTCGCATTGATGCAGCTTCGCCAACACACACACATAGATAAATGCTCGTAATACACGATTCTGTTCCGGTCAATCCATTGACGGATTTAGGGGATGTGGGTAGGGATGGCAATGGACCGGATTTGGACCGGATCCTCCTCTGGTCCAGATCCAAATCCGGGATTTTTTACTTTGGTCCAAATTCGGTCCAGATTCATTGGATCTCAAAAAATGAGATTCAGACTCAGATCCATTGGATCCACAGGGTCTCGGGTCTAGATCCGGATCCATAAATTTTTTTAGTTAAAATTAAAAAATTCTAAATCAATTAAAATTTAACTAATTTAATTAGTTCTATGATAACACGATAATCTTTAAGAGCATTACTATCATTAAAAAAAATCAAACTACTCATGATATTATAAAAATATTACAATCATCTATAAAACTATGATCTTCTCTCTAAAAAAAACTTCCAAATTCGTGGACAGTGGGTACTCAATCTCCTCCCTCTTTTCTATTTATTAGATTACTAGTTAAGTATTTCAAGCTCAACAAATAATGTAACGTGATATTTTAAGTAGAATAATATAAATATAATATTTTAGATATGATAATAAAATAATATTTTAGTTATAAAAATGGCGGATCTGGACCGGATCCGGATCTCAGATCGTAAAGTACAGATCCAGATCCGTAATTTCTAAAATCAGTCCAGATCCGATCCAAATTCAATGGATCCAATTTTTTAAGATCCAGATCCATAAAATCTGGACCGGGTCCAAGATCCATTGCCATCTCTAGATGTGGGGCAACCCGTCAACCCCAAAATTACGAATCTCTATATACAATTTAAGTACAAAAGACATTTTTAATTTGTTTTTGAGGGTGAAACCATTTTCAATTAGTTATTCGAAATTGTTTGGACCTATCGATACGAAAATTTCCTGTGTCAATTTTATACTAAGTGGGCCGATGCAGCCCAATTTTGAACCATGGATTTTTTTCGATCAAATTCAAAGAAATAATACTAATAAAATCAATATTACGAACATACATGATAAGAGAAATTAAGAAACAAGCAAACACTTTTTCCTTTTTCTTTTCCTTGTTTATTTCATCAACTAAGATGAAAATACATGTGGAAATTCAAAGCTTGTGAACCGCCAGTATTGTGAGCAAGACTCCCAACCAATAACTCTTATTTTTTCACCATCACTCTTAGTGGTTGTTGCTGCCGTCGTTGTTATTTTCCCGTTCGACGAATGTTCTTTTCGAATTATTAAAATAAAAAAAATGAAAAAATATATAATTAAGAAACCAAAAACTATACTATACTTTATAATTTCATTTTCTTACCATCAGCAGGTGCGGTAGCATTACTCTTCTTCCCAACATTAGCAAAATCCTCAAACACCTTAGCATCCGGTGAATTCGCAGGGAGATGCAGCAAAGCTAATACGTTACACGAACAAATTATTATCAGGTGTATTTTAATTTTTAAAAACGATAAGCTTCAATTTGAAATAGAGAGTCTCGTGGGACTTACTGGGGCAATCGGAAATATTGGCGGGAGAATGACATTGTGAGGGTAGGCTAAGAGCAAGAGTGGCATTGATCTTGAGGCCAAGGCTAGGGTCATTTCTGTCTTTCACCAACAAACAAATGCATTCCGGGCTCTTCTGCAAGACTTGTTTGAGGCCAGTGCAACAATCAATTGGTGGAGATTTTGATTCACCACTCACATAGGGTAGGCATCATTTGCACACTTCTCCTTATCCTTGTCTACATCACTTGTTGCAAGAATTCCCATCAAGAAGATCACTACCACCCTTAGCAACACATTCTTCATCTTGAGAGAGAGAGGAGAGGTTCAACTTTCAAGAGGGTGCCTGGTTGTGTTGTGAGGAGTGGGAGTGAGAAGAGTAATTATTAAGAGAGAGGTTGGGTGGTGGGAGGTGGAAAAATAAAGTGGAAATGTGCTCTGTTAGCCAAAATGAAAAAAAAAGAACATATGTAGCCATCCTAAAAATAAAAACACAAATCTAGCCATTTTGTCTTCTTTGTGGGTCTTTGGCCGATGGAGGGCCGATGAGGGCCGATTAACATTCCGAGGGGCCGATTGCAGCCGATTATATATAGAGAAAGGGCCGATCGTGATCGGCCGACCTATCGGCCCCAGTCGGCCGAAAACAAGAAAAATGTCTATAATTGAAGGGCCGATTTTGATCGGCCCCTATTGAGACGTGACATCGGCCCTCGGAAAATAATAAACTTAATTTACAAACATTTATTTTTAATAATTAAGTAAAAAAAATAAATATATGGCCGATCTATCGGCCCTTACTTATTCGGCCGAGATATCGGCCCTGATGCTTAAGTAGCCGTTATGTAACGGCCGAAATTTACTGAGGGCCGAAACCGTTTGTTTTAATTGAGGGCCGATACTCATCGGCCCCCATCGGCCCAACCATCGGCCCCGAGTTTCAATAATGGAGGGCCGATAGATTAAAAACTGTAGACAAACAGTTTTTACAATTTCTCACCACTTCCTCCCTCTCGCCGCCGCTCGTTGCCGCCGCTCGGTCCTGCCGCCGAAATCGACGCCAACGCCGTCGTCGCCGCCATCGAACGATACATCCGCCGCTCTCAATGTCTTCCGGCGAAATTGAGGTTAATAATTTATTGCATGATTTTGTTTGTTTTTCATTCATAGACGAAATTTAGGTTGAAATATGGTTGGGTTGACATTGTAATGTCCATGTATTGATGAAATTGTGGAGAATTTGGAGAGAATTGTAGTGTTTAATTTGTGCAAAATTCTTGAATCGGGGGCCGATTGGAGGGCCGATTTCGGGGCCGATGAAGAATAACTCCATCGGCCCTGACTATGGCGGCTTGAATTCTGCCCTGTCTGGCCGATGAGAATTCGGCACCGACTGGGTTTCGTGGCATATGCTTCGGCCCCCGGCTGGCCGATCGGCCATTCGGCCCCGATCTATAATTGAACGGCCCCGATCGGCCATTCGGCCCCGATCGGCCGATTCGGCCATTCGATTCTATTCGGCCTCTCGAGGAATCGGCCACGGCCGCACTTGGAGCCTTACGCTCGGCCCCGTCTCGGCCGAATGAAATTCGGCCCTTAATGGCCGAAGAACGTGTGCCTCGATGCATCGGCCCCGCGGCCTTCGAGGCTTAGGCTTCGGCCCCGGCTGGGCGAATAAAATTCAGCCCCGAATGGCTGAATAAAAGTAAAATCGGCCCCTACTTCGGCCCGAAGGTATACCTTCGGCCCTAAAACATTAAGGCCGAATAAAAGTAAAATCGGCCCTGTCATCGGCCCTTAATTATTCTGTTTTGGTAATTCATTTGTTTTTCGGTAAATCTTGCAGCCCGCTTATATCCGACTATCGGTTAGACAAAAGAATCCAAAAGTCACGACATATTGGAGAGATGGTCTACCCGAACTAATAAAAAACAGTCTTTCTAGACGGGGGGGGGTACTGACCTAGTTCGTCGATTTATAGACGGACAGTTTGGACATTTGCTCTGTTGGAGGAAGGGCAAGAGTTCGATCATAGCTTTGCATCAGTTGATGTGCTATGAGGTGCAGGCACCGCCCGGGGAGGCCCGTTTTCACATATCCGGACGGGAGATTCGATTTTCACGAAGCAGTATACACTCGTAATCGGGTTATTTTTCGGCGCATCTACCTTCGATAGGACGGCGGCTCGTGCCCCGAAGAGTCCGGAGTGTACATGAGAGTCACAAAAGGGAATCCAGTAACAGGAGGCGAGCTATTAAATTTATGGAAAAATGACAAGCTCGATAACCTCTCTGAAGACGATTATTTGAAGGTGGCCAATGTCTTGGCTCTGATGTGCTTTTTCTTCGCACCTGCCGACACGAAGAAGGTCGAGACCTGGATGTGGGTTCTTGCTGACGATATAGACGCGTGGAACGATTTTCCATGGGGAGCATACACGTACAATGCTCTCTTGCATTACATGAGCTTTGTACCGAAGGAAGTCGAAGCTATAAAATCGAAGTATAATATTTATGGTCCAGTTTGGGCTCTTCAGGTACAAATTTTGGATTTTATAATTCTTTTTTTTATTTTTTATTTTATAGTTGTACTGATCTTTAATCATATTGTCGATCTGGGCATATGAGGCGATACCAGATTTGGCCAGTCTGTGTGTACGCCTTATTAATGACGGTGGTATGCCCCGATGTGTGAAATGGGTATTTGTCACGCCACCAGATACGGAATGGATTACTTTCTTTGCTTCTTAGGTAAGTAACATTTTAAATATTTATGAACTTTTATGAACCGTATTATAACCTATTTTTTAAAATTTTTGAACAAATGGACACACCGCCATTTGAGACTCTTACGCCCACTCCTGAGGAGCAGCTATCCGAATACTGGAGACGGGTGATTGGAGAGAACCCTATCGGTGTGGAGTTTCCTAGACCGACCACCGTACATCGGAGACGGGTGATTGGAGAGAATCCTATTCATGAAGAGGGCAGTGTACCGGATCCTCCGCCGGTAGCACAGAAGAAAAAATCGAAGAAGAAACGTGCATCGGCGGAGGGTCAGTCATCTGGGCCTCGGAGAGATGAAGATTGGAGTTTGCCCACTTATGAAGGAATGATCCGATCGATAGATGAACGGTTTCAGCAGCGCGAGACTGAGTTATTAGAAAAAGTGGATCAGCGCTGGAAGGAGAATGAGGAAAAGTTCTTCAAAAAAGTGGGGAAATTGATAAAAAGTATCTTCGGGGGGGGCAAGGGCAAGGACAAGAGTAAACGCATACGATCCAGGTTCTTCGTGGGATGTCGAGGAAATTAGTAATGAATTGGATGAGGAGACATCTCGCACCATCGGAGCCACCACGGGGGAGGATGGTTAATGTACATGAGTGGCCCAATTTGGAATGAAGTAGGCGAACAACCACGAGAGAGATGTGGAAGATACGACAAGTGGCGATGCAAATCCGTGGGATGTGGCCGCTCGAATGGGTAATCGTCGCGTTGATATGGGGCGGCATAGCATGTACGAGGACCGAAATGTTTGGGTCCCAAGACGTTGGGAGCCACTCCCTTATACGGCTCCTACGGTCCCCACCGCTTGTACGGTGTTTCGTTCTATTCAAATTAAGTCGGTCGTTTTATATTTTTTATTTCATTTGACCATGATTTTTTGTCCAAAATGCAGCAACATCGGTCGGTCGTGGATGACTTATTTGATACGCAGCATGTACAACGGGTGTATCATAGCCAACCGTCGGAGCGGCACAATTGTACAAAGCGGTGAGGTACAAACATTTTTTTGAGTTATATAATTTAGGATTTTTTTAATACAATGTTATTTGCGGCCCATCATACCGGAGCGTCTCCCAAATCCGAGTGGAGCTCCACGAATGTTTGATCCGGCAGACGACCGAGGAGAGATTTTGAGAAGTTCATGGGAATGAAAATTTCGACCAATGTCACTGTTTCCCAAAGCATAACCTCTCCCACGGCTTTTTCAAGAACTTATTGGATCCTAAGTATGACATACGGGTCACGCAATGATCGATTTGTACATATGCTCTCTCCCGAGAGGCTTCATTTCAAAGAACGTGACGTGTTGTGTACACCCGATTCACGCTATACCGTCATAGCGACTACGTCAGTTTTTGTAAGTATATATTTATTTTATATTTTAAATATAAAATATGTTTATTTTTAATTGTCCTGCTAATGTGTATATATTTTTTACAGACGTCCTTACATTCAGCTTGGACGTCCAATATAGTTGAGCCCGATAACGACTTCCATGAACGTTATGAGGTCAATTATTGTGATTGGATCCCAAATCAGGGTTTAATGGATGCCGTTTTTGGAGCGGATACGGCATTTGGTGATGATAGGATTCCGTGGTTTGATGCCAAATTCGTAAGTTTTACAATTTTTTCAATTTTGTTTTTTCTAAGCTGTAATTATTATTAATATTTACTAATTTGTTTTATTTAATAGGTTATATTCCGGTGTTGGCCGCCCGGTCATTGGATGGCTGTCAGATTGTGTATCGAGTCATGGAAGTTGGAGTTGTATGACTCACTTAACTGCCGTGGAGACAAGGATATATATGAGTACCGAAAAGAAGTTTTGCGGCCACTCCGCAAACTGATCGGTCGATTGCTAGATGTACGTATTTTAATATTTTTAATATTTTTTTGGGGCTACTAATTATTTTTAATCGATCTTTGGTAGGCTACTAATTACTGGACAATGAACAAGTACCATCTGACGCATCCGGGCATTCGGACTCCTGAGTTGGTATTGATGCCGCAAAAGGAGCAGTTCAAGCAAGAGGATTCGCATAGTTGTGGTCCATATACATGTATGGCAATTGAACGGCTCAAAACTGGATACCCTACTCCGAAATGGGGTAATTTGAAATCAAACGTCAGAGTTTATCGGGAGTGGATGGCTTGGAAATGTTTCGAGCAGTGCCATTACGGAGATTTTGGATCTAGCTCTCCCAATGAGTAGTGTATTCAGTGACATTTTGAAACATTTTGTAAATTTAATTTTATAACATTTTGTAACATTTTGTAATATTTTGTAACATTTTGGAAATTTTCGTAACATTTTTTTTGGAGATTCTATACCTCTCGGCCGAGGCCGAGAAAATCATGTATCGGCCCTCAGGCCATACACAGCCGATTAGTTATTGGCCCCAATCCGATCGGCCCCGAGCTATGTATGGCCTCGGCCGAGATTCTATACCTCTCGGCCGAGGCCGAGAAAATCATGTATCGGCCCTGAGGCCGATACACATCCGATTAGTTATCGGCCCGATCGGCCCCGAGCTATGCATGGCCTCGGCCGAGATTCTATACCTCTCGGCTGAGGCCGAGAAAATCATGTATCGGCCCTGAGGCCAATACATGGCCGATTAGTTATCGGCCCGATCGGCCCCGAGCTATGCATGGCCTCGGCCGAGATTCTATACCTCTACCGAGGCCGAGAAAATCATGTATCGGTCTCAGGGCCGATACATGGCCGATTAGTTATCGGCCCCAACCCGATCGGCCCCGAGGCCGACAAAATCATGTATCGGTTGGGGCCGATACTGGCCGAGCCGTGGCGTTGGCCCCGAAGGGTTTCGGCCCAGACGGGTTTCGGCCCGAGCCGATGGAGGGCCGATGGGTTTACCACAATCGGCCTTTTAGGGTTTGGGCCTTTATTTTTATTTTTTCGGATAATTAAAGGGCATCTCCGCCTTGTGTGACAATAAAATTAAACCGATAGATCATCAATGAACCCTAAATAATTAAACCGATCGTTGACAATAAAATTTAATCGTTTGTTGTCGTTCTAGATAAAGGGCATCTCCGCCTTGTGTGATCTTCTTCTCCACGAGTTACCACATTTTTTGCTACGGCGCGTACCGGATGTACTAGCTTCACGCTCCCGAAGGACTACGGCTTTTTCTCGGGCGTCCGGTTTGCCGCATAATAATTGGTGGAAGAACAACATTGTCCTCTATTTCCGGTGGGACACCCCACTCATTTCGAGGAGGCAAGGGATTAACCACTCCGGCATATATTGCCTTCCACGTCGCCGTCGTATAATAATCATTAATATGATTGTACAAATTTTCCCGGCGATGATACAAAACGGCGACAACGTGACTACACGGTAACAAGTCAATTTGCCAGACTCCGCATTCACACATTTCGTCGACAAGATTGACCCTCCATTGGCGCTCACTGCGTCGACCTTGTATTTGTGGTTAGTGACACCGCGTAATCGTAAACCTTCGAGCCGGTTCTACTTCATTCCGCATCCTCAACTCAGAAGCCTCCGTCAACGGATTGTTTCTGGAACTTGCTTTTACCTGTCGTGTATCGAACCACGACTCTATCATATGACGGATTGCCTCGAGCATAGCTAGAATGGGTAGTCATCTAGCCTCCAACAGTCGAGAATTTATTGACTCGGCAGCATTCGATGTCAGTAAACTGTATCGACGACCTTTACTAAAAAGTCGGGACCACTTATCCGATCCGATTTCCATGAGCTTTTCGTAAATAGCAGGTTTTCCATGACGGATGGCGTTCAATGCGTCATGGAATTACGTTGCCCGATAAGCATAAGTCGCTCGATAAAATGACCGGGATAACCCGCTCACCGTGCCTAGCAAGCTTATTCGATAAATGGTAGTAACAAAGTCCATGTTGTGCATCGGGGAAAACCACTCTTACCGCATTCGCTATGCTTTTATGTTGATTCGAAACAATCACTAAACCGTACATCCAGTTGGAAATGCGGCTCTCGGTCGCATCATAAACCACGTCCGGGGAAACATCATTTTCAATAGGACCTACACCAAAAGTGAGAGGGAAAATTTGCTCGTTCGCATCACAAGTAGGCCGCGACGAATAATATTCCCCTATTTCTCCCTTTTAAATGGGTACCATCCACCACAATTACCTTCCGGAGGTTGCCTAACCAAGGGGCTCGCGATACACCAAGCGCAATAAATAAATGTCGGAAAGCGACCATCCTCACCGACATCAAGATCCGTATATGTTCCCGGATTTGTTTGTTCCAACAAATGCGAGATATTTTGGCGGTTCTTTGAACGAATCCGCATGTCCGCCGTAAATCATCGATATAGGCTGCGTTGCGCTCGGAGGGCAACACCGTAGGTTGCTTCTATTCCAAATTTATCCAACGGATCGGCCTCGAATATCGCCCGGTTTCATTAACTTGCTTTGATGACGCATTTTACGGGCTATATAAGCGGCGACGACCTTCGACCTCACATTTCGTTCGCCAAGTCCGGATAAATCGGTTATGCGGTTGTGGTCCGCAACCCATCTAACAACCTCCCAACACGTCCGACCTCTACAGTATGCCCGTAGGCCGGAATGGACAATCAACACTTCTTTTGCACAAATATTCCAAACGGGAAGCACTAGAACGTTGCACTCTGAAATCCGCACCGTTTTCCAAATGGAATAGAGCTACAGCAGCATAAACTTCGTCTTTCGAGCTCAACATCAATCCTACTTGCAGACTTCCGTCTACAACAGTAATCAGGTTCTGCGACGCTACTGAATCGGATACATCAAGGGGAACAACAGGAAGTAGCCGGTTGCATGTCGCTTACGTGTTGTCGTGTACAGTCTCGTCATTTGTTCGAGAACGATTGGACCGGAACTAGCAAAGACATAAGTTCACTTACGCCACCCTCCCTCCGAATCCATGCGAAGAAAATCTTGTAACGAACAATTAGTCAAGGCAGAAGGAATATATTCATCCTCATCATCATCAGATGATGAGTCCAAGTCCGCCTCACCATCTGAATCCGTCTCCACACGAACATTCCTTTGGGGACCCCGTCCGCCATCATTACTTCTACTTCCTTGCCCCAGTAAAGCAATTAGGACCCCGAAATTATAATTATCTTCGGGAAATTGATTCGGATTCGGAACACCAAATTGAGGATTTTGCACTTCGGGATACACAACAAAAACAATCGGCTCTACGTCCATAGAGCACAATCGCAGAAGATCGGTATCATGGCCCATAATGGCCTTCATCTCCGTCGTCATCATCCGGCCGGTTCGTCGAGAAGCGACGCAGTATAATAAATGAAGTAGTTGAAAGGAAGGGAATAAGCGGCGAGCCACCGATCAATGTTTTGTCGAAGATATTCGAGAGAAATATTGTTTGAAGGAATGTAAACAATGAACTCATGCCCCAGACATAATTCGACTTCGCATCGAATTGGCCGTTCAATTTCACAATAATTGATCGAAAATGCGTCATTTCTATCAACCAAATTTTGTTTGAGAAGATTGGAAGTGGAATGATGAAAATTTGGTGTGAATCAACCAAATCGGCAATCCTACGTCTTATAAGGAATTGTTCTGACAAATTTTCACGTGAAATATCAATCGGGCCGATCGGCCCCCATCGGCCCCGCCATCGGCCCCGCTTCGTGCATGTGCAAGTAATATTCGACTAGTCAAATCTACGAGATAAAGGCGATTTGCGAAGAAAAAGTCGGGGATCGGCCCTCATCGGCCCCGTCGGCCCTCAATCGGCCCCTATTGGAAATTTGCAGCAAAAGTCTTGCAGTGTCTTGTCCAATAATGTCTCGAAGGAGGGGTTTTAGGGCCGATATACACCCTAAATCGGCCTCTTTTCGGCCCTTCTTCGGCCGATAGCTTGTTCGGCCGTCGCCCATTTCTTTTCGGCCGATGGGGATCTTTTCGGCCATTTCTTTTCGGCCGATGGACAACAACAATTCGGACATCCTTCGGCCGATGGGGATATTTCGCCTGTAATCATCAGTGCCGATTAAGGGCCGATTGACTCCCACATCGGCCCCCCATCGGCCCACCGCCGTATAAGGACAAAATGACTATATTTGTGTTTTGTTTTAGTGGTTGGCTACATTTGCTTTTCAATTGGTACTATTTGGCCTCTGCTGCAAATGCCTTGGTTGTTCCTTTGCCTAGAGTTGAGAGCCTAGGGTTAGGTTTACATGATCGTCCGATGAATCTTGATCCATTTAGAGTTAGCGACACATAACATGACTGATCATAAATTATAAATTCTTATTAAGATAAATTTTTTTATAACTATGAGCATTGGCCGATACAAGAAAGGTGAATGTCACCCAATCCTTCATAAGCTTGTACAAATTTGATTTTTTAAAGCATTTTTTTATAAAAATAAATAAGTTATTATTTCATTTGTAAGATTGTAAATTTTACTTCATCTATTTCGAAATTTGTAGATTTCGCTCAATAATTAATATTTCTAGATCTGCATATGATCTTATTATTTCTAATGGCCAACCTGTCAGCGAACCTACTCGGACACCTAAAAAAGGACACCAACATAAATGCCGAGAGTAATTAATAAAACCAAACTATCCATGAATTTTCTTGAAATAAAATTACATACCAACCGTTATAATAATGTTAATTTATGTAATTTAATCTTTTAAACTACCATACATTTTGTCTTTTCGGGTGTTTCTATAACTTTATTATATTGAAATCCCGTGATAATTGAATCTTGATCTCATGATTTAGGTAGAATGCCCGTGAGCTTTTGGTTAATCGGTGACTTAATAGAGATTAAAATAATTTATAAAGTAATTAAAAATTATATTCTTGTATATACAAGAATTTTTTTGTTTTCCTACATTATTTATTAAAAAAACATTTCCAGTTGTACAATAAATCTGATTGGGAATTAAATTACTTAGCTGTCGTTACATTTTTTGAGCTATGCCAACATTTATGGTTTGTAGTATGCCGACCTAACTAAATAAATATTACTCCCTCCGTCTCATTTGAAATGACTTATTTTTCTTTTCGGGACGTCCCATTTGAAACGACCCGTTTCCTAAAAAAGAAAATAATTTCCTCATATTTTATCATTTCTCTCGCCTACTTTATCTACTCTCATTATATTAATTATTTTCTCTCTCATACTTTATTATTTACTTTATCACTATCACACCCATCTTCTCTCTCTTACTTTATCATCTACTCATCTCTCATATTTTATCTTCAACTTTCTTAATTCTCGTGCCCATTTGAAACGGGTCGTTTCAAACGGGACGGAGGGAGTAATATTTTGCCTGAAATTAAATTCAAGGCCTTAATAAAAATTCATAATACCCGGGTACTTGAATTCTCATATTAAATTTAAGAAATTAATGCAAAATGTATTATCTGGCATTATTAAAATATTATTTGATCTCATCTAGGAAGTATGAACTTGTTTCACTTCAAGAAAACATCATTTTCAAGTGACATTCGTATTTGCTCTATTTATGAGCATATAATTTCTCAAAGTTTCTGGTTCCATCAATATTCTCCCTCCGTCCAACCAATCTTGCAACATTGGAGTCTCGACACGGATTTTAAGATAGTGGGTGTAAAAATGTAAAGTAGTGGGTGTAAATGTATAAAGTAGTAGTGTAAAGTTAAAAAATAGTGTGTTCCACTTGTTTAAGTGAATGTGGTCCACTAATTTTCTTTCTATTTTAGGTAATATTGCAAGATTGAGGGGACAACCCTAAAAGAAAATGTTGCAAGATTGGTGGGACTGAGGAAATATTATTTTACAAATACTATACACTTAACACAATAATAGAAAAATGATACGCCAAACCGTCTAAATTTCTAACGGGCTTTCAACTTGTCCATTGAACCGATCGAACCAAACTGAAATCAAACTTTTAATTTAATTCTAATAAATTATATTTATCCAAAATAAGGTTTAATTCAATTCGATATTTATTTTACAAAATAGAGATTTAACCGAATTACCAACCCAATCCGGCATCCAACTGAAGGGCAAAATGGAGAAATGGACGATACAAGGTGAAGGGCAAAAATGGAAGAAATAAAAGGAGAGCGGAAAAGGTAAAGAAATCTAATAAAAACCAGAAGGAAGGGCACAAAAGTAATCTGAAGCGAATTAGGGTTTTCTCGGCTGCCGCTAACTTCTCCATTCTCGAGCACCCAGTCTCAAACCGAGCTCGACAGGAAAAGCAATGGCGGAACAGGTAAACCTCTCTCTCTCTCTCTCTCTCTCTCTCTCTCTCTCTCTCTCTCTCTCTGTGAATCGCTAGTATAAAATTCTGTATTCTTTTTGCTGTAGACGGAGAAGGCGTTTCTAAAGCAGCCGAAGGTGTTTCTCTGGTGAGACTTTTGTTCTGATTTTGGTTTCACATACTCATGTTTGTGTAGATTTATTAGTATTGAATGAAGAAATTTGCGATTTTGCAGCTCGAAGAAATCGGGGAAAGGTAAGGCACCGGGGAAAGGAGGCAACCGCTACTTTAAGAGCATTGGATTAGGGTTTAAAACGCCACGAGAGGCCACTGAAGGTCTGTCTCTTTAATTATCTTTGCGTTTCTGATTCTTTCCTTTTTGTATATTATACTTATTTTGTTGCTCAATACTATGGTGTTGTGATTATGGAAAATTAATCTGGTATCTAGGGCTGATTGATTTATTGATTCTGATTTGATGATTAGGTTGATACTTATTCATTATATGTTTCTGGTAGTTGATCAGTTTTGCTTGTTGATATTCCCATTTGATCTAATTAATTAGATCAAATGGGAATGTGTTGTGTTTCATAGATTGATTTGGCTGTTCGCTTGTACTTCTCTTTGAAATAACTTTGTTCGTATGTGACTATTTGACTGGACCTTTTCAATCATATATTCGCCAAAAAGGAACATTTTTATGGTGATCATTGATCCCAATAGTACAACAGAAGCATGGCCATGAAATCCCAATTTCAGATTTAAACGACATGACACTGTACTATTCATATTTTACAATAAGACTGACATGAGAACATGATTTTTCAAATTTAGTTACAATGATAGTTGTTTTTATGTTTATGATAAAATAAAATGGATTACATGAAAACATGATGAAATTACACGAACGATGCAATGACATGAATCCATACTTTTTAGGATTGCTTTACTTGTTCTCTCCTCTGTTTAAGACTATAATCTTGCTGCAAATAATCTTGCTGCAACTTTTTTGCTTAGTTCATGTGAATGCTGCACTGTGTTGTGGTAAATGATTATCTACACAATCTTCTTTATTTAGCCTTGAATCATGGCCTTTTTATCATTCCCATGGCTACAGTGGCGGATGCACACAGCCAAGGAGAGGCAATTGCCTCCCCTCAAAATTTGAATTGAAATGTTTATTATAATATTTTTGTATTTTAAGTATCATAAAATTATTTATTTTGTTGTAAAACTACTCCAAATCTAGTATTCATGAGAGTAACAAATTAAAATCTTTTATTCTTCGGAGACATTAATTCATCAGTGCTTCGTGAGCAATTTTATAAGACTTATGTATATTATTTTGCCTCCCCTTATATACTATGTTTGTGTTTTCTTTTTTCATGTACTTATAAAATTAAGAACATTTGAAGTATAAATAAACTATCATTTAAGTACTTATTAATTCCTTAGTTAGATATTGTTATTCTTCATAATTTTCTCTAACTAAATTTAGAGTGATGTCAAAATAGGATTGTGTACTACGTTTTTCGAATAAATATAAAAAATATATGAGTTATTCATGAAAGAAGAATATAATCCTTAAATAAGCCATAAAGAGTAAGTATAATTAGATTTAAGTAGAAAAATGTGCTAAAAAAAAAATTTCGGGGCTCCGCCCCCGAACCCCCATACAAAGAAAACTCAAGCCCCGATAAATTTTGCCCCCCCCCTAACCGAAAATCCTTGATTCGCCCCTGCATGGCTATACAAATTTGCATTCTCATCATCTTAAATGCATTAATATTCATATCGTCCAAGTTTAAAGCTTTGTTATTCTAATAATATTGTCACCGTTTTCCAAACTTTCCAGTGTATATCACAATTACAAAGTACAATTAGAAAGATAATTATGACCCAATTCTCTATATAATTCATTGAATATCTTTGCTTCTCTAGTTCTCATACTGAGGTAACTACATTCTAACTAGCATAAGTTTCCTCTTTGCCAGGTACTTACATCGACAAGAAATGCCCATTCACTGGTGATGTATCCATCAGAGGCCGTATCATTGCTGGTACCTGCCACAGTGCAAAGATGGTGAGAACCATCATTGTCCGTCGAAACTACCTGCATTGGGTGAAGAAGTACCAAAGGTACTAGCCCCTAGCCCCTTGAAAAATACTATAATATACTTGCATTTTCTTAATAATAATCTCCAATTGATTTGTGGGATTGCTCTTTAGATACGAGAAAAGACACTCGAACATCCCAGCACACATATCCCCTTGCTTCCGCGTCAAAGAGGGCGACCATGTCACCATCGGACAATGCAGGTGAGTATTAAACCGAAGCTTAAACACCTATGTTGAAAACCTAATTCTGATCCATCTCCACATCGGCTTGCAGGCCTCTGTCGAAAACTGTCAGATTTAACGTTCTTAAGGTGATTCCAGCTGGTTCTTCCGGCCTTGGGAAGAAGGCGTTTACAGCGATGTAAGCCGTGTTGTCTGATTTTTCATGTCTTGACTGTTGAAAGTTTTGCAGTTTATGAGTTAAAAACTATGTAGTTTGTTCAGTTGGAACCCTTTTTGTTCGTTTAGTTTGAACTCTTTTTCTGTTTATCCAGTCTAGACGGCTCATTTCTTTTACCATTTCTGAAGTTGGTCTTTATTTTTTGTTATTTTTTTTATGACTAAGAATGTACTCCTGGCGCATTTGATTTGTTTCATTTTTTTCCGATACGAAATTAAGATGGGTGATTTTGGATGTGTGTTGGTAGTGTGTCCCACGAAGAAAAAATGTGCTTGTGGAGTAATTCTTTCTTTTTTAAGAAAAATGAGATAAGTAGTGGGACAATTTGGGAAAAAAAAAGACACAAGTCAAAACTGGAATAGTATTATCTCAATCTTATTTCCCAAATTGTAATAGATGTAATGAAGATGTAGATCATATCTGATTAATTAATTGCTACGTCATTTTATTAGGACGCCACATTTTCTGCTATATATACCCTTCGTCTTGTTTCTTTTCGCATGCATATTTGATGCAATTGTTTTTTTTTCAGATTTTTTTTTTCATTTTATATTTAAAGAAATAATTAAGTTTTCAAAAAATTAAAAATCATAATTTTTTAAATTCGTACTGGAACAGAATATTTTGATAGAGAAATTTTTGGAGAGAGTGTATAAGAATGTGAAGTAGGTAGTGAGTAATGATAGGCACCTCATTTTTTTGAATGTAGGATATTTTTTGTCATTAAAGGAAATAAGATAATGTTATTAGAACAATTCGAAAAGAAAAACGTAACAATATTAATGGGAGGAAAGCAAGTAACATACAAGTCAAAACGACAATTTATAATTATATGATTTATGTATATTTGTATCTGTCTATTTAGTGGAAATACAAGTATTTACCCAATCTCACTAAAAAACACAAAAGTGCCCACTAACTATAACAATAGTTATAGAATACCCAATATTACTCATTTACCCTTACTTTTTTCAGTTGGCAATGAGTGCCGATAGGACCCTACGGGTGCCGATAAATTGTCATCGACACTAGATATTTCAAATTTTAATTTTTTTTTTAAAAAACAATTGATCCGTAACATGTTGATTTCTTTAAAAAAAATACAAGTGCCTAAGGGTGCCGATAACATGATCAGTTATCGGCACCCTTAGGCATTCATAAAATAATACGAAAAAGAGTCCCTCTATCGGCCGTAGAAGTTGTAGGCCGATAGAGGGAACATGTTGGTTTTAAAATAAAAAAAAAACATAATGCCTATGGGTGTCGATCATGTATCGGCACCCTTATGCACTTATAGAATAATACGAAAAGAGTCCCTCTATCGGCCGAAGAAATTGTAGGCCGATAGACGGAACATATTGGTTTTTTTTTAAAAAAAACATAGTGCCTATGGGTGCCGATCATGTATCGGCACCCTTAGGCACTCATAGAATAATACGAAAAAGAGTCTCTCTATCGGCCGAAGAAGTTGTAGGCCGATAGACTGAACATATTGGTTTAAAAAAAAAGCATAGTGCCTATGGGTGCCGATCATGTATCGGCACCCTTAGGCACTCATAGAATAATACGAAAAAGAGTCTCTCTATCGGCCGAAGAAGTTGTAGGCCGATAGACGGAACATGTTGATTTTTAAAAAAAAAAAACATAGTGCCTATGGGTGCCGATCATGTATCGGCACCCTTAGCCACTCATAGAATAATACGAAAAAGAGTCCCTCTATCGGTCGAAGAAGTTGTAGGCCGATAGACAGAGCATGTTGTTTTAAAAAAAAAAAAACATAGTGCCTATGGGTGCCGATCATATATCGGCACCCATAGGCACTCATAGAATAATTAGAAAAAAAGTCCCTCTATCGGCGACCGAAGAAGTTGTAGGCCGATAGAGGGAACATGTTGATTTAAAAAAAAAAATTATGGTGCCTATGGGTGCCGATAAAATGACCGGCACCCTTAGGCACTAAAATTTAAATAACAAAGTGCCTAAGGGTGCCATAGGCACCCATCGGCACTGAAAGATTTTTTAAAAAAAACTAAAAATAAAAAAGCTGACGAAAATTTAAGAGCAAATTGGTAATCTTGGGTATTTGGTGAATAAAAATTTAAGGGGTGGATAGTTTTGTGTTTTTTTAGGTAAAAATGGGTAAAAGAAGAAAGCTCCCGTCTATATTTATATAGATTAATGAACTCAGTTATCTGTTTCCAGACTCAACCTTTTTGCGTAAATGAATCGATCATTAATTTATAATTTGATCATGACCAAGTATTATGCAAAGGCTAACGTCAAGATTTATATTATCAAATACACATAATATGACTTATTTACGGATTTAAGGGGAAATTTCATGCTGTGGTATTAATTAAGTCGCTTTTAAACCTAACGTTGACCTATATTTTTTGGCTACCCCTATTTGGCGGCGACTGTGGCGCCACCAACTCTCGCCTGAGAAATGATAATAGGAAGGCTCGCAGCTACATGTCTTATTTATTTGTTACTATTATTTAATACTAATATCTATAAAATTATAATTCATTTAATTCTGTGATAATAAATATAAATCGTGACATCTAGAATTAATTTTTTAAAAAAGAAAATTCTTACACGGTTACATTTGTCAACGAACGAAATAGAAAAAATAAAAAATTATTTTAAAAAATATATAAATCACTTTTATGAATTATACATGTACAAACAAGCAAAAAGAGCTAATGATCCCCAACCTAAAAGCCATTAATTCAAATCAACGTGAATTTCACCCTATTTATTTTCCTGTCTTTTCTTTCTTAACTTCACCACTAAGCCAACATTTTTTATGGCTTGATACATTAAAAAAAAATCAACATACTACACACGAGATCATCTATTTCAAATTCTTGACCTAAACATGCAAAAAGCTCTTAGCTTCTTCCACCGTACTATGATTGGCCTTCTTCTCAGCCTCCACATCATCCTCATCATTCAACACGAATTTCGATAAAGATTGATAGTCAGTCTTTCCCGCATACAATTTAATCATAATAAGATAAAAGGTCACAACAAAAATCATCACCCCTACAACATACCAATCGAATTGAATATTCACCAACGACTTAGAACGTTCTAGAGCCTTCTCCCCATGACACCTCACAACTTTATGCATCTCCTCTAAGTTGATGAAACAACCCTTAGGAATAAGGGCTGGGGTCCACAACATGAACCCCATAGCCATAAGCCAAACCCCTTGAAACAATATGCTTACCGATCTCACAAAGCTAATCAAGAAACTCTTGGGATGATTGATGGATAGAAGAGTTGTGACAAGTGTGACAAAGATGGCTATTTGTAGTAGCCAGTGGTACTGGCCCTCCACTCCCATGTGGTCGGCGGAGTGGAGGTGGAAGAGAAGGAGTTGTTGCCCGAAGGCAGCAGCTCCAAGGATATTGGTGAGGCCGTACTGGGCCAGTGAGGCGAGCTTATCGAGGAGGATTGAGAAGAAGGCGTAGGTGAAAAAAGTAAGGGAGATGTTAGAGTGCTCGAAATTGTGGAGATGGTTTGATGGGATGGTTCCGTCGGGGTCGAGGGGTTGGTGCCGGTCCGGCCCAATGAAGAGCTCCATGGATATGGATATGGAGGACCCGAGCATAATCATGTAGAGCTCTAAGTACTTGATTCTTGAGGTTTGGAACCATGGTGAGGAGGTGTAGGTTTTAGGGTTATGGGCGTGGAGTTTTATGTGGTTGAATAAGAGTTTCTTTGACGCTGGGGGGAGACTACCTAGTCCTCCCTCCCCAGCAAGCGACATGTGTAAATGTTTATTAAAATTTCAAAATTGAATCATTTGCTTCTTTATTTTCATTTTCTATATTTTTACAATCTCTCTCCTGACTCCGGTTTCTATAATTTACTTTTAGTTAATTATATTTTTTAATTAAAAAAAACATTTTTTTGAGATGAACGTGTGTTTTTTTGTCTTGAGAGTGTACTACTATTCATCTAAGTTTGAAACTGGGAACTAAAAATTTAAATATGATGAAATTGATTTTTAAAAAAATATGAATTTAAAGCTTCAAACATGACACCACACACCCTCAAACATAAATAAATGTGCAAGAGGAGAGAGAAGATGGTGGTGTGGAGTCCCTTTACACGTGTTACTTGCTGGGAGGGAGGACTAGTAGTCTCCCCCAGCGTCAAAGAAACCTTGAATAAGTGCCATAAGCCAATCATGAAGAAGCCAAGACCGGGTGCCACGTGGCCAATTAGAGTGCCCATGTGGTTAATTGGTTGAATTCTTGTTGTTTGTAGAGGGAGAGAGAGATGGGATGGATTTGATTGGATTGGATGGGATGGCGATGGAAGGATTGGAGGGTTTTATTATGTGGGATTTTGGTTGTGAGAATTTGAAAGTTTGATGTCTAGAGGGTTCTTAGAGGATTAAGAAGTTTGAAATTTAATTCAAGTTCTTCATTGCTATGTTAGGAGGCTTGGGAAATAAGATAAAGAAGAGTGGACCAAAGACTAATCTTTAGCTGTTTTGGGGAGCATGAATTTATGAGTAGAGGGAGGCTGTCTATTTGAGTTGGTAACATCAATGCCTACACAATTCTTGAGAAGAAGTCAACTAAGAAAAACATCTCCCTAGTATACGAAAAAAAATGCTATAATACGTATTTAATTTTTTTGTATAAAATACTCCATATTCTTAAAAATATTGCACGAAAATCTCTCACATGAAATTTAACTGTATATGAATCTCAAACGCTCAACTCTTTTACTATGTTAATTGATGATTAAAATTACGCTTTTACTTTTTATGTAATATTTCCTCAGTCCCATAAATTTAGTTCATTTTCTTTTCGATGTAGTTTTTAAAAAGAATAGTTGATGTACATAGAGCTGTATAAAGTTGTAGATCTTCCAAAAAAGTTTATATAATAATTTGCCAAAAAAAAAAACTGAACTATTTAAATAGTACCGTCCGAAATAGTATATTGAACTAAATCTGTGAACGAAGGGAGTAACTAAAAGTTTTCACATTTTGGAGTTTATGTGCAAGCATTTTTTAAAAGCATAAATAATTAATTTTTTTTACGCATGTTAATTTATGCATTTTCACCTCTTCTACATCCCTTAATACCAAACACAATTAAACAATTTAACATAAACTTTTGAGTCCAAATTTGAGGAGTTTCTTGATCTCTCCAAGAATGCCTCATGGTGTGTCCTCTGCTGCTGCTCTCTGTGCACCGCCTCCCGGTCCGAAAATCAAGACCCGGGTCGTGCCACATGTCGCTTCCGGAGAAGGACTAGTTCCAAAAGGGTGGGAATATCTCCAGCTGGCTTGTTTGTTCTGTTCATGTTCATGATCTCCCATCATAGTCCCTTAAAACAAAAATGGTTTCCTCCTTCGATAGCGACTGCGAATTATCCTCGTCATAATTAAAAAATAAAAAATAAAAGGTCTCCCTTCTCTGGGAATCCATTATCAGAAGTATTTGATTCTTATCAAGTTATAGTCACTAAGCATCCCATAAGCCAAGAAACAACAAGAATGTACACAAATTCCACTTCAAGTATATAGACAAGTTTTCAACCACTATCTCTTTGATGAATGTAGTAATCTGATCCTACCCCCTATATATCAATGGATGAGAAGAGAGAGAGAAGAAACATGGGAAATTAATGTACCTATTTTCTCTCATGCTTGAAGTACCTGGCAATGCACAATGTGGCTCTTCAACCCACTCCTCCCAGCAATGCTTGACCACAAATTTGTGAACAGATTCTTGAAATTGCCTTTACTAGCAAAATTCTCCCATATACTCGGATTGCTCTCCACCCTTCGATCCGGATTCGACACGTCGACTATACTGATACTCATGTTGTTCCGAATTATACAAAGCTTCCCGTTGAGAGGCACGAGCGCAGCGGCTTCCAAAGCCCGCGAATTGCCAAGATGAGTCTTGCTATCGATGAATCTGTTCCACGTATCCGACCCCTCTTCGAATACTCTCAGCTTACACCCGTCTCTACAGTCTAACGCGTAGAGCTTCCCGTTCATGCATATGCTCGGGTTTCGCCACCCTGCAACCATCCCATCACTTATCCGGATCCACGTGTTGGTTTCTGGTATATAAGCTTCACTTAAGACCTCTCTATGTGCTCCAAGCCCTTTTAAATACCACTTGTTGTCGTACACGACTCCGATAAACGGCACCATGGCCGTGCTCATTTCGGATACGAAGCTCCAGCGGTTCCGATTGGGATCGTAGACTTCAGCCGAGCGTAAAGTTCTTTGGATCCCCTCACATTCTCCTCCGGCGACGTAGAGGCAGTTGTTGATAACACACGAACCGAAGAAGTGGCGTCGGCGGAGCATATCCGGTGCGCGGAGCCATTTGTTTGTACGAGCGCTGTAGAAGATAACGCGTCTCATCGATCCCTTTAGCGGGTCTTTGCCGCCGAATAAGAAGAGGTGGCAACCGCTGAGGACAGCGCAGCCGAATCCGAGAGCTCCGGTGTAATCGGGTGGGACAGGTGGGAGAGGCTGCCAGAGTTGGTAGGTCGGATCGAAAGCGTGCCATGATATCCGCCCATCGCGGTCCCTTTTCATGACGTATACCCATTCCTCCGCCATGCCGATACTCTTTCGGAGGGAGTAGAAGAAGTTTCCGGCGAGGAGCTTGAACCACCTTTTGCAGACGAGACGGAGTTTGTTGTGCTCCATACGAGGGACTCGGATGAGACAAGCGATTGCAAGATCGTCGGGCAGTCCGGGGAGAAGTGGTGGCTGCACCCTGTTCCTCTCACGACGGGAGTTTTTAGTTTTGTGGGCGCGAGGGTTGATGTCGGGCTGGATGCAAAGTTTGGATCCCGGGACGAATTTTCTTGCCCCGACAACTGTCTTTAACCCCGATTCCACCTTGCAGTAACACGACACGGAATCAACCTGCAGAAGATTTAATAGCCAACACTTCAACTCAAGCCAAATACAGATTTAGCAACAATGATAGAGTAAGTAACTAACATCAAAACCCTACAACCCACATTTGAAACGACGGATTGGAGGACTGTTTCAATTTTTTCCGAAATTTGGAATTTATATCCTTCGTGCTAACTTATAGCTAAATAAACTAGGTCAAGGCTGATGAGTTAAAGATTCACATTACTGGTGAGAGAGCCAGCCACCTTCAAGGATGATCGTAAAAAAATCTCATCTTCGGTGAAGGAAGATGAAGACGCAACTACTACAACAGTCTAAACAACAGCACGAATATGATTAAACTCATAATAAGCAAAGTTATCCTAGAGATATTGATCAAATGTATTGATAAATTTAGCCACACTTAACAAGTGTAACAGCAACTCCTACCTATCAGCTCTAATCAAGACTCTTTCGGTTATCGCATACGAAGGTGAAGCAAATCAATCACATTCAAGATGTTACGCCCTTCATAGATTTGGTAACAATGTTAAGCCATTCAAATCAGTCAGCCACTACCCTGTGGAATGGGCTCAAAGGCACCAACTTTTCCTCTATCTCCATTCACTAACATAAATTTATTCCATTTTTTCAACCATAATTTCCCCACCAAGACAAAGGTAAAAACAATAACAATAGTAATAACTAATAACAGCAATCAAGCATTTCATCCATGGAGAATGCTCAGCATGCTCATACAAATCAAGCAGTCATTAGAATTCAAACCTTTCTAGATTCACCTCTTCACAAACAACAACAAAATATATATATTTAAAAAAAAATGAATTTAAGAAAAATAATTCTATAATCTAGAGATTGCACACTACCAAGAATTTCATCCGAGCATCATCAGAAACACATGAATTGAAGAAATTACAAGCAGAAACGATTAAAGATTTTGTTGGGCTCACCAGTGGAGGTTGAACTCTGAATACCCTTTGCCCATTGGGAGATCTCTCAATTGTTTGATCCATAGACATTTCAAGAATGCAGTATCATATACATAAAAAAAATCCCTCTTTTCTTCAAAATCCCAGATCAAGAACCCAGAAAGCCAGAATCTTGAAATCCAAACAACTCAGCGGTTGGTGGGAAAGAACCAGAAATCTTGAGCAAGAAAGAAGAATCCCTGAAAGCCCTTTCTCAAGAAACCCCTTTTTCACCTCTGCAAAATTCGAACGAGAAAAGAAACAAATTCTTTTGTACAAAACAGTAGAAATTTGTGCTTGGGAGTTGGGACTTAAGTTAGGGCATCTATTTCCTCAGCTGCCTCCCTCTCCCTCTCTCTCTCTATTCACCCACCCACCACAAATACACACGTAAATTGACATACACAAACACAAAATACTAATTTGGGTGGTCTGACCGTGTAGACTAGAAGGCTAAACTGAAGAATACAGCTGGACCCATTGTCTCTAGTGTCAACTGCCGGTGTTTACTTTTGCAGATTTTGTAGTTATTACTCCCTCCTTCCCATATGAAATATCTGGTTTCTTTTCGGCACGGTAATTTATGCGGTTGACTTTTGTGTGTTAGGAGAGAGAGTGATGTGAATGGGGCCCACAAAAAGTAACTTTTTGTGAGAGAGATTTATTTCCTTTTTAGGAAACAAGACATTTGTGTGGGACAGCCCGAAATAGAATACAAGACGTTTCATGTGGGACAGAGGGAGTACATTATAATACTCATACTATGACCTAAGATGTTGTGCAATGTAAACTCAAGAGAAAATTTTAATTTCTAAGTGCGTTTGCAGACAAGAAAGGTGCTCAGATTTTCAATCTAAGCACTAAATTTAACCGGTCAAATGAGTGATAAGAGAGAGAAAGGAAAGTGGGAAATGGGAGTGGCTTGGTTTTCCACTCTCCTATTCCTTTTTCCTTTATTATTATTGTTATTATTATATTATTATTATAGGGAGTGGCTTGGTTTTTCTCTCCTCTTCCTTTTTCCTTTATTATTATTATTATTTTTATTAAATCTTAAATCATTTTATATTTATCATATCCTTTTCCATATCACTATTCCCTCCATTTCACTCTATTGGCCTTCTTTTCCTTTTTTTTTATTGTTCCCTTTGACCTGACATTTATTTAAAAAAATAATTTAATAAATTTATTGAGTTTCATCCATTTATACACAATTATCCATTATCTTTAATAATTACGTTAAAACAAGGATGACAAGTTGAATGGGACGGAAGGAATATTTGATATTTTAGTATTTAAATAATAAAAAAAGTAAATTTGATGTTTTCATTTTGTTTTGTATCCGTTTTTTTCCCTTCAATGTAAACAAGTATATACCTTTGATCACTCAATAAAGAGTACATCACACGCTCTTTGTTTATTATCTGACATATTTCCAATCAATTACATAAATTGTGAGAATCTTCTATCTTATTTTTTATTTCTCATTTTATGTCCAACCAATATAAAAGCATCTTCAACAGGCCCTCTATTGTGGAGTTTAACGTCATTGTAGCACTAGAATTCTCTCCAACAACACACGCTAGTTTACTCCATTCCACCGTTGCGCACATTCCATACGGCAACACTACCATGTTACTGTTCACACGGTAGTGTTGCAATATATATATATATATATATATATATATATATTTCTTTTGTTTGATTAATATTATTAATTCTTTTCTTGGTATTTCTTTTGTTAATATGTTTAAGGTAATATTAATCAACTTTTATATATTCATATATTTAAGGTAATTTGTATTTTTATTTGTTTTAAGAATATTAATTATTATGTTACACTAAAAAAAATACAATAATATAAAAAGACAAAAAAGTTTAACATAATTTGAAGATGCAATAATATTAAAATTACACTAGCATAAAAATACGACAACACTAAATTAAGGAGACAAAACAATCTAGTAAGCTCCAAAACCGCTATCCGAGCCTCCAAAGTCGCTTCTGGATCCTCCGAAGTCACTTCCAGATCCTCCAAGATCTGGAAAATCACCTCCAAGGCTTGATCGTACTTCTCTTTTCATAATTATTTTTTCTTGTTCATTCTTGAAGTAATTTCGCCGAATAGGATCGAAATGTTGTCGGTGTCTATCATTAAAATCTTATTATCTGATTCCCACCTTTGAAAAGTAAGAGCTCTATTCTTTGCTTCAGTAGCTTTGTTCTTTGCTTCAATCTTTTGCATTTGTAATAGCATAAGATTCTCTCTTCTTGTGGATGAGTTCTCCATTAATTCTCCAATTCTCTTATTTCCTTGTTCGATTACATTCAAAACACCCGACATATCTTCATGATTTTTCCTTTTATTTTTTATTTTTTTAACACCATTTGGACGTTGTGATGGTCCAGAACCACTACCACTACCATCACTTAAATTGATACTAAATGAGGAAGGCAACCCATCAGGTGAGATAGGAGATTTCGGTGGAGTGTCTGATCGGAAAGAAGACCTTTGTTTTCTAGAACTTTGTGGATTGCAATCAAACTTGGCAAAATCTTTCATAATAGGCCACACATGCTCGAACTTAAATCCTTTTGGAAATTTATCATCGTCTGCCATCATTTGTTTTGCACGAGTAAGCTGGATAATTAATAAAACGTGTTATACTTAGTAAAAGAAATAAAAACAGCAAACTAAATAATGACTCGTCCTTACAATATCATGTTCAGAGCTCCGCTTGGATTGAGAGCTTCCATATGTTGTATACAACATTTGAAAATTTTAACTGAACTCGTAATCGATTGCATGCGAGTATCAAGTGATCTAGAGCTTCGGTCAGCCACATTTGAAGAAGATTTTTCTAAATTGTAGAGCTCCGTAATACGAATCCACAATTGAGTTATTTTTGGTATATTCCCGTTACTGGATCTTGGGATATTTCCAAGTAACAACGACAAAGATGTTTATCTTCATCAGTTGTGTAGTTAGGATTTCGAGACGAAGCCATATGTTTTTAAATAGAAGAATTGAAATGGAAAAGAGTGTTGTGTGTGATAAAATGTGTTGGAAAAATCTCATATATATAGAGAAAAATATTATCCGGATAGGATTTGGGTTGGATGGTGCAGATTTGAAGAAAATCTGAATGGATGGTGATGATTTGAAGAAAATCTGAATGAGATGGGTCTCTACACACTATTATTGTAGGTATGGGTCTCTGCACACTAATATTCAGTGGCACAATTATCGGTGATGGGTTTCTGCAAAGTGATTAGTCAACATCATATCTCTCTCTCTCTCTCTCTCTTCTCTCTCTATCTCTTGTCAATCAACATCATCACTCTCTCTCTCGAATTCATTATGGGGGTGAGATCAAGTTGTCATCTCTATTTAAGATGTTGCATTCTTCATATCCAAAGCATTCATCTCTTCAACCCACTTACTAGCATGGCTACATTTTCTTCTTCTAGCTCGAGTTCATCTGATGAGCTTGAACAATTCATCACTGAATGCGATGATGAACATCAAATCATGGGTCAACATATTTTGAATAATAATATCATCATAGCAAATATTATCGGATCACAAGCTGCACGGAGGCTCAGTTCCTGGTCACAGGGTGATCCACCGTGATCGAGAAGGAGCAACTCATCGTCTATTCAATGACTATTTTTCTGAAAATCCAACATTCAATGAAGGGATGTTTCGTAGACGTTTTCGAATGTCTCGAAGTTTATTCCTTCGAATTGTTGATGATGTCAAGAATCATAATAGTTGGTTCGAGCAACGCCGAGATTGCACTGAAAGATGGGGATTGTCCACACTGCAAAAAATAACTGATGCCTTCTGGATATTGGCGTACGGGATCCATGCAGATGCTACTGATGAGTACATCAATATCGGTGAGTCCACTGTAATTAAATATGTCAAGAAATTTTGTCGTTCCATTGTGGAAATATATTCATATCAGTATCTTAGATCTCCTACTGCTAGTGATGTTGCTAGGCTACTTTATATTGGTCAACAGCGTGGCTTTCCGGAGAATGTTAGGTAGTCTGAGATTGTATGCATTGGAAGTGGAAAAATTGCCTCTACCGGGTCAAGCGGTGCTCGTACGCAGTCGTAGTGGATCTCCATCAATAATTCTTGAAGTCGTCGCTGATTACGACCTTTGGATATGACATGCATTTTTTGGTATACCAGGATCCAATAATGATATTAATGTGTTGGAAAGATCTTCTCTTTTCATGAACCTGGCTAGAGGTATTACTCCACCCGCACATTATGTTATACAAGGTAAAGAGTATAATGTGGGGTATTATTTAGCTGGTGGAATATATCCAAAGTGGTCCACACTTGTGCAAACTCTTCAAGAACCACGTACTGCAAAAAAGAAGCATTTTGCAAAGCAACAAGAATCGTGTAGGAAAGACGTGGAACGGGCATTTGGAGTTCTTCAAAGCCGATTTGCAATTGTTGCAAATTCAGCCCGATATTGGAAGAAGAAACATTTGGATCATATAATGAAAGCATGCATTATAATGCACAATATGATTATTGAGAATGAACGAGATTTGTCTGCACCAATTGAAGATGCAAGAGAAGTGCCAACTCCGGATATTGAAATGATATCAACTGAAACATGTCGTTATCAATCTTATTTTGCACGTTATAAGAAAATGAAAGACAAAACGACACATCTTGCTCTTCGTGATGCATTAATTGATCATATGTAGGAGGAGTATTCAAATTCAGAAAATTATGATATGTAATATTAGTTTTTCTATTATATCATGTAATTTGTTGGATTTGTGCTTTAAAAAGTGTTGTGTATTCTTAGTTTTATTATTGTGGAAATAAATTAAATATTTTATATTTATTTAAATATATTTTTACTTATTTAATTTTTATTTAAAAATATTTTTAGTGAGATTAATACAAAAAAAAATATATTTAAATATATATAATATTAGATAATTAATAAAATATTAATAAACATATTAGATTAATAATAAAAAGTATCAAAATAAAATATTTCATTGTAGAGTTAAATGTAGAGTTGACGGTTGGAGATGAATTCGAAAAAACTCTAAATTAAACTTTACAATAGTGTGGAGGGAACTCTACAATAGAGTTCCCTCCTTGGAGATGCTCTAATGACAATACATATAATATTTAAAATATTATATTCTAGTTTGAATTTGTTAACGTTAGAGAAAGACTTATTTTAGGTAAAGAAACATGTGCCACTAATTCATTGATAGAACATAATAAATAAGTTAGAGAATCTTAAGTGTCGATAACCATTTCAAATTACTCATAACACAAATAAACAATGGAAATACGATCTTGTCAATTTTAATAATACTATTGTAGGAAGTTTGCTAGTAGTTCATTTAATACAAATTATTAATCTCTTATTGAAGATAATGTATTCCAAGGATAGAAAATTTCCTCCTAATATATTTCCAAATCAACCCAAACAAACTCACTCCACTAACTGTAAATCTAGGAAACCAAGGGGGGCTTTTTAGGTAATTCATATTTCCTCTTACATCGATTTCGCCCACAACTACTCTCTACTCTCCAGTATCCACCTGTCATCCTCATCGACCAGAGCCAGAAAAAGCACCCAACACAACGACGCCATCCGAGGAATCGATCCCATCGGAGAATCGAGAAATCTAGGGTTGATGGATGCGGCGAGCGGCGGTGGAGGTGGAGGATCCAATGGCAACCTCGACGAGCAAATCGCGCAGCTCGTGCAGTGCAAACCCTTGTCCGAACCGGAGGTATTTCGTTTGTTTCCTTCGTGAATTTGATTTTTTCGATCTCGTTGGAATTTGATAGTTTTCCAAGGGAAATGGATTTAATTCATCTCTCCATTCTTCGAGTCTGGTTGTGTGGGTATATGCATTTGAAATCCACAGGAATGAATTTACAGCATGACGCTAAAATCGAACCAATTTTCTTTAAGTTCGTAATGCAATGCGTAAATGAAAACATTAGATCAAGAAATGAGCTAGCAATTTTGCAATATATCTAATTTTGGGGTCTACATTCTGACAATATCATCAGATTTTCTTATATGTGAGCGCGTGTGCGCACGTTAGAAGCTGAGCCGTAATGGCTGCACATTACATACGAAAATACCGAAACTTGGCTTGGCTGTATGAGAATAATTCCTCAGATAGAGAGCATTTTAAGAAAGTTTGGGTAAAATGTTTCTAAGATGTGTTATGGGAATTTGTTTGTTGTACCTGCCTGCATACTTTCTCTTGAAATGGTAGAGAGTTTGTATGGTTTTCTGATGTCCAAAGATGGAAGAGATTATTTTTATCTAGTAAGAATAATAAATCAAATTGTATCTTGAATCTTTATTACAGGCTGTAATTGAGGGAAAGCGCAATTTCCTTGTTGTGGATTTGAGACATTGAAAGAAATTTTAGCCAATTCTTGTATTGTATGAGTATGCAAAAACTCACAACATAGTCAAGCTGCTGCCGAGTTCAATCCGCCAACTTAGTATAACCTTGAGAATTTATCTTCTGACTCTTTATACATTCTTTTATGAGCATCTGAAGTTTATCACAGGACTGATCCTTCCTTTTCTTCTTTTTATTCATCTTAGTACTAAATGAAGTAATCTTCCATTAACTAAGCATCAGCCCATTAATGTTACGGCCTTCTCAATCATTCTATGTACATTGTTTATTCCAAGGTTATCCTACATTTAACTATGAGATTTTCTTATGCTCCATGTGGCTTTGGATTGCTGCGTGCAATGAGATATGTATAGATCCTTTTATGTTGGATGAGGTTTTTTACTAGCTCTTCTGCTGATATATCTAGGTACGGGTGTTATGTGGAAAGGCCAAGGAAATCCTCATGCAAGAGAGCAACGTGCAGGTGAAGTCTTAACAATCTATTTTACATTGTTTCCATACTGGATGGGTCTGGAAACATTCTTCTGGGAGTTCCTATTTTGATTAGGTGGTGGTTAATGATTAATGTTCACATGTTCACTCATTGTCAATTGCAGCCTGTTAAAAGTCCAGTAACTATATGTGGTGATATTCACGGTCAGTTTCATGATCTTGCTGAGCTATTCCGGATTGGTGGGAAGGTATATGCTCAAATACGTTGTTCTGCTAATAGATTCTTTTGTTTTAGCTTTGATCCTACTGAGTCTCTATGGTTTTCTCTTTAGTTGAATCATAATCATCTATCTTTTCAACATTCTGACAGTGTCCAGATACAAATTATTTGTTTATGGGAGATTATGTTGATCGAGGATACTACTCTGTGGAGACAGTTTCGGTGAGTTAATTCTTCGTATAGACCTACTGATTTATTTACTATCAGAGAACTGGAAACACATGGGTTTAATTTATTTTTTTGAAAAATATGTAAAATTGTTTTAGCTCTTGGTGGCTTTGAAAGTGCGTTATCCTCAAAGGATCACTATTCTACGCGGAAATCATGAAAGCCGTCAGGTAAATTTCTATGAATGCTTTATATCTCTATATATTGAATTTATGTCTTAACATCTTTGGTTGTTGTTAACTCCCAGGACATTTAATTTGATCTTCTCATCATTAGATTTTCTTGATGATCATGGTATTTCGTATTTGATAGTAGGTTTTTGAGTTTATTTTTACCTAGAGGTTCTTAATTATTCCACCCTTAGAAAGAGTTTTCTGCATCTTGCAGATCACACAAGTTTATGGCTTTTACGATGAATGCCTAAGAAAGTAAGTTCTTCTGTTCCTTCTGAAGTGTCTCATGTTATTGGAAAAAAATTACATTCAAACTGTAGAATGCAAATAATGATCCACGAGGAGCGTGCAGGAGTATGTATTTACACCTAGATGACCATATTTGTTGATTTTTTGGTCAATCTTTTTATGTTGTGCAGATATGGAAGTGCCAATGTGTGGAAGACCTTCACAGACTTATTTGACTTCCTCCCTCTTACTGCACTGGTTAGTATATTTTTTAAGGGTGAATGATATGTCACTCCGTTAAAAAGACAAGTACTATCGCATTTCATCTCCTCATATGAATATTTGGATATCAAGAATGATTGATTGATAGCTTTGGTTTCATTTTTGCCTTTTCAATTACTCCTCTAGGTTGAGTCAGAAATCTTCTGTCTTCATGGTGGATTGTCTCCATCCATTGAGACTCTTGAGAACATCCGTAGCTTCGACCGCGTTCAAGAAGTTCCTCATGAAGGACCTATGTGTGATCTTTTATGGTCTGATCCTGATGATCGATGTGGTTGGGGTATCTCTCCCAGGGGTGCTGGATATACATTTGGCCAAGTATTTGTCCAATTCTTTTATGCTCATCCACCATGATTCTGTTCATTTGAAGATATAAGTAATACGTTTCATGTTGATTAAACAGGACATATCTGAGCAATTTAACCATACAAACAACTTGAAGCTCATAGCTAGAGCTCACCAGTTGGTTATGGAGGGATTTAACTGGGCTCATGTAATTCTTTAAACTTCTTAACTGCTTTTTTATTTTATGAACCGATTAATAGCTGCGGTTGCCCGTTGCAGGAGCAAAAGGTTGTCACCATCTTTAGTGCACCTAATTATTGTTACCGCTGTGGAAACATGGCATCTATTCTTGAAGTTGACGACTGCAAGGGTCATACTTTCATTCAGGTATCTCTCCCTCTCCCTCTCTCTATATACATTTGTTTTACTACCTCTCATTTTTGCCTTGTCCCTTCCATGAACATAAGCAACGCCTCCATATTCGCAAAATTGCAGTTTGACCCAGCTCCCAAGCGCGGTGAGCCAGATGTAACTCGAAGAACACCAGATTACTTTCTCTGAAGTAGCTAGAGGGGATAGCTGAGTACCGCAAGGCAGATGCCTGCTAAGCTGCTTTGTGTGTTGATAATTGCTTATAAGTTTTATTAAATATACTGAAGTACTGATCAATTTGGATGGTAGAAAGCATTAAAATTTGGTGCTGCTTTCTCCGGTTTCAGCTGTTACCGATGGCGATATACTGCAAAAGGGGGGCTGTGCTGCTGCTCCACATAACATTACTGATGCTTACATGTGGGACTCTACTGTGTTCCCCATTTTCCAATTTTTGTTTGCTATATTCTGTACAAGACTCTATTTATTTTTTCTCACTCTCTTCAAAACTTTTGTCTCCTAAATGGAGAAAACACCAAAAGGTTGTAGATGAGAGATTTTATCACTTTCTATCTAGTGGATGCTCTTAAATTTGTTCTTGATTCTATATGCTTGTCTTCTCTTTGCACCCTTTGTTATGCTTGGAAAAGGGTTGAGATTGCTCTTGTTTATTTTGAAATTCTTTAATCAATAAGCAAGTTGGCAGAAAGGAAGAATTCTAAACTGTGGTCTTTGTATTATCTTGTTATATGCACTAGGTTGTACACATTCTCTCGCTCTCTTTCTCTCACATACAGACACACACACACACACACACTCTCTCTCTCTCTCGCTATGGCATAACTATACTAGGGCTTGATAGGGATCTAGTATATGCAGTAGGCAAGACCAGCAGTTTCTTGGCTCTCCCCACATATGCCCTTTTTGTCAAGTTATCATAGCCATTGTTCTCTATTGAGTCTAAAATCATACGGTACAGCATCAGTGATGACCATACCTGCAAGAAACATAATTCTTTTAGTTAACCACGTAATTCTCGGTGGAATTTGAACTTGTGACATAATAAACAATACATTACCGGCCAACGGCTCGCCTTGTCAAGGTGATTAGCTCCCTCCTCTGCCTGATCAAAGTAGAATCTTGCCCTTCTGATCTGCTCCCTCATGAACTCCCTCCATCCATCGGTCACCTTTCTTGAGAAAACATCCTTGTCCGATAACCCGAACTTATCGAGTTCGTCTTGTGGGAGATAAACTCTCCCTCTTGAAGCACTAAAAAGGGATCAGATCAGATCAGACATAAAACAAGGAAACACTAAAAAGATTTGATTTTTATCTCAAGATTGAAAACTTACTCCTCTCCCACATCTCTTAAAATGTTTGTGAGTTGATTCCCAATCCCTAACAACAACGCTGCATTGTAAACCCTCTGATCTGGCACTAAAGATTCAGGTGCAATTCCCATAACTGGAACACTCATTAGGCCTACTGTGCCAGCCACACAGTAGCAGTACTTGTAAAGCTCCTCAAAGTTGGCATATCTATTCTTCCTTAAATCCATTCTCATCCCTTCGATCATGTCCTTGAACGGCTGTAGATCGAAAACAGAATCCTATCAGTTCAAGTTTCTTGAAATTCAACAAACTCAATTGAAATCAAGCTTCTTTTAATTTTACCTGTATGTCTAATGGGAACTTGTTGACAGTATGTGTGAGTGCAGCATCAAGCATATCGTAGGGGCGGCCGTTGAAGATATCTTCTAACCTCTCTTCCCATCTATCAAGAACAGCTGAGCAGAGATGTGCTGCATTTGGTCCATCAACCAGCTCATCAGTCCTCCTGCACCACACTGCATGGGATCGAAAGAAACCGGATTAGATCCTCTAGTTCACAATCCGAACCTTATCGTAAAGAAGGTATGTACGTATATACGTAGTAGACACCAATTAGTTTGTGAACGTGTGAATATTACACTTTTAAGTTGATAATACTGCACTTTTTGTCAGATTACGAGAAAGCCCTTCAAGTGCAGTATCACTATTGGAAGATGCATTTCGAGAAGGGCAGTATTATCAACAGTAAAGCGCATTGCATTTGTATTAAAAGTGCAGTATTCACACATTAACAAAATAATTGGTGTTCACAAAAGAACCGGACTATGCACATATATCTACTTCAATTACCATAAATAGCCCATATTGCTTTTTGCCTTTCCCCAGTCATCAACTGTGTTCCTGCATCATGAAACACTTGATTTTACTATAATCTAAAGAAAACATAACTAAATGAGATTATTTATATATATAAAAAAAAAGATATATAGGTTTTGAAGATATACCTAGATAGAATGTTTTAGCATATTCAGCACAAATATCTCTGCATCTCTCATAAGCTTCTTCAAGAAACAGGGGATTGAAACTAGGCTTCGTGCAGACATCCAACGGAGTCGAATCGGGCTTCCTTGTCTGTCTCTCTACTATTTCATGCACAAACAGATCAGTAGAAGCAATCCCATGAACTGATAATTCTGTTTGAGAATGTATTTTTCTTGATTTTGGAACAGCTATGGCTACTTCTCCTCTTACACTAATTCTTGTGTTTTTCCTTGACGTGGGTTTGAGGTTGCTTGTTCTGATGCAAGGCATAGCATGGTAAGAAAATGCTGCACTCATTTTGGCTAAATCTTAGAGAATATCTCTCTCTCTCTCCCCCTCTCTCTCTTGTTTCAAGGTTGTAACATGGAGGCTCAATATATATATAACACATATTAACCATATTTTAAACTCCCTCCTTCCCATTAAATTTTGTCTCCTTTCTCTTCGGCACGTATATTAATAAGAGTTGTTAGTTGTGAATGTTGGGATGAGTCCATATTTTAATATTAATTATATTTTAATAGTATAATAAGACAACCTTTTGTTTCTACTTTACCATAGTGTCATCATTGAAAAATAATTATTTATGCAGTTGAAATATCGAGCCTATTAACATTTATTTCTTAATTATAGATTATGATTCTTGTTTATGATCACAAAGATGCTAATTTGTCTCCAAGTCCAAAAACTGAAAAAGGCCCAAAAAGACTAATTCGTGAAGTTGTCTGCTTATGGGGAAGTAATGAGCACCTTGGCCGCCTTCGATACCTTCTAACTCAAACTCTTACAATTATTATGTGTCTGATTGAAGAGTTTTCAGTTGAAATGCCACGTGGAGCTCAAATACAACAATACTACATAGAAAATCTAATTAAAAATTCTTGATTGTTACAAGAATACGATGTATTTGTACTTATCTTTTCATTGTCCCAATTTTAGAATCTACTTGTTGCCATCCCTTGTTATCAACCAAACGGAGATTCCTTTTCTATGCTAGTTATATGATAACAAGAATGTTATTTTTACCATCCCATTAGAAACAATACATCTTTTTTTACGCGAGAATCAAGAAAATTATGTACATGGTGTAGATTATTTAACTTGGTAGTAGTTAAATGTAGTTCATACAATCTTTATTATTTTAGCAAACGTTTTATTTGTAGTAGAACGTCCCGATACGGAAATCGTATTATTTCTAATGGAATGGAAGAGTACTATATACATATATTTATATGCAAAAGCATACAGTTAGGATTATAGGTGAAGAATATTAGATCTAGTATTAAAATCGAGTCACTCCTCCCCTTAAAAGGTAGAGTACTATTTAAAGTTATATTCAGACAACAATCACAACATGATCAATACCAAGTTGATGTGGAATACAAATAGATACACTTTTTTACTTCTAGGTCAGTATGACCATCGACTACTACACGTGAAGCAAACAATTCATACACATACATCTGTTTTAATATCATATTAGAATACAATGCTCATTTACTTAAAAGGTCAAATCCAAAGGGGAAAGGGTACGGATGTGATCGCCTTTGAACTCGTATCAAAATTCAATTTTTACCGAATTTTCAAATTTTACCGTCGACCTCATAATCCTGGATCCACCGTGATCTCATAAGGAAATATATTTATTCAAACTTAAAACTAAATATGAATCAACATACTAATAAAACCATGAATTCATCACTCCACCCGCCAAATCATCTCACAACAAAATCATAAATTAGTCACTCCACCAACAAAACCACCTCTTTAACATCAAATTGCAGACAAAACTCCACTTTCAAGACTTCTCAACTTGTCCATCTCCTCCCTAAAAGCCAACACCACATCTTCCTCCAAATGCACCAACCCCTTCATCATCCCCTCCTTCCCCGGCAGGAGGAATGAAGGCACCACGCTCCCAAGGAGGCGCGACGACAGCGGCACCACCGCCACCGGCCCGCCCCACCCGAAGTCGACCGTGGAGTGGCCCAAGTGCCTCCAGTCGGTGAAGCCGCTCACCCTCCTCCCGCCGCTGATCCCTTCTGAGTAATGCAGCTCTTGAAAGTTGACGAACGACGAGACGTACTCGGCGGTGACGTTCTGCTTGCTTTTCTTGATGGCGTCGGCCGTCTTCCACATGGGCTGCTCCGCCACCTCCTCCGCCGTGAAGTGTACGAACATCGGAAGGCAGCTGTTGCCCCAGTAGCCGCCCGGGAGAGGTGGATTTACTTTCTGATGCTGATTGAGTATGCAAATGTTACTCTTTCATTTGCAGGAATTTTACCCGCTTTGATTCTGCAGCAAGATTCAAGATTTAATAACAAATTCGATTATGGAATTTTGATTTTAGCCTTCTAACCAGTACTTTTTTTTCAAAAAATGTAGCTTTTTATTTTTATTTTTTATCATATAATGTGAAAAATTGTACGTTTTGTATCCTTTAACAGAGAACTTAATTCACGCGTAATATATTTCCGAGCAGTGTGCCAAACAACATGTCTAATACTCCATTCATCACAAAATTCTTCCACTTTCTTTCCGACATAGTTTTTAAGGAGAGTTGTTTGTTGTGTGTGACGTCATGCAAAGTTGTGGCCCATAAAAAAACTGTGTAATGATTTTGTTAAAAAGGAAAAGTGAACAAAAATTTTGGTACAGCTTAAAATGGTATAATGCACAAAAATTTTGGGACGAAGGGAGTAGTATGTTTTCGGTTACACAACGAATCACTAGAAAATGAAGTGTGAAGTGAAAATTGCACCTTAAAGTTTTAGGACAAAAAGGGAAATGGTCAAAATTATAAAATCAAAAATAAATGCAGCGTCACATTATCAAAACCCATATTCTATATTATATCCATAAACTTAATTTATAAAATGTAAAGATCCACAGAAAAAGCACCCAACAAAAATGGTGAATTTCAACCCGGATTGGTTATACATCTCTTGACCCGATCCAACAAGTCTTCCTCTACATTCAAATACTCTTTCACAATCCGTTTACCCGAACCGGTATACGGAGAGAAGTCCTTATCCAAGCTCAGAAGCTCATGAACCGGGTACTCCACACGGGGCGGGCTCCTGGGTCCAAGCAACGCGGATCTTTCCCAAACTGGTTCAACACTTACCCGACCCGACCCGCGCGTGAGCTCCGCTATAGCGTTGAAGAACAAGGTACCTCCAAAACCGTCGCAGATCGCGTGATGAACAGCCGCCCCGAGGACAAATCCGCCGCAACTGAATTTGGTAATCTGCAGCATCATGGGTCGGATTGAGTCTGCATTCGGATCCGGTTCGGGCACCAGCTGCTCCAGAAAGGAAGTATCCGCGTCGGTATCAACAGCGCTCAACGGGCAGCTAGCAACGTCGTTCCCGACCGGCAATCCGTCGCCGGCGCAGCAATGCAGCTCGAGGCGGCCATCGGAGCTGCGGCAGCGGAGAGTGCCCGCAAAGGGGTAGCAGCGGAGGACGGCGGAGAGGGCGGTGGTGATGACGTGGAAAGGATCCGATTGTTGGTCGGGGGAGTTTGAGTAAATTCGAAGGTAACGGAGAGTGACGAGCAGGTTGCGATCAGTGTCGATGTGGTATAGAGAGAGGACGTGATCGTCACCGAAAGGCGGTTCGATGGGTCGGACGGCGGCGGTTTCTTAAATTTGGGTCTGCATTTTCGGCCCTGCACGACGGCGGAGGGGGAAGGGCGCCTCTTTATAGTTTTGGAGCGGAGAAGAACGCTACGTGGGTAAAGTTACCACCTCATCTTCAAGCAAGAGTTAGGTGGGAAGAACAAGAAAAAGCAACACTAATATTCGTCAAAATTAGTCTAAACATCACATGTTTGACTCTCCGAATTTCAAATTTAAAATCGATTGAACGACTTAAAATATTCTAACAAATCACATCCGAACAACACAAAGTCATACAATAAAGCAAACAACAAATAATATCAGTTTGGTGAAATAAAATCTACCAGAAAGTTCGGAACATAAAAAGTCGATCGTTAGATAAACAATCTAATAAGAAGGTTGAGATATTACAAAGCAGAAGGGCAGCATCAGTTCAAGGGCTAGGAGACCGATCTCTAGCCGGTCCAGCAGCATATTCCGGAGGATAAGGGCTCCTGCTCCGGCTAGGGCTACGAGCACGAGCTCTGACCGGAGAACGCCCACGGCCTCGACTACGGCTGCGCTCTCTTGCTTCAAATGGCGATCGTTCCCTTACCGGACTTCCACTGCAGTTCCTTGGGGCATCCAACGGGGGCGGAGACTGGTCACGTGCTGGCGACCGTGAGTACGACCTCTCCCTGCTGTACCTTTTCTCTTGAGGAGAAACAGACCTGCGTATGCTAATGGTTTCATTATAAACAGGAAGAGCGAGAAGAACGTACGATGTAGCCATTGTTCGCAGAAGAGAAATAGTAGTATCTTCTTACCTTGAATATCTCCTCTTAGGAGAGTAGTACTCACGGCCACGAGATGAAGACCTTGGATACACTGGAGGTGGTGGTGAACGGGAATACCGGGGAGAGCGGGAATAACGAGGTGGAGACCTCCTTCGGTCATACACACGACCTCGACTGCTACAAGGCAGAAATATAGAGCAATCAGAAATATCCGAATCGAGTTCCTTAAGAAACCATTTAACTTTTAACATATAAATTCCTAAGAGCTGGGAAGAGTGCATGGAAGAGCCGAAAGCAATTAAAGATGTATACAAGCAAAAAGCAACCTTCCTCGTTCTCGTGATCTCATTTCAGTGGGCTTTTTCCTGTTTTCCTCAGCAAAAACAACAGTAAGCTCCCGGCCTTGCAGAATTGTACCATCCATCTGATACTTAGCATCTGCAGCATCAGCAGGGTCGACATATTGCACAAACCCAAAACCTCTCGGATCACTGCAATAAAACACAATGTCAAGTAAAGAAAATAGTGAGTCCAAAGCCTTCATAATAGTAGTTAATATCCCAAAGTTCTTACACTTTCATATCTTTTTCACCCAAATAACAAAAGGATATTCCATCTAGTCATGCTTCTTTAGCTATTAAAATCTCCGTTGAACACAGGTTTTAGGTAGTTCAAATGCAACCATAAAATCAACCAAATTGCAAGAAATAAATGATAATGCAGTCGGTAAGTAAGGGCTACCTTATGTCCTCTTAAGATTCACAACCCTAAAATTAATAGCTTAAATAATTCCAAGAATATGGAATGCCATCATAAGCTCATAAACAAGCACTTGGCAGCTGACCTTGGGAGAGACAATTTAAGATGACTTGAAATTCTTCAAGACTTGAAATCTTGATATCTTCCATTGTAATCAAACAAGAATCCTTCCAATCTTCATTACCAATTACATCACCTTCAACTCCTTTTAACTGATTGACTTCAAGAGACCTCTTACTATTAGAATGTGTCAACTGAACTCTTACTACTTGATTGATGCCTTCATAACTCTTACTTCACTGCTAAATCTCAAAGGACTTCATAAAGATATCCAATTTAAAAAGATAAAACACTAAAATAATTTTGAAGAATGAAAACTACCTTTTAACCATTAAGCAAAGACATGTGGAAAGAGGTAACAGAAAAGTGCATTCACAAAGGGCTAAATCTAACAGGACTTCATCAAGAAGTCAAGTTCAAGATAAAACTAAACAAAGAATTTCAATGAATGAAAACTACCTGTTAACAGTTAAGCAAAGAACGTGTAAACAGGAAGAAGAGAAGTGCAAAACAAAATATAGTAAATATGAACCGACACCCCCAATAAGCTCACCCAGTGTAATAGTCCCTAGGCAAATAAACATCTTTGATCGGACCAAATTGTCCAAATGGCCTCCTAAGGTCTTCCGGCCTGCAATCAGAATTTAAAAAAAAAGGGCAATTAGTTTAGTGTTCCATCTTACATGTTTCAGTTGGTCTCTTCTTTTTTATTTGGATCGTCTTTCATGGAGAACCAAAGGAAAAATTAGGCACACAGACCTGCAATCATGACGGAGGTTGCGGACTAAAAGGCTGGTAGGAGCATCTCCTCTACCTCCATAGCGTCCTCCTCCTCCTCTTGGAGGACTCCTTCCCCTTCTTCCATAACCACCTCCTCTTGGTGGTGATGGAGAGTAACTCCTTCCCCTCATTTTGACAACTTAAGCAAATACTGGCCATAGAGAAGTGTTCAAGACGAGTTGGGTTAGGACAAAAACAAAATGCAACAGAATATGAAGCGAATGAATGGTATGTACAGTACAGCAAACAGGCAAAGAAATAAAAGAAACATCCCCATCTTAAAAATAACATAGCAGGTCCCATTGAGAACATAAAAGAAAATGAAATTATAAAAGAATACGAGTATGCCCAGATAGAGCTAAAATGATTGAATTGCCATCAGACTAGCAAACAATATTACGTTAGAGCATCCAAGCAGATTTTGGAAGGGAGTTAACAACTGGCACACTCTTCCAGGAACAAATAAAAAACGCATAATGAATAAAAAGAGAAATAAAATTGGCAAGAATAATCAGCTAGAGCTAATACATGATAAATAGCTATCATAACAGCTATCAAACCATTGTGATCATCACCTCATTCTTTAATACCAATATTATAGAAAAGTAAGAAGAAAGATAATCCATAATAAACAAAAAATAGAAGAGAAATATAATTGTCAAGAACGATCAGCTAGAGCTAATACATGATAAATAGCTATCATAAAAGCTATCAAAACATTGTAATCATCACCTCATTCTCTAATACCGAAATTATAAAACTTTCGTAAGAAACAAAAATAATCCATAGTAAAAAACAAAGGCATAATTGGCAAGAACAATCAGCTAGAGCTAATACATGATAAATAGCTATCATAACAGCTATCAAGTCATTTTAATCATCACCTCGTTCTTTAATACCCAAAAACTGTAACATCTTCGATATTTGAAAACGCAGTACCAGAGACGGAAAAATAAAATAAAATCCAAACACTCGAGAATTCATAATAGACACCCAACCACAAGAACCCCAAGAACCTGGAGGTAAACCGAACATTACTAAATAAAAAATGCAAAAATAAAACCCTAGGACCCTAAACCAACAAAAATCTCAACTCAGATATGTTTTGGAATATGATATCAACAAAAACGCTCGTAGATCCAACCAGAAAGGCGAAAAGAACTAACTGAAATCATACATCTTTCTCGAATTCAAATCGGAAAATTGAAACCTAAAAAACGTGCGACTCATTCTGGCGAAAATCAGATCCAACCTTGTAAAAACTAGGGTGAATAAGATACGTTAGACGGAAGAGATTTACCTCAAAGAACAAAAAACTAGGAAATCTTCGAGAGAGAGTCAGGATGAGCGGCGGGCGGAGTAGAGTGAAAATACTGTTTGGGGTTGTTAGGGCAAAAGGTATTTATAAGCAAATCTTGGATACAAATTAAACTCGTCTAATTTATGACGTCGAAAGGCGAAAAGAACTAACTGAAATCATTTCATAATTGCTGTACTTTAATTAATTAATTAATAGTCCCTTCGTTCCATTATTTCTTTAAGATACGGAGAATAGGAGTTCAATAGAGAATACATGACCTAATTAATAGGACAGAAGAAATACGTGATAACAGTTCCTTAATTTAAAACCTCGTCATTTAAATCTTGGAATTTATTCATATATAGAATGCCAAGGAATTATTTTGACATGATTTAAAAATCAGGACCCAAAACTGTTAGAAGTAGCAAAATTAGACTTTTCAGTTATTTTAGGCTAGACATACTTCCCTTATAGTCGTATTAAGCTAATTGATTAAAATCTTGAAATTACTAACAAAATTAATTGCTTTGAAAAAGAATTTGGACTACAGTTCGCCCAACTATATGCTCTCGTATTGATTTTATTTATTTATTTATTTATTCTTATGACGAGAAACCTTTGCGACGCTTATCTTTGGTACATGGCAGTAAACCTAAAAAGAATTTGGACTACGGTTGGTCCAACTATATACTCGTATGCAAACCACACAAGAGAGTTAAACCACCTATATGCTCTCGTATGCAAATCACGGTGCGCACTGGGGTAAACCTAAAAAGAATTTGGACTAAGTGGAATTTGAACCCATTACCTTCGTCCGGTTGGACCACCCATCTTAATCAAGTATGTCATCCCATGGGGACGCATCGATTTTATTTGATACTAGAGGGAAGATCGAAAATGATCCAACATCTTCAAATTCTTTTACCCTTTTTTCATTAGTAATTTCTGTTTTATTTCAGCCAAAAATCTCATTTAACCCATCAAGTTGAACCAAAAGTTTAAACAATATATTCAAACATGATTTTTTGCGACCCACACCTAATCCATGGTGTGGGATATTGGAATTGGTATGTGAATTTGTGATACTCTAAAAAAGTACACATACTTTAAAATTTGGGATATATGCCTCAAAATACACAAACTTTTGTTAAATTCTCATTTTGTAATATGAACTTTAAAATATGTCTGTAAATACATAAGCTTTAGATTTGTTTGAAATTGCACACGAGTTAAAAATCCGGCGAAATCAAAGATGGGCATGATGTGTCTGCACACGTAGCAGTCCCGTCAGCATCTAACCAAAAGGGTGAAATTTTTTATTTTTGTAAATACACGAACTTTGTAATAATTCTCGTTTTGCACATAAATTTTGAATTTCATTTAAATATGCACATAAACTTAGAATTTTATTTTAATTTGTAAATAAAGTTTGAATTTCATTTAAATTTTGCTACGGAAACAAATGTACTTTTTTGTAGAGTGTGTAGACTCCAAGAAATTTGTAGAACTAATCAATATAATTATCGAGTTCAAGAAATTTTTATATGGGTATGTCCATAAAATTCAATCTTTACATACCCCAAAAAAACTCGATAACTAAATTCGTTAGTTTTACAAATTTATTGGAGTCGACAAGCGCTATATAAAAAGTACATTTGTTTTCATAACATGATTTAAATGAAATTCAAACTTTATTTACAAATTAAAATGAAATTATAAGTTTATGTTCAAATTTAAATGAAATTCAAAGTTCATGTGCAAAATGAGAATTGTTACAAAGTTCATGTATTTACAAGAAAGAAAAAATTCAACCTTTTGGTTCGATGTTGACTGGACTATCACGTGTGCAGAGACATCACGTTAGAAAATATCACGTCAACTTTGATTTCACTAGATTTTTGACTCATATGCTATTTCAAACAAATCGAAAGTTCATATATTTACCGGCAAAATTTAAAGTGGAAATGTGCTCTGTTAGCCAAAATGAAAAAAAAAGAACATATTTAGCCATCCTAAAAATAAAAACACAAATCTAGCCATTTTGTCTTCTTGTGGGTGCTGGCCGATGGAGGGCCGATGAGGGCCGCTTAACATTCTGAGGGCCGATTGCGGCCGATTTTATATATAGAAAGGGCCGATCGTGATCGGCCGACCTATCGGCCCCAGTCGGCCGAAAACAAGAAAAATATCTATAATTGAAGGGCCGATTTTGATCGGCCCCTATTGAGCCGTGACATCGGCCCTCGGAAAATAATAAACTTAATTTACAAACATGTATTTTTAATAATTAAGTAAAAAAAATAAATATATGGCCGATCTATCGGCCCTTACTTATTCGGCCGAGATATCGGCCCTGACGCTTAAGTAGCCGTTATGTAACGGCCGAAATTTACCGAGGGCCGAAACCGTTTGTTTTAATTGAGGGCCGATACTCATCGGCCCCCATCGGCCCCCGAGTTTCAATAATGGAGGGCCGATAGATTAAAAATCGTAGACAAACAGTTTTTACAATTTCTCACCACTTCCTCCCTCTCGTCGCCGCTCGTTGCCGCCGCTCGCTCCTGCCGCCGAAATCGACGCCAACGCCGTTGTCGCCGCCGTCGAACGATACATCCGCCGCTCTCAATGTCTTCCGACGAAATTGAGGTTAGTAATTTATTGCATGATTTTGTTTGTTTTTCATTCATAGACGAAATTTAGGTTGAAATATGGTTGGGTTGACATTGTAATGTCCATGTATTGATGAAATTGTGGAGAATTTGGAGAGAATTGTAGTGTTTAATTTGTGCAAAATTCTTGAATCGGGGGCCGATGGAGGGCCGATTTCGGAGCCGATGAAGAATAACTCCATCGGCCCTGACTATGGCGGCTTGAATTCTGCCCTGTCTGGCCGATGAGAATTCGGCCCCGACTGGGTTTCGTGGCATAGGCTTCGGCCCCCGGCTGGCCGATCGGCCATTCGGCCCCGATCTATAATTGAACGGCCCCGATCGGCCATTCGGCCCCGATCGGCCGATTCGGCCATTCGATTCTATTCGGCCTCTGAGGAATCGGCCACGGCTGCACTTGGAGCCTTACGCTTCGGCCCCCGTCTGGCCGAATGAAATTCGGCCCTTAATGGCCGAAGAATTGTGCCTCTGATGCATCGGCCCGGCGGCCTTCGAGGCTTAGGCTTCGACCCCCATTTGGGCGAATAAAATTCAGCCCCGAATGGCTGAATAAAAGTAAAAATCGGCCCCTACTTCGGCCCGAAGGTATACCTTCGGCCCTAAAACATTAAGGCCGAATAAAAGTAAAATCGGCCCCTGTCATCGGCCCTTAATTATTCTCGTTTCGGTAATTCATTTGTTTTTCGGTAAATCTTGCAGCCCGCTTATATCCGACTATCGGTTAGACAAAAGAACCCAAAAGTCACGACATATTGGAGAGATGGTCTACCCGAACTAATAAAAAACAGTCTTTCTAGACGGGGGGGTACTGACCTAGTTCGTCGATTTATAGACGGACAGTTTGGACATTTGCTCTGTTGGAGGAAGGGCAAGAGTTCGATCATAGCTTTGCATCAATTGATGTGCTATGAGGTGCGTGCACCGCCCGGGAGGCCCGTTTTCACATATCCGGACGGAGATTCGATTTTCACAAGATGCAGTATGCACTCGTAACCGGGTTATTTTTCGGCGCATCTACCTTCGATAGGACGACAGCTCGTGCCCCTGAAGAGTCTGGAGTGTACATGAGAGTCACAAAAGGGAATCCAGTAACAGGAGGCGAGCTATTAAATTTATGGAAAAATGACAAGCTCGGCAACCTCTCTGAAGACGATTATTTGAAGGTGGCCAATGTCTTGGCTCTGATGTGCTTTTTCTTCACACTGCCGACACGAAGAAGGTCGAGACACGGATGTGGGTTCTTGCCGACGATATAGACGCGTGGAACGATTTTCCATGGGGAGCATACGCGTACAATGCTCGCTTGCATTACATGAGCTTTGTACCGAAGGAAGTCGAAGCTGTAAAATCGAAGTATAATATTTATGGTCCAGTTTGGGCTCTTCGTGTACAAATTTTGGATTTTATAATTCTTTTTTTTTTTTTTTATATTTTATAGTTGTATCGATCTTTAATCATATTGTAGATCGGGGGCATATGAGGCGATACCAGATTTGGCCGACCGTGTGTACGCCTTATTAATGACGGTGGTATGCCCCGATGTGTGAAATGGGTATTTGTCACGCCACCAGATACGGAATGGATTACTTTCTTTGCCTTGCCGGTAAGTAACATTTTAAATATTTATGAACTTTTATGAAACGTATTATAACCTATTTTTTAAAATTTTTGAATGATGGACACACCGCCATTTGAGACTCTTACGCCCACTCCCGAGGAGAGCGGCTATCGGAATACCGGAGACGGGTGATTGGAGAGAACCCTATCGGTGTGGAGTTTCCTAGATCGACCGCCGTACATCGGAGACGGGTGATTGGAGAGAATCCTATTCATGAAGAGGGCAACAGTACCGGATCCTCCGCCGGTAGCACGTAAGAAAAAATCGAAGAAGAAACGTGCACCGGCGGAGGGTCGATCATCCGGGCCTCGGAGAGATGAAGATTGGAGTTTGCCCACTTATGAAGGAATGATCCGATCGATAGATGAACGGTTTCAGCAGCGCGAGACTGAGTTATTAGAAAAAGTGGATCAGCGCTGGAAGGAGAATGAGGAAAAGTTCTTCAAAAAAGTGGGGAAATTGATAAAAAGTATCTTCGGGGGCAAGGGCAAGGGCAAGGACAAGAGTAAACGCATACGATCCAGTTCTTCGTGGGATGTCGAGGAAATTAGTAATGAATTGGATGAGGAGACATCCGCACCATCGAGAGCCACCACGGGGGAGGATGGTTAATGTACATGAGTGGCCCAGTTTGGAATGAAGTAGGCGAACAACCACGAGAGAGATGTGGAAGATACGACAAGTGGCGATGCAAATCCGTGGGATGTGGCCGCTCGAATGGGTAATCGTCGCGTTGATATGGGGGCGGCATAGCATGTACGAGGACCGAAATGTTTGGGTCCCAAGACGTTGGGAGCCACTCCCTTATACGGCTCCACGGTTCCCACCGCTTGTACAGTTTCGTTCTATTCAAATTAAGTCGGTCGTTTTATATTTTTTATTTCATTTGACCATGATTTTTTGTCCAAAATGCAGCAACATCGGTCGGTCGTGGATGACTTATTTGATACGCAGCATGTACAACAGTGTGTATCATAGCCACCGTCGGAGCGAACAATTGTACAAAGCAAAGTGAGGTACAAACATTTTTTTTGAGTTATATAATTTAGGATTTTTTTAATACAATGTTATTTGCAGCCCATACCGGAGCGTCTCCCAAATCCTAGTGGAGCTCCACGAATGTTTGATCCGGCAGACGCGACCGAGGAGAGATTTTGAGAAGTTCATGGGAATGAAAATTTCGACCAATGTCACTGTTTCCCAAAGATAACCTCTCCCACGGCTTTTTCAAGAACTTATTGGATCCTAAGTATGACATGGGTCACGCAATGATCGATTTGTACATATGCTATCTCCGTGCAGAGGCTTCATTTCAAAGAACGTGACGTGTTGTGTACACCCGATTCACGCTATACCGTCATAGCGACTACGTCAGTTTTTGTAAGTATATATTTATTTTATATTTTAAATATAAAATATGTTTATTTTTAATTGTCCTGCTAATGTGTATATTTTTTTTTACAGACGTCCTTACATTCAGCTTGGACGTCCAATATAGTTGAGCCCGATAACGACTTCCATGAACGTTATGAGGTCAATTATTGTGACTGGATCCCAAATCAAGGTTTAATGGATGCCGTTTTTGGAGCGGATACGGCATTTGGTGATGATAGGATTCCGTGGTTTGATGCCAAATTCGTAAGTTTTACAATTTTTTCAATTTTGTTTTTTCTAAGTTGTAATTATTATTAATATTTACTAATTTGTTTTATTTAATAGGTTATATTCCCGGTGTTGGCCGCCAGTCATTGGATGCCTGTCAGATTGTGTATCGAGTCATGGAAGTTGGAGTTGTATGACTCACTTAACTGCCGTGGAGACAAGGATATATATGAGTACCGAAAAGAAGTTTTGCGGCCACTCCGCAAACTGATCGGTCGATTGCTAGATGTACGTATTTTAATATTTTTAATATTTTTTTGGGGCTACTAATTATTTTTAATCGATCTTTGGTAGGCTACTAATTACTGGACAATGAACAAGTACCATCTGACGCATCCGGGCATTCGGACTCCTGAGTTGGTATTGATGCCGCAAAAGGAGCAGTTCAAGCAAGAGGATTCGCATAGTTGTGGTCCATATACATGTATGGCAATTGAACGGCTCAAAACTGGATACCCTACTCCGAAATGGGGTAATTTGAAATCAAACGTCAGAGTCTATCGGGAGTGGATGGCTTGGAAATGTTTCGAGCAGTGCCATTACGGAGATTTTGGATCTAGCTCTCCCAATGAGTAGTGTATTCAGTGACATTTTGAAACATTTTGTAAATTTAATTTTATAACATTTTGTAATATTTTGTAACATTTTGGAAATTTTCGTAACATTTTTTTTGGAGATTCTATACCTCTCGGCCGAGGCCGAGAAAATCATGTATCGGCCCTCGTGCCGATACACGCCGATTAGTTATTGGCCCCAATCCGATCGGCCTCCGAGCGATGCATGGCCTCGGCCGAGATTCTATACCTCTCGGCCGAGGCCGAGAAAATCATGTATCGGCCCTCGAGCCGATACACGCCGATTAGTTATCGGCCCGATCGGCCCCGAGCTATGCATGGCCTCGGCCGAGATTCTATACCTCCTGACCGAGGCCGAGAAAATCATGTATCGGCCCACGAGGCCGATACATGGCCGATTAGTTATCGGCCCTAACCCGATCGGCCCCAAGGCCGACAAAATCATGTATCGGCTGGGGCCGACAATGCCGAGCCGTGGCTATTGGCCCCGAAGGGTTTCGGCCCCGACGGGTTTCGGCCCAGCCGATGGAGGGCCGATGGGTTTACCACCATCGGCCTTTTAGGGTTTCGGCCTTTATTTTTATTTTTTCGGAAAATAAAATTTTAATAGATCATCAATGAACCCTAAATAATTAAACCGATCGTTGACAATAAAATTTAATCGTTTGTTGTCGTTCTAGATAAAGGGCATCTCCGCCTTGTGTGACCTTCTTCTCCACAGTTACCATATTTTTTGCTACGGCGCGTACCAGATGTACTAGCTTCTACTCCCCGAAGGACGACGGCTTTTTTCTCGGGCCGTCGGCTCGCATAATAATTGGTGGAAGAACAACAATGTCCTCTATTTCCGGTGGGACACCCCACTCATTTCGAGGAGGCAAGGGATTAACCACTCCGGCATATATTGCCTTCCACATCACCGTCGTATAATAATCATTAATATGATTGTACAAATTTTCCCGGCGATGATACAAAACGGCGACAACGTGACTACACAGTAACAAGTCAATTTGCCAGACTCCGCATTCACACATTTCGTCTACAAGATTGACCCTCCACTGGCGCTCACCTGCGTCGACCTTGTATTTGTGGTTAGTGGCCTGCGTAACTGTAAACCTTCGAGCCAGTTCTACTTCATTCCGCATCCTCAACTCAGAAGCCTCCGTTAACGGATTGTTTCTGGAACTTGCTTTTACCCGTCGTGTATCGAACCACGACTCTATCATATGACGGATTGCCTCGAGCATAGCTAGAATGGGTAGTCGTCTAGCCTCCAACAGTCGAGAATTTATTGACTCGGCAGCATTCGATGTCAGTAAACTGTATCGACGACCTTTACTAAAAAGTCGGGACCACTTATCCGATCCGATTTCCATGAGCTTTTCGTAAATAGCAGGTTTTCCATGACGGATGGCGTTCATGGCGTCATGGAATTCTGTTGCCCGATAAGCATAAGTCGCTCGATAAAATGACCGGATAACCCACTCACCGTGCTCTAGCAAGCTTATTCGATAAATGGTAGTAACAAAGTCCGTGTTGTGCATCAGGGAAAACCACTCTTACCGCATTCGCTATGCTTTTATGTTGATCTGAAACAATCACTAAACTGTCATCCGTTGGAAATGCGGCTCTTAGTCGCATCATAAACCACGTCCAGGAAACATCATTTTCAATAGGACCTACACCAAAAGCGAGAGGGAAAATTTGCTCGTTCGCATCACAAGTAGCTGCGACGAATAATATTCCCCTATTTCTCCCTTTTAAATGGGTACCATCCACCACAATTACCTTCCGGAGGTTGCCTAACCAAGGGGCTCGCGATACACCAAGCGCAATAAATAAATGTCGGAAACGACCATCCTCACCGACATCAAGATCCGTATATGTTCCCGGATTTGTTTGTTCCAACAAATGCAGATATTTTGGCAGTTTGCTGAACGAATCTGCATGTCCGCCGTAAATCATCGATATAGCTGCGTTGCGCGCTCGGAGGGCAACACCGTAGGTTGCTTCTATTCCAAATTTATCCAACAGATCGGCCTGAATATCAGCCGGTTTCATTAACTTGCTTTGATGACGCATTTTACGGGCTATATAAGCAGCGACAACCTTCGACCTCACATTTCGTTCGCCAAGTCCGTATAAATCGGTTATACGGTTGTGGTCCGCAACCCATCTAACAACCTCCCAACACGTCTGACCTCTACAGTATGCCCGTAGCTGGAATGGACAATCAACACTTCTTCTGCACAAATATTCCAAACGGGAAGCACTAGAACGTTGCACTCTGAAATCCGCACCGTTTTCCAAATGGAATAGAGCTACAGCAGCATAAACTTCGTCTTTCGAGCTCAACATCAATCCTACTTGCAGACTTCCGTCTACAACAGTAATCAGGTTCTGCGACGCTACTGAATCGGATACATCAAGGGGAACAACAGGAAGTAGCCAGTTGCATGCTGCTTCTGTGTTGTCGTGTACAGTCTCGTCATTTGTTCGAGAACGATTGACTGGAACTAGCAAAGACATAAGTTCACTTACGCCACCCTCCCTCCGAATCCATGCAGCAAAATCTTGTAACGAACAATTAGTCAAGGCAGAAGAAATATATTCATCCTCATCATCATCAGATGATGAGTCCAAGTCCGCCTCACCATCTGAATCCGTCTCCACACGAACATTCCTTTGGGGACCCCGTCCGCCAACATTACTTCTACTTCCTTGCCCCGTAAAGCAATTAGGACCCCCGAAATTATAATTATCTTCGGGAAATTGATTCGGATTCGGAACACCAAATTGAGGATTTTGCACTTCAGGATACAAAACAAAAACAACCGGCTCTACGTCTATAGAGCACAATCGCAGAAGATCAGTATCATGGCCCATAATGGCCTTCATCATCCGGCCGGTTCGTCGGGAAGCAGCAGTATAATAAATGAAGTAGTTGAAAGGAAGGGAATAAGCAGCGAGCCACCGATCAATGTTTTGTCGAAGATATTCGAGAGAAATATTGTTTGAAGGAATGTAAACAATGAACTCATGCCCCCCGACATAATTCGACTCTGCATCGAATTGGCCATTCAATTTCACAATAATTGATCGAAAATCTGTCATTTCTATCAACCAAATTTTGTTTGAGAAGATTGGAAGTGGAATGATGAAAATTTGGTGTGAATCAACCAAATCGGCTATCCTACGTCTTATAAGGAATTGTTCTGACAAAATTTCACGTGAAATATCAATCGGGCTGATCGGCCCCCATCGGCCCCGCCATCGGCCCTCTGCTTCGTGCATGTGCAAGTAATATTCGACTAGTCAAATCTGCAGATAAAGGCCGATTTGCGGCAAAAAAGTCGAGGATCGGCCCTCATCGGCCCCGTCGGCCCTCAATCGGCCCCTATTGGAAATTCTACAAAGAAAAGTCTTGCAGTTGTCTTGTCCAATAATGTCTCGAAGGAGGGGCTTAGGGCCGATGTAGGGCCGACATACACCCTTAATCGGCCTCTTTTCGGTCCTTCTTCGGCCGATAGCTTGTTCGGCCGTCGGTCATTTCTTTTCGGCCGATGGGGATCTTTTCGGCCATTTCTTTTCGGCCGATGCGTAGGGCCGATGGACAACAACAATTCGGACATCCATCGGCCGATGGGGATATTTACTTTGTAATCATCGGGGCCGATTAAGGGCCGATTGACTCCCACATCGGCCCCCCATCGGCCCACCGCCGTATAAGGACAAAATGGCTAGATTTGTGTTTTGTTTTAGTGGTTGGCAACATTTGCTTTTCAATTGGTACTATTTGGCCTCTGCTGCAAATGCCCCAAATTTAAAGTTCATGTGTGTCACAGCCCGATTTTCGAGGGTGAGCGTGTGACAGGATGTGGTGAATGCGGGTAAATAAAACAACATTTATAATTAAGAGATAATACATAATAATTAAAGAAATTAATTCATGGAATTTCAACACCGAGATTCATTAAAAGGAAAAACAAGTGTCTAAGCACATGGGACAAATCTAGTTCAATAATCATGAAAACAAGTTTAAAGTGGTGAGTAGCAAAATAATTTCAACTCCCGGAAATAGGCAAAATATCGATTAAGCACAGTGGGAATTGACGCATCGGACAACAACCCTCGCCCTCGGCTCTGCTCGTCTGCAGTGGCCGCTCAACCTGAAAATATTTTGAAATTTTTTTTTGGGCTGAGTACTAGTGTACCCAGTGGGCTAACAATTGATAAAATATTTTATTAAAACTTGCGGTTATCCAAAGCATAACGTATAACTTAGGAGGTTTCAAAAACGAAAAGAACTCCTAAACATACAAAATATTTATCTCTTCATTCATTTGCGCGCATTTGCAGCCTTCAACAGTTATTCTTGTGATCCCGGAACAAATCCACGTCAGAGTCTTTTCATTGGAGTCTCGAGCCATTACTCAGAGTACTCATTTAAAAATAGGATATCGGACCTTTCTCCAGATAATCATTTCCGTAGTCGTAGAGTTAGCGCACAGTGGAGATCAAACCATTGTACGACTAACAGGGGTGTACACAATCCTTGAATTGATGTGTTAGGTCAAAACAAGAATCTCGATCGACCAATACAAGAGCATTAAACTTAATCGAACGCGCATAAAACATCTCAATGGATAACAACATTTCATATAATTTAAGAGCTTAATAACTCAAAAATAAGTTTAGAGGAAAAATATAACCCACCTCGTGGTGCTGTCTTATCGTAGCTGCGATTTTCGGGTTAGCGCCCTTCCTCGGGTCCTACAAGAGAGACCCTAACTTTAGTCGTAGCTCAATCTAATCGTCTTAAAATTTGACTTCTAATGCACACAATTTGGCGAGAAAGGGGTTTTACAATTGTTCTAATCGACTTTGGAATCGCTTGATTTTATTGGCGTTAAGTTTGCCTTAATTAAATTCTTGCGCGGATATGTCTATTTCGTATGGATCGATTTTAATCATGTACTTTCAATAATTTTCGTAGCATCGGCAAAATTTCTGGAATTTTAAGGTATTATGTATATATATCACTTATTTATTTATTTATTATTATTATTATTATTATATTTTTTTTTTTCAAGAGATGGTTTGGAGCGGTTTTTGCAGCCGACTTATAGTCTCACTTTTGGACGATCCGACCATCAATTTCCAGTATTGAACTTGTTTTTAGATTCTACTCCAGATGAAGTACAAACTTAGAATTTAAGCCCCGATTGGGTACCGTTTCACTATCGAAATTAGTCCCCGAATTTGCCTCGGCGGATTCGCGGCAGTTTTGCTAGTGGTGCTTCGGAGACTTATATCTTTCGCGTTCGAACTCCGTTTAATGAACGGAAAGTGGCGTTGGAAAGCTGAAAGTACAAGGTTTATAGTGGTTAGGCCTTAGGCACATTTGCTTCATTATTCTGGTCGGAAATTGAGTCGCAAGTTCGCCGGTCAGCACGTTTAGACATTCGGAAGTTTCGGGCAGGTGGTTTTCCGGAGTACGTAGCTTTCTGGAATGAACTCCGATTGGCGAGAGGAAGAAGGCTATGAAAAGCCAGAAGAACAAGGGCCACGGTGGTGTTGGTTTTAGGGTTTAAAGTTCAGTAGGGTATTCGGAAAAATCCACCGAAAGTTACTGTTCTGACTTTAAAAAAAATAGAGTGTGGCTTAGGCATTTCATCGAACAGTTTGTAGGCATACAAGAACATAAGCCATTTCACAGATCTTGATGCTTACGAACTTTCCCAGACTAGAAGATGCGAGTATTAACATTGTTCCTTGCTTTACTTCGATTTATGCATGGTTCTAAACTGGTTTTATTCCTTGATATTCCATATGAAGAGGACAAGTGAAAATATGGCTTTTGTAGTGAAGTTGAAGAATATTAAACTGGTACAACTAAAGAGAATTTCAGTTCTTGGCACTCATGATCGTGCTACTCAAGCCAAGTCAAGAGGAAACTCATACAAAAATCTATTTTCCACACGAGTAATGCATAAAGTCACAAGAATCAAGTCTACCCGGTTATATTCAAGTTCTTCATGAAGTTTCTCAAAGTTAAAGAGTGGGGTCTTTAAACTTAGTTTGTTACCTCACTCTACAACTGAGACGAGCTGGAAAAATCCGGTAGCGTCGATGGACTCGAAGAGAGACGGAAACGTAGCCGGCTTCGACGACTTGACAGTAGGGTAAGCGCTGGTTTTGAGCCTTGGTCGACGGTGTCACCGCCTCTTAGTCGATTGGAAGAAAAACGTCGCCGGGAGAGATGAAGTGTTGCTTTAAGGGACAACTTCTAGCCTTGAAAAGAGAGGAAGATGTAGAGAGGGAGTGATCAATATCATGGAAGGGTCTGGATAGATTGATGTGTGAAGAAATCAAGTTTTCCCCTACCTTGGCTTTTGATGGCGTGAAGGAGGGTGGCTGCCAAAAACTTGCCCAATGGTCAAGCCCTTCTCCTGCGATTTCATCATGATGCATGGGGGATACGGAACGTTTGCGTGTGAGATCGATTGGAGTGCAGTGGAGAAAATCTTGGAGAAGGGGGGGAGAAAATGTGTGAGAGAGAGAGAGAAGAATACGATGGAGGGTAACTAATGGGAGAGAGGGGGAAGAGAGAGAGGAAATATCTATATATATATATATATATATATATATAGAGGAAGATTATACGAGAACATCCTTAAAGTGAGAAATAAGAACAATTTAGAGTTGGGCTGCTGTACATCCGGTTGCAGGTGCAACCGGACGATTACAATTAAATATGTACAATTTGGAATATTTAAACAATGGTAATGTAGTGCAGTTGGCTAAGCTGCTAGGCTCAAAGCCCATTAACCCGGGTTCGAGTCCCAGCAGTGTCTTTTTGAGTTTTTTTATTTTAATTGATATATTAATTTTATAAAATGATACATTTGTTTATAATAATTCATATTTTTATTATAATTATTTTTTCAGAATAAGTTTGTCCCTTTTTTTTTGATAATATTTTTTTTTTCATTTTAATTGATATATTAATTTAAAAAATTTATTTTAAATAAATAATATTTTTATTCCAACCAATTCATATTTTTTTCAAATCAAGTTTGTCCCTTTTTTCATTTTAATTGATATATTAATTTAACAAAAATGATAATTTTTTGTTTATAATAAGTGATTTTTTTATTCCAACCAATTAAAAAGTATCATTTCTCCTTAAGAAAAGTATTATTCTGCTTTAAGAAAAGTATCATTCTTCCTTAAGAAAAGTATCATTCTTATTGAGCAATAGTATCACGTGTTGTTAACAAAAGTATCATTCTTCCTTAAGAAAAGTATCATTCTTATCGTTGACGATAAGTATCCACGTTGTTAACAAAAGTGCCATTTTTACTTAAGAAAAGTATCATTCTTATTGAAGAATAAGGATCGCATGTTTTTTCTCGCACCTTAGGCAGAACTCTAAACCCTACTTTGTTTCCTTTGCCTTTCTTTTCATTTATTTTTTTTCTTTTCTTTTCCTTTCTTTTAATTTTATTTTTTTCCTTTTTTTTCATTCCTTTCTTTTCTTTTCATTTTATTTTTTTATTTTCCTTCATTTTCATTTAAATTGATACATTAATTTAAAAAGTGATACATTTTTTTAATAATACATTTTATTTTATTTTTTAAATTTTTTTTTATGTAACACTTTTTTTAATAATAATTTTTTTTAATTTCTTAAGAAAAATATCATTCTTTTTTTTCCTTTTCCTTTTCCTTTCTTTTCATTTTATTTTTTTTCTTTTCCTTCATTTTCATTTAATTGATTTAAAAAAGTGATACATTTTTTAATAATACATTTTATTTTATTTTTTTAATTTTTTTTACGTAGCACTTTTTTTAATAATAATTTTATTAATTTATTAAGAAAAATATCATTTTATTGAGCAATAGAATCACATGTTGTTAACAAAAGTATCATTCTTCCTTAAGAAAAATGTATTCTTCATTAAGAAAAGTATCATTCTTATTGAGTAATGTATCATTCTTCCTTAAGAAAAGTATCATTTTTATTGAGCAATAATATCACATGTTGTTAAAAAAAGTATCATTCTTTTTTAAGAAAAGTATCAATCTTCCTTAAGAAAAGTATCATTCTTCATTAAGAAAAGTATCATTCTTATTGAGCAATAATATCACATGTTGTTAACAAAGTATCATTCTTTCTTAAGAAAAGTATAATTCTTCCTTAAGAAAAGTATCATTCTTTCTTAAGAAAAGTATAATTCTTCCTTAAGAAAAGTATCATTCTTATTGAGCAATAGTATCACATGCTGTTAATAAAAGTATCATTCTTCCTAAAGAAAAGTATCATTCCTATTGAGTAATAGTATCACATGTTGTAAATAAAAGTATCATTTTGCCTAAAGAAAAGTATAATTCGTATTGAGCAATAATATTTTTCCTTGTTTTTACCTTGTACCCTAGAGGGGAAGTCTAAACCCTACTTTTTTCTCCAGGTTAAAAATGCTCGCGTTCCTTCGGAACACTCGCATTTTTTAAATGGTTTGGAAAAAAGCTAGCGTTCCTTCGGAACGCTAGCATTTCCAAACCCTTTTAGTCGTGGAACTGCTACGGTATTTTTTCTTGTTTTTAGTGTATCCTAGAGGGGAATTCTAAACCCTATTTTTTTCTCCGGTTAAAATTTTTAATATATATATTAATATTCTTTGTGTCATATATTTTTTTAAAAAAAATAAGAAATTAAATTTATTATTTTTCGTGTCATATTGTAGTTGTTCATACAATTATAATCTTTTTAAAAATATTATATTTTTTAATATGCTTTGTGTCATATATTAAATTTCTTAAAATAAGAAATTAAATTTATTATTTTCGTCTCATATTGTAGTTATTTATACAATTATATATTTTTTTTAAATATTACTATACTTTTTTAACAAGAAAATTTTTTAATATACATATTAATATTATTTGTGTCATATATTAATTTTTTTAAAAATAAGAAATTAAATTTATTATTTTTCGTGTCATACTATAGTTGTTTATATAATTATAATTTTTTAAAAAAAATATTATATTTTTAAGAAGAAAAAATTTTAATATTACATATTAATATTCTTTGTGTCATACATTAATTTTTTTTAAACAAAAAATTAAATTTTTAATGTTAAAAATAAAAAAAGGAAAATGCTGTTGCTGGGTCTCGAACCCGGGTCTCTCGGGTGAGAGCCCAGCAACTCACCACCTGCGCTACAGGAGCGCTTATGTGAACTTCTATATTATTATGCTATTTAGCTGGGTGCAGCCGGTTGCACCTGCAACCGGTTGCACCAAAGTTTTTGCGAACAATTTATAATTATTTGATCAACTAATTCGACGCTCCAGATCTTGTCATCACTTAAAATCCTGAAATGCACCATAAAGACCAAAATTTTGCACTAAGGTTATTTTTGTAATCATGCACAATATATTAAATTTTTTTGTCTTATTTTCTTTTACTGTAACCGTCATTTTATTTAATTATCTTCCATGTTTTAATATCACAAAATCTTGTTCCAGATTTTACAAGAATTGTACATAGTTTCACTAACTCTCGTCCTAGATATAAGTCTCGTTCTAGATTTTCATTAATAGTTTCATCTTTTCTTCATTTCTCATTAATTGTGCATATTTTTTTTTCAATAATTGTGCATATTTTTTTCAGTTAATTGTGCATATTTTTCAAAGTAATTGTGCATTTTAACATTTACTTGTGTATATTTTTCCCAGTAATTGTGCATATTTGTTCTCATTATTTGTGCATATTCTCGACTGTAATTGTGCATTTTTTTCCCTAAAATTGAGAAAATCGTGTAATAGTGCAGATAAAATTGCTAAATGTGCATAAAAATTGAATTAATTGTGCATACTTTTATTATGACTCAAACAAATGCACATATTATCTAAATCGTGTAATAGTGCAGATAAAATCAATAAAACGTTCATAATATATGAATTAGTTGTGTATATTCTATAAAACGTGCATATAAACAATGAAATCATAGAAATAGTGTAATAGTCTCAATAAACTAAAAATGAAATATAGAAATCTATGACTCAATTACAAATAATAGTAATCTTGTAATAGTATCAATGATATGTACAATAAATTGCACAAATCTTAGAAATCTAGAGGTAATTGCGTATTGAAACCAATGTCAACAAAAGTAGAGAAAAAACTAGATAAGAAGAAGCAGAGAAAACTCCAACGGTGGAGAAAAAACCAATCAAGAAGAAGCCGAAGGAGCGGAGAACCACCCAAATGACGGAGCCGATGCTGCTGCCGGCGACAAGAAAAAGAAAAATAAGTTGTCGAAGAACACCAAAACCTATAAGAAGAATCGAAGCTGGAGGTTTTGAAGAGAAGAATGGGGGACAACGATTTTGAAAAGAAGAAATATTATATGAATGTTTTATAGGGTTTCTAGGGATTTAATAAAATTAAAATTACTTGTTCGACCTTTGTGCAAAATTTTTATACTACCTCCGTCCCGCTATTTCCGGCACATTTCACTTGGGCACGAAAATTAAGAAAGTAGATGATTAAAAATGAGATATGATTGATAATAAAGTAGGAGAGAGAAGATGAGTGAGAGTAGATGATAAAGTAAGAGAGAGAAGATGGTAAAGTAAGAGAGAGAAGATGATAAAATAAGAAAAAGTAGAAGATATAAGATGGTAAAGTATGAGAGAGATGATAGTTATTTCCAAATTAGGAAGTGTGCCAGAAATAGCGGGACGTCCATTTCGGGAAAATGTGCCAGAAATAGCGGGACGGAGGTAGTACTAAATAGTGCATTTCACCAATTTGAACACCAAATTTAATCTTGGCCATCTATTTTCAAGATCTAAAGGCTTAAAATTGTTCTTATTTCTCACTCTAAAGGGTGTTCTTATTTGAACCATCCCATATATATATATATATCCGCATTATATATAATCCCGTAATTATCCGAAAATATCGCGGAATAAAATATCTCTTACGTACTTTGAATTTGTCCGCAAATTGAGAAATAATTCAATTAGACGAAATTTTATTTTCGGAGCGGATTCAATTGGAATTAAATCCCTATTATTATTTATTTATATTTTTTTTTCAGGGGTATTACAATGTGCGAAGCGGAATTGGATTAAAGTTCGTGTATTTTGAGGCAAATAACCCTTTAAATCTTAAAGTCTCCTGTCGGAGAAATAATTTTTCATTGTCGTGTAGTACACGTTATATATAATTTTAATATACAAAAAATACAAAAATCAATTAATATTATGCTCCAATTGTTGTATCTGCTCGTGTATCGTGCCCTAGATTTTTTATAAGATGCGTTGTCTTGTATCTATATTAAGTGATAGATTCATAAACTCAAATGACCTTGGTCGGATTGAGAAATTTCTTCTGAGATGGACTAGCATCTATAATTACTTAGAAACTGACATACTCCAAATGTTCAATTTCCTTTGTTAACTCTTAAATAGTGTACTTTGTTGCATGAAGAGTCTCCTTCCTTCGAACCAGTGGCGAATCCATGTTGTGGCATATGTGTGCACGTGCATACAGTTTTTTTCATAAGAGATTTTTTTTTAAACAATGTGGCCATCTAAATTTAGAATTGAGCGGCCCAACATTAAAAGAATAAGTAGCCCATCTAGTTTAGGGCTCCAGATCATTTGTCTCACTTACGGTATCTCAACCAGGTCTCCAAATGACAAAACAACGTCGTTTTGTTGCTTAAAAAAAAAAAGGTGAAACGACGTCGTTTTATTGTTAGGACACGGTTGGGACACCGTAAGTGGGACAGGTGATCTGGTCCCCTAATTTAGAGTTAGAGTTAGAATTGAATGACCCAACATGAAAATAATAAATAGCTCATCTAGATTTGAGTTAGAATATGAATGAAAATAATGAAACCCACTTGAAGAAAGAACTACCGTCTAATTCCCTTCCCTACCGACCAACACACAATGATACGTACACTGCCGTAGCTCGCTCGCAGTCCTCGGCACTGCCTTGTAGCCCAGCTCCGACTTCGAGCCTCTGAAAATTGTCGGTAGCCGGTATCCCTTTCTCATTCCTATGCTTATCTCTCTGTGGTTTGTGATTCAAAGTTTTCAAAATTTGAAAATACGCAAATTCGAAATATGATCTGTAGTTTTTTAATTATATAGCGTATAAGACAATTATATTTTGAAGTTTGTAGTTTAGCTTGTGCACACACAATGAAAACTTTCTGCGTGAGCCACTGCTTCGAACAAGAGTTTATCGATGAAGAGTTCCCTTCTTTTGAACAAGAGTGTATTATTTAGCTTAAAATATCATGTTTCTGTTTAAAACTTGTATCTCTACCAATGAAAATTCTTTTATTTTTATACTCTTCTAGGTGTATGTTTTCTTAGGAGAAAGTTGGAAAACACCTACTCTCGAACAAGGGTAGATTAATACTTGGAGAATCCTTTTTTCTCGTACAAGAGTGTATTAATATTTAGAGAGTCCCCTCTCTCAAACATTACTTGGAGAGTCCCCTTCTCTCGACAAGGATTTATCAATTGAGCATGCAGATGAATTCTAGCCCAATAACGTATCATTCATATTTCATTAGGCCCGGTCCAAATCGTTGAAGCCCAATTGAAAACTAAGATAATTTCTCAATGAACGAACGTGAAAAACGAAATTAGTAGGTGATATTTCTTATTTTTTATATTCATCCACACTTTTTTAATCGTCTATTGCATTGACACTTTGATGTATAGCTTTGTTCCTTGTCAAACAGATGTCGAATTTCAGAAGTGCAGGTACTTATGTTTTGATGTTGTATAAATTCTTGAGTCTTTCTTGTTTTGACGTTGCAATTGAGTTGTATTTTCACATTTTTCTTTGATGTTATGTGTGATCAGTTTTTGAAGACATCTAATGCCTTCAATATCATGGACTCTAGAGGATTTGTTGGTTAGCAAAATATGCAAATTTTTTTTTATGATGAGGGTAACTGCCGATTCTTCTAGAAGTCGCGCACTGGATAAACACGCTCATGTGCTCTAGCCTGCAAATAAAATAAGAGGGACTAACCACCCTAGGCTAACCATAGGTAACATGCTCACACATACACTTTTTTTGTTCGTATGCATAGGTTGGTTATTGATTTAGCGGGAGATTAAATAAAACAAAATGAGATAAAAGGGATAAAAGAGATATCAATCAAATCCGTTGATTCTTCAGAATGCCGAGACGATTTACAAATATTAATCAAAATTCGTTTAGTCGCGCACAAATGCCGGAAGTTAATAATCATTAACACATTGATTCGACGCATGAATACATATGATAACGGCATCCAAAGCCGGTTCGCAATGGAAGATGAATGATCGCACCGTCGATTTCTACCATCTTCAAATCTATCTATTACAACTCAAAACTCAACTATAAATAAAATATTAAAAGCCTTAAAAGCCCAAAAATCAAAATCCCACATATTATAATTAATTAAAACAAGATCAATCTTCTCTTCATCAGTTATCCCTTTTAGTTTCATTATGGTAATGGAATAGAGTACTTCCTTCTAGGAACAAACACAAATCATATAACATGACAAAAATCAAAATTATCTTTATTCAAACAAGAACATGAGATGAGAGTAAGTCAGGTAGGAATGTGATTTTGCATAGGAATTAAAAATCAATCCACATCCTTTATTTATTCATTGGATGATTTAAATTGAATTATATGCTCTGAAATATTCGTCATGTATAGTTTTTAAATGTTTTATGCAAAATGTGACAAAAAAAAATTAAAAAGTATCTCATTTCTTTTTTACCCGTATCGTATCATACCCGGATCCCTACAACCTAATTACTTTCATTCATCCCCGCTATAAGTGACTATTTTTTCAATTGGAATGTCACACTCTAGGTTGCACGGACACGGACACGGGACACGGGACACGACATTTTTTGAAAAATTTAGGACACGACACGGGCGCTGATATAAAAAATATTAAATTATTAATATATATATATATATATATATATATAAATTTAAAAATGATATCAAATTCATAGTTCAAATGATCAACTCAAACGACATAGTCATAATTCATAAGTAGATAACCATAGCATAAAAATGTAAAATACTAAAATAAGTAGATAATCTAAATACATTAGTAAGGTAAGTAATATTTAATTATTTAATTATATATTTATTTACTTATTACTAATGTAAGGTAAGTAATATTTAATTATATATTTATTTACTTATTATTAATTATATATACGTGTCCCACTGTCCTTTTACTTATTTAATTTTATATTTATTTACTTTTTACTAATTTCTAAATACATGGCCCATTCAACCGTGTCCACTACAAGACTAAATCAAAAAACGTGTCCGTTGTCCCCTTGGGATGGCAAAGTTGGTGAAGGTGGGTAAGCCCGGGACCGATAGGTCCTGAGTTCAAATCCTACTGGAAGCAACTTTGTGGAGCATGTCACCTATGGTTAGCCTAGGGTGATTGAACTCTCCTGTGTGGTTTGCAAACTACTGCACAAGGAGCGGGGTTTACCCAATGCGCACCGAAGGTAGCGGCTACGGGTTCCACGTATCAAAAAAAAAAGTGTCCGTTCCGTGTCGGACACACAAATCGTCGTGTCCGTTCCGTGTCGGACACACAAATCGCCGTGTCCGGAAACGTGTCCTTTTTTTTAAAATTTATGGACACATTTTTGCCGTGTCGGGTGCGTGTCCGGGCGTGTCCATGTCCGACACAGTACGACGAGTTTTTTCGGAGTGTCCGTGCAACATAGGTCACACTAAAAGTGAATACTTCCTAATTTGGTAAATAATTATTATTATCACTTATACTTTATCATTTTCTCTCCTACTCTTTCATACTTTATTATTTATATTTATCTCTCATACTTTATCATTTATTTTCATATCGAAAAGAATGTAGTCCCAAATAATGACATAAGTGATGAAACTCCATCTATTATTGTGTGAATCAGTTGGAGCTGGATTAATTGCTTGAGTTGACATTTGGCTCATGACTCATGAGTCATGTACTTGGTGTGCAGTGTTTCGACCGGACAATCTTGTTCCACAATTTTTTTTTTTTCATTTTCCTATTACTATTATTTTTTCTACATAAAAAAGCAGAACTATTTTGTGCGTGTGCGTGTGCGTGTGCGTGTGCGTGTGTATGAACAACTACACTCTCTCTCGGCGGCCGAGTGCGTGCGACTTTCCAACGCGGGCCGAACAATACAAACAAGTGACGAATATTTGTATATACACGCTTTTCGAGTTTCACGACTTCTATTTATATTGACAAAGTGGTATTCCCTCTATCGTACTAAAAATAATACTCCCTCCGTCCCACTATCTTGACGCGTATTCCTTTTCAGGACGTCTCACCCATCTTGACGTGTTTCTAAAAAAGGAAATAATTTATCCTCTTACTTTTTTTTATTTCTCTCTTATACTTTATCCCCCTCTCATACTTTATCATCTACTTTCTTAATTCCTGTGGCGAAAAGAAACGCGTCAAGACGAGTGGGACGAAGGGAGTACATTTTTATTATCGGAACGTTTCACTATGAATGACACGTTAAAAAATAATAAAGATTATATAGACCATACTCCATCCGTCCCGCTATTTGTGATTCACATTCCCGAAATGGGTGTTCCATTATTTGTGCACACTTACATAATTTGGTAAAAAATTACTCATACTCTATCATCTTCTCTCTCCTACTTTATTACATTCTCTCTCATACTTTATCATCTTTCTCTCATACTCTCTCATTATCTTACTCATCTTCTCTCTCATACTTTATCATCTACACTCTCTCATACTTTATCATTTACTCTCTTAATTCCCGTGCCGAAACTAATTGAGCCACAAATAACGGGACGAAAATAGTATTTAATTATTAAAACGTCAAATAATTTAAATCACATAACACCATTTTTTAAATTCCCGTATTAAAAAGAAACTGTATCTTTTTAGTTTGCGGAGGGAGTATTCTTTCTTTGTTTTCCCACATTTGTAAACTCGTGTTTTTGCCTTTTTAATGTCTCGATAATGTGAATCCAAACATCAGCAGACAAAAATCAATTTAGTTTCACGTTCATGTTATCTTATCATTTTTTTAAATTTAATCTCGACGTATTATTCTCCTTTGATGAGCTACGCTTTATAATCAAAGCTATAAATTTCACACTATATGACATTGTTTCATATGTTTGGATTTCACTAATGCGACTATGTTACAAAGTATTATACGAGAACGATTGGTAAAGTACTTTCATATTTAATAATCTTATTGACTAGTTCTATAAGATGTACTCCATGCTTCCTTTTTTAATATATATAAAGCGATCATTTAATTGAAGAAACATATAACTGACTAAATATCATTCAACGAATTAAAGAGAAATATAAACTGAAAATCATAAAAATTGAATAAACAACAATTAAAAAACACAAATTCAACATTCCAAGCAAAAGTGAGTAAACAAAATACCAACGCAAATTGACGCGATCAAAGAAGTGTATGAATATCTAATTGAACAAAAGTATTTGACTATTACAATCAACGGTAATTCAAGATTAGAAATTATAGGGTGAAATTAGTAATTCCAGAAATTAGCCAAATAGTATATAATTCGGTGGAATGAAATATTTTTTTAAACAAATTTATAGAAAATCTGGGAAAAAAAAAATCAGTATCCTTGAATCTACCATGATTATAAGTATAACAACCGGTATTTTTTAAGTTTTAACGCTAATGGTCAAAATCGGTAGTGATTACAACAAACATGCATATTAGTTGATACTTCCTCCATCCCAATTATCTTGTTCAATTTTTTTATTTCAGGTTGTACTTAAGATATTGTCAAGTTCTTTTTAGCAAATTATTACACACAAGTTTTTTGTAGGACATACAACTCTACTCATAACTAACAACCCTCTTTAAAAACCTTGCAAAAAGCAAAGTGGACAAAATAATTAAGACGGATGAAGTATTTTTTTTTAATTAATCCTTGCTATAAAAAGTTATAGATTGAGGTTTAATCTCTCCTATCTCCGATTAGGTAATTATTAATAACCTATACTCCCTCCGTTCCAATAAATATGACTTGTTTCCATTTTTTGGTTGTTCCATTAAAATTGACTTGTTCGCTTTCAAATATAAAATAACACTCTAATTTAATCTAATGAACCACAAAACTTTACACATAACAAACAACTTTGTTAATAACAGTGCCGAAATCAAACAAATTATATTTATTAGGACTAAGAAAATATCACATTTTTTTCATATAATTTTCTTGATTTGTTATTTCACTTTTGGGATTATCTTGTTTCAGTCATTTCGTGGGGCATATTCACGAAAAGTTGATGGAAATTTCAAAATGATTATTTTATCTAATTTGAATTTAAGTAGTTTACCAATTTAACGTGCACATCCCCTGCACATAACATAAGCGAATACATCATCACTTTACCGAGTCAGAATAATTGGTTTCCAAATTAAATACCACTCCTCCGTCTAAATTATTTTTTCCCTTTTTATTGAGGTGCGCAATTTTTAATGAGAGTTGTTAATTGTATGTAGAGTAGTATAAGATTATACGTTCCACAAAAAAATTAAATACAATAATTTACTAAAAGAAAAAATAGGTTAATACATTTAAGATGAACCGAAATTAAAATAATTGAAAATGATAATTTGGAAGGAGAAAATATAAATTAATACTCTCTCTATCCCATAGAAAGTGTCTTGTTTTCCTTTTTGAACTGTCCCATAAAAGTGTATTGTTTCTATAAAAAATAAAAAAATATGTGGAACAAAATTAACAAGCCAAAAATCAAACAACATACACTACACAATATACGTTTCTTGATCTTCGTGCTCCATAAAAAGTATAATGAGACACTTTTTATGGGACGGAGAAGTAATTATTTAAACGATTAAGAATACCTTCCAAAATAAGTTAAGGGACTCTCTTTATGTCTACAAGACTACACGCCTTTCTAAATCAAGAAAAGTCGTTTAGCAGCACTGGCGTTTACTCAAATATTTTTTTCACTATGGTTGAAATGGAAATTGAAGAGCATGAATTTATTTCGCGAGTCAATAAGTCATTCTAGATTTGTAGCAAAACTTTGTTACCAAGAATTTTACCGAGTAAATTCAGTAAACAAAAAGTTTATATTCGATTTTGATCAGGTTTATTAACTTCTTCCACTTCGGTTTTTCGATCTGAATCTTCATTTTTTACAATAACTAGTTGAAGTGCGTATTAGATAAATCCGACTCTATACATAGAAGAAAAGACATTCTAGTCGAAGTCAACAAAATAAAAGAAGTGGATAATTACTTTCTAATGTAGTTGGTTGACATTAAATTCCTTTGAAACTTGGAAATTGAAGAACTCGAAGAGGGAATTGAAAAGGAAAATGTTAAGGCTCCACTATTTTTGGGCGAGTAAATTACCTTTTATTTATTTATTTTAAAAAAGAATAATAATTACTCTTCCGTGTAAGATGGCAATAGTACCTCGTCCTTAAAAGTCCATTCCACGTGCTTCTCTCTCTCCTCTCTCTCTCTCTCTCTCTCTACCCGTCTTCCGCAGCCTCTATTAAAGTCGCATCCTATTCTCCTATATAGTAGTAGTATATATAAATATGTAGGCATGCTTAGAATCGAACTATCAAACAAACAAGCCTATTTCGTTCGAAGATTCAATATCTTTAAAGCCTACAATCATAAACCAAGAAAAGATCTTTGCTGTTTTCTGAATCTTTCATCACAAAACTTCTCACAATTCTAAAGTCCTCCCATATTTTTGTGACTGTTATTTCTGAACTACCCGTTTAACCCAGTTTGCTCCTTCCCACCAATCTTCTGCATTGAGGTCAAAAGATTTCACTTTTAACTCAAGATTTTTTCTGGGCGTTGTTTGGTTAGTTCTTGAAGTTATCACTTTTCTTTGTCTTTCCCATCTTATTTTCTGCGATCTTTAATTTTTGATTTTGTGCATTGAAATGGGTTTTTGGTTAAATTTATATAGTTTGATGTTTGTGGGCTCTGTTTTCTTTGGGAGTTATTGCTTTGTGATCGTCTTTTTTGACAGTGTAAAACTATGTACATACTTGTTGAAATGTCTGTGTGGGTTGTGATTATTGCTTTGCAGTACACTCCCTCCTTTCCTTTCGGTTCTTTTCAGTGTAGAAATTAAGAAATTAGATGATAAAATATGAAATAGGGGATGATGATAAAGTAAGAGGGAGAAAATAGATGAGATAGATAATAAAGTAAGAGAGAAAGATGAGTGATATTTAACTAGAGTAGATGATAAAGTAGTAATGAAGATTGTAATTTTTAAAGAAAGTTATTTTCTTTTTTGAAAACGGATCGTTTGAAGTGGAATGTTCAGAAAAAAAAGTGTAGTTTCAAATGGGATGGAGGGAGTATTATTTCTTATGCATTTCATGGTTTGTACTTTATACATTCAATTGATCTGTTCTTGGTGAAGTGCATAGTAATTAAGATTAATTCATGGTTTAAGTGACATACTTCCATATAAACTTGTATCTTGAATTAGTAATGAATTCGAGCTGTTCTTCCTCCTCTGCAGAAATCAAGTATTGTTGGTTGTTTTGTAGTTGCATGGGGGTATATAGTTGTGCTTCAGAGAACAGTTTAAAATCTGCTATTACAAAACTCATCAACGACAAGGATGATGCCCATCATAATCCGGTCGAAACCATGGGTTCCGAAGAAAGAAAAGTTATGGCTGATGAACTAGTAAGCCCCTCGAATTCTCGGGTTTTGGATCCAAGCAGCCCCAAGCATGATGCAGCTATAAAGCTGCAGAAGGTCTACAAGAGTTTCCGAACAAGGAGAAAGTTAGCCGATTGTGCAGTTCTCATTGAGCAGAGCTGGTGGAAGCTTCTAGACTTTGCTGAGCTCAAGCATAGCTCGATCTCCTTCTTTGACATCGATAGGCACGAAACTGCCATTTCTCGCTGGTCAAGAGCAAGAACGAGGGCTGCCAAGGTACAACTCGAGTCAAATCTCTATGTGTTGTTTCTTTAAGTGTATTTGTTCTCTAACAAACTCGCGTGCAGGTCGGGAAGGGGTTATCGAAGAATGCAAAAGCTCAGAAACTTGCTTTGCAGCATTGGCTTGAAGCTGTGAGTAAATCAAACCCACTAATTTTTACATTGACTTTGCTTTTGAACCGATACTCATTTGATCATATTGGTTTCGAGTAGATTGATCCACGACATCGATACGGGCACAACCTACACTTGTATTATGTTAAATGGCTGAATTCACAAAGCAAAGAACCCTTCTTTTACTGGTGATCATCTTCAACTCTTTCAGATGCTGATTTTGCTCCCAGAAATTTAATTTTGTATCTCGCCGTACTAGTCTAATTAAATGATTGGAACTGTTTAGGCTAGACATTGGAGAAGGAAAAGACATTAATCTTATCGAGAAGTGCCCTCGTTCAAAGCTTCAACAACAATGCATCAAGTATCTTGGCCCGGTATGCATATTATTTATTATTCGTACTAAAGTGATTAACTAGTCTAGTTTTTAAAAGAATTTCGCGGGTTTTGCCAAATTCATTCGACAGATGGAAAGAAGGACGTATGAAGTTGTCATCGAGGGTGGAAAGCTGTTATACAAGAAAACAGGGGAGCTCCTCAACACCACTAAGGAGTACAAGGGTTCTAAGTGGATTTTTGTGCTTAGCACCTCCAAGACATTATACGTCGGAAAAAAGAACAAGGGTACGTTTCAACACTCGAGCTTCTTGGCCGGAGGCGCTACGGTGGCTGCTGGGAGGATAGTAGCTGAAAATGGAGTCTTAAAGGTATCAAAACTCTTGAAAACTAGGTGTTAATTAGATAGAATTAAGCCTTACTCTGTTTTATGTTGTTTCTCAATAGGCAGTCTGGCCTCACAGTGGTCATTACAAGCCAACACCAGAAAACTTTCAAGATTTCATATCATTTCTTAGGGAAAACAGTTTGGATCTCAATGATGTTAAGGTAAGATGAAGAAGAACCATTTTGTTTTTTTTAAAATCAAGATTTTCTTACAATATTGATGTCATTTTCCCAGCTTGATCCAATTGGTGATGAAGAAGAAGGCCTATACTTGAGAAGCAATGCCTCCGAAGACGATTTGCCCCAATCACGAAGCTTTAGTCGAAAACTGACTGCTCTCGAGATACCTTGCAAAGACACCTTGCTAGAGAAGATGATGAGGGAAAACCGAAGAGCGGACGAGTTCCCTCCCGGATCACCAACCGATGAACTCGACGAGGTTGTCCCGGAAGAATGCATTTCACAAAGGATTAGTCAACACAAAGAAACAAAGTCTTTCCAACTAGGGAAGCAGTTGTCTTGCAACTGGACTACCGGAGCTGGCCCTCGGATTGGCTGCTTGAGAGACTACCCTTCGCGGCTCCAAAGCCACGCGTTGGAAGAAGTAAATCTATCGCCAAGAAGCACGCTCCGGCTAAGGTTAGACTCTCCATCTCGAGGTGAGTCTAGACGGTCGAGCAGCAACCTTTCTTGTAGGACTAGTCTGCTTACAACCTCACCTATACATTCCCTCACTAGCTGCTAAGTAGTGTTGAATTCATTGATTTAACCATTCTTTATTTTCATGTGATTAATTAATTAGTTTTAGTGAAACCATGTACATCAATTTTGTTCTTCTTGTTTAGAAATAGGTTAAAATTTTGTATATATTTTTGAGTTATGTAACTTTCTTGAATTCAGAGGAAAAAATGTTCTTTTTTTCAGTTCAATTCTTCCATTCAATCTCTTATCAGTCTGGATCAATTCTCCGCATTTGAAGAATTTGACTCGTTCAAACCCGATATTTACTTCATCAATACACGTCATAGTGTATTCTAAGGAGCATGAGATCTCGCAGCGTTGACCTGTGGTGGGCCCGGTTTTGGAGCCGGTCTACCGTCATAAAGTTGGACAAGTGTAGGGATAAAAACTCAACAACTTGAACTTAAATTGTTTGTTCAAAGTCTTTGTGTTTGACAAGTATTGCATGAGTAAGGAGCAAGTTTCAGAAACCGAGTGAAGTGATTATTTTTGTAATTTTCTCTCTCTATTTAATTTGTAGAGAGAGAAGCAGAAGTTCGAAACAATTTCCTTGTACATATAACGAGGTAGTACTCCTATTCTTCTCTATTTAGAGCGTTTGTGCAATTTGCCTAGTAAACGAGAATGTGCAATTTACATAATGGACTATTCTATCTACATCACAGAAAATGTTTTATTTTTCTTTTCGGGCAAATTGGCACAGATGGTCCCCAATGTTTGCTACTTTTGATGAATTGGTCCCTATTTTTTTTTTAGTTTATTGGTCCCTAATGTTTGCTAATTTGGATAAATTGGTCCTTCTGTTAAATTTTAAATTAATCATAGGGGTATTTATGGAAATTAAAGTTTCAGGGACCAATTCATCCAGTTTTAAATTAAACTTGATTTTTTTTTAAAGTATGATCTTTTTTAGGAAAATAAATTAATTTTTCAAACAATTTTTTTAAAAAAAATTAATTTTTTTTCAACTAATTTTTTTCATTTTTTTTCCAATAATTTGTTTGGTAAACAAAAAAAATTAGTACTAATAGTTAATTTTGTAATAATTTTTTTCATTACGAATCTTTTTCAAAAAAATTATTTGATAAAAAAAAATATTTTTTGAAAAATATTATAATTTTAAACAATATCTTTAAAAAAATCAAATTTAATTTAAAAAATTGGATGAATTGGTCCTCCAAGTCGTCCAACTGCTCCTCTCCTCGAAGAACATAACACATTCCCCAACCGTTGTGTTGACCCGCTCCCCTCCTTCACCGTGAAACGCAAAATTATTAGTTAATCTAAATTTACTTAATTTTTATTTAAATAAAAAATAGAAAAAAAAGTTAATTCAAAAAATTATTTAGATTAATTGGTCCCTAATTAATTAATTAGTTGAAAAAATATTTGAAAAAAATTATTATTAGTTGAAAAAAATTATAATTTTTAAAATTATTAATTAATTTTTTTCGTTTACCAAAAAAAATATTTGAAAAAAAGGAAAAAAAAATTAGTTGAAAAAAATTAATTTTAAAAAAAAATATTTGAAAAATTAATTTATTTTCCGAAAAAGATCATAATTTAAAAAAAATTTAAAAAAATTCAATTTTAATTTAAAAATTGAATGAATTGGTCCCTCAAACTTTTATTCCATAAATACCCCTATGATTAACACTTAATTAACTTAAAATATAACAAAAGGACCAATTTATCCAAATTAGCAAACATTGGGGACCAATAAACTAAAAAAAAAGATTAGGGACCAATTCATCCAAAGTCGCAAACATTGGGGACCATTTATGCCAATTTGCCTTCTTTTCGAACCGTTCCACAGAAAGTGTATTGTTTCTTTAAAAGGTGAACAATATGTGGACCAAAAATAACAAGCCAAAAAGTCAAACAGTATACACCACACAATCCCATTTTCTTAATCTCCATAACCCATGGAAATGAGACACTTTCTATGAGACGGAAGGAGTATTTAATTTTTTCTAGAGTTAAATTTTAGAAAAAAATATTTCGGTTATACATGCAAAATTAGAGGCAATATTATTTTAGATTATAACAAAACTAATAGTCTATGGAATAATTTACACAAAACTATTAGTCCGAGTTATTACCCCTAATTTTGCACATATGATTGATTTTTTTAAAATTTAACACTTTTAATGTAAATTAGATAGTTCAGAGGACGATTTATACATTTTCATAATCTAGAAGATACCTTTTTTTTAGTTAATGGAGAATTTGTCTAATTCCAAGAATTTACAAATATAACCGTTCAAGAGGCAAATTGTATATCTTCATAATTCTTATATATTTTTATAGTTTGAAAGTAAAATTGAACAAAATCTTACCGTCCATGAAGCAAATTGTATATTTTCATATTTTAAGAATAAAAAAAACTAATCTTGAATTGTTTATTTAAGATACAGTTAAACCTCGATAAAGTAATAATCTTGCTAAGATAATAATTTATTTCGGTCCCAATATAAGTCAATACACTAAAATAATGTTTGATAAAGTAATAACTCGTTAAATGAATATTTTTTCTCGGTCCCAAGATTATTACTTTATCGAGGTTTAACTGTAACTTGAATCTCTTATAAATATACCGCTATCGTTAATTTAACAACTCAATTAACAAAATAATCATGGGCAAATTGGATTATTTAGTCCCCAAAGTATGGTGTTTTGGCCAATTTAGTCCTTATTTAATTTTTTTAGTTATTTGGTCCCCAAATTATGAATTTTTGGCCAATTTGGTCATTCCGTTTAATTTTCCGTTAGTTTACCGTTAACTTTTTTTTTTTTTAAATAAAATACAAAGGGTATTTTCGGAATAATTTTTACGAGGACGAAATTGGCCAAATTGTCGAACATTGAGGATCAATTTGACCTAGTTTTCTCTCTCTGGAACTCTCTTTTTCTCTTCCTTGGCGTACCCACCGCCTCACTCCTCGAATCACAGCAGCCTCAACGACGAAACCACCTCAAATCGCCGTCTTTACAATCCCTACCAAGATTTTCACCTCCCCAAACAAACCCTATACCACCTCCCGACGCAATGGGAGTTCCTCTTTCGGGAGGAGTCAATCGCGCTAGCCGATCTTGGGGGAGAATCTCACCTACTACACCGGAATCGGCTACCTCGCCGGCGCAACCAGCGGCGCCGCCAAGGGTTTCGTATCGGCGGTGAAGGCTATTGAGTCGACCGATACTAGAGCCGAAAATCAACCGGATCCCGAACGGATCGGGCCACGCCGGGCGGCAGATTGGCAATCGGTGCGGCGTGATCGGGCTGATGTACGCCGGGCTTGAGAGCGGCATGGTCGCGGTGAGAGACACGGATGATGTGATCAACAGCATGGTGGCGGGGCTGGGAACCGGAGCACTTTTCAAGGCGGCGTCGGGGCCGAGGTCGGCGGCGCTGGCGGGGGCCCTCGGAGGCGTGCTCGTAGGGGCTGTTGTTACTGGGAAGCAAGTGTTGAAACGACATGTTCCGTTTTGAGCGGTGGTCTATTTTCTTTCTTCACTTTTTTCAATTTTTGGAATTTGATTTGGTTGGCCTTAAATTTTGGGTAAGTATTACTTAATTGTGTTCATGCTTAAATTTTGATACAAAAGGGGCGGAATTATCACGGTAAAAATGAGGGTTAATGTCTTATAGTATTCAATTTTGACTTGGGTAAGGAAAAATAGATGTTGGCCAAATTGATCCTCAATGTTCGACAATTTGGCCAATTTCATCCTCGTAAAAATTATTCCGAAAATACCCTTTATATTTTATTTAAAAAAAAAAGTTAACGGTAAACTAACGGAAAATTAAACGGAAGGACCAAATTGGCCAAAAATTCATAATTTGGGGACCAAATAACTAAAAAAATTAAATAAGAGACTAAATTGGCCAAAACACCATATTTTGGGGATTAAATAATCCAATTTGCCAATAATCATGTCCATGGCCACAATTTGAAAAAAATAATAGAACCTAAAAATAAAATCTAATAATTGTAGAAAAATATCTTCCATTAAATTCATAACGGAATTAGGAGACTAATATGGTAGGATTGTACTAATTGAGGTAACTATATTCAGTGTCGTTCTTCACAAAAAAAGGACCTGAACGAAAATAAAAAGGAATTTTTAGTATTTTTATGCATACATTTAGTTATTTAAATTTTTTAAAATTTTCAGTGAATAAAAAGTACCCATTATCTCAATCCTTGTACACCTAGAATAAGTTTATCTTACTACCAAGTCTGTGAGGGCATAATGCTGCCTTTTGCGGGATAAAATTATTTTTGGCCCATTATATTGGCACCCGATTCACTTTAGGCCATTATTTTGATTGAATCCAATTTTAGTCCGTTAATTTGGTAAATTGTCCATTTTTAGTCTGTTTTATAAAATTGGCCAAATTTGTCCAATTTTGATCCGCTGAGTTAATAAAAAAATTAAAAAACATTATTTTAATATTAGAATATATTTATAATATCAATTTTCATTTTTTTATATTATAAATATCCAGTTTTAACCCATTATGTTAAAAAAAGGGGTTGATTATTTTTTATATTAATTATTTTAGAATTTTTTAATTATTCGGGTCTATCTCCGAGCAAAATTTTCTAAAATTATTCGACAAACAGCATAAGCAAAATAGAAAATTCGGCCAGGAGATACACCCGAATAATTAAGAAAATCTTAAAAATACGTATTAAGAAAAATAACCAACCTCATTTTTTGATCTTTTTTAAACGTAATATGTTAATGTTTGACATTTATAATATAAAGAGATGAAAATTAATATTAAAAATATATTATAATATTAAAAATAAGATTTTAATTTTTTTTAATTTACATAACGGACCAAAATTGGACAAATTTGGCCAATTTTGTGAAACAGACTAAAAATGGACAATTTGCCAAATTAACGGACTAAAATTGGACTCGACCAAAATAATGGGTCAAAGTGAATCGGACGCCAAGATAACGGACCAAAAATGATTTTTCCCCCTACCAACAACTCTTCAAATAAGTAAGGTACATCATGGTTTCCAATAAAGTAATGCCTGCGTATTACTATTTCTTGTTTCAGTGCTTCGAATGCTTTGCAAACCAGATTTAATCACACAATTAGTGAAAAAAGTTGTTATATCACATATTGGTATGACTTTGCTTCTGGACAACAAATCCAAAAAACTGCAATCCAGAGTCTTCTTTATAGTGCAAGGACATATTCCACCCGTATCTAAACTTTGTAAATAGGAGATCTAACACATTTTGTTGTCCTAAAGTGGAGCATATGAACTTTCCTCCATCTACTAAAACTCGTTTAACCTAATGGTAAAAGAGTAAAAGAGTAAAGAAGAGCATTTAAAACCACTAAAGAAGATTGAGTTGATTTAAGTATGATCTACCAAAGTATTGATGGCCTAATAGAGTGTTTAGGGGTTCATTAGAGAATCTCAATCCTATATTTATAACCCCCACTTTCAAAATGGATATTTAAGATCTATTGGATATAACGTTCTAAATTAAACATGTAATTCCTATTTTATTTTTTACAATTCTATATAAGCACAAAAATTTGTGTTAAATTGAACATTTGATCTATTGCTATATAAGTATATCAATTATCTATACTTATTTAAAAGAGTAAACGAAATTGAATTAATTTAATTTTTTTATAATAATCCTATCAGATACTTTTCTAATTAACCTATTTTCTTGTTCCACACATAAATTAGAAGAATAATGAGAATGAATTCATTATGCTTCAAGATTTATGTGGAGCATATATATCGAAAGAAAAATACTTTTTAGCCCAAAATCGCATTACTTTATCTTATCTCGTGCTAGTATGCAACAGAAACGACTCTCTTTCCCTCAAGCATGGAAACTGCTATTTGTTCTAAGAAAATAAATTAATTTGGTCAGTTCATTTTAATCATTTTACTGTCATGAACTATAAAGAAGAAGATAATTTTGCAAGAATAAAAAACTAACTACTAATCAACCATTTGCTTTTTGAAACTAGCAATTGAGTGCGTTGGAGAATGTGTGAGACATTCGTTGGTTCTAGACCTAAATCATTTTTTAAGGAGAAAGAATATTTGTAAAATTATGAGCCTACACTTTAAGTGAACAACGAATAATGATATGAAAATAAAATTTTGATTTTAAAACAGCGAAAATAGAGTTAAACCCCCCCAAACTATAACACTATGTGTAGTATAATAATTAAATTTGGTTATCAATCCCTCAAACTATTTAGTTAGTCGCAACATACCCCCTAGTTATAACTCTGTTAGTTTCTTCGTTGACCATTTCTTTAGTTAGTAATTAGTAAAAAAGTCTCACCTCTCTCCCTCTCTCTCTTCAATTATTGGGATGAGATTCAGTATGATAAGATTTGAAGATCTCAAAATCCTAGTTGAATGATGAACCTTGTATAATGTAATAGCTAGAATGAGTTCAGCATGTTAGGAACTCAGTAGGCTAGCTAGAGTTCAGTAGCTGATAGGATTCAGTAGATTATCTGCCGTTCAGTCGAAGAACTCAACATCAACAACTCAGTTGGGATAGCTACAACCTACTGAATCTACACAGGGATTCGAGCCAAGAGCTGATATCTCAGATGAATGAAGTATGAGACAATTCAGTAAAAGGTACGAGGAATCAGAGGAAGTCACCTCGGCATGGGATTGGAGTTTGAACAACCATCACCTACTCGCTAAATCTCGAATAATGAGAAGCCGCCAGCACTGTACCAGCTCTGACGAAAAGCTGCTTCCATACTGAAAAAAGGGAATCTCTACAATATCATTCAAAATGAAGATGGTCGTTTTCCTTGTCGTTTTTGACATGTGCCTAGACTCCCTCCAACGGATCTATTCATAGGTCGAGACTATAAATAAAGAAGATCATCAACGGGAACACAAGCATTCAAGTGATCAAACACTCTAGCAAACTTACAGTCCATTCCAGCGAAGAACTTGCATCCAGAGAGAATCCTTCTAGTTCTTCACTCTAGAGTTTAATATGTTCCCTTTCTCTATTCTAAGCAAGCTTATTATAAAATCATTAGCTTAAAAAACTCGAAAGAGTTCAGCTTTCTGAACTGTTCTTATTGTAAGAACTCCTTCATAGTTGGAGAAAACACAACCTTCACGGTTGAATTTATAAAGTCACTGCGACTATAAGTAGATATATGTCCAGCGTACAGATTAACTGAGACTTGTTCAGTATAATCGAACAAGAACGTATTTGTCCAGCGAATAGATCAACTGAGACTTGCTCAGTATAATTAATACAGTAACTCATACTTAGTTCAGGACAGTGGACGTAGGATCATGTGTATCTGAACGACTTTAAAAATTCCGTGTAGTTTTTAACTGTTGCATTGTTTACTGTTCATACTGCTTAAAACTGTCTTTTAAACAGTCAATATAAAAGGGTTTTTCAAACTGAAACGAACATATTTTTTGGGCTTACTTTTCTGCACACAAAATTCAATACTGGACTTCTGTTCACTGACTAAAGTCAGTAGATGGTCATCTCTGCCCAGGCGATCCAGAAAATGTATTTGGTCAACTGACTAGTTCAGTAGCAACTCAGGCAACCCAGACTCCCAAAGACATTATTAAGGAGGTTGCTGAGTACGCTGAACAGGCGGTGGAGGACTCAGAAGAAGAGAGGCTCCTCTTCCACCACCAGTTCAAGAAGGCAAGGGCAAACAAAAGCTTAAAATTCCAACCCCTCCAGCAAAGAGATTAAGATACATATCTGCTGAGGAGGAAGCCCAAATAGCTGCGGATGAGAAGCCGGCGAGAAATTGCAGAGGCCGGAGCGCCTAACAAGCCAAAGTCTAAGCCTCGCCAAAGGAAAGACTAAAGCCCCATCCAGAGGAGGAAAGAGAACCGCTAGAGCGCCTCCGAGAAAGCTCATCATAACAGGATGAAGAGGACAGAGAAAAGACAAGGAAAAGACAGCGGAAGAGTCCGAAAGGCAGGGGTACATCCAAATCTAGATCTAGTACCCCGCCGAATCGAACAAGCTCCTCGAAGCCTCAAGAGCAAGATGCGTAAATTGAAGAAATCTTTGCTCGAGATGGATAGATATCTCTACAGAGGAGAGGAAGCTAGACAGATAGAGGCCGCCGACAGAGGATATATTTGGCGCACCTTGAGGCACTCGGGAAGCGTGCATGAACAAGAGGCCAGCCGAGATTTCCTTCGAAAGCCGATGCCTATGTCGAGTGGATGACCATTACCGAACCTCGATCTTTACCCGTATATACGCACGAGCAAGAATCGAAGGGGTAGTAGTCGGCGTTCTGAAGCAAGGATCATTCCTCCACCCAGAAGACAAGACGACTCAGTACATCTCGGAATGATTGAACAAGAAGTGAAGAATATTGCGTTGAACAGAGGTCTAGAACAAGATGATCCAGCAGACTTCGCCGAATACCGAGCCGAGGAAGAACACGTTCGTAATGTATGGAGTCCCACCGCCCGAAGATAAATCCCAAGGTTTCATGAATAGGATTCAGCAGTTTAAGGGTTCTCCTTCTTAGTTCTCCTTTTAGCTTAGCAAGATTTGTAATGTATCGAACTATTTATTATATATATACAAATCTTCTTTTGGCTCGACAACTACTTGTTGTCTAAATAGCCGTGTTTGCTTTATGCTTTAACACTCGAGAATCACCGAAGTGATTCCATCCTCAAAGACTCTTGTTTCACTCGATGGGAAATGATTGAGCCTTAGACAACGATCTTAAGCTCGGTAGCCTTGTGCTCTGTACTTGTCTCGAAGATTTGAAGATCCCAAAACCCTATCCCGAATGATGAACCACTCCCTTGTATCTGTTTTGTCTCGAGGTTTCGGACTCGGCAGACACTGCTGCTCGGTCAAGGCGCTAAGTAGCTTATTTGCCTCAAGCACCGGTGCAAGACTCCGATGATCTTGGACTCGGCGGGAGCAAGATATCTGAGAGAGTCGATTGAACCGAACTCGGCGGGAGTAGTTCATCTGGACTCGTAGCCGATCATCGATAGACTTATCTCGGCCAGCCTATCTACCGAATACAAGGTCGACTCAAGAACGACGATAGTCTTCGGGGATTCGTCGGAATCTTTTTGAAAGACAATCAGCATTGTCATGTACGAGGAAGAGAGAAGTCGGCTTGGGCCCGTCTCGAAGTTTGTCTTTGTCTCAACCACTCCATCCACCTCAACGAATGACAAGCATACACGTGTCTTCTCACATGCTAAAAGCCGCAATCAACCTTTTACCTAAAAAGGTGGGAAAGTACACCGTTACCTACACCAAAAGAGCCGTTTGCTACCAAAGAGAGAGAGAGAGAGAAGAAGATCGTCTCCAACGGATCTATTTTCAATCTCTGCTCTATAAATAGAGGGATCATTCAAGATTTGAAGCACTCAAGAAACGAAGAACTAGAGAGAGCGCGAAAAAGAGCGAATTCCAAAGAACAAAGTCTTAGCAAGAACTCGAAGAACAATCTCCGGCGAAAGACTACATTCTAGCTCATAGGGAATCAAGCTAAACCAACATATAAAGCCTCTAGTATCCAATCGACGTTACACGAACTTATAGCTTAACTTCACTGTTCGTCGATCTAGAAGCTACTCTCTCATATTCCCTATCCCTCTAACCCTAAGCTCAACCGTTCTTATCTATAGCTTAGACGAAGGAGTTCACATTTGAACCCAACCCTTATTGTATAAGGACTCCTTCACCGTTGGAGAAGTTTGTCAAACACTTTAAGTTTGATAGTGTTGTAAACCGAGACTTGGATCGTATAAAAACCAAGACGCGGCTTTGCCCAGTGTGCAAAGCCGACCGAGACTAACTCGGGATAATAAATAGCCTCCCGATCATTCGGGACAATGGGACGTAGGATTTGAGCGATATCCGAACCACTTTAAAAATCCCGTGTCTCTTCTTGCTTTCTTAACTGTTGCATTAATTTTACTATTCATACCGAACATCATATTTAAAATCAATCAACCTGTCTCAAAGATACCGAACTTTTAATCTACCGAACCGAGACTTAAAACGTTTTCTCACAAAAACCGATTTGGGCCTACACTATTCCGCGCACCGAACTCTTACGTAGATACCGAATTCGACCTAATCGGTTAGCGGATCTCGCTGAGTCAAGACTCTTAGCCTTTAACTCGATTCGTAACAGGTTGTGCGGTCCGCCGAACTCATTTGATCGGACACCATCCCGAATAGGACTGCTTCGAGTTCGAAGTTGAGAAATCGAATCAGGTGTATTCCCCCCCTCTACACCTGACCGTACACTCGGGACCAACATTGAGTCAAAACGCCTTGTTTTCTGGAATTACTTTTTGATGCTTTGTACACTGTTATGTTTTGTGTTCAACAATACAATTGCATGCAAAGCTGCAGATGCATGCTGGAAAGTAGTCAAAATTGTCTTGTAGTGAAATAAATATTTTAATTTTTTTTCAGATTATTTATTTTAATGAAATAATGTTGGTTTCAAATTATATGTAGAGAGGTTAAGTTATTCATATGTTCAAACATTTGACAGTCAACAAACGTTTAGAGAGAGAGAGAGAGAGAGACTTAGAGAGAGAAAAAAAACACAATCGTATTTTGCGCAAAATTGGATCTCAATCTACATTTTGATCAATTTAGCACAAGGTATGTAGTATATTTAAATCATTTTCGATGTAGTATATTTGTCATATCCATTTCTACATATATATCAAGCGTTTCTACGTTATTATATTATTCTTAATATTTTCCCTTATAAATAAAATGATTCCGGTAGGTGATACTAATGTTATAAGTTATTACATTGTAAATAGGGTTAATATTGCATTTAAGCATGCGACATGGATTTTACAATGTAAAGTGTAACGTAGGTCTCTGTTTGCTATATAACATTTAATTTAATATCTGCAATATACGACTTTTCTACTGAGATTATAAACGGATTCGTTCGTTAAAATTTTTCTCTCATTTAATTATGTATTTTACGGATAATAATTTGTTTTAGTTCTTCGTATTTTACGTACATTTCAATTAGTATGGAGATATATTGTTATTTTGCTGAGAACTGAGATGTTTTAAATCTTCACGTATTCTCAGATGGCCGAATGGACACGAATAACACTCAAGTATGGAGGTATATTTGAGGGTTCCGAATACAGATATGGGGATGAACAACTTGCAGCAATTCCACACTGCGTACTTTCGTCGTCATCTCTAAGAGAAACCATTGATTCAATCACGCAAACAAATTCGATGTGTACCTCGTATCTATTGTATTCGCTTGCGCCGGTTGGCTCCTGAAGTCACTAATGACGAGCGATGAAGATTTGAATCGACTTGTGTTGGGTTATGAGTCAGTAGAAGGTACTCAGATGTCTAGTGGTTAAAAGAAAATTGGGGGAAATCATAGTAGTACTATGGAATTGAAGATCCCAAAATCCAACTGATATCGGTCGTGCGGTGTATGTCATAGGATTAGATGATGTATATGTTAGACTTGTTTATTTTGATTATCTTTTGTCTAAGTCCTGCACGGGGTAAAGCTGTTGGACTGATCTTCTGACGAAGTTACTTTCCAGAACCCCACGTCATCTTTGTAAGAGCTTGCGTTCTTCAGCCAGCAGCTGATCTTCACCTCAGCAGGAGACGACCCATCACGCGATAAGCCATCGCCAGGAGAACATATGCAAAGCTCAAGACTTCGCAGCCGCCACCGTGACCTACTCGGTAAATGTATTCCTTGTCGGCCGACTCGGTCGAAGAAGACAGAGACTTATCTAGTCTACCGTGTCCGACGTAAAACGACCCAGATCCGCACAAGTCTTTTCGAAGTTCGGCGAGAAGATCTTACGAGGTTGTTTGAATAGTCAAATTTGACTCGACACATTCTCACCAACCACAAACCTCGACCAATGAGAAGCCGACGGCGCCATATCCGCTCTATACAGTAAAGCTGCTCTCATGTACAGTAATTAACTGCCCTGCTGCAACAAATTCAAAATTATGGCCGTTTTCTTTGGACTGTTCGAGTTCGATGTTGAGAAATCGAATCAGGTGTATTCACCCCCCCCCCTCTACACCTGACCGTACACTCGGGACCAACAATTGGTATCAGAGCAGGAGTTCTTTGACTCTTGTTATCTTTGAGACCGGTCTATTCGAACGGATCCGAGGAAAACGTTTTCACCGCATATCACTCTACATTCATATCTATATTCTTCATGGCTGATATGTCGGGTATAAGGATGGTACCCATGTTCTCGGTGGAGAATTATGGAGTATGGCGAGTCGAGAATGGAAGCACATCCGACATCCCTCCATGACAAGTATGATGAAGTGCTTGAAGATGGACCTATCGTTCCCATGATCGATAGTGTCGTAACTCGGAGACCAAGCTCAAGGAGGAGGAATGGTGGCCGGGAAGAAGATTCCCAAAGACGAAGTCTCTTCACTCCCGAGGAGAAGAAGCTTCACAACTTAGACCGTGTTGCCGGAAACGCTATACCGACCACCCTTAGTGATTCTTATCTTGGTAGGGTTCGGGAATGCAAGACCGCAAAAGAACTGCGGGACGCTCTAGCGCTACCGAGTCGAGGGACTCGGAAGATTAAAGCGAATAAACTAGCATTTGGAACTCCAAAAGCCGGAAAGCTTGTCTCTCATGCCCGGTGACAAAATCGAAGATCCGAACGTCGATTTACCAATCGATGAACTCTATCAATGGGCCGGGAAAGACATTCAAGAATCGAGAGATGAATCGAAGATTCCGAGGGCACCGCCGGATGGACACTTCGGACACCTTTTGCCACTCTATTGCGACATTCGACTTAGATGTTGTGTCTCCGACCATATCTTTTCGGAATTACAGGCAGAGGAGTTTGAGTTCGACGGACCTCAAAGAAAGCAGAGAGTGAAGCCGACACAAAATCGACCATGCTTTCAAAGCATCGATCGGCCAAAGCATCTCCAAGCAACGAGCAAAACGACGAGTAAGACTCGAACCTTCACTCAATGATCTACAAGAAGGAAGTCTCGCTCGTAAGTATGCGTCGCTCGCGTAAAGTATCGAAGGAGAAGGAGCGACGCTAGAAAAGTGACTAAAGCCTATCGGGAAACGAAAGGTAAGTCAAATTATATGTCGAAACACACTCCTCGACTCACAATCTTCCGAATGCGTAAAGAAAGATGACTCGAACCATCAAAGAATAGCGAAAGCAAAGAAGAAAGAGTCATCGCTTGTTACAACCGCAAGAAGCCGGGACATTATCGGTATGATTGTCCCGAGCTCGCAGTGATGAACGCGCAAAGCACGTAAGGCAAGGAGAGAGAAATTCGCCCGTAAAAGACAATCCTACATAGTCGGCGAAATCTCGGACGACTCGGAAGAGGTCGACTCCTTTTATGGATTCATCGGATGATGATGCGGCTTTCATGGCCTTAGAGCTTGAAGTCGAAGAATCGGTGAAAAGTGCATGATGGCGGGCGAAGAGGATGAGGTAAATTCTCATGAACCACTTAACTCCTCTTCACACCGAACACAAGACACCGTATTCACCCCCCCCTCTACACATGACTATCGTCTCCGGACCAACAATTGGTATCGAGCATGGTGTTCTTCTCGATCGCCGGTTACGCTCACTTGGTTCTCTCGAACAGATCCTTTGAAAACGTTTTCACTGCACAAGCATCTCTTCTTTCATCCTTATACCCGTTCGCATAATGTCTGACATGTCGGTATCAGGATGGTGCCGATGTTCTCAATAGAGAACTTCACGGTATGGCGCGTGAGAATGGAGGCACACCTCACATCGCCGCACGGACAGCATGACGGACGCCCCGGGAGACTGGACCCATCATTCCCATGATTGACAGCGTTCAGTTCGCTACTGCGGGAGGTGTAGGAGCACAAATCGGTGCTAAGGTTCCCAAAGACAAATCAGCCTTCACGCCTGAAGAGAAAAAGCTGCACAACCTCGACCGAGTTGCGCGAAACGCACACGACAACGCTCGGTGACTCTCATCTCGGGAGGGTGCGGGGATCGCAAAACGGCAAAAGAGCTATGGGATGCTTTGGTGCATCGAGCCAAGGAACCCCGCAGATCAAAGAAAACAAGCTCGAATTAGAGCTTCAGAAGTTCGAAGCCTTTGCAATGGAGCCCAGTGAGACCATTGACGAGCTCAATGTCAGATTTACAAACCAAGTCAATGTCATCAATGGGCTGGGGAAGGTGTTCACCAACAAAGAGATGAACACAAAGATCTTGAGAGCGCTACCTCGACAGAAGTGGCTTCCATTTGCTACTTATTTACGTCGCTCTGATCTAAATGCTCTAACTCCTGATGTAATATTTTCAGAACTAAAGACGGAGGAATTTGAGCATAGTCTACCCCCAAAGGTGTTCCAAGTGCTCAACTGACACACGATCGATCATGCTTTTAAAGCAACTGTCAGCAAAACTGGATCCAAACCGATTTCCTCAAGCAAGGCAGTGGCCACTATCGAAGTAAAATCTTGTGAGACTTCAGGCACTGACCAGCTGGCTGTGATGGCTCTCAAATATCAGAGAGAAAAGGAGAGAGTCAGAAAGCTGAGGAAATACAAAAGAGTTTCTCCGTCAGGTAAGAAAGATTATCAGAAAAGGGAAGAATCTAATCCTTCTACTGAATGCAGGAACACAGAGCCTGCTGCGAGTCCATCCAAAGCATCTAAGGTTCCATGTTGGAGTTCGCAACGTGGATGCGAAACGAGGGTGGTTACAATCGGCTAATGACATTACTTGAACAACCGAGTAACCTACCCATCATCCTTTCATCATTGGAGGAGGAAGATGGTGACTCGATTCTTGAAATAGCAAACTGGGCAGTTTCGTTCTTCTCTATCGCTCAAGCTCAAACCGGAATCATTGGCTGTCCTGATTTGGATGCGGTTAACGACATCGTTCTTGAGGTGGATTCATCTTTTGAAGGAGAGACGAGCTCATAGGCGCCGTCAAGCATCGACGGTCTTTTATGGTGTTAAAAGCAGACAGAAAATATATGTAGTTCGGGTGTTTGCACGAAAAGTCATGTCCCTTTATGTTGCGTGCGAAAAAGGCTGCAGATGTTTGAAAATTTTACAAGGTGGATAAGAAGCACACATGCGACTTCGAACGATTGGTGCCAAGAACTATGAGTGCGAAGACTATCGATGTATATTTCAGCCGACAAATGCGTAGAGAGGGATCCATGATAAGGCCTCGCGACATCATTGGCGAGATGCGTCGTAGATTCGGTGTCGAAGTTAAGTACTACAAGGCACTTTGTGGTCGGAACAAGGCCATCATGATGATTTACACGATGATTTACGGCGAACACGATAATTGTTATAAGTTGCTACCCAAGTACCTCCATATGCTGAAATAGTTTAACCCCAAAACGGTAATCCATTACCGCACCGGGGAAGACAATCGGTTCGAGTATGTGTTCGTAGCATGGGGCCCATGCATAAATGCCTTTATTTTTAACTTGAGGCAGGTCATTGTAGTTGATGACACACATCTGAAAGGAAGAATACCGGCATCCTATTCGTAGCAGTGACGAAAAATGCAATTACGAAGTCCTACCGCTTGCGATTGGCATTGACCCGATCGAGAATAATGATTCGTGGACGTAGTTTATGACCAAACTAAGGACAGTGTACCCGCCGACCGAGGGCCTACTCATCGTGTCTGACCAACACGCGAGTATTAAGCATACCGTTGAAGAGGTGTATCCTGAGGCAACTCATTTTCTGTGTTGCATCCATCTGGGCAACAACCTCGCTTCTCATGGTCGCAGAGTAGTAAGGATATTTCGTATAGCCGCCAAAGTATACACAAAATCGGAGTTTTAGAGGAAAATGGCTTCACTTAAGGCTGAAAGTCAGGTGGTAAACGATAAAGTCACGGACATTGGTCCGGAATGGTGGGCCCTCTCACATTGCACTTCTCGGTGTTACTGCTTTTTGACGTCAAATTGCGTCGAATCATTCAACGCGAGACTATTGTGGGCCCGATGTTTGCCGATATGTTCCCTAATTGATACTGTGCGGTTCATCGTGGAGAGTTGGTTCAACAAGAGATGAGCGAACATGCATGCACACGACCATAGCCTAGTCGAGGTTGCTAAAATGAAGTTGCACAAGCAGGTTGAACGAGGACGCACATATCTAGTGATGACCGTGGCCGAGGACATTTTTACAGTGAACGATGGAGAACGAGATTTTAAGGTATGGTTAGGAGCGACACGGAGTTGCCAGTATCGGAAATTTGATCTGGATCTTATTCCATGCAAGCATGCTGCAACCACTATTTTGTAAGTGTTCATTAGTTTTAACACACTACCTCATATATTGTTTCTATTATAACTACACTAACAAAAAATTCATGACAGTCACAATGACAACGATATGTATGAATTCATATCGACGCTCTGCAGTACAGAAGTTCATAGTGATTTATATGATCACCAGTTTCATTCGTTACCTCCACTCCAGCTTTGGACCGTGCCCGAACGAATATCAAATATGCCAACTGTGCTCCCCCCCCTTGGCGAGAAGATCCGTCGGTCGGCAAGGTCAAGGCGATATAGATATTGGGTAGAGGCAAGCGCCGATAGCAAAACTAGAGGATCCAGGAAGTGTGACCTCTACAAAGAGCATGGCCATACCAGGAGGACTTGTCCCACCAGGGTGTGATCTTATTTCTCTACAAAGAGCATGGCCATACCAAGAGCATGCACAAATCTCTGTTAAATAAATATTATATTTGTTCATGCATGTAAATATTCAATATCGCATGTGTTTAAACAAAACATAAGAGAACTAACATACTTGTACTACAATATAAAACTCTTAATTACATAAAGTTTCATAGATCTCAACATAACGAACATATATCGCCGTATAAATTGAGTATTTTCGAAACAACAGAGATATATTAAAATATCCATATAAACATATTGCAGAATTAAAAATCAAATATTTAACTGTCTGTTTCTTGTACCACACACATGAACCATATTCGCATTCCCATGATATGCCGTATGTTCCAAAGATTGAGCTCATTCTGAACCAATTATGTCCTCGGCAATTGCCTATGAACCAAAGATAGAAGCAAAGACCACCACATTCTTTAACACACTCTAATCAATTTCTTAATCTTCGTGTCGAAAACAAACAAAACATGTTTAATGGGACGGAGGGAGTGTTATTCGTTTGATTTAAAAATACACATGACATCACCTGATTGGTGAGTCATATAATGATCCTCAAAATTTGGGCCAGAAGATCCAATCAACTCTTAGGATCTTCTAGCCCAAAATTTTAAGAATTACTATATGGTCCACTAATCAGCTAGTGCCATGTGTGTATTGGTGAATCGTGTAGTTAATATTATATTGTTTGTTTGATTTAAAAACACAAATGGTTTCAGCTGAGTAGTGGGTCATTTAGTGGTCCTTGAAGTTTGAGCCAAAAGATTCCAACGGGGGCTCAATTGTGTATTACTTAATCCTTTTTATTCCAAAAAGTACTTACTTCGTCCCATTATGAGGGTCTTGTATTCTTCATCAGGGTGTCTTGTTGGAAACGTCTTGTTTCTAAAAAAGCCAAAAAAAATGTGGACAAGAACTACTAAGCCAAAAGTCAAATAATATACACACACCACCATTTTTTCTTAATATGGATTGTCCCCTTTTGCAAAATCAAATAAGAAGTGAATGAAATATTTCTTCTAGATTATCATTCATAATATTCTTATTTCTATTTATTTATTTTGGTTTTCTGGTTTATTTGTTTATAGCTTTCTAATCCAAAAGAAACAATACGCTTCCAATAGAATCGATGACCAAAAAAGAATGAGTTAAGGGACTAAATTCGTAAGAAAATTTACATGATTCAAATTGTCGCTATATAAGTTATGGGAACAAAATCGCCAGTAAAAAAAAGTTATTAAACTAAAACCGTAGTAATAAAAGTTACAAGACTGAATCGACAATTAAATGAAAGTTAAATACTGAAAATAAAATGTTCCCATAAATATTGGCCTCAGCTTACGGGAATCTAAACGGGCGGGGCCCTAAACTTTATGTTGGTCTTCAGCAGACAAAGGAATCTTAAGTTCCTTGCAAGTTGCAAGTGTCAAGACTATCCACACACATGAAAGCTATTTGAATCAGCTTATAGCTTTCAGCTGTCTCGGAAAATGAATTCGGTGTTTGGAAAATCCAGCTTATAGAGCTACTGAAAGCTATTTGGGTCCAAGATAGAGAATTTTCGTAGTTCTGGTATTAGCGGTGAAGTCGATAAAGCTTATAGCTTTTATAATTTTTAACCTTTTTAATTAATACATTATATTATAATTTTATAACTATTTTTTTTAATTAATGATCGATATTGCTTATTTATATGTATAATTTTTATTTGTCATTTAACAAAGAATAAGTAAATATTTGTTTAATTAATATAATTTATAATTTTTTTATTCTTGATTTTAATTAATAATATTAATTCGGTTTTTGAATAAAATATTTATTTCTCTCCCCTCAATATTATAATCCTCAATCTAATTTTATATCTACTCTCATTAATGGCATTCACCAACCTAACTCATTTTATTTAACTACTTACTATTTATTTACACTTTTTTATTAAATTAAAAAGTGTATAATAAAAATTTCTATTTAAAATTCCCATCAACATTAAAAAATATCACAAAAATATAAAAAATTGATATTTTCTCAGAATAAAAATCACATAAAGATTGAAAAAACATAAATTGAAATTACTACTACTGAAAATTTAAAAAATATATATATATACAAAATGAAAATACATAAACCAAGTTATAAATAAGTGTGTAAAATATGAAAATATAACAAAATTAAACTCTATTCATTGAACGAAGAAAATTATGGACTTTGATATATTTAATTTTTGTTGTTATGCATAATCAATCAATAATATTAATAAAAACTAACATAAATTTAATCATCTATAACTCACCAATTCTCGACTCGTGACACAATACCTACCACAAGATTTAGTGTCAACAGTAAAAATAAAAAGGTTGGTAGGCCGCTCAGTGTCAGATTTCAACATCATTTTCTATTTAATTTCTTGTTTATACTTTTTTGTCGTATTAGGTTGGTGTTGGTTCAGGGTTGCCAATATAGATAGTCTCATAAAGGATTGACCGATACATAAGCTCGATTTTCGTGTTTAATTTAATGAATATTTTATAATGCGTAAATTGCACATTTTGTCTCCCTCTAGACCGAAGTTTCAGACTTTGTTTTATACCTATCCTAATCTTAATTTATTTACTAAAAGTTAAACATCGAGCGTGATAAATTTTAATTAGCACATGTAAATTTTATTTATAAAACACAGTATATTATAATGGTCCAGTGGGACCGTTGGGATCGAATTATTACATTCAAATAAAACCGTCCGAAACTTTCGAAATCATTCGCAATCTACTGGAAAGTTTCAACTAAAAATTTCAGTTAAAATAAAACATGAAAATGCCATAAATTGAAACACTTTCTCCTTAAACTGGAAATCAAATAATGATGTACCCCTATATTTTTTCTAGATGCATTTTTTTATTTTTAAATGTCCACATATTTGTAGACAGTGTTTGGCATAACTTTTATAAGCAATCTTTAAGTTACTTATGCTTAAAGGTTCTTAAAATTACTTTTAAGCTCGAAAAAGGACATAAGCCTACATTCCAAATATTAAAAAATATGTTTCTATGGTGAAAAAGTTCAGAAGTAGCTTATTTAAACTGTTCCAATTACCGCCATAATTTACATTGATATGCGTTTTAGGGAAATCTAGACAGTATTTGGAATATCTTTTACAAACAGCTTTTAGCTACTTATGCTTAAAGTTGTTAGAAGTTGCTTTTAAGCAAACGTTGTTAGTGTTTGCAATGTTAGAAAAAAATAATAATTTAATTCTAGAAAAAATAATGTTGGTCCGGAGACGATAAGTCAGGTGTAGAGGGGGGGGTGAATACACCTGAGCTCAGTTTCTTTTTCTCAATGAAGGTCACTGAAGGCGATGATTGCAACCGATGAACAAGTGCCAAATAAGCCTTCGATCGCGGGGACAGAGTGAGTCGGCCATCGAGCTCTCTCCTACCGACCGTTGTCGGTATTTTGAGAATCGATCGGAGATCATTGTGCGGAAAGTGTGGGGCCCGAAATTCGTCTCTTTTGAAAACACGTTTTAGCAAGTTAAATCTTTTGGTCATGCGCTTTATAAAATACGTTTTATGCAAGCTTATGATTTTCAAGACGATTGAATGCTATGCAATAAAACAAGAAAAGAACACAAGCGATTTAACGTGGTTCGGATACGCAAGATCCTACATCCACGGTCCCGAACAAGGCGAGAGAACTTGTTGATTATTCGAGCAAGCCTCAGCAGGGATATCTTGCTTAGACCGGATGCCTCCTCTAAGTTATAGTCCTTAGCGACTTTACAATCCAAACCTAAGTCCGAAAGGGAAGGGAATTTTCTCCAACCGAGAAGGAGTTCTTACAGATAAGAACAGCTTCACTAAATGTGAACTCCTTCGAATCTAAGCTATAAATATGACAATGAGCTTAGTCAGAGAAGAAAGGGATGTAAGAACTCTAGAGAGAAAACCGAGAAATCTTCTAAGTATGCAAGTTTTCCTCCTGGATGATCTTTGAGTGTTCTAGAGCGTTTATGAACTTGAGCTTGTCCCTTTTGAAATTTCGTTTTTGTTCGGAGCTTCAAATTCTTCTCTATTTATAGTTGTGAGCTATGACATATGTCCGTTGGAGACGACGATGCCACGTGTCACAAGCTTCCAAAGAAAACGGCCATAATTCGAACTTGTTGCAAGTAGGGCGTTAATGCACCGTTCATGAGAGCAAGCTTTACCGTGTAGAGTAGGTAAGCGTTGTCGGCTTCTCATTGGTCGAGGTTTGTAGTTGGTGAGAATGTCGAGTTGACCGTTCAACAACCTCGTATGTCTTCCGCCGAACTTTTCGAAAAGACTTGAATAGCTGGGTCGCTTTCCGTAAGATACTGATAGATCGAAAAGTCTCTCGTCTTCTTGGTGAGTCGGCCGACACGGCATCTACCGAGTAGGTCACCGGCGACCGCGAAGGCATGCGTGCTTGTTTCGTTCTTCCGCCGATGACTATCACCGGGAGTAGTCTTCATCGATGATTTGTCGGTGATGCATTGTCTTCGACCGAGTGAAAGATCACCCGATCGAAGAACACAAGCGATTACACCGATGACGTGGGGTTCTGAAAAGTATCTTCGACAGAAGATCAGTTCAACAATTACCCCGTACATGACTTAGACAAAAATAATAATCAATACATCAAGTCTATCCTATACATCAGCTAATCCTAACGACACACTAATCTACTGATATCAGCTAGGTTTTGGGATCTTCAATTCCATAGTACTACTATGATTTCCCCCAATTTTCTTTTAACCGAACAACAGCTGAGTATCATCTACTGACTCATATCCAACAAATAATAATCTAAATACTCTCATAAGCTTCTTCTCAGTTTTTCTGGCTTCTGCTTTTAAAAAATCAACCACTGATCAACTTATGAGCTTCTGTTTATTATGGTTTATTTTAAGCTCAAAAAAAAAAAACTGAAGCCTTTATTCCAAAAAATTAAAAAGTGCTTCTACGGTTAAAAAGCACAGCAACTATAACGCCCCGAAATTTTGATATAAAATGCATTGCATATCTATTCATGCATATTATCAAGTGTTTTAGTTCTGTAAGTCGCGCCTTAGAAATTAAAATGAAAAGCATTTTTGTTATGTAAATTTATTTTGAATTTTGAATGTATTTGTTTATATCATATTATGATTATATTGTTTATTTATTTATTTAGAAATCATGTTAGAATTATTAGGCAAGAATAATATTTATTTATTTCGGATTTCCTAAACCTACTAGGATTCATGAAAGGATATAATATTTTATGTTGTATTAATTTATTAGGAGATAATTTAAATTTATGTTTTGTGAATAAAATAGATATTATATTAGTGATACATATGTTTTAGAATAAAATGTAGTTGTGTTTATCCATATCCTAATTTATCTATGATTGAATCTCTTATAAGTAAGTGATACACTAAATTATATATAAATTATATAAGTACGAAAATAATTATGAATAAGATACATTTGATGCCTTTTATGATTAGGGATCATTGTATAATTTAATCTAGGCCTATAAATACCCCTTAGTCGCTCATAATATGACATCCCATAAAATTTTCAAAAATCTGCCAGCATATCTGCAAACTATTTCAAGAATTATTTACACATCTTTCTGTCTTCATATCATTGTGAAAATTTAGTATTGTATTTCTCGGTATGTGTAGTATACTCTATTATTTTTGTAGAATTTTTCAAGCATGATAAATATTTGTTTAAAATTGTTATTCGTAACCTGTCAGTTTTTGACAACATGTCCATGAGTTTGATAGGAAATTTGTTTTTTATTTTTTCTTTATTTTGTTTTCGATTCATGTTAAAAGTATAGAATTTTTAAGATAAGTTTACTATTTATTTGTTAATTTGTTTCTTGATGTGCCAGATTCTTTTGTCAATATGCATGTAGATTGAAAAATAAAAGTTTTCACTATTAAATAAATTATTGTTCATGATAAGTTTTATTATGATGGTATATGTAATATGTTGTTCATGTTAGAGATCTATAATTTTTAGGATAAAACTTTTACGATTTCATTAATTTATTTCATGAATTGCCGAGTTACTCGATGCACGAATGAATTGTCAATAGAAATAAAATTATGTTTAATATACTTAAGTTTATTACTATATGAAACCATTGAAATTTCATGTTAAAAGTGGATTATGTATAATATACATTTGTTTGATTATTTTGATCTATGTCTATTTATGAATTATTAAAATTGTTGATGCATGCATGACATTCCATTTAGAGTCATTAAGATAAATTTTCATGTATAGGATCGGCACGCATTTAACTTAAACATTAATATCCATTATTTTTCTTCAAGTCAAGGTTAAGGTGGGGAATGTTACGTTTATCTTTATTATATATTATATTCGATATTCCATGTTTTGACGACAGACATGTAAGAAAGTGGTTTGTGTGGCGAATACAAGTTCATGTGGTCTGTGTGGCCAAATTCTGTGTGGCCAAATTACAAGTTCAAGTGGTCTGTGTGGCCAATATACAAATTCATGTGGTCTGTGTGGCCAAATTATAAGTTCATGTTACATGATCTAGTTATTCATGTTTATATTTGATATAATCTATAGTTTAGATAAATGTATTTCCCACTGAGTAGTCGTACTCATCCCTATTATTATAACATTTTTCAGGAAATGGTTCGATCGGTGCGTAGAGTTGTTGGTGGTGATGGTCACAGGAGGAACGATTTATGAAACTTACTAATGCATTAAACTAGTTTTATCATGAATTGTGCATTTTATTTTCGATAACTATTACTCGTAGTTATTTTTACTTAAAATTTCCGCTGAGTATGAAAATAACCTAAGTTTTGCAACGGTTTTATTGAATGAAAATATTTTGAAAAAATTGAAATATGTGTATTAAGTATGAAGTAGCATCCCTAATTAAGTTATGAGAATTGGAGCGTTACTGCAACAATTTATTTAAGCTATTCCAAAAGACTACCTTAGACAGTCCGGCCCGAAAAATAATTATTTTGTCCTTCCTTCCAACAGAAATAATTTCTAATTTCAAATCCGACGTCGGGCACCGACGACAAAAAATAAAATAATAACAAATGCGAACCATTTAAATTAACACGAGTAAAATTTATATATTGAAAAAAAAAATACTAATGGTCCACAATATTTAACACCCGTCCATTTCAAATGGGGTAGTTAGTTTTCAATTATTACCTTTAAAATACAAACAGTCGACGTGTGCTGGAAACTTTTTGAGCCACACTCTCATCAAGTACTAAATTTGTAGGACAAATTGCACAAATAAATGCAGAAAAAATTCCAAGCGAGATCTGCTGGAAAATTTGAAGCCACATTATCATATGACACTCTCACGTACAATCTTATCATCGTATCACGTGCCATTTGGGACCAAGAGGATGCATTATTAATAGTAAAAAGTAGTTTTTGCCATTAGAATTGAGTCATTCCTTACTGCAAAAGTGGGAAAAAATCGATCCTCCTTTTTAATGTGTCCGCTATTTTATTTTGTTGCAAATTTTGATCGCATCTACTTTTGATAATTGGTCCTGTAAAGTAAACAGTGGTCCTTTTTTTTTTTTTTTTTTTTTTATCATTGCTTACCCGTTTTTTGAATCATTTGGATATTGTGTGAACGTTGGTTTATCGTTAACATTGATAAATCACGATTAATGACATACATTCTCCGTCATAGAAAAAAAAAACTTTTTTAGAAGTTATACAACCAAAATCGCATACAGCTACATTACAGGACCAAAAATGGAATTAAAGAACCAAAATCCAAAACTTTATCAACTAAAAAGCTCATAAGAGGACCAAAGTAGAAAAAATACCGACACTTCAGAACATCTCAACATATGTTAAATGCATATCGAACCATCATAGACCTAATTTTAGTATAAATAACATAAATTAATTTATTTTATATTTAGTTATATATTACTATCTCCGTCCGACTTGACTTGTCTTATTTATTTTTTTTGGGTTCTCCCACTTGTTTTGTTTTCCTTTTATTTCTTTTCGTGCTGAAAAAAAATAAAACAAGCTGGACGGAGGAAGTAATATATATCAACCTTCGTATTCTAGTTTTTTAAGAAAATATTGTGTTATGTCTTCTTACTTGTAATTTAAGAAAATAGTGTCCCGTGTCACTGTAATTTAGTCATCAAGTTTTATAGTACTCCGACAATAAAATAAATTTCAAATCGAGGTGGGACAACTGACGGGACTTCAACCTTGATTTTACATGCCCCTCTTCTAAATAAAACGTGGGCTTTCCCTCCAACATTATTGGACTGCACCATATTCCTAACCAGCAAACCAGCCGTACGCCGGCCATGGAAATCCTCAAAGCTTCCTCCTTCCTCACCCTCCACCGCCTCCCCGCTTCCCTCGAAAAACCCACTCTCCACCACATCCCATCCTCCCGACGATTCACCACATCACCGCTTCCTCGCCATACTACCGCCTCCCTCCCGGACCCCAACCAAAAACCCAATTTCAAAAGCTTCGCCGCCATCTCCCCCGCCGCGCCGACGATGGAGGAGGCTCCGCCTAGCGATGTTAGGTAAAGCTTATTCAAAAGAATCAAAACCAAGATCTATTTTGAAAGAAGAGTACGATAGTTCCACTTGAAAGGACTTTTTCCTATATTTTCTATTAAAAAAAATATCAAAAGAATTCTACATTGTGATAATTCCAAAAATATTGTATTTCCTCCATCCCCATTTCCTTGTAGTCATTAAGGAGAGTTGTTAGTTGTGTGTAAAGTAATGAGTCTGGATAAATCTTAACCACAAGATCTTGTCATTTTAGAAAATGGGACAAGATCTATAGGAGGAGAGATTATTTAATTTATATCATGTGAGCTGATTTGATTCAATGGTCGATCGTGAAGAGTAGAGTTGAGCTAGATTGAGGGCAATTTGTTTTCGGCCCGACTTGATCCAAATTTATGAGGACCAGATCTGTTGTCCCAAAAACACCTTGACCTAAGAGATAGGGTAATTTGCTATTAAAACTACAAGAGGATTTTTAGAACAACAGATGTGATCCAAATTAAAGATATTTCATTCAAGATTTTGAAGTGTTGAGACGAATTTTGCAGGTGGAAAAATCGAAGAAGGCGTGTGTGGCCGTTTATCCGAGTTGTGTGCAGAATGGGATTGTTGGTTCTGGCCAAACTCAGATCCCCAGTAGAAGGATGTATTTTCAAGGAAAAGGCCTCCTTATATCCCAGAACTTGACGACCCATCATATACCAACTTCTTGACGTCAAGGGACTTGGATTATGGGTAATTAATGCTTCTCATTCTCACACTTAAAATACATTAATAATTATAAATAAGCATTATTACTCCAATCAAATCATTAAAGAAATATTTATTCATACTATCATATGAGAGAGAGAGAATGGGACACGTGTTTTCAACCGTGTCCCAAATATTTCTTATTAAGAAAGATTTATTCAAGAAATATCATTAAAGAAATTAATAAGAAATATTTGTTATAGAACTGTAGTTGTTTTCAACCGTTCATTATAAAAGGCTATAAAACTTTGCAGGAGTCACAAGCCTATTACCATTTTCATACATGTAAATTTTTAATACGAAAATAAGGTATTTAAAATTCAAGGTTAGGACCCAATATCGATAACTTCTACAAATATAAATCATCAATAATTTGGAATCTGTTAGTCCAATTTTCTGTGTCTAATACGTGTTCAATTTGTGACACGTAATAGAATAGTGATCCGTGTCCACATTTAACAGTTATATCTGTTTGGAATTTGTTAACTTTATGAAGATAGTTATTTTAAGTATTTGAGTTAAATAGGCACATATATTATTATTTCACTTACGAACACAAATTGAGAACTAATTGAACACATAAAAATTGAACAACAAATCTCATTCCCTGATTTAAAATTTTAAGAGAGAAGAATTAGCAATTTCAAATAGGGGTAAAATATGAAATTTTGAAAAGGCAAATTGGTGACATTGATGCATGCTCTCAAGTTGAGGTTAAATGCTTGTTTCTGCAGGTACGAAGTTTTGATCGAGAATCTGATGGACCCCGCCCACGTTCCGTACGCACACTACGGCATAATGAAGCAATCCCACGCCCCGGAGCGGCGGGACTCGACCCCCGCTCCGACGACGGACAGAGAGGGCGGCACGCCCTTCGACATCAGCGTCCAGAAGGTCGACATCAACGGCTTCCACGGGAAGCAGGACAACTACTACGTCGCGCCCTGCCTCTACTACGGCCGATCCTCCAAGGCCACCACCACAAAAGCAATGCTTATTTTCTACTGCATTCCCGTCAGTCCCGGTCACTGCAGGCTGATCTTCTCGTCTCCGAAGAACTTTGACGTCACCATCGAGCGCCTTACGCCGCGTTGGATGTTTCATATGGAGCTAAACATCATTCTCGATTCCGACCTCTACCTTCTCCATGCAGAGGTACACTTTATAATTTAATCAACCACTTACTTAGAAGTGAGAATACCAACTAAGTTACTGGTACATGGATTAGGAATATAAGCTGAAGGACGCCGGAGGCCCACTGAACTGGCAAAAAGCTTGCTACGTTCCGACCAAGTCCGACGCGATGGTCGTAGCGTTCAGAAGGTGGCTAAACAGGTATGGTGGCACACAAGTTGATTGGAAAAACAAATACAACGCCGAAGCACTGCCACCAACTCCTCCAAGAGAGCAGCTAATGGACAGGTAATTAAATCCCAAATTAAACTCTCTCAGATACATAGTTGCGGAGCCAGGATGTAAAAGATTTCGGTTCGATATTTTGTTTTACCCCAAATAGAAATCGGAATTTAAGATTAACCAAGAATTCGGTTCGGTATTTGGTTTCTTAGGTATAGGAATCACACGGTGAACTGCAACAGCTGCAGTCTCGCGTATAAAAATTTCAACGCGCTCGAGATCGGTCTTCAGGTGATTGCGATCGCGTCGGTGGCGATCGTGGCGGCTGCAAAACAAGGCGCACTCACCACCGCCGCTCGGTATTCTCTGGTTGCGAGGGCGGTGTTGTGCTACGCGGCGTCGAAATGGGTGGCGCATTTCGCCCACAACACTTTCCGCTACCATGACTACGATCATTCTAAAGCTTTAGATTAATGATTTGTGTTGAGGGATGTAAGTGGGTTGGGTTGAGCTCCTCCAAATTGCTTGACTCAATAAATGGCCGAGTGAAGCTTGACTCATGTGCTTGTGAGTCGCTACCATTACTATGGGTAACTAAGACTCTAATCATGAGTAAGCTAAATATAATCACGTGTGTTTTATTAATAGATTCTTGAATCAAAATATGATATCGTATTGTCATGTGATGTTTTATGCTTGTATAATATAAATAAATAAAATGAATTGATCTTTTTGAGGTAGGGAGTAACAACTCGTACTCTAGAATCTCTATTTATTAATTATATCAACATATATGTCAGATACTCCAACACCATAATTATCTGACAAGATGCTATGAAATTACACAAAGTTTTGTGTATCGTGTCACACAATATACTTTCTAGTATGAAATCAAGTTGAATATGTTTTTAGGCACTTTGAAATAAACCGGTTGATCCAGGACCCAATACTAAATCTATGTCGGGTTCGGGAAAACCTCGTTTTTGGGGTCGACCTTGTGTGACTCGTCCGATCAGCTGATTCAACCGGACCCAGTGACCCAATTTTTTTAATTATTTTAAAATTCTTATTTATATTTTTACGATTTATTCAGTAGAAATAGCATAAAAAATTTGAATCCTATAATCTAACAATTTAATTTTGGCCTCACAACACTTCATAAATCAAACTAGCGAAAACTCAAAATCTCAATCATAGCATATCATTCTTTGTTTTTATATATTCTTATTAAGCTATTTATAATATTTATTAGCGTTATTAAAAAATATTATCTAATTAGGACGACACAATCGGTTGGGTCATTTGAAACATTAAATTTTATTTTTCCATAAACATAGATTATTACTCTCTTCGTCTCGTCCGACTTATTTTGTATTTTTTTTTTTTGTTGTTCCACTCGACTTGTCTTGTTCCTAAAAAGAAAAATAATTACTACACAAACTCCTAATTTTTATTTGTGAGCCTATCTTTTTACACACAATCACTCACTTATCTATACACAACTACCCAACACTCATCTTCTTAATCTCCGTACCGAAAATAAACAAACAAGTCGGGCGGGACGGAGGCAATACTATTTATAATGACCAATAATCAGAAAGAATTTGCTGGAAAATTTGAAGCCACATCTGAAACAACACCCTCATTCTGTATCTGATCGACACGCAGATACATTGTACATTAGTTTCTGGTTGTCGTTTCTGGATAATTGTCCATGGATTTTTCTCCATCAAAATTAGATGACAGTGAACTACGTAGCAAACGAACTGTCCGCCATGAGAGCTCTAAAAGCTTCGCCTTTACCATCATTTCACCGCCAGCCCATCTCAACAAGAATCCCCAATTTGCAGATTCCGTCGTCTCGACGAATTACCACATCTCTTACTCTCCCCGGCCAGAAATCAACCCTCAAGATTCTCGCCGCAATTTCTCCGAATGTATCGTCTAATGAGGAAACTCCGCCGCCCGATGAACAAATTGAATCGGAGAAGAAAGAGGATAAATTCGATTGGTATGCGAACTGGTACCCGGTGGCGCCGGTGTGTGATCTCGATAAGAGAAGGCCGCATGGGAAGAAGGTTATCGGGATTGATTTAGTGATATGGTGGGATAGGAATGAGAATGCATGGAAGGTGTTCGATGAAAGTTGTCCTCACCGATTGGCGCCGTTGTCGGAAGGGAGGATCGATCAGTGGGGGAGGTTGCAGTGTGTGTATCACGGCTGGTGCTTTGGCGGCGCCGGCGACTGCAAATTGATCCCTCAGGCGCCGCGCGACGGCCCTCCGGTAAATACTGATTTATCTTCTTCAAGTGCCGGAGCTTCTAATCTCTAATTGATATGTTGTCTTTGTTAGTCCATGTGTAGAAACTTGAGCCAATAATGTGACTTCCATTTTTGTCAAATTTGTTGGTGAATTTAAATTTCATGTGATGTTAGAATGATCTTAATTAAATAGAACACATTTTCATGGTAATCTTCGTAGGTGATATGAGAAAGGTTAGAGAAAGCCATCTAAATTTAACTTCTCATAATGATTGTAATCTAGAAAGAAAGGCTGAAACTAATTGGTTAATTGAACTTGTAATGGAATTTTGTAAATAATATTGTTATGGAATTTTGCACTTGGAGATTTGTTTGAAGCTCTGTTACTAGTAATCCTCTCACGCTATGGGATTGTTTGGGCGAGCTCCGTTATGTTTAGGGAGTCTTGATATGCAACTTGAGGTTGTGGATTATATTTCAAGATTTTGAAGGCTTGAGTTTTGCAGGTTCACACCTCCAAGAAGGCGTGTGTAGCCGTTTATCCTAGTTGCATCCAGAACGGCATTATTTGGTTCTGGCCAAACTCAGATCTACAGTACAAGGATATACATTCAAAGAAAAAGCCTCCTTATATCCCAGAACTTGATGATCCATCGTATACCAACTCGATGATGTCAAGGGACTTAGCTTACGGGTACTGCTATTTCTACCGAATCTTTCCTTATACTCATGCTTCTGATTATCACACACATCACATTGCTTCAATGTAGATAGTAGTAATTAAAAAATATATACTATTTCCTCCTTGGGAACTGCTTGGTTTGTATGTATGTAAGAAGTCTAGCCCTTTGCGTACGGTGGGATGTATGGCTACTCCTATGGGTCGGTAGGGTTAGTTAAGTTTGGCGAATATCCCCCTAATAGGCTACCCTTCTGGGATTGGCTCAGAATTGATCAAAATTCGAAAGTAGGAATATCGAAATGCTACGTTAATTTTTTCAGGTACGAAGTATTGATTGAAAATCTTATGGATCCTGCTCATGCTCCGTATGCACATTATGGCATAATGAAAACGACAAAAGTCCCAGAAAGACGGGAGACATACACCACTCGGAAGGCAGATAGGGAAGGTGGCACACCGCTCGAAATGAGTGTTGAGAAGTTAGATGTAAATGGGTTCACTGCAAAGCAGATTTCTTGGGCTAACTACTTCATTGCACCTTGCCTATACTACGGTTCTTTCAAACCTGGTGGGGATCAAACCACGAACAACGGATCATCCGATCGAACCAAAGATGTAGGTAAAACACATTCCATGCTTCTTTTATGTAGCTTCTCTGTGTTTTTTCTAGCAATATGTTTTTCCCCCTCATGCAGGAAACATTACAAACTATTCCACCCAAGACAAAAGCTATGCTTATTTTCTACTGCATTCCTGTTAGTCCGGGTCATAGCCGGTTGATCTTCTCATCTCCTAGAAATTCTGTGGTCTGGATAGATCGAGTTATTCCTCGTTGGGTATTTCATTTAGAACAGAACTTGATTCTTGATTCAGATCTCCATCTTCTTCATGTAGAGGTAATTAATTAGTTACATCTTATCCTATTCTCTGCAAAGATTCAATTTTGTTAGTCCATTTAATTGTTGGATGTGTATTTGTGATTTCATTAGGAAAGAAAGCTTATGAAAGTTGGCCCTCTCAATTGGCAAAGATCTTGCTACGTCCCGACGAAGGCCGATGCCCTCGTTGTAGCGTTCAGAAAGTGGCTAAACAAGTACGGTGGCACACAAGTTGATTGGAAGAACAAATACACCGGAGAACTCCCACCAACTCCTCCAAGAGAGCAGCTCATGGATCGGTAAATCCCGAAACTCCCATCTCTATACGTTTCTCGGAGAGTGACATCGTGTATATATGTTCTACTTTATTAGGTACTGGAGCCATACAGTGAGTTGTAGCAGCTGCAGTGCTGCCTATAAAAGCCTTAACGCACTCGAGATCGGCCTTCGGGTGATCGCGATTGCATTGATCGCGATCCTTGCAGCTGCCAAACAAGGTGCAATCTCTGTTCCTGCAAGATACTCTCTTGTTTCCTTTTCTGTGTTGTGCTTTGCTGCTTCAAAATGGCTGTCCTATTTCGTCCACAAAACCTTCCGCTACCATGACTATGATCATGCCTTTCAGTAGCTGAGTCGTTTGTAATTAGGAGTATTAGTGAGTCCGAGTCGACTCACTTGCTACTCGGGATCGATCAAGCTCGACTGAGATAGCTCGTGAGAAAGTTGAATATAATCTTGTAAGGTAATTTAGTGAATGTTTATGTGAATTTTTTACTTATATGATGTATAAAATATGACCCTTCGTTAATTATAATAATTTGAGTCTATAGCTTATGTTTTGGGTAGAATAATACTATGATAAAAATTGGGGTCCTGTGTGAGTAGGTAACAAACGCCCCTAGCATTGTATCATTCAATTTCAAGATCATTCTAGAACTTAGTATATGATTAAAGACATCAATTTCAATATTTTCATATTTTCTACTTTTCAGTTTTCATTTTAAATATTTCTTTTTATAGTAGAATATTTAATAAAACTATGAAAAATTCAATTCGAAGCATATATGACACGCTGACATACCTAACGGTGTTGGTGTTGATGGGATTCTAAAAATCATCAACATTGGCAATCCACGCCAATAGGGGGAAAGAAATGAAATTTAAAATTTTTAGAGAGATGGAGCGAAACGTGAAATCTTGAAGATGTAATAAGACAATCTTAAAAAATTACACATTGAAAAATGAGTTTCAGAAAGGGAGCGGGCCCGCACACATGTACCCCTTATATCTATTACAGTTAATTCTAAGTAATAATATTCGAACCCAAAAAAAATTTATCGAATATTATTTTAATTTACAAGTTAAAGTTGGATTCAAAAATTATTAATTAAACAAAGTTATTACATATTACTTTATTGATTTTTAATTATATCTGCATTTAAGTGCTCGTGTAATCCAAATCCGACATCTTTAATCACGATACAAAACGCCTCAAAGGCTAGACTAAAAGGGGACGACATTTATCAACTACTTGCTTTAGTGTCTCTATTTTTAAACTCACACCAAGAATTACTTGAAAAATCAGAGAAAAATATTTTTCATTCGTAATCTACCTATAACCTGTACATGTACATATTTATAGAAGATGGAGAGATCCACCAATTACACTATTTCCTAATATAAGAGATTGAGATAGATCCACCAATTACACTCTTTCCTAATATAAGAGATTTCCCTAACATAATATCTCTAAACTAGGAAATACTATTATGTTACAATAGGAAAGAATCACAACAAAATCATACTAATATCTTACAATAGGAAAGAATCACAACAAAATATCGCAATACTCCCCCTCAAGTTGGTGCATAGATGTCACACATGCCCAACTTGCCCAAAAAATTTAAGAACGCTTGACTTGAAACTGCTTTGGTGAGAATATCAGCTACCTGATCTTCTGAACCAATCCGAGGCAACTCCACAATTTTCTCATCCAATTTCTCCTTAATAAAGAATCTGTCTACCTCCAAATGCTTTGTACGATCATGTTGGACCGGATTATGAGCAATATCACATGCGTCTTTATTGTCATAATAAAGTCGAATCGGTTGTTTAGGCGGATAGCCCAAATCCATTAAGAGAAGTCTGAGCCACAATGCTTCACATATTCCAAATGCCATACCTCTAAATTCAAAGATTCGCGCTTGAACGTGCAACAACATTTTGCTTCTTGCTTCTCCACGTAACAAGATTACCACCTACAAAGGTGAAGTATCCACGAAGTAGATCGTCTGTCATCTATTGCTCCAAATTCGGCCAAAGCATCGTATATGCATCCACGCTTTGACAATCTACATTTTTAGTGAACAAAAGATACCTCAAAATGCGGATAACTGCCTTCATATGTTGTTCTCTAGGATTATGCATGAACTGACTAACAATACTCAATGCATAGGCAAGATCTGGCCTTGTGTGGGCTAAGTACATCAATCTTCCAACCAACCTCTCGATATCTCCCTTTATCAACAGCACTGATTAGTCTCCAAGACGTAACTTCAATCCTTCTTCACTTTGGTGTATTCGTTGGTTGACATGCCGACATATCGTTTCGTAACAAATCTAAAGCATATTTTCTTTGAGACAAGAAAATCCCTTTATCAGATCGAAACACTTTGATCCCAAGAAAATATTTCAAGTGACCAAGGTCTTTCATTTCGAATTCTTTTGACAAGTAACTTTGTAGAGGCTTCCTTTCATCCAGGGTCATTTACTGTAACCACCATGTCATCAACATACACAATAAGGGCAGTAATTTTATCTTGTTGTTTTTTAAAGAATAAAGTGTGATCTAAATTACTCTCATGATAGCCAAAAAACCTCATGGACTTTGTAAACCTTCCAAACCATGCTCTCGGAGATTGTTTTAGCCCATACAATGATTTCTTTAATTTGCACACTTTTCGACAATGCACTTCTGGTATTATGCACCGTGATGGTAAGTCCATGTACACTTCTTCGGACAACTCGCCATGCAGAAATGCATTTTTTACATCAAATTGGTGCAATGGCCAATCCAGGTTCACAGCTAGAGACAACAAGACTCTAACAGTGTTGATTTTAGCTACAGGTGCAAATGTATCTGTATAATCAATTCCATAGGTTTGAGTGTACCCTTTTGCCACCAGTCTCGCTTTAAAACGTTCAATTGTACCATCTGCTTTGTACTTTACAGTATAAATCCACCAACATCCAACTGGTTTCTTCCCTGAAGGACAGTCAACAAGTTCCCAAGTTACATTCTTTTGCAAGGATTTCATCTCCTCATTCATAGCAGCTTTCCACCTTGGGTCAGATAAGGCTTCCTGCACACTGTTAGGAATAGATACAGTAGATTATTGATTTACAAATGACTTATTTGATTCAGACAAACGATGGTTAGACACATAATGATTCATAGGATATTTAACTTTACTAGAAAGTTCGGGTTCACATGTGGGTTTGGGGATACCTCTGGTCTGACGCGGTGGTAGCTGTTTTCTTGGTGGTTCAGACACTATATCAGGACCATCCTCAGCAGACGATTGGTTTGATGTATCAATTGTCCGTGGTGCGAGAGATTCAGATGAAGGTTGATCGACAACTGGGTTCTCATCAGATGAAGGTTGATCCACAACTTCATCTTCGGGGTTCTCATCACCTCTGTTGTCTAAATTTATATCACTCAAATCCAATTCACTAGCATTCTCATTACCAAGTTTAGGGCGTCCATTCAGATTGTTACCAGATTCAAAGAGTTCCCCTTCTATAGAGATCTGAAAATTATAGTCTAGAGCTTGAACTTCTTCCAGGTACTCTCCCTGAAGTTCAGGCTCAGAGGAAAAATACATCGAGTCTTCATGGAAAACGACATCTATTGTAACAAACATACGTTTGCTTGGAGGATGATAGCATTGGTATCCCTTTTGATAAGCAGCATACCCTAAAAAAACACATCACAATGCTCGAGGTGTCAATTTATTGCGCTGATGCTTATGAAGATGTACAAATGCTACACAACCAAAGACATGAGGAATTAAGTTTGGAACAACTGGAGCAACAATGCTTCAATGAGAGCCTGGGATGGTGTCTGAAAATCAATAGTGCTGGAAGGTACTCGGTTGATCAAATATGCTGCAGAGGTTAGTGCATGTCCCTAATAGGATAAATGCATATGTGCTTCTATTAATAAAGCACGGTCAACCTCCAACAAGTGACGATTCTTCTGCTCTGCCACGCCATTCTATTGGGGTGTATCGGAACAAGTAGTTTGATGAATGATTCCATGGGTGTCCAAATACCGCTTCAATTCAAAACTCAAATATTCACCTCCATTGTCACTACGGAGAATCTGAACATGTGCATTATACTGACTACAAACTATTTTATGAAAATTTTGAAATAAAAGATTTACTTCGCTTTTGGACTTCATCAAACATACCCAAGTCATCCTGGTACAATCATCAATAAAAGTAACAAACCAACGCGATCCGTCCAAAGTAGCAAATTTAGATGGGCCCCAAACATTAGAATGTATGATCATAAAAGGAACTGGACTTTTATTCAGAGTTAATGAAAACGAAGCACGATGGCTTTTTGCAAGTTCACAAACTTCACATTTGAAATGAGGAACATCAAAGTGTGCAAATAAACTAGGAAATAATTTTTTCAAGTAACCAAAGGAAGCATGCCCCAGACGTCGATGCCATAACCATATCTCAGATTTCTTTTTTTCCTCCTCAGAACCCCCAATCTTTAGAGCATGACGCAACTTATCTGAACTTTTAGACACCAAGTCTAAGTAATATAGCTTCCCTCGCTTAACACCACAACCAGTCGTCTGCCTTGTTTGGATGTCCTTAAAAACATAAAATTCAGGCAAAAAAATGACAACACAAAATAAGGCAGTGGTTATTTGAGAAACTGATAAAAGATTATAACTCAAAGAAAACAACCAAAACATAATTTAAATTCAAGGTGTTAGTGAGAGACAAGGATCATTCCCTAATAATTGGAATTGAGGTACCATTGGCAGTGGAAACATAATTTTGTGATGAATGTTTAAGAGGTGAGACTTGTCTATAATCAAATGTCATATGATCTGTAGCACCGGAATCAATTATCCATGCACTATTAGAAACAGGTGTAGAAATATTAAAACCTTACCACCATTACCTGCCATTGTTGCCAATGCCGAGGACTTTTCACTGCTATCATCCTCTACCTTTGTTTCAACAATTGCAGCAGTAGAGGCCATCTTGGAATCCTTCTTCCGGGAATCACGGCTATGATCCCACCATTCCGAATATCCCACAAGTTCATAGCATCGACTTTTTGTATGACCAGTTCGATTACAGTGAGTGCATTTATATGATGATTTCTCGCCATCACTAACAGTCTTAGATCGGTTCCGAGTCACCATGGCCGAAGCTTCAGAATTTTCCAGTTGTCCATTCATCACCCCGCGTCGAACATCTTCGCGGCGAACTAGAGCATAACACTCTTCTAAGTCAGGGATAGGATCCTTCCTCAAACCGCGCACTTGCTCGAATTCACCCTCTAATCCAGCGAGAAAGATATGCACCCTTTGTCGCTAAAGCGATTTCTGGTAAGATGCAATATATGTCTCATCCACCATGACTACTTTATCACGATGATCCAATTCACTGAAGATTTCAGTCAGTTCTCCATAATAAACATAGAGCGGTCTGCCTTTTTGTTTTGCAGAGAAAGCCCTCTGGTTCAAAGTAAAAACTTGTAATTCATCTGCTCCATCATAAAAGACTTTTAACAGAGCTTTCCAAATATCTCGTGCGGTAGGTAAGCGAATATACCGTTTCATAATCTCTGGGGACATAGACATCAGTAGCCATCTTTTGACCTTCTGATTGTCTGAATACCACTTTCCATAGCCTTCATCTTTCTCCTTAGGTGGCGATGATGTGCCACGAATGAAGGAGAGTTTCTCCTTCTCTGCAATCTGCATCTCTATCATTTGAGACCACAAATCATAGTTGGTCTGCATTGAATGATGAACCTTCGTGTTGAATAATGATGGGGGTAGATTTGGTGCCTGACGTTTCAGAATCTGGCTTGCTCATGGTTTAAGGATTCAAAGGAAAAAAAATATGATTTAGGGTTTCGTGGTAAGCTCTGATACCAACTTGAAAATCAGAGAAAAATATTTTTCATTCGTAATCTATCTGTAACCTGTACATGTACATATTTATAGAGATGGAGAGATCCACCAATTACACTCTCTTTCCTAATATAGAGAGATTTAGAGAGATCCACCAATTACACTCTTTCCTAATATAAGAGATTTTCCTAACATAATATCTCTAAACTAGAAAATATTATTATGTTAATAGGAAAGAATTACAATACAATCATACTAATATCGAAAGAATCACAACAAAATATCGCAAGATAATTACTGTAAAATCGATGAAGAAAACGATTTGCTGGAAAATTTGAAACCACAAATCTCAAATGACACTCCCATTTTGTATCTTATCCGGTGCATTATTAAATTAGTTTTATGCATGCAATTGTCGTTTCTTGTGGATTTATCCCTTGGGTTTTTCTCCATCAAAATTGGAGGACATTGAAGATTCAAATGGAAGCTCTAAAATCTTCGCCTTTTGCATCATTCCACTTCCACCCGATCTCAACCAGAACTCCCAGAAACACATCCGAAAGACCCATTTTGCAGATTCCTTCCTCTCGACGAATCGCCGCATCCCTCCCCGGGAAGAAATCAACCTTCAAAACTTTCGCCGCGATTTCTCCGACCGTGGAGGAATCTTCGCCGCCGGATGAAGAAATTCAGTCCGATACGAAAGAGGAGAAGTTCGATTGGTATGAGCACTGGTACCCGGTGGCGCCGGTGTGCGATCTCGATAAGAGAAGGCCGCACGGGAAGAAGGTGATCGGGATCGATATAGTGGTGTGGTGGGATAAGAATGAGAATGCGTGGAAGGTGTTCGACGATAGTTGCCCTCACCGATTGGCGCCGCTGTCGGAGGGGAGGATCGATCAGTGGGGGAGATTGCAGTGTGTATATCACGGCTGGTGCTTTGGCGGCGCCGGCGACTGCAAATTGATCCCTCAAGCGCCGCGCGACGGCCCTCCGGTAAATACTGAATTTCTTTTTTCTGTGGTTAAATTTGTTGGTGCGTGAGATTATTCGATTCAACAAGAAAGAGCTGCTGAAACTATGATGCAAGATTATTAGTTTTAGTTAATTGTTATTTTAGTGTTCTTGATTAGATTAATTACTATAAAAATTCCTATAAAAGGGAAAATAATTACTATAAATTCCCACTTTTTCTTTGTGGGATCCACTCATCTACGGACAACCGATCACTCATCTTAATCACCGTGCCGAAAAGAAATGAGACAAGTCAAATGGGACGGAGGGAGTAATTGATATATGAAATATTAGGAAGAGGGCCTTGGAGAAAGACGTCTCACTTGAACTTTTCATATTGATTGTAATCCCCTCATGTAGAAGGGTGGAAATGCTATGGAATTAAGTTTGGTTAAGTGAACTATATTCTTGTTCCGGACATCTTGTTAAGGAGTCTTGATATGTGAATTTCTGTTGTATATGTGCTGTTTCGGGGATTTCTCGCATTTGGTAGTGGATTATATTTCAAGAAGGTGTGACATGAACGGAGTTCAACCTCGATGAGTTTTGTAGGTGAACACTTTCCAGAAGGCATGTGTGGCCGTTTATCCGAGTTGTGTGCAGAATGGCATCATTTGGTTCTGGCCAAACTCAGATCCACAGTACAAGGATATATTTTCAAAGAAGAAGCCTCATTATATCCCAGAACTTGATGATCCATCATATACCCACTCTATGATAACAAGGGACATAGCTTATGGGTATTATGTTATATTACATATATCAAAACTTCTTACTGGGATTCATGATCATGTTGAGGTTAATTTCTTGCATTCAAATTTTCAGGTACGAAATCTTGATTGAAAATCTTATGGATCCTGCTCATGTTCCATATGCACATTATGGCATAATGAGAATGGCAAAAGTCCCAGAAAGATAAGTAAATCTATCCACATCTTATGCATGAGAATGCTTTGTATGAATTCGACATGGCTAACGAGAGATGACCTGCACTCAGAAGGCGGACAGAGAAGGTGGCAGACCGCTCGAAATAAGTGTTCAGAAAATAGATGTAAACGGGTACACTGCAAAGCAAGTCTTCGGTGTGAACTACTTCATTGCGCCTTCCCTATACTACGGGTTTTTCAGTCCGGGTGGTGGAGACAAGACAGCATCAAATAACGGAGCCAAAGATGTGGGTTGTCTGCATTCTTTGCTTCTTTAATGTAGCTTCTCTGCAATGTTTATAGCATTGTGTTTTTTTCCCTCATGCAGGAAGTGTTACCACCTGTACCTCTCAAGAAGAAAGCTATGCTTATTTTCTACTGCGTTCCTGTTAGTCCGGGTTATAGCAGGTTGATCTTTGCATCTCCCAGGAACTTTGCTGTGTGGATGGATCGAATTATTCCGCGTTGGGTGTTTCATATTGGACAGAACTTGATTCTTGATTCGGATTTATATCTTCTTCATGTAGAGGTAATTAGTTGCACCTTAACCTATTCTCTTCAAAGATTCGGTTTTGCTTGGTAGGTTTAACCTAGGTAGTACAGATAGGAAATACGAAACAGTGATATGTAGCAATACGGATATAGAAACGCAACATTCTTAAAAAAAAAACAAAATATGGATACGTCAAAGATACGTTTGCTAAATAAAGGTATAGGAGGAAATTAGACTATTAGATCAGATTAATCTCAGCTGTTCATTTTTAGAATGATGGTTATATAAGGATAGACTCATTTGTAAATCGTACAGAAACACTCTACAAGTTGTTTGCGCTATGTTCGTTCTAATTGTGCTAATGTTGGATGATGTGTGCTCCATTAGGAAAGAAAGTTGAAGGAAGCTGGCCCTTTGAACTGGCAAAAAGCTTGCTATGTCCCGACGAAGTCCGATGCCCTTGTAGTCGGATTCAGAAGGTGGCTAAACAAGTATGGTGGCACACAAGTTGATTGGAAGAACAAATACACCGGAGAACTTCCACCAACTCCTCCAAGAGAGCAGCTCATGGATAGGTAAATTCCAAAACTCCCATCTCTCCACATTACTTTCTTGACTTTTCGTAAAATTTATCGATACATCCTCAGAGAGTGACTGTGTGTATGTGTTTACTTTCTTAGGTACTGGAGTCATACAGTGAACTGTAGCAGCTGCAATGTTGCCTATAGACGCCTCAATGTACTGGAGGTCGGCCTTCAGGTGATCTCCGTTGCTTCGATCGCGATCGTTGCAGCTGCCAAACAAGGTGCAATCTCTATTGCGGCAAGATATGCCCTTGTTTCCATGGCTGTGTTGTGCTTTTTGGCTTCAAAATGGCTGTCCCATTTCATCTACAAAACCTTCCACTACCATGACTATGATCATGCCTTCCGCTAAAGATTTGGTGTTTGTAATAGTAGTGGAAGTGAGTTGAGTCGACTCGGCAGGTACTCGACTCAGATAGCTTGTGAGTAAGCTATGTATAATCTTGTAATGTAATTGTATTGGATATTTGTGTAAACTTTTATGATATATAAAACATCTCAAAAGTTACTTCATTAGAATTATATTTCAACGATTATTTTAGTATAACTTTATTTGGATCTTTTGCATTGATATCAATAATCAATTTTAGAACTGTTTAGGAAAAACAAAAAAACACTCCTAAGGCACGTATTTTATTTATTCATCCAAAAAAATAACACCAGCATATAAATTCTTTTTTATCATCATCAACCTATAATACATTTGCAAATAAGAGCTGCTTCCACCCTTTTTTTTCCAAATCTACCGAAAATATCCCTATTCAGTTAAATATTATCGATTTTACCAATACTCTCATATTTGTTGTACTACCCTGTATGGCATTTATGAAATATTATTGAAATCCCTGTCCAATGAATAAGGGAACAGCATTTGCTATTGATCAAGATGTCCTTCACGCCGCCGCCTTCCCGAAACACAAACGCACCGCTCCACAACGCCAGGGATCCTCTGCCCCAGTTTTTAGTGGATCATTAGGTGGCCACCAATCACGCGATGTCGCGTGTATTGATGGACCACGCTTTTATCACAACATCACACATGTCCCTACCTTATTGTTATTGGTGGACATATAATGGGATACCATTGGGCAGAAGATCCCCACTGACAAGCAACTCAGCTGCCTTGACGCCGCCGCCTTACCGAAACACAAACGCACCGCCTAACCGATTGAGGCTGCATTTCGACAAATCACAAACACAACGACCTGGTACAACCTATCACTATGTTGTTGTACTTTACAAATTATCACAAATCCAAATTAGAAATTTAACTTAGGATAAAGGAATTGAACTCCTCCGCCCTCCCCTTCTCGACGTGTACAAATCCACCACCACACCGACCCACTCTCATCCCCTTCTCGAATAATTACGTTTTTTTTGCCGATTTCAAATCCAGTAAGAACCGCGAGAGAAGGAAATTGAGCCCTTTTTCTGCTTGATTGGAGATTGATTTCATGGTTGAAGAAGCATCTGTATGACCAGTGGGGGATTCGCTTCCGGAGACCTATTATTTGGTAATTGCTTCTTTGGTTTGTTCTAATCAATTATTGGATTGAAACGAACTTAATTCTTGACCTTGGAGATAGTTTTTTCTTTTCAATAATATGATTGCCCTTCTTGCTTTCTGTATGAAGTACACTAGCTACAGCTTCTGTATTTTTCAATTTGCATTTGAAAACTAATACAGATATGCATTTAACTTGTCAGGAACTGCACTTATATGATACAAATCTAAAAAGAAAGTGGAATCACTAAAAGGATTGCTTTTGTGAAACCAGAACTAGGAGCTTATTCTAAAATATTTGGTGTAATTCAGATGCACTTCATGCCCAAGCAAATATGTTCATCTTGTATAATTTTATAACTTGGAAGTCCAATTCTCCATGAAACAGCTTAAGAGATAAGTTCAACTCAGCAATGATCATGCCATACGTTCTGGATGAAGAATCAAGAATCATTTACCAGTTTGCTAAGTATCTCTCGAGAGAATGCATAGTTGTTACTTAGTTGGACGTCTATCTAATATCTTTATTCTATCCGGACTTTGGTTATAGATATTTTTGTGATTTATTCTAAGGCATTAAATTAGTATAGTCACCAGCTATCCAAAATCTGCTCAATTTTTTTGGTAATTAGGAATTTTGCTTGTCTGGACACAAAACTATTATTGTTAAGTGATTTTTAAATTAGGATAGTCACCAGCTATCCAAAATCTGCTCAGTTTTTTTGGTAATTAGGAATTTTGCTTGTCTGGACACAAAACTATTATTGTTCTCCATAGGCTTTATGCAGCTCTGCTTGCCTGTTTACTAGCATTGGTAGAGTGGATATTAGAAACTGGACGAACTCATCAGGTCTTATCTTCTTTTGAGTTCTGACCATTTTAAATGTCTTAATATGTTCTTCTATGGACCATATCTCCATATTTGAAGTTAAGTCAGTTTACATATACAAAACAGATGCCACATTATATGAGCACTCCTATAATCTGAAATGCTTCCCAAAAGCTCTTGTGCGTCCCTTTTGGCATTGTTTTCCGTTTTCATACCAGGGGAGAAAACTCTGGTTTGTGTATAAAGTCTTTATGTGTTTTTCTAATTGTCTATTTCTTTGACCACTTCAAATATTCACTACAAAATTGTGACATGTTATTATTTATATATTTAATTATATATTCCTGTATATATGGTAATTACTAATAACAAACTGCAGCAGGATTAGGTTAAAACATCTCATATAGTATTGGCTAATTGTCAGCAAGAACTTTGTTCCTGTTAAGTTGCCAATATACTTCAAAAGCGCATTGACATTAGTTCCAACATACTGTTCTTTTTCTAAATCAGATCCGAGCCCATGCAAAGTATCTTGGTGTTCTACTCTTGGGAGATGATGTGTATGGAGGAACTAAGAACCTGTGCTTATCACTGCTTCAGTCAAAAAACAAGTCTCCCTGTGGTTTTACATAGGTGCAAATTCCCCCCTATCATTTCTCGTAAGTGCGCTAAGCCTCCTTATGATTTGTAAATTGGTGCAATTCACCCCCTCCGCTTAAATATGGTGAAATACAATTAAAAGACTACCTCATGGTTTAATAAATTTTTATCTTCATATTTATGGTATCATCTTAACATATGTATTATATGCTTGAGGTATATTTGTCCAAACAAGCCGAAAATCGAGCAAAATAACATGTAGGGGGCAATGTGCACTGAAATAAAAACTACAGGGAGGTGTACTGCACCTTTTTAAATTGTAGGGAGGTAAATTACACCTTGTCGAAACCATAGGGGGTTAAATTATACCTAGCTCTCCAAATACTAAGGCGAACCTAAGTTTTTCTCAGATACCACCAACTGATTTTACCGATATTTGCACCGACTTCGTAACATTGGCACCCAGAAGGTAACTTCTCTCCTCAGAGACAGTAGTGTTTCTGAAACTTCGTGTAGATATCACCAATAGCTCTTGCTTTTTGTACTATATTTCGGTAGATTACAATACTGCAAACAAGAATTGAATTATTAATGCCTGAGTGTATGTAGCTTCAGGTCGGTGGACATTAATTTATTTAGATTTTCTTGAGGCGTATTTATCTTGTTAAATAATGTCCTGCAAGATAGTGAACTGGAAATAAGTTAACTTATATTTGGTTCGTTTGATGATCATCCGACACTGTAGACCGGTTGTTCTGCTTCTCCTACTGAAGATTTAGACATTAAATACCATTGCTTAGTGGTCGAAATTGAGAGTGGAATTGCAAATGACATTCACTTTCCAATGGTTTTAATTTGTTAGATGCATGTCCTGTGAGTTAAGTTAGTGCCTTAAACATTGTGGATAAATGATATTATTGACTGGACATGCTGTGAGAAGTTAGTTACTATCACAACCATTCATTAGCAAATTGGTAAATATCTAATCTTTCATATTATCAGGTAATTTCTTTTTTGGTAAGCCTATGTTGTTAACTGCGTGGGTTGGTATCAATATTAAATTCATTATAACGTACATATACATAGGGCATCAATTTAAACGCATACACAGGGCATGTCCGACATGTTTGCTGCATTAGGCTGTATTTTCTTGTTAATATCTTATACATAATTTCAACTTCAATTTTCCAAATTCACACTCTTTTTTGGTCCTGGTATGTTTCTTGAATGGTGGGGCTTGATTATATTAGTCTGATTTTCTTTGTTTGGTGAAATGTTCATTTTTTATTAAATTTATCAATTTTGCCCTTGTTGTGCATGTTGTTGGTCATTACTCTTTGATTTCATAAAAGCATGGTGAGTCAACATGAATCCATGACCCCAATTGCTACGGGCCTCTCTAACAATTTTATCAATATGATTAAGAACATGCAGTAAGTCTGTTTTCTAGGACTTGTTTAGAATATCCAGATGCTTGCCATAAAATCTGCCGCTCATTCGAACCCATTTGACCGTTTAATTTCACTGGAAAACTTGATGAATTAAAAAATAAAGTTGAGATTTTATGATTGAGATATGAGCAGGGGCGAATCTAGGATTTTTGGTTAGGGGACGAAATTTATCGGTGTATGATACTTTCGGGGGTTCGGGGGCGGAGCCCCCGAGAAAAAATTTTAGGACATTTTTCTACGTAAGTCTAATTATACTTAACTATTTTTGGCTTATTTAAGAGATTATATTATTCTTTCATAAATAACTGCTATATTCTTCATATTTATTCGAAAAATATCGTACACAATCTTATTTTGTCAGTCTAAATTTAGTTGGAGAAAATTATGAAGACTGACAATATCTAGCTTAGGAGTTAATTAAGTATTTAAATGATAGTTTATTTATACTTGCTAATTTTAGATCAATCAAGTAATTAAAAAAAATGAAACATAATATATTAATTGCATAAAGTTATATATGTAACTCTATTAAAATAGATGTATAGAACTCTAAATTAAACATTGCCACTAAAATAAGTTACACTTAATATACTTTTTTTAAATATTTTTAGAAGTTCGTAGTCACATTAACACTAATTCTTCATTGTTACTTTAGTTTAGGATAATAAATTTAAAAATTTCGGGGGGGCGAATTCGAAAAATTACGTGGGACAAACATATAAATTACTCGAAATAAACGAAAATTCGTAGTAATGCACGAAAATTCGGGGGGGCGGTCGCACCCACCCGCCCCTCCTTGGATCCGCCCATGGATATGAGGTAGCTGTAAAGCCTTAAATTGAAACATACCTTTTGCCAATTGAGCATTGTTGCTTCCTAATTTTTATCATGTCAAGTAGAATAAAGTATGTTTTTTGCCGTTCGAATACTGGGACAATTTGATGTATTTTATGATAAAATCTAAATAATGTCAGGGCATGATAAAATACCGTGTACAATACGGTTAAACAATGCGCTAGTTTAATTCAATAGTTCAACCGTAGGAAGAAAAAATATAAATCGAAATTATATCAATTGTTTGTCCAAAAGGCTGACGTGGCAATGACTCTTGCCACAACAAGAGTTTTAGTTTAGTAGATGTTCAAAAATTTTCTGTCCGAATTGCTGATTCTTTAAGCTAAATAATCGTTTACCTCTTCATATTCTCTCTATATCTATCTCTCGTATCACATTACGCCACCTTCAAGATCCAGTCTTTTACTCGGAATTAGTCTGAATATATTCAGATTCAGTAAGGGCGAAGCTAATTAACCCATAGCCCTTGCTTCTCTCTCTCTCCTCGAAGGTTCTTTTTCCTTCGTTATCAATCAAGTTCGAGAATCAAGATCCAATTTTGTTCTACTTGAGTCAATCTCCAAGAACAAAGCATTGTCAGATCAGAGGCGGTTTGATTTCTTGAGAAGCGAAGAAAACCAGTCAGTTGAATTGGATTCTACTGTAAGCTCCAAGGCTCAATTCTAAATTCTTGCTTTAAAGATTTCGTTTTTATGACTCCAATTTGAGCGTATCGGTGGAATTAGGGTTTAGTATATATGAAAGAATTCAATCCAACTGACCCAATTGGGCAAAACATAATAAAGCAAATTAGCAATGTGTGTTTCTCTGCTTTTGTATTCTCTGTACTCATATTTACCGTCATTGCCATCACATACCAACCCCCTGATCCATGGGAGTCCACTAGAGCCCTTACTAACATCTTCACCGGAGTCGAAAATGCCACCTTTAAAACCGATAACTCTGTCTTGAAAACCGGTGAGGACATTGCTTCCCCTCCGGCATCAATGCCGGAGGGATCAGTGGCATCCATCACCGAGTCTTCGATTCAGTTGTCTGAATCGGAGATTGGGACGAACGCGAGTTTGAAATCCGGTTGTGAGGATTTGAATGTGGTGAATTGCTCTGATCCTAGGGTTTTGATTGCAATCCAGAGGTTTAATTTGAGGCAGTTTAAGGCTATAGCGTTTTTGGATTACCAAACTCCCGTGAACGGCTCTAGGCCGGACGAATGTGATGTTGCTTGGTGGTTTAGGAACAGAAAGGAGAAGTCTTGGAGGAAGTATAGGGATTTTAGGAGATTTAAGTTGGGATATAAGGATGATTGTAGCTACAAGGTGATTCGTCCGGGGAGATGGCATTCCGGATTGAATGCACGTCGCCCCCGTGTTAGTAGAGGTGGGCAAATCGGTAAACTTGCTCCTAGGGTTCAGGACAATGAGATAAACGACACTATTCCCGTGTTGGGATCGGATGCTGCATTTAGGAAGGGGAGGTATTTGTACTATTCGAGAGGAGGGGATTATTGCAAAGGAATGAATCACTTTATATGGAGCTTCTTGTGTGGGCTTGGTGAGGCCCGGTTTTTGAACCGGACATTCGTGATGGATTTGAGTATGTGTTTGTCTTCTACGTATACGCAGAGCAACAAGGATGAGGAAGGGAAGGATTTTCGGTTCTACTTTGATTTCGAGCATTTGAAGGAGGTGTCTTCAATTGTGGAAGAAGGGGAGTTTCTGAAAGAGTGGAAGAGATGGGATAAAAGTCATAAGGCGAAAAACCCCGGTTAGGAAATTGGCGAGCTATAAGGTGACACCGATGCAGCTGCGGAGAGATAAGAGCACGGTTATACAGAGGCAGTTTGATGGTCAAGAACCCGAAAACTATTGGTATAGGGTTTGTGAAGGGCCGGCTGCTAAGTACATCGAGAGGCCGTGGCAAGCTCTTTGGAAGTCAAAGAGGCTGATGAACATCGTATCCGCGATTAGCGGGAGTATGGATTGGGATTTCGATGCGGTTCATGTGGTGAGAGGAGAGAAGGCGAGTAATAAAGAGCTATGGCCTAATTTAGACGGCGACACTTCACCGGATGCCCTCGTTGCTAAGCTTCAAGGGGCGATTGCGCCGTGGAGGAATTTGTACGTCGCTACTAATGAGCCGTTTTACAATTACTTCGATAAGCTGAGGTCTCATTACAAAGTTCATTTGCTCAATGATTACAAGCATTTGTGGGGGGAGACGAGTGAGTGGTACAATGAGACGATTGAGTTGAACGGTGGTCGTCCGGTTGAGTTTGATGGTTATATGCGAGTTGAAGTGGATACGGAGGTTCTTTATCGAGCAAAGACGCGGGTGGAGACGTTCTATAACTTGACGAGGGATTGCAAGGATGGGATCAATACATGCTAAACCAGGTTATATGTTGTTCATTTCATTTTGTTACCCTTTTGTTGTTTGCTGATATGCATCTCCTTTTTGGTGAATTTGTTTCATATCTGCCTTTGTGCTTCGAGGTTATGTTTATTGTGTAATTTTCTTGAATATCTTATATATTTGCTTAACAAGACTATAAGATGAACTCAAGATGGAAAAGCTTAAAAACAACTTATTTCAACTTGTTCTAAATAATAGATCATTTTGCATGTGTTTGGGAGAGCTTATCGAAATAACTCATTCTCCTTCTTAAGTTACTTTTGACTTCTTTTCTACTCCTTCGGTTCCATTGAAGATCTTCACTTTCTTTTCAGCAGGTTTTTTTAAGGGGAGTTGTTTGTTGTGTGTGGAGTTGTATAAAGTTACGGGTCCTCCAAATAAAGTGTGTGTAATAATTTATTAAAAAAAGAAATTGGACAACTTCAATGGGACGGAGAGAGTATAAGTTAATATTTAAAACTTATGGATAAATTATAAGGAGCTTATATAGAGATCCTCCCAACTCCAACTTTTTTTTACATTATAATTTTATATATATATATATATATATATATATATATATATATATATATTATGTTATAATCAATATTGTATAAGTTCTTGTAGAATAAATCATTTTACCATAAATTCTTATTTAAACTATTCTCTTTAAGAGTTGCCTCTTCTTTACGCAAATGAGAAGGTGTTCCTTCTTTGCCTACGAGGAAAATCAATATATTCCTTTAATTTCATAGAAAGTGTTTTCTTTCTATAGGGCACGGAAGTTAAGAAAATTGTGTGGTGTATATTGTTTGACTTTTAGCTTGTTAATTCTAGACTATACATTCTTTACATTTTTTAGAAACATGACACTTTCTATGGAACATCCTAAAAAAGAAAATAAGACACTTTTTATGGGATGGAGAGAGTATATGTTTTCAACTCTTCCTTCCACACACAATCCTACACTTTAGAGAAACTTTAGCAAAGCCAAAAACTTCAAAGTGATCCACAAATCAACTGCTATAAATCCGCCATCTCTGTTTCTTCTCCCTTCCGACTTCTACTTGGTGCTACTTGAGTGTGCAATGGTGCATACTCCTGCATCAGTTGTGAATTCTGGTCAGATTTGATGGGTGGGTTCTCGTGCAATTCTTTTTAAGAAACAGACAGTATTTAGAAAAAACGAATAACTTTACGCATTTTTACGGAAATACGGGATATCTTTTTTTTTTTAATCTTTTTCCCTAGTTTTCATGCATTTATTTCTACAGTTTATATGCTCTTCTAAGCATTTTTGGATTCTGAATTTCACTATTGATCGAGAAGTGTTAGTAAAACTACTATACCTCCATCTTCTGTATTAGCTCTCCAGCAGTCTCAGCAACTATTACTATGTCTCTAGCAGAGTGTTTGATAAACCCTTCTTCCACTCCTTTGTCAAATACCCCAAGCAAGCAATCATAATATCCATCTATATTCAAGAGTCCTACCTGCTCAAGACAAACACCAAAAAAGTTCACGAATTCTATAATGAGATCGTCCACTCCACCAACTAAGTTTCTCACCGGTTTGCTATGAATTCCGAGCTGCGACCAAGTTATCATCTCCAGCAACTCCTCCATCGTCCCGTACCCCCCTTCAAGAGAAGAAAACATTAGATAATCTTATCGATCTTGCTAATGTTAGGGTCCGTGATTGGCTATCGGGAAGTGCGATAAACGCCTCAGCACGACGGGCCATTTGAGCCTTCCGTTCGTGCATGTCAGCGACAACCATCACGTCCCCGACTGCGTGGCCGGATATCTGCAATAGAATTATAGGGGCGGATCCAAAACTATGAGAGAGAGTGGGAGGGGGGGGCAAAAGTGGGATTTCGGGGAAAATTATACATGAAAAATGGGTTTTTCGGGCGATCGCCACGTACCTCCAAAGGGACAAGAGCAGTTGGGATAACCCTAGCAAAAACAAAAGACACTGAAATTAAGGTAACCCTTTCTCTTCTATCACAACACAGTTGATTTATGAGTGTAGGGAAGTGAAAGTATTAACCCTAGAACTTTCCGGCTGCCGGAGTACGCCGTCTGAGCGACCAAACCCATCGGCCCAAAGCTTCCTCCTCCGTACACAAGATCCATCTCTCTCTTTACCTGCAAGAAAAAAATCCCATTTTCAACAAGATTGATCGTGTTCATGTGGCCGCAGCTTTTTCTCGTTTCTTACCGAGATCGAGTGCAGCGTCACTGAAGATCTTTCTGTATCCCAGGTTACTACCGCAGAAAACACAAACCCTCTTGAATTTCACCATTTTAGATTGCAGGAAATGATATTAGTATAATATTCTTAACATGCTCATTTAATAGGCATCATAAAGAGACCATTTGTGCATGGCGCGTCAAAAGAGTTTGAAGGGTCCATCTCAAGAATATCATGATTGTTTTTCTGGGTCAAAGAACATCCCATTTTGCTTCTCCACCATTGCCATTTTTTTTCTGGAGTCCCTCCGTAAAGATTCAAACTCATAATCTTCCGTAAATCTACTCGTATATTTATTTTTTCTAGTCCCCGTAACGGCTTTTTTGGGGAATCAAGTTTAGATTTTGGACTAAAACTCATCATTTACCAGAGGATTTAGAATTCAAGTTTTTGGATATGATTCCAAAATTCTAATTGCGGTTTTCCAAAATTCCAAAATTTCAATGACTAATACTTAATGGAGTCAATATAGACATCCATCATTCACTGTTATATTGAGTTATGAAAGAGAGATTCTCAGGGCCAGAGAAATCTAATACATCTCATCACAAGGATGCGCACATGCTGATTAAAGGGGCCACCATTTTTGGAGCTTCATCTCATTCAACGTTAATCCATGCTTTATTTGGGTGGTTCAATAATCATTACTCTTAATCAAATACATTCAAGCTATTGTTTTCTTATCCGACGAGGCAAACCCGCAACCGCTTCTGTAATAGATATAAATCTCAGTTATGTGTTAACAACTTGCAAACAACATTGTGGACTACATTACATTGTTTGTTTTATGGTCAAAGGTTACATATTTAAAGAAATGTTGAGTTCGGTTATTTACATCATAGATTATGATGTAGCACTAATATAGAGGTAGACTAGTAATAGATGTAACTAATTTGACAAAGAATTTGATCTGGCTGGGCTATCCCACTCCCACCTCACCAAGCCAGAAAAGATTGGAAGAAGAGTCCAGCCTAATACCTCCATTTCTGAGCAAGTTCTCTAGTTAGTAATTTATTGTGGATTTGATAGCATCCAATATCTGCATCACAACATAAGCGGTAAGCCTAGGTGTTATTTTACAATGTTTATCATAAGATTTAACACTGTAGTACGTATAACAAGTATAATCACCTTGTTTTTGGTTGGCATGTAGAACGGCTCGAATACGAGAGGAAACGGGGTGTCGAGACCGCACACTCTTGCTACTGGAGCCTCTAGCTGCATCCAGATCAACTCGTCATAATTTAGTACCCAAATAACAAAAATGAAGAGCCGATTGATCAAAATGAACCACACCAAATCCCGGTGTTATGTCTTACCCTCAAGAAGCATCGTTCGAGTATGGAAGCAGAAATTTCAGCACCAAATCCACCTGTTACTGGAGCTTCATGACTAATCTAGAGAGGAGAGAGATGGCCGAAGAAAAGTTGAGGGACGATTGCTATCTTTAGAACAACATAGCTAGTGCTTAGAATGATCCTTACCAGAAGTCGTCCAGTTTTATTAACGGATGCCTCCACCGTTTCCTTATCCCATGGTATTAGAGTCTTCAGGTCTATTAATTCACAGGAGATTCCTTCCTACAGAACTCAAATTTTTTTAAGGATATGAAAGTAATTCAAGATATTTGAAATCATAATTTAAGGATCTCATTGACCAGAGGAATACAGATATCATCAGAAATGTCACACAGTAAATCACTTGATTCAATTGCTATGAAGGCAAAACAAAACAAACTCATAGTTGTAACATTGTTAAGATTCAAGCTGCAGCAAGCAAGTTTCAAAGGAGACGAGGTTCCAGTATACTATTTAGAGTTCCTTCTAACGATATCAAGAAAGGGAAAAAGGATGGAAGATAAGCTACCTTCTCGGCATCCATACAGGCCTGTTCCATGATCGATAACTGGGCACCCCATCCAATAAGTGTTATGTCACTCCCTTCTCGAATCACCTGAGATTTGAAGATTTTTCAGATGCAAATTAGTTTCAGAGGAAGGGCAGAAATAGCCTACCTCGGCCTCTGATAGAGGTAACATGTAATCTTCCTCCGGGACCTCTTCCACTGCAAGCCGGTACAGCCACTGAGACCATTTAAGCGTATATTTACTCTGACTAGACATCAATGGTTTTACTGATTACAATGAGGAAATTTAAGTCTTACATACCTTTGGTTCGAAAAATACAACTGGATTTGGGTCGCGAATGGATGATAACAGCAATCCTTTAGCTTGTTGAGGACTGCGCGGAATTACAACCTACACAAAATACAATGTGTGAAAAAAATAAATAATAATAATAAATAAAAATTACGCAATGCAGGAAACACTCCTAGTAATTAACACGAGTTACGCCTTTTTGTCTGTAGTCGTGGATTTGACCATCATATATATATATGCTTTAATGTGTGGAAATCACTTTTCTCAAAAACCTTAATTGATACGAACAAGAATAATCTCTAGAAGATGACCAGCACTAGCAAGAGTCACGTAATTCATTTTAAAAGGAAAGAAACATCGCCTAATAGCCATCTATAACAACTTTTTTAGAGGATTAATATCTAACAGAATAGTACACAACACAAGCAACAACGTGAGGAACGGACATCAACCACAAATTCACAATGGAAAGCATAACATATGGCTTACCTTTATGCCAGGAACATGGCAGAAAAAAGCCTCAGGGGATTGAGAATGGTAGTGGCCTCCATGTCCGACCGCTCCATATGGTGCTCTGATTGTTAAGCCTGAGAAGCCTGAACATGTTAGAGAGTATATAACAGAAACCCGAAACAAAACCAGGGTTTACAACCTGATTAATTACCTCCGCAATTAAATTGATTGCCACTCCGGTATCTAAACTTAGCAGCTTCGTTCACAATCTATAGATATGAAATGATCAGTACAAAACTAGTAGCTTACAAGTTCAAGCTCCGATCAGTACAACACTAGTAGCCCTATACCTGATCAAAAGCTGGAAAAATATAATCGGCGAACTGAATTTCAGCTATTGCTCTGTTCCCCTAAAATATTTTCATTGCATAGGAGGAAACTTTAGCAACCAATTCAAATGCTGAATGAAAAACTACCTAATGCTGGCAGTTTAAAATGCTCACCATAGCTGCCAGACCAATTGCAAACCCAACAATGCCCTGCATCAAGATAATTCGTTCGAATAAAGCCAACATAAGTACAGGAAAGTTGCAACCAAGATCACAAGTCAAAGGATTAATGGAAGCAAAACTATGATACGGATAATTTTTTTACTTTGCTTCACCTGTTCACAAAGAGGAGTGTTGAAAACCCGACGTTTGCCAAATCGATCAGCTAGTCCGGTAGTGCAGCGGAAAACACCACCAAATCCCACATCTTCACCGAATACATAAGAACTGAACAGAAACCGAGTTAGAGAAACAACCAAAACGAACAGCAAATTGAGTGAAAAGGTGATCCAACCCGCCTAAATCACAAAGAATCGGCATCTCCCCGGCATAATTGAACAATCAATCAAAGCTTTCCTTAAAAACTAGTACAATTTGCAAACAAGTAGTAGTACATAATACAGCAGCAGGCACACATGCATAAACAGTAAAACGGAAAACAAAACCCCAAATTAGGCGATCGGAAATGACGTAGTACCGAGGGTCGGTATCCAAGGCGATGTGAAGAGCTTGGTTCACGGCGGAGAACAAATTGATGCTCTTCGTATTTTGAGTCGACGGCCGGCCGTCGACGGCGGCGGTCGCAAGTCCCCTCGAAGTCGCAAAGCTCCAAACCCAGCTCAATCTTCCGATTCTGCTTAGGCTGCGGCTGCAAGCCATCTTCAATCCTATGTAAACGATGCAATTCCAAATACAATCGAAGCTTAATCAAATACTGCTCCTCCTCTTCCGGATGAAATATTTAACTGTATTCGGTCGAATTTGAGGGTAGTTGGTTAGTAGCTACTTAATGCACAACCCTTTAGCTCCCCACACATTAACTTGGAAGTAGTTCAGATAACTGCAGAGGTAAGCAGTACACGCAATTGTCTCAACTTTAATGGATTGATTTCAATTTCATAACTAGTCACGTGTCTCATCTCATATTTATACACAATCACCTCCATGTCACTTATCTATGTATGGATAAATGGGTTTATCTAATACGCACCTAAGCTCCGTCTCATTCATTTTGTTTTATTCTGAAAATTGTATTCTCTCCGTCCTACTATTCTTGTCTTATTGGTGTTCGGTGCGAAATTTCAAAAAGTGAGTGGAAAGTGTGTAAAAATGGTGGGTTCCATTGTTCGATCGATTGTAATCCACAAGCTTTTTTTATTTTTCACACGAAGACAAAAATAGCGGAACCGAAAAAAGGAACTAAGACCTTCTAGTGGAGCGGAGGAAGTAATTTATTTATACACAATTACCAATTTTTTTTTTAGAACAAATTTACAATTCTCCTGCCAAAAAGAAATAAGACAAACTCAATGGGACGAATTTGCCGTATCTCATAAATCAAGATCATGTTAGGTAAAGAATTTCCATTTCGATCTATTTAGTATTCAGTACCCAAATAAGGTGAATATGAATTATTATTAGCACTCCCATGTGCTAAAAACTTCCACCAAACACAAATTTGTTATCCTTCATTATCTGCCAGATCATTTGCTTATGTTCTTGAATCTCTGAACTTTGGAAGAGATGTTCTTTTCTGTAAATTCCCATTAGCCACAGCAGCTGATGCAGTTTATTTTCTCTACTTCTGGAAGCTTAACATCAGTTGTGGATGGCTGGCTTCAAGAATAGAGAGCTCCCATATGGATAAGGCCAGAGCTCAAGAAACAGAGCATTTGTTTGCTGCATTTCTTCATGAATTTGGTGAAGGATTTGAGATCCCTTGAATTTCCCACTTGTCAATAACACTCTTTTATCGACACGCCATGTTGCTTGTCGAGGGAAGAACTTGATCAGAGAATGATGCAGACACAATTGCTGATATCCTCTTCATTAACAGTATCTCCTGTTTCACTAAGGCAATAATTTGGCATTAGACCAAAAAGAGTTCTAATTTTGCACAAGTATAAGTTTATAACAACTTGCAAGTAATTCTATTGATATTGCAGATTTCACAATCTCAAGCACAACTGCAGATATATCTATTCAGCAAGATTTATCGGCAACATGTATTGTAGTTGGTATTTCCACTTCTACATAAGTAGTCGATCTAGAGTTGATCTAGTGTTCAATCCCCGTTATAATCGATTTGAATTAATAATATATTTATTCAGCGAGATTTCTCATAAAGCTCAAACATTAGCCACTAATCAGTTTTCTTAGCTATCTTCACAATAGTGATACTGATAGATGCATTGAAACGAGATGGATGAGAGAGAAAGAGAAGAAGAAGAAGCTACCTAGATTCAAACTCCTTGATCTGAACAAGTTGTTTCCCCATGTTATCCATCCATTGCACTCTTTTCTTGCCATCTTGTTCTTGTCCAGGCTTACGGATGCAGCTACTGAGCGCGGGATGAGCTTTTTCCTTATCATCAGCAACCCCTTCTTCGATCCCGGAAGGAAAGACATGTGGAGAGCTTTCCAACTTCAGTGGTGCTGAAGTGTAGAGATGAGCAGCAGATGGCTTGCAGAAGCAGATGAATGGACACTGGATCTTGCAAAACAGAACCCTCATCGAAGCACCGTCCTTCATCGGCACCTCATGTTAATACAGCTGAATCACCAATGTGATCAAGATGGCAATCCTGCACAATTCTTGAAAAAACATGGCTTTTAAACCACAAAATTCAAGTACAAAATTACTTCCAAATTCAAGAAAAGGCTAAAAAAGGATCATCCAAAGCTATCAGAATCACAAGCAACAAACCTTATCAGCAGCAGATTCTTACAGACAAAATACCTACGGCAGCAGTTTCAACATAGATTCATGTGTCAGATAAAAAGATAAAGACAATCCTGCCCTCTGGACTACACTCAACACAATCCCATTAAGCAAATTGCAAACAAACTAGGAAGATAGATGGAGGGAGAGAAGTGGAGAAGAGATGAGAAAGAACAAAAAGGAGTGAAGTGCTTAGCTGGATACAGAGACAGATGTGAAAAAGGCATCCAACTATCCGACATCTCATAATACACACACCACACACACTGTTTCTAATCTTAACTGCTATTGCTATGCTGCTACAAACACCAGGCCCCACCTCCCTTTGGAGATAATAGTTTTATTTCAAAAGGGAATCTGCTTCCAGTTAGTTAAATTGTTTTAAATGTTATAGATTGTCAATATAACTTCACAATCATTGAAGAAGGAATCCAATTTTAAGGTCTACATACTTAATTTCTTGAATTAACTGTCAATACAACAACTTGTACACATCATCAACAGTAAAGACAAGTTGTATGTAGTGGTATATAGCATTTTACCTTGATGGGCAAATGAGGTGTTTGTCTCGTATCCGAAGGTTATACGTTCGAATTTACATTTTCTTTGTTACCAACTTACCCGTTGGCCCACATTTTTGGTAGTGGTTGCCGGTTTCCCTAATTATTAAAAAACAATTAAGTGCCGGCATATTTCACTCCCAAATACCTAAACCTGAAATTGGGGCAGAAATTATAAGTTGATCAGCCATTGGAAGCCCTTCCAAATCTATGTTTAGTGTTAAATTCCCAACAATTAGCACCCGAATCACGATGAAACACGGTATATTTTGGCATTGATTACCTTCTGAAACAATTTTTTCCTTTTATAGGACCTATATAAGCGGAAACATTTGCTCTATTCGTAATAGGTGCAGGATTAATAGTTAGGGTTAGGATGATTACCCATTAAATTTTTGAACCATGGTTGTTGGATCAAATGCATGCTGAAATGCATAGGAGATTGTGGGGGCAAAGCTCGTCTCCTCTTGCTTCTCTTGTCCTCAATTAAACCTACTTTATCAAAACATTTTTCAACATGATTGCATTCAATCACGAATTCAGCTTTTCTTTTAAACAATTCAGCTTTACATCTACCGCGAGGAAAGAGAGAGAGAGTGTGGCGGAAAATGTGACCATAATTTGAAAAATCAAAGAGTAAGTATAGATCTTGGTCTCCTACGTGGCTACGTCTGATTTGGTCATATATAAAGTGTTCGATTTTAGTCATTTAATATGATATAATTAATTTTTGTTTAATAATTCTAAATTATGTTAGATTTTGATCATATAATATTATTATAAAGTGTATGATTTTGATCATCTGGTAAGAATTGTTGAAAATGAAAACCCTGTGAATTTCACACTTCATTAAATGATTAAAATAAGTCATTTTGTAAAGTTTCATGATAAGAACAACCATTTTTATCATTAAAACGGGTTCAATTTTGATTCTAAAATGTAGTTTTCTAACTATTTTTGGATCTTGTAGTTTTTAAAAGTTTTTTTTTTCCCGGAATTTTATGAAATGTCTTATTTTTGTCACATGTCTTTTATGTTCAACAATATCCATCGGGGAGGCCAAAATCGTACACTTTGTAAGGTTATAGGACCAAAATTGAGCTCATTATAAAGTTATATAACCAAAATCGAACACCTCTACATTAGAAGATCAAAATCAAACGCTATATAAAGTTATAGGACTAAAATCAAACACTGTCACATTAAAGGACCAAAATCGAACATAAGACCCACATTACAGGACCAGAACATAGGTTACCAAAAATTGAAAAATCAAACTAATGGGCCTTAAGCCCATCCAGATTGGTAGTATTTGGGCCGGTTCAGATTATAATCGGGCTTCTGAGCGAGGTCTTCATTATTGCTTAGATAGTTAGATATTATGAGCTCTGTTGTATTCTGACGTCCCAACTTTTCTTAGCCTTCAAAATTAGTTCAAGGTGAACATAATTTTAATATACTTTAATGTCCTTCTTATAGAATAAAAATATCACAATCATATCTTTAAATGATTATTCATAAATAATCTGATTTTTTAATGTCGGTAAATTTCTAATTAATATACTTATTCATTCACCAATTTAAATCAAAGTAAGAACGCTGAAATTTGTCCCGCTACGTAGAGGGGATGACAGAGTGGTTGAGGTGAGGTTTCGGGATCGACTATGCCATCGGTTCAATCCTCACCGTGCCCATTTCGGTGAGCCTGTCACCTGAGGGGTGGTTTAATCTCCTGTGTGGTTTGCGCGCTATCGCACAAGTTGAGGTTTGGAGCTTACCTGAGCCGCACCGAAGGTAGCGGCTGCGGGTTCTCAAATAAAAAAAAAACGCTGAAATTTATGGGCCCAATTTAAAGCACAATTGACCGTCAAACTTTAAAGAGCGTGGCATGCACCAATCACGGCATTTGTATGCGTTGATTTCCCAATCCGACTTATTCTGCACAAATATTGCATAAGAAATCCATATTTTCAAAGGAATTAATGAGCATTCATATCTATATTCAAATAAATATACTCCCTCCGTCCCTAATATATATGCCTACTTTCCTTTTTCGTTTGTTCCGCATTTATATGCATATTAACAATTTTTTATGTCTAACTAAATCTTTCACTAACTTTAATACATTTAATTAATGTGAGAATTTAAAAAAAGACTACTTTATCCAATTTTTCTAATAACAAACACAATTATGTCTTTAACTTTTTAATAATTTACTTTAATTTACTCAAATTTCAATACCAATATTTATCTAACTTTTATATCATTAAATATTTTCTTAATATGTGTGTAAAGTCAAATAGGCATATAAAATAGGGACGGAGGGAGTATAATGGTCGGCTTTGAAATAAAAATAATAATAATATTTAATGAATGAATAGGGCTAAATTCAAACTACGACTACTGAGTTTTTTCATGCATGAATTTCTAACTTCGTTCATGCTATTTGACTTCGCTAAAAATGTAACATTTGAATTGTACAACCTTTGTTTCACTAATCAAGTCTCATTTTCTATTTCGAGTGTCTCGTTAAACAAGTCATCTTCTATAAATGAAAAGAAATGAGTGGATCACAATCACTCTAAACAAATGAACTCCACCACTTTATACTTTTACACCACATATTTTCTTTTCCACCCATTTTCTAAATTTACGTGTCTAAAAGTAATGAAACTTGATTAGTAGAACGAATGGAGTAATTCTTTAGGGTTATCCGATAAAATTGAAAAGAGAGGAAAATAATTAATATGATTAATGATTACTAAATAAAAATGACACACATCAATGGAGAAAAGGCACCGATTTGGTAAATGGATTTTGACATTTTTGTTGTACAGCAGTAAAAACTAAATTTACTAGGGTTAGTAATGGTTATTGTGCGGTGCCCCCCCCGTAAAAACATAGGAATCCAATGTGCAGCAGGGGCCGCGGCCGAGCTGATGAGACTGCTGTCGTACACGTGTCAGCCGATCCACGAGTTAACGAAAACGGTGTAAATTTCTACTTTTTTCACTTTTTAGTTTTTACCCTCCGCCGTAGGGGTGTGCGCGGGCGGGTTCTGACGGGTTTGGGCGTAAAAACTAACCGATCTACACGTGGGCGGTTTTACAAATATACAAACCATGGCGGATTTTTATTTCTCCAAACCGTAGCGGTTCGGGTGAAGCGGTTTGCGGGTTAAATAATAAGAGATCTCATTCTTTCGAGATGATAATATGAGAAGGTTACAACTCATTTGTTCATGAGACATACATCAACAAATCACAATATAAGTTAATAAAACCAAATTCTACATACAAAATATAATTTCAAAATGCTTCTCGGGTTCTCGCTAGTCCCGTGAGGCCGTGAATAACATTTATCCATTTCTTACTTTTTATTTTTCAAATTTAATTTACAATAACATTTATTTAAATTATTTAAAATATTAATGAAATCAAATTTTAATATAATTTGTATTGGGTCTATACGAATACTTTGTAAGTCAATAAATTATTTTGAAAGACTGTACTAATTGCCCAATATAATAGACAATATAGTCTACTAGTAAAATAAAAAATTTAAAAGCTAAAAAAAGGATTTAAGGAGGCGGGCGGGTCGGTTAACCGCCACCCGAAAACCGCCACCCACCCGTCTCGGTGGCGGTTTGATAAAAATTGATTCACGGTTAATTTCTCAAAAAAATAATTGGCGGTTACGGTTTACGACGAGCGGGTCAAGCGGGCGGAGGCGGTTGGACGAGTTTCTTGCACACCCCTACTCCGCCGTACTCGGCGAATGACGGAATTAACCTCCAATCACTTGCTAGTTAACTATAACCCGACATGCCCTTAAATCCTTGCATCTTCTTTTATGATTTTGACATTTTCTCGATCACATATTTTTAAATAATGCAATGAAAACTTTTTAGGAATTTTTATATATATAACGAGGATAATATGTAGCTTCATGTGCAAATTGATGAGTTTACGATCTTTAGAAATATAAGCTTTAAAAATCATTAATTTAAAAAAATAATAATAATTAAGAATTAGATATATTCTAGACTACTTATTTTCATAGTAAAGGATATTAAAATTTTGAAATCTTCTAATTCTGTTTTTTTGTCAAGAACTAAGGATTGTACGTTTTCGTTTTATTTATTTATATTAAATTAATTTAATCTTTTGGATTTTGGGAATTGTGTTTACAGGCTTTGACTGAATATAATACTATAAAAATATCATATACTGCATGAGCATGTGAATAGTAAAGTTTTAATATTCAATCATGGTAAAATTTGTTTGAATTTCACACAGCGAAGAATATTTGTCTGACTATGCACCACATAAATATTATCAATGTCTTTGCAGTCATGATTCTCTGACCATTTTCGTCTCATCGTTTCTTTTTTCTGATAATTTTATAATTTTTCGCAATTTAGAATGCAAGATAATTTAATTTACATATTACATATATTTTATTTGTTTATACACATCACATCATTATTGATCAAATGTTAACAAACATTTACATTCCTAGCCCCGTCAATTCAGTTAAACTGAACTAAAAATCCGGTTAAACGAAATTTCTATTTTTTATTTTGCAAAATTAAATATCAAATCAAAAAAATTGATTTAATTCAATTCGGTTCGATTTATGTTTTAATCAAAATTTAAAGGAGATTAAAAAAATGACAAAAGAGAAAATAGATACATTGTTTATAATAATATTTTAACTAAATTTATATGCATATTTTTCTCTCACCCTAAAATTATGTCCAAGATTTAGTTAAAAGACATGTGAAAATGATTTGATTGGATAAAATGAATATAAAATATATTCAATAACAAAAATATATTAAAATATTTTCGGTTCGGTTTGATTTCGGTAAACAGATGGTCAAATTGATTATTGAAGCAAATAGTTTTGGTTCGGTTAAAAAAAATTTGATTTGATAGTCGATTAATCGACCAAATTAACAGCCATAATTCCTCCCTCTAAAAGGCGAGATTTACCAAATGTATGCTATCGGGTTAATTTAGTGGTCGCATATGGCCAAAAGATTACAAGAGTTCGAAAATTAGAAAGTTTTCTATATTGGTAAGCAAATGAAGTAGCTCGAGAACCAACCATGTGAGAGAGCTGTTGTACGTGGATGGAATCAAACACCAAATGGGTCAAAGTAAATGGGTCAAAGTAGTTTGACTGTCTGTTAAAAAAAATCAAAAAGTTGCAAAAGATCATGTTAATACTTAGTAGCAATAATTACGAGTGATAGTTTAGTAAACAAAGCATAACGATTAACTTTGAACGTCCTAGGGATTTTCAATTTTATAAATATTTGATACTTCTCAAAAAATAAACTAGGAAATCAATTAAGGATGGCATAGCGGTGAAGGTGGGTGACCCGGGACCGATAGATCATGGGTTCAATTCCCACTGGACACGCTATGTGTGAGCCTGTCACCAAAAAAAAAAAAAAATTAAACAATTTACAAATATAATAGTTATATAAAATTCATTCAATCGAGACTAGAACACATGCAACCACTACAACAAAATAGTCTTTTGGAACACTTGTAACCGTTATTTGGCAACAGTTTTTAGTTCGCAAGAGAATTGAAAAGTATTGAATAGGTGAATGTTGCGAAACCGTATAGCAACACTTTTAAGTATTTACATATGTTTTAGTTAGGTGACAATTGGAAGTGTTGCAAAACGCTATTGAAGCAACGGTATAACATGTGGCTATATTAAATTCAATATACGTATTTATTGTTTAAAATATTAATTATTAACAAATTGAAGTCTTGCCATAATAGTCCTTTGGCTACACTTTCATTTGTTATAGTAAGTCTTCTTTACCTACACTTACATATGTACTAATAACTCATGTATTGCAACACATAATTTTTAATGAACTAGTGTTGCTTGGTTGATGTATGGTTACACTTTTTATGCATACTAACAAATGTTGCTATAAACCAACCTATAACAATACTTATATATGTATTTTCAGCCTTTCTAGGTAATAATTTAATCTGTTAATACAATGTATTCTCCATTCTAGTCCTAGAGCTTAACTCATAACAATTAAAGCAAAGCAACATAACATCACCACAAAAAACAATCATCAAAATATTATACGAATAATGAGTCCAATTCTTTTCTGAAATATCTCAATGCAATACATCTAAAAACTTCCAATTCAAAATGAGTTATATATGTAGTTGTTCCTAATGATGTACAATGTTTACCAAAACTTGAACTCATGAAAGCTTCCATTGTTGCCAATGAGGTCCCATCCTTTCAAAAGTCAATATCATCACGAGCCATCTAGATTAATCAATTAATTAAAAAAATTAGAACAACTAATTGGTATGATAAAGTTAATTATAAGGAAGAGAACCGGTCATACCAAGGAATTCCGACCTAAATGAAAAAAAATGTAAGGAACTTGAATTCAAAACATTGAATTCGTTACGTATATGGTAAAATATTGATTCTCTAAGAACAATGATAATAATAGATAGTATAACTTTTAAGAAAAAATAATCAAAATAATGTAGCAAACTTAGCCAAAACTTATTGCCTCATTAGCAGATCAATATGCCATAACAGAATACTATTTCACTTGAAGACTTTCAAAGGATCAACACAACAATAACAATTCCAGAAAACGAAGTTGAAAATAGAATTAAATATACAATCAAAGATGACCATATTAAAATGAAAGATACAGTCTATACTTCTTCATGAGCTTAATAACGATTGAATTTTTTTAATTCATAAAAGACAACCCCTAACTACAAAACGTAATTCAAAGATATTTAGGAGCTAGGAATCCAAATTCAGCCATAGTAACCTTTAAATTACTTGAGTTCCTATGATATTATTCATTTTCAATAGATGCATTGTGTCATTGTTTGCAATTCATATTTCACATTATAAATTACCTTCGCAGCTTTCTTAGAATCATGTTCAGTACTAGGAGTGTCTTTATCTTTTACCCACCTTGGTTCTCCACATGTTTCACAACTTGTTCTCCCCTCATTCACACCCCAGTATAGCATACAATCATTTATGCATGCATCATATTGCTCATAGCCTAAGCCCAATCCTTTCATGACTTTCTTCATTTCAAAATAAGACTCACTCAAGAAATCAAGAAGCTCTTGAAAAGATTTGTCACTCCACTTGTTTATACACTTCATGTAAAGCATCCTAATGATAAAAGACAATTTTGACACTTTTTTGCAACTAGGGTATAATTCTTTTTCTGTCTTTTATCATATTATAAAACATTTCAGCCTTCTTTATTAGGTATTTCATCTTCAGTCATTGGGGAATCAAAATCCGATGGTCTAAAAACATCATGCAGTAACCCTGGTATATCATCAAAGGTCCTTGAAGTATAATCAGCATATTCAGTCTGGTTCGATTCAGTGTACAAAATATTAGAAGAAGGAACTTCCCCGTGAGCAACCCAAGTATTGTAACCCTTAATAAAACCATCACATATTAAATGAGTTCTAACTTCTTCCCTTGTAAGGCATGCTGCATTTTTACATTTTTTACAAGGACATAGAATAATCCCACTTATTCTTGCATTTGCAATTGCAAAATCAAGAAACTTTTCCACCCCTTCTTTATAAGAAGAACTCCTTCTTGATAAGCTCATCCAAGTCTTATCCATATTCATGTTTTCTATCAGCGTGAAAACAAATCTATAGATAACAAATTCAATAATGTCAAACTAAATATCCAATTAATTATAAAGAAAAAAGAAAGAAATGTTAAAATTTAAGTACTCTAGAGAAGTCTTCACTTGTAAAAAAGATAAAGTATTAGTACTATAATTATGCTTGATTAACACATTGAGTTAATATTACCCTTGGTTCGATTAAATTCCTACAGAAATATCAAAAGCCACTTCATCCAACTAAACGCTATCAAAATTGCAGCTAGGAAAGATAGAGAATTAAGAAGTTCTTATATTAGGGAACGACTTATACTATTTATAATGAAATAAAAAATATTCCCAACATGTTTTATGTGATGCAGACATTTTTTCACTTCAGTGCATCATCAAGGAACAAAATGATAGCAATTGATACTATCTCGGGACTATTCCTCTGTCTGGAGCCCTATTTGGTAAACTACAACTAGCAGATTGTTAGTATGCAGTCAGCAATCAAAAAAGAGAATTTTCTTAATAAAGTCCAAAGGCATCATAGTTTACTATAACTAGTATTTTACCCCAAATATAATTACAAGCAGAGCATTATTATTCACACAAAGCCTCATCAAAGTTACCTGTCATATCCAAATTATTGAAAAATAGAAGTACAAAAGGAGGCTGGGAGCATAGAAGTTTATGTTATTGCAATGCAAGAAAAAACCGATGCTAGACTTGGAGGGAATTGGAAATACAAAAAAATGAATAGGAGCCAAGAAGTTTATAGTTATTGCATAAGCAATAGAAAAGGAGAGCCAGACTGATAGGAAATTGACTGTCAAGCAAACTAAAAGGGGAGAATATGTTTTTTATTTAAAGGAAGATATAGAGCAAAGAAATTGCCAGGTTAGCGAAGTTTATAGACACACTTATGTAATAAGTTATCCAACGACTTAAGAATTCATCCACTACTCAAGAATACCTAGTATCAGAATCTCATATTTATTAATTACAAAAGGGCCATGGACTCTTTCAGAATTTTCGTGTGGAAGACAATAGATTAACTTTAGGCAAAATTGCAGGTCCTAATTTCACACTCATTCTGCTTTTGAAACAAAAACTAGAATCAATTTCAGGCAGCAACTACAATAAAATTCGAAGTTCAAATTAACAATTGAAAATTAACCCATTCACAATTTCAGAAATTAAATAGAAACTCATCAACAATTTATCACATTGAAGATCAAGCCGGTATAACCAGGGAAAAGAGAATTGGATTAAGTATCATTGGACTTGTGAAATTGAAGAAAAACTCATCCAAAAATTCGAAAATGAAAGAGAGGAAACAAAATAACATTAACAAGCACTGAAATTGCATTAAACAAACCTTTAAATCTCTTCACACCTGGGCGAACTGGAACCGGCAGCAGAGGAGAAAAGGGTCGTAGAGTTCTCTACTCTAGTGGGAATTGAATTATCCCAAAATACAAGCAAGCAATTTGAAGTGGGTGCCGCACAACTCCTTTTGCAACGAAGAAAGAAAATAATTAATGAGGGGAAGAGATATTGCGGGAGTTAGAGGGAAAAGGGTTTGAGATAAAAAAAAAATTGAGAGGGAAAATAAAACCTAGAATAAAATTTTTATGGTAATGATTTTGGTGGAGGGAGCTAAAAAATTAATATATGATTAATTTCATTATCCTACTTTTTTGCAATAATATTAAGTGTTGCTAAAGTTCATGTGTAGATACAAATTTTAAAAATGTAGCAAAATAAACATACTTAAAATTAAATTTTGCAACATTAGATAAAAATGTTGTTAAATATATAGCAATATTACTTTGTTGCAACAGTAAAATATAAGTGTTACTATAATATACATATAAATACATATTTTTAAAAGTGTTGCAAAAACTATGTTGCCAGAAGGCTATTTTGTTGTAGTAAACTGCTGCAAGATGTGAATTATATACAAATTTCATATTCTCATAATGATTTGTAAATTAAATCAAACATAAGATCTAAATTATTAGAGATTTTAAAAATCGGCATATAAATACATCGATTGAATTCGAATATGTCACTATTGACTATAATATATGGTTCAAAACTCATAAGGTCGCTATATGTGAGTTTATCACATGTGGTTAGCTTAGGGTGGTTAGCTTCTCTTGTGTGATGTACAAATTAGTGCATATGAGTGGAGTTGATTACTTACTTTGATAGTGACTACGGGTTATTCTCGTCGTCTAAAAAAATATTAGCAAAATATTACTATGCATGTCATCCAAACAGGTCACTAGTCACATTATCATAGTCACGTTGGTAACTTTTTCATAGTCATACCGCCATGATTTTGTGACCAAGATTCACCTCTCATTATTGCATCATTTTTCTTTCTGACTTTTAGGTTGCTATATGTAGCTTTTCATAATTCCAACCGTTATTTTATTTCTGTGTTCTGGAATTAGTTTTGTAATACTATAATTGATGTATAAAAGTACATCAAGTATACAAGTAATTTTTCTATATTGAGAAAAAACCATGCACTAATTTTAATTTTGTGTTAAAAAGTAATCTTAATCCATAAAAAAAGAAGCCTTTAAAAGGTGAGATGCTTGCTTTGTGATTAAATATTAAGGTTAGATACGTTAAACTCCCTCAATTATGGATATTTTCTGTTTTGTCATTTTGGGGCCGTTTGATAAGAATTCAGGTATAACAATGGTAATTAGGGTATGATAGTAGGGTGACTGAGTATGGGTATGAGTGATTTATTTAATGATGTTTGACATTTACTAGTGAATGAATATGATAAAAAAATATGATGTTTGGTTATATTTAGGCTTCAATGGAAATGAATAATTTTATATAAAAAAATTATAATAATTTTGTGAATATTCTAACGTGATAAATAATAATGACAAGAGTCATGTTTTTTTTTTGTGAAATTGAATACATGAATATTTTAATAAAAGTACGTTATCTTTGATTTTGATTATTTACAAAAAAAAATAATATAATATCTTAAAATATAATTGTAAAGATACTTTCTACATATTTTTACCTGATTATTGAATATTTATTTTAATAAAAATTAAAAACATTTTGTAAATTATGTTAAAATGTTTTTAAATAACAATGTTTATTATTTGACAAAATAAGTTTTATTTAATAATATTACGTTATTATATATTTTTATGAGATTAGTGTATTTACTTTTTATTAAATTAAAAACACTTTTATAAATTATGTTTAAATATTTTTAAATAATAATGTTTATTATTTGACAAATTTTAAGTTTTATTTAATATAATTATTTTCTTAACTAATTATTTAATTTTAGCTAAGTATTACTCCCTCCGTCCCACTGGAAACGACACGTTTTCCTTTTCTGGCCGTCCCACTGAAAACGACACGTTTCCAAAAAAGGAAATAACTTTATCATATTTTATCATTTCTCTCACCTACTTTATCTACTTTCATTATATTAATTATTTTCTCTCACCTACTTTATCATTTCTCTCACCTACTTTATCATATTTTATTATTTCTCTCACCTACTTGATCATTTCTCTCACCTACTTTATCTACTTTCTTAATTCCCGCGCCCATTGGAAATGCGTCGTTTCCAATGAGACGGAGGGAGTATAAAATTAATTTTATTATTAAAAAATAATATATAAAAAAATTATTTTTGATACCTAACCCGAACCTGGGTGATCTATCCATGACTAGGATGAAGCTTGGGTGAAGCTAAGTGGACCAAAATCGATTTTGGGCGCGTAACAACAATTTGTATAGATCATGGGTACGAGAAAATTCATTCCTATTCAGGTATAAAATCCATATTAGGGTGTCGAAACTCACGTACCAAACGTATTATATGGATATCATTCCTCTCTCGTTCACATAGTAGGGTTGTAAACTCATGTACCAAACGCCCCCTTAAACTATTAAATTATATTCTTTACTCCCTGAACTGCATTAATTTGTTACAGAATAATTTTCCGAACGAAATTCAATCCAAAATCAATATATGGTTCTTGTATAAACAAAATCAAACACAAATTTGTGTAAATTTCACCTATCCAATAATGTCATCACACTTATTTCCGATCAAAAAATTGCTATCTCCGTCCCGCTATTATTGTCTCATTTTTCTGAAATGGACGTCCCATTATTTCTGTTTCACTTCCCAATTTGGAAAAATAACTATCATTCTCTCTCCTACTTTATCTTTTTTTCTCTCATACTTTATCTTATTTTATCATTTTCTCTCTCCTCATTTCTTTACTTTATCATCTTCTCTCTCTTACTTTATAATCTAATTTCACTCATCTTATCTTTCAAGCTTTATCATATATCGATCTTTCATACTTTATCATTTATTCTCTTAATTTTCGTGACGAAAAAAAGTGATATATAAATAGCGGGACGGAGGTAATATACCTTAAATGTAAAGTTTTTTTTTCTTCTCCACGCGTATTTGCAAAATCGAAGCCGAAGAAGCGACAACTCTAAAGCAGAAACCCATCAAAAATTTAATAGAAAAAGTGTTTGAAATTTTGACCTGAAATTATTATCTGCAATAAATTAAATAGTTCATGCAGCAAAATGTTTATTTTTATAGTTTAGGAGGCAAAACGCAAAATGATAATAATTGAGAAATTTAATGCATCTAACCCTAAATATTATAAGTTCGACTTTCCTCAACATCGTGACGAGTGGATTTGTTAAAATGGCGAGCCAAACTTCAACATGTAATAAAATCAAGGCAAATTGGCAAATTTGGTCCCCATTGTTTGCCACTTTGGATGAATTGGTCCCTAATCTTTTTTTTTTAGTTTATTGGTCCCCAATGTTTGCTAATTTGGATAAATTGATCCTTCTGTCAAATTTTAAGTTAATTAAGTTTTAATCATAGGGGTATTTATGGAATAAAAGTTTCACGGACCAATTCATCAAATTTTTAAATAAAACTTTAATTTTTTTTTAATTTTTTTTAAATAATGATTTTTTTAGGAAAAAAATTAATTTTTCAAATAATTTTTTATTTTAAAAATTACTTTTTTTCAACTAATTTTTTTTCTTTTTTTTTCAAATAATTTTTTTGGTAAACGAAAAAAAATTAATTAATAATAATTTTAGGGACCAATTCATCTAAATAAAATTTTGAATTAACTTTTTTTCAATTTTTTTTATTTAAATAAAAATTAAGTAAATTTAGATTAACTAATAATTTTGCATTTCACGGTGAAGGAGGGGAGCGGGTCAACACAACGGTTGGGGAATGTGTTATGTTCTTCGAGGAAATGAGTAGCTGGACGACTAGGAGGTGGGAGGCCATAACTGGACGACTAGGAGCGGGTCGTCCAGCTGCTCCTCTCCTCGAAGAACATAACACATTCCCCAACCGTTGTGTTGACCCGCTCCCCTCCTTCACCGTGAAATGCAAAATTATTAGTTAATATAAATTACTTAATTTTTATTTAAATAAAAAAATTTGAAAAAAAGTTAATTCAAAAAATTATTTAGATGAATTGATCCCTAAAATTATTATTAATTAATTTTTTTCGTTTAACAAAAAAATTATTTGAAAAAAAAAGAAAAAAATTAGTTGAAAAAAAGTAATTTTTAAAATAAAAAATTATTTGAAAAATTAATTTTTTTTCCGAAAAAAAATCATAATTTAAAAAAAAATTAAAATTTTATTGAAAAATTGAATGAATTGGTCCTTGAAACTTTTATTCCATAAATATCCCTATGATTAACACTTAATTAACTTAAAATTTGACAGAATGATCAATTTATCTAAATTAGCAAATATTGGGGACCAATAAATTTAAAAAAAATTAGGAATAAATTTATCTAAAGTGATATTGGGGACTAAATTTGCCAATTTGCCTAAAATCAAATAAATATGGTGAGACCATGCCCATCCTAGAAAAGCTGCGCGATTACTTCAATCCTACGGAGCCTAGACCGTGGGCATTGAGTGGAGCGCGGGAGGGCAAAACGGTAATCCTCCACTCAAACTGGAAGGGTAGAATCGGAAAGTGAGATGGAGCCGGACAAAACGACAGGGTATCGGTGGTAGATGGGTGGAGGCAAAATTCTCCACTTTCTCAACTTTTCACCATCCCCTTTTTGCCCCTCGTGTTCGAAAAGGCCAAATTATTTATAAAAAAAAAATGAAAAAAGAAGAAGAAAAAGGTGTGAAATAAAATTCGTACTAAAATCATTAAAAACTGCTGAATAAAAACAGACATCTCTGCAACTCAGTTGGCTTTCTCGAAGCACAAACAAACGAGAGAGAGAGAGAGAGGGAGAGAAGGAAGGTGGAGGTGATGCTCAGTAGCTAACCGGTGGCGTAGGATAAGCGCGGGGTCGGGGAGTTGCTTTTTTGTGATTTTCAGTGGTGGGTGGTGCTGCCGCATTAACCTACGCCTCTGGCGTGTAAAAAAACTGAACCTTTCGGACTCTGCTCACTTGGGTTCCGGTTAGTTTCTCGGTTTTTGCAATGGGTGGTGCCGGATACGACGTTCGCCGCCGTCGGAGAAGCGTGAAGTTGGCGCTGTTCTTTGCATGCTTATGTGGGTTGATGTCGCTATCTTGCGCCCGGGGGTTGTCTCCTTTGAGGCAGAAGCTTGAAGTTCGGAAGCATTTGAAAAGACTCAATAAGCGCCCCACTAAATCCATCGAGGTGTGTTTTTTTATGTGTGTGCAATTTTATGTTTGGTTTGATAGGGACTTAAATTTTGGTTGGTTTTTTGTGTGTGTGAGCGTGTTTAACTCACTGAGTTGCCGAGTTTGGTTGCAATATTAAGCTTTTTTTTGCTTTGCTTATTTGAGTCTTCTCTAACTCAGTACTAATGTAGTCTGTATCAGCTTCATAGATATGCTAAGGGGGAGTTTCAATTTTGCTTGTTATTTGTATTTCTTTCTTGAAATTTTCTTGAATCCTAGTAATATTGCAGTAGTGCTTTAAAATATATTTTCTTCTTGGAATTTTTGCAAGTGGTAATGTACATGACTAATGTCTTATTTGTGTTCTAAACTTTGCTTATTTTTTGTGATGATTTAACTTAACAGAGTCCAGATGGGGATACTATTGACTGCATACCGATCACAAACCAGCCAGCTTTTGATCACCCTTTCCTCAAAGACCACAAAATTCAGGTCCATTAATCTTACTCACCTCCATTCATTACATCTTTCTTAGTTTTGTAATGAAGTTTATGCCCATCTTACTCTTTATGCTTTTCATGCACACAGACTAGGCCTAGTTTCCATCCAGAAGGGCTTTTCGGTGAGAAAAAAGTGTCGGTAGAGGCGAAACAAGGAGCAAATCCAATCACTCAGATATGGCACATGAAAGGCAAATGCTCCGAGGGTACAATTCCGATAAGAAGAACGAAGCAAGAAGATGTGCTGAGAGCAAGCTCGGTGAAAAGATATGGCAAGAAGAAGCATAGAAGTGTCCCTAAACCGCGGTCAGCGGACCCCGACCTCACTAATGAGAGTGGGCATCAGGTAACCGAAAATGGTTAGATCTTTTATCCATAAAAGAAGTTGCTTTCTTTATTGGGTTATCTAGCTTTTGAGTGCTTTTTCCATATGCTAAAGTAGTTGTGTTATGCTGGTCCATCTTGTTATTTTATGTTTACCAGCACGCTATAGCTTATGTGGAGGGGGACAAGTATTACGGAGCGAAAGCTACTATTAACGTGTGGGAGCCTAAAATACAACAGCCGAACGAGTTCAGCTTGTCACAAATCTGGGTGTTGGGCGGTTCGTTTGGCGAAGATCTTAACAGCATCGAAGCTGGCTGGCAGGTACGTTATGTGGTGGGATTCTCAATAAGTTGGGGAAGATGATAATGGAATCAATGGAATAATTGAGGAATGATGTTTGGAATAAAATATGGTCTGTTTTGATTACTTAAATGGAGCATGATTCTTGATGCACATGGTTTCAGGTCAGTCCAGATCTGTATGGAGACAACAATACTAGGCTGTTCACTTATTGGACTGTAAGTTGTTTTACCTTATTTTCCTACACGAGTACAACGTTTTTCGTGTGGTTTACTAATGTCGCATTTGTCTTGATAACAGAGCGATGCATATCAAGCTACGGGCTGCTACAATCTCCTCTGCTCCGGCTTCATTCAAGTTAATAATGAAATAGCAATGGGAGCTAGCATCTCTCCGGTTTCTGGATTTCGGAATTCTCAATACGATATTAGCTTTCTCATATGGAAGGTAAAACCCGATTTTGGCAACCTACATTCTTTTGCAAGAGATCAAGAATATCAACTAGTAGCATGATTAGCCGGCTTTAATTCTACTCCATCTTGAGGTTGATATGATCTTCACTTGGACAACTAAGGTTATGTCTGTCTGAAACAACATTGTTTATCTTGTCTTTACTAAATAATTCTTAGTATTCCCCAACATTGAATCAAGATTGTTTATCTTGTCTTTATTACATGGTAATTCTTAGTCTTGCCATTTGTGTATAGGATCCAAAAGACGGGCATTGGTGGATGCAGTTCGGTAACGGCTACGTGTTAGGCTACTGGCCCTCCTTCTTGTTCTCGTACCTAGCCGACAGTGCTTCCATGATCGAATGGGGCGGGGAGGTGGTGAACTCGGAGCCAGACGGGCAGCACACGTCGACTCAAATGGGCAGCGGCCGCTTCCCGGAAGAAGGGTTCGGCAAGTCAAGCTACTTCAGGAACATTCAAGTTGTGGACAGCTCCAACAACCTTAAAGCCCCCAAAGATCTTGGCACCTTCACCGAGCAATCCAACTGCTATGATGTCCAAACCGGGAGCAACGGCGACTGGGGTCGGTATTTTTATTACGGTGGCCCGGGAAGGAACCCTAATTGCCAATGAGGGAAGAGCTAATATACAGAAACAATGGAAGACCAAAAGGAAAGAGTCTTTGAATCAATGTATCATTCAATGTAGTGGTCATCCTCCTCCTCTTTATGTATACTCCTTTGTTTTTTTCTTGTTCCACTTTTTGTTAGGTTTGTTTAGTGAATGCAAGATGGTTTAGTGGGAAGTTTTTGACCCTTGTGAGTGTACTAGGTTTCTCCCTCTAGTAAGTGTGTGTATTGGGAGAAGTACTAACTAGTCAGCTTGTCAAGAAACTGGCCTTCAGTTATTTTCTCCGAGAAGTTTCGATTTTTGGTCCTTTAATATGGTATTTGTTCGTTTTTTGTTCAGTAATGTGGTTGCTACCATTTTTGTTTGAGCTCTTTTTTGTTCTGTAATGTGAATAATCTGTATCATATTTGATGGAATGAATAATGGTAATATAAATAAATCATTAGACGACGAAAAGAATTGCGAAAAAGTCCATTATGCATTGTAGGATGAAAAACGGCCACTTTATATGGCCGAAATTGAAATTTTCTCACTACAGCTTTGTCACTTTTGAACGGAAAGGCCAATGTTAGCCTCTTCTATGTAGTTTGCAGACTAGAGTACAGAAACATAATTTAGTCAGTATGCATTTCAATAATGATTGTAGATTACACTTGTCATAAAAAAAAAAAAGCATAGAGATAAGCTCCATTATGCAAATGCTAAGAAAACAATTTGGATGAGTTTTGTCTGCAAGTGAAATGTGATGTCTGAAAAGATAATGAGTTTACATGTGTTAGTGTGAGAAAGTAATTTGGATTCTTGGTGCTCCTTTGTGCAAGAGGGCTCCCACCACTATCATTCACTCCCACAAAATCTTGATAATTAATTACTTACTTTTCTTGGTTAAATTTTTTATATTTTATGGTTTCTTTTTTGTCATTGTTGCACGTAAAACATACTTTTAAGCTTGACATTTTGATTCCTTCATTTAAGGGAAGGTGTAAAGTTGATTCCCTCTTCTTTTTATATTACATAAAGTTTCGTTCTTGAATTAATGAGGCGAAATTTATGATTTTGATTCAGAGTCAGCGAAATCAACAATTTAGAAAAAGAGCAAATTAATAGATTTATTTTCTTAAAAATATTAGAAGATCGAATTCTATACGGTTTAGGGGAGACAATAATCCGGCCCACCTCTCCTCGAATAGGCGAATGCTCATAGTCTTTAAAACTCCTAATTCAAATTCGTCATACATGAAATGACATGTGAAGGTGAAAAAGTAAAAACATTCGAAGAAAAAGTTAGATATGCTCACGGGCATAATTTGGGGATATCATACAATAGGAAATGACACTTTTATCCTTGTTTTTTACAAGCCTACTTGCCGTTCCAAAGCCCAAAATGCCCAATTAGACGGCCCAATAACGTCAGTCCCAATAAAAGACTACTGTTTAAAATACACTTTCAAAAGAAACCACCCCCCCCCCAGCTGTTACTCGAAGTGTTCGATAGATAAATTTCTTTTACCCGGCAAAAAACGCAATATTTTAAATTCCAATCTCAATATTTTACATAGAATATTAACTTTTACGTCAATGTATTTTAAGGCATCACCTCTTTAACACATCAAACCGAAGGTGGCGAAACATCTCCTAAAAATTGCAAAATCACTTATATTTTCTTGTACTTTATAAAATTTGATATTCCGAAAGTTAAAATTTTGTTCATCTCTTACAAAATTGCAAATTTTCACTCTCAACTTTAATACTTTAGCACTTTTATCATTCAGTTCTTAATTTTGAATTCGCCCTTACATCTATCTAACCTCGTATCGAAAATGTAATTTTGCAACCATTCTATCTATATATTGTGGTTGATAGTTATTTTCTTCTCATATTCTTACATTATATATTATGGTATTCTTTATCGACAGTAAATAAATATCTCGAGCACTAACTATATTTTGTCAGCAATTTACGACAAAAAAATGGGACTCATGTCCGAATAATATTCCGATCCAATACTCGCACCCCCCATGCTCAGAACAACACGACAAGAGAATACACCCTCTCATTGGTGCGTGGAGCCACGCATGTTCCTGCGCGTGGACATAAAAATGCTTTCAAACAAAATTCCCAGCTGTGACTTTATATATTTATAAATACAACCACTGACTTATATCCACCAAAAACAAATTATAGTATAATAATATATATTTTAATATTAATATCCGAACGCGCACACTTTACTCTTTCGTCTCCACTGCCTCCCTCTGCTCTCTCTTCTCTCTCTCCATTCTCTCTCTAACTACAACCTAAAGCCCTGCAATTCTCCCCTCCCCGTATTTTACTTCTTTTTGTCAAAAGTGTAGGGTTTTAAAATTCATCTGCTTTGACCTTAACTCTGACCCTCGAGGAGAAGTTCTTGTTTGCATTTCTGGGTTTCTGTCTTTTTCTTTTTCCCCCCCTTTTTTTTTATGCATCTTTTGCCCTTTTAGATGTGTTGAGGCTGGGAAATTAGGGCGAAACCCCTAGCTTTCTCGCTGCTGATTATGGTGTGGACGGACATTGTGCTGAAAGACTATAGGTTCTTGAACTGAAATCTTGAGAGAAATGCCTCAATTTCTTCTGAAATAGGTGAAGTTCGTGTGTTTCCTTGAAGAGTTTCATTTATTTTTTAATCTTTTGGCTTCTTGAAGTTGAAATATTCCTTTTTTACATGATATGCGTCGTTACAAGTTGAACTGGTCAATTGTTTCCTTTCTTGATTTTAATTATAGGTTTAGTTTTTTTTTTTAAAATTAATTTTAGTTTCTGATGGGGTTTTGTTGATTCTTTAGTTGAGATAAAAGGGGGAAGAAATGGAAGAGGAGCATGAGTTGATCCTGGCGTGCATAATCTCTGGCTCCCTTGTCTCTGTTCTTGGGGCTGCTTCTTTTGTTATCCTCTGGTTGGTCAATTGGCGGCCGTGGCGCATCTATAGGTGACTGTTACTCCCATTGGGCCTTATTTTTCTAGTACCCTTTTTATTTTGGGTCTTTGAACTTGTTAATGTTGTTGAAGCTTTTGCTTATATGCCAGTTGTAAAGGCCTCTGAGGGATCTGGTACTGGTAATGATTATATAGAGTGTTAATTTAGGAATTGCGAACCGTTGTTGTTGATAATTGGGAATGATTTGAAACCTTGCAACCTTGGATTCTTTGAAGTAGGGGCCAACATTAGTTGCTTAATTGGAAAAATTGGTGTTAGGGGGAACTATGACCTTTAATAGTTTGGAATTTGATTAGGTTACCGAGCGTAGTTAGATTCTTTCGTGTCTGTGCTGGAATGTTTGGAACTCAAATGCAATTGAATTTTTAGGAATTAGCATATTTGATGTAGGGTTTGGTTCTCTAAGTGAGTTATCCTGTGAAATATAGGTTCAATAAGACATTATTTATGGCCTTTGTTCTTGAAGTTTCAGAAGTTTATCTGTATTGAGCATAAAATCTCAGCCTATGTTAGTTCATTCTAGATATAATTTTTTAGCTACTATTGCCGCTTATACTTGACCCTGTGAAAGAATATAGTCAAATGTCAATTGGATAGGAGAGAAAGATTATAGACACAGAATAACGAAAAACACTGTGATTGTTATACCGGTTTTCTAAGTTACTGCATTTGTGGTGAAAATTAGATTTGTGAACTGCTAAATTGTATTCTGTAATCTGTATTTGATACAGGCAGTTAAAGTGGAAAAACGACAATTGTGCTTTAATGACCTCGTATTATACCATCTTAATTTTCTTGAAACAATCGTATTTTCCGATTTTTTTTATTCATCATACTTTTACCAATATTGTCCATATTTTTTGCACTAAGTTTCTACTCCTGCAAATATCTGTGGAAAAAGCTTTCCTTGAGTCATACTGTCTGTAGACAAGACAAACCAAAACAAAAATACTTTTTCGTACTAGGTGTTCTCCATTGAATTAATGTTACATTCCATTTTTTGATACCTTGGAACTTTGTATTCCCACGCCACGTGGTAGCACAACGCCATTTGTCATGATATCTTATCTGTCTCTTTAGGAATGTGGGTTTTAAAATTTTCACTATAGACAAACTCGTCTACGTGTACGAGTACCTTAGAAATTAATTTACTTTCCTCCATAAATGTAGTTATCCCTCGATTTTCATGGTTGATCAATTGATTTAGGAGGGCAGCACTTCGTAATTTCTAACATGTAATATATACTTTATGATGTGTCATATATGATAGATACAAATTCTGAGTAGTTCAGTCTCCTGTGATTACACATGTCACTGGTCTTCGATAAAAATTATGGAACCTTCAAATACATTTGTTTGCTTTGCTTTCATTATGTATGGTGTTCTCAAATACTGCATTTATTGCTGAAAACTCGAAGAACTAGGCTTGTATTTTGACTGAATTATTCTTCACCAATGCCTTTTCAGCTGGATATTTGCTAGAAAATGGCCAAATTTTCTGCATGGACCTCAGCTGGGAGTATTGTGTGGTCTTCTTTCGCTAGGTTCATGGATAGTTGTCATTTCACCAGTGGTAGTACTTATTGTTTGGGGATGCTGGTTGATAGTGATACTGGGGCGAGATATAATTGGGTTAGCTGTTGTAATGGCTGGAGTTGCTCTTCTATTAGCATTTTACTCTGTAATGCTATGGTGGAGAACACAATGGCAAAGCTCAAGTACGCATCTTCTACCTCAATGGATCTGTCTGAATTATTTTTTCTTGAATTGATTATGTCTGGCTAGCTTATTTATCGCTCTTAGTATCTAAGGCTTGCTTTTTATTTTTGTTGCGTACATGATTGTAGAGAACAAAACAAGAATAATTACAGTTTCTTCCTATATCAATACAGTCCAGATAATATCTGATTAGAAGGTGTGATTGACTCCCAAATAAGCTAATTTACATCTACCGGTAGATATAACTTCACTTCAGCTGTAATTTGCTTCCATAATCAGTTACTATGTTGTCAAAAATCATTCTAAAAAATCCGATGTGAATGGTAAATTGAATATGGTAATACAGTAATAACTTCTGACTATGGAAATACTTGCGGAAAAGTGGAAAGCGAAGTTTTTACATTTGTAGGCATTTGCTAAATACATCGAAATTCGATTTCTTGCTTCTGCATTAGAAATTGGATGCTAAATCATATAATCCTCATTACAACCTTGTGCAGGGGCTGTTGCAATTCTTCTTCTTCTGGCCGTGGGATTGCTTTGTGCTTATGAACTTTGTGCCGTATATGTTACTGCTGGTGCAAAGGCATCGGAGCGGTACTCGCCTTCTGGTTTCTTTTTTGGTGTCTCGGCAATAGCCCTAGCAATCAACATGCTTTTCATTTGTCGGATGGTTTTCAATGGTATGCCGTAATCTGATTCATGTGGACCTCAGATACAGCATGTTGAGCTTCGAAGTATAATCTTCTCTTTTTGTTCTGGCAGGCAATGGTCTAGATATAGATGAGTATGTGAGAAGGGCATACAAATTTGCTTACTCAGATTGTATTGAAGTGGGTCCCGTGGCTTGCTTACCTGAACCACCAGATCCCAATGAATTGTACCCTCGACAGTCAAGAAGGCAATTCTTCCTTTTTGATTGCTTGCTTTAATGTCATTGCTTTCGTTATTCTTGCTTGAGTTTGTTCTACTATGCATAAACTTGACCTTTTCAATTTATGCTTTCCTTTAATCCTTGCAGGGCTTTACACCTTGGGCTTCTCTATTTTGGTTCCGTTGTGGTTCTGCTTGTATATTCCATCTTATATGGTTTGACAGCCAAGGAATCTCACTGGCTTGGAGCAATTACATCTGTGGCCGTTATTATTCTTGGTATATCAGCTATATATATAAAACTTAAAATCCTGCATAATAAAATTTATGGTTACTGAAACCTGAAGTTTTGTGCTCCTGTTAGATTGGAATGTGGGGACATGCCTGTATGGATTTAAGCTTCTAAAAAGTCGTGTTGCCGCACTTTTTGTTGCCGGAGCTTCCCGGTTCTTCCTCATATGTTTTGGAGTCCATTACTGGTTTGTTTCATCCACTTTCTACACTGCTAGATATACTTTTATTTGATCTGGTTTCTCCAAGACTTCTGATACATTTTCCTGTGCAGGTATCTAGGACACTGTATCAGCTATGCCGTTGTGGCCTCTGTGCTTCTTGGAGCTGCTGTTTCTCGTCATTTGTGCATTACTAACCCATCTGCTGCTAGAAGGGAGGCCTTGGAGAGTACAGTTATTCGCCTCCGAGAAGGATTCCGCAAGAAAGAGCAGAACTGTTCCTCCAGCTCATCTGAAGGCTGTGGTTCAAGTGTAAAACGTAGTAGTAGTGCTGATGCTGGCCACCTTGGTAACGGTACAGTACCTAACACTGGTGATATTACTAGCTGGAATCATGTTGAAGGTATCCATGGTGAGAAGGGCGTAGAAAGTGGAAGACCTAGTTTCGCATTACATAGTACTTCTTGTCGTTCAGTCGTTCAAGAAACTGAAGTTGGCCCGTCATATGTTGACAAAAGTCTTGACCACAACGGCTCTTTGGTAGCTTGTTCTAGTAGCGGCATGGAAAGCCAGGGTTGCGACTCGAGCGCATCTAATTCTGTGAGTCAGGTGCTTGACTTGAATTTGGCACTTGCTTTCCAAGAAAAGTTGAACGACCCAAGGATTACATCTCTCTTGAAAAAAGAGCAGGACAGGGAGAGCTTGAACTTACAAATTTACTGCAAGATAAAGGTCTTGATCCTAATTTTGCTGTGATGCTTAAGGAAAATGGATTGGATCCCATGATCCTTGCATTACTACAAAGAAGTAGCTTGGATGCGGATAGGGATCACCGTGACAATACTAACATGGCTATGATGGACTCAAACAGTGTTGACAATATGCAACCTAATCAAATTTCATTCTCAGAAGAGCTCAGATTACATGGTTTGGAGAAATGGCTACAGCTGTGTAGATTATTCTTACACTATATAGCAGGCACACCGGAGCGGTCTTGGATTCTCTTCAGTTTTGTCTTCAGTATAGAAACCACTACTGTAGCCATTTTCCGGCCAAACACAATCAATTTAATCAACTCTACGCACCAACAGGTAAACCCACCTTTAATAATTTGTTGCGAACTTTATTATGTTTGTTTTAATAGTTTAGCAGTTCACTATCATGTGAGTTCTTACCACAAGTTTTTCTGCAGTTTGAGTTTGGTATAGCTGTACTGCTATTGTCTCCTGTTGTCTGGTCAATCATGGCATTCCTTAAGTCACTTCAATCTGAAGAATTGTCTATGACATCAAAACCGAGAAAGGTAGTTCTGTCATTTACTCTGAAAGCTTTTCATTTAATGTTTGTCTTTTTTCGTTTATTCTAAGTTTTAGACTTAGATGGCTCTTCTGTCACTTACTCTTCTGTTTTTCTGTATTCGACTGTATTCCCTATTGGCTATGAGCAGGGTCTGGCAGAGTATCATATTGCAAGCAACCATCCGTTCACCTTAATGTTATCCGTGAAACTTGTGTTTATGCACCTAGGTTAAATTAAATTACATCCTTAAGGGGTATATAAGTATATTGTACTCCCTCCGTTTCATAGAAAGTGTCTCCTTTCTATGGGGCATGGAGATTAAGACAATGGGATTGTGTAGTGTATATTGTTTGAGTTTTTGGCTTGTTAATTTTGGTCCACATATTGTTTGCATTTTTAAGAAACAAGACACTTTCTATGGGACGGAGGGAGTATTTATCTGAAGTATAAAGCTTATTCTTACGTCTTATGACTTTTTCTCTTTTACTCTTAGTTTTCTGTTAATAATTTCTTCACCTTCTCTTAACCTTTCTGCACCATTGATTTTAGTGATATATTTTTTTTCTTGTATATGCAGTATGGGTTTGTTGCGTGGTTGGTGAGCACTTGTGTAGGATTATTGCTTTCCTTTTTGAGGTACAATTCCTTTAATCATGTTTAGCATCTTACCCTACATTTTCATTTCACCATTGTGTATATGGTTATTGACATAGTATATGATTGTATATATTTATGCAGCAAGTCGTCTGTTCTGCTGGGGTTGTCTTTAACCGTACCTCTGATGGTGGCATGCCTGTCAGTTGGTGTACCAATATGGATTCAGAATGGTTACAAGTTCTGGATTCCAGGTGGTACTGATGCAGCCCATACTGGTAATCAGGCTTTTACAAGGAGGAAAGAGGTATGGCATTTTCTTTATCTGCATATTTCTTTCTATTTACTTGTGACCATCTTAAAAATGTGGGGTTGCCTTCGCCGGTAGCCTAAGTGTCAAAGCGGAGGCTAAGAAGACAACCACTAGTTAATTTTCCTGGATGCCGAAGTTGTATATTTTTGTAATCTTAGTTTTCAGATTCACTGGACATCAACAAAGAATTTATTATTAGAATATTAAATATTTACTCCTCTGGGGCTGCAGAGCTTCTACTCTCGTATAAGACCACGGGGTTTGGTTGTTTATTTACAATAAGCCTATAGAACTTTCTGAACCTTATGTAATTTATGTCCTTTAATAAAATTTCGCAATTATCCTTGAACTGTCTTTTGCTTGTATTTTCTGAAGCTAATGCTATTTGCTGCCAGGGTGTTGTTCTTTTCATCTGCATGGCCTTATTTACTGGATCTCTATTAGCTCTTGGTGGGATTATATCTGCAAAGCCTTTGGATGACTTGCGCTACAAGAGCTGGACTGGGGATCCCAAAAGTATTTCATCTCCCTATGCATCATCTTTGTATATTGGCTGGGCTGTGGCTTCTGCAATTGCATTGGTAGTTACAGGTGTGCTGCCAATAGTATCATGGTTTGCAACTTATCGCTTTTCTCTCTCGTCTGCTGTATGTATTGGGCTATTTGCAGGTAAATCTTCTTTTATTACTTGGTCCATTTCATTAGCTTTGTTGCTGTCCATTACTAAGGACTGATTCTCTCTCTTTATAGCTGTCCTTGTGTCATTTTGTGGGGCATCTTATTTAAAGATTGTAAATTCGAGGATCGACCAGATTCCAACAACGGCCGACTTTCTTGCCGCTTTGCTTCCATTGATTTGCATTCCTGCTATATTATCACTGTCCTCTGGCCTGCTCAAATGGTTGGTGATCTTATTATCTTATATGCGTGTCATTTAAGAAGTTTCATTTTATGATTATGGTTGATGTTAACAGTTGGTTCGTCTCGTGATGTATGCTTGCAGGAAAGATGACAACTGGAAGCTTTCACAAGGTGCTTATATATTTATGATTATCGGCTTGGTTCTGTTGCTCGGTGCAATTTCAGCGGTCATTGTTACAATTGAACCATGGACGGTGAGTAGACACTAATGGAGCCATTATGTTTCATTACATATCACTTTACTTCTTCTAATATGATTTTATGTACTTTTACAGATAGGTGCAGCATTCCTTTTAGTTGTTCTTCTTCTGGTCCTGGCTATTGGCGTGATTCACTACTGGGCTTCAAATAATTTTTACTTGACGCGATTTCAGATGTTATTTGTTTGTTTCCTTGCATTTCTTTTGGCTTTGGCAGCATTCTTTGTTGGTTGGTTCCAAGGTAAAAGCATTTCATCCTTACTTACCCCAATCCTATGTAAAGCTTTAACTAACCAGTCTGTCAGTTTCGTATACTTAATAAATAATTTTCCTTTTATGTCAATGGTATAATTAAATGTATATGACATACGAAAGTCTTTTTTTACAGATAAAGCTTTTGTTGGTGCATCTGTTGGTTACTTTTCATTTCTTTTCTTGTTGGCGGGAAGGGCACTAACTGTAAGTTGAATCTAATTATTTTACCAGAGCTTTTCATTTTTTCCCAAGTATGTTATATCTTGATTTACGTTGTCGATTGACTTGCAGGTGCTTCTTTCTCCTCCTATTGTGGTCTATTCCCCGAGGGTATTGCCCGTATATGTTTATGATGCCCATGCAGATTGTGGCAAAAATGTCAGGTTTGTCAAGTTCCTTTGGTATATCAAATTATTTATTTCGTCAATTCTATGGAGGGCATTCCATTTGACTCTGCTAGATAGTTAATGATCTATGCCTTTTCCATCCAGTGCTGCATTTCTTATGCTTTATGGGATTGCATTGGCGATTGAAGGCTGGGGTGTTGTTGCCAGTTTGAAGATTTATCCTCCTTTTGCTGGCGCTGCTGTATCAGCTATTACACTTGTTGTGTCATTTGGATTTGCCGTCTCGCGTTCATGCTTAACTCTAGAGGTTTTGCGATTTATATTGAGCTTACACTCCTTCATTTGAATCTATAATTTTGTTTTTTTCCCTTTACGTCCTTTTCCAAACTATTTTTTTTTTGCCTTCATCTTAGATGATGGAAGATGCTGTTCACTTCCTCGGTAAGGAGACTGTAATACAGGCAATTGCTAGATCAGCAACAAAGGTGAAATCACTTGAAAAACCTTACTCTAATGTCTCCATTTTTCAATTCATTTTAGCACTTCGTTAGTTCAACATAGAAGACGGAATTTTCGATTGTCCAATTAGTAATGCATGGTTTTACAGATGTTAAACTATTTCCTACTCTATGCAGACAAGAAATGCTTTATCCGGAACGTACTCTGCTCCTCAGAGGTCTGCCAGCTCAGCTTCACTCTTGGTCGGAGATCCTACCAGTGCAAGGGATAGGGCTGGGAACTTTGTGCTTCCCAGAGCCGATGTTATGAAGTTAAGAGATCGTCTGAGAAACGAAGAGATGACTGCAGGATCATTCTGCTCTCGATTGAGATGTTGGAGGATGTTACAAAACGATACCAGTGATGTCGGTCATCGGAGAGAAATGTGTGCCCATGCCAGAATACTTGCTCTTGAAGAAGCTATCGATACTGAATGGGTTTATATGTGGGATAAGTTCGGTGGATATTTACTTCTTTTGCTTGGTTTGACTGCCAAGGCCGAAAGGGTGCAGGTAAATATGGACTAATTTTTTTGGCGTGGATCGTTTATTTTGTTGTTAAATCCTAATCATTTTCTGTACTATTTTTGTTTTTGATCAGGATGAAGTTCGTCTAAGACTCTTCCTCGATAGCATTGGTTTTTCGGATCTTAGTGCAAGAAAAATTAAGAAGTGGATGCCGGAGGATCGTAGACAATTCGAAATTATACAGGAGAGGTTGGAAATTTCTCGTAACAAATTTTGAACTGCTTCATCTTTATTTTACTTATTTGTTAATTTCTTTTTTATGTGATTTTAGTTATATAAGAGAAAAGGAGATGGAAGAGGAAGCTCTGATGCAGAGACGCGAAGAGGAAGGAAGGGGGAAAGAAAGGAGGAAAGCTCTTCTGGAGAAGGAAGAACGCAAATGGAAGGAGATCGAGGCTTCCCTCATATCGTCCATTCCTAATGCTGGTAGTAGAGAGGCAGCAGCCATGGCAGCTGCTGTTCGTGCTGTGGGTGGTGATTCAGTACTCGATGATTCGTTTGCACGTGAAAGAGTGGCAAGCATTGCTCATAGAATACGCGCAACTCAATTATCTCAACGTGCACAGCAGGTGGCAATTTGGAAACTTCTTATTCTTTAGTTAGATCTTCTAGTATGCAATCATTATTGTGAATATAGACATGATTTCTCGATTTTTTTTTTACAGACCGGACTCAGTGGCGCTGTTTGTGTTCTTGACGATGAACCCACGACAAGTGGCAGGCACTGCGGTCAGATTGATACGAGTTTATGTCAGACCCAAAGAGTCAGCTTCTCCACAGCCGTGATGATCCAACCTGATTCCGGGCCGGTCTGTCTCTTGGGCACCGAATTCCAACGGAGAGTTTGTTGGGAAATTCTAGTGGCGGGCTCCGAACAAGGTATTGAGGCTGGACAAGTTGGCCTCCGATTAATTACAAAAGGCGATAGGCAGACTACTGTTGCAAAAGAGTGGAGTATTAGTTCTTCCAGTATTGCAGATGGAAGGTCAGCGTTCTTTTTTCATTTCTACAATTAAAATTTTTCCTTTTTCGTGCCCCGTAATTTATTGAACTTTAGTTATTTCAGAGTGTTTTTCCCTTTTTGTTTACTCAAATCTTTTGTTTCAGGTGGCATATGGTTACGATGACTATAGATGCCGATTTGGGTGAAGCCACTTGCTTTATCGACGGTGGGTATGATGGCTATCAGATTGGACTCCCACTTAGCATTGGAAATGGCATATGGGAACAAGGAACCGATGTTTGGATCGGTGTTAGACCACCGACCGATCTGGATGCATTCGGTAGGTCGGACAGTGAAGGCTCCGAATCCAAAATGCATGTAATGGATATTTTCCTTTGGGGGAGGTGCTTGAACGAAGACGAGATTGCTGCCCTTCCGGCAGCTGTTGGTTCCTGTGATTACAACTCGATCGATCATCCCGATGACAACTGGCAGTGGGCAGATTCTCCTCCCAGGGTTCGTGCTCGAGTTTGCTTCTTTTCTTGCAATTATCCTCTTTTTGTGTTGAGTAAAACCTGTGTTCGGTTTGCATAGGTTGAGGACTGGGAGAGTGATCCTGCTGAGGTCGATCTATATGACAGAGACGAAGTGGATTGGGACGGACAGTATTCAAGTGGGAGGAAGAGGCGATCAGATAGGGAGGGGGTTATTGTAGATGTGGATTCGTTCACCCGGAGGTTAAGGAAACCGAGGATGGAGACTCAAGACGAAATCAATCAACGAATGCACTCAGTCGAATTGGCTGTTAAAGAAGCCCTCTTGGCACGAGGGGAAGTCCAATTTACTGATCAAGAGTTCCCTCCAAGTGATCGCTCTTTATTTGTCGATACGGGTAACCCTCCATCCAAGTTGCAGGTAACTCTTTCCCCTAATTCCTTGGATTTTTTTTTTTTTGCTGAAGCCCGTACAATGTGTTTGACCTTACTCGTCCTTGTGGTGTTATAGGTCGTTTCCGAATGGATGAGACCGAAAGAAATAGTCAAAGAGAAGCATTTAGCTTCTGCCCCGTGCTTATTTTCCGGAACAGCAAATCCTTCTGATGTTTGTCAGGTTCTGCCGATCTTCCTTATATGTATTTACGCAGTATTTCTGGGGTTCAGAAGCATAATTCGTACACGAAATCTCCTTGCTCTCGTGTTATGTTCTAATCACTCGTACATGAATAGGGTCGGTTGGGTGATTGTTGGTTTTTGAGCGCGGTTGCTGTCCTGACTGAAGTCTCACGAATATCGGAAGTCATCATTACTCCAGACTGCAACGACGAAGGAATTTATACCGTTCGTTTCTGCATTCAGGTACGTTCACTTTTCCTTTTTCGTGTTCATTAAAACCCCGTTAGCCTTTCCGCGGCTCAAAATCTTACTTTCTTGATGTTAGGGCGAGTGGGTTCCCGTTGTCGTCGATGATTGGATACCATGCGAATCGCCCGGGAAACCTGCATTCGCAACGAGCAGGAAGGGTAACGAGTTTTGGGTCTCCATACTAGAAAAGGCATATGCTAAGCTTCACGGATCGTACGAAGCATTGGAAGGTGGACTTGTCCAAGATGCTCTCGTGGACCTTACCGGAGGTGCCGGTGAGGAGATCGACATGAGAAGTGCTCAATCTCAAATCGATCTTGCCAGCGGAAGACTATGGTCTCAACTCTTGCGTTTCAAACTCGAGGGATTTTTGCTCGGTGCCGGTAGTCCTTCCGGTTCGGATGTGCACGTTTCATCTTCCGGAATCGTGCAGGGGCATGCCTACTCCATACTGCAGGTATTGTGAATTTGCTTTAGTAGTATTAGGACTCCTTATTTTTGTTATTTTTTTCCCGAGCACGTATTGTATGGGGGCTACGCATTTGAGATTTGGAATTTCATTTTGACATTCGTAAATATATATTGGAAAATCGAGCTTCACTCCCACTTTATGTTCGGTTCTCTCTGGTTTTTCCGTTTTGTGGAACTTGGAATTTGTTGATAGCTTTTTGCATGTTCGCAATTGCTCAGGTACGCGAAGTGGACGGCCATAAGCTTGTCCAGATACGAAACCCTTGGGCGAACGAGGTCGAGTGGAACGGCCCTTGGTCCGATACCTCGCCCGATTGGACGGATAGGATTAAGCACAAGCTCAAGCATACTCCACAGGTATATTCAATTTCATTCCACAAAAGCTTCATAGGTTTAATGTTGAGTTTCTAACTCATGCACGTCGGGACAGGCGAAAGACGGTATATTTTGGATGTCGTGGCAAGATTTCCAAATTCACTTCAGGTCGATTTACGTCTGTCGTGTCTACCCGCCGGAAATGCGCTCCTCCGTCCACAGCCAGTGGCGCAGTTATAGCGCCGGCGGCTGCCAAGACTACGAAACGTGGCATCAAAACCCGCAGTTCCGATTGAGAGCCACCGGAACCGATGCATCGCTACCTATTCATGTCTTCATCACTCTCACTCAGGTATAATAAACGAATTATACGGACTCGTGCAGATTGTTATGAGTAAATTCCGCTCCTCTATATCGGTCTATTCTTAAACGAAACTCGTGTCTCTCTAGGGCGTGAGCTTCTCAAGAACGACAGCTGGTTTCCGGAACTATCAATCGAGCCACGACTCGATGATGTTCTACATCGGGATGAGGATTCTCAAGACGCGTGGCCGCCGAGCTGCCTACAACATCTACATGCACGAATCGGTTGGTGGAACGGACTACGTTAATTCTAGGGAAATATCGTGCGAAATGGTCCTGGATCCCGACCCCAAGGGATACACGATAGTCCCCACCACGCTCCACCCGGGAGAAGAGGCTCCCTTCGTTCTCTCCGTGTTCACCAAATCATCGATTACTCTCGAAGCTTTATAGCACAGAGCTGGCCTCAGAAGCAATTGATGATTTGTGTTCGTCCATGGTTCTCGTCCCATCCGGCACAAAATGTAGTCGACGGAGGATTGCCATGGTAATTTTTGTAAACCCTAAACCCCCTCGAAAACGCAAAATTTACTTAAAAACATTTCAACACTTGCTCCAATACAGGTAGCCGGAGAGGACGGCCATGGCCGATGCTATTGGCGGTGAGTTATCGAGCAGCTTCTCTTTTGATTCTTGGGGGCGGAGTCGATTAGGGTTAACCCGATGGGGTGAAAAAGTGTACATGATTTTAGGTTTGATTGTAAATGAGGCAGTAGAGGAAAAAGGGTTGATAGGAATAGGATGATTAGGGTTTAGGTAGGTAGAGAAGAATTACATTATAGCAAGGTTGCTGTGGCAGATTTGAAAGCTCCAGCTCCAATTTTGTTGCTTGCAGCAGATGATGGTTAACTCAATTGTATAAATATTCCTCTTAATCTCCCCTCTAATTTCTAATTTCCCAATTGCATCTCTCTCTCTCTCTCTCTCCACATACAAACCTTTTAATAGGCTTTTTTAAGATATAAACCGGGATGCATGAAATCTATCAAATAACGCTATAGATTTTTTTTCCTCATTTTGTAAGGACCTCTATATTTGGTCTATCAATTAGGTGGTGCTATATGCTTGTTAATGTTGTGATGTGTTATAAGAATTAGTGCACCACAATACACACATGACATCACTTGATTAGCGGGCTATAAAGTGGTCTTTAAAAATAAGCTAGAAGATCCAAATTGCTCAAATCGGCATTATTTAAGCTGACTTTAGAATCAAAATAGATTTTGAGTTTGTCTTGATTAGGACTTATGGTATGAGTAATGTTGGGAAAATTTGAAAATCTCAATGTATCATGTCAGATATTCTGACATAACATAACACCACTCTTCGCCGTCTTTGATAAGTTACTATTCTAATTTTTTACTTTTTCCGTCCCACAATCATGTCGGATATTATGGACGGAGGGAATAATTTTTAAAATAATAGTTGTAGAGCTATACATTGATCTTTTAAATATATAATTTATCACTTTTTACATGTAAAATTGAGATTCATCTCTATTTTTACTACTCTTTGAATTTGTTTTTATTTTTATATTTAGTTCTATTCGTATACCATGTTCATGTCGCATGTTCCGTGTTGGTACAATCTAGATTAGGATCTTAATTTTTTTTTTTGGGGTTTGGGGGGGGGGGTTCTACAGCCTAAATAATGCTCATTAACTCGTTTGAATATGACTCAACAAAAATCAAAATTTATTTCAGACACCATAAATTTCAGCATATTTTTGTGTTGTCGATTGTCACGATCCCGTTCCGCATCACAACACCATGCTTATTCTCACACATCAAGAACAACCTCAAGTGCAGGAGCATTAACCTGCACAACGAGAGGGCTCCTAACATGATGCCACCCATCGGACCACGTAATCGACCCGAAAACGTATCGTACACGAGACACTTTGATCGGACTCTCCGTTACGTAATACGTTACTTCCTCTTTAAACGGCGAAAACACCAACATTCTCGGCCAGACCGCTACCTCAACACCATGGGGCTTCACAACACTAACATAGTACACCGTCGTCTTGAAACGCTCGACGTTTCGTACCATCCTTTTCACGGTGGTGGCACGGCTGAGGTCGGGCAACGAGATGGATGGGTAGTTTATGTTGTAGTTGGGCTCGGGCTTGTCCGGGCAGTGTGCCCGGGTCGTTAGCGGGCAGATGAGCATGGATTGAATTTGCTCTTCGGCATAGCCGAGGTTGCAGAGGAATTTGACGTAGTCTTGGAGTGTCGTGTCATAGATGAGTCCGGGATCGAAGGCTTTGAGGGGGTTTATGTGTCCCGATCCAATGTCGAACGGGTCAGCAGCCTTTTGTGAGGCTTCGAGTGTTATATCATCGCCAAATATGTCCGTGTTGTCAGCTGTTCAAAACTCAAAAGATGATGTGTTCAAATAAAAATGCATAAAATTAATTCGTCTTTATTTTTTTAAAAGAATATTATATAATCTTTAAAAAAAATGTTACACCACAATCTCTCCTCTCAAATTTAACTAGAATATTCTTTTAACACTTCCAACTCTATTCATTTGTTGTTTATCCTTTATATCTATATCTGAATCCCAGATCGACAAAAATATATAGAACATTTACTTTATGATTTATATTTTTGGACGTTTTAAGGATATTTTAGGTATTGTACATCATGAAACAAAGAAATAATCTTTTTAATTCAAGCTTTCAGCATGTGAGATGCATTGACATATTTAAATTTATCTAAATAGAATTTTCGTGCAACAATTTTAACAATATAGTTTTTTTTCTTTTTTTTATCAAAAGAAATTTAAATAATTTTATGCATTTTCACCGTTAAAGTCATTTTACCCGTTGTTACGAGAGCGGATCTAAGTGCCGCCGGAGACCAATGCGGATATGCCGACTTGAGGAGCGCAATGACGCCGGAGACGTGGGGGCAAGCCATGGACGTTCCGGAGTCGAAATTCCAATGAACAGATCGATTGTCGGCCGGAAACCAGCTCGCCGGAGGAGACTTCGCCGACCATGCCGCCAATATGTTCGCTCCCGGTGCACTAATATCCGGCTGCACCACTATATCATCAGTACATATCAAACAAAGTATACTAATTATAATTATAATCATGCCCAACCTTGAGAAACTCCGGCGAGATTGAACTCGGCCCTCTCGACGAATAGTCCGCCACCAACGGCGCCGGTGACCTTTTAAATGCCGTTTCACTTGGGAAGATACTGATCTTGGTGCTGTTCCACATGCCATTAAAATCAAGCTCAGATTTTCCAACAAATTATCGTTAATTAATTTGTAATGCATACGTTGACGGATTCAAAATTAAGAATTTTTAAATGTTGAAATTTGCAATTTAGGCAAAAAAATGAGTAAAAGCTTTTCCTAAAAGTAACAAAAGAAAAAAAAAGTCGGGATTTTACATGATTTAGGTGCGGTCCCGAAACAACTAAGAATTAGTGGCAAATATGCAATATAAGCATAAAAAAGTGGTCAAATAATTTTTTTCAAAAATTACATAAAAAATCCAAAAATTTGTATGATTTAGGCCTGAGTGGCCCTAGAATTAAGATTTAGGGGAAATTTTGTGTTTAGCATAAAATGACGGAACCACTCACATGTTGTAGATAAGATTTATTATATATATATGATGACCATATTTAAACTCTAGCAGCCTATATTGTACTCTATAAATAGAGGTTTATATTCGAAAACTTTTTCACCGTTTGTTTTTCTCTACGCTCTCTTCCATGTTAATTCAAGGATGAAATAGGCAACATGAAGCTAAACGGTATTTCGATGGCGATGAGGATGAACCTAACCAGAAACGCATCAAAACCAGATCATCCTTTGCTTCTGTGATCAGAGAAGTTGTTATGGTGAATTTCTTCGAGAATTTCTGCTCCTCTTTGGAACCGATGCTTCGCTGAGTGGTGAGCGAGGAAGTGGAGAACGGACTGAGGCGGCGGTGCATGGGCTCAATGCAGCGGTCTCCCTCACTCAAACTGATCCAGCAAGCGCCGCCGCCGTCAGCCGCCGCCTGCCTCCGCCTCGCCTTTGCGAAGCGCATCTCTCTCCCAATCTTCACCGGAACAAAAATCGCCGACGCCGACGGCAATCCTCTTCAGATCGTTCTAATCGATCACGACAAGGTCCCCACTTCTCTCCCCCACCCGATCAAATTGGAGCTCGTCGTCGTCGACGGCGACTTTCCGGCGAGTAAATGCGTTTGGTCCGGAGAGGATTTCGCGAAGAGTATTGTGAAGGAGAGGAACAGGAAGAGGCCTTTACTCGCCGGAGAACTGAGCGTCACGATGAGAGACGGCGTCTGCTCGATCGTAGACGTCGAGTTTACCGATAATTCGAGCTGGATCCGGAGTCGGAAGTTTCGGATTGCGGCGAGGGTGGTGGCGCAGCACGGCCAAGCTCGGCCGGTTGTGATACAGGAAGCCGTTACCGAACCGTTTGTCGTCAAGGACCATCGTGGCGAACATTTACGTTATACCCATTCATAATTATCGAAGAATGAGATGTGGTTTACGGCTTGTCTCCAAAGGTATGTTTTGCATATTTTAATTTCACTTTACGCAAACCTTGGCAACATCATTTTTGAAGATTGTTTATTGATTTGTGGGATGCCTCCTTGCCGTCTAATAGTCAAATATGTGTTATGATTTATTTTGGCAAACATCGTCATTTTTTAAAGGGTTTGTCCTTAGTATGAAATTTGATGTGGAACATCCGTTTTATTTAGTTGAGATGGGTAAAGTTAGAGCATATATTTTTGAGAAGCATGCACATTATAATAATGACATAATTAAATATTTGTTGCTCCTGAAGCAGCACAATTTAATATTCCTGAAGAATATTACTTACTTTTGATGATATATGTTATTCCTGAATGAAAAACATTATTTATGTCTTATTGACATTAATGAAATATTGATATCGATGCTCATATGTCAATAAAAGGCATTAGGGAGATAATATTAGAATGAAACAAAGCATCCCAACAAGATTGCATAAAGATATTAATTGTTTGTCCTCCCTAAAGCTCAATACGAGTATATGCATTTTAAAATCTAGTGCATCGAACATCATTAAATGCATCATTCTATCAAATGATACTAAATTAACTATTGAACATGCTCTTTACTCTAGTAAGTCTAGAAGACACTTACTAAGTTAGGTAGTGATTCTTTTGTATTTAGCCGGAAGCAACAAAAGAAAAGTTATCACACTACCACCTTCAATGTATTACACATTCATAAAAATAAGAGACAAAACATGTCATGAACCTGAAGTTCAAAAGAGCTTAATTTATGCTTTGACATGATAAGTTTGGACATCTGCAAGCAACTTTGATGCGCAAAATAATTGAAAATTCATATGGGCGCTGCAGAGAGATCCTGAAGAATATCTTAATTTCCATGAATGTTCGATTTCTAGAAGAAATATAGAACTTATTAGTACTACAAGTTCAAAAACAATAAGCTCAATTCCCTGAAGCAAATTTATCTTGATAAGGCTAGTGAATTTATTAAACTCTAAGTTCCTCTTGAAGAGGATTTAATGTTATTTGGTTTTGGGATTGAGATTAAACAATTAGTTGCTCATGACCATACTAAAAATGGTTTTTGTTCGTATGAATATGAGTCTCACAAGAAGATTGTTATTATGATGAAATAACGTTCCCAGCATTACGTGGAACATATGTCACATTTGGATTCCTGAAGTAATCAATGTAAAATCTACATCTAAAAAGCACAAGAAAAAAAAACTAGTCACATTTGGATTCCCGAAGTAATCAATGTGAACAAGAAGTCAAAAGGTTCATTTGCAAAAGATTGCAAATCAACTTCTTTATGCTTTTGTATGTATATAGAAGAAGTGACAATGTTATACATTTGCTGCAAACACCCCCGCCAGAATAAATGTCCCTGAAGGACAAGTACAAATAGTAGCAAATGCATATAAAGTTTGTCAATAATATGATTGACCAATTGGTTCTAAAAGCAATCTTGTGCCTAAGAAAATGGGTGCAAGATATGAACCAAACAATGACGAATGTGATTAATCAATCAAATGAAGTTCCTGAAGAACTACAAGCGCCTGAAAATAATGAGATCTCAATATAATGGAGATATTAAATATCATCGTGGACGCATGACGATATATTCGACTTTAATATGACTTTTGAGATGATAAAAGAGGATTCTCAACGACGATCTATAAGAGATTGTCAAGATAGATATAACTGGCCAAAGATGAACGAAATCATACAAGGTAAATTAAAATTCCCAAGAAAGCCGAAAACTATTTGGACCTGTAGTTCCAAAATCCGGAAAATATATCCCCGAAAGATACAAATATCTCTTTGTTACAAAGAGAAATGAAAATTTTACGAGATATAGGGTAATACTTGTAACACAATATTTCTCTCAAAGACCGAGAATTAATTATGTACTCTCCTATAATAGACGCCATTATATTTGATTAATCAACTTATGTCACAAAAGGCTTGCTATGCGCGCCTTATGGATGTAGTAAATATTTATCAATATGATAGTGACATATATATAAATCCCTGAAGGATTTTACTTGATCAAAACATGTAAGTCAAAAAGAAATTTTCATAGACTGCAAAAGTCATTGTAAGGGCTGAAATAGTGCAGTTATATATGATATAATAAGCACAACGAGTATCCCTTGACAGAAGGGTACAAAAATGATGACTTGAGTTTGATTGAAACTCCTGAAGAAGATAATACTTATATGTATACTCCGTCCAAATGACTTACATAGAGCAAATAATTATGAATTATTTTATTCATTGATAATCCAACTTACATCATTGTCGGTATTAGGGGGAGATATGAAATATGAATGATAGAATGCCGCAAATATCTAGTTGGATTAATTATTTAGATTCACGCACTATGAACCAGAAGTTCATCAAGTTATTTAGTGCAAAAGGAGTGACTAAAATCTCATATATCTGTTGTATATGCACCATGAAAGAACTGAAGTACCTCATAGACAAAATAAATCAATTGATTCTCATTGATGCCAGAAGTGTGAGAGATTTATTGCTGCTAAAGATCGAAGTCCGCGTAATAGAAATTCAGAACACATCACTCCAAACTCCTCCTAAAGAGGATATGTGAATCATTATATACAAAAGTACTTGAGAAAATCAACTCATGCATACAGACGGAGTTAGAATCAAAAGACTTAGGTTGAAATAATAATTGTCTCGACATGCAGATCGAGCATCTCCCCGATGGAGTTACGCTAGTCGACCTATCTGAAAGGTCTTTAAGGAGATCTCATTGTATCGCATCCATATAGCTACCTAATTGTTGGTTCAATCACTTGAAGTGGATGAAAACTCATTTAGACCTATAGCAAAGATGAGGACCAGAAGTTCCTTAGTTATGTGCAATTGGAGAATATGAAATGGTATTGACCATCCTTGAAGATTGGTTTGTTTATGAGAGTAATGATATATTCCATCCTTGGATAACATGATATTGGTCTGTTTATGAGAGTAATGATATATTCAATGGTATTCTCTATGAGAATAATTAAACTTGTGTTGCACATATTAGTGTAGACCTTGAAGATAACCTTGAAGATTGTTATCTTGAGGGGAGTAACAAATTGTAAATAATCCTGAAGATTTGACTGACTCCTAAAGGTCAAATGACCCTGAAGGTCAAATGATTATACTCTTTTTTCCTTTCTAAGTTTTTTTTTCCCAAAGAGTTTTCTTAGTTAAGATTTTTAACGAGGCATCCAATGCAACACACGAGTAAATGAGTCATTGAGATTGATTTATAAAAGAGATAATGCAACACATGATCTCCAAAAGAGTAGCGGCATCAAGTGACAATCTAGCGGATTCTTTTAAAAAGGCATTACCAACGTCAACATTCAAGAAATTGGTATACAAGATTGATATGCGCTGACTCAAGGATCAAGAATGACTATATTGAGGTGGAACAGCTGTACTCTTTTTCCTTCGACTAGTTTTTATCCTATTGAATTTTTCTGGCAAGGTTTTAACGAGGCAACAATTTATGTTTAGGGATTGGATTGTCCATCAAGGGGGAGTGTTGTAGATAAGATTTATTATATATATGATGACCATATCTAAACCCTAGCAGCATATCTTGTACTCTATAAATAGAGGTCTACACCCTCATAATAATACACATCTATTTTCCGTCTTCTTTATTATTCTCTCATTCCATATAACATCACATGTTTAATCGACCCACTTTTGTGGCTTGCAAGATGTCGATTCGGACAAGGGGGAATATGCAGAGAGCCGCGACGGGTCTGGTTAAGGGCTGAGCGAAGATCAGCGCCGCCGCGTTTATTAGACTTGCGGCATACTCCGAGTCTTCGCTCGACTCTTGCGATCCGTCATTGGAGAAACAAAGGAGGATCAAACCCGACGCGGACTTACCCGTCATGTTGTCCACGTCCGAGTTACAAATCCTGCCACGTGTATTTGATGAGGTTATAAATGTAATATAAAATTTTGAAAATAGAAAGTTTACGCACCCGCTGCGGAAATAATCCCTAGTCCTTGCTAGAGCTCCGGTTATGCGTTTGGTTACAAAATCTTCACCTGCAAATAATATACTATTATATGAAAGAGCAAAATCTTGATCAAATTAAATGATTATTGGTAATAGTCATAAAATTGTTTTATTTGAGATTCTATGATTAATAATAATAATAATGATATAAGACGTAATGGTAAAAAAATTTAAAGTATTGAAGTTTTATCAAGACAAATCATTTAAACCTGATTTTTTTCAAGTCTCTAATTTTGATGTAGATAAATCTAATCGAGATTGGCCTGATAATTTCGAGCGAATCTTGACCACTCTAGTGTACCCTTTTGAAATTAGAATCATTGACAAAACTAAAATCAAATCAATAAATAAATAACAATATGAGATTTACCTCGATAAAGTAATGTTCGATAGAGTAATAATTTGGTTTAGCTAAAAATTTTTTCTTATCTTAACTTTAATTAATAGACTAAAATAATATTCGATAAAGTAATAACTTTATTTAACAAATATATATTTTTTATCTCGATAATATTTTATTAGTTTAAAGAGTTTTAACTGTATTTTTATTTTTATGGGACGGATCACGTACGGATGGAAGGACTACTAACTCACCACGAACGACGTGCCGTCATCACACAGAATCTCGGTCGGAAAACTCCGATCGACTGCGGAAGCCACGACGGCGATGCTCCACGGATACACATTCTCAACGCTACCCAACTCCGGCCCGGAATTCCCCGCCGAGAACACCACACTCACCCCCATCTGCATCGCGTGAAACGATCCAATCCCGGCCCGGCGCTGGCCGATATGACATCCACACCATCACGCAACGCCTCATCAAAAGCCGCCAATAAATCCGCCTCCGTACACTTCGCATCTCCACCGTATCTCCAGCACACCTTGTAAGCCGCCACCCTCGGCGCGCCGCCGCGGGCCACGCCGCGCGCGAAGCCGAACAAGCTGGCGTTGTTAGCTCTGGAGCCGGCGGCGGTGGAGGCCGTGTGGGTCCCGTGGCCGATGACGTCACGATGGAATACGTATTCTGGGGATGTGATGGGGCCTTAGGTTTTCTCGAAGCCGGTTTTAAAGTATTTTGCTCCGATCAGTTTCTTGTTGCAGTGCTTCTTTGGTGAGAAGTCGTCTCCACCGTCGCATGATCCTTTCCAGTGCTTCGGCACCGGCGGCATTTGGGCTCCTCGTGGAAGCTGGCGGATTCCGGCCACACCAGGTGCGGATCCAGGAATTCTGACGACCTTGGCTGGACGAACACCAATGAAAAAAAACATGTACATTCAATACTTTATATATTAAATAGGAAATTAAAAACAAAGTATTTACAACTTTTATTTATCAAAATACCTTTCAAAAATATGAAAAACACATTATTGAAATGACACTCTACAAGTTTTTCTTGTATCAAACTCATTGATTACTGTATCAACATCAATATCTTTAGTCAATTCACGTTCAATGTAGATTACCAATGAATCTGCTAAGAATTCTTCATTCATCTTACTACGGAGAACCGACTTAACAATCTTCATAGCTGAAAATGCACGTTCTGTAGTAGCAGTCGAAACGGGAAGAGTTAAGACAAGCCGAATCAACCTAACAATAAAATTAATAGGTTAAATCAAAGCTAAATAAAGTATTAATATATCGTAAAAGAAAAAAAATATTTTTACTTGTCAATTAAATAACACTCTATAGTCTCTAGTCTCTACTCTCTACTCTCTACTGCTCAACAAATTCATCATCCCCCAACCCCAATAATATTCATACTGAAAAATAGAAGCAACCAAGATAGATCCATGAAAAATGGGTAAAAATCATGGTGTTTGAACATAATGGAGTTAAAGTGCAGCTCGATACGAGTAAATGGACGAAGAAGGCTCGAGATTTGGATTTGAAACGAGTGAGAACGAGTCAAAAGAAGTTGGAGCTGTAAGCTGTGATGACCCAAATGCGACTGCGTGAGGGTCATCACAGTGGAGATTAAAGAAAGCAGGACACGACCCAGACGCGACTGCGTGAGGGTCATCATAACAGATCAGATGTCTACAACTATAACTATAGGTGCAGAAAAAGAATGTATAGGTCCATAAACAGAAGGTATAGGTTCAGAAACAGAAGGTTCATATATCAGTCCTTACCAGTTGCAAGTAGAACTTAACGATGTGAGACCTACATGTACAAAATAATAATTCTAGGAATTGAAACCCAATCATCTTAAATAAAATTCAACTAAAAGCCTTAAACAACAAGAATTCATCTTCAATATATTCATGAATCAGGCTACTTACAACTTTCTGCAGCTTGATAATCCTCCAAACTTCGAAGAATCCCGTCGATGCCGTCGGCCTGTCGCACAATCGCACTACAAAACTATAAAATTCTCTGAAGAACCATCAAGAATTCCGTTGATGTCAGTCCAGTCACCCTCTTTAGAAAGTCCTCGTTTTTAACTTTTAATTTCTTCTGTTGCAAAATGAGGGCACAAGCAGGAAGAAAGGGGGGAATTAGGAAACATTCTCGTTCCCTGTCTGCTGTCTCTCTCTTGTTATAATAATAATTTAAGTATTATAATATTTATTCAATTAAAAAATATTTATGGGCTGAATGTTGAATAAATAAGTGGGTGAATAAACAAGTAGGGCCGAATAAAAAAAAATAAGAAGAGAGTGGGTTGTGGGCTAAACATATATAGAATTTTTTTTTTTTTTTTGACCTTGGTCCGCCCCTGGGCCACACACAAGAAAATTTGTCATGATTCTTGAAACTAAATAATATATGCTCTATAATAATGTCATAATTAAATTGGGTTCTATACTAAATTTAAAATTTATAATTTGATGGAGTACGAATATGCAATTTTGGATTGCAGAATAATAAATTTTGAAAAATCATCTATAGTATATTTTAAAATTAGGTTTTGGGGATGAGACCGTCTTTACATCCTATATATGAAAAATGATTACAAAATTGAAGTTAGTCGCTATGAAAAATCAAAGGAAAGGCAAAGAATAACTAAATTGCCTGATTCCTAACAAAGAGCAATAACATGATTTCATTAACAAAGTAATAAGGTGAAAGAATTGAGAGCAGTGAATCTCACTTCTGATTAAAAAAAAAGGGCAGAGGTCTCGACATAATATTATTCAAGAACACGATGTATTTTTGCTTTGTCACGGAGAAAGATAAATACTGGGTATAAACTTGATGATCTAGATCTGTAGTTTATTTTATCTTTATCATGTTAGAATATATGGAAAGTAGGCCTTGTATAACTTTTTAGCAGCCCTCGCAAGTTGCTGCATTATCCACTCTTAGAAGTGTTAATGTGATCATGTAAAATGGAAGATAAATAGTGTTTTTCCTAAGGGAGAAATACCCGTGTCGAAGACTCCGATTATGATATCGTCGCCATGGCTGAGCTGCAACGGGGTTCCTCCACCGTAGTCCATGGTAAGCCCCATGAAGTCCCAGCTTCTTGTTGTGTGGAGCTTCAGTGTCTTGCTCTTGAAAACGGATATCACGCCTCTCGTATCTGCATTACCATTTCTCTTTTATTGCTTTTCTTTCTCAAAATATGCTCACAAGATTGTAAATTTAGTGTTGGTTTACTTCTCAAGATGGCTGCTTGGCTTGCATGAAGGGTTGCAGCCAATCCAGAGAAGCTATGCTTGTAGCTGTACAACATTGCTTCATTTACTTCTTCCTTGCTAAACAAAAAGCAATTTGTGAAAAAATATGTAAGTTTTGCACGCATTCTTGAAGCAGAAACAAAAGTTAATCAAACACCATGCGGTGGCACAAGATTGAATCAAGACCTTTGGAATAGGTCGGCAAGGAGGCAAACGTGGTGCTCGGATGTAAGGGAGGGATCGGTGTGGCGGACTTGCCCTAGGTAGACAATGTAAGTCTGTTTGCAACAAATACAAAAGATAAGAGTGATCATTGAGGAGACAAAAGAGATGTAGCACAACTATAGGTAATGGGATTACATGACAAGTAGAGATCAAACGAATCGAATAAAGTGAAAGCGAGAGAGACAATCCCCAAAAGCACCGCAAAGAAGAAGCCATTTGCCTCAGATTGGCAAAAAGCATGTTAACCTTTGCTGTATAAATATAGGCAGCTAAAAAAGTTGGCCATGAGGAAGATAGATGGTTATGAAACCACGTATTTTAGCTAGTATTCCTCATTTTAGGCGTGTATATTTGCTATTCTGTTCTTGATTATGAGGGACACCTTTTTAGCCAATCTTTTGCTGATACTCTGATTATTAGGCAAAGATTATGGTTATCTAGATCAATTTCAAGATAATTAGTGATAATAGTAATAGATAAACTTCATCTCATTTAAATAATTGTAATTATTTAGTCAATACATGATCACTCTACTGCTTCTAGGAACTCAAGAATGTCTGTCTGGAGGCCAATATTTGAATGTTGGTGAAGAACTTTATTAGTGGATCAAATATTCTAATGGCTAGAAATGATAAAGATGATTTGCAATAGGTATAGACTGCTTGAATACATCTATCAAACAGAATATGAGCCTCCACTTCTTGTGGCCATAAGCTCAAGCAGCCGGCTAGCATTCTATCATCTACCGGCTTTCATCTGCCATACGGCTAGCTAGGTTACATGCTTCGTATTATGTCTACTGAAAGAAAAATCATAGCCTAGTTAGCTAGGTTTGAAGTTGCGTGAATCAAGCGCAGTGCAGATCATGACGAAGAGCGTAAGCCTTTGAATCCTTTTACCCTACGCTACCAAGATGGAAACCCGACCTGCTTCGCAAGGCTCCTACCTCGTAGCTGTAATAGATGTATGATTTCAGTTTACAACTGATTGTTTGCCAAGGTATTTGCCTTTGCAAGAATTGTCTTTGGGCTAACAGTTAAGAATCAAAACTTGTTTAGGTTTAATGACAGTTAGCAGAAGAGCAGAATGTTTCCTTGCAACCGGCAAGCTAGACAAGTTTCCTACTTCTGGGAAACGAGGTCGGAAAGGGAGACAGTGGTACGTGTTTTCAGTTTCCATGTTGATCTAGAAACTTCCAAATTTAACAGAAAACAAAAGAAAGCAAAACTCATCAGTTCACACATAAGTTTATCCAAATGTTGTAATAAAACTACTTTTTTTTGTAGGAATTTCTATGTGCAGCTGATATACTGAGCTCAGCTTCCACCAAAAGTTCCCATTTGTAGCCATCTTTTTTGGGATAAGTCAATGACTTAGATGCATCCGACAACCCACAGCCAGCTTGTTTCCTAGAACGCGCCGACACTTAAAAAAAACACTATTTCTGATCTTGGAAGGTTTCTTACTTCTGAAGTAGTTTCACCCATCTTTAAATAAGTCATACAAAAACAATTAGCATAATTACTGCAGCTAATGATTTTTCACTTTTCAAGATTCATATAGTCAGAGCTCCCAGATTTGCTCAAAACAGTTTTAACGCAGCACCCAATTTTTATATTTCAACATAGATATGAAGCAGAAACTTACAACAATTCCTTAATCAATAATCATATGATGTAAGCAATTCAGAACTATATTTTCAAATTATTTTTTTAGAATGTAAACTAATTTTGAGCTGTTGCCCTTTATTTAAGAAACCTTGTTGCATGGTGAGTGATCTTTAACCTAAAATTTACCTCAATCGCGCTTAAGCAACTCTTCCTATATTAAGTAGGTAAGGTGGTTACATATGGTAACTAACAGTAACGACACCACACAAATAAATAAAACCTCAAAATTAAAAGTTGCATCTTTTTTAATCTTTAATGAAATGGAAAAAATGTCATGCGCATGCTATAAAGGAGAGAGAGAGGATTGGTGGGAATTAAGTATTGCAAATTGCACTAACCAAAACAAACTGCACAATTCTTGAAAAGATAGTGCAGGAATAAGAAATCAACTAATACCAAGCGCAGCCTAAAACTCCCAAGACGGTGACCCACTCACACTCCACTCATCATTGCCATTAGCCATCAACTATCCAATTTCAGTTCACACTCTTACAACTCTTCCAAAATTCTGGGCCTTGTTCTTTTTCTTCCTTGTTGCAGCTCCCTTTTCTTGAAAATTAATCAAAATCAAATCTTTCTCTATAGGTAATCGTTGGTGAGTTATTGGAAAAGTGGGTTCTTTCCAGTTTTTTGTGGGTTTGATTTTGATCTTGCTGGTTTAGTGATAAATGGGGAATTGTTGGTGTGGGTGGGGTCCCTTAATTTACAGAGTTTCTTCCAACGCAAAGCATGGTGAGTCTTCTCTCTCTCTGTTACTGATGTTCATAAAAGTGTAATCTTGATTGGTTATCCAGACAAATTTCAGTGTTTGGACTGAAGGGAATCAAGGGACAGTCTAAATTTTTCTTTTTGTTTGAAACCCTGTTCAAATTTGCATCATGATGAATATTCCAGTACTAATTCAGTCAAAGATCATATTTTTTTCAATAAATATTATAAAGCTGGTGCAGTTTCATACAAAATCCTCACACCAGTGTCCACTTTTCTTGATTCTTCACTTGTTTGTTTCAACTTTATTGCTAATCCTACACTGAAAAGGTTACGGGTTCAAATCCAACCAACTTGACATCATTAGGCCATTTTGACCTCTTGTAGAATCTCCACAACCTCAGCCCTCGTCACACAAAGCAGCGAAGGATGACAGGAAACTCCCATCAAATCCCCAAGAAGTCGAAGACATGCGGCGCTGCACGTCCTCCAAACCACTCACTGTCTTCACCTTCAACGAACTAAAAAGCATCACTTCAAATTTCAGACAAGATTACATGTTGGGAGGAGGAGGGTTTGGGAGCGTGTACAAAGGCTACATTTCTGAAGAGCCTAAGCCAATCCCAGTTGCTGTTAAGGTCCATGATGGGGATAACAGCTCTCAAGGCCATAGGGAGTGGCTGGTAAATTCACATCAATGAATTGATCAATCAACCTTACTTGCATATCTTTGTTACTTGAATAACTTGATGTGCATGATGTGCTTAGGCAGAGGTGGTTTTTTTAGGGCAGCTTTCTCATCCTAATCTTGTGAAGTTGGTTGGATACTGCTGCCAAGACGAACATCGGGTGCTCGTGTACGAGTACATGCCTCGCGGTAGCGTTGAGAACCACCTCTTTTCGAGTAAGTAGGCAATCTCTTGCATGGAACATCAAAATGTTGGCAAAAAATGTGATGGATTGTAAGCTTTGGAGTTGTGCTTCTGGTTATGTTAATTTTCTTGATGCACAATTGTCTAATAGATTGTTGTAATTCTTGAGGACTATTTTGACTGGCACGATTCAATTCAACATTTTGTTCATTCGGGTTTGATTGTGTCTTAGCTCTATAATTTGGGATTAGGTTTATCGTTGGATGAACCGCATTGCTGATATAGACACCCAAAAAAAGACGGTAGGTACAGCTAGGCCGTGAACAGCCAACCATCGTACTGTAAAAATTGGATAGGTTCGATCTATAATCATTTGATTAGGACAGTTTTGAGAATCCTATTTGCAAATCTTATGTAGTTGCTATTGGTGGTTGTGATGTTGTTCTTACACTACTGGTGTTGGTGTAGGAGTGCTGCTGCCTCTGCCATGGTCTACTAGGATGAAGATTGCTTATGGTGCAGCAAAGGGACTGGCCTTCCTGCACGAAGCAGAGAAGCCGGTCATCTACCGCGATTTCAAGACATCAAACATCTTACTCGACGAGGTTAGTCGATCTGAATCTTTCATGAAACTATGTCAGACTATCATGTGGTCGTTATATTGAAAAAGCATCACATGTTCTTACATAGTGTTCCATCAAAAATCCCTCTGGTTACATATGAGTTTTACACGCTTTCAAATCTTTCATTGTTTTATTTTGTTGGTAAAATTACGTTGTTGCCCTTCTGTTTTCTTTTTAGACGTTTTGCATTAGAAAAGACAAGCATTTGAGATCACGGTTAAAATAGACCGGAGGTTTTCCCTCAACATTATTAAAAACGGCGGGTATCTTTTGTAATAAAAAGAACATTTGCTAATGTGATGTAGTTTCAAATGAACACGAATACTTCTTTATCTTATACCGGATTACAAACATCTTATGTGTGTGTCTGTGACCAGGACTACAATGCAAAACTATCCGATTTCGGGCTAGCCAAAGACGGCCCGAAGGGGGACGAGACTCACGTCTCCACTCGAATAATGGGAACATATGGATACGCTGCACCGGAGTACATAATGACAGGTACACACATTCGCCTCTCGTCACTCCTTCACCATTCTGTCGCTAATCCGTCAATAAATAGCGACAGTATTCATATCCGTCGGTAAATCATGTGTTTTTATTGTACATTAGGCCACTTGACTCCTAGGAGCGACGTGTACAGTTTCGGAGTCGTGCTGCTGGAGCTCGTGACGGGGAGGAAGTGCTTGGACCGATCACGAGCGCCACGGGAGCAGAACCTTACCGACTGGGCGGTGCCGCTTCTGAGAGAGAAGAAGAAGATGGGGGAGATTGTGGATGCGAGGCTGGGAGGAGACTATCCGGCGAAGGGTGCGCAGAAGGCCGGCATGCTGGCCTACCACTGCCTTAACCGGAACCCTAAAGCTCGGCCCCTCATGCGAGACATAGTGGATTCCTTGGAGCCTCTGCAAATCCCAATTCATGATCATGCAGCTGATGAAACTCAAACAAAACAGAGCTCATTATAGTTAATTTGTTTTCTTTTTTTACCTACTTTATTACAATAGGAATCAACATATATATAATTGTGTTTTTTACCACTCATGTTATGTATATATACAGTATTATTAGTTAATTACATTGGCGGATGAGCTACATATAGGAAATGTAATATGTAGCTACATACTTGAAATTTAAAAGTTGAATCCTTTGAAATTTTTAAAAAAACCTTACTTTTAGTAATTAAATATTTTACTCCTAGAAATTACATATACGCATCCAAAATTGTAAATTCTATATTTGGTCACTCAATCATAAATTATTATTACTTCCTCCATCTCATTCATATTGTCATATAAGATTTCAGCAGGAAGTTGTGGAAATAATGTTTGACACACGACTTTTTATTATTTATAATGTTATTTTATTTCATTTTATGGAAAGAAGAGAGTATCAATTGAAACAATCCGATATACTAATATACAAAACAATATGGATAAGATGGAGGAAGTAGTTATGAATTTAATTAGTTGCATAATTTAAGAATGGCGAATTAGATAGTGTAAAAAACAAAATAGTCACTTTCATAATATTAACTCCGTCCTGTTGGAACGATGTTGTAAGATTAATTGTATTTTATAGTATATATTGTTTGACTATTAACTTGTGAGTTTTTGGCCGCATATTCTTTATATTTTTTTTTTGAAACATAACACTTATAATAAGACCCCACGATAAGGAATACATTACGGAGTATTATTCACAATTTAATTACAATTACAATTAACTAGATAATGCTAAACTACTTTTTCACTTTTCAGGCTTTCATAAAGGGTTTAAATTTCAAACATTTGTGCATTAATGATATATTATTTTAATTATATATGACAAAACACATGTTCTATATTAATGTTTGTAAGTTGTAAATTAATATCTGTGAAAAAAATTATTAGCAATTAATCACCAAGTTGTATAATAGGTGGGAATAGATATCAAGGCAACGTTCTAGATTATTCTAGTATTCAGCAGAAGCAATCGGACGGCCAATACGAATTGGAAGCTTCACGAAACTAGCTGACCAACCGTTGATTTCGATACACTACACATCCCTACTAAAAACCTAATTGATCCTCCTTATCAACTACTCCCACTCTGCTTCTGGATAAACCCTCCTCTTCTCATACGCTGCCTCTTCCGCGCTCGCTTCTCGCACCTTAATTCCTCTATTTCCCTCCATCTCAGGTAAGCTAAGACACGGTTGAATTGCTTCTTTCTCCTTGTCTTCGTATCTGTGATGTTTGTAGATAATTGCTGTTTGTTCACATGACTGAGGAATTCGTATCTTGGTTGGGGTTTCATATTGTTGTGTTGCACCGGTGCTTCTTGATGATGAACTTAGACTAGATAATGCGTTGCATTTCCATCTATGATGCATTTTCGAAAGTTTCGTGGTTGGGTTCTTTTGATTAAGGATGTGATTTTAGTGAAACACGGATATTCTCTTGATTCTGGATATTGATTGGAATGGATGTCTTCTAATTTTGGAGTATCGGTATCTTGATTTTTGGGATAAGAGAAAGTTACTTTTGGGCGTCTATAGAAGATTATTTTGATTGATGAGGAGCTTTATCGATAGCTGGATTTGGTTTTGATTTGAGGACACTATCAGACTATTCAAATTCAGTTCTCTCTCTTTGCAGTATATAATGTGATATCTTATGTAGCTGAGGCTAATTTATTCGTTACAACAATTTGTTGCTGATAACAGGTGTAAGGTGTAAATGGCATCAACTTTTGCTGGTATGTCCGCAGTTGGTTCATTGGCTGCCCCTGGTAGCAGGGTGATAGATGATAAAGTTGCTTTATCCGGCAAGTTGTCATCTCTCGCTTCTATTTCCTCGAGTTCTATTGGGAGGAGAAATAGTGTAGTTCTCCGGAAAACACGTTCCTCTCAAATAACAGCAGCAGCAAAGGACTTGTACTTCAACAAGGATGGCTCAGCAATCAAGAGGCTGCAGGTGCCTATTTTTGAACTTTTGATTTCTATGAATTTGAAAGTATGTTTCTTTTACTGTGATTAGTAAAGTGTGATTTTGTTGGTGTCAGGTTGGTGTTAACAAACTGGCAGATCTAGTTGGTGTCACCCTTGGTCCCAAGGGAAGGAATGTCGTGCTTGAAAGCAAGTATGGTGCTCCAAAAATTGTTAATGATGGAGTTACAGTGGCTAGAGAGGTATGCTGCATCTTAATAGTTTTACGTCTGTACTTATTGACTAGTTACTGTCGTGAACTCGTGGTAAAACGGTTGAGTACCTGCAACTTATTGATTTTCATATAGGTTGAGTTGGAAGATCCGGTTGAGAACATTGGAGCTAAATTGGTGAGACAAGCAGCTGCTAAGACCAATGACTTGGCTGGGGATGGAACAACAACATCTGTTGTTCTTGCACAAGGGCTTATAGCTGAAGGTGTTAAGGTGCGTGTTCTCTTTATGATATTGGATCTGATGTTTTACATAAAGAATGTCTAGACCCTTATGGATTCACCATGCTTGCAGGTAGTTGCAGCTGGAGCAAATCCTGTTCTTATTACTAGAGGAATCGAAAAGACCACCAAAGCATTGGTCGCTGAGCTTAAAGCAATCTCAAAGGAGGTACCCTTGTAAATCCTTGGTGTTTTACTAGCTGCACGCTTCTTTCACTTTTTATTCAATATGAGTTTATATATAAAATATTACAATGGAATAATCTTGGTTGAAATTACAGGTTGAAGATAGCGAACTAGCAGATGTGGCTGCTGTAAGTGCAGGAAACAACTATGAAGTGGGTAATATGATTGCAGAGGCTTTGAGCAAAGTTGGTAGGAAAGGTGTTGTAACTCTCGAAGAGGGCAGAAGTGCAGAAAACAATCTCTATGTTGTTGAAGGCATGCAGTTCGACCGTGGATACATTTCTCCCTACTTCGTAACTGATAGTGAGAAGATGACTGTTGAGTTTGAGAACTGCAAGGTAACATCCACCTACCCATCTAAGAAAAGATCCAGGACGTGTCGTGGAAGCATGTGAATTTTCCTTTCTAACAAATGGATTTTCTCCTGCAGTTGTTGCTTGTTGACAAGAAGATAACCAATGCAAGAGATCTTATTAATGTCTTGGAAGATGCAATTAGAGGTGGTTATCCAGTTCTGATCATTGCTGAAGATTTTGAACAAGAAGCTCTTGGAACACTTGTTGTGAACAAGCTGAGGGGGGCACTCAAAGTTGCTGCTCTTAAAGCTCCTGGGTTTGGGGAAAGAAAGAGCCAGTATCTTGATGACATTGCAACTTTGACCGGAGGTATTTTTTTGGTTAACCATGGTTTTGGAACTAAGAAGCATTATGTGTTTTTTGTATGCTGGCTTGTTTGGCTTTCTTCTGTATCTTTTATTTTATTAAAAAAATGCCTTCAGATTACGTGTCCATTACTAAGTAGAATTTCTGTAAACAGGAACCGTGATCAGGGAGGAAGTGGGCCTAACCTTAGACAAGGCTGACAAGGAAGTTTTGGGTCATGCTGCCAAGGTGGTATTGACTAAGGATTCTACTACAATAGTTGGTGATGGAAGTACACAGGATGTCGTGAATAAGCGTGTTGCTCAAATAAGAAATCTCATTGAGGTGTGTAACTTCTGTCTTTGTTAGTACTAATGTATTGGTTTAGTGGTTTCTAAAGTGCCTGAGTGTTGCATCACTTTTGAGCAGAACGCAGATCAAGATTATGAGAAGGAAAAACTAAACGAAAGAATTGCAAAGCTATCAGGAGGTGTAGCTGTTATTCAGGTACTTATGTGTTCCTTTTGTCACGTATATGTTTACTCAAGAGTGTGTATTATTCTTTCTTTAACATCTCTGAGATTTATAGGTTGGAGCCCAAACTGAAACAGAGCTCAAGGAAAAGAAGCTTAGAGTAGAAGATGCTCTCAACGCCACCAAGGTAAGCTTCAAGTTCCATCGTTCTTCAAGTTACATTCTTCGACCCAAGGTGTAGGTAAGTTAATGAAACCTTTACTGGTCATAGGCTGCTGTTGAGGAAGGAATAGTTGTCGGAGGTGGGTGTACATTGCTCAGGCTTGCATCCAAAGTTGATGCTATCAAGGAAACCCTTGAAAACGATGAGGAGAAGGTAATGCCTTGTTTTAAAACAATGTGGCAATCCCGTGATATTCCTAAGCTGTGGAATGTCTCTTAATTGTTTCAGACTAGAAACTTTTAGAACTTTTGTTTAGAATTGATTGAGCGGGTAATCTGGTTGCAGGTTGGAGCAGATATTGTCAAGAGAGCTTTGAGTTATCCATTGAAATTGATAGCCAAGAATGCTGGAGTAAATGGAAGTGTTGTTAGTGAAAAGGTGTGCACCAACAATTACATATTATTCTTGTTTGTTCGTGTGTGTTTCACATAGACCAACTTGACGTCTAAATTATTTTATGTGATCAGGTGCTATCAAGTGACAACCCGAAATACGGATACAATGCTGCAACTGGACAGTATGAAGATCTCATGGCTGCTGGAATCATAGATCCCACTAAGGTAAAGTGTTTCGCATGATGAATTTGACTAATCGGATCTTGTTTTCGCCTGAGGTGTCCTGAAGTTGAATGATTTGGTTATGTTCTTGATTTAGGTGGTGAGATGTTGCTTGGAGCATGCTTCCTCCGTGGCGAAGACATTCTTGATGTCCGACTGTGTGGTCGTTGAGATCAAGGAGCCGGAGCCAGCCGTGGTAGGAAACCCGATGGACAACTCAGGTAACACTAGAAGTTAATATTGTGATTTTATCTAATTCTGGGATATGGGAGCAGACACTGAAAGAGACTATATTACGATGAATGACAGGGTATGGTTACTGAGCAAGTTAACTTCGAGTAGCGTGTGCGGATCAAGCCGAACTTCTGATTGGACTACGTTATCAGTTTTGCAAGACTTGGATTGAATAATTCAACTTGTAGGTGGACAAAGGAGTAGATTTGAATTCAACGAGTTTAGGTTTGTTAGCTACATTTAGACGACTGCAACAAATTTGTATTGCCAGATTCGTTGCTCTGTTTCTGTTGTATGGACGTCTTAGTTTTGCAATAATACGATCAAATTTTGAAAATAATAAAACTATTCTTAATTTTGGAAAATTGACCTTTAATGTTTGTTATGACTTGCAGACTTATCTTAATTTGATCTCATGCTTGTGTACATAACTTAAAACAATTTAAGATAACAGCATTCGAGTTGTTCAATTGTCGTAAAATTGAAAAGAAAAAAAGAGTGAATGATGTAAACGAATTGAGAAACTCTTATACTGATTCATACACATTATTACAAAATTTATTGGAATACATGACAATGTTTTCATTAATAAAAACAAAAATTGGAGGTTTAAAGACGATCAGATTCCGTTCTAGTTTTATTCATAAATTGATCGGCGGATGTTGCTGGAAGTGATGCATTTATTAGATAAACGGTGGATACGGGTTCTGTCCGTTGTTAGATGGCACCTCGTGCGTGCTTGGGCAACTGATTTAATGAATCAGTCTCAGTTTCAGTGTCAATTAGTTCTAGAATAACGGAATATCCAAATAATATAATATTTGGTTTTCCACATAGATAGCTTGATCGTGTAAGGTTCCACGTGGCTCCACAAGATTTGATTGATTTCAACTGCATTCTAGAGCCACTAGTCAGTTGGCTTCCTCCACCCTTTTGCAATATCTTTGCATCTCCTTCTTACTACCAGAAACACACAGTCCGAGCAGGGAGAGAGGTGGATTCTTCGTCCATGGCTTCAAGCAGTTACACTTCTCTCTGTTCATCTCCATCTCTTCCAACAAGGCTATCCCCATCCCCCAAGCAGACTCCCTCACTCTGCTGCCTGCTCAAGCCCAACCACGCCAAATCCCTCACCGCATCAACAACTCTCTGCAATGCACGTTTGGTAAAACCATCCACCTTGATCGTCAAAGCATCCGACACCGAGGCTCAGACATCCAATGAGCAAGAAGAGGAGCAGTACGAAGAGTACGAGGTCGAAATAATCCAGCCGTACGGTCTCAAATTCGCCAAAGGAAGAGACGGTGGGACGTACATCGACGCCATTGCGCCGGGAGGATTCGCCGACAAGACCGGCAAGTTCACCGTAGGTGATCGAGTTCTCGCAACGAGGTATGCATTCAGTAATTCCCCTTTTCTTCTTCGCAGAGTCTTCACGATTTGACTGCAATTAGTTAGGTTTTTTTTTTCGTAGCTTCTATGATCGTGTTGGTTGTGGAACGAAATTCCCCATTTTAAACTAATGTATAAGCATTGGGGCTTGGGCATCATGTTATAATAGTAATCTAGGTTTGGAATTTGATTGAAGAAGATGGGAGAAATTATTGCAGTGCAGTGTTTGGGGAAGAGATTTGGCCAGCTGCTGAATATGGAAGAACTATGTACACCATCCGCCAAAGAATCGGCCCATTACTCATGAAAATGCAGAAGAGATATGGTGTGTTTTCTCAATTTATCTTCATCACCTCTCTCTCTCTTGCAAGTTTTTTCAAGTAATTCATAGTTAAAATCATGCTTATCAGGAAAGACTGATTACACTGGTGAGTTGACTGAGAAGGAAATCATCAGATTTGAGAGGAATTCTGGGGTTGTTAGCAGCAGAGTTAGGGAAATCCAAGTGAGTATAAAACTGCTTCTCCCCAAGAATCTTGATTGTGTATAGCAGTAAAAGTAGTAGTAAGTATGGCACGGAACTCGATAAATGCAGATGCAAAACTACTTGAGGAAGAAAGAGCAGAAGGAGCGGAGAGAGCGAGACCTCCGCGAAGGACTGAAGCTTTACAAGTAAGAATCTGGAGTTCATCATCTTGAATGGATTCATCCTATATGAAGTAACCACTAATCTTTTGTTGTTTTATTGCCAAAATGTAGGAGTGGGAAGTATGAAGAGGCTTTAGAAAGGTTTGAGTCGGTATTAGGATCAAAACCGGATCCAAATGAATCTTCAACTGCAAGTTACAACGTTGCTTGCTGCTATGCAAAGCTTGATCAGGTAATTGTTGAGCCACTATGTTGTTGTTTTAAGATAGAATTGTTTTTAACTGCTCCATCATTGTATTGTATTCAGATACAAGCTGGGCTTTCTGCACTTAAGGATGCCATGGAAGAAGGATTCGAGGACTATAAGGTTTGTCAAATCCTTATGAAAGATTCAGATTTGTTGTTTCTAACTCTGTGTTTCTTTGCTGCAACTCTCTGCAGAGGATTCGGACAGATCCGGATCTTGAGAACATCAGGAAGTCAGAGGAGTTTGAGCCTCTTATGAAGAAATATGATGAGTCTTTTATCAATGAGAATGCCATCAATGCTATCAAATCTCTATTTGGATTCGGCAAGTAGTAGACTGAGATCCGAACAACGGACTGATTGTTAGGCGAAGCTGCTGAAATACGCGAAAAGAGCTATCTGTGATTGTAAACTATGTATAGGACTAGCTCTGTTGGAAGTCTGAGCCACATTTTTTTCTCATGTTTAGACAGGTGTTGTTGGTTTCAATTGTTTCTTTGAAGGTATAGCATTTTATGTTTTACTGAGTGTGTAAGCTTTTCCTTCTTCACTCCCTTTGCACCATGTAAGAGAACCATGCAGATTTTATAAAAACATGAAATTGTTTGGATCAGATGTTGAGTTTGCTGATGGCAATGAGAAAGTACAGTAGGGATTAGTGTAGGATTTCATCTTTGTTACAAAGAATGAAGGATGGATGAGTAAAAGTTGTTTGCAGAGGCAGATTCTTGGTTGGATCAGCAGCAGATGGAGAATAATGGGAGGTAAGATGAACAGTCGATCGGCTCGAAAAATGAACAGGACTTGCTCTTCTGAGAGTGGAAGTAAGTTGTATCCTCATCATGTTTTAGCAGGCTGTGCTTCATAGAATGATACAAAGACAACAACTGTTTTCTTCTTCATTATCGGTATCCCCTGTTTCACTAAGACAAGGATTTGAGATGAAACATTTCAAAATCCACATGAAAAGTGTGTATGAAAATCTCAAAGTTGTTTGCAGTTTTTCAAATATTGTACTAAGAAAGAAAGAAACAAGATTAAGGGTCTACCTGGATTCAAATTCCTTGATCTCTGCAAGTTCCTTCCCTAATCTGTCCATCCACTGCACTCTCTTCTTCCCAACCTCGAGGCGAGGAGGGGGCTTCCTTATGCAGCCTTTTGGCACTTCATGCTTCCCATTTACAGCTTCATCTCTGACACCCTCTCTAGATGGCTTACCAGAAACAGCACAAGCGGTTGAAGGAACGCCAGGTGGAGCGCATTCCACCTTCAACAGCCCTGAAGTGTAAATATGAGCAGCAGAGGACTTGCAGGAGCACATCAGTAGATATGAGAAGCAGAGGAATTTCTGATAACTTGCCTATGAAAAGTCCATATATGGCTTAGCATGCAACTTCAGACAAGGGAAACTGCAGTTTTTCGATTCCTTCACGGAGTTTACAATCAAAACAAGAATCTCAAGATGAACTCAAGGTACTATTATGCCTTGTATCTGTAGGAATAATCTGATGTAGCAATACTTTTCACAAAGTTCAGATAGATGTGTGATTCATGCTTCCATCAAAGGCCCGTCTTTCGTTCACGAACAAAAAGTTAGCTGCGTGGAAATGAGGATTGAAGTGTAGAAAGAAGAACAAATAAGAGGAATGCTTAGCAAGAAAGTCCAGGTATAGAGGATGATGATGATGCACCAATTTGAAAGGCACCTAACTGTCCTACTCATACATTCCATTACAAGTTACTCTCCGTCCCAAAATTCTTGTCCACTATACCATTTCGGGCCGTCCTAAAATTATTGTCCACTTTTCCTTTTAAGCAAATTATTACACACAACTTTTGTGGAACCCACAACTTTATATGACTTTACACATCACTAACAACTCTACTTAAAAATCGCACCAAAAATAAAGTGGACAAAAAATTTGGAACGGAGGGAGTACTTTTTAACTGCAACAGTATCCAAAATGAAAATACAATAGTAGCATATTCTTACCAACCTTTCAAGAATCAAGGCTACCTTTCTTTGCCAACCTACACACATCACATTCCTTCTCCAAAATTAAAGAAGTTGTATCCGAATATTCACTCCTTTTGTTGGTCAATCTTTGCTTCCAGAAGAGCTCAAGTAAGTTTCAAGTGCAAACCAGGTAAAGTAAATTGCCCTTTGCCAATTAGTTTAATTTAGCACTAGTAGACAAAAAGATTGTTCTTTGTCATGCAACTAAGTCAAGATATATATGCTTTGGATGAAGAACCTGAAACCCTTTTTCCTCCTTAATCATTAGGAATCAAATGCTTCTAACTTGTGCTTTAACTATTCTTACCACCCTGCATTAAGTTGTTATCTCACCTAAGATGCCAAAACAATCAGTAGATATATAATATCTTCTCTCTCTTAAGAAATGAATGCATGTTGGCCCTTTCTGCCTTTCATATCAGGTGCAACCTTCTTTTGCTCCTTTATGTAAAGTGAAGCAATTTTACTGTTTTATACTGGCCCACACAAGCATGGATCTAGACATATATGGCTTACGTGGGAGGAAATGCTTGTAAGAGAGTAGAGTTGTCTGCTTGTTGCGGAGGTGGGATATGATTAGAAGATTTGCAATTTCATCAATCATCAGATTAGGCATGGGGGAAAGTGGTGGGGCTGCTGATGATGAGAAGCATGAAATGTGCAGATAGAAAGAAATGAATTTCCAAATAACTTTTTCTTGAAAAAGTTTGAGTTTAACTCATTAAAAGAACTATACTGAAAAATTGGAAGTAATTACAAATTTTGTAGCAATCGCCTGGACTCTACACAGGGAGAAATCTTCTTTACTTCTAACTGTAGGGCTGTGTACCTTTGAGAAGAACAACGACAGAACATAGAATGGTTCACAGTTGGGGAGTCTTGAGGACAGGGAACGTAATTACATCGCGTATACTGGCAGAGTTCGTCAGCAGCATCACGAGCCCGTCAATGCCGATGCCCTGAAAGAAGAGAGCGCGACTAAAAATCTGTTCATATTGCATTAGATTATAAAGGCCTAACTCGGTTTATCGTTTACCATTCCAGAAGCAGGAGGCAACCCATACTCCAGAGCTGTTAGGAAATCTTCATCAAGAGTCACATCATATGCATCATCGTCATCGTCAACTTTCTTGGTTTTATCTTCTGAAATTAAAGCTGCATTCTTGTTCTTGTGCCGCCTCACTTGCTCTTCCGACCGCGCTCTCTGCAGTCATATTACATTATGAAATGCTTAGGATAAAGCAGATAAATTCGATCTATAGTCCAAAAAATAATAGTAATAATATGGCCATAAATGCTGAAAAGCCATCAGCCAGAATAGAAAGAAGCACCTTCAAATATCCCGCATATGATTACCTGATCCAAAGGGTCAGTCAATTCGGAGAAAGCGTTAGCCATCTCCCTACCACATACAAAGAGCTCAAATCTCTCTGTCAAGCCTGCATCTCTGAAGATCACATGAGGAGTAAATACCCCAAAATTGTTTTTGTATATAGATGAACGGAGAGATTTTCCAAGAGAAACTGCCAATATCTAAATAATGGTCTCTACCGCGATGTAATAGAAGACAAGCAAGCTTACAAGCTATGTCTCATCATGCAAAGCCAATAAATTCCCAATAATAATTTCAAGATTCTCCAACTTTTTCTCATATGCAAAAATTAAATGAAATGGGGCTAAAAAAGAAGCATATGAAAGCTTCTATGGAAGATTTGTTTATATTATCACCACCAGTGTCTAGTGTCTGCAGAACAACTTCTTTTGCAGTGGTAAGATCATCACCAAACTTGGTGAAATCAATGCTAGTTGCTTCTTTCACGAGATTGTGCATCGTCTCCCTCCTCCAAGGTCTTTCCAAGCTTATCTCTACACCCTGCGTCCAACAGAATATTATTGTTTAGATGCAACAGAAAAATACTCCCTCCGTCCCATTGAAAGCGTCTTGTTTTCCATTTCGGGCGTCCCATTAGAAGCGTCCTGTTTCCATAAAAGAAAATAATTAACCAAACTAATAACTCTAATAACTACTCTAATTAAAAACGTGGCCCCACTTGTATCACACTTCCCAACAAACTCAATCCTCCACCACAACTCTCATTTTCATCCCTCCTCAACAACTCTCTCGATCTCTCTCCAAGAGAGAAACCATCACCAGATCTCGTCGTCGCCGCAGCTCTTCCACCTAGATCTCCGCCTTCATCTTCTCCATGCGCATCGGCCCTTCCATATCATCCGCTTGAGGTTGGCGTGGCTGATGCCTTTGTCCTCTCTCGGCTCCTCGATATCCGAAAGCGGTCTTTGGGGCTCGTCGGCTCCTCCTCGCAGTCGAAGATCTCCAGCTTTTTATTTTGCCTTCTGCAATTCGTGGCGGACAAAAGATTATCTAAACATATGCCTTTTCGAGAATTTGTGATACGACTCCTCCTCGCAGTCAGTTTGAATTTGTGTTTGTTTGACTAAACGTCCGGTTTGAAACTTTTTTACAGATTTCAAACATATCTAAATTCATGTTTGTTTTTCTCCTCCTCGCAGTCAAATTGAATTTGTGTTTATTTTTCTTCCCAAATCCCAATAGCAGTGATTCACATTGAGTTTGTGTTGGTTTTAATTGATTTGATTTAATTTTTCTACATTTACATGCTCAACTAGAAACTTCAAAATCTGAACTGGGAAAAAATTGGACAAAAATTTCATCGAAAAAGAATTGGATTACATGAAAAAAATTGGACGAAAGTTTTATCGTGAAATTGAATTTCGACTATGTTAGAATAAAAATGAAAAGGAAGGATTAGAAAGAGAAATAAATGGACTATGCAATTAAGTAAGTGGGCCATGGTACTTAATCAAACAAAAGCAATACTACTTAATCTCCGTGCCCATTGGAAACAAGACGTTTACAATGGGACGGAGGGGGTAAAAAGCAGGCAAAAGGGAAATGAAACAGGGATAACTTACTTGATAATCAATGGTAAGTTTCCCATTAACTGCAAGAGAACAACGTGTCACAGTATCTTCTGCCATATTCATCATGCTTTCATAGTCTTAATATGCTTCATACATCTAATATTCATTAAAAAAAAAAAAAAAAACTACAAGTTACTAATCCTTTCAACAGACTAGGAACATCAGCGATGGTATTTGGAATTTAGTACAGCTGAAACATAAGGCCAATGAACTATAGTCCAGATTGGCTTGTTTTCCTCCAGATAATGTTAGAGCATTTAGGAATTATTTACCTCAATAGTGGTGAACTCGGGATTATGACGAGTAGAAAGGCCTTCATTTCGGAAAATCCTTCGTATCTCATATACCTTTTCAAACCCACCAACCTGGCAATGTCAATGGAAGATTATTGCAACGTGTTAGGCTAAGAAGAAGACAAAACTAAGCATTGCATACAGTAGGAGGTGCCAAGAACTTGGTTAATATCTTCTGAACTATCAGGAAGGGATATGTGAATTTGGAAGTTTATTTTATACAATTGCTACACAAGCAAAGAAGCATAGGTTGTAGCATCGAAAGGACGGTCCCAATGGAGCAGAGACAAATATGTTCAATGCTAATATCAGAAAGAGAAATATGGGAAGGAAGAAATTATCATGTGAGAGATGTACCATAGTATTTATCCTCCATTATGGCAACCGTATCACTTTTCTAGTCCTTAAGTAACAAAAGGGGATCGAAGATGACTTCTTAACGTGATCTAGCCAATATATAAGAATTAGGTATAGATATATGATCCTCCACACAATTCTCACACATAAAAGTCGAAGAAAAACAAACCTCACCAGCATTCTCTTCAAATAGAGTTCAGTTGCAATTCGCAGATAAAGAATTAGGTTTGTAATGAATGGTCTAGCTTCAGCAAATCATATCTGCAATATATTAACAATGTGCTAAACCATTTTTTCTTTTTGTCTCCAAACTAAGAAATTGAACCCATAATGAATATGTACAGGTTTATAGACATTAATGAAATAATTCGTAATACCTGAAGAACTGGAGTTTCTACTTCAATAAAACCAGCAGAGTCTACAGTTTTTCGAATTTCTGATATTATCTACACAAAAAAGGCAGAATTAGCACCTCACAAGGTAGAATTAGAAACGCATGCAAGGAAATAAGTTAAAGAGCACCATCTAAATAAAAGATAACCTTAGCTCTTTTCCTAAATATGTCAGCTACCTCAGGATTGGCAATCATATCTACGTATCTACATAAAAGAAAGTAGGAAGGAGCACTAAAGCAAAACTCAGCAACAATCATTAGGGCTAGCCATAAACAGATTGTTAAAAGACCTTAAGTTTTGGCTAAAACATTTAAGAGGTTCCCCCTATTGAGGACAACATGCAGTTGAACAAAACAACTACCTTACGAAAAGAAGGACGTAATAGGGGAGAATCAGCATGGTACTGTTCCTTTAAGTTGATTACACAGGTGGATAAACATGGATAGTAATTTGCACCGATACCTTACCGGCACGCCCCGGATCGCGTAAGATTAATAGATGTAAATTAACAAACAGATATATAAGAGAACCAAAAGCGGCAGAATAGAGAGGAGCCCCTTTCGAGAGTAGGGCAACTCTCCTCAGCCGAAGTTGTTTTTTTACACAAATGATCAGCTACCAAAATAACTAGTCAACAAACTATAAATACTAACATCATGGCTACACACAGCCAATCAGCATCGGACACGCAGGTCCCCACAAAACAAAAGATAAAAAGGGCACATAACAAAATAACAAGTATTGACCGCCCCCCCACCCTGCTTACTTCCTTCCCCTGCCTCCTTCTATAGCCTTCAGTCGGTTCCGCCGTTGATACACGATCCATGGTTTGTCCCCCTTCCTATCAATACCGCCCCCCAAACCTTTCACCTTGTCCTCAAGGTGGAAAGTAGGGAAACAGGTTTGGATTTTGTTGTATGCCTCCCATGTCGCCTCCAATTCGTCCGTGTTCTCCCAATGCACCAAAACTTCCTGTTGATTCGTCGAACTGCCCGCCTTTGGTCGAATACTCAAAATGGATTCCGGTTGCACCATCAGTTCCAAAGCACGATTCAGCTGGGCAGGTAAGGGAGTAGTGATAGGTACCGGTCCTTCCACCTTCCTTAGTTGAGAAATGTGAAAAACGGGATGAACCACGCTGGACTCCGGCAGGGCGAGACGATATGCCACCTTGCCTATGCGACTCACGATCTGATACGGTCCATAATAGCGGGCCGCCAGTTTCTCATATTTTCGGGCGGCCAAACTCTTCTGTCTGTAGGGCCGTAACTTCAAGAAAACCCAAACGCATGCGTCGTATTCCACTTCCCTCCGTTTCTTGTTTGCCTGATCTTGCATACGTTGTTGTGCCCGAATCAAGTGCATTCTCAAATCATCCAATATAGCATCTCGGTCTTCCAAGAGATCATCCAAGGCTCCCACGGACGTATGTTGGCCCGCGTAGCGCAACAACGGGGGAGGATCACGCCCATATAAAGCCTTAAATGGCGTAGATTGAAGCGAAGAATGAAAGGAAGTATTGTACCAGAATTTGCCCCACGCGAGCCAACGCGACCACGTTTTCGGCTCTTCTCTGAGCAAAAACAACGCAAGTAGGTTTCCAAGCAACGATTTACAACCTCGGTTTGCCCATCGGTCTGCGGATGGTATGATGTGCTTTTCTTCAGTTTAACCCCATGCAATCGGAAAATCTCCGTCCAAAACTGACTCTCAAACAATTTTGCCCGATCGCTCACCATCGTTAATGGCAGCCCGTGCAAGCGCACAATGTCCTTCATGAAAACAGCCGCTACACTCGCTGCCGAAAAAGGATGCTTTAGGTGGATGAAATGCGCAAACTTACTGAGGCGGTCGACAACTACCAAAATGGTATCCCACCCATCGGATCGGGGAAGGCCCTCGATGAAGTCGAGAGTGACATCGTCCCACACTTGACGCGGAATTGGCAAGGGCTGCAGTAGCCCGGCAGGAGCCATGGTGACCCCCTTGTGACATTGACACACATCGCACTGTTTAACATACTCTTGGATGCGCTGATGCATTCCTTGCCAATAGACTTCCGCGGTTGCTCGCCGATAAGTCTTCGTAACCCCTTCATGCCCTCCGATCGGTGAATCGTGATACAGGGCCAGAACCTTGGGAATCATCGGCGATTCCTTGGGCAGCACCAACCGCCCACGGTAGTAGAGCATTCCCTGAATGCAGGTAAATCCCCAGTGCCCATCCGGATTACTCGCTAAGTCGTGCCTCACCCTTGAAAGGAAAGGGTCGGCGTCAATCTCCGCCTTTCAATCGGGCCAGAATTCCCACGAGATCGCCTCCACCGCCGCGCATTCCGAGTCCCAGTTCTTTCGAGATAGGGCGTCGGCCACTTTATTGCTAGCCCCGGGACGATATTGAATTTCGAAATCGTACCCCATCAACTTCGTAATCCAACGCTGATACTCCGCCCCCCTACCGCTATTCCAAAAGAAACTTCAAGCTCAGTTGATCCGTTCTAACTACGAAATGCCGGCCCATTAGATAGTGATTCCACTTTAGCACGGCCTTAACGATCGCCATCAATTCTTTTTCATAGATCGATTTGAGCTTCTCCCGCGCACTCAAAGCCGTGCTGTAATAAGCGATCGGCCTCTGCTCTTGCATAAGCACCGCGCCCAGTCCATAACCTGAAGCATCAGTTTCCACGATGAAGGGTTTCTCGAAGTCGGGCATCGCCAAAACCGGGACCGACACCATCGCGGCCTTCAGTGATCGAAATGCGTCTTCTGCCTCCGCCCCCCACGTGAAGCGGCCCTTCTTTAATTGGGCCGTGAGAGGCCCCGCAATATTCGCATACCCCTTGACGAATTTCCGGTAATAGCCGGTAAGCCCCAAGAATCCGCGGAGCTCTTTAATCGTTCTTGGGGATGTCCATTCGAGCATGGCACTAATTTTATCTTCCTCGGCTGCCACTCCTTGGGCGGAAATGGAATGGCCTAAATACGACAAGCTCCTTCGCCCAAACTCGCACTTGTCTTGGTTGAGAAACAATCGTTGCCTTTCCAATGTCGCCATTGCCACTCTCAGATGCTCCTCGTGGTCTTTTTCAGTCTTGCTATAAATAGGATGTCATCGAAGAACACGAGAATGAACCGACGCAGAAAAGGGCGAAGGATGTCGTTCATTAGACTCTGGAACGTGGCTGGGGCGTTCATCAATCCGAAGGGCATGACCATAAATTCGTAATGGTCATCGTGTGTTCAGAATGCGGTTTTGTGTATATCCTCCGGCCGCATTCGGATTTGATGATAACCGGATTTAAGATCAAGCTTCGAAAAAACGGCAGCACCATGGAGCTCATCCAACAACTCGTCGATAACCGGTATAGGAAATTTATTCGGAATGGTAGCCTGATTTAACACCCGGTAATCCACGTAAAAACGCCACGAATCATCTTTTTTTTTTAACAAGAATAGCGGGGCTCGAGAAGGGGCTCTGGCTGTCTCGAATGATTCCGGACCGCAACATATCCCCAATCATCCTCTCAATCTCCCCTTTTTGGAATTGCGGGTAGCGATATGGCCTCACACTAACGGCTTCACTCCCCGGCTTTAGTTCGATACCGTGTTCGTGTCCTCGGAGGGGAGGCAGTCCCATGGGTTCCGCCAACACGGCTGCAAAATCGTGTAGCACACGGTGGAATCCTTGTTGCCCATCCTCTTCCTCCGTTCTTGCCGCTCCTTCAGTCATCGCACATTCCACATTCTGTAGACTGCCAGGAGGCAGCGTTCGATTCCGCGCGATAGCCCTCTGCCCTCTCAAACGAACCCGCCGACCTTCTACCATAAAATCCATGATCTTCTCCTTCCAATAATGATGAGAGTCTCCTAACCCTTCCAACCAAGTCATTCCCAATATCAAGTCCGCCCCACCTAATTTGAGAGGAATAAATTCATCTTTCACATACACTTCTCCCAAACAGAATTCGACCCCTTCGCATAGACCGTGGCACAATACCGGCGCTCCGTTCCCCATTCGCACCTTGTAGACTGCCTTCCCCGTCTTGGGAATTCTCAATTCGCTCACTAAGGCCGTCGAAATAAAATTGTGAGAAGCCCCACAATCGATTAAGACTATTACTGCTCTGCCCAACACCTCACCCCCAACCTTCATGGTTTTCGGCGAAACCACGCCGGATACGGAATTTAGGGACACTTCCGCTTCGACGTCCAGAGCCGCCGCATCTGCGGTAATGTCTCCGTCCTCTAGCTCGTTCCCACTCCTCTCAACGTCGTTCCCCTCGTCATCGATTAAAATCACGCTGCAATCCACCCTACACTTATGGCCAAAATGTCATTTGTCCTCCTCCTCTTATCTGCCATCTGGGCGTCTGTCATACGGCGCTCCGACCGAGTCGTCGATTGCCGATCGCTGACTGCCGCGGCCGGTTTGTGGAGTGTGGTAGTGGAGGTCGAGAATCCCCCTCTGTTTCCCGTTGTCGATCTATTTGGAGGGACCTCCCCTGAATTTGTGGGCCAAGAGTAGTAATTGTTTGGTTTGGCCGACTCCTTGGGCCTACTGGATTTAATTTCGTGTTGGGCTCGATCTTTTTCCTCCACCTTACGGGCTTGTCTAAAGGCTTCAAATAAATCCCTGGGCTCATTGTATTGGACTTCAACTTTGATATCGGGCTTGAGCCCAGTGATAAAATTCCCTAAAGCAACTCTAGGTTTTAGTTCAACCAAGGGCGCCGCGCGGCTACGAAATTCATCGATATACTCCGCCACCGACCCTCGCTGCACTACCGCTGAAAATTGTTGGTACAAGTCGCCCCCCTACGAAGATCGGAATTCAGCCAAGACTCCCGCTCGAAGCTCCTCCCATGTGTCGATTGGCCGCATGCGTTCCATACAATGGAACCATGTCAGAGCGCTTCCCTCCAGCGCCTGCACCGCGGTGTCGAGGCGATCCTCATATGGAGTTCGATTCACCTTGAATGCTCGCTCTACTAACATCAGCCATCCATCGGGGTCGATCCCGTTAAAGCTCGCCAACTCAACCCGTCGGGGTCGGTAATCCGTGCGCTCATAGCCGCGGCGCTCGTGATGCCGCTGTTTTTGTACGTAATCTCCCCACTCCGAGTTGTGCTCCGACGTACGCTGCTTGTACTCGGGATTATGCACATAACGTCCCTCCTCATAATCTTCTTCGTGGTGAAAACTCGACTGGTGTTGCTCCGGATTCACTCTTTCTTCTCCTTCCTTCCCTTTGCCCTTATTGTGTAGCATTAAAACCTTCCCCATTTCCTCTTGCGCCTTCAACATAGCTTCCTGAAAAATCACATTCTGCGCTTGCGATTCACGCATGGCCGCGATTTGTTCGTTAATTGCTTGTAGACTTGATGTGTTACCTTTCACTGAAGCCCCCAATTCTTCTATTTTTTTGGTATTGTTCGTCATGTCGTCAGAATCGTGCTCTGATACCAAGTGCACCGATACCTTACCGGCACACCCCGGATCACGTAAGATTAATAGATGTAAATTAACAAACAGATATATAAGAGAACCAAAAGCGGCAGAATAGAGAAGAGCCCCTTTCGAGAGTAGGGCGACTCTCCTCAGCCGAAGTTGTTTTTTTACACAAATAATCAGCTACCAAAATAACTAGTCAACAAACTATAAATACTAACATCATGGCTACACACAGCCAATCAGCATCGGACACGCAGGTCCCCACAAAACAAAAGATAAAAAGGGCACATAACAAAATAACAAGTATTGACCCCCCCCCACACAAGCTGCTCCCCTGCTTACTTCCTTCCCCTGCCTCCTTCTATAGCCTTCGGTTGGTTCCGCCGTTGATACACGATCCATGGTTTGTCCCCCCTCCTATCATAATTTGACGGGGTAAAAATAAATAGTTTTATAAAGAAAAGAAAAGCTAGCTTGAGAAGTTATGAACAAACATATAGGATAATAATAATAACGACATACTTCCAGAGAAAGATCCAGCTTACCTTTGGCGATAGCGCTTATCTATGTCTGTCAGGCCATGATATTTATCAGGCAAAGGAAGCAAATATTTTGTTAGGATTGAGAAAGAGGTCACACAAACAGATAATTCTCCTGCCAAAAGTGAGCATGAAATTAGCCATCATGGATGAACAAGCTAAAGAGATCTCATGGGTTGATCAACATTAGGAAATTTAGTATTTTGCTCTTTTCTCTATTTACTGAAGGGTAAGTTGCAGATGCTAGTTCGTTCATTAAAAGTGTGGACAATGGCAAATAAAAACGAAAAGAAAAAAAATAGACCGATTAATCCACCACGAAAGTTTCTAATCGAGCATGACAAAATAGAACAGAGAGACCTAGAAAAAAATACATTTTTCAGTGTGCTTAATTGAACCTTCTGCTCCCAAAATATCACCTATATCAACTAACGTCTTCAGATGTTCAAATTGATCATTTAGTAGCCTTTCCTTCTCGCAGTAGAGCTGAAAGCCAAAAGAAAATCCTTTATGAACTACACTAACCAACGAGAGCTAATTGGAAGCAAGTTGAACAACAAACAAGAGAGAAGTAGGTTCGTATGGGCTCTTCAAGCACAGCATTCAGACATTAGGATAATAGAATCCAACAGAGAGAAATAGCATTCAAACTTTCACAAGTAGAAGTTTGGTTTAATTGGAAGCTTTCACAATTTTCATCTACATATATAAGCATCACATAAGGGTTATCAGATAATCAACATATCAGTTATTAAACACTGCTATATCTGGATTGTTCCAGAGTCATCCCTCAAAGTTAAAAATGCAAGCTTTCCAAAAGCTCTGCGAGCCACAATCCTTCCAGTAATAGATACACGATCACTCTCACCACTTGCCTCTTCGCCATTTCCTAGGTCCCTGTAGATCTCTTGAAGTTGACTTGCTGCATGAGTTCGATCCCATTTATAAGCATACGCATCCAAACCCTTTCTCCTAAGCTCTTGCACCTATTGATACAAACACGAGCTACTTACAATTATAACAGTAAATGCACTACCTCTCTAATCAAGCCATTCATAAAGCATTCACAATTTATCTCGTTTTCTCCAATCATTTACAGCAAAGCAATTCAATTCAGACTCAAACACTAGCTTCGTTTTAACTACGTTTTTTCCTAATTCAGAAAACCGTTACACATCTTCCGGAGCCAAATTCCAAATCGGCGCATCTCTACTTGCCACAGACCACAACAATTAAGTAACCTAATATTTTAAGCATCGAGAAACAACACAATTACACAAACATCGCCGAATTAACTGCACATTGTTACGCATCACTGCATCAGCACGTCAAAGACTATACATTTTCAATCCAGATTGCACCAACTGCCTCTCTGTCGGAAGTAGATGTTTTATACAACGCAGGCCTGCGGTTGCGACCACCATCAACGGCTGCGGCGGTCGAAGAAGACGAGCAACGGATGATGGAAACCTTTCCAAATATGAAATGCGTTTTGTTGTGCCTTGGAAAGGCGGCAGGATGGAAAAGCATCTGCTTCAGTCTCAGTGGGTGCACAGCGCCCGCCATTTCCGCTGCCTCGGCTTGCCCGCCGCTTCTCTATAATCAATAGGGGTGTTCATCGGTCGGTTCAGTCGAAAAACCGAACCGGTCGACCGGTTAACCAGACCGAAAAAGCTACAAAATCTTTGACCGAGAACCGGGCCGAAGTGACCGGTTCGGTTATCGGTTTCAACCGGTCAATTTCAACCGGTTAACCGGGCCGACCGATTAGTCAATCTTTTTTTTTTTTTAAACGTTTCATTTACTTCTTTAGCCTTTTTTTAAGTTTTTTTATTTTTATTTTAAATATGTATAATTAATTTATTAATTAATTATAATTAATTTATTTTATTTTAAATATGTATAATTAATTTATTAACTAATTAAATATGTATAATTAATTTATTAATTTAAACCAGTTTTCGGTTCGGTTCGGCCAAACCGGTAACTTTAACCGAACCGAACCGAAAACCGAAGATGGTAGATTTGACAAACCGAAAACCGGGCCGAACTTAAAAGTTCGGTTCGGTCATAGCCGAACTCAATTCGGTTCGGTCGGTTCGGCCGGTTTGGCCAAAGTTTGAACACCCCTAATAATCAATGTCTGTTATCTAAGAATTTTTTTTATTTTCTTTTTCCAATTAAAAATATAATTGTTATTATTACTTAATTACTTATTTTACTTCTTCGAAAAATTCAAATCCTCGTTTAAAGGGAAAAGTCATTCGGCTAAAAGAATATATTGGGCTTTAAAAGCCCAACACCAAAACAATAATTTCGGCATAAGAAATTTAAAAAATCTCTTTCTATATTAGAAACCGATATTGCCCGCCACATACCTCGAAAAGCAACTATTATTAAAAAAGAAAAGAAAAAAGTACATGATTAGGAAGAGGAGGCATATTTCTGTACAAATGTTATAAAAGCTTTGATTTTGACCTTCTAAGAGCATCTCCAACCTTAAACTCAAAATCAATACTTATTTTCCAATTTCTGTCATATCAAATAGTAATTTATCTTCAACCATCAAATCCAAACCCAAATCTAAAAGAATATTCTCTTTATATCCTTTCACAAAATACCTTTCAATTCTACCTATATATTTTTCTTAATTACACATTGGCACATTCCACTTTCCTAATTACATATTTTTCTACCTACATGTATTTGTTTTCATTATGTCTTTCTTAATTTCTAGTAAGTCTTGTATTTTATTTCAAAACTATGTATTTGTTTTCACTATCAACTAACTAATTTAAGTAAATAAGGAATAAGGAAAAAATATCTTGATTAAATAAGGAAATAAAATCTTGATTTAATTAAATAAGGAATAACAATGAATAACAAAATAAATAAGGAATAAGATAAACTAATTTGTTGACTAATTTAATAAAAGAAGATGAAGGAGAATTAAATTCAATTACAATCATCCCTCTCTCTCTCCCCCCACCCCTTCGCCATTTTTCTCCTCTCTTTCATCGCCAGTTTTCTCCTCACTCTCTCATCCTCATCCCTCCCCAAAAAGGAAGGCGAAAATCAGATCGCCAGCAAGAGCAAATAGATCGATTCGAATCAGTCATATGTAGGCTTTATGTGAATGGCAACAAATTCATTCCTATGCAGCAAGATGAACTCTTGATTCGAATCAGTCCTATGCAGCAAATAGATCGATTCGAATCAGTCCTATGCAGCAAGATGAACTCTCGATTCCGGTAAGTAACAGCAAAAACGTAGCAAGCTTTTCCCTCTGAATTCATGGATTTGGGGTTTTATGTGAATGACAACAAATTTAGGGCGAGAATTGAAAACAATGAAAATACTTTTTTTTTTTGCAAATTAGTCCTATGCAGGCAGCTCCAGTAAAAATGGATTTCTACCTATTTACTGTACAAAAATTGGAGAAATTTGAGTTTTACAGTTTATTTTGCAGCATGGTTGAATTGAGTTTTGAACTGCAAAACTCAAATTGCAGCTCCATTGGACTTGCTCTAATATGAAATGTGGTCTGTTTTTGTCCGGCAAATCGTAACGTGATCGTACCTGTTTTCCTATTAATTTAAATGTCATTTTTCTGTTTCGGCAAAAAAATGAGTTATTTTCCGTCGCCTAATTTACGGACTATTTTATTATGCTACTGATAATATAACATTAGACACATGTACCACGCATGTACCACGAATCAGATATGTCAGACGATAAAAAAGTGAACACGAAAAAGGTTATTCGTATTACAAGATTAAAAATGAACTCATCCACATTATAGTACAAAAAAAAAAAAAGAGGTTGAGGTGAGGTTTCCCGGGATCGACAGGTCATGGGTTCAATCCTCACTGAAGCCATTCTGTGTGAGCCTGTCACTTGAGGGTGGTTTAATCTCCTGTGTGGTTTGCAGGCTACTGCACAAGGAGTTGAGGTTTATCCAGAGGCCTTGAGAAGGTAGCGGACTGGGGTTCCCAAAAAAAAAAAAAAAAAAAAAAAAAAAAGTCCCGCTACGTAGAGGGGATGGCAGAGTGGTTGAGGTGAGGTTTTTCGGGACCGACAGGTCATGGGTTCAATCCTCACTGAAGCCATTCTGTGTGAGTCTGTCACCTGAGGGTGGTTTAATGTCCTGTGTGGTTTGTAGCGCACCAAAAGTAGCGGCTGCGGGTTCCTTAAATAAAAAAAAAAAGAACATATGTCACATCACAATATCAAAATCCAATTGTTCGTAAATTAAATCAATTTGTATCTTTATGGAGTAACTATTTAGAACAAAACACGTATTTTTATGGCGTAATGAAGGTCAAATTTGTATTTAATAACCAACTATTCAATAATTAAAGTAGCAATAAAATCTTATATTGGACGGTATGACTTCATCTTGTATTATTGTGTTTTTCATTTTTTATATTACATCGTCAATACTCATCATATCTATAGTACTACTTTTATTATAATACTATCTTCGTCCAATTCCATTAGTTTGATTTTTTGAGCATAGAAATTAATAAAGTTGTTAGTTGTGTGTAAAGCGGTATAAAATACCGTAATCACTAATATATACTCCCTCAATCACATTCAATTTGTCTCTATTTCATTTTCGGATGATCTCATCCAACTTGTCTTTCAACCCTAAAAGAAAAGTTTTATGTTGTAGATCCACATCTTTACTACTAAAACTTACCTTTTAAATTATAGGACTCACACGTTTATTCTTGAATCACTTTATTTAAATTAGAGGACTAACATTTTACTATTAAAACACATATCATCTTAATAACCGTGCCAGAAGGAGAATACTTCTTCCATCCTATTCATACTATTTTATATACTATATCGGATTGTCTCACTGTTACTGTATCATTTTCATAAAATAAAATAACACTCAATCACAAAAAGTCACGTGGGCCCAAATTATATACATACAAAAGTTAAATTTTTTAAATTTTGTGTTGAAATCTTACAAAAATATTTTAAATTAAACAAAAAAAAGGATTAATAGAATGAGACGGAGGGAGAGGAATTTTTTCTATCACAGACCGGTCCACAACTTAAGTTGTGGGCCGGTGGTTATAAAACATCTGCACATGGGATGTTACTTTAAATAAAAAAATTTAAAAAATACAAACTTCAATCCTGCACCACGCGCCTCGTAGACCGGGTCTAGGATAGAAAAATTGGAGGGAGAGGGAGTATCAATACATGTTCCGTGTTAAAATCGAAATAATGTTACTACAAGTCTATAATAATTAAAATAAAACTGTTTTTTGACATTGATGGCATGTCTTTGGCCCCTCATAAAGTGGGCCACCACTCAACAGGTTAAGCATGATTGACCTCTTCCATTTTATTTTCAATCCAAACAAAAACTCAATACGAAACGAATGAAATTGATCGACCAACACAAACAAATCGGCAAATATCTCGATTTGGAATGATATAGATGCCGTTCAACAGCGTGTTGGTGGTTTCGACGGCGAACAGATCGGCGGAGCTTTGGCAGCGCGCCGCCTGCTTGCCGGAGCGGATCAGCAGCGACGAGATGGTGGATCTGGTGATCTGCTTCCCTCTCCAGCAGCTCGGCCGTTGGATCCTCTACATCTGGACTTACCTCTGCGTCTCGCCCTATCCTCACCGCCACCACTACGCCACTTCCTACTACGGTGACGATTCGGACGACGACTCCGATGACGGCGGCGGCGGCGGCGGCGCGTCGTCTTCCGGCATTAACGACTATCACCACTGCTCCTACTGTAATCGAAATAGTATCGGCTACGACTCTTCTTCCAATTCGGATTAGACTGTTGTAAATTGATTTTATTTTCCCTTTTTCTTTTTTTCTGGATTGGGAATTAATACACTTCCCTTTGTAAATTAATGATTGCTATCTAGTCATTGTATTGTTTATTTTTCTTTTTCTATATTAATTAACAAAATTAAGGTGATTTGGAAAATGGGACGCCACACTATAAATGACAAGTTTTCAAAAATGATAAAAATTGTGTGGATCACATTTAGCTATTAAAAAAAATCAAACAATCTACTCAATATAAAATCATTTTATTGATTTTAGCGCTAAAAAAATTATGTCATTTTTAATGGAACTGAGGAAGTATATCTTAATCAATTTTATTTTTTACGAGAAAATTTTGTAACTGCTGTCTAATTCAATAATTTGCAAATCACTCAAATAAATAAATTGTAGTACTCTGTCTCGCTAATATTGTCTTAGTTTTATTTTTCGACTGTTTCGGTATTCTTATTTTCTTCCAAAAAAGGAAATTGATTTATAGACCACAATTAATTTAAAACAGTGGCCCCCACCATTTCAACATATCTCCACCTAGGGGTGGACAAATAATTCGGGTTCCCGCGTCTGTACCCGTTTCGTTCGGGTATTTTCCGTTCGGATCGGGAAAAATGGGTACGGGTACCCGTTACGCGGGTACCCGCAAAAAATCAAGCGGGTCGGGAACGGGAACGCGTTTTATTCTTAGATACCCGTTTCCGAACGGGTACCCGCATTAATATACAATTTTTTTTACATGAGGTTCTCTTGCGTAGAGGTGGGCACGGGACGGCGCGGGTACCCATTTGCATGTTTTGTGCTAGCACTAGAGTGTGACTAAAAAGTTTTCCACGGTAATTTTAATTATAAGAATCTATGGTTTCATAGTTGATAATCATATAGTCGGTTTTATAATTATAATTTATGGTGAAACACCATTGGAACATAGTTTATAAAATAGATTATCTACTCCATAGTCCTATTTAGTGATTTAAATATATTGGTATTTTTTAATTTTAATTTATGTTTTTAAAATTTCATTTATTGGTATTTTTTAATTTTTATTTATGAATTTAAATATATTATAAATAGGTAGTAATATTTGCGGAGTAAACTCGCACCCGTACCGTATCCGCGCGAATACCCGAATGCGAGCACTGCGTTACATGCGGAAAGCAAGAATGAGTATTAAAATCAATTACCCACAGACGCGGGTGCTGCGGGTACCCGTCCCGCGCCCACCCCTATCTCCACCTGTTTTAAGACACTTTGCAACCACTTTTTAAACGAATGTTAAAAAGTGGGCGGATGGAGTATTATGCTAACCATTTTCCAAGAACTAGGCCAAGGCCTTAAACGAATGTACCCATGCTTCACATTTTAAAGATTTGACAAGCCCATTTAAATTGGCCAAACCCAGTAATATCACTAGTAGTTGCTATTACAAATGCAATTATTGCCCTTAGAATGCGACAATAATTTTTAGGTTGATTTATTTTTTATTTAGATTTTTTCATGCTTCTCGAAAAGACATAGTAACTTTATTACATAAATACAATATAGTTTTGTTGGTTATATAAATCCTTTTAGCTTTTACATATCACACAGGGCAGATGTTTTGCTGCCTTTTTTTGCTTTCCACGTATATACACATACTTAAATAAATGTTAGCTTTAAAAGTCCATACAAATAATATTAGCTAAAAAATGTTGATTCTTTATAATTAATAAATAAAAATTGTTTTTCACTAATTCTTTTAATTTGGTTTGTTTGGCCATAAATCAGAACGAACAAAGGATGCTCTATTGTATAGCATAATTGATTGGAAAGAATTTGGTAAAGTGAATCAAATTTTGATGGCTTGCATTTTCAAAAGAATAAAGGCCACAATCATGGAGAAAAGGAGTAAAAAAAAGACTATGATTTTGTTATTTACGGGGTGTGTCGAAAATGACGATAATGACATTTAGCCGAGGCAAGAGTTGGACTCTTTCTCCGCAAGACGATAATGCTCCGCTACTCGGTGCAAGCGATCTATAGCACTCGTCTCCAAGATACAACGACTTATCTATTACGAGTAGTTGCACTACTTACCGTAATTCCGCGAACTACTAAATATTTGGGACTAAGGAAAATGGAAGATATGTATGTGATGAATGAACATAAAATAAAATGGAGAAAGTGAATTGATTATTATTCCTCTCGGTCATGTCTAATTTATAGACAATAGGTGGCTCTTCATAAATCAACACAACTTTTAGTAATGCAAGAGGTAGAAACGAAAAAGGCATGCAACGTTTCCATTGTATTTAATGTCTCTTATGAAGCCATGCATGATATCATTCAATTTGTCATTTGTGAGCATGAAACAACGTGGCTAATTTCTCAAATGGTTGCATTCAATGAATGTGACCATCAATCATTTCAAAGCCACATATGTAACATTGCTTTTCATTGAAGGAAGCCACCTTTCAACCATTATGCATGATAATCTAATATTAATTATTCTAACAGATTTTTCATGTTGCATGGCACCAATCAATCACGGGGAAGGGGAAAATTCAATACGATAAAAAGTTGCATCCAATTATTTTCGCTAAATTATCTAATTAATATGATTAATCTAGTGCGATTTCGACTACTCTTTAGATAATTAAGTTATTAGCTTAGTGCCGTTATGGGAAGAAATGATTATTATTAGTTATACTTATCGTTTCACTCAAAAAATATAAACGACAAGATTTCTCATTTATTTTATTGATCCACTCACTCGGACAACTCTTCTTAATTCCTCCACTATCTTTTGTCCATTTGGAACCAATATTTTCATGCTTTTTTATATAAATATTCATTAATATTATCATAAAAAAATTCAAGTACAATATTATTTGTTAGTATGAATTAAACTTCTAACCTATAACAAACAAGGCAAAATATTTGACTTTACTTTAGTCTTCAGACAATTAAATTACACTTAAAGTCGAGTGTCTACAAAACAAGCAAGAAACAAGAAGGCGAGTTTCGAGTCCCGCTACGTAGAGGGGATGGCGAGTGGTTGAGGTGAGGTTTCCGGGACCGACGGGTCATAGGTTCAATCCTCATGAGGCCCATTCTCGTGTGAGTCTGTCACCTGAGGGTGGTTTAATCTCCTGTGTGGTTTGCGGACTCTGCCAAAGGAGTTGAGCCGCAAGAAGATAGCGGACCGCGGTTCCTCAAATAAAAATAAAAAAAAAGAAGGCGAGTTTCGAGGGAGGAGAGAGAGAGAGAGTTTAAATTTGTCGAATTTACTTATTAAAGATTGGACTTGTTTTGCAATACTCTGAATCTTGAAAAACATAGTCTATTGTTAAATTCTAGGCAAATGTCTTGATACTTCCCTGACAGAGTGTATCACTTCTTCACAAAGGCCAACGTCATGTGACCCAAAACAGACATGGCAATTTTACTACAAAAAAGTTGCTTACAACATAAATACGAATCTTACCGACACCCTTATAAACAGAATTCATGGGAACCCTCCACTATCAGATAGTAGTTGCGAGTTTATACCGCCGTAAAGATTTCCGATCCAAGTACCAAATAGCAATTAAGCAATAGTTCTCTTCAAGATAAAGGAGAAAAATCATTTTTAGTTCGTCAGATTGGCTTGTGTCCTATTTTTAACGTTGAAAAACTCTACTTTTTATTCATTTTTGTAAAATTGACCAAGTTTGTCCGATTTTACTTGTCATGGCATCATAACACGCCCTTGTTGAGTTTTCATTTGTTTTAAATAGAACACCTAATTTTGTATGTTATGTTGAACATGACTAATTTTAACTTATCAAGTTATGAAAATATCCGATTTTAATTTTTCTTTTTATAAAATGAATTCATGATTTTTTAATGAATTTGTATTTATATTGCTTCTACACTTAGTCTAGTAACTTCATTTTTTTAACCCATTGGTGTGCAGACTGTAAATTTGGAAAACTTATGCAAATGTCCAAGTTAATTATGACTCTAATGACTTTCTAATTCTATTATTTTGTCACCAACTAGCTTGAGATTTGTACCATATGTCTTGATTTAATTTAGACAGATATTTGGGAAGTGTAAGCTTTGACCAAATCTTGTACTACTATACTAACAAATCAATTTTGACTACTATCTACACCTGTCCAGTCCAACAATATATTCAACTTGTTTAATCAGTATTTAATACTCCATCCGTCCCAAAATTCTTGTCTGCTATTTCATTTTGGGTTGTTCCAAAATTCTTATCTATTTTCTTTTTTTTGAAAATTATTACACACAACTTTTTTGTGGAATCCACAACTTTATACCAATCTACACACAACTAACAACTCTTCTTAAAAACCGTGCAAAAAGTAAATTGAACAAGAATTTTGAAACGAAGGGAGTAGCACAAAACTCAACAATGGCTATTCGAAGTATACATATTGCATGCATAATAATAATAATAATATTTTAAATATATTTTTATGAAATGTGATAAAATAAATAAACAGAACCCACATGTTACTCGACAGAGAACAGTGTGGAAGTAGTCACGTGAATATGAATCACATTTATGAGGAAATCAATTATTGATGGGTCAAAATCATGAAAGCGTAGACTGATGATGTGAAATATGAAAAATAGTTAATAGTCTTCATGGACATAGGACCGACAGAAAGTTCATGGATTCAAATCCTACTCAATACGCTATGGGAGTCTGTCATTCTCAGCTTAAAGATGGTTTAACTTTCCTGTATGATTTAAATTTATCCTGTGCACATTAGGGATGGCAAAATAACGGTTCGGGTTCGGGTATCATACTACCCGGACCCACCCCGCGCAATGCACCCGCGGACCCATCCCGCCCGTAGACCCGCACGGGTCTCTTCTTCTAGCCCCGGAATCGGACCCGCACGGGGCGGGTCCTACCTGCCCCGCCCCGAAGTTTGTTTTTTTTTCGACAACACGGGTCTATACGAGTCTACACGAGTCTATACGGGTCTACACGGGTCTATACGGGTCTACACGGATCTATATGGGTTTACACGGGTCTACATGGATTGGTCTAAACGGGCGAGGCGGGGCGAGTCCGCGGCCGGAACCGGACCGCCCGGACCCGTTACGGGTCGGGTCCGGAACCGCCCTAAGCTCGTACGGGGCGGGTATTACCCGCCCCATCACGTACGGGTCCGGGTCGGGTCCGACGGGTCCGGGTCCTTTTGCCATCCCTAGTCCGCACACCAAAATTAGCATTGCGGGTTTCTCATCATAAAAAAAATAAAATAATAATAAAAAAATAGTTAATAATATTAAATTTAATTAAATTAGTACACTCCCTTCATATTTGTCACTACTATTTAGTTGAAAAATATTTCCTCCGTTTGTCTCACTTTTTTTTCGATATGATTATCTAGAAAATGTGATAGTTGTATGTAAATGAGTATGTTCCAAAAAAAAAAGTTAACAGTTATATATAAGTAATTTTTTTATTTTTTATTTTTTGGAAATAAGACAACAAAATTAATAAAAGGAAGGAACTATGTATAAAATTGAAAATTATATTTTTTTTTGGTGCGTGACATATAAATTCAAACCGTACCTTAAATAGTAGAAGTATTTAGATATGATTACATAAAATGATTTATGCTGAGCTCTTATGAGAGCCTAGGCCTAGATTTTTGAAAGTCCAATTATTTTAGAAGCTTATCATTATCATGCATGACCAATTATCGCAAACTTATTAGTCAAAATTATAGTATTTAATTTCGTGGAATCATGGCCAACAAAAAAAAATTGATTAGGTAAATTTCCAAACGCTAGACTTCTTGTATAGTCCGATTATTTTTTTTTAACGAGAATAATCGAAATATGTTCATATTACGTGCAAATTTAATTAAATATACTATTGTCTAACTTCAAAATTATTATTATTTCTATAAGTTTATGTGAGTGTTGCTTGATACTTCTTTAGTTAGTTTATGTAGTTTCAATTACGTTTTTCACGTAGAAAAATTTACAGTAGTTACTTGAGGTTCGATAATATCGTTCGGTAAATCTTAAATGACATACACAATATTATAGTGGGAATACACGCTGGTGGCCAAAACGAAAAAAAATAATACAAATGTAGCCCAATTCTAAAACAAAACACATAAGTAGCCATTTTGTCTTTATCCGGCGTATGGCCGATGGGAGGGCCGATGGGGGGAGTCCATAGGCCCTCCATCGGCGGAGGGCCGATGGGAGGGCCGATGGGGGCCGATGGGGGGAGTCCATAGGCCCTCCGTCGGCGGAGGGCCGATGGGAGGGCCGATGGTGGCCGATGGGGGGAGTCCATAGGCCCTCCATCGGCGGAGGGCCTATGGGAGGGCCGATGGGGGGAGTTCATAGGCCCTCCATCGGGGAGGGCCGATGGGGGCCGATGAACTCCCCCTTCGGTATTTCTATTCGAATATTGATATTCGTATTCGAATTTTTAATATTCAAGTTCGAATATAAATATTTGATTCGATTCGATTAGTATTCAAATACGAATACAAAATTATGATATTCTATTCGATATTCAAAAATATCCAATTAAATATAAATATATAATACATTTATAAAAATATTTATATAAAAAATATATTTTATAAAACTTAATATAATAAATTTAATAATTTTGAATATATATATTTAAAACTTAAATATTTATTTCAAAATATATAATACATTTTGAATATATTTTATAAATTTTGAATAAATTTAAAACTTAAATATTTATTTCTTAAATATATAATTTTGAATCGAATAGTTTCGAATCGAATCGAATCGCATTAAATACGTACCAAATTTGAAATTATTAATTTTTTTTTTACTGTGATGGCCGATGGTTGTGATGGCTGTGATGGCCGATGGCATTAAAAATTTCTGTGATGGCCCCAAAATTTGAATATTTTTTGAGGGCCGATGGCCCTTTTTTTTTTTTTTTTTTTTTTTTTTTTTTTTTCAGGGCCGTTGCCCTCTTAATTTTTTTTTTAATATGTTGAGGGCCGATGGAGATCGGCCCTCGGCCCTGGTAATTATTTCTGATTTTTTTCTTTAGGGCCGATGGACTCCATAGGCCCTCCATCGGCCCTCCCATCGACCCTCCGCCGAATAAAGACAAAATGATTACTTTTGTGTTTTGTTTTAGTGATGGGCTACATTTGTGTTTTAATGTTTACTATTTGGCTAATAGTGAAAATGCCCAATATTATATACCTAGTGATGAATCTAAGAGATATTGATGTTGATTGATTTAGGGTATGTGGACCATTGCCCTCATATTGTGTAGTATTATTTTGATTTTTCGTATATTAATTTTTAAAATTTGTTATTTGGCTCACATTTCCCAAACTTTAAAATTACATATGTCGTCTCGTCTCAACCTAGCTATTATAATTATCAAGCTTGCACAATTATCGGTAATTAAGATGAAAAATTTCAGGTAATTGATAAAAGGTTATAAATGAGAAGAAAGGAAGGGGTAAATTTCAAGGACAAGTCACCAATTTCAAACGCAAGGGGCAAAACGGGGAATTCGGCAACATTTGACTGATGGTTGACTGGTTGAGTGGCTGCCAAACTTCCCACTTCCTTTCCACTTTTCATCCATCCCCTTTTTACCCCTCCTGTTTGAAAAGAGAATAATATTAAAATGAGTCTACAAACAGTATAAAATTCTAATCTCTGTACTTCAAATTGGATTTTACGAAGAACTCCATTGAAGGGAGGAGAGAGAAAACGCTAGTGAGAGAGAGAGTGGGAGGAGGAGTCGCTCTCCGGAACAAATTTGTACAACTCAAAAAGGTGAAAAGCGAAAGGGTGTGGATAAGCAGAAGCTCAGATTTCTTCATTTTCTCCAATTTCCTTCTTTTTTGTGGTAGTCATGGGCCGGTGACGTCAATCTCTAGCAAACCTAACCCTCCCGTGTAAAAAAGGTTGAATCTTTTTGAGTAAATCAATCTGGGTATCGGTGGTTGGCTGCTACGATGAGCCGCGCGCAATGTAGCAACGGCCGCCGCTGGAGGAAGCTCGAAACAGCGTTGTTCTTGGTATGCTTATGTGGCTTGATCTCGCTATCGTGCGCCGCGAGGAGGTCCGGCTCGACGAAGAAGCTTCGCGTTGAGAAGCATTTGAAGAGGCTCAATAAGCCTCCCATTAAAACCATTGAGGTAAATATGATTTTTTTTTTTTTAATTTTAATCTGTATTTTCTGTTTTGCTTTGAGATCAGAAAAAGTGAGATGAAATAGTGGAGTTGAATTTCAGTTTGTGTTCATTTTTCTTGTTTAGTTTGCTTAGCTTTAACAGTAGATATTCATCTATTGAACAAGAAATAATCATTTTATGCTGTATTTAATTGTTGAGGGGCCTCTTCAATTTTGTGCCATTTATGAGTTGTGTAGACTGTTGAGTCTTTTTAGTTTCTCTCTCATCCCATCAGTTTGTTATAGAGGGAGAGTAAATTTTAATGATGAATGCATCATTTCGTTGTGATTAGCTGAAGATGTTGTGATTGAAACAGAGCCCAGATGGAGATACCATTGACTGTGTGCCCATCACTAGTCAGCCAGCCTTTGATCATCCCTTCCTCAAAGACCACAAGATTCAGGTTCCATTTCTGCTACAAAAACAACATATCTTGATCTTGTTTGGTGGGGTTGGACTCTAACAATGGATATGCTGTTCCTTCTCTCCTTCAGACAAGGCCGGAATACCATCCGGAAGGGCTCTTCAACGACAACAAGATGACAAAGGGTCCTAAAGAAAGAACAAATCCAATCACTCAGCTGTGGCACATGAAAGGCCAATGCGAGGAGGGCTCGATTCCCATAAGGAGAACAAAGAAAGATGATGTGTTGAGGGCGAGCTCCGTGAAGAGATACGGGAAGAAAAAGCACAGAAGCGTTCCCAAGCCGAGGTCTGCTGATCCGGACCTAATCAACCAAAGTGGCCATCAGGTAGTCGAGTCTGAACCAGTCAAGATGCCTTCTTTATCGCTAATTTGTTTGTTTTTTAATGGATTCTTGATGAGCTGTTTTTTGTAAATTGTGATCAGCATGCTATAGCGTACGTTGAAGGAGAGAAGTATTACGGTGCTAAAGCGACTATCAATGTTTGGGAGCCTAAGATACAGCAGCCTAATGAGTTCAGCTTGTCTCAGATTTGGGTCTTGGGCGGTTCTTTCGGTGAAGATCTGAACAGCATCGAAGCTGGTTGGCAGGTATATTTAGTCGTAAACCCTCAAGAATCGAGTATGAAGCATTACTCGTGAGTGATGGATAAAAACGTTTGGCGTTTCAGGTCAGCCCTGATCTCTATGGAGACAACTACACAAGGCTCTTCACTTATTGGACGGTAAGCTTGCAAATTCTTTACCTTAAATCAAGAACGGTGATACCTATTCGTGTATGATAATCTCAGAGCGATGCATATCAAGCAACCGGCTGCTACAACCTTCTCTGCTCAGGCTTCATTCAAGTCAACAGTGAAATAGCAATGGGAGCAAGCATCTCTCCAGTCTCTGCACTACAGAACTCTCAATACGACATTAGCATTCTTGTTTGGAAGGTAGAATCTCAATTCTTTCATTCATTTCATTTTGCATCTATTTGTCCCAATTCGACAAAATGAAGAGGTTTTGAAATATACTCCATCCATCCCATTGATCTTGCAACATTTCGTTTTCTTATATTGCAACGTTGTCTAAAATAGAAAGAAATGAATGGATCACATTCATCTTAACAAGTGGACCCCACTACTTTTTTTACTTTACACCACTATCTTAAAATCCGTGCCGGAAGCCAATGTTGCAAGATCAGTGGGGGCGGAGGGAGTATATACTTTTAGGACAATCATGAATCCACTATGATCACTATAGCTAATGCTGAAAATCTTGCTATTTTCCTCACCTAGTTTACAATTATGGTACTATGATTGTTCTATTGATCTTCAATCTAGTTTCTACATCCTTTTTCCTTTCCTTGATTTGATTTGATATGATATTGTAGGATACAAAATGAAGATGTTTATGTGATATATATACTTTAGGACAATCATGAAAGAAGAATCACTATAAGTCTATAACTGATGCTGAGAATCTTGCTGTTTAACTTGCCTAAATTACAACTATGGTACTATGATTGTTCTATTGATCTTCAATCTAGTTTCTACATCCTTTTCTTGATTTGGTTTGATATGACATTGTAGGATCCGAAAGAGGGGAACTGGTGGATGCAGTTTGGGCACGACTACGTGCTAGGCTACTGGCCCTCCTTCTTGTTCTCGTACTTAGCGGACAGTGCTTCCATGATCGAATGGGGGCGGGGAGGTGGTGAACTCGGAGCCAGACGGGCAGCACACAGCGACCCAAATGGGCAGCGGCCACTTCCCGGAAGAAGGGTTCGGCAAGTCAAGCTATTTCAGGAACATTCATGTGGTGGACAGCACCAACAACCTTAAAGCCCCCAAAGAACTAGGCACCTTCACTGAGCAGTCCAACTGCTATGATGTTCAGACTGGCAGCAATGAGGATTGGGGACATTACTTCTACTATGGAGGCCCAGGCAGAAACCCCAATTGCCCTTGAGATCATCTTCAAGCTGCAAAGCAGTGACAATGAAGAAGGAAAACACAAAGAAAAAGATGGCCCTCTCTATGTAACCACTTTTTTAAAAAAAATTTATTTATCTAATTTTGTTAGGTTTGTTCAGTAAATGTAATCTATGTAAGTAAAACTCTAGGTGGGAAAAAGTGGCCAAGTTTCTAGCAAAACAAGAGAGAGAGGTCCTTTTGTTATTTTCTATTTATTTCATTGCTTATCTTGCTTGATTGCCAGAAAAGTAAGCATTTCTTCAGAAACCATCAACAATTACCAAACATCTCTTTAGAAATGCAATGCCACATCTATGGTAGTGTTTGGAGCGATTTAAAAAAGCTTTTTTTTTTTTTTTTTTTTAATTATTGCGGAAACGCTTTTGTAATGTTTGAAATGTAGACTTCTACTGTTTTGGAGTTTAAAAAAGATAGAATAAGCAAAAGTCTATAAATTGATTAGTGAGTGCTTTATAAAAGCAAAATGCATTTACTATTTTTACTAAAAATTAAATTGTTTATTTTTCCCCTAACATTGCAGACACTAACAACTTTTATTTAAAAACACTTTTAAGCATAAATAACTAAAAATTGCTTATAAAAAGTATTCTAAACACTGACTATCTAAATTTTGAGATACATACAATATACTCCCTCCGTCTCACAATTCTTGTTCCAATTTGTTTTTCGTGTCATCCCACAATTCTTGTTCGTTGCTAAAATAGAAAATCATTACAAACACTTTATTTGAGAGAACCACATCTATAGACACAACTAACAATTTTTCTAAAATACTGCGACTAAAAGAAATGGAACGAGAATTGTGGAACGGATGGAGGGAGTATAACAACTATTCATGTCACATAAGCATACCAAAAGCCACAAGACCATGCTGCATAGCACAATCAGAATTCAGAACAGACTGCAACAAGGTGAAATATATTCAAGGTTCAAATAAAATGGAAGAAAATTCCTGTCCTGTTTTGTAAGAACATTTCTTCCTACACAAACTGCTTGTGGAAGTAAAATCAGAAGCTCAATTTTCTGTTGCGTTACAAACTGCGTCCGACCGTTAACGAATACGAGCTTCTTTACCTACAGCATGACTTACTTTCCAATTACAAGATCTTCACTCCACCAATATGGAAGCATGAGGAGTACAAGCAGGGATACAACCGCCACCAATGAGAGTACGCATTACAGAGAACCTTAACCCCGTCGAAAGTAATATCGCCTTTATGAAACATAAAGAAAAGAGCCCACATCTGTTTTCTTATCAGTTTGCATATTCCAAAAATGAAAGAAAAAATTTCCATGCTTTTCATAGCAAAAGGCATTATTCTGAATCACTTTCCATACCTCCCATACCTTTCAATCCTCTGGCCTTCTGCAATATAATTATATATCATATCCAAATTCATTATGCTCTTCAATAAGACTCATATTTCAACATGAAAAAAGCCACAATCCAAGACAATCTAGCATTGATATATACCTTCTTAGAAGTCTTCTTCTCTCTCACTTCATACCTCTCTTGGCACAAGTCTGATAACCATGAACCCGGACTAACCAACTACACAAAAGAACAGAGCACATTACTGTATCAACACAACACGTGATTTAGACCAGTCTATATCAAGAAACATTAAGTTAATTTCAAACTTTAAAATGAACAATAAACTTACTAGTATGGTTCTCTGAACCAACTTGGCCCTTTTCTTGGGCCTTTGAGGCGGTTTGCAACCTTTCATTGCCATGAAATCTTCCTCTTTCTCTTTGCTTGATAGTGGAATTAGCAACCTCGGCCATACAACTTTCTTGCTTTCCTCCTTCGGATTCACGAACAATGCCTTGCTAGCATCATCAAATGCACCCGATCCCCTAGTCGTGTAATACCTATCTTCCTTCCCAGGTGATAAGGCTATCGATGCGTTTCGACTATCATTTGCAATAGATCTACTCAAACCTAAGTCCCTGCATGAGTTTGTGTAAGTACTAGACATTTCAATTTGTGTTTAACTATGCAGTAAAAATCTAGGTTACTAGAAAGTTCTTATCCCACACATGCTTCTATTCCAAGCTGTAACTTGATTGGCCATACTACATCTGTTTTCAGCTAGTTTCTCTAACCACTAACAGCTCTACAGATCTAATTAGATCTAACCAACACTCCAACCACTCAAGAAAAATTCAAGATATAGAACCCAATCTAATTCTTCAGCAGGAATCTAATAACAAGGGACTCAAATTGCAAGTTTTCCTTTAGCAATTTATCCAACTTAAAAAACAGAAACTGAAAAAGAAAAAGAGAGACATACACTAACAAGAACTAATCAAACACAAAGATTCAATCTTTCCCAACAATTAGAGCAAAATCTAATTTTTCTAGAAAGATTCAATTTTTTTCCCTAGATACCTGTTGGAACGATGAGGAGATGGGACAAGAGCATTCCCAACTTTACGGAAATTACTACCAATGCTATTATCCACCACTCTTGAAGTGATTTTCTTCTTCACCACGCCGCCGACGCCGTCTGGTTTTCCCTTCAAAGGCGAGTCTTTTACTTTTACACACCTCAGTCTCTTTCTATTTCCCCACTGCAACTTATCCATATCCATACGAATGTGAAAGAATCTGCAACACCCAAAGTGATTTTGAACCGACCCATTTGAGATCTTAGCTTAAAAACGCAAGAAAATCAAGAAAATAAATAAATTGTACTTGCATCATGATTTAATACTAACCCAACTCAAGATCAAGATCTGTCAAGAATCAAGATTGCTGATGCTATTTTCGGAAATGTAACAATGATGTAATCAGCACAATCTCATCATCCCATGCAAGGAAAAATCAGAAGTAAGAAAGTATATAAGCGTATGAGTATTCCGAATATGTGCAAGTCTTTGAATGAAAGAAGTGTGAGAAGGGGGCTTTGTTTGGTTGAGCAGCAGCCCTCAAAAGAAGTTCAAAACTTGGAGCAAAAAGAAGAAACGGAAACAAAAAATAATAAATTAATCAATTGTGTCAAAAGGTTAAGTTGTGTAATAAGACCATCTTTATCCCTTTATTTGAGTAGTTAGCATCATCTTCCTCGATAAAAACGGAGGATAATATATTTGAGATCGGAGAAAATATTTATTTAGTGAAATTATTCGTTGATCAATAAATAAATATTTATTACTTTAGATATAAATTTATGATATAAAACAAGTTAAATATGGGTATTAAATAACTTAATTTCTGTAAACATTAAAAAAATAGTATTTGCTTTAATAAAATCATGTTAAAAATGTAAATTGAATATGCACCAATTATAATTCAAGTCAAATTAGTCAATTTTAAAAAAAATTAATAGTTTTATAAAAGAACAGAGCTTATATACATAAAAAAATAGAAAGTTTATTTTTGTTTGTATAAATTATCCTAGAAGAATGTTTCTAGTATTGCTAGATTCGTTCAACAGAAAATGATCTACCGAAACCGAATTCCTTGAATTAGATGAAGATCTCAAACATTAGATAATGACATCTCTAATTTACGCTACAAAACATTAGGTGAGATTTTTTAGCTATCGAGAATTATGCAACTATGAAATTACCGATGAATGAAAAAATTATTGAAACAATTATGAGCGATAATGATGATGAAAATGATAATCCTAATCGAGATGATAGTACATTTATTCAAATAGTGTCATTAAAAGGTTTATTCAAACAATAACCACCTTAAATAAATTACTTGCTACAACACGAGCAAAATATTCAAAAGTTATCTATCATTTGCAAAAAGTTAAGGATGATAATTTTGGTTTAGGTGGAAAGAAAAAAAATAATTATGGAAGCTTATATTCATCAGAAATGATTATTGTACTTAGGGCTGTTATCGAATCGAGCTTTTATCGAATAGCTCGGGCTCGAGCTCGATAAGGCTCGACTCGAATTCGATAATATCGAGCTCGAGCTCGAGCCTCATATTGATATTCGATAATTAATCGAGCCGAATTTGAATATTGCAATATTCGGTTCGAAAGCTCGCGAGCCCGGCTCGATTAAATTACTTTAGATTTTGGGTACCGAATTCGAGCTTTCGGTACCGAATTCGAGCTTTCGATCCTGAATTAAAAAATTAAAAAAATATTATTTTCTTAATTTTATCGAGCTTTCGAATCGAGCTCGATACCGAAATCGAGCTTTCGAATCGAGCTCGAATACCATGATTTTTTATCGAACCGAGCTCGAACCCGAATATAAAGCTCGTATCGAGCTCGAGCCTGAGCAAAAATGGGCTAATCGAGCCGAGCTTGTACAAAGCTCGGCTCGACCCGGTTCGATAACAGCCCTAATTGTACTACTGTAGTATTATAATTATATATATATATATATATATATATATTTTCTGAAATTAGTAATTATTACTTTATATTTTGATTGGGACCTTAAGGATTTAAACTTTTTTTATTACTTAATGCATTTAGCGAAATTATTATTTTAGTACACTGACCTAAGTTGGAACCGAAAGAAATTATTATCTAAACAAGATTATTACTTAATCAAATATTACTTCATCGAAGTTTAACTGTATACGGAGCAATTTGATGTAGCACATTCGTTTTGTGGATAATCTATGTATATTTGCTTTTCGTTTTCATAAGTTATATACATTCGAAAACGGATATAACACGATTTTAATAAGGAAAATAATATTAAAAAAAGAAGATATTCATACGTTAAAAAGACATTTTCTATCGAACTTTCACCAAAGATGAGTAAAACGTGTCTCATGTATAATTTCAAGCATAAACTACAATAAAATAAATGGGCTTCGACCTTTTGTTTGCATGTGCATGCGGCTCGTTAGTCTTGGGTCTAGGCCTTTTCTTATACAAAAATCACACTAAACCAAAGGCCCAATTTTGGTGGCAAGGATTTTGCTCCAACAAAATAATCTAATTTTAAATTGTTAAGTTTCTATATTTGGTAGGATTCGACAGGTAATCTAATTTAAAAAAGGCAAATTGGATTTTTTAGTCCCCAAACTATGCGTGTTTGGCCAATTTGGTCCCTTATTTATTTATTTTAGTTAATTGGTCCCCAAACTATAAAATTTTGGACGAATTGGTCCTTCTGTTAATTTTTTTGTTAGTCAACTGTTAGTCAACGATTTTTAAAGGGTATTTTCGGTATAATATTATTGAGGACCAAAACGTCCAAATATTGAAAGATTGAGGACCAATTTGACCAATTTTTTTCTTTAAGTTTTTAAGTTTTTCAAAAATCGAAAAATATTTTAATAATTTTGCTTTTATTTAAGGAATAATTATGCCAATTTTAAATAGGTTGAGGACTATTCCCGTTAATTATAATATATTTGGGAATCATATTACTATGAAAACGATGGATTAAAACATAAAATATATTACTCCGTAACCAATTTTTTTTTCCAAATTTACTATGAAAACAGGGGATTAAAACATAAAATATACGAAAAATTAATGAATAAATCATATTGGAATGAAAACATGTTTTGAATGGAAATCTACTATATTTTTATTCATTGATTATCAAATAATCTACGTTTTTATATCATATATTCGAAAATTTTGATAACAGAGCTATAAAAATTTGACGATTATGATCCCAAAATATAGAGATTGGTCTTCAACTTATTTAAAATTGGCGTAGTTGGTCCTTAAAAAAATCAAAACGACTGAAATACTTTTCGATTTTTGTAAAATTAAAAAAAATTATGTAAAAAATTTTTTGGCCAAATTGGTCCTCAACTTTTTAGTATTTGGACGTTTTGGTCCTCAATAATATTATACCGAAAATACCCTTTAAAAATCGTTGACTAACAGTTGACTTACCAAAAAATTAATAGAAGGACCAATTCATCCAAAATTCAATAGTTTGGGGACCAATTAACTAAAAAAAAAAAAATAAGGGACTAAATTGGCCAAACACACATAGTTTGGGGACTAAAAAATTCAATTTGCCTTTCAAAAACTCCATATTATGTGGAATTTAGTTTTAGTAAAACTAGTGAAAATAACAAGAATTTTTAAAATAAATTGTTTAATACTTGTGAATCCTTTTCCCCTAATATGAACTACGTTGTTTTTTTCTTCTTCAAGGAAAGTAGTGTAAAGAGGACGGTATCTCTGTACGCACTATATAAACTTCATTGTTGTGTAATAGTCCACAAATGACATGGAAGTTGTAAATGAAACTAGGTTAACCATGTGTAATAGGATTACGCATAGGCATAGCATCGTCGATGAGACTTAAAAACAAACTTTCATCACGAAGCAACTATCTGAAGTGCTAGGTCATTACGATCTTCTTGACTTCAGAATAGGACTTCTGGAATGTTCCCGTCGCCCGAGCTTTCAACTACAGATGGATGGAGACATAAGAACGCTCTCGACTTTTCACTATCGGTCTCACACTTTTACAACTCAAAAATAAGGAAATTGTGTGTGTACGTAGACAAGTGGTCTTTATTCCCTATTTATAAGGCTAGTCAAAACCCCAATGAGCCTTTGACTCCAAACCCACCAAATACCGTAAAAGAACCACTAAATAACTACTAATTGACTTGGTTAGCTAAATGACCAATCAATTTCAGGTAATTAAATAGCTTAGTGATTCTAAGAGAGAATGTCGCAAACAGCTGCGCATATGTACGGGTCAGACCAGAGATCTAATATAAGAAATAAAGTCGGGTCTTAAGTGAGTTAATTTTCCATACTCAGCCCAGAGTATTATTAATTCACAAACCTAAATTCATTCCACTAAAGAATCTATGCTGACTTATTACCCCTTTGTCCCAATAGTTGAGTCAGAGCTTGTATTTTTAACTTCAGTTAATCCGCGTATTTAAGATATTGCATATCCCCTAATTTATTAAGTTTACTAACTATTTAATACAATTAATATCTTATCATTGAGTTGTACCATTCGACCTCATTATCATATTTGAACTTAATCAACCTGCAGGGTTTAGTATTATAAACATTTCGAGCTCCTGAAGGGGATATCATCATCCCTTTAACATGATACGATGCATGATGCACATAATCAATCTGAGCTACAAGCAACAACAATCACCCAAGATACATAGTTATACAGTCGCAATGACCCTCACCCATAGTAAATCAAGTGATAGCTAGCCGCATGCACTTAGCTGAAATCTCATCAAGCTTAAGATCAGCTGAGTCACTGAGACCTGGGTTCTTCACACATGTCAGATAGAAGAACACGTATCACCGCGATCCATCAATACATCAAATGTATCAATATAGACAAGTGATCAAGACAAGTCACTTCTTATTTATATTGCAGCCTAAACCGATAATTTGTCCTAAAGTTGCCCCAATTGTGATAATTTCTTATATCTCATTAGTTCAACCAATCACTGCAGCCTTCTGTGATCTAAATAAGAGAGAGTTACTCGGGAGATTAGTCGATACCAACATACAAACCTACTTTGTAGATTGAAGTAAGTTTAGTCCGACAAAAATAGAGTTGGACTATGAGATGAGCATAGATCATGAAATTTATTTTCCATTGCATCCAAACATGTAACGGATTCTCACTTTTTAACAAAAATGATGAACTTTGAAGGATTATATCAATCGTTGGACAAAAAAATTACGTCACCCTATTAATTTTTTTAATTTTATCCCTAGCGAATAAGCCAAAGACTTACTGGTATACAACTATAGTGTTTATCGAGATTGCTAAGTTGTTGATAGGTTTTAATCTTTATTTCCATAAGATGGGAAAATTGTCGGGGATGTTTTCATTGAAAAACTTATTTATGAGAAGGAAATAATTAAAAATTAGGAAAAATAATCCATAATTGATGATTATGAAAACATTCGGAAAGTCATAAGGTGCATTTGTTTTCTTAACGTTACGCCCATTTCATATCCATTTAGTACGCCATAACTTATGAATGAACTTTACAAGGAAATGAGAAATGTAGGTGACTGGATGGAAGACGCGAATGAGTAAGTACATTTATTTAATAATTATTATAAATTAATTCACTAATTTAACTATTTTTATTTTGTAAACTTGATTCTGATGAGTTTTTTTGTCAATCATTTGACACTTATGCTACCGGATCAAAGAACAAATTTCTATAGGATGTGCCATGTCGTTTATCTTGAATATGATGGTGACACACATGATGGGCTATTTAACAGATATATCGTTGCTTATCCGTATTTCAACCCATGTACTCCCTGCGTCCCAATTTAAATGTCCCCTTGCCTTTTTGCACGGGAATTAAAGAGAGTTGGTGGATGTGAGTAGAGATTTAAAAAGGTGTGGGTCCTACAAAAAATTTGTGTGTTAAAATTTGCCAAAAAGGGAAAGTGGACATTTAAATTGGGACACCCAAAAATGGTATAAGGGACATTTAAATTGGGACGGAGGGAGTATTATTTACTGACGACATATCCATAAGTAGCCAAACATATGCGTCACCATCACCTAATTATTTTTTATTAAATAATGGCTTTGCAAATAAAGGGATGGAAGCTACGAACAATACTTTAAGATATAAAGTTATACGAAAATTAAATAAGAGAGTCATTTGGAGATTAGTCGATACCAACACACAAATCTACATTGTAGATTAGAGTAAGTTTAGTTAAATAAAACTAGTGTTGGACTATGAGATGACCATGAATCATGATTTTTTTTTGCATTGTATACAAGAATGAACGAGTTCTCACTTTCTTTAAAAACTGATGAAACTTTGAAGGAATATATCAATCGTTGGACAGAAAAAGTACGTCGCCCTATTAATTCTTTTTACTCATTAGCAAATAAGCCAAACACTTACTGGTATACCTCTATATTGTTTATCGAGATTGTTAAGTCATTGGTACAATTTATAGTTTATTTGCATAAGATCGGAAAATCGTCGGAGACGTTTTCATTGAAAAACTTATTTATGAGAATGAAAGAATTAAAAAATTTGAGGAGTTTTATGTAGGAAACCAAACAAATAGTCCATAATTGATGATTATGAAAACATTTGGAAAGTCGCGTTTGCTTTTCTTAACGTTACCCCACTTCATATCCATTTAGTACGACATAACTTATGAATGAACTTTACAAGGAAGTGAGAAATGTGGCTGATTGGATGGAAGACACGATCTAATAATTATTATGAATTAATTCACTAATTTAACTATTTTTAATTTGTAAACTTGATTCTATTGAGTTTTTTGTCAACATTTGGCACTTGTGCTATCGGGTCAAATAACAAATTTCTATGGGATGTGTTAGGAAGTTTATCTTGAATATGATGGTTATGCACATGATTAAACAAATAATCGAACCAATTGCAACTATAAGTCTAGTATAGCTTTATTTTCATTAGGTTAGATTAGGGGTTTGACTCATATCATTGAGATATTCTGGCTGATTACCCCCCTTACTTAAATATGTAATGCTATCCCTTTTACAACTGTAAGTCTAGTATAGCTTGATAAATGAGGAAAAAATATCAGTACATATTTTCTAGTACTTTTAAAAACTGTATACTATTCATTTGCTTAGAGTTGAACTAATAACTATAATCGCCAATTTAATATTTATAGTAGTGATGGACAGTAAGGAGCCAGTTTCTTCCAAGAAAAGCTTTATAAAATCAGAGCACAAGCCAATTCGTGAAACCAAATTTCTCAATTGATTTGTGCACTGAACAAACACTGGCCTTGAGGATTATTCTGAGCAAGTCCCAGTTTACAAGGATCAAACTATAAAGTTTGACAAACTCTCCAACTATGAAGGAATTTTTTATACTAAGAACAGTTCAAGATATAAACTCCTTCGGTTCTAAGCTATAGATATCTCAGTGGAGCTTAGGTTAGAGGGAAGGGAACAAGAAGGTGGCTTCTAGAGTGATGAACAATGAGGAATAATCTCTCCTGGGTTCGTGTTCGATCACTTGGATACTAGAGGCTTTGATTCTAATCGCCTTGGTTCCCTAGAGCAAGATTGTCGCCTTTCGCTTTGAGTGTTTATCCGAAGTTCTTGCGGAAAGCTTTGAAACTTGTTCGTTTTTGCTCGTAATCACTCGTGTCTATGGATAGATCCGTTGGAGACGAACGATCCACATGTCACTCTCTTTGGGTAGCTAACGGCTCTTTTAAGGAATCTTGCAGAGTCTTTTCCTCCATTTTACGGAAAGTTGTTGACTTGCGGCTTTTATCGAACTTTGACGGTGGCTGCTCATCATTGGTCGAGGCGTAAAAAGTAGTTGAGACACACAGACTTCTAGGCAGATACTGAAGCTGACTTCTCTTATGTGAACAACCTCGGACGACTCTACTGATTTAACATATAAGATCTTCTAACAATCAAGGAGACTGTCAGACCGTTGCTGAGTCTCACCTGGGTTCAGTAGTATACTCCTGCTGAGTCCAACTCTACTGAAGGTCGATTCTGAGTCCAGTGAATTGCTCCTGCTGAGTCCAGTTCAATTGACTTCTTTCAGTATGTTGCTCCCGCTGAGTCCAGCACTACTGAATCTGAATACTTCTCAGTATGCTGCTCCTACTGAGTCCACCACTACTGAGTCTTCACACCATGGTACTGAGGCGGATAGTCTACTGAGGGATCAACAGACAGAACTCTGAGTCTGAATCATGCTGAAGGAATGTCTACTGAGTCTGAAACTCTCAGAGACAAAGGCATTACAATTACAACGAAATGGTTCACCAACTAAACTAGGGTTTTGGGATCAGCCAAATCTTCTAAGCATCTAATCAATCTAATGCTGAATCATCTCCCAACACAACGAGATCCCGTTGTCAACGGAATCTCGTTGCTTGCTCAATACAGACAAAACCAAAATACAAATAAAAAGGATGGACAACGGGATCTCGTTGCTTGCTCAATATAGACAAAACCAAAATACAAATAAAAAGGATGGGGAACAATAAACTGCAGCAATTTAGTATAAATAACGAACACAAGAAACTACTGGCGAATTTGGCGAACAATATAGCATGTCCAAAGTACAAATATAAACTGCAACCAATAGAAATCTTATTTTGGAAACTACGAACACAACAGGAAGGGAAGGCCAATTTTTACACAGATTATGAGGAATATAGTAAATACAACCAATTAAAACAAGAACTTGAGAAGTTATAGGATTTCCAATGGCACGTAACTTTTAAAGGGCAACTAAATATACATGAGGTCAGTTAGCGTTCTCAAATCACGAGTTTAATCCTATCTAATTAAATTATAAGATGAAGAAGTATGGGAAGTTAGATAAACGAATTTTATGAATGTTAATTGTTGGGATTATTTTTGTGTAATGATTAATTATGTCTAATTAACTTATAAGATGACGTATGCCTACATGGTTTTTTGTCCTTAGGTCTTATGGTGTATATAAATTTAGAATCATTTAGATGGCTGATGTAATGTTGTGTTTTCCTCTCTCGAATTGACATCGAACTTTCATTTTTCTTTTATAAATAAGATATTATTTGGACACCATATCGTCCAGATATGTTGATGGACGAAATCAACCGAGTTCAAATTCAATATGGGACCTTGGTGGATCCAATATTTTGCAACTCTACTGTAATGCACCATCAACCTATTTTGCGTCAAAGCAATTTCCGGAGCTCATGGATTTTAGGCTTAATAGGTTCATATATAAACCACATAGAATAACAAGGTTGGAAAATAGCAGGGATGGTAGTCAAGATTACAAAACTAAGTACAAGAAAGAGATTAAACTCTGGAAGGAGAAGAAGTTGGTGCGAGACTACATGTATACTACAAGCCGCAAGCGAAGGCGCAATCGGAGAGAGCCATCTTCTCGCAGCAGCCCCCACCTCGATCCAAAAAGCAGCCACCTCGGAGAGAGCACCGACGAGCTCCACACTTCCTTGGAGCGGAACCAATACCTCGATTGAAGTAGCAACCGCCTTTCTTGATGAGCTCCAGTCTCCCTCTGGACAAGATGAGCATGAGCATCCCATTGTAGAGAGCACAGTTGAGCTCCACACTCCCTTGGAGCTGAATCAAGAAGATGAGATGTCACATGTGCTCCCGCAGCGGAAAAATAGCAGCCCCCACCTCGATCCAAAAAGCAGCAGCCCCCACAGCCGCCTCAGAGAGAGCACCGACGAGCGCCACACTTCCTTGGAGCGGAACCAAGACCTCGATCGAAGCAGTAGCCACCTTCTTGATGATCTCCAGTCTGCCCCCAGACAAGATGAGCATGAGCATCCCATTGGTGAGAGCACAGTTGAGCTCGACATTCCCTAGGAGCTAAATCAAAAAGATGAGATGTTGGGTATGAGATTCGGTTTGATAAGATTTGAAGATCTCAAAACCCTAGCCGAATGATGAGCCTTATATAATGTAATAGCTTCGCTGAGTTCAGCATGTTAGGAACTCAGTAGGCTAGCTATAGTTCGGTAGCTGATAGGTTCAGTAGAACATCTGTTGTCAGCCGGGAGAACTCAGCATCAAGAAACTCAGTTGGATATTTCATAACCCACTGAATCTGCAAAAGAATTCGAGCCAAGCACTGAATATCTCAGAAGAATGTCAATAGAAGACAATTCAACAAAAGGTCCGAAGAATAAGAGGAAGTCAACTCAGTGTTCTTTTGGAGTTTGAACAAACCTCACCTACTCCCTAACCTCGACCAATGAGGAGCTGCCAACACTGTACTTGCTCTGCCATAAATTACTTTCTAGACTAAAAAAGAGGAAATCCCTACAGTGACATTCAAAAAAGATGGAGTTTGAACAAACCTCACCTACTCTCTAACATAAATTACTTGCTCTGCCAACACTCGTTTTTCTTGTCGTTTTCGACACATGTCTAAACCCTCTTCCAACGGATCTAGTCATGAGCCGAAGCTATAAATAGAGAAGTCTACATGCAGAGAAGATAACAGGGGAACGAAGCATTCAAGCTCACAAACACTCTAGCAAACTTAAAGCATATCACAACGAAAAACTCGTTCACAGAGAGATCATCTTAGTTTTTCACATTAGAGATTCATTTGTTCTCATTCTCTATTCTATGTAACTTATTGTATTATCATAAGCTTAGAGTTCGACTTTTACGAATTGTTCTTATTTTAAGAACTCTTTCTTAGTTAGAGAAAATCAAACCCGGTGTTTGACACTTGTAAAATCATTAAGACTATACCTAGAGCATATGTCCAGTGTACAGATCGACTGAGACTTGGTTAGTATAAGTAATCAAGAACTCATGCTTTGTTTAGGACAGTGGACGTAGGATCCAATGTATCTGAACCACTTTAAAAATTGTTTGTGCTGATTTACTGTTTCATTGATTAACTGTTCATACTGTATAAAACTGAACTTTAAAATCACTTAGCACAAAGCGTGTTTTCGAACTGAGAAGGAAATCTTTTTGGGCTTACACTTCCGCATCATATCTTATACTGAACTACTGTTCACTGAATGAGGTCAGTAGATAGGATTCAGTAAACTCTACTCTGCACACACGGTCTAGAATGCTAATTTGGCCAACTGACTCGTTCAGTAGCAAACTTCAGTAGTATACTGACTTTCACGTTTGAGTTAAAATCTGCACTCAGGTATATTTAACCCCCCTACACCTGAAGACTTTTCTCTGGACCAACATGAGATGTTGCATGTGCTCCCGCAGCGGAAAAACAAAGGTCAACCTCCTAATAGGTTTTCATTTGAAAATAACCATGTGGTATATATAAGGAGAAGGGGGAGGGGGGGTGTGGAGGAATTTAGGATCTTCAGCGCAAGGAACAAGGAGCAAAGAGCAAGGGCTTTTTTTAAAATTAAAATATAACATAAGAAACCACACGTTTTTACCTAAGAAGCGGGAGGAGGAATTGATGAAATGATTAACTTCATATACTTATTCACTTCTAAGATTTTATGTAGGTTTCTAAGATTTTGATATTTTAAAACTATTTGTTTATGCTTATGATAAATATTATATTGTAGTGCATAACATACCAACTGTGTTGTGTAATTGCAATTGGTTCGATTATTTGTTTCTCACACGATAGACTTGGGTTCGAGTCATATCATTGAGATTTTTATTTATTTATTTTATTAGATTAGACTAAGGGTGTTAGAGTGATATCATCGAGTCATACCATCGAGACATTCTGGCTGATTACCGAACCAATAGGGAGGTAATTATTTTTTTATTAAATAATGGCTTTGCAAATAAAGGGATGGAAGCTACGAACAATACTTTAAAATATATAGTTATACGAAAATTAAATAAGAGAGAAGAGAGAGTCATTTAAGAGATTAGTCGATACCAACACATAAATCTGCGTTGTAGATTAGAGTAAGTTTAGTTCAATAAAACCAGTGTTGGAGTATGAGATGACCATGGATCATGATTTTTTTTTTTGCATTGCATCCAAGAATGAACGGGTTCTCACTTTCTTTAAAAAATGATGGAACTTTGAAGGATTATACCAATCGTTGGACAGAAAAAGTACGTCGCTCAATTAATTCTTTTTACTGCTTATTGGTATACTACTATAGTGTTTATCGAGATTGTTAAGTCGTTGCTAGATTTTATAGTTTATTTGAGTAAGATTGAAAAATCGTCGGGGATGTTTTCATTGAAAAAATTATTTATGAGAAGGAAAGGAATTAAAAATGGAGGTGTTTTAAGTAGGAAAGCAAACAAATAGTCCATAATTGATAATATGAAAACATTCAGAAAGTCGCGTTTGTTTTTCATAACGTTACCCCCACTTTATATCCATTTAGTACGACATAACTTATGAATGAACTTTACAAGGAAATAAGAAATGCAGGTGATTGGATGGAAGACGCGAGTAAGTGAGTATATTTATTTAATAATAGTATAAATTAATTCTCTAATTTAACTATTTTTATTTTGTAAATTTGATTTTTGATGAGTTTTTTGTCAATCGTTTGACATTTATGCTACTGGGTCAAAGAACAAATTTTTATAGGATGTGTCATGACATTTATCTTGAATATGATGGTGATACATATGATGGGCCACTTAAAGGTACTTCAACCCATATACTATTCACTAACGGCATATCCATAAGTACCCGATCATATGCATTACCAATTTACCATCATCTAATTATTTATTTATTAATATTTAATTTTAATAAAATATATTAAAATTAACTTTAATTATTTAAAAAAATATAAAATTTGAAAATCGTACAATATGTGAAAAGAACTGCTAAATCATACAAAATTTTTGAAACATTAATAATAATCTTGAGAGTAAGAGAATTTTTAGATATTTTAGAATTTATTAGTATATGAGTCATAATAAAAGATAGAATAAAAGAATTTAGAAAGAGAGACATTGAAATAAATTTAGAGTTTGTACAATTATAACAACATTAATCTCTATTTATTGAGAATAAAAATACATGAATTTGATTTTTATTTCTTATTTCTTCTAATATCATATTCCCTCTGTTCCATTATTCATGTCTACTATATTTAAAATGGATGTCCCATTATTTAGTTTAGATTTTACTATAGGTTTAATTAATTTGACAAAAATAATGTGGGGTGCTTGTAATACATATATGAGTTCAAAAACAAGGTGACAAAGTAGCGGCGTTTAGTATTAAAGTAGAAAATTTATTTATTCTACAATAATAACTACACTCAATTAGTACAAAAGGTAGCATGGAGATGAACTAAACAATGGTAATAGGACAACTTAGGATTTGTGAGTTTTTTGTTTGATAAGTGGAAACAGTTGTATCATGCCTTTTTTGAGGTTGCTAAGTGGAGAGTGGGTGACTTATGATAAAAATATTACGAGTTTAAATTTTACTACTATACAATTCACAATTCACATAGAACATATAATATATATTGATTAGACGGAGATCCAAAATTATGAGAGAAGATTAAATTAATTTTCAATTGATAAGGGATCGGAATTTAGAATTTCGGAACGAAAGTATTTTAAAAAGTTACATATAAAAAATATTTTGTCAAGAGTTAGGGAAGGGTCACCGTTGGTTGGTTTGATGCTGGGGGTGAGTGCACTGCACCCCCTAGCTTATAATTTGACAAGTGTCTCTTTTTATTTAAAAGACTTATTTTTACACTCTAATTTCATATCAAAATGACAGATGTCAGATGCTGGGGTGGGAGATGCACTACCCTCACCCCCAGCATCAAACTAACCGTCACCGTTCCCCTGTATCCGCCATGGACCTATAGCTGGATATAGAGTCGCGTATGGGAGCCACCTAGGGATGGCAAAAAGACCCGGAACCGTTGGACCCGCCCTGGACCCGCACGCGATGGGGCGGGTAATACCCGCCCCGCACGAGGACGGGGCGGTTCCGGACCCGACCCGTGCCGGTCCGGGCGGTTCCGGCTCCCACGGTGGGTCCGCCCCGCCCCGCCCCGCCCCCATGTAGAACCGAACCGTTTAGACCCGCCCCGCAATAAAAATGTTGTTAGCAGGATTCGAACTCGCATCAATAGTTTTTGTACATGAACTTATTCTAGACTTTCCAATTGAGCTAATACAAAAATTCATTATTCTTCCACATATATAGTGATATTAATATATAAAAATATAATATACTAAATTAATACATCTAACATAATTAGCTTATAATATGTAAATATTTACTTTTCTAAACTTCAATATACTATATTCAAAATTGTAATCACGACTCACGAGTATGTATTTCGAAAATAAAATTAACATTTTATATATCATAAAATAAGTATTTTTAAAATATATATGTTTAAAACGTAATTTTTTACTTCTATTCTTTAATTGAAATGGATTATATGTGTAAATACAATAATGTAAATGAACAAATACAATTAAAACTTTTTATAACAAGTGAAAAAACATCTAACAAAAAATTAGTTTAGAAAATATAAATATTATTAATATTAACTTTCTAGATTTTAGTATTTTATATTCAAAATTGTAATCATGAACATGTATTTAGAAAATGAAATTAACGTTTTTTGTGTTACAAATAAGTATTAATGAACAATTACAAGTTCACAATCGAATTTTTTTCATGACTAATGAACAATTGGAGTTTGGAATCATAACATATGCATAAGCAATTATAAGTTCGTAAGAATCATAAGATTTGAAAGTATGTCTGAAAAATTAAAGAAATATGATGAACAAAAGCAACAAAATTTATATTTGTTCATGTAAGAAAATTATTGATACAGGTGAAAAATTATACTCTTATCTTATTATTTATGAACTTCAGTTATAAATTGATAAGAATTATAACATATGCACAAGCAATTGATAAGAATCATAAGCAATTGATAAGAATCATAATATATGAAAATATATTTGAAAAAGTTAAAGAAAGACGATGAATAAAAAAACAAAATATATATTTGAAAAATGATTTTCGTTATTTTTGCCTTTTTATCGTTATTTTCATTTTATATATTTGATGTGTAATAGTACTTTAATAAGAATCATAACATATGAAAGTATATTTAAAAAAATTAAAGAAATATGATGAATAAAAGCTACAAAATATATTTGAAAGATGATTTTGTTTTTGTGTTTTATTTTTATTTTTCACATAAAATATTAGTCATGCTTACTACAATCATTATATTTGATTAAAGTTACTACATTTTAATTTATGTTTTAAATTAAAATTAATAAAATATCAGTTTAAAATTATATATATTTTATGTTTGTCTAAATTTAACAAATAAGTTGTTGGTCTAGTGATCAAGAGTGTTTGTATATTTTCGGATGATTTGGGTTCGAATCCTTGTGGGAACATAATTTTAAATTTATTAATATCTAAAATATTTGCGGGTCCGCACGGGTCCGGGGCCGGGTCCTAAATTCTGGACCTGTACGGGTCCACAGGGCGGGTCCGGGTCCAATTTTTAAGGCTCGGGGTGGGTCCGGGTCCAATGATACCCGGCCCCGACCCGTAAAATTGTCATCCCTAGAGCCACCTCACCCTCAAATTCTGAAAAATCATAAATTTTACCTATGTTTTTTTTTATTATTCTAGACCTATTTTTTAGAAATTACTGATTTACCCTTTTCTACAAAAAAATACTCCTATTTTACTTTTGAAGTTGAATTTTCGCAACCTCAGATTTATAAATTCTCAATCCGTCCTATTATTTGGGCGTTTGATTATTTATGTCTTAATTTAAAAATAGACACAAATAAAGAGACTACAATTAACTAAATAAGTGACATCAATATTTTATATCTTTACACCACTATTTTTTATATTTATACAAATCATCTTAATTTTTGTGCTCAATCAAATAAGATATAAATAATAGTAGGACGGGGGAGTACAAGTGTACAACATAATGTTATATTTTAACAATTTTGAAAGAAAGCAATGGCGAAACATTGATCTAGCTGGCCTTTTTGTAGCTTCATATAACCCCTACAATCTGCCCTATTTCAACACCACCTCAAACTTCAATTTCATCCCCACCTCTAAACACACACATACACACTTTCACTGTGTGTATTCGTATAGTATATATACTTTTCTCTCTTAGGGAAGAACCTCAAGTTGAAAATACATACAAAAATGGAGTCCAAGAATATGCTGCCCTTTGCTTTCATGCTCGTCGTATTGATGGCTCTTTCTGCCGTGCACGGTGTCTCCGCCTCGGATAAGACTCTATACGATCAGATCAGGAGCTTCTCAATGGCGTCCTGCATTACCAAGAAATAGCTTGAGAATTAGAATTTTGTTGAAGAATTGAAGAACCTTAGTTGTAGTCGGTAGCTTGTACAATAGCATCAACAAATTACCTTGAGTTGCTGTATTTGAGATTTCAGTTGGCTTCCCTCATTGCTAGTCACGGAACAGGCGATCACCGGTCTGGTAACCCCACATGCCCTACCAAGAGCTTGCTTGGAGGGAACAAATACATATGGCACATTCTGCATTCAAACATCACGAGTTGGTTCACTGAATACTCGACTAGAGAAAGAAAGAAAGTCATATCGTACACTTCATAGGCTAATTCAATTTCAGCTATTAATTGTAATCTTGCAATACTACTTACAATCTACAATCAAGCATCACTAGTTGGTTCATTCTATACTTGACTAGATAAAGAAAAAATCATACCACACGCTTCAAAGTACACATCCACTTTTGGCTATTACTTGTTATCCTGTAATACTACTTCGTGGCTAATACTGATACATAGGTGATTCCTTAGTCTCTTCAAATCATAGATGCCTCACATAAATACATAATTATTAATAGGATAACGAACATGGTACAATACGAATGCTCTCAAATGGATTTTCTTTATATTAGCACCAAGTTTGAGCTATTTGATAATGAATTGAAGTCATTTGAAACCCTAAACTATAAACTAAACTTTCAAATCCAAATCGAATGCTCTCAAATGGATTTCCATTAAATTAGCACAAAGTTTTAGCTATTTGATAATGAATTGAAATCACTCAAATCAAAATCCCTAAGAACAGATAAGTAGGATGCAAGGAACAAATCAACCAAGGTAAAGGATAATAGCAGCAACAAAATAAAAAATATGCTCAGCAATTCACCACGTATATCAAAAAAACACTTGAACAATAATATTTCGATATGCTACCTTATCTTCGGCGAGAAGTGGAAGGTGGAGAAGAATCTCAAGCGGCTCAGTATCAGCAGCCATCACAACGAACTCAGAAATACCTCTGTTCAGAGTCTTAGTTGCTGCAACAAATCAATCACAATATCCATACAACTAAGCATCCCAACAGAAAAAGAAGGTAAAATCAAATCAACTCAACAAACCAAAAACAACAAAACTGAGGAATTACCTTCATTAGCACCTTTTTTCAGCTGCTTGTAGTTGGCAGCTTGCTGAACCAAGTCAAGAATGGTTATGGTGAGTTGGCCATCCGCCAAAGGATACGCTTTTGGGTTCACAGCTTCGGCAGTCTACAAACACACCATGAGAAAAACAATCCAAATCCAGTGAGATTTCACAAACATATTATGTAGACATCAGAAATTCAAATTGAGAGGCGACAGTAGAGATTACTACCATGATGACGGCGGAGAGTTTAAGCAAAGCAACGGATTGTGAGTGCCGAAGATTAGAGGGTAAAATTTATAAGGTTTTGAACGAGACCGCGGAAATAGAACTAGGGTTTAGGGGGTGCTGTGGTAAAAGAAGATTTGGGATTTTAAAAGAAGGCCTAGGCCCAAACTCAAATATGAACAACAAGGCCCAATAAGCCCATATTATTCTAACTTCATATTTTTATTCTCTCTCCTCTTTTTATTAATCTTTGTTGTAAGTAATTATAAACTAAAAATATATATATTTAATATACATATATGAAAACTCATGTTTTAAGTTATTTTTTATTTCGGGAGCAAAAGGAAATTCAGTAATAACAATTGATTCCAAATAATAATAATAAAATAAAATTGTAATTGATTTTTTTTTGGTCAAGTATTTTCTCAAACGTTAGTTGTATGCATATATAAACATATTTATATTTAGGGGTTTTCGTGGTGGGTTCGGATAGTCAAAGACAATTCACCTACATATAGACGGGTTAGTAAAGTTACATATTATAGTAGGTTAGTTTTAAATCAAAACTGTGGTGGGACGATTGCAGGCGGATCTTCGTTTCTCCATGACCATCGATAATTGAAATTTTTTTCCCAAATTATTTATCTGTATATATATATTTGTAATATATGGATACTCGCAGTAACCAACGCGAGTAATTGAAGAAGTTGTGTTGCCACATGATACATGAATTTTAAATAGTGTATGTGTTATAAAACATATATTATCGATTAAGCCAATGTGGCTGGTTGTTTGCACCCAATTTTGGCGTAACGACTATTTCCGAATGAATATATTGATAATCGGATTGTTCTTGGTGGTAGTAAATAATGGGCAAGTTTATTAATTTGGTAATGTTGTATGAAATGCGACATTAAGTGCAATTAGTGCAAGTACAAACATTGGAGCCTCTTCCATTTGGAACGCAACTCCCACCACGATTTGCTACGGACCATAAGCAATCCACATTGCAAGCATCATCATCGCACACTCCACTACGGCTACCAATTGTATGTAAAGCTAATGCAACAATTATTGTTGTCAATACAACTGCAAAACAACCATTTCTTTCTTTATAATAAAATTAAACGGATGCAGAATTTAAAATTACAAGGAGAGAGAAACTGTAATTTCGAATGGTTATAATAAAATAAATTTTAAAACTAATAAAAATAGGCACAGAATTTGGGAACAATGGCTTTCACCCGGCCACCAAAATTTACCGATGACAGTCTACTTTCTATATGTTACTCGTGATGAATGTGAAAGAATAGTGGAAATATATACCTGAAAATAGAAGGAAAATAGGTAGAGAAAACTTGGCCATTTCATTAACAAAATATAGTGTTACCGTATTTATAAACTAATATGTTACAAATGGATAATGTCCCAAAACTATTTTCTCTGTTAGTAGTATCGTGATAACCTAACGGTTCAAGTAGTTGCATTGTAATTTATATTGTACTCCCTAGAATGAGATCTGTTGTCTCAAAAATAAGTTTCTCAATTCTATCCCAAACCATACGGCAACGCTTTAGGGAAAAATAGGCTAAATCTTTATTTATTTTTTTAATCATTTAAACAACTGTCTTCATGAATTTCTCTTTCCTCAACCAAAAACGTTAATCACCCCTTTTCAAGTTTGAATTGCCTTTTCTTTTGAACCGTTTTCGTAGACGTCTTAAGCCACCCCAAGTAACAGCCACCGTGGGGAGCGGCCTATGACGACGTCGTCGAAGTAGAAATAAGGTGGTTGAGTTTCTCTTTCTTCAGATTCATTACTCGAAATCCTATCGAGAGTATTCTTAAGAATTATTAGTAGTTTATGGGTTTGGGTGAGAGGAAGAGAAGGGTGATGTAAGGTTGATGGCCGTTCCGGATGAGAGGGAAAATGATTGGGAGAGAATAATTATTTGTATAATTTTCCTAAAACGCTGCCGTATGGTTTGGGACAGAATAGGGACAGTTTATTTTTGGGACAACAGATCTCATCCCGTATTTTATTTTGGATTGTCCCACACAAATGTCCTCTTTCTTAAAAAGAAAATAAATTTATCTCACAAAAAGTTTTTTTATGGGCCCATTCACACCACTCTCTCATTCTTAACACACAAAGGTCCAGTGCATAAATTACCGCACCCAAAAGAAATAGGACATTGAGTATTTGTTTTTAAATCTCATCAATGAAGCTATGCGTGAGCATGAAATACCACATGAGTGGATTATGGATATCTATATGAATCCAAATCTGCCGAATCACTCATGTGACGATGTTCTACATTCTAGGTCTTCCCGTTTCGTCATCTGGCTTATGTTCTTCATGTGGCATTCAGAACGAAGACTATGAAAGCATACATAGATTATCATATGATTACATTCAAACATAAAAGACTTGTTGAAGACAAATACTTACGTCCAGTAGAAATATTTATTTATTGTTAGATATATGATTTTCTCAAGGAAGATATGATTTTGATACTAATTTTTACAAATCTACTGACAAATAACAAATTGAATCAAAACATTATTTGTAAAAAATTGAAGTTTGGTTGTCCTAAGTATCAACCATTTCAATATATTCTAATTTCAATATATTCTAATGCATGTTCGAATTCTAACAAAGTCCCAGACTCTGAAACGTAAGCAGCGACGATGGTGATGTCATCATATTTACCGCCGGCGTGTTTTACTCCGGCCTCACGCGTCGCCAATTCGGAGGGGTGATGCACGTTCTATTCAAAGACTTCCAGAGAGCCTTCCTCGCCAATTCACATGCCATCATCGCCGGCCACATGTTACCGCTCAAGCACCGCACCACCGTCTCCTCCACGTCCTCCGAAACATGTAGCCTAACAGTCCGTCCGTACCGACGACCATGACATTTCCGCTCTCCAGAACCACCGCCATCTCCTCCGCGTCCTCCGGCCGATTGAATGTGGTCCCCAGCTGATAAGGATGGTTGAATTCGTGCTGCTTGTCACGTACGCAGAATTTCACGTGCGGCACTAGCAACTTGATGTCGCCTCGAAGCTTGCTAGTCAGCATACCCTTGAACAAACACACTTTTAGAGAGAAAAAAGCTCTTGGAGAATGCTTGTATATTACTCAAGACTTGGATGATTTACAAATGAACGGAGTTAGGGTATTTATAGCTCCCTCTCCTACAATGAACGACTTAGATTAATTAGATCTAAAGGCTCATATCAATCTTTGATCAATGAAATCAATCATCTAATCAATCACATACCAATCATCTATCAATCAAATCAATCACCTAGATCTTTCCATATGGATCTAGGTCTTATCTATACTTTGTACATTTTTACAAAGTTCTAGAATCTTCTACAAGCCTCCAAAGGGAAAAGCCTAAAAGTCTAGCCCAATGCTATCTTATAGTAAAACCCGACCCACTTGGCCCAACACTCTGCAAGATATCCGTTAGCCCCACTCGAACATGCAGCTCGTGACATGCTGCACCGACAATAGGAGAATTGTCGTTCCTTCTCTGATACCATGAATCCGTTGTCGCCGACGTTCGCCGCGCGGAGGAGGTTTCTGTCGAGAGAGAGGATGCAGGCGGTGGAGGAGCCTACAAAACTAGGATGGCCTCCTTAGTTTCATTACTCACTCTATTTGTCTAGTGAATTATTTTTTTATGCAGTATGATTAACAGTTTATGGTTTTCAGCTATGAAGCATCGAAAGAAAAGTCAAACTCGAGGCGTAGCAAAAGGCCATAAACTTGATAAAGAAGTAGAAAGGTACTTGATGTGACAATATTATAGTACTAAGTTGTTATGAGCTACATTTATATTATTGCGATGTTTTACAGCATGGAAAGTACAAGATTTGATTTCTACCAGGGGAAACTATTGCAGTTAATTTTGATTCGAATTTGAGCAATGCATCTGGCTTGTTGTAAGAACAACTGCTGAGATTGAAGGAGCAACAAGGTGGAAGGAAGTTTCTGACATTAACAAAGAATTATGTTAAACTAGACTTGAAGTAAGTATAGTAGCGGTAGATTCCTTTCAGTTTGTTACCACTATCTTTGTGTGTGTACATGTTGCTCACTTAAACTAAATATTTGCTACTTTATTTGCAGCAATGGTTTGACATTCAGGATTGGGGAGATGAAAGAGTGCAAAGAATTATTCATGATAAGTTTCAAATTGCATACACAACATGGAGATGCACATTGCACAGATGTTTTGATATTCTATTTGAGGAAGACATCGATCCAAGAGATGTGCGTCCAAGGGAAGACTTGACCATGGAAAAATGACAAATGACATGTGATTTTATTGAAAAAGAAGACTATCAGGTATGCCAAGATAGTCGTTATATACAATAACTTCTCTTCATATTTGTTATGATATAAATTTATTGTTTGTAGGAAAGATCAATTACTAATTCTAGAAATCGTGCAAAAATGCAATTCCATCACACTTCGACGTAAGAACAATGCTTAGTCGATATAATGAAATGGTACTCTCTTTTCCAATTCTCTTACTTTTCGATTGGGTTTCATTGAATGGTTTAAGTTTTTTGACCTTTAATCATGCTCGTTGCACATGTAGACGGATAAAAGTGAGATTGAGCTCTTTAAAGTTTCACATGTAAGAGCTAAAACAGGGGTGAATTTGTAAACTCTATTGCTCAAGAAAAATATGTAAGATTCTAAATTATAAACTTTAAAATAACTAGACATTTGTTGTTACTTAACGTGTTTATCCATTCTATTTATAAATGTGCTTTGCAGAATGAAATGGTTAAGTTGAAATGGCAATTTAAGGAAAATGATGAAGAGCCAATTTCAGAGGCTGACATAATGAAAACTGTACTAGGCCATCGATCAAGATATATTAAAGGAATGAGACATGGAGTGTAAGTGCTTTCTAGTCGTGGATGGAATATTCTAAGTGGAGTTATTTGAAAGAGAAGTTGCTAGAACTAGAAAATGCCAAGAACAAAATTGTAGACTTTACTACTGCTTATATGGAGCAAAGCAAAATTTTAGATGACCAAAAGGTGGCTTTGCAAGCTCAAGAGGAGAAGAACATAATATATGTACAAAAGATGGACAAGATGGAGATACAACTAGCCAAAATGCAACAACTCTTACAAAAGATAGAAGACATTTCTCCAAACATTTTTCTTGGTAAGTGTTTTGATTAATATTGATTTGTATTGTTAATCTCACTATTTGCTGTACTAGCTGGATTTTCATGATCTCTGATTCTAGTTCCATTGGTTTAAATATGTCTTATGTTTTACTACCTCCGTCCCACTATTTCCGACACACTTTATTTCGACACGAAAATTAAGAAAGTAGATAATTAAGAATTAGATATGGGTAGATGATAAAGTAGGAGAGAGAAAATGAGTTAGAGTAGATGATAAAGTAAGAGAGAGAAGAGTAAGAGAGAGAAAATGATAAAGTAAGAAAAAGTAGGAGAGAGAAGATGGTAAAGTATGAAAGAAATGATAATTTTTTCCAATTTAGGAAGTGTGTCAGAAATAGCTGGACGTCCATTTCGGGAAAGTATGCCAGAAATAGCGGGACGGAGGTAGTATCTCTTTATAATTGTCTTTCAACCACACATAAAATATTTATTTTTCTTTCTTTATCTCAACAGATTGAGGTGATATTGAAGTTTAAATAAATACTCTACTTTGTCTATTCAGGTAACCTTTTGCATATAGTATGCTTTTGCAGTTTGCTTTAATCTCTCTTTCATGTCGAAGTCCAGAATGTATTATGTTTTTGCACTTTTCTTTAGGCTGCGTGAAGTGATCAATATATGCAAGTTTACTTTATGAGTTATTTGGCTTTCCATTGTCATTTGATTTGAAGGGTAGAAGTGGAAATAGACACGCATGGTTGCAAATTTCACAATTGTCAATAATCATTCCAAGTTTTCTGGAACTTTTGAAGTAGTTGCTACTTGATGGTGCCTACTAGCTCTTGAACATAATTTTGAAAAGATTTTTTCGAATACTCATATCAACGATAAGGGGGGTGACTTTATTTTGTCAAATCTATTTGTTTTGCAGAGTGATAGTTTTTGAATTCCATAATCAGCCTGAGCAGAGTGATGGCAGGTAGACTATTAACTTAGAAAGATGTTTTGATCACGACTGGTGCTCAAGAATATTGAACAGATACAAACATTTGACTTTCATAAATAATTTGTACAAATTTATGTATTTAGCAATGAGCAATATTGGTGCTAATCTGATTTCATTTGTTCATTTATATAGTAAATTTGAATATTTATTAATAAAACTAAATAAGAAATTATTTTGCTCCCATAATGGCTAATGTGACCAATTAAATTCATTGCATACAGTTAAATTCATCACATATGGTTTAAATGTAAGGAATTAAATTCATCACATAAAGCGTAATGTGAGGAACTAAATTCATTACATAAAGCTTAATGTCATGAATTAAATTCATCACATAACGTTTAATATGAGGAACTAAATTCATCACATAAAGCTCAATGTGATGAATTAAATTCATCACATAAAGTCTATTTTGACGAATTAAATTCATCACATAACGTTTAATGTGAGAATTAAATTCATCATATAAAGCCTAATATGGGAAATTTTTGTCACATAAGATATGGTCTATTTTGATGAAAATGTACTTTTCTCACAGAACACCTAAAATGACGGACCTATTGTGACGGGCATGTGACGAAATTTTTTCGTCACGATAACTTATTGCAAAAAAATTATACCTTTTTGCAACAAAAAATTTGTGTTACAAAAGGTCCTTTTTTTATAGTGGTTCTCTTTTTTACTTACTTTTCTTACTTAATTTTATTGTGTTTTCTTAATTCCTTTCATAATCCATTTTTTTACACTTTTTAAAAAATTTCTTTCATAATTTACAGTTTTTTTCTTATGTTTCTACCATTTTTTTAAATTTTTTTGTAGATTAATCTCCATAATCGTCCTTGTTTGTTTATTTATGCATTTTGTTAATTTTTTTAATTTACCCTAAATGAAAAACACACAAATGTAGGATAGCACTTTTTTTTTTTTTTTTATATTCAATCTTTATTGAATTATTAGGTATTCTATTCATGTATTCTCATTATTTTATTGGTATTTTCAAGTTTTAGCTTTGAATTTGTTTGAAATATCTTTTTGGATTTTTAAAGGAACATGGCCCGATTATATATTGAGTATTGTAAATTATAGCAATTAAAAATATCGCCATATTTTAGCATGTATGAATAATAATATGCTGAAGCCTCAGGTTTTTCAGTCCACCCCACTGTTGGATCCTGAATCCGCCCCTGATTGAATCATTAGTCACAAGTTAATAACAGATGAAGATGGGCAGAAGGTATTGTATTAGTTCAGCCGGTGATGGCATTTCATGAAGCTGCCGCTTAGTGAGATGTTGATCTTAACTTTGTAGCCAATGGCTACCATTAACTGAGGAACCGAGACGTCATCTATCTTTGAAGAAAATGCATATTATGTATTTACGTACTTGTGGAAGGCCACTGACTATATGCCTAACCTGCTTCACTGACTCAAGTCTTTCACTAGAATCTTGGAAAGAACGAGGAAACAGATTATAATCTTCATAATTGACACCACTATTCGACATCTTAATTATCAAGTTCATGAACCTCACGCTGCAATCTTAAACAATGAGAACTGGTGTTGGGACTACAAATTTGTTTCATGCTTCTCAACCTCTTAATGAAACCGTCGAGAAATTAAGCCAAGGAAATCAACATTCCAGCAATGTAAAGTGAAACTTTTCAAGAATGTGATAATTCTATGCATCCTCAATCTAGATTTTGCGTTAAGAATGTCATATAAAATGGCCATAAACAAGAGCAAAGAAACATCCTACTTCTCATCAAAGCAAATAATTCTCTATCGCAATTGTAGAATACGTTAAGTAAACTTACAAATAATTTAAAAATTTACAAATACCCATGACATTACATAATTAGATGATCTTTAGCCGATTTTCAGGCCCAAGCTGTTACGGGAAACAATTCAATTTCCCAACTCAGTGATTGAAATAGGATGAACTAATTCACAAATAATAATAGCTTGCGGAAATTAAATGCACAAGAACACCAAAAAATTTTACGTGAAAAACCCAATTGTGAAAAACCACGGGACATAGTCCAAACAAAATAACTCCACTATGATGATGAAGAGTTACACAAATCAATCCAGTGACCCCGCGATATAAGCACCAATCAATCTACCAACGAAAACACCACAAGTATATCCAACCTACATTCTATAGAACTGAAAATACGTTACCAATTGGAAGTCCTAATTGAACCGGTAGATAAATAGATCACCAAGACAAACACACCATTTGACAAACTCAGCAGATCTGAGAGCTCAGCAGATTCATCAATCAGCAGAAGAAACTGAAAACGGATGGTGTAGGCTTGGGAACTGATTTTGTGAAAATGAAGAATGAATCCTCTTCTGTAAATGAATTCTCGTCCAGAAGAAGAAGAGAATCATTTGGTCTATCAACTAGTATCAACCTTTTATTATAAAATATTGGGAGTAGGGGGTTGTTAGTGGGAGACATGAGCTGACCCACCCACCCAACAATCTCCCCCGTCAGCTCATTTGGAGAGACTCGACCAATTCAGCCTCTTGCCTGCAAAATATAAACTTCTCTCTTGGCAACGCCTTGATCAACATATCAGCATCATTATCATCTGTGTGTACCTTCTCGAGTGTCAACAACTTAGAATCCAAAACATCTCGAATCCAATACCTCACATCAATATGTTTGGATCGAGAGTGGAAGGTAGAATTCTTACATAAATGAATAGCGCTCTGACTATCACAATGAAGACTATACTTATCTTGCTTCATGCCCAATTCCTATAGGAATTTCTGCAACCAAAAAACTTCTTTACAAGTTTCAGTAACTGCAATATATTCTGCTTCAGTGCTCGAAAGAGCAACACACTTTTGTAGTCTGCTTTGCCATTAAACTGCACAACCTGCAAATTTCATCAAGTATCCAGACGTGGACTTCCTATTATCAAAGTCACCTGACATATCTGCATCAGTGAATCCGTCTAGCATTATTTTACCATTGCCAAAACACAAAAACACATTAGAAGTCCCCTTCAGATACCTGAGAATCCACTTGATAGCATTTCAATGCTCTCTACTTGGGTTAGAGAGAAACCAACTAACAACACCAACTGCATGAGCTATTTCCGGTCTAGTTCATCACTATCCATGTTCTCTCCTTGCTCCGATTCAGCTCCCCCGTGATTAGAATCTACTAGATCTGGGACTGAATCTGCAATATGAATCTCATCTAGCAATTTCTGATTCTTTTCTCTTTCAATATCCTCAATAGTCTGGTCTTCAAGGAAGACAACTTCTCTATTTCTGATAACCTTCTTTGTAACCGGATCATACAATCTGTAGCCAAACTCTTCATTTCCATAACCCAAGAAGATACACTGCTTTGATTTCACATCAAGTTTTGCTCTTTCATTTTTAGGAATATGGACAAACGCCTGACAGCAAATGACTCTCAAATGCTTGAAAGAGACTTCTTTCCCTTTCCAAACCCTCTCTGGAATATCACCATCTAAAGGAATTGATGGAGAAAGATTAATTAGATCAACAGCAGTCCTCAAAGCCTCAGCCCAAAAAGACTTATGCAACTTCGCAGCAGATAGCATGCATCTAATACGTTCAGTAATTGATCTGTTCATCCTCTCTGCAATACCATTTTCTTGAGGAGTCTTAGGGACTGTCTTCTCAAGTATGATCCCATTTGATTTGCAATAGCTTTCAAACGGTCTTCTGTATTCACTACCATTATCTGTCCGAATACGTATCAGTTTCTTGCCCGTCTATCTTTCAACTCTGTTCTGAAAGTCTTTGAACATCTCAAGAACCTGATGTTTAGATTTCAAAGGAAAACACCAAACTTTCCGTGCAAAATCATCAATAAAACTTACAAAATAAATTGCACCACCAAGAGACTTATCTTTCATGTAGCACACATCAGTATATACTAATTGTAACGAACTCGACCTCCTAGATGGAGGTTTTCTCTTAAATGCAATTCTATGTTGTTTTCCATAAATGCAATCAATACAAGGTTTAAGAGCTTCTTTCGAACACGTGTCTGAATCCCTTTCTCACACATATGTCCAAGTCGTTTGTGCCAAAGATCTATAGAGCAATCACGAACTGAATTTATCTCTCCCTTGCTTAACCTCACATGCGTCCATTAGAGAGTATTTCTTTCCTTTCCTCTGGCAACAATGAGATTTCCTTTCGTGAGCTTCCATCTGCCTCCACCTTCTGTGCTAGTGAAACCATCATCATCAAGTTTTCCTGTAGCAATAAGATTCAAACGCATACTAGGAATATGCCTAGCATTCTTTAGAACCAATTGACAACCAATGTCCATATCTAAATATATATCTCCAATGCCAACAACTTTACTTTTGGACTCATTTCCCACACCACTGATATAGGTAGAGAATAAATGCTTGTGTATAGAATCATGATAGGAAGCACCAGAATCGACTAACCAATCACTCTCGTGGCAAGTAGCATTGACGCTACCATCATCACAAGGTAAAAACAAATCATCGTCATCTGCTGCCACTACTCCTGTAGTATTTTCTTCTTCCTTTTCAGCCGTCTTAGTTTTGCTCTTTTGATCACCAGATTTTGCCTTCAAAATTCTACAGTCACTCTTATAATGACCCATCTTATGACAGTAGTAGCACTCAATATTTTTCTTTGACTCAAACTTTCCCCTGGATTTATTTTGTTTGTTATGGGGTCCTCTGCTCATGCTTCTCCCCCTTCGTTCTTTGTTTTCAGTAACCAAGACTTGGGATTCAGTGGCCAATCCTTGCCTTCAAAATTTTGCAGCCAACTCTTATAACAAGGCAAGACACAACTGTTTCCACTTATCAAACAAAAAACCACAAATCCTAAGCTGTCCTATTACCATTGTTTAGTTCATATTCATGCTGCCTTTTGTACTAATTGAGTTTAGTTATGATTATAGAATAAATAAATTTTCTACTTTTAATACTTAACGCCTCTACTTTGTCACCTTATTTTTAAACTCATATATGTATACACGCACCTCACATTGTTTTTGTCAAATTAATTAAACCTGTAGTAAAACCTAAACTATCTTTCACTTTCTACCAATATATATGTATTTTTTTATTTTACTCTCAAAGATGACTTTTAATTATATTTATGACAAAAGAACATACTGTATTTCAAACATTTGCATGGGCTTAACTTTGGGCCCAACCAGATATTATGTTTTAAATGTGTTTTAAGATGACATATTTTACTAATATTGGTTATATATGATATTGGAAAAAAATAAAAGATTTATTAAAATTCATGAGGTTTTTACTCTCTATAAATTGAGATTAATATTTTTATATTTATATAAACTCTAAAATTATTTCAATTTCTCTCTTTCTAAATTCTTTTATTCTATCTTTTATTATAAATACTAATAAATTCTACTATCTCCAAAATTCTCATACATCCAAGATTATTATTAATGTTCTGAGAAATTCTAAAACTTCGGTAAACTTACATCACAAATTTTTGGTATGAATTAGCATGTTTTTCACGCGATTTTCAAAATTTTCTCATAATTTACGTTCATTTTAATATATTTTATAACAATTATTAATATTATAATTAAATATTAATACAAAAATAATTAGATTATACTGGCAAACTTTGATCCCCACTTATGCGGAAGAATCATAATTCTAGCCAGTATGTCGTCGTGAAATATGACCACTTATCAACGTACATCACAAGTGGACAAAATCCTTTCTTCCAAGGATAAGGTAAGCAAATCTAGCAACAATTCTTAGTTAATTCAATTTCAATATTATATTTCTCATTTCTGGGACGTCATAACTTTGAAAGAAATTGATAGATCTTTTATCATAATTAACTGAGAGCGGATCATAAAATCAACGAATGTCAAATAGGGAAGAAAGTTAGCATCAAAATTTCTCTATTCATAAGAAAAGTTACCCTGTTCTGTGGTGTTTATACTGAAACATGGGTGAAACCTTTCAAAAGTTGATTCGGAAAAGATAATTATACCTCAACAAATTATGGTGATCATCATGCTCTGCTGTAAGCTGGTCTCTTTAAATCTAAACCTTGAGGTAATGCGTCGACATGGAGAACCTGCTCCATCGATATTGAGGTGAAATGGCAATACAACACTTGCCCACTGCATTTCTACGAACCATTCATCGTTATTCTCCTCAAATATCTCACCCGACATCATCTCTTGTCAACCTCAGGGATGATCTCAAGATCTGACCTTTTCCCCCCTCCCACTTCATGATGCCCTTTTCTTACGTTAGAAATAAACAATCATAATATTAAAATTAAGGAACAAAGCGATCAGCAATTGCCCATATTTGAGACCATTTTATAAAACCTTATCTTCTAGCAATTCAAAATTCAAGTAGCTGAAAATTGTCTTTTTCAATTAAAAAACTAATCCTGATGAGGTTTGAATTTGACTTCAAGCAATAAAGAAAATGTTATTATAGAGGGGAATTTGCCCCCATCCAATGGTGCGTTTACTAGGGTAAAAAATGTTATCATAACGTAGTCCACTAAATGCCAGCTTGATTTATGAGAAAATTGGACACAAACAGATTCGAGTAAAAACAACTTTCATTTTCTTATTATCTTTTAACCCGCAAAATGAGATTTCGAATAAATATTTCATATAAGAAGTAATCATGTACCAAGAATTTGTGGTCTCCTGAATGGCTGGCATCAACAGAAGCTTTTGCTCTTTGCAATTGTTTTGTCAGATTCTACTGAATGAAGTCAGTTTCCTGTATAGAATAGTTTTAAGACGTATATTTATCATCTTTTTAAAAGTTGCTATGCAGAAGAAAATTTATGAATATCATGCAAATAGTAAGTGAATGAAAAGAGTGGATACAACCATAATGCAAATTTAATGATCGAGTTAAGCAATGAAAAAGAACAAGATCATTTCTACAGCCAAGAACAGAAGCCAATAAGTTTAGGGAACTAAATTTCTGACCTTCAACTTACTTCGGAGCAGATATGATTCCAGTAAGTAGTAACCTCTCTTGAGTTTGAATTTCAAAATTTGCAATAGCATGTTGATGCTAGGCAGTTTCGTCCTGCAACACAGGTCTCTCTGTCGTGCCTGCAATAAAAAATTACGAGTAACCATCAACACTCTACATCTAAAACTTCAAAATCAGCACCCCTCACAAAATTGCCATAAACTCAACAAGAGTTCTCAATCTGCAATTCACCTAGATGACATGCTCCTAGGTACTACTTTCCTCTGCTGATTTGGATTGCAAGAGATGCCTAAGTTTGCAGGATTTTGCTAATTTGAGAAAGACGAACGCGTTATATATTAAGGGTGTTGTCAATAATTAGCTTGATTATATAGCTAAGGTAATGAACAAGAATCTGGTGCAGTTGTCCAGAAGTGATCTTTGCTGCTTGCTTCAAGATACTGTAAGTTTGCATTTAAAAAGTAAATTTCATGTATAGATACTTCAAGAAAGAGAGAGATGATTATGGAAAAGGGAAACTTCTGAATATTGATATCATACATATTTACTGCTTGATGGCAGCGACAGATCTTTATCTCCACCAGGAGGACTGCATACTTCTGTTTCTGCTGAAGCTGTAGAAAAGTGTAAAAACTTAGAAAATTACTATTGAGAAAGAAGCTGCAATTAGGTGACATTAAGGAAAACACAAGCTTTTAAAGAAGATTCATACTAAATCACTAACAACTGTACAAAGATTACTGTCAGAATATTTATTTAATAGTGAGAACTCACACGAGGATGAACCTGTCAGCATATTCAAAGAAAAGGCTCACGGGCAGTACCCCTGTAAGTTTTAACGTTCGGGTCATGATATGATAATTGCGATATGAATATCATTGTGGAAAGGTACACAGAAAGTACAGACCACAAATCTGAAGCCAACAAGATGTCTCAAATCTTGATGCGGCTAAGTATGTAAAGTGTAAAAATGAGCCAGTGGTAAGAGTAGCATACCATAAGAATGAAGGAGTTACATACAGATCAAGTCCTCGAGCTCTATCTTGCTTGTGTGCCTTCAAAAACACATTCAAAGCAAATCCCTCGACATGTAGTTTGTCATCAGTTCCCAAATGCAACGACTTCTTATCCTACGAGACAATATAAATAAAGTAAGTCATAAAGAGGCACCCTCATATATGTATTGTTCTTCCAAATCATAAAAGGAAGCTGTGAAATGAAAACCAAAACATATCAAACTACTTGAATTAGCGGAAGAATAAATAGGAAAAATGAAAAAGAGGCGTGAAAATCTTTTCAAGTCGATTCATTAGTGAGATAAGGGTGGAGTTGGAAGTCTTGTTGTCCTCTTTCATAGGAATCTTCAGCCCTTTCCCCATCGTGTACGATAGACCTGTTCGATGATTCAAACAATGTATTTCAAAAGAGACATCTAAACAAAATTCAGAAGCAATATGCACAAATTGAGGAGAGGGCTCTGCAATACAGTGGGGGTAAAAAAAATTCAAACATATTGTAACATAAGGGCAAGAAAAACTGATAAATAGTGTCATATTTTACAATGATATCTGCCAAATATGATGGCAAAATCCAGATTCCAAATAGTTAATCAATAATGTGGAAAGACAAATTTTAGAGACGTCGAAAAGAAATAAATCAGAATCTCTCGAAATACTTTACCTTGCTGCAGTAACTCTACAAACAAAATCACAATTTTGCTATTCAAAAACTAAGAAGATACCGACAAAAACTTACAAAATTGATGTAAAATATTATAATTTGAAATCAGAATTCGAATGCAAAATCAATGTTTAATAGTTTAGGTAAATAAAATATATCGCCAAATACTCCTAATTAAGACCTAGATTTTTTTAACAAATCATTAAAGCAGTTAATAGAGAAAATCGGTGTATCAACGAAGAGAAACAAATTGTGTTCAATTTTTTCTTAAAGAAGAAGAAAGAAAAACAAATTGTGTCCTAACCTCAACTTGAATCTTCAATTGTAATACGACTCAGTAGCGGATATTGGAGAGGCGAAGAGAGAGAGGAGAAAGGAAAATGGGAGTATGATTTCATTCGAAAACGGTAAATCCGTAAATGTCTAGATTGGTAAAATTTGCGAGAAGACGGGAAGGAGATGTGCAAAAGTTTCTAGTCACTTTTCTTTTAAAAAAATAAATAAATATAAGAGTCATTACAAAATATAGGCTAACAATGATTTGAAATGGGTGGAAAATAAACAACTGAAATTAAAACTTAAAACAGAAAATAAAATAAATTCTATGTCATCACACATTATTATCAAAACATATATTACTACTCATAATAATTATGATTGGGTAGGGCGGATACCTACCTTTATTTTGTGAAATTGTACAAACCATTCAATTTGACTTTTACAACTACAAAACTACCAATATCTTTAAAAACTATCTAGCAAATACCCAATTTAACTAAAATACCCTTACTTTTTCAAAATTTTCACCTGAAACTTGTCAGGTCGGATAAATGCAGTGACTTTAACGCATAGTGCCGATCGGTCGGCACAAATTGTGAAAGTGCCCATAGATCGGACCGAAAAAAATTTTAAAAAAAAAATTTGTGCCCTATCGATCAGCACACATTGTGTATGTGCCGATCGATCGACACCATGAAAAAAAAATTTAATATTTGTGCCCTATCGGTCGGCACACTATATGGTCCGACCGATAGGGCCGAAATCACATATATCATCTTCCCCACCACCATCGGTCCCCATTTCTGCGCCTCAAATCGGATCGAAAATTTTTCGATCGGCACGGAAGGTCGGCACGCTCATCGGCACGCCCATCGGACATCATATCTTCGTCCAACCGGTCGAACACAATGGAAGATGTTAGTATTTATCTTGAAATCTTAGTTTGTAAATTAATTTTTAGATCTTCAAATTAATGTAGGATTGCATGTTTAAAGTAATTTTTTATGGAATATATATATTGGGTTTAGTGAGTATAACATAGATCTGGTTGGATTGGGTGAAAATTGATAAAAATGAAGTAGAAATCGCCGAAAACCGGAGCGCCATTGTTGCCGACGCTGAGCTTTCAGTGCCGACCGGTCGGGCCGGTCTGAACCGATGCCCGACCGATCGGCACGTTTTTTATTTTTTTTTAATTTTTTTTTCAGCGCTTTTTTAATTTTTTAAATTCATGTTATTTATTAAATATTATAACAAATATTATAATAATTATAATTTATTAAATATTAATTGTAATATATAGGTCCATTTTAAACGGTTAGCACTACGAGACATTTCTCCGAGGATCACAACATATTATAAGCATGCTTTAGGGACATTGATTAGAGAGAAATTATCTAGTCAGGGTGGTATGGATCTAGTCCGTAGGTTTACTTGTGGTCACTTCGGGAGCATAGTGGGTTGGCCGGATGGTAAGAATGCTTTGCGGGCTCTTCACCAGCTATTATGCTAAGAGGTCTCGGTACGACCTTCGGAGGTTTGGTTTAATTATGTTGGTCAGAACATTCGTTTCTCTCATCCGGAGCTCACATTGGTCACTAGGCTGATGTTCGGCGAGTGTAGTTTCGACATGGCAGGATCTTATGAGCCTACTCAGTCTGGGATCTATGGCAGGTTCAATCGTGGGAGACCGATTGAAGCAAAGGAATTGTTAAGCTGGTTTTGTACATATCAGCCCTGTGGCATTTCAGATGATGACTTGATTAAGTTGTCGAATATTTTTGGCTCTTTTCTTCTGGTTTGTTGCAAATATGTCACTAATATCAAACAATCTTAATGTTATATCATAAACACTTAAATGATATAACTTTATTTGACATAATCTCACATTATTTATCTATTACATCATGAAATGTATAAAAATTATATTTTTCAACTTTATAATCATTAACCCGTAATATTAATAAATTCATATAAAATAGATAGATTAATTAATTTTATTGGAAAATAATATTAATAACTTTCTTGACTTTTATAAAAAAATATATATTAAATTTATGTTATAATGTTAAATATTCGGTAGACCTTGATTTTTCGGTATACCGAAGTGCGGTACGGTATACCAAAAGAGTGGTATGGCAACGGTATGAATTTTTGATATACCGAACTTTCGGTATACCGAAATGATCGGTACGGTAACGGTATGCTTTTTTTCATACCGACCCTTATCGGTACGGCATGCAGTATGAGAAAAATAAAACGGTATATCGTACCGAACACCCCTAGGTGGGGTGGCCGAGCGGTGATGAAACCCTCTCTGATAACACTGCTAAGATCGTATATTGTTTATTATAGTGAGGCTCGAACCGTCAAAATACAACCACCATACTACCACAATACACAACACCAACAAGCTCTATCAACTACTACAAGGCAGATCTCACAATCTCACACTGAATCGCTCAAGATCTCACAAGAAGAGGAAGAAGTTCGAAGAGATAATAGAGAGAACAAAACCAGTTGTGCATCGAATTTGGATTGTCGAATTATGCTGGTTTAGAACTCCTTTTTGATATATCGAATTTGGATTGTCGAAAGTTTTTGGAGTAGATGAATCCGAAACCGCTAGTGAGAAATAGGAACAGATTAGCGGGATGAGAAATTGAAGAAAAGAAATTAGATGAGCGGAATATAAAACTCCTTCAGGATTGTGTGTAGCTTGGTACCCGGGAAACAAATAGAGTTTGTGTTGAATATGAGTTAGTAGATGATACTCAGCTGTTCTAGGGTTAAAAGAAAATTGGGGGAAATCATAGTAGTACTATGGAATTGAAGATCCCAAAACCAAGCTGATATCAGTAGTTTAGTGTGTCGATAGGATTAGCTGATGTATAGGTTAGAATTGATGTAATCGTTTATTATTTTGTCTAAGTCCTGTACGGGGTAGTTGTTGAACTGATCTTCTGTCGAAGATACTTTTCAGAACCCCACGTCATCAGTGTAATCGCTTGCGTTCTTCAGTCAGCAGCTGATCTTTCGCTCAGTCGAAGACAGCGCATCAGCTGACAAATCATCAGTAGAAGATAACTCCCAGCTGATAGTCATCAGCAGAAGAACAGAGCAAGCCCAGTACCTTCGTAGTCAAGCTGATCTACTCAGAAGTCATCTTCACCAGCTGACTCAGCAGAAGAAGACAGAGACTTTTTCAGTCTACTGTATCCGACAGAAAGCGACCCAGCTACTTAAGTTTTTTCGAAAGTTCAGCAGATGATATACGAGGTTGTTTGAACAGTCAACTCTGACATTCTCACCAACCACAAACCTCGACCAATGAGAAGCCGACAACGCTTACCTACTCTACACAGTAAAGCTGCTCTCATGTACAGTGCATTAACTGCCCTGCTGCAACAAGTTCGAATTAATGGCCGTTTTCTTTGGAAGCTTGTGACACGTAGCATCGTCGTTTCCAACGGACATATGTCATAGCTCACAACTATAAATAGAGAAGAATTTGAAGCCCCACGCACGTAATTTCGAAGGGATAAGCTCAAACTCTGAACAACTCTAGCAAACTCAAGATCATCCAGCGAAGAACTAGATTTCATAGAATATTTCTGTAGTTCTTCTCTCTAGAGTTTATAGATCCCTATCTTCTCTTGCTAAGCTCATTGTCATATTTATAGCTTAGATTCGAAGGAGTTCACTTTTAGTGAATTGTTCTTGTTGTAAGAACTCCTTCTTAGTTGGAGAATATTCCCTCCCTTTCGAACTTAGGTTTGAATTGTAAAGTCGCTAAGGACTGTAACTTAGAAGGATCTGTCCTGTGCAAAGTATCCTTGCTGAGGCTTGCTCAGAATAATCAACAAGTTCTCCTGCCTTGTTCAGGACCTTGGACGTAGGATCTTGCGTATCCGAACCACGTTAAATCTCTTGTGTTCTTTACTGTTTTATTGCATTGCATTCAACTGACTTAAAAATCATAAGCTTGCATAAAACGTATTTTAAAAAGCACAGCCAAAAGAATTTATATTGCAAAAACGTGTTTTCAAAAAGAGACGAAATCCGGGCCCCACACTTATCCGCACAACAGTCTCCGACTGAGTTTTGAAATACTGACAAAAGTCAGTAGAAGAGCTCAGTAGCTGACTCACTCTGACCCTGTGATCGAAGGTTTATTTGGCACTGTTCATCAGTTGCAATCAACAGCTTCAGCTGACCTTCACTGAGAAAAAGAAACTGAGCTCAGGTGTATTCACCCCCCCTCTACACCTGACTCTTCGTCTCCGGACCAACAATTGGTATCAGAGCGCACGGTGTTCAACTGATCGCCGGTTCTGAAATACTGGTCCTCTCGAACTAATCCTGAAAACCGTTTTCATTGCACAAGCATCTCTTCTAGCATCCTTATACTCGTGCTCTTACAATGTCTGATATGTCAGGTATTAGGATGGTACCGATGTTCTCAATAGAGAACTATACGGTATGGCGCGTACGTATGGAGGCACACCTAACGTCACTCCACGACAGCATGTCAGATGTCTTAGAGTCAGGACCGATCATTCCTATGATCGACAGCGTAGTATTTGCTGCTGGAGGAGGCGCAGGAGCACAAACTGGTGCTAAAGTTCCCAAAGACAAATCTGCCTTCACGCCTGAAGAGAAAAAGCTGCACAACCTTGACCGAGTTGCGCGTAATGCCATACTGACTACGCTCAGTGACTCACACCTCGGAAGGGTGCAGGACTGCAAGACGGCGAAAGAACTATGGGACGCCTTGGCCGTACTGAGCCATGGAACCCCTCAGATCAAAGAGAACAAGCTCGAGCTAGAGCTTTAGAAGTTCGACGCCTTTGCAATGGAGCCTACTGAGACCATTGACGAACTGAGTGTCAGATTCACCAGCCAAGTCAATGTCATCAATGGGTTGGGGAGGTCGTTCACCAACAAGGAGATGAACACCAAGATCTTGAGAGCGTTGCCCCGACAGAAGTGGCTTCCTTTTGCTACTTATTTACGTCGCTCTGATCTAAATGCTCTAACTCCTGATGTTATATTTTCAGAATTAAAATCGGAGGAATTCGAGCATAGCCTACCCCGAAAGTGCTTAAACGCTCTTGCTGACACACAGTTTGATCACGCCTTCAAGGCAACAGTCAGCAACACCGGAGCCAAGCCTGTTTCCTCAAGCAAAGCTGTGGCCACATCAGTAGCAAAGTCTTCCGAGACTTCAGGCCCTGATCAGCTAGCACTGATGGCTCTCAAATATCAGAGGGAAAAGGAGAGAGTCAGGAAGCTGAGGAAATACAATCGGGATTCTTCTTCAGGTAAGAAAGATTATCATAAGAGAGAAGAATCTAATCCTTCTACTGAATGCAGGAAATCGGAGCCTGCTGCTAGTCCGTCAAAAGACTCAGCTGGTAAGAGCAGCAGAACATCCACCTGCTACAACTGTAAGAAGGAGGGACACTATCAGTATGATTGTCCCGAACTCTCAGCTGCTCAAAGAGCAGAACGGCAGGCCAGAAGAGAGAAATTTGCCAAGCGAAGGCAGGCCTACATAGCCGGAGAGATATTCGACAACTCAATTGAGGAGGATACATTCATGTATTCTTCTGAAGACGAAGCCGCGTTCGTCGCAGTTGAGGTCGCAGAGACAGTTCCTGATGAGTCAGCCGAATACTGTCTGATGGCCGGAGAAGAGGCTGAGGTGCATAAGGACCCGTGGATAGTGGACAGGGCTGCTCGAGACATATGACATACCAGAAGAGCCTGCTGACCAACTACGTACAAGAAGATGGTCCCAGAATTGAGTTTGGTGACAACTCCAAAGGCTATATAAGGGGATACGGAACGCTGAACATTGGGACTGCCACAGTTCCAAGAGTAACATATGTTGAAGGACTTCAACATAATCTCCTTTCGTCGTCACCAATTCGTGATAATCTTAACAGAGTAATCTTTGACGCTGGTTTCTGTGACATTGTTGACAAATATACAGGGAAAACAGTGTTATCAGGTTCGCGGAGGAAGAACATCTATGTTGCAAATTGGAATACCGCAGAACCTGAGGCTTGCTTGCTCGCACAGACGAAATCAGGTGACAAGTCAGGCTGGCTATGGCACAAGAGACTCAGCCACCTGAACTTCAAGACCATGAACAAGCTTGTCAAGAACTCTAAAGTCAGAGGACTGCCCAACGAATCATTCATCAAAGACAGAAATTGTGAAGCGTGCCTGAAGGGAAAGCAGACAAAGAAAAGTCATCCATCTATTCCTTCACCTTCCACTGATGGAATCCTTCAGCTGCTCCACATGGACCTATTCGGGCCAGTCTCTCCAGTGACTATAAGAGGCAAGAAGTATGCCCTCGTCGTGATTGACGACTATTCAAGATATACTTGGGTCATCTTCATCGCCAACAAATCTGATGTTCAGACTGAGTTACCTAATCTGCTGAAGAAACTCAGTGTGGAAAAGAACATCAAGATTCAGAGGATACGTTCAGACAGAGGAACAGAGTTTATGAACTCAGTAGTTAAAGAGTACTGCGATAAAGAGGGAATTCAGCACGAGAAATCAGCTGCGCGCACCCCTCAGCAGAACGGACTTGCTGAACGTAATAACAGAACACTAAAAGAAGCAGCAAGAACGCTCCTAGCAGACTCAGGACTACCCTCGAAGTTTTGGGCTGATGCTACTGACACCGCCTGCTATACTCAGAATCGCTCACTACTGACACAGCAACACATGAAGACGCCTTACGAACTGTGGAAAGGGAGAATTCCTTCTGTTTCTCATTTTCATATCTTTGGCTGTCCTTGCTTTATCCATAATAATGGGAAAGATCAGTGGAAGGTCTTTGATAGCAAATCTGATCAAGGAGTATTCTTAGGATACTCTCGGGTCAGTAAAGCCTTCAGAGTCTTTAACTATCGGACTCTTTGCGTGGAGGAAAGCCCTTATGTTGTTTTTGATGAGTTTGTTGCTGAGAACAGGAAAGATACAGAGTCAAATACTGAAGATGTCAGCAGCAAGCTACAGGATCTCGGACTGAATGATAAAACTGAAAAGATCCAGCATTGTTGGGATGATGAGTCAGACGATGAAGAAACTCAGACTCAACCGACAAGCAATGTAGCTGACCTAGTTGGTTCTCTCGAACAGAATCAACAACAGGTAACAACGGTCGATGAGGAAGCCCCTGTGGTAACTGAGACCTCTACTGAGAACATAAACTCAGGGGGAACGATTAATGTTCCTGAGCTAAATGCCCCTGAACCTGGAAACTCAGTAGATCCTAACCTTCTTACTGAATTGCTTCGACCACGTAACGCACTACGTAAATGCCTAACACTCCCTGCGGCCGTGCGAAGTAGTATCAGAAGAAGAGACCAGACTCAGACGATCATGGCTGGACGCTCATTCTTCAGATCTTATCATTGGAGATCCATCAGCTACTATGAGGACAAGATCCAAATTAAGTCAAGGAGAAAGCTCACTTTATTCTTGTTTCTTGTCTACAGAAGAACCTCAGTCGATAGAGGACGCACTCAATGATGCTGACTGGATCATAGCCATGCAAGAAGAGCTGAACCAGTTTGTCAGAAATGAAGTTTGGGAGCTTGTTGACAGACCTAGACATTAGCACGTGATTGGAACTAAGTGGATCTTCAAGAACAAGCGAGATGAAAACAATGTCATTGTCAGAAATAAAGCTCGACTAGTTGCTAAAGGATACAGTCAGGCAGAGGGAATCGACTTTGATGAAACGTTCGCTCCAGTCGCCAGATTGGAAGCCATTCGTCTTTTCCTAGCTTATGCCATCAAGGATTTAAAGTATATCAGATGGATGTGAAATCAGATGGATGTGAAGTCAGCTTTTCTGAACGGCGTACTGAAGGAAGAAGTCTACGTGGAACAACCGCCCGGCTTTCAGCAGGGACATCAGGTGTATAGACTCAGGAAAGCTCTGTATGGGTTAAAACAAGCACCCAGGGTTTGGTACGATACCTTATCAGACTTTCTACTTCAGAAAGGTTTTCAGAAGGGGACAGTAGATCGCACCATGTTCAACATGAAGTCAGGAGATGACATCCTACTGGTGCAGATCTACGTGGACGACATCATTTTCGGCTGCAGAAACGAAGTCATATGTCAGCAGTTCGAGAAGATGATGAAAGAGAAATTCGAGATGTCCATGATGGGAGAGATGAATTATTTCCTTGGATTTCAAGTGAAGCAATCACCTGAAGGAATCTTCATCAATCAAGCCAAATACACTCGAGATCTTCTCAAAAGATTCGGCTGCGACTCCAGCAAGCCAGTCAGAATCCCCATGAACACGAACTTTAAAATTGATCTAGACAAAGAGGGAGCTTCTGTTAACTCTACTGACTATAGAGCTATTATAGGCTCTTTACTTTATTTAACAGCTAGTCGCCCTGACATAACTTATGTTGTAGGTGTATGCGCAAGATTCCAAGCAGATCCCAAGCGAAGTCATTTAGACTCAGCGAAGAAGATTATGCGCTATTTAAGAGGAACACCCGATCTTTGGGTTATGGTATCCTCGCCGATGATAACTTGATACCGACAGAGTTATTCGATGCCGATTATGCGAGATGCGGGATAGATCGAAAATCAACTTCCCGAACTTGTCGGTTCCTAGGCAAAGCAAGCCGATTTCTTGGTTCTCAAAGAAGCAGCATTCGCAGCAACGTCCACTACCGAAGCCGAGTACATGGGCTGCAGGAAGTTTCTTGTGCCCGCATCCTTTGGCTTCGACAACAACCGAGAGATTATGGTATAACTCGGGATGAAGTGCCCATCTACTGCGACTCCACCAGTGCAATTGCCATAACTCAGAACCCAGTTCTACATACAAGATGCAAGCACGTGGATATCCGACACCACTTCATCAGAGACCATGTCGAGAAGAAGGATATCAGAATGGAGAAAATCCATACTGACAAGCAAAGGGCAGATATACTGACCAAACCACTAGCTGAGAACAGGTTCAGAGAACTATCAGTTGAGCTAGGTCTACTGGATCCTACTGAGATGCGTCAGTAGATGCCAACTACTGAGAACATCATTGTCCAACAATTGGTAACAATTGGTATCAGCATAAGGAGCCAGTATGACAGGTCAGGAAAATCTGTACAGTGATTCAGTTGGGAGAACCATACTGTACACAGCAAGGGGGAACATTGTCATCAACACGACAACCATCCTCCTGATACATAACGGTAACCAGCTGATAAGTTCAGCTGAAGAGGTTTGCGTAATATTATGTACTTAATTTTTTTTGAAGCATGCTCGCATTTATTGCATCAGTCGCTCACACTCAGTATTTAATGTGCATTTATTTCCCGCCATTAATAGTTTTAAGGAAAGGTCAGTAGAAAACTTAACCTGAGTAATTAATGCTATCTGTCGCGCATTTAATGCATGTCTTCTCACTTTCCTTTATTACGTAGATCTATGTTTTAGGCGGCTTTAGTAATCATTCCTTTTATAACATTTAATCTAAGTCGTCCGTAGAATTGAAAGATTAAAACTGACCCTTTGGATCAAAACTGATAATCAAACGATATATATAAAATCTTTCATATTCTAACGTCTTCCTCACTTTTCGCCATTAACGACTTAGAGCTTTTCTAGCGATTCAGTTGATTTCTCCAACCTTCTTAAAATTGCTTAGCATCTGCATCTCTCAAGCTCTAATACTCGGTAATGTATTGCAATCTGCTTGACACTTACTAACTTACTCTATTTTCAAGTGCTAACAAGTTGTTTTGCAGATTCTATGGCGACTGTTCAGACTCCTAAGAACATTGATAAGATTATGGCCTCGCGGATTCAGTTTGAACCAACTATGGCATTCCGCTCAGTGGATATTCCTTATTTGGAGCCGATGTTTGATGCCCTGGAGCGCTCTGGTCTTCAGGAGCTCGTGTCCAAACATCCGAGAGCTCATCTGCCGAGGCAAGTGGCAGAAGTGTACTATAATTGGAGGTCTAATGTTTCAGGACTTGAGGAGTCCACTTTCTCTTATCAGAAAGAAGTCAGTCCGAATCGTTGGGAGTCAGCTCAGCAAGTTCTTAATATAAGGGAAGCTTTAGTGCGTACCTTAGGACTCCCAAATACTGGTCTCTCTCCAACCTGGTACAGAGAGAAGGAGATAAATGAATATGTCCACAAGTTCTGCGGACGAACTGACATTTCATTCAAGACCGCTCTGCAGAAGAATCTTCTACTCCCACAATACAGAGGACTAGCCTACATAGTCTCTCACATACTGACAAGCTCAGCTGGATCATATGATCAACTGTCCAAACCCAAGATTCAGCTGATGATGGCAATAGATGATGGGATAGAGATCAACTGGGCTGAATATTACACATCTGAGATGAAAGCTCAAGCCCAGAAGTTCACTTATCTACCCACTGGCCAGAGGAAGTTAGCCAGTGTGGGCAAACTGCTGTTTGGGACTAAGATGTCCGTCCTCATAGAAAGCGCAGTTCAGAGGAACTCAACATTCGCGGACTCCAAGCTTGTTGATAAAAAGCTGATCAAGTTCCAAACCAAAGCAGCTACTGAGAAGTCTATCGGTAAAGGGCCGCCTGAGCCGAAGAGAGCCACTTCTGCTCTGCCCCCTCATACTGAGGTACCGAAGAATAGGAGGCTAGCTAAGCCACGATCAGCTGAGGTCCCAGCTGAGGCTCAGACCGCACAGCCCATAGCGCCTATCTCTATAATAGCTCCTCCTCCAGTCCAAGAAGAAGTTATGGACTCTGATACTGGGATTTAGGGTGCAACCCTTAAGGATAAAGCCCACATCATCAGCTCAGATGAGACTCAGTCGAACATCCGAGAGCCGACTGAAGAGACTGCTGAATGGACCACTTCTCATTCTGTCCGTCTCCGTGCCACAGCTGATATTCATGATCAGATTCCAGAGATAGCTGGGCACTTAGATCTTGTTGAGATCGCTATAAGAGCCCGAATTCAGATGCTGCTGAGGTTCTTGAGTTGGGATTTACTTGCTGAAATCATCCGAACCCAGACAGTCATCAACCTTTTAACTGAGGAGCAGGAACTCCAAGAGGTTATTGGTTTTGGGGAGCCAGCTGATTTGGCCACCCTTGACGATCTAAGAGCCGCGATGCTCTATCTGCTGAGCACGCGAGAGTCAGGCTCTGGCGACACTCCTCCGCCTCCATCTCCTCCTGCTGATAAGGGAGATGATGATCAAGATAAGAACCAGGAGATGGAAGGCACACCCAAGGATGCAGAGTTGGGAGGCTCTGCTGAGGGTTCAACTCCCCGTGAGAAGAGCCAATCACCACCTCCTGCTACATCAGGTGAGGCTCAGGGCACTCCGAAGTACAATAGGGAGCAGCTCCTCACGTTCTCTGAGCAGAGGATCGGAACAAGTTCTTATCAAGTCCAACCAATCGGTTCCGTTTCCTCCAAATCTGTCAACAAGGCCATCAGACGCCAAGGTGAGAAAAATAGGCTTCTGGCCAAAGATGTTCATCTGATGTGGACTAAATATACCAAGGCTCAGACGGAGAGCCTAGACAGATTAGCCACCGGTATCTCTACAACTCCTGAGGCTCCTCCGCAGCCTAACTTCCAAGAGATAATCGGGCAGGCTTTGGCAGCTCAGAAAGCAGATCTTTCTGCACAGAGTCAGCTACTGCTCCAAGCTCAGCATAAGACATTTACTGAGCAGCTGACTCAGGCCCTCGTTACAGTCCAAGCCCAAATGGACGAGAGAAATAAGTTGGCCACAAGCAGCTTTCAAACTGCTATCAAGCAACAGGCTGAGGCCTTAAAAGAGATTTAGAAAGAGATGAAGGAATCTAACGATCTAGCCCTGCTGAAGCTCCGCCAGGAGTCAGCTGCTCAACTTAATCGATCTAGGGCTGATCAAGAAAAGGACTGGGAGCAATACTGTGACTTGGTTAAAGACTTCGATGCTACAGTCACTCAAATCAAGGACTCAGTATACAAACTGGAGAAAGATGTAACAGCTATCCGTACCATCCTCGATAAGGCTGCTGATGCCAAAAAGGGGGAAGGTATTATAAAAGATGAAAAAGAAGCGGATACAACTGTCATACAAATCACTGAGGAAAGGGTTCAGGAGGAAAGACCCTCCACAGCTGAAGAACCCGCACAGACTCAGGGGGAAAAGGCTCAGGAGGAAGGACCCTCTACTACTCAAGCTGCAGTAGTCTCAGCCGCTCAGGCTGAAGACACATCTTCTGGGGTTCTCCTTCTTGAATTCCCACTTCAGGCCACTCCCATTTCTTCTGCCCCTCTTCAAGCGTCAACATCATCTTCTGATAAACATATAGAGGAGGTTGCTCAGTTCATTGAGCAAGAGGCAGAAGAAGAGCCTGAACAATTGCCACCGCAGAGGCCGGGGAAGGAAACTGCAACTGAGACTACTCCTCCTTCCTCCCCGGTCCACAAATTCAAATCAAAAGCGGAGCAAGATGCTTTTGACCTCCGAGTTGCCCAACAGCTGCAAGATAAGCTGGACCATGAGCGTCAGCTGGAAGAAGCAGCAGAAGCAACTAAGAAGCTTAAGGGCAAAGCTGTTAGGGGCAGAGGTAAGAAAAAGGTCGGGTCAGTCGAAGAGCAGAAGAAGAAAGCTCAAGAAGAATTTGCTAAGGCTCTTCCGACTGAAACCCAAGCTACTGCTCAGAGTTACCCAGTGTCTACTCTTACACCTGAGCAGATAGCAGAAGATCAAGCAACATGGGAGGCGACGCTGCAAGGACTTAGCCTCAGGCGAGGAGATGCTAGGGCAGCCGCGCTCCGTGAGAAGAAAAGGATGGCTGACTTGGCTTTAATGCAAAGCCTATCTCTTAAGCCAGCAGCTGATCCTAGAAGACAGGTCCCAAGAGGATCAAAGTTCATCAGGGGCCTATATGTCAAGAAACTTCCTATCCCTCATGTGGATAAATGGGTACCGGCTGATATGAACGAACAATGAGAAGAGCTGAAAGAGGATTTCATTAAAGGTTACTATGTATGGCGCATATATCCTCTCGACTGTCCAGCTGATCAACTCTTTGACGAATTTGTCACGAGATTTGACTTCACATTCAGAGATCGGCTGAGATAAGTCATGGAACAGCAGAATATTCATTTCCGTGCTCCAGCATTCCGACGCATTCCACCGCCCAGAACCGCTCGTGGAGTGTTGTGCACAAAGGATATTGAGAGAGAAGTAGAAGAAGCCGCTTATCATCTAGGCTTGCTTCCTGACTCACCTGAGGACTATGAAGAAATCCAGATGATCCGTACCCGAGTCTAAAAATTTTATTATCTGGATCCTCCTGTTGAGAAGTCTGCTGCATTCAAGAAGAGGACTCAAAGATTCAAGCGTCAGCAATGATTCTCCTCTTAGCTTCTTTTGTAATAGCAGTAGGGACTTGTACTTCATTGATTATATATATATCAGTTCATGTTGTTTGTTAGACAATTACTCATTGTCTTCCAGCTCTTTGCCTTGTGTTTTTCACGACTGATCACTAAGTGATCTGACACACACTCACAATCAGTTTCTCTGATTTTGCCTATCTCTCACCTACTGATGTTTTGAAGCTATCTTATCAGTTTTTCCTCAGAATGTTAGGGGGAAATTGTTGTCAGTAGAACCGCATCTTTTATAGAAGTTTAGAGTATAGAGGTTTTGGCATCATCAATTAGGGGAAATTGTTGAATATGAGTCAGTAGATGATACTCAGCTGTTCTAGGGTTAAAAGAAAATTGGGGGAAATCATAGTAGTACTATGAAATTGAAGATCCCAAAACCAAGCTGATATCAGTAGTTTAGTGTGTCGATAGGATTAGCTGATGTATAGATTAGACTTGATGTAATCGTTTATTATTTTGTCTAAGTCCTGTACGGGGTAGTTGTTGAACTGATCTTCTGTCGAAGATACTTTTCAGAACCCCACGTCATCAGTGTAATCGCTTGCGTTCTTCAGTCAGCAGCTGATCTTTCGCTCAGTCGAAGACAGCGCATCAGCTGACAAATCATCAGTAGAAGATAACTCCCAGCTGATAGTCATCAGCAGAAGAACAGAGCAAGCACAGTACCTTCGCAGTCAAGCTGATCTACTCAGAAGTCATCTTCACCAGCTGACTCAGCAGAAGAAGACAGAGACTTTTTCAGTCTACTGTATCCGACAGAAAGCGACCCAGCTACTTAAGTCTTTTCGAAAGTTCAGCAGATGATATACGAGGTTATTTGAACAGTCAACTCTGACATTCTCACCAACCACAAACCTCGACCAATGAGAAGCCGACAACGCTTACCTACTCTACAGAGTAAAGCTGCTCTCATGTACAGTGCATTAACTGCCCTGCTGCAACAAGTTCGAATTAATGGCCGTTTTCATTGAAAGCTTGTGACACGTGGCATCGTCGTCTCCAACGAACATATGCCATAGCTCACAACTATAAATAGAGAAGAATTTGAAGCTCCACGCACGGAATTTCGAAGGGATAAGCTCAAACTCTGAACAACTCTAGCAAACTCAAGATCATCCAGCGAAGAACTAGATTTCATAGAATATTTCTGTAGTTCTTCTCTCTAGAGTTCATAGATCCCTATCTTCTCTTGTTAAGCTCATTGTCATATTTATAGCTTAGATTCGAAGGAGTTCACTTTTAGTGAATTGTTCTTGTTGTAAGAACTCCTTCTTAGTTGGAGAATATTCCCTCCCTTTCGAACTTAGGTTTGAATTGTAAAGTCGCTAAGGACTATAACTTAGAAGGATCTGTCCTGTGCACAGTATCCTTGCTGAGACTTGCTCAGAATAATCAACAAGTTCTCCTGCCTTGTTCATAATTGAGGAATATGCAGATATATAAACACATATGTACATAAAAAGGGATATGCAAAAAAATTACATACCATAAGCATATAAATATACTACGGTATGCATGAAATATCAAACCTTGAACATGACTACGAAAAAACAGACAAAGAATACACCAAACAGCCGAAAAACACTAATAGAGAAAAAGAAAAGAGAAGATTACAAATTTACCCTTAATGAGGCTATTTATTGCTTTTTTTATTTAAATTTAAATACTTTTGGGGATAAAATGAGAGCCTTAGATTTGCGAAATGAAGGGACGAGATCGGTTCTCGTATCTCTTTTAAGATTTGGATCTCATAATATCAATTCCATATATATATATATATATATATATATATATATGTATAGGGAATGGATCACATGAGAAGTTTCCTTAAAATAAGAAATAAGAAAGAATCTACATCCTTAATTTCATTTTTTTATGATTTAGATTGAATATGCTCTGGAATATTCTTTTTGAATATTCCTATATATATATATATATATATATATATATATATATATATATATATATATATATATATATATATATGAAACCAATTTTCCTTTTGATAAGTAATATACACAATTCAAATAAATTCAGAGTTCTACCCATGCTCACGATCGAAAAATGAATACAGTAATATACACAATTCAAATAAATTCAGAGTTCTACCCATGCTCACGATCGAAAAATGAATACAATACGATTTTGATACATAAAAAATAATATCTGAAAAAAAAATCAAACTATTCCATTGAATCTTATTATTAAATTGGATTAATTTTGGCGGTCCAGTAAATTCTAAAATATAAAATATGTAAATTGTCTTGAGTTAACCTTGCGTAATAGGCTTTACCTAAAGGTGTTGGTGGGACACTGGGACACATATTTTATACTAGGCTTAATTAGTCGATACAAGTTTAATTATATATATAGAGAGAGAGGATCCCTTAATATGAAATCTTTGCTTGCGGAGCAAAATTTAGGAACTCAAAATTGGTCATGAGTGAATGACAAATACTACCTAGGTCTACTTATACGTTGATGGTTATAAATTAGATGGAATGTAGAAAATGAGAAGTGTATTATTATGAAGACTAAAGATCTATATATATAGAATTACATATAAATTAATTGATTTTTATTGTATGAATATATGATATATATATATCATATATATATATATATATATATTTACAACACTAATCATTTTTTTTCTATTCGTTTTTAAATATTGATTACCGAAATACTAATCCTGAAAAAACAATCTTTCAAAATTATTGTAAGCCATTATTTAAATATGTAACTACATTAAAATTCCATATTAAAATTAGGCAACGGCTATGATGGATTCATAATTGACGGTGTTGGCTAAAATCTTTCTACAGTCCAAAGATTAACCCCTGAAAGCCAATCCGTCAGTTTCTCAGCAAATAAGCCATAAGAAAGGGATTTTTGGAACAAAAAGTAAAACGTGTTTCATGTAGTAACAATTTAAAGCATAAATGATGTATTATTAATAAAATGAAAATTAATTGAAATTATGGGCTTGGGCCTACTTGTTAGTATGTGCGCTCGACTCGTTTAGTCTTGGGCTTAAGCCTTTCTATAGTCATGTTTTACAATACTAAATGGGAAGGCCCAATTTCCGATTTGAAATCGTGAAATCATTTTTTTTAATTGATGTCAAAAATTTGAAGTCCCAAGTTTTGTTTCATTTTAATAAAATAAGTGAAAATAATAAGAAATATTAAAACAAGTAATAAGTACAAATACAATATTAGTTTTGTTTCAGCTCGCGAATTCTGAGATTTGAAAACAAATACTCCATTGCTATTTAAGTAGTTGGTTGTCTGATATAATGTCACCACCATTGTAATAATTCAATTATAATCACACAATGTACATAATAAAGAAATGTGAATTTAATCATTCAGGAAGAAAAATATTTTCCCGAATCCCCAAATATATCTCAATAGTTTACTCCTCATAGGAGGAAGCTCGTGTACTGTAAATCATTTCTTATCATATAAAAAAATCGCAGGAGTTTATCTTTTATTTCTGCTGCAATTGATCCCCTTGTTCAAATATAATTTAAAAAACGAACAGAATATTCGAATGGAATTGAATAGTTAGAATCATTAGCCAATAATAAAATTCCAACATTCAATCTACAATACATAAACACATAAACCAAGAGTGTACAACAAAAACTAAACTGCATACTCCTTCCTTTCATTATTAATGTGTACAACAGAAACTAAACTGCATATTTAATTAGTAGGAAATGTCTTACCTGCTAAATAATGAAACAACCAAAAAGATATTATTTACATTAATAAATGGGACGGAATTTTAATTAAGGAAATTCACCTGAGAAAGACATTCATCTATTCTGTGGAAGAAAGAGCGGCTGGTCGATCGAGATGGAAGGCTAGGGGCTGGAGTTCACTATACTCAGAAGGGGTAAGCTTAAACACATACCCAGTGCTCTTCTCCAGTGCCGGTACCACACCTCCACTCTCACCTCGTTGAAACAATCTAGTAGCAGGATTCATCCGATGAACGTTGATGAAAACACGCGCCCGTCCAACTCTACATTTCAGCTCAACGTAACAGATGCACATCTCGTCTCCATTAGGGCTGTTGTCGAGCGGAGCCGAGAGGAAGAAACGTTGGTTGTATCCATCCACTTCCAACTTCGGATCATGTGGAAAGTATTTAGAGTTCAACCTAGTAGATCTCTCATACAATCCAAAGTCAGAGACGAGACAAGCACCGCCACAAATTTTAAAACCCTCACCGGCTAGCCAAGGCACAATCTCACCCTCCTCAGACCTCTCCCACCTGTATGACTCTTCTTTCTTCTGGCTGAGATCGAGAGTGTACGCCTCACGCGAGCTCAACCCATCCAAAACCGTGATTACGGCAAAAGTAGTAGCGTTCACGAAGTAGTAGGCCATCACGAAATACTGCCTTTCGCCCCTCGGTAAACGGGGCAGCTCCATTGAGGTGCGGTTCAAATAATCATACAGTTCGAAATCCACGAATCCCTTTTCATGAGAATTCTGCTGGATGCGCGTCGAGAGCACGACAATCTTTCGACAATCCGGAGTAGGGATGGCGCGAGGCACAAGTTTCATTCCGCGCATAGGAGAGCACAGAGTCGACTCGGCATCGGGACCGGGATGGGGAGAAGATAAGTCGTAGTAACGCACCCACTTTCCTTTAGGATTGTGTGTAGCTTGGTACCCGGGAAACATAGCTTGGTACCCGGGAAACAAATAGAGTTTGGAATCTAAAACACAAGTAGCCACGTCGTATGGCTGACGGAATCGGAGAGCAGGAGCCACGGGTACAGAAACCTCTTCCAAATCGCCGTGTAGCAGCAGCCTAGGGTTTCCATCTAAATCAAGGCTTTCGTTTCGATCTAAATCGAATACGTAAACATCCACGAACCGATCCCTTATCTGCGACTTCAAATGGACAAAGCTAAGAAAACACACCTTTCGTGCCATGTATACGAGAGCGAGAGCGAGAGCGAGAGCGAGAGAGGGAAGGGGCGGGCGCAGCCTGAGGATGCAGAGAGAGATTAGGGTTAGGTTTTGGGCCGAAAATAGGAATATAACTGGGCTGCTTATTTAAATTGGGCCGTGTTTCCACTTTATAGATTTCATGTGGTGGTGTTTCAATTTTTGCATCATTGGGTAAATGTGGTAGATTGATGATATTGTTAATCAGTTGTAGACTTTGTTGTTATTTCATCTTTTCGTTAATCAGTTGTAGACTTTGTTATTATTTCATCTTCTTTTTTATGCTTACTGATAATCTCCCCACCAAACCAAACCGGGTTAGCAAAAGATCAAAGTTTGCAGTTTCAATAATCCCTAATGAAATGCTTGTTTGCTGTCCGAATTTACTATATATTTTATCAAGATTAATGAATAAGGTTCAAGTACAAGTAGGTAGATTGGTATTTTGATCATTTGGAATCATCCAAAACCAAATCACGGCAATGATGCGCCATCACTACATAAGGCCTTGAAAACAGAGGAGCTGACATGCTGTTGAATATGATGGTCATATAAAGGTACCATGAAATATGGTATTCCCCTGACTGTTAAGCAAATTGTTGGGATGAATCATAACTCAATTCAAACTACAACTCTTCCACTATATATAACTTAAGACAACACAAAAAAAAGATTCATGTTATCAGACAAGAGGATCAAGATTCAAATATGACAACAGATCTAACACTTGTTAACAACAAATACATGAACAAACCACAATAGGTGACTGTGTAACATCATCGCCATAATTCACTCCACTTTAAGAAAAGGCAAGCTCAAAAAGATCAGACAGGAGGATCAAATATGACAACAGATCTAAAACCTTGTTAACAACAAACACATGAATAAACCATAATAGGTGAGTGTGTGCAACATAATCATCCCATAATTCATATCATTTTAAGATAAGACAAGCTCAATAGTATTTTTTTTTAATACATTGTTTAATCATTATTTTTCTTGAATATTTATTGAAACAAACTCCATCAACAGGTGACGGACGAAAGCTTCTATTTCATTAACATATGAAGTTACTAGGAGAATAAATAGGAAAATGGCATTTGGGAGACTAGTGGGTACTGAAACACAAATATACATGGTAAATTTGAGTCCTTTTAGTCCAACAAAATTAACTATATGTTGGGTATGGATCATAAAAACTTTTTGCATTGCATCCATGCATGTAACGGACCATCACTTTTCTTAAAATACGATAAAACATTGATGAACTATCTTAATCGTTTGAAAAGAAAAGGATGTTATCCTACAAAAGACTTTTCCTCTCTAGCAAATGATTCAATTATTTATTGGTCCACTCCCGTAGAGTATATCAAAATTGTCAAATTATTGGTAGATTTCATCGCTTATTTGCATAAGATGAACAAATCGCTGCGACCGTTTTCTTTGAGAAACTTATTTATGAGAAAGAAAGAACTAAAAATTTGTGTGTTTTGATTAAGGATTCAAACACACAGTCCATAATCGATGATTATGAAAACATACGACAAGTCATAAAGAGTATTTGTTTCCTGACCTTACCTCACATTATATCACATTTGATACGCCACATCTTATACACGACCTCTACGTGACATATTAAATGGGATATGATGCGAGATAAGATCCGAAAAACAAATACTTTTTATGACTTGACGAATGTTTTCATAATCATCGATTATGGATTGTTTGTTTGAATCCTTAATCAAAAGCCCACAAATTTTTAGTTCTTTTTTTCTCATAAATAAATTTGTCAAGAAAAACGGACCCAACGATTTATTCAACTTATGCAAATAAGCGATCAAATCTACCAATGATTTAACAATTTTGATATACTCTACGGGAGTATACCAATAAATAATTGAATCATTTGCTAGGGTGGAAAAATCTTTTGTAGGATAACATCATTTTCCTTTCAATTTGCTAGGGTGGAAAAATCTTTTGTAGGATAACATCATTTTCCTTTCAAACGATTAAGATAGTTCGTCAATGTTTCATCGAATTTTAAAAAAAGTGATGGCCCATGGCAAAAAAAATTTATGATCCATACCCAACAAATAGTCCAACTGTAATTTTGTTGGACTCAAAAGACTCAAATCTACCACGTATATTTGTGTTTCAGTATCTACTAATCTCCCAAATGTCATTCTCTTGTTTATTCTCCTAGTAACTGCATATGAAACCGTCACCTGCTGACCGAGTTTGGTTCAATAAATAATAAAATATTTAAGAAAAATACTTTAAAAAAAAAGATTGAACAATGTAGGAATAATACTTTTAAAAAAGCATTAAACAATGTATTAAAAAAATACTTTAAAAAACAAGAATAAAATAAAATGTGCGCTCGCCTTCTTTTTTTGTTTTCTTCGTAACAACTGCTAAGAAAAAGCAAAACCAAGTTTAGGGGAAATAGAAACCAAGTAAAACAAATACAGTTTGGAGAATAATTTAATGTTTACGAGCACGCACCCCACGAATGAAGGACGTCGCCATTTTGGAAGTGGAAAGGCAGGAATTTGGTTGGTCAAGTGTTGCTGTTGATTGAATTCCTTGGTCGGTGGCTGCGGCGGCTGAATTCTGCTCAACTATTTAAGCGGCGGTTTTTGCCGCTAGACTCGATGTTCAGGGTTGGGCCAGGCCGGCCCATAACATGGCCGGCTATGCCCAATATTTGGTCAGCTGCAGCGGATTGAGCCATGCCGGCCCAAAAATATGGCCCACTATGGCTGACGGAATCGGAGAGCAGGAGCCACGGGTACAGAAACCTCCTTTTCCAAATCGCCGTGTAGCAGCAGTTTAGGGTTTTCATCTAAATCGAGGCTTTCGTTTCGATCTAAATCGAATACGTAAGCATCCACGAACCATCCCTTATCTGCGGCTTCAAATAGACAAAGCCAAGAAAACACACGATGATGATGATGCTGCTCCTGAGATTTCTCCTGATTCTGATTCTGATCCTGATCTTGATTCTGATCCTGATCTTGATCTCCGCGTTTCGCCATGGATACAAGAGAGAGAGGGAAGGGGCAGCGCTTTTTTCGTACCAATCTTGATGAAAAAGGTTCATCAAGTGAGATCAGCGGGCGGCGCTTGCCCTAATTTTCTTTCCAATTTGATGAAACAAGGGTATTTATATATAGGGTAGGCAAAAAAAAGTTTGGTATCCGGCCCTACCCAATCACAATTATTATTATTAATAGTAATAGTAATATATGTTTTGATTATTCTAGGCCTATTTTTGAAATTACTAATTTACCCTTTTCTTCAAAAAAATACTCGTATTTTACTTTTGAAGTTGAATTTTCGCAACCTCAGATTTATAAATTCTCAATTTGTGCCCTAGTATACTTCGATTTGATATATGATATACTACTCCATCCGTCCCATTATTTGAGTGTTTCACTATTTATGTCTCAATTTAGAAATAGACACAAATAAAGGGACTATAATTAACTAAATAAGTGACCTCAGTATTTTATATCTTTACATCACTATTTTTTATATTTACACAAATCGTCTTAATTTTTGTGGTCAATCGAATATGATATAAATAATAGTAGGACGGGGGAGTACAAGTGTACAACATAATGTTATATTTTAACAATTTTGAAAGAAAGCAATGGCGAAACATTGATATAGCTGGCCTTTTTGTAGCTTTATATAAACCCCACAATCTGCCCTATTTCAATCCCCACCTCTAAACACACACATACACACTTTCACTGTGTGTATTCGTATAGTATATATACTTTTCTCTCTTAGAGAAGAACCTCAAGTTGAAAATACATACAAAAATGGAGTCCAAGAAGATGCTGCCCTTTGCTTTCATGCTCGTCGTATTGATGGCTCTTTCCGCCGTGCACGGCGTCTCCGCCTCGGAATCCCCAGCTCCTGCCCCCATCGCCGATGCCACCGCCTTCATGCCGACATTCATGGCATCCGCCGTCGCCATAGCTTTTGCTCTTCTTCTCTGAAGTATGATTGTAGAATATGCATCTTGAATTTATTTATTTTGACAGTCATATTTTTTGTTTCGTTGTATCGATCGATGTGGGATTTGCTTATAACATTTGTTGTCAATGTAGTATCCTTTGAATAAAAGATTTAGTTTCGATCCTTAAAATTCAATGATTACATCTTTATATATTTAATCGAACTTAAAATTAAAAATTATTATTATTAAAAAATATGAACTTTCACACTTTTTAATTTGACAGAATGCGCGGTAAAAAAGATGACCAATACAATTGTTGACCGATCGCTATACATATTTCGAAAATATTATATTAGTATCACACTCAATAAATCTTTATACCCGCACGCAGAAAGAACATCTAAAACTTGTTCAAGTATGAAAAGTGAAAAACTAAATATTTTAATAGTAATTTTAGATGAACTGTAAATGTTATAATGAAAGAAATATATATTCCTGTAGTATGTTATTATTACATCAAGTGACTACTTTTTAATGATACCATTATACCACTAATTTAATTATGTTTTGACATCAAGAAAATAGTTGGAATGATTTCCCACTATCCAAGATAAATAGAAATGTTTTTGACACCAAGTAACTTTTGTCTGAAAAATGACGGAGGTGCAAAAAAACATTTCTAAAAGCCCAATTCTGAAATAGTATGAAAACAATTCACAGAAACATTAAACACATTGTCCTATTGCTGGTGAAATAAGTGTTTAGTTCAATGTAAATAGTTTCCATATATATATATCAAAAGTAAATAATTTGGGCTGCTTCTTTTCCTTGATCAAGCACATGGCACAGAGAGACCAGATTAAAATAAAGCTACAAAAAGATAGCCCACCTCAACTTTGAACATTAATTTCCCCAAATATAACTGATTGCTACCCACAAAAATAATCATAGCTTGGTTTTAATTTTGCAATAGACACAAATCCAACATGCATAACTATTATGGCAAGCACAACAAGACAGACAGATTCAATGAAGAAAGGGCAGATGAAAATCTTTCTCAAGAAGATAGGCATTACAGCTCAAAGATGGAAAACCGAACCAAAAATTTCACTCAATAGGGGAAAAAAATTCTCGTCTTCATCATTCTAATGAGCCGATAGGACATAAGTAGTAATGTTACATAAAGGGACAGTGAGACAATCCTGAACTCACTCAGTCAAAGCCTCAGCGTTGCTCAAGAGGCCCATCACGCTGCATAAGACTCTATACGATCAGATCAGGAGCTTCTCAATGGCGTCCTGCATTATCAAGAAATAGCTTGAGAATTAGAACTTTGTTGAAGAATTGAAGTTCAAGAACCTTAGTTGTAGTCTGTAGCTTGTACAATAGCATCGACAAATTACCTTGAGTTGCTGTATTTGAGATTTCAGTTGGCTTCCCTCGTTGCTAGTCACGGAACAGGCGATCACCGGTCTGGTAACCCCACATGCCCTACCAAGAGCTTGCTTGGAGGGAACAAACACATATGGCACATTCTGCATTCAAACATCACAAGTTGGTTCACTGAATACTCGACTAGAGAAAGAAAGAAAGTCATATCGTACATTTCATAGGCTAATTCAATTTCAGCTATTAATTGTAATCTTGCAATACTACTTACAATCTACAATCAAGCATCACTAGCTGGTTCATTCTATACTTAACTAGATAAAGAAAAAATCATACCACACGCTTCAAAGTACACATCCACTTTTGGCTATTACTTGTTATCCTGTAATACTACTTCGTGGCTAATACTGATACATGGGTTATTCCTTAGTATCTTCAAATCATAGATGCCTCACATAAATACATAATTGTTAATAGGATAACGAACATGGTACAATATGAACGCTCTCAAATGGATTTTCATTATATTAGCACCAAGTTTGAGCTATTTGAAAATGAATTGAAGTCATTTGAAACCCTAAACTATAAACGAAACTTTCAAATCCAAATCAAATGCTCTCAAATGGATTTCCATTATATTAGCACAAAGTTTTAGCTATTTGATAATGAATTGAAGTCATTCAAATCAAAATCCCTAAGAACAGATAAGTAGGATGCAAGGAACAAATAAACCAAGGTAAAGGATGATAACAGCAACAAAATCAAAAATATGTTCAGCAATTTCACCACGTATATCAAAAAACACTTGAACAATAATATTTCGATATGCTACCTTATCTTCGGCGAGAAGTGGAAGGTGGAGAAGAATCTCAAGCGGCTCAGTATCAGCAGCCATCACAACGAACTCAGAAATACCTCTGTTCAGAGTCTTAGTTGCTGCAACAAATCAATCACAATATCCATACAACTAAGCATCCCAACAGAAAAAGAAGGTAAAATCAAATAAACTCAACAAAGCAAAAACAACAACACTGAGGAATTACCTTCATTAGCACCTTTTTTCAGCTGCTTGTAGTTGGCAGCTTGCTGAACCAAGTCAAGAATGGTTATGGTGAGTTGACCATCCGCCAAAGGATACGCTTTCGGGTTCACAGCTTCGGCAGTCTACAAACACAACATGAGAAAAACAATCCAAATCCAGTGAGATTTCACAAACATATTATGTAGACATCAGAAATTCAAATTGAGAGGCGAAAGTAGAGATTACTACCATGATGATGGCGGAGAGTTCAAGTAAAGCAACGAATTGTGAGTGCCGAAGATTCGAGGGTAAAGATTTATAGGGTTTTGAACGAGACCGCGGAAATAGAACTAGGTTTAGGGGGTGCTGGGGTAAAAGAAGATTTGGGATTTTAAAAGAAGGCCAAGGCCCAAACTCAAATATGAACAACAAGGCCCAATAAGCCCATATTATTCTAACTTCATATTTTTATTCTCTCTCCTCTTTTTATTAATCTTTGTTATAAGTAATTATAAACTAAAAATATATATTTAATATACATTTATGAAAACTCATGTTTTAAGTTATTTTTTATTTCCGGAGCAGAAGGTAGTTTAAAAATAACAATAGATTCCAAAGAATAATAATAAAATAAAATTGTAATTGATTTTTTTTGGCCAAGTATTTTCTCAAATGTTAGTTGTATGCATATATAAACATATTACATTTATATTTAGGGGTTTCCGTGGCTGGTTCGGATAGTCACAGGTTTAGTCCTGAAAAACAACTCACCCACATATATACGCAGGGGCGGATCCAGGATTACGATGGAGGGGGGCGAAATTTAAAAATTCGATAGAGAAGAGGGTGAAATGTACATTCGGGGGGCGAAATACGAAATTTCTTAAAAATTATACATATAAAATCGCATTTCGACACGAGTTCGGGGGGCCGCCGCCGCCGGGCGCCCCCCTTGGATCCGCCCCTGTATATACGGGTTAGTAAAGTTACATAGTAGGTTAGTTTTAAATCAAAACCGTGGTGGGACGATTGCAGGCGGATCTTAGTTTCTTTATGATCATCGATAAATGAAAGTTTTTCTATGTTAGTAGCTAGTATCATGATAACCTAACGGTTCAACTAGTTGCAATGTAATCTATACTGTATTCCCTTGGATGAAATTTGTTGTCCCAAAAATAAGTTGTCCCAATTCAGTCTCAAACCATGAGGCAACGTTTTAGGGAAAAATAGGCTAAATCTTAATTTATTTTTGGGTTATTTGGCTCAAAATAGATAAATTTTCTTCATTTTCCCGTTTTGCACACGAACTTTAAAATCCGCTTGTAAATACACGAACTTTTAATTTGTTTCAAATTGCACATGTGCAATATCCAACGTGACTAGTCGTCCGATGAGTAAAACGACATCGTATAATTAAAATGCCTAAACGACGTCGTTTTGATCATATTTTTTTTCCTAGTTTTTTTTAACTGGAAATTATCAAATTAATGAGTAGAATGAGCTAAATAAATATGTATATCAAACACAAATCGCCTAAAAGCCAAATCCAATCACAAAACCAACACTAAATCGACCAGATCTGCACAAATCACTCATACGATCTCTTCTATAAACAGACTCACTATTACGTAGGCAAATACTTCAGATTCTAAGCGCAGATCCAAATACAATCGAAGCAGCGGCGAGAGCGCAGCCGACTAAGAACGACGACGTCGCAACTCCGGCGGAGGAAGCAGGAGCGGGCGTATGCGCCTCCTGTGCCGCCGTGGTTCCTACGAGAGCGAAAATCGCCAAAATCACCAAAATCGCCGCCGTGACCATGAGAGCTCTGCCTTGAGACGCTGCCACTGCACCGTGGGAAAGTGTAAAATGAAGTGAAAAAAATTGAAGGCGGAGCAGTTTTTTTTCCCAATTCTCAATTATGAATATGTTTATTTTTAATGTATCTGATTATATGCTAATAAATAAATTATTCATTATACAAAATATTAATTTATACTTAATGATAAAATTGAAACATAAGTGTATAAGTAGTCTACTGTACTTAAGAGAATTTTAAATTAATAGGTATTTAGTTATACCTTAAGTGCCATATAATTTTGAATCAAGCATCGAAATCAAACTTGACTAAATTAAATTCAAAAACCAATCCTATTTGTTCGAAAAGAAAATATTAAATGAAATATGAACTTTATATATAAATTCAAATAAAATTTTAAGTTTATGTGCAACTCGAAATCAAATTGAAAGTTCATGTGCAAAATGGAAAAATTCACAAAGTTTGTGTATTTAATTTCAGACTTTTGCTTAAACACTGACTAGACAGCTACGTGTGCAGACACATCACGTCGGAAATTGTCATGTCAATTTTGAGTTTGCCGAATTTTTGATCTATGTGAAATTTGAAATAAATTGAAAGTTCATGTATTCATAGGCGAATTTTAAAGTTCGTGTATAAAATGAGAAAATAAAGAAATTTTGTGTATTTTGAAGCAAATAGCCATTTATTTTTTTGTCATTTACACAACTGTCTCCATGAATTTATCTTTCCTAAACCAAAAAAGGGTACTCACCCAAACCAAAAACGTTAATCACCCCTTTTCAAGTCTGAATCGCCTATTCTTTTGAACCGTTTTCGTAGACGTCTTAAGCCACCCCAAGTAACAGCCACCGTGGGGAGCGGCCTATGACGATGTCGTCGAAGTAGAAATAAGGTGGTTGAGTTTCTCTTTCTTCAGATTCATTTCTCGAAATCCTATCGAGAGTATTCTTAAGAATTATTACTAGTTTATGGGTTTGGGTGAGAGGAAGAGAAGGGGTGATAATGGTGATGCAAGGTTGATGGCCATTCGGATGAGAGAGAAAATGATTGGGAGAGAATAATTATTTGCATAATTTCCCTAAAACGCTGCCGCATGGTTTGGGACAGAATAGGGACAGTTTATTTTTGGTACAACAGATCTTATCCCGTACTTCTTCGGTCTCGAATGAAACGTCTTATATTGCATTTTGAGTTGTCCCACATAAATGTCATTTTTCTTAAAAAGAAAGTAAAATTATCTCACAAAAGTTACTTTTTTGTGGGTCTCATTCACACCACACTCTCACACAAAGGCCAACTTCATAAATTACAACCCTCAAAAGAAATAGAACGTTTCATTAGGGATGGAAGGAGTATTTGTTTTTAAATATGAATCCAAATCTGCTGAATCACTTATGTGACGATCTTCTATATTATAGGTCTTTCCGTTTCGTCATCTGATTTATATTCTTCATGTGGCATTCAGAACGAAGACTCTATGAAAGCATACATAGATTATCATATGATTACATTCAAACAGAAAGACTTGTTGCACACAAATATTTACGTCCCAAAAGATAAGTAGAAATATTTATTATTAGATATATGATTTTCTCAAGGAAGATATGATTTTGATACTAATTTTTACAAATCTAGAGACAAATAACAAATTGAATCAAAACAGTATTTGTAACCAAATAAAAGAATTAGTCAATCATATATATGATGATAATTTTCCGATAAAAATTGAAGTTTGGTTGTCCTAATATCAACCATTTCAATATATTCTAATGCATGTTCGAATTCTAACAAAGTCCCAGACTGAAGCGTAAGCAGCGACGACGGTGATGTCATCGTACTTACCGCCGGCGTGCAATGTTGTCAAACTCGCGAGTCAACACGCAAACTCGTCCGAGTTTACGAGTCGCGAGGCTCAAACGAGCCGGATCGATCTAGGATCGTTTGTGTCATAGGATCGGGTGGGATCGCGAGTCAACACGTAAACTCGTGGGATCGTGCGAGTCAGCACGAGTCTACAAGATCAAATTTTTTATTTTTATTTTATTTTTCAAATAATATATTTATTGTTTTTCCCAAAAAGTCGTAAATGACTCCAAGTAGACTAAACGCCCCTTCAAAAAAGCTCAATCAATTGATTCGAGTTCTCAATCAATTGTGACTTGACGACTTCATCTCTCGAAGAGCTTCGATTGCTGAAAAAAGGATATGTTTCTGAATGTATGGACCATATGTAATTTTAATTATTTTCTTAATTTGTCTTAAGATTCGAAATCTTTTTCTTTTACTTCTCGAAGTAATTCCTTGTTGTTAAAATCTTCTTATATATTTTATGATTTAGAATTTTGTTTGATTTCTAAAAATAATTTTTGAAAAAAAAACTAGATGATGATAACGCTAATAAGTGTGTTTTTGTAGACATAAGTTATACTAAAAAAATGAAAGATGTCTGGTTTCTTCCCTTATCAAATTTGAGATGGAGTCTCTTTATAATTTACAGTTTTTATCATTGGTAGGATGCTTGTTCAAGACATAAACCACACAATGCACATGCTAATTCTATATCTAATTATTTATTGATATGACCAACACCGAATATAATAACTTATTCGTTGATTGAAGTTTTGTGTTCTTTAGAAATTTGATGACTTTTTAGATGTTTATCGACATTATATCCGATGTTTTATCTGTTAATGTTAATTTATTTAAAATTTAATTTTTAGTAGGATCGTACGATCCTACCACGATTTTACGATTCACAATCCTAGTAGGGGCCAACGATCCTACCTAGGATCGCGAGTTTGACAACATTGCCGGCGTGTTTTACTCCGGCCTCACGCGCCGCCAGTTTGAAGGGGCTGACGCGCGTTCTATTCAAAGACTTCCAGAGAGCCTTCCTCGCCAATTCACACGCCATCATCGCCGGCCACATGTTTCCACCGCACCACTGTCTCCTCCACGTCCTCCGGAAACATGTAGCCTAACAAAAAAAAGTCAAACTTGAGGAGTAACAAAAGGCCATAAACTTGATAAAGAAGTTGAAAGGTATTTGATATGACAATCAGGGACGGATCCAGAGGTAGGCTAGGTAGGGCTAGGTAGGCTAGGTAGGGCTGTAGCCCAATGTGTGTGTGTGTGTTTTTTTTTTTTTTTTTTTAAAGATAGTATATGTTGTCTTAAGAAGACATTTCTAGCAAGGTGTCAGCTACTCATTTTTCTGGAAATAAAGAAATATACAGAGAACTAGATCAATTTTTTCGGACCAAACTAAGATTGTTTTCCAAATTTCCTGTGTATTTCTTTTGTTTTGTTTCTCCAAATTTCTTCAAGATTTTATTGCAAAGAAATCCCAAAATTCTAGAATTAATTTATTTATGTTTTAGTTAGAATGGGTGGTCGGTGGATAGACACTACGTGAGAATGAGGGGTGAATAAATATATGGAATGTGGTGGCGGAAGAGGTGTGGTGAATAGAGTGAAAATGCGGGCTAGGTGTTTATAGAAATGTCTAAAATATAGATATATAGAGGTGAGGCTAGGTAGTTTAGTGTATTTTATGAATTTGGATTGATTGAACAAATAATTGAGTTCTAATTTCAGATCAAATCCTATCTAGTTCTAAGAGTATATAAACATTATTGTTAACATAATATAAACATTACTTTTATAGAGTGAAATTTAATGCACAGTTTCTTTTTCAAGTGTTGGTCCAACCCAAGATCAAAATAATTCCTAGATCCACCCCTAATGACAATATTATAGTGTTAAGTTGTGAGTTACATTTATATTACATATAGTGCGATGTTTTACAGCATGGAAAGTACAAGATTTGATTTCTACCTGGGGAAACTATTGCAGTTAATTTTGATTTGAATTTGAACAACACAATTAGGCTTGTTATAAGAACAACTGCTAGATTGAAGGAGCAACAAGGTGGAAGGAAGTTTATGACATTAACAAATAATATTTTAAACTAGACTTAAATTAAGTATAGTAGCATCAGATTCCTTTGAGTTTGTTACCACTATCTTTGTGTGTGTACACGTTGCTCACTTAAACTAAATATTTACTACTTTATTTGCATGATAAGTTTGAAAGTGCATACACAACACGGAGATGCACATTGCACAAATGTTTTGATAGTCTATTTGAGGAAGACATCGATCCAAGAGATGTATGTCCAAGGGAAGACTTGACCATGGAAAAATGGCAAATGACATGTGATTTTATTGAAAAAGAGGACTATCAGGTATGCCAACATAGTCGTTATATACAATAACTTCTCTTCATATTTGTTATGATATAAATTTGTTGTTTGTAGGAAATATCAATTATTAATTCTAGAAATCATGCAAAAATGCCATTCCATTACACTTCAAGCAGAAGAACAATGCTTACTCGATATAATGAAATAATACTTTCTTTTCCAATTTTCTTACTTTTCAATTGGGTTTAATTGAATGATTTAAGTTTTTTGACCTTTAATCATGCTCATTGCACATGTAGACAGATAAGTGAGATTGAGCTCTGTAAAGTTACACATGTAAGAGCTAAAACAATGGGTGAATTTGTAAATTCTATTGCTCAAGAAAAATATGTAAGATTCTAAATTATAAACTTTGAAATAACTAGATGTTACTTAACGTGTTCATCCATTCTATTTATAAATGTGGTTTGGAGAATGAAATGGTTAAGTTGAAATGTCAATTTAAGGAAAAAGATGAAGAGCCAATTTCAGAGGCTGGCATAATAAAAATTATACTAGGCCATCGATTGAGATATTATTAAAGGAATGGAACATGGATTGTAAGTGCTTTCTAGTCATGGATCAAATATTCTAGTTGGAGTTAATTTGAAAGAGAAGTTGCTAGAACTAGAAAATGCCAAGAACAAAACTGTGGACCTTACTACTGCTTATATGGAGCTAAGCAAAATTTTAGATGACCAAAAGGTGGCTTTGCAAGCTCAAGACGAGAAGAACATAATATATGCCCAAAAGATGGAGATACAACTCGCCAAAATGCAACAACTCTTACAAAAGATAGAAGACATTCCTCTAAACATTTTTCTTGGTACGTGTTTTGATTAATGTTGATTAGTATTGTTAATCTCACTATTGGCCGTACTAGCTGGATTTTCATGATCGCTGACTCTAGTTCCTTTCGTTTAAATATGTCTTATGTTTTATCTCTTTATAATTGATATAATTGTCTTTCAACCACACATAAAAAAATTATTTTTCTTTCTTTATCCTTAACAGATTGACGTGATATTGAAGTTAATACTCTACTTTGTCTATTCAGGTAGCTTTTTGCATATAGTATGCTTTTGCAGTTTGCTTTAATCTCTCTTTCATGTCAAAGTCCTAAATGTAGTATGTTTTTGCATTTTGCTTTAGGCTGGGTGAAGTGATCAATATATGTGTTGGGTGATGATTCCATCCTCAGCATTGTTTCACTCAGTGGGAAGTGTTTCGGTCTTAGACACTGATCTTAAGCTCAGTAGCCTTGTGCTCTGTACTTGTCTAAAGATTTGAAGATCCCAAAACCCTATCTTGAATGATGAACCATTCCCTTGTATCTGTTTTGTCTCGAGGTTTCGGACTCGGTAGACACTCGCTCTCGGTCAAGGCGCTCGGCAGCTTATCCGCCTCGGCACCGGTGCGCGAAGACTCAGTGATCTTGGACTTAGCGAGAGCAAGATATCGAGAGAGTCGGTTGAACCGAACTCGGCGAGAGTAGTTCACTGGACTCGAGTTGATCTTCGATAGACTTATCTCGGCCAGCCTATCTACCGAATACAAGGTCGGACTCAAGCAACGGCGAGATAGTCTTCGGGATCGTCGAGAATCTTTTGAAAGACAATCAGCATTGTCATGTACGAGGAAGAGAGAAGTCGGCTTCGATGCCGTCTCGAAGTTTGTGCTGTCTCAACCACTCCATCCACCTCGACGAAAGACAAGCATACACGTGTCTTCTCACCTGCTAAAGCTGCAGACAACCTTTTACCTAAAAAGGTGGGAAAGTACACTGTTACCTACACCAAAAGAGCCGTTTGCTACCAAAAAGAGAGAGAGAGAAGAAGATCGTCTCCAACGGATCTATTTCAATCTCTGCTCTATAAATAGAGGGATCATTCAAGATTTGAAAAACGCCTAGAACACGAGAGAGCGCGAAAAAGAGCGAATTCCAAAGAACAAAGTCTTAGCAAGAACTTGAAGAACAATCTCCGGTGAAAGACTACATTCTAGCTCATAGGGAATCAAGCTATACCGACATATAAAGCCTCTAGTATCCAAATCGACGTTACACGAACTCAAAGCTTACCTTCAGCTGTTCGTCGATCTAGAAGCTACTCTCATATTCCCTATCCCTCTAACCCTAAGCTCAACTGTTCTTATCCATAGCTTAGACGAAGGAGTTCACATTTGAACTCAATCCTTATTGTATAAGGACTCCTTCACTGTTGGAGAAGTTTGTCAAACACTTTAAGTTTGATAGTGTTGTAAACTGAGACTTGGATCAGTATAAAAACCAAGACGCGGCTTTGCCCAGTGTGCAAGCTGACTGAGACTAACTCAGGATAATAAATAGCCTCCTGATCATTCGGGACGGTGGACGTAGGATTTGAGCGATATCCGAACCACTTTAAAAATCCCGTGTCTCTTATTGCTTTCTTAAGCATTTGCATTGATTTTACTATTCATACCGAACATCATATTTAAAATCAATCAACCTGTCTCAAAGATACCGAACTTTTAATCTACTTCGAACCGAGACTTAAAACGTTTTCTCACAAACCGATTTGGGCCTACACTATTCCGCGCACCGAACTCTTACCGTAGATACCGAATTCGACCTAGTCGGTTAGCGGATCTCGCTGAGTCGATACTCTTAGCCTTTAACTCGATTCGGAACGGTTGTCCGGTCTCGCCGAATCTAGTTTGATCGGACACCATCCCGAATAGGGACTGTTCGAGTTCGAAGTTGAGAAATCGAATCGAGGTGTATTCACCCCCCCCCCTCTACACCCGACCGTACACTCGGGACCAACAATTGGTATCGTAGCCGGAGTTCTTTAAGACTCTTGTCACTTTGAGACTCGGTCTATTCGAACGGATCCGGAGGAAAACGTTTTCACCGCATATCACTCTACATTCATATCTATATTCTTCATGGCTGATATGTCGGGTATAAGGATGGTACCCATGTTCTCGGTGGAGAATTATGGAGTATGGCGAGTCGGAATGGAAGCACATCCGACATCCCTCCATGACAAGTATGATGAAGTGCTTGAAGATGGACCTATCGTTCCCATGATCGATAGTGTCGTAACTCGAGACCAAGCTCAAGGAGGAGGAATGGTGACCGGGAAGAAGATTCCCAAAGACGAAGTCTCTTCACTCCCGAGGAGAAGAAGCTTCACAACTTAGACCGTGTTGCCGTAAACGCTATACCGACCACCCTTAGTGATTCTTATCTTGGCGGGGGTTCGGGAATGCAAAACCGCAAAAGAACTGCGGGACGCTCTAGCGCTACCGAGTCGAGGGACTCGAGAAGATTAAAGCGAATAAACTAGACTTTGGAACTCCAAAAGCCTGGAAAGCTTGTCTCTCATGCCCGGTGACAAAATCGAAGATTCGAACGTCGATTTACCAATCGATGAACTCTATCAATGGGCTGGGAAAGACATTCGAAGAACCGAGAGATGAATCGAAGATTCGAGGGCACTGCCGGACGGACACTGGACACCTTTTGCCACTCTATTGCGACATTCTGACTTGATGCCTGTGTCTCCTGACCATATCTTTTCAGAATTACAGGCAGAGGAGTTTGAGTTCGACAGACCTCAAAGAAAGCAGAGAGCTGAAGCTGACACAAAAATCGACCATGCTTTCAAAGCATCAGTCAACACAGCATCTCCAGCAACGAGCAAAACGACGAGTAAGACTGAGCCTTCACTCAATGATCTACAAGAAGGAAGTCTCGCTCAGAAGTATGCGCTGCTCGCTGTAAAGTATCAGAAGGAGAAGGCGCGACGCAGAAAAGTGATTAAAGCCTATCGAGAAACGAAAGGTAAGTTAAATTATATGTTGAAACACACTCCTGACTCACAATCTTCTGAATACAGAAAGAAGGATGACTCAGAACCGTCAAAGAATAGCGAAAGCAAAGAAGAGAAAGTCATCACTTGCTATAATTGCAAAAAGCCGGGACATTATCAGTATGATTATCCTGAGCTCGGTAGTGCTGAACGCGCAGCACGTAAGGCAAGGAGAGAGAAATTCGCCCAGAAAAGACAAGCTTATATTGCAGGCGAAATCTCAGACGACTCAGAAGAAGTCGACTCCTTTATGGATTCATCTGACGATGAAGCAACCTTCATGGCCTTAGAGCATGAAGCGGATGAATCATTGAAAAGTGCATGATGGCGGGCGAAGAGGATGAGGTAAATTCTCATGAACCACTTAACTCCTCTTCACACCGCACACACGACACTATTTCAAGGTGCGAGATGAGAATTTGGACGTCGCGACCGCATACGAAGAACTCGCTCGATGAACAAATTCAAATGAGTCTCGCAGCTCAAGCAAGACTCTTCGGGAGTTGGATACCCCGAAAGTAGAGAATCGGAGACTTTCTCGAGAAAGTCGGGTTGCTACTAAGGCCGAAGGACTTGTGTTGAGACTCGGTGGAGGAGATAAACTCTCCGATGGCCAAGTCTCAAGCATCAAGAAGATCGGATTTCGTTTTGACCAATGACTTGACTCGAAAGATATCGAACCGAGTCTCGTCGAAGCAAGAAATGTCGGGACTTCGGACCGAGCACGACACACCGAAGAAGAGTGATGATGTCCGGAGGAGCCCGATGACCGAGAGGTACATGGGTGCCGAGAAGAAATTAGAGGCTATGCTAGCAAGCAATAAGCCAAAGCACCGCAAGGAAGGACTTGGATTCAGCCAGGGGAGCTTCCTCATCCGCCCCAAGACACTCGGAAGTACGGCTTGCCGATAGGTTTGTTCAAGGGGAGACTATGAACGCAAATATACCGAACCCCCTAGCAAAGAACAAACGAGAAGATGAAAGCACCTCATCCCACACATCAGCATTCCGACAAGAAGATCGGTGCCAAGAAACCCCGGTTCGGTCAAGGGGGGAACCAAAGAAATCAAAATTGGCGGATCAAGTATGGACCTCCAAAGCCGACACATCCCGGCTCGGTATAAGGGTCACATTATTATGAACCTATAGTCGAAGAGGCTCCAAAGGTCGAAGAAAAAGAAAGTCACACGTAAGGCTAAGGTCGGCAATCCACCGGCTCGGAAGATTAGGACTCCCGAACCTCGAAGCCTCGGAAGTCACCTATGACCGATCCGGTGGTCGGATATGTTGACTCTAGTGGAAAGAAGATGTCCGAAACCACCGGGGTTGTTAGACAGATTTGGGTTATGAAAACTAACATCTAAGGACCCAAAATCAAAAATAAAGGGTACCCGAATATAATTACTTTTTGCGGGTGCGCAGAGACCCATGGTATGTGGACGACGGATGCTCAAGACATATGACATACCAAAGGAGTCTATCGAAGAATTATGTTACCGAAGATGGACCCGAATTGAGTTTGGAGATAATGCCAAAGGCTACACGAGAGGATACGACACACTCAAAGCATAGAGAACCGCCAAAGTTCCAAGAGTATCCTATGTTGAAGGACTTCAAACATAATCTTCTCTCGTTAGTCAATTTTGTGATAACTCGAATAGAGTGATTTTTTACGCTGGTTTCGTGATGTTATTGATAAATCTACGGGGAAAACGGTGTTATCGGGTTCGCACAAAAAGAACATATACGTGGCCGATCGGAACTCAGTGAACCCCGAAGCTTGTTTCTTGGCAAAGAATGAAAACAGAACGGGGTGGCTATGGCATAGAAGGCTCGGTCATTTCAACTTTAAGACGCTCAACAAGCTAGCAAGAAACACTCTAGCAAGGGGACCGCCGAATGAAGTATTCAAAGCAAAGACACTCGGTGTGAAGCATGTCTGAAGGGAAAGCAAACAAAGAAAGAAAATCCACCTGTTCCATCTCCTTCCACTGATGGAATCCTTCAGTTGTTACATATGGATTTGTTCGGTCCAGTCTCCCGGTGACGATCGGAGGCGTAAAATATGCATTAGTGGTCATAGATGACTACTCGCGCTACACATGGGTCATATTCATTGCCAACAAGTCGACGTCAAAACAGAGTTACCAACGCTTCGAAAAAGCTCGGTGTCGAGAAGAACACCAAGATCGAGAAAAATACGTTCGCACGCAGGAACCGAGTTCCTTAATTCCATGGTAGAGGAGTTACGCAAAGAAGAAGGAATAGAGCATGAGACTTCGTACCGCACGCACACCTCAGCAGAATGGAGTTGCTGAACGAAAGAACAGAACTCTAAAAGAGGCAGCTAGGACTCTACTCGCAGACTCAGGACTCCCAGCCAAATTTTGGGCAGAAGCTACTGATACTGCATGTTACACTCAGAACCGATCTTTACTGACAAAGCAGCATAAGAGAACACCATATGAACTATGGAACGGCAGGAAGCCTTCTCTATCTTATTTCCATATCTTTGGTTGTTCATGCTTTATCCACAATAATGGGAAAGATCAGCTGAAGACTTTTGATAGCAAGTCAGATGAGGGAGTGTTCTTAGGATACTCTCGGGTCAGCAAAGCTTTCAAAGTATTCAACTATCGGACCCTTTGTGTGGAGGAAAGCCCTCATATTGTGTTTAACGAGTTTGCTACTGAAGACAGGAGCAATAACTCAAATTCGAATCCGAGGACATCGTGAGACGCCTACGGGATCTAAGCGTAAAGGACAAATGCGAAAAGATTCGGCTATGTTGGGATGATGATTCGGACGAAGAAACCGAAGACAAATCTATCGAATCTCAACCCGACAGAGCAAGTAGGCGAGCAGATTGATTCTCCCGAACGAATCAATCCCGTGTAACTCGAGTCGATGAGGAAACCGTAGAGGTAACTGAGACCACTACTGAGAATAACAACTCAGGGGGAACATCTAGTAATATTCCTAAGCTGAATGCCCCTGAACCTGGTGACTCAGTAGATCATACTCTTATCACTGAAATTCTTCAATCTCGTAATAGTACAACCGAAATGCCTAACTCACCTACTATCCGTGTTGAACAAATTTCGGATGAAGAGTCGAAACATCGTAGATCGTGGCTGGATGCTCACACTCCAAATTTGATCATTGGAGATCCTTCGACTAATGTCAAGACAAGATCCAGTTCGTCAAGGAGAAAGCGCATTATTTTCCCGCTTCTTGTCTACCGAAGAGCCTCAGAACATTGAGGATACATTAAAGGATGCTGACTGGATCATAGCTATGCAGGAGGAGCTGAATCAGTTCACGAGAAACGAAGTATGGGAGCTTGTAGACAGACCCCGGCATCAACATGTCATTGGTACCAAATGGGTCTTCAAAAACAAGCGAGATGAAAACAACGTTATAGTCAGGAACAAAGCAAGGCTCGTGGCTAAAGGCTATTGTCAAGTTGAAGGAATAGATTTCGATGAAACTTTCGCTCCAGTTGCAAGATTGGAGGCAATTAGACTATTCCTAACCTACGCAACACATCAAAGATTCGAGAGTTTATCAAATGGATGTGAAGTCTGCGTTCTCGAACGGCGTCTTTGAAAGAAGAAGTCTATGTGGAACAACCGCCCGGCTTTCAGCAGGGACATCAAGTATATAGACTCAGAAAGGCTCTGTACGGGTTAAAACAAGCACCCAGGGCTTGGTACGATACCCTGTCTGAGTTTCTTCTTCAGAAAGGTTTTCAGAAGGGCACGATAGATCGCACGTTGTTCAAAGCATTCGACCGGAAGACGACCTATTACTCGTGCGAGATCTATGTGGATGACATTATCTTCGGTTCGAAGAATGTCATTATGTGTCGCCAGTTTGAAAGAATGATGAAGGACAAGTTCGAGATGTCGATGATGGGAGAAATGAACTACTTCCTTGGTTTTCAAGTCAAGCAATCTGAAAAGGGAACGTTCATCAACCAAGGCAAATACACTCGAGACCTCATCAAAAGATTCGGCCGCACATCCGGCAAACCCATCAAGATCCCGATGAACACGAATATGAAGATAGATCTTGATAAAGAGGGAGTATCGATAGACCAAACCGAATACCGTGCTATAATTGGTTCTTTATTATATTTAACGACTACCCGCCCGACATAACTTATGTTGTAGGTGTCGTGCTCGATTTCGAGCGAATCCCAAGCGAGCCATATGGACTCGACCAAGAAGATTCTCCGCTATCTCCGAGGAACACCCGACATGGGTTTATGGTATCCAATGATGATAATATTGAACTAACCGGCTATTCCGATGCCGACTATGCGGGATGTAGAATTGACCAAAAATCAACTTCGGGAACATGTCGGTTCCTTGGCGGCAAAAAGCGATCTCATGGTTTTCAAAGAAACAAAGCACTCGGTAGCTACATCGACTACCGAAGCTGAATACATGGCTGTTGGAAGTTGTTGCGCCCAAATCCTTTGGCTGAGACAGCAGCTGAGAGACTATGACGTCATTCAGAATGAAGTGCCAATCTTCTGCGATAGTACCAGTGCCATTGCAATCACTCAGAATCCTGTACTACACACGAGATGCAAGCACGTGGACATCAGACATCACTTCATTCGTGACCATGTCGAAAAGAAGGATATCAGGATGGAAAAGATCCATACTGACAAACAAAGGGCTGATATACTGACCAAGCCTCTAGCTGAATCCAGATTCAGAGAACTTTCAGTAGAGCTAGGTCTGCTGGACCCTACCGACCCCGGTCAAGAAGAGGTTTCGAGGAGAGAGACATTTCAAGTAAGGGGAATGTTCACTCTCGCATCGAATGTATTCGAGACGTAGAGATTCGGAAACCATCTACACGAGGTATCAGCGACTACCATGTTCGACCGACGGGTTTGCGTATCTCTACTCGGTAGTAACTTATATTTCGAACTTTGCATTTATGTCAAAGATTCAAGCATGATATTTAATATCTTTTGGTTTGTCTTTATTATTAACGAATTTCATTTATTGCACGACATTCCATACATAAGTTTGCTGAACTCTGCGCGCATTTAATGCATGTCTTTTCGCAGTTACTACTTAGGTTATTTTACAACTGTCTTTTGACTTAGGCGGCTTATGCGATCATTGCCTATTATATAACGTCTAATCTTGACCGTCCTTTCTAAAAGCAGTTTTAAACTCAGCGTTTTGATCAAATAACTGTTCGTCTTCTCGTTAGATATATATATATTCGATCATATCCTAGAAACCGCCATTAGCATACAATCTTTCAAGTCCGAGAAATCTGAAGCATCTTTTAGAACGAATCTCATCCGTATTTCGCATTATATCCTTCTAAAGCATTAGATTTCTCACGGTATGCATATTAGAAGCCATTACGATAGCTTATTTTATTATTCGGAATCGATATATATATATATATATCTTGTTCTATCCAAGAATCGGATCTTGATAAAGTTCCTGTAATAACGATTACGATGGCTGGTATCTCTCAGAATCGTTCTCGACAAGATAGAGGAGATCCTCGGCAAAGGCCGTGTCCGGTGCGAACCGGCCATGGAGTTCAATGTTTGCGAGCTCGAATACATGGAGGAAGTATTCACGTACCTCCGAGCGTCCGGACTAGAAGAGTTCTTATCGAGGAAGCCTACTTTCTTCCTTCCTCGACAAGTGGCGTAGCCGTATTCGAACTCGACTCCGTCAAAGGCGATATTATGGCAAGTTTCGTTGTTCACGCGATTGGCGACGCCTCGAAGATTACGAGGGTATGTCGTTAAAGCAAGCCCCGAAGAAAAGCTTCAATCTTCCATCCGAAGGTATCAGCACGATAGGCTACAATGACGATTCGGTAGATGAATACCGACGGTGATCACGTGGCAAGCCGACTACCTTCGTAGTGCCTTCCCGAAGAACACAATGCTCCCCCGATGCAGAGCATTGGCCTATATCGTCACGCGACTGCCGACGAGCCGAGCTGGATCGTTCGATCAGGTCTCGCGACCTAAGATCCACCTAATGATGGCCATATATGACTGCGCCAAGGTCAACTGGATTGAGTTCTTCATTCGGGAGTTCATGATCCAAGCAGCTAAATTTGACAAGCCCACGCGCACGCTGAGCGCAAAAGGAAAGCTACTCTACGGGCTCAAACTGTCAGTGATGATTGAAGACTACTGTGGCTCTGAGCAGATCACATATGACGCCAAGGAGTACTTCAATGTCAAGAAGATTCGGTTTCATAACCGAACTGCGGCCCTTCAGCAAATCGGGTCAGGTCCTTCAGCAGAGACTGAATCTCAGAAGGCTACTCCACAGAAGAGGAGAACGCCTCCAGCAAAAACCCCGAAGGCACCGGCTAAGAAAATGAAGAAAGCCGTCGAGGTGCCTGCTGAACCTGAGGCCCCTGCTGAACAGGCCACTCAGCAGACTAGTCAGCCCCAGAGGCTGATAGATGAGTCAGAGTCTTCTGAGAAGACTCAATCAGTGGAGAAGATCGTCTCCACTGAAGCATCTGAAGAGATGGAACAAGAGAGGCTACTCGAAGCTCAAAGTGAAGAAGTTCGGCGCCTTGACGGCCCCTCGCAGTTCCTCCACTCAGCGATGCGGCACCTGCCGAGACTCGACGTCTCCACCAATCGACGAATCCGAGACGGCGTCTGAAGAAGAAACAATCGGGATGGAAGCTTAAGTGATTATATCCAGAGCATCCCGAGAGATTCTTCAACTGGTTCCGGAGCTTGCTGACTACTCAGACTTGTTGCTCATCGCCAAGTCAGCAAGGCTCCACATGTTGCTGCGACATCAGGAGTGGCCTCGTCTACAGCGCCTTGTCCTCCACTACTCCTGTCAGCAGCTGCATGAAGAGGAATTGAGACTGAGAGAGGAGATAGGTTATTCAGAGCCTGAAGACCTCAGCTCAATGGACAATCTGAGGGCTGCGATGCTAGCCATGATTCATGATCGACAGCTCGCCTCCGGCCCAGCACCCTCAGATGGGTCAGACCATGATGACCCACCCAGTGATTCAGGCCCTGGAAAGCCTGATGAGGGAACTCCCCAGGACAAGGATACACAAATTACTGAAGAACCTCAGCGTCCACTCAGTATCCTTGGTTCTGAGAAGTCGACGGCTAGTACCTCATCAATAGAGCCTGCTCAGCTCCTGCTGAAATCAGATTTCGAGGTAGCGCCCAGCCCGCATCGTCGATGCTCCAAGTCTGTGGCGAAGGCTCTACAAAGCCAAGGCACTCAGAACCGTGCCCTCGCCAAGGCAGTCCACAGAGCTTGGAAGAAGACTGCTGAAGCCACGCCACCGAGCTCGTGGGCTGAAATCCTCAATGTCCCAATCAGCCGCCCCTGATGTCTCTGAAATTGTCACTCAAGCATTGGCTCAGCAGCAGACCAACTTTGAATCTCAGCTCAGGATCTTTCAGGAGAGCCAAGCCAAACTACTTCAAGATTTTCAAGCTTCTAAACTGGCTCATACTGCGCAGCCTATTCTTGAACAAGCCCGAGCCATCGAGATCGAGATTAGACAACATTCAACTGGTCCTGGAGGATAAGATCGCTGAGAAGCTGAAAGACTTCAAGGAAGCAGCTGACCTCTCTCACAAGCAGTACAAGGCAGACCTTACCATGGAGAGGAACGAGTTGCATGAGGCTCTGACTAAGCTCCACCATCGTCCTGGATGAGCTGTCAACCCCCTACAAAAGTCTGAAGAAGTCAGTCCTAGTCCCTACCCCGGTGCTCATTGATGATGCCAAAAAGGGGGAAAGTGAAGGAAAAAGGGAAGGAAAGAGAAGCTGAAGAAAGAGAAGGAAAGAAGAGTATCCGAGAAGCCGACCCCCACCAAAAGTCCAAAATCTAAGGGGGAAGCCGTACACCGAAGTCATCCCGGCACTCGGACTCGGACTCGGAAGGGTGAGGCCCGGGGTGTCCCAGTGCGAGCACACTGCGACCGACCCATGTGGCTCGGGATCCCGAGCTACTCATGCAACCCGGACTCCCATTGATATCATCAAGGAGGTTGCAGAGTATGCTGAACAGAAAGAGGACTCAGAGGACTCAGATGATGATGAAGAAGTCCCTCTACCTCCACCTGTTCAAGGCAAAGGTAAGAAAATTCTGAAACTCCCGACCCCTCCAGCAAAGAAACCCAAGAGATACATCTCAGTTGAGGAGGAGGCTCAGATTGCCGCTGATGAGAAGCTGGCAAGGGAGATCGCCGATGCTGAAGCTGCCAACAAACCAAAGTCTAAGCCTGCTAAAGGAAAGACTAAGGCACCAGCACGCGGTGGAAAAAAGAAGGCGCATGCTAGATTGCCTCCCAGAAAACTCAGAATTGAAGATGATGAAGATAGGGAGAGGCAACAAAGAAAAAGGCACCGAGCAAAGAAGGTACATCCAAAACCAAATCCAGTACCTCTGCTGACTCTGAACAAGCTCCTCGAAGCCTCAAGAGCAAGATGCCAAAATTTAAGAAATCTTCGCTCCGATGGATAAGATATCTCTACAGAGGAGAGGAAGCTAGACAGATAGAGGCTGCCAGGCAGAGGATACATTTGGCAGACCTTGAGGCACTCGGGAAGCGCATCGAACAAGAGGCCAGCCGAGAGTTCCTTCAAAAGCCGACATTCCTTATCGATACGAGAAGGTTCGGGAAGCCAAACGATCGAAAACACATAGATGGCCGAGATCGGACGAATGGATGCCTATTCGGTTCAATCGGAGATGGGAATCGGCCAAGATAGAGTTTATCAAGAGAAATTATTTACGGCAATTCGGCTCGAAATGTCTAAGGTTGATGCCTATGTCGAGTGGATGACCATTACCGAACCCGATCTTTACCCATATATGCACGAGCAAGAATCGAAGGGGTAGTAGTAAGCGTTCCCGAAGCAAGGATCATTCCTCCACCCGTAAGATAAGACGACTCAGGACATCTCGGAATGATTGAACAAGAAGTGAAGAATGCTTTGCGTTGAGCAGGTCTAGAACAAGATGAACCAGACAGACCTCGCCGAATACACGAGCCGAGGAAGAACACGTTCAGAATGTATGGAGTCCTACTGCCTGAAGATAAATCCCAAGGTTTCATGAATAGGATTCAGCAGCTTAAGGGTTCTCCTTCTTAGTTCTCCTTTTAGCTTAGCAAGATTTGTAATGTACTGATCTGTTTATCATATATATACAAATCTTCTTTTGGCTCTGACAACTACTTGTTGTCTAAATAGTCGTGTTTGCTTTATGCTTTAACACTCAGAATCACTGAAGTGATTACTGACACACACACACCTTGTTTATTTACTTGTCAGTTTTTGCTCGGTTAGATCTCTGATAGACTAGACTTTCAGTTACTATTTCTTCAGTAAGGGAAAATTGTTGCATGAGGAAACAGTTTTAATTTCTCTTAGGGGGAAATTGTTGCATGGGGGAAATTATTGTAAAGGGGGAAATTGTTCTGCCCTGTCTCCCTCAGTAGTCTAGCACTTACCAGACAACTCCACTGATTCTACTTGTAATATTTGTAAGGAGCTCTGTTTCTGAGTAAGTTAGTGTTTAGCATAGTTGATAAGACATAGATGATAGGTTTTGGCATCATCAAATAGGGGGAAATTGTTGGGTGATGATTCCATCCTCAGCATTGTTTCACTCAGTGGGAAGTGATTCGGTCTTAGACACTGATCTTAAGCTCAGTAGCCTTGTGCTCTGTACTTGTCTAAAGATTTGAAGATCCCAAAACCCTATCTGAATGATGAACCATTCCCTTGTATCTATTTTGTCTCTGAGGTTTTAGACTCAGTAGACACTCTGCTCCGGTCAAGGCGCTCGCAGCTTATCCGCCTCAGGCACCGGTGCGAAGACTCAGCGAATGATCTTGGACTTAGCGGAGAGCAAGATATCGAGAGAGTCGGTTGAACCGAACTCCGGCGAGAGTAGTTCATTTGGACTCGGAGCCTGATCTTCAGTAGACTTATCTCAGCAGTCTATCTACTGAATACAAGGTCAGACTCAGCAACGGCAGATAGTCTTCAGGACTGTCAGAATCTTTTGAAAGACAATCAGCATTGTCATGTACAAGGAAGAGAGAAGTCAGCTTCAGTCTGTCTCGAAGTTTGTGCTGTCTCAACCACTCCATCCACCTCGACGAATGACAAGCATACACGTGTCTTCTCACCTGCTAAAGCTGCAGACAACCTTTTACCTAAAAAGGTGGGAAAGTACACTGTTACCTACACCAAAAGAGCCGTTTGCTACCAAAAAGAGAGAGAGAGAAGAAGATCGTCTCCAACGGATCTATTTCAATCTCTGCTCTATAAATAGAGGGATCATTCAAGATTTGAAAACGCCTAGAACACGAGAGAGCGCGAAAAAGAGCGAATTCCAAAGAACAAAGTCTTAGCAAGAACTTGAAGAACAATCTCCGGCGAAAGACTACATTCTAGCTCATAGGGAATCAAGCTATACCAACATATAAAGCCTCTAGTATCCAAATCGACGTTACACGAACTCAAAGCTTACCTTTAGCTGTTCGTCGATCTAGAAGCTACTCTCATATTCCCTATCCCTCTAACCCTAAGCTCAACTGTTCTTATCCATAGCTTAGACGAAGGAGTTCACATTTGAACCCAATCCTTATTGTATAAGGACTCCTTCACTGTTGGAGAAGTTTGTCAAACACTTTAAGTTTGATAGTGTTGTAACCGAGACTTGGATCGTATAAAAACCAAGACGCGGCTTTGCCCAGTGTGCAAGCCGACCGAGACTAACTCAGGATAATAAATAGCCTCCTGATCATTCGGGACAGTGGACGTAGGATTTGAGCGATATCCGAACCACTTTAAAAATCCTGTGTCTCTTCTATGCTTTCTTAAGCTGTTGCATTGATTTTACTATTCATACTCGAACATCATATTTAAAATCAATCAAGCTGTCTCAAAGCATACCGAACTTTTAATCTACCGAACCGAGACTTAAAACGTTTTCTCACAAACTGATTTGGGCCTACACTATTCCGCGCACTGAACTCTTACTGTAGATACTGAATTCTGACCTAGTCAGTTAGCAGATCTCAGCTGAGTCAGTACTCTTAGCCTTTAACTCGATTCGGAAACGGTTATGCAGTCCTGGTTCGCCCATTCGATCGCGACACCATCCTGAATAGGACTGTTCGAGTTCGAAGTTGAGAAATCGAATCAGGTGTATTCACCCCCCCCCCCCCCTCTACACCTGACCGTACACTCGGGACCAACAATATGCAAATTTACTTTATGAGTGATTTGGCTTTCCATTGTCATTTGATTTGAAGGCTAGAAGTGGAAATAGACATGCATGGTTGCAAATTTAACAATTTTCAATAATTATTCCAAGTTATTAGGCTGCATGGTTGCAAATTTCACTACTTTTGAAGTAGTTACTACTAGCTACTGCCTACTAGCTCTTGAACATAATTTTGAAAAGATTTTTTCGAATATTCATATCAGCGATAAAGGGGGTGACTTTATTTTGTCAAATTTATTTGTTTTGCAGAGTGATAGTTTTTTAATTCCATAATCAGCCTGAGCAGAGTGATGGCAGATAGACTCTTAACTTAGAAAGACCGTTTTGATCACGACTGGTACTCAAGAATATTGAAACAGATACAAACATTTGACTTTCATAAATAATTTGTGCAAATTTGTATATTTAGCAATGAGCAATATTGGTGCTAATCTGATTTCATTTGTTATTTTTATAGTAAATTTGAATATTAATTAATAAAACTAAATAAGAAATTATTTTGCTCCCATAATGACTAATATGACCAATTAAATTAATCGCATATAGTTAAATTGATCACATATGGTTTAAATGTAAGGAATTAAATTCATCACAAAGCCTAATGAGAGGAACTAAATTCATCAAATAAAGCACATAAAGTCTATTATGACGAATTAAATTCATCACATAACGTTTAATGTGAGAAATTAAATTCATCACATAAAGCCTAATGTGGGAAATTTTTGTCACATAAGATATGGTCTATTGTGATGAAAATGTAATTTTCTCACAATACACCTAAAATGACGGATCTATTGTGACGAGCGTGTGACGAATTTTTTTCGTCATGTTAACTTATTGCAATAAAAATATACCCTTGTGCTGTTTCTGATCACCAGATTTTGCCTTCAAAATTCATTACATAAAGCCTAATGTGGGAAAGCTCGTGGCAAGTAGCATTGACACTACCATCATCACATGGTAAAAAATAAATCGTCATTTGCTGCCACTACTCCTGTAGTATCTTCTTCTTCCTTTTAAGCCGTCTTAGTTTTGCTCTTTTGATCCCCAGATTTTGCCTTCAAAATTCTGCAGTCACTCTTATAATGACCCTTCTTATGACAGTAGTAGCACTCAATATTTTTCTTTGACTCGAACTTTCCCCTGGATTTATTTTGCTTGATGTGGGGTCCTCTGCTCATGCTTCTCCCCCTTCGTTCTTTCTTTTCAAAAACCAAGGCATGTGATTCAGTGGCCAATCCTTGCCTTCAAAATTCTACAGTCACTCTTATAACAAGTCAAGATACAACTGCTTCCACTTATAAAATAAAAAACCACAAATCCTAAGCTGTCCTATTACCATTGTTTAGTTCATATTCATGCTGCCTTTTGTACTATTTGAGTTTAGTTATGATTATAGAATCAAAAAAATTCTACTTTTTATACTAAACGCCTATACTTTGTCACCTTATTTTTGAACTCATATATGTATACACGCGCCTCACATTGTTTTTGTCAAATTAATTAAACCTATAGTAAAACCTAAACTATCTTTCACTTTCTCCCAATATATATGTACTTTTTTTATTTTACTCTCAAATATGACTTTAATTATATTTATAACGACAAAAATTCGCAACCACTATTGCATTCATTAACCTAACGCTTGCAGAACATACTGTGTTACAAACATTTGTCATGGGCTTAACTTTGGGCCCAACCAGATATTATGTTTTAAATGTGTTTTAAGATAACATATTTTACTAATATTGGTTATATATGATATTAGAAAAAAATATAAGATTTATTAAAATTCATGAGGTTTTTTACTTTCTATAAATTGAGATTAATATTTTTATATTTATATAAACTCTAAAATTATTTCAATTTCTCTCTTTCTAAATTCTTTTATTATAACTCATATACTAATAAATTCTACTATCTCCAAAAATTCTCATACATCCAAGATTATTATTAATGTTCTGAGAAATTCTAAAATCACAAATTTTATTAATATTCTGAGAAATTCTAAAATCACAAATTTTTGGTATGAATTAGCAGGTTTTTCACAAAATGTGCGATTTTCAAAATTTTCTCATAATTTAAGTTCATTTTAATATATTTTGTAACAATTATTAATATTATAATAAAATATTAATACAAAAATAATTAGATTATACTAGCAAACTTTGATCCCCACTTATGCAGAAGAATCATAATTCTAGCCACTATGTCGTATGTCGTGAAATATGACCACTTATCAGCGTACACTAGCACATTTTTTAACCGGCTTCGCACGGTGTTATGATCATGCCCTATGTGCAAAATCATAAAAATATAAGATATCAAATCAAGAAGAAATTGAAATCGTAAATAAGAATGAAATAATATATGTATTTAAATTGAACATGCCCTGTGTACAGATTGATACCCAATGTATTTTATTGATATACTACGATATTATTTAGAAATATACAGGATATACAAAATTATTTATGATATTAAACTTATTATGACGTTTAGATACACAACAACCAATCTAAATGATTTACTCTATCGTAAATCGTTTGTAGAGAATAATTATATCGTTGTATAATGAGATGTACTCATTATTTTGTACATGGTCGCAAATGAAATACCGAATTAACGATTTGGAAAAAGGATATAATACGGTAGATATATAGCACATTGGTGAACATGGTGAAGGTATGAAACATTCTGTAAGAGGTGACGTAATTGTAAATAAGTTTGTCATTTTTTTTAATATGTAGGAAAGCTTCTGAGCCAGCATGAAGGATAGAGATATCAATACGTAACCATGTATATATATATATATGAATTCATAGAAAAGGAAAAGGGAATTGTAAAAGCACTGTTTTCTTATTATTATTTATATTATTACAAACAACACTTCGTAATTTTATTTTTATTATTATTGCAGCCTAAATTTAATACAGATTCTAAGTAATGGGTGGAAAAACTTTATTGTATTTTTTCTTTAAAAAAAAAACTGTAATTGAAAATCGTTGAAGACATCTCATTTTCGCTAGAAATGACAGTTTTATGAAATAGCAGATTATAGATCATGGGAAATATCTAACACTAAAATAATCTATCATAAAACAGCTAGAATATTTGGGGGAAAAACTACATTGTAGAGAGAGAATAAATATTTCTGCAGGTCTGATATAATGACGCTCAAAGTCTTAAAAAATGTTGGAAAAATTGATTGGTAGTCTATAATTAATTTATATAAGAATAAAACTAATTAAATAAGAAGGTTACTTAAATTTTGAGTTATGAAGATCCCTAAGTCCTTACAACCAGTGATTTCTGCATTTCATTTTGTGTCTGATTTTAGTAATAGATAAGTGGGAAGCTAATGTGTATTATGTTGGCATACATCAACAACACCATATGCATATGTTCCATATCTCGAATAAAATTGAGATGTAGCTGTTCAGTAAGAGGAAGCAAAATCAGGTAGTACCAGTTTTGTGTAGAAGCATTTGCAAAAACCTGAGAAAAAAATAACAAATTAGGATGAAATAAGTATATATATGGTCCATTTAATGTTAAATGATACAATCAAGTAGATGAGACCTACTTCAGTAAGTCTCATTCAATAAAATATAAAGAACCTGTCAACCGAACCAAAAGATTTAGTTACATATGAAGATTGAAATACATCCCTACTACATACAGTTTTCTTGGAGTTGTAATGCAAAATATTCACCTCACAAGAAACACAACAATAACCCATAAATTTCCTATTCGTGTAGTAAAGCTTGAAGAGCTAGCTGCTGCTATTTGCCTACCAAGAAGGTACTATAAACAAAATAGTAGGTGAATACAGAAGCTATCACAAGGAAGGAACAAACACATTGCAACATTTTATACATTTGCAACCAATGGCTGGCAATATCTAGAGCAAGCAATGACAAGAAAATCAACCCAGGCCTGGAAAATATCAGGAACAAGGACTAATATTGCGGTGCATTTATAGAAGCTCCAATACAATAAAATTAATTAAAGTTTACCTATGAACTTGGGATAGAACAACAAACAAACAAGCAGTGCTTATCCTGGGGTGTAAAATGGATGGACCAAGATAAAATTTTCAGGAATAACCAAAAGGAAGTAAGGATATTACAATAAAAGCTTAATATAAGCAACGGATTTTAGAAATTAAACGAAAAGCTACCTGTCTGTTACCATGTCAAAAACTGCACCAAATGTGGAAACTGAAAAAGCAAAGTATGATTCAGAATGTAATTCCTAATTTGACTTAATAAGCAGGTGCCACTAGCAAACACTATTAACTACCATCCAAATTAACACTGATTCAAACAGAAATGTAAATCATAAACCCTAACCTTGATTCAATTTTCGAGCAAACCAACCATCCAATGCATCACACACAAAGCTGAAAAACTCTCTACATTAGATTCAATCAAGCTTCAAAAAAAAGTTCAATCAAGGAAAATGAGCAAAATAAGACTGGAATCCTACCTAACAAAATACAGAAGGGAGAAAAGATACTTGTTTTGAAAGCATATCGCAAAAGCATAGCAATTCATTAGAATTCTTACATAACCTGTCCCCAAAATGAATGACAAAAAATAAATCACGGCGAAAAAACTGCAGTTAATTCATGAATTAAGTCCAGCAACAATTTTAAGCAGTTAAGATTGAATGCTCACCTATTATGTTGGGAACATAGAGGTAAACGGACAAGGTACTAGTTGATGAAAATTGAACTCCGAAATTTATTTATTAGTTTCAGTATAAAAGCAGCCACCAAAAGAATAAATTCAGAGTGGAAAAACATGAAAATAAACGAAGCCGGTCTTTCAAGAAAAAACACTCAGGACAAAGAAATAGGAAAACCTTCTAGAATTTGTGGACTTCAGAAATACAGAAACTAAGAACAACCAAACTTCTTGCTTAATCAGACAGCCCAAGGCCAGAACACCCGCCAAACAAATTGGAAACATAATCAGAAAATCCAAACTCGATGGTATAATCATCTTTTTCCATATATGCTTATATGCCAAGGGGAGTATTACACAGTAGCACAATTGTGATCTTATATTCAATTTCAAGTTCAAGAAACGACCAGCTGCTTATATCAACATATATGTTAATCAAATATCACATAACAAATAAGTAAATCCACATCCGAAACCGTATCCGTAGCTCAGTCGCTAATACGGAGACTGCACCGCAAGGGCAGATAAGTCATTTTTTAATTAGGATTTGGCTGACATACGTAATATTACCCCATACATAGTCAAGTACGTAACATGACCACCAACACAAGAGACCAAGTTATGCAGCGTAATTGCAATCTCAACAACATTTGCAGACATTAAATGAATTTGTTTCTTGACTTCTTCCCTGAATACTTAGTTTAGTAGCTCTTGAGACACAACTATTTACTTAGGCCATTCTCACAAGCATTTCATCAAACAATTAGTGGTCGAAGATCATAACAAATTCCACACATTAATGCACATTCCACAAATATAAACTTACGGAATTCGACGTATATTGGGCGATGAGGGGCGCACAGTTAATTGAAGGCGGAGCAGGGGAATTTGATGCAGACTGAGGGAGATGGGAGGGCGGTGAGGAGGGGGGTATTGGGTTTTTTTGGATGGATGGGGAGGGGTGGGGGGGGGGGAGTGTAGAGCTATCATCATCAGTGACAAAAGCATAACTCTATAGTATTAGTAAACCAAACTGATCTAAACCACTATATACAACAAATTACAAGGAATTCTAACTCTCATTTACAAATTGTTCTTCAAAGTTCGTTCTTCACTATTTAGAGCTTTCTTCCTATATGAGAATTCAGCACAACAGCCTTCAACATTAACAGCCCAATAACTAAACCCCAGCCCAATAACTAAACCCCAAATAAACAGTTTGATCATTTCATAGTCAAGTAAGATAGGAAAATAGCTGGATACCAGACCTGCCAAAAGAACATCAGCAAACCCCATTTATCCTATTCTTGCAAATGAAATATACTTTTTGAAGATCTAATCTGATCTTTCAATTAACTGGATCAAAGGAGCATTCTCATTCTCATTCTCTGATTCCATATCAATCAGTAATAACTTTGGAGCATGAAAGAAAAAAATTTGAAAAAATCAGAATCTTGCTATTTATGCAAAATAGTGACATAGAATGATCGGAATTTCTGCTGGATTTCCTAAATAATACCCAATGCAAATCACTTAATCTATGTCAACTTGATGAGTAATCATATTCTCGAATGCCCAATTAAAGGATAGCAAACACTCCAATTAGCCTAAAAACGCCCAAAAGACAATCATTCAACAAATCGATTTCATCGAAAAGAAAACAACAAAAGCACATAACACCATTCATAAAAGGAGCTGAAAATAATAGCATCCGTGATAAATAACTGAAACTGCAAATCCGCGAAAGAGAACAATGTGACAGCAAGCATATTCTTCATCCAAAAAGTTTTGTTTTTTGAAAAACGTGAGAAAGGAACAAATCTCACTTACAGTGATTGTTCGCCAGTGCGGATCCGAACGCAAATAATCTATGAACACAAATAGATTCAGTTGAAGAAGAGATTGTTGGATCTCTGGTGATTTGAAAGAGTTCAAAGAAACGACAAGGAACGAGTGGACTCGGACTCGTTAGGACGAGTATGTAGGGGTTTTGGATTCAATGGCGACTGAAATCAAGCGATTCAATTCGGGGTATTGGCGGCGCCAGGGGCGGCGGGGAGATTGAAGCAGGAGAAGGAGATGGTCGGGGCGGCGAGTCGAAGCAGGAGAAGAAGCTGATGGTTTTTTACGGTGGAGGAAACGGGTGTATTTCACGAGTACAGCTCATTTTGTCGCATGTGGTATTGGTTTTTGTCGTAGCGAGTATTAGATGTAGTTGTTGGGGGTTACGGCGGAGTCCGTCGACTCCTCAGGCGGCGGCTTGTAGAGGCCGAGGCGGGTGAAGGCGGCGAGGCGATGAGGAGGTAGTGGGCGTGGAAGAGATGTTGAGGAAGAAGGTGATTGATAATCTGGGTAGAGACGCCGTGCGAAATGAGCGATAGCAAACAGAGGCTAAATCCCTGACAGCTATAGGAGTGGCCACCGATTTTAAAGAATTTACGGCCATACCACATCAATTGTATTCTTAATATTTGAAAAAGTAGGGACATTATTGACATTTTACGTGAAGCAAATAGGAAACATCAACTTTAAATTATAGGTAGATAATCCTTTCTTCCAAGGATAAGTAAAGGTAAGCAAATCTAGCAACAATTCTTAGTTAATTCAATTTCAATATTAGATTTCTCATTTCTGGGACGTCATAACTCTGAAAGAAATTGATAGATCTTTTATCATAATTAACTGAGAGCGGACCATAAAATCAACGAATGTCAAATAGGGAAGAAGAAAGTTAGCATCAAAATTTCTCTATCCATAAGAAAAGTTACCCTGTTCAGTGGTGTTTATACTGAAACATGGGTGAAACCTTTCAGAAGTTGATTCGGAAAAGATAATTATACCTCAACAAATTATGGTGATCATCATGCTCTGCTGTAAGCTGGTCTCTTTAAATCTAAACTTGAGGCCTTCACTTCCCCCTGATGGAGAACCTGCCCCATCGATATTGAGGCGAAATGGCAATACAACACTTGCCCACTGCGTTTCAGTGAACCATTCATCGTTATTCTCCTCAAATATCTCATCCGACATCATCTCTTGTCAACCTCAGGGATGATCTCAAGATCTGACCTTTTTCCCCCTCCCACTTCATGATGCCCTTTTCTTACGTTAGAAATAAACAATCATAAAATTAAAATTAAGGAACAAAGCGATCAGCAATTGCCCATATTTGAGACCATTTTATAAGAATGTTATCATAACGTAGTCTACTAAATGCCTGCTTGATTTCTGAGAAAATTGGACACAAACAGATTCTAGTAAAAACAACTTTCATTTTCTTATTATCTTTTAACCCGCAAAATGAGATTTCGAATAAATATTTCATATAAGAAGTAATCATGTACCAAGAATTTGTGGTCTCCTGAATGGCTGGCATCAACAGAAGCTTTTGCTCTTTGCAATTGTTTTGTCAGATTCTACTGAATCAAGTCAGTTTCCTGTATAGAATAGTTTTAAGGCGTATATTTATCATCTTTTTAAAAGTTGCTATGCAGAAGAAAATTTATGAATATCATGCAAATAGTAAGTGTATGAAAAGAGTGGATACAACCATAATGCAAATTTAATGATCGAGTTAAGCAATGAAAAAGAACAAGATCATTTCTACAGCCAAGAACACAAGCGAGTTAGGGAACTAAATTTCTGACCTTCAACTTACTTCGGAGCAGATATGATTCCAGTAAGTAGTAACCTCTCTTGAGTTTGAATTTCAAAATTTGCAATAGCATGTTGATACTAGGCAATTTCGTCCTGCAACACAGGTCTCTCTGTCGTGCCTGCAATAAAAAATTACGAGTAACCATCAACACTCTACATCTAAAACTTCAAAATCAGCACCCCTCACAAAATTGCTATAAACTCAACAAGAGTTCTCAATCTGCAATTCACCTAGATGACACACTCCTAGGTACTACTTTCCTCTGCTGATTTGGATTGCAAGAGATGCCTAAGTTTGCAGGATTTTGCTAATTTGAGAAAGACAAACACGTTATATTTTAAGGGTGTTGTCAATAATTAGCTTGATTATATAGCTAAGGTAATGAACAAGAATCTGGTGCAGTTGTCCAGAAGTGATCAATTCTGCTTGGTTCAGGGATGGTATCATCTTTGCTGCTTGCTTCAAGATCCTGTAAGTTTGCATTTAAAAAGTAAATTTCATGTATATATACTTCAATAAAGAGAGAGATGATTATGGAAAAGGGAAACTTCTGAATATTGACATCATACATATTTACTGCTTGATGGCAGAGACAGATCTTTATCTCCACCAGGAGGGCTGCATACTTCTGTTTCTGCTGAAGCTGTAGAAAAGTGTAAGAACTTAGAAAATTACTATTGAGAAAGAAGCTGCAATTAGGTGACATTAAGGAAAACATAAGCTTTTAAAGAAGATTCATACTAAACCACTAACAACTGTATAAAGATTACTGTCAGAATATTTATTTAATAGTGAGAACTCACACGAGGATGAACATGTCGTCAGCATATTCAAAGAAAAGGCTCACGGGCAGTACCCCTGTAAGTTTTAACGTTCGGGTCATGATATGATAATTGCGATATGAATATCATTGTGGAAAGGTACATAGAAAGTACAGACCACAAATCTGAAGCCAACAAGATGTCTCAAATCTTGATGCGGCTAAGTATGTAAAGTGTAAAAATGAGCCAGTGGTAAGAGTAGCATACCATAAGAATGAAGGAGTTACATACAGATTAGGTCCTCGAGCTCTATCTTACTTGTGTGCCTTCAAAAACACATTCAAAGCAAATCCCTCGACATGTAGTTTGTCATCAGTTCCCAAATGCAACGACTTCTTATCCTACGAGACAATATAAATAAAGTAAGTCATAAAGAGGCACCCTCATATATGTATTGTTCTTCCAAATCATAAAAGGAAGCTGTGAAATGAAAACCAAAACATATCAAACTACTTGAATTAGCGGAAGAATAAATAGGAAAAATGAAAAAGAGGCGTGAAAATCTTTTCAAGTCGATTCATTAGTGAGATAAGGATGGAGTTGGTAGTCTTGTTGTCCTCTTTCATAGGAATCTTCAGCCCTTTCCCCATCGTGTACGATAGACCTGTTCGATGATTCCAACAATGTATTTCAAAAGAGACATCTAAACAAAATTCAGAAGCAATATGCACAAATTGAGGAGAGGGCTCTGCAATACAGTGGGGGTAAAAAAACTTCAAACATATTGTAACATATGGGCAAGAAAAACTGATAAATAGTGTCATATTTTACAATTATATCTGCCAAATATGATGGCAAAATCCAGATTCCAAATAGTTAATCAATAATGTGGAAAGACAAATTTTAGAGACGTCGAAAAGAAATAAATCAGAATCTCTCGAAATACTTTACCTTGCTGCAGTAACTCTACAAACAAAATCACAATTCTGCTATTCAAAAACTAAGAAGATACCGACAAAAACTTACAAAATTGATGTAAAATATTATAATTTGAAATCAGAATTCGAATGCAAAATTAATGTTTAATAGTTTAGGTAAATAAAAATATCGCCAAATACTCCTAATTAAGACCTAGATTTTTTTAACAATTCATTAAAGTAGTTGATAGAGAAAATCGGTGTATCAACGAAGAGAAACAAATTGTGTTCAATTTTTTCTTAAAGAAGAAGAAAGAAAAACAAATTGTGTCCTAACCTCAACTTGAATCTTCAATTGTAATAAGTAGCGGATATTGGAGAGGCGAAGAGAGAGAGGAGAAAGGAAAATGAGAGTATGATTTCATTCGAAAACAGTAAATCCGTAAATGTCTAGATTGGTAAAATTTGCGAGAAGACGGGAAGGAGATGTGCAAAAGTTTCTAGTCACTTTTCTTTTAAAAAAATAAATAAATATAAGAGTCATTACAAAATATAGGCTAACAATGATTTGAAATGGGTGTAAAATAAATAACTGAAATTAAAACTTAAAACAGAAAATAAAATAAATTCCATGTCAGCACACATTATTATCAAAACATATATTACTACTCATAATAATTATGATTGGGTAGGGCGGATACCTACCTTTATTTTGTGAAATTGTACAAACCTATCCAATTTGACTTTTACAACTACAAAACTACCCATATCTTTAAAAACTATCTAGCAAATACCCAATTTAACTAAAATACCCTTACTTTTCCAAAATTTTCACCTGAAACTTGTCAGGTCGGATAAATGTAGTGACTTTAACGCATAGTGCCGATCGGTCGGCACAAATTGTGAAAGTGCCCATAGATCGGACCGAAAAAAATTAAATTTTTTTTTTGTGCCCTATCGATCAGCACACATTGTGTATGTGCCGATCGATCGGCACCATGAAAAAAAAAGTTTAATATTTGTGCCCTATCGGTCAGCACACTATATGGTCCGACCGATAGGGCCGAAATCACATATATCATCTTCCCCACCACCATCGGTCCCCATTTCTGTGCCTCAAATCGGACCGAAAATTTTTCGATCGGCACGGAAGGTCGGCACGCTCATCGGCACGCCCATCGAACAGAATATCTTCGTCCAACCGGTCGGACACAATGGAAGATGTTAGTATTTATCTTGAAATCTTAGTTTGTAAATTACTCCCTCTGTCCCACTATTTGTGGCTCACTTTCCCAAAAGGGGTGTCCCGTTATTTGTGGCCACTTTCTTAATTTGGTAAAAAATTATTATCATATCTTCTACTCTATCATCTTCTCTCTCCTACTTTATTACATTATCTCTCATACTTTATTACATTCTCTCTCCTACTTTATCATCATTTCTCTCATACTCTCTCATTATCTTACTCATCTTCTCTCTCATACTTTATCATCTACCCCCTATCTCATACTTTATCATCTACTCTCTTAATTCCCGTGCCGAAACCAATTGAGCCACAAATAACGGGACGGAGGGAGTAATTTTTAGATCTTCAAATTAATGTAGGATTGCATGTTTAAAGTGATTTTTTATGGAATATATATATTGGCTTAGTGAGTATAACATAGATCTGGTTGGATTGGGTGAAAATTGGTAAAAATGAGGTAGAAATCGCCGAAAACCGGAGCGCCATTGTTGCCGACGCTGAGCTTTCAGTGCCGACCGGTCGGGCCGGTCTGAACCGGTGCCCGACCGATCGGCACGTTTTTTATTTTTTTTAATTTTTTTTCAGCGCTTTTTTTATTTTTTAAATTCATGTTATTTATTAAATATTATAACAAATATTGTAATAATTATAATTTATTAAATATTAATTGTAATATATAGGTCCATTTTAAACGGTTAGCACTACGAGACATTTTCCCGAGGATCACAACATATTATAAGCATGCTTTAGGGACATTGATTAGAGAGAAATTATCTAGTCAGGGTGGTATGGATCTAGTCCGTAGGTTTACTTGTGGTCAGTTCGGGAGCATAGTGGGTTGGCCAGATAGTAAGAATGCTTTGCGGGCTCTTCACCAGCTATTATGCTAAGAGGTCTCGGTACGACCTTCGGAGGTTTGGTTTAATTATGTTGGTCAGAACATTCGTTTCTCTCATCCGGAGCTCACATTGGTCACTAGGCTGATGTTCGGCGAGTGTAGTTTCGATATGGCAGGATCTTATGAGCCTACTCAGTCTGGGATCTACGGCAGGTTCAATGGTGGGAGACCGATTGAAGCAAAGGAATTGTTAAGCTGGTTTTGTACATATCAGCCCTGTGGCATTTCAGATGATGACTTGATTAAGTTGTCGAATATTTTGGCTCTTTTCTTCTGGTTCTATGCTCATGCAGAGTCTAAGAAGATTGATACATGGATATGAGTATTGGCTGATGATATCAACCAATGGAATGTGTTTCCATGGGTGCTTTTACCTACGAGGCCATGTTGCACTACTTCAGTTACGTACCAAATTCCATGGACCTCGTAGGATCAAAGTATAATCTATACGGGCCGATTTGGGCACTACAGGTATAGTATTTGTTCACAACTTAATTATTACCAATTTATTAATTTTTATTAGTTTAAATAATTCGATATATTTATGTTGTAATATAGGTGTGGGCATATGAGGCCATTCCTAGTTTTGGAGCTCGTTGTGCGACCCGTCTACATCCCGATGCTTTGCCTCGTTATATACAGTGGTCGTTTACTGACGCCGATCAGCGTGATATAGCCAATTTTTTTAAGCGCCAGATAATAATATTTTATTCTTAATTGCAATGAATATGTTATGGATTTTCGTATTAATATTTAATGCGCAAATATTATGTATTTCAGATGAGAGACTCGGTAGTGTTTGAAGTCTTAGAACCGAACGATCGTGAGGAGATGTGTCCATATTGGCAGAGTCCAGTCGGTAGTAGTCCATTCGGGATATACTTTCCTGTGCCCTTGAACCCCCTACAGCCTGCGCAGTATGATCAAGATGGACAGCGTATCTTGATCAGGGGCACCGAGGCAACATGTAGCAGACGGAGTACGGGCAGACGAGTTGTCGGTGAGGAGGAGGAGCAAGAGGAGCAGGGGGAGCAGGAGGAGGAGGAGCACACTGTCGTAGATAGTAGGAGAGTTCAGAGGCGGGCCCGCCGTACACAAGCATCTTCATCAGCAACGAGAGATGCATCTGGTAATAAACTTTAATTCTAAGTGCAATATTTCTAGTCAATTCCCCCTTTAATAATCGTCCCCTTCTTTGAAAATTATTAGCAGGTGGTGAGACATCTAGTTTTCTAGACCCAAGAATAGAGGCCATGATCAGTCGATCTATTCAGCAGAATTTTGAAAGGTGCGAGCAAGCTATGCTGAATAGAATTGATGATTATTATCGGACCCTGAGTCAGGAGCTAGTGAGTACGTATGAGGAGCTGCTGGGTAGAAGTAGGAGGTCCAGACAGTATTCATCGTCTTCTGATCACGAGGAGGAGCCTAGGCCATTTCAGTCTGGATATAGCCGGCACGCTCAGGCTACGCAGTGGCCCCCGGTGGGACGGTGTTCGTTAGCATCAATACCAACAGCGACAAATAGTATTCCCTTATTCCTCCCCTTCAGGTGTGTCCCGTCAACCGCAATCACGTTTCTAAGCTGGAATAACCAAGGACTTCGACAAACACCAAGCATAAAAAATAGATGTCGGAAATCACCATCAGGACCAACATCTAGATCGGTCAAAGAGCCTGGATTTTGCATACGGAGCAAATGCAAATACTTCGGAAGATTTTTATATGACTCTGCATGGCCACCGTAAATCATTGATATCGCAGCATTACGTGCTCGCAGTCCCACACTATAACTCGCTTGGATTCCAAACCTATCCAAAAGATCAGCTTGAATATCGCCGAGTTTCAGTATCTTGCTTTGGCGGTGCATTCTCTGCGCAATATAGGCGGCTACGGCCTTTGCCCGCACATTTCTCGATCCTATGCCAGACAGGTCGCGGTTGCAGGTGTGCTCGGGGTTGTATACGGTCACCTCCCAAATTTTCGTGGCCCTACAAGCAGCACGAAGAAAATATGGACACGTCTCATTACACTTGCATATGTATTCGAGTCGTTTTGTGCACGAACGTCGGCACATGAAATCCACTCCATGTTCCATATGCCACAGTGCGACCATAATATATAATTCATCTTTCTCCCAGAAAACAGCTCCTTGCCGCAAATCACCATCCAATATAAGAGGAAAGCTCGTTGTGAATGGTGGGTCAGATGTATCGAGAGGTATAATTGGAATGATCCAATTACTTGCTGCTTCCATGTTGCTGTATAATATTTCGTCATTGATATTTGTACGAGTGATTGGAAGAAGCATTGACATAAGTTGGTTGACGCCGCCCTCTCGTCGGATCCATGCAGCAAAGTCACCAAGCGAACAATTGATCAATGCTTCAGGAATACCTTCATCTTCATCCTCAGATGAAGTGTCGAGATAAGCTTCTTCATCTTCATCTGTTTCGACATGGGTATCCTCTTCCTGACCACTTCCACTGGGGTTGCTTCGACTCCCACCTGGGTTACTTCTACTGTCGGGCCCTTCAAACTGGTTATCACCTCCGAATTGATACGACTCAACGAATGTTGAGTTTCGAGCTTCACGATTTACTACGCCGGTATTATTGGGGTGCACCAAATATATACCGTGTGCTCTACGTCTAGAAGACAAATACGTTGTAGATCAAGATCACTCCCGATAACGGCCTTGATCGTTCTATGACTTTTACGAGACTCTGCAGTATAATAGATGTGGTAGTCGGGCGGAAGTGAAAATACATCGAGAGCGTATTGAATATATTGTCGTAGTACTGCAAGACAAATATTGTTTGCCGAAATCCAAACCATTGTCTCTTGGCCGCCAACATATTTCGATTCACTATCGAAAACTCCGTTAAAATTGACAACAAATTGTTTCCAATCATTCTCCATATTTTTTTCTTGCTTTGCTGGTGGAAATGAAGAACGATGGTAGCAATAGAGAAGTGATGAGAAAAATGAGTGATGAGAAAAATGAAGAAGTGATGAGACGAATTCTAATGAATTTATTGACGAGAAACTATGCCCTATCGGTCAAACTGCGGAATTTATTCACGTGAAAGTGTGCCCTATCGGTCGGACATATGATAGGGCACACTGTCAAAAGGTGATAGGGCACAATGATGAATTTATTCACGAGTGCCCTATCGGTCGGACACATGATAGGGCACAATGTAAAAAGGTGATAGGGCAAAAGGTGATAGTGCCCTATCGGTCGGACACATGATAGGGCACACTGCAAAAGGTGATAGGGCACATGCAAAAAGGTGATAGGGCACTTGTATGTATTTATTGATGATACAGTGTGCCCTATCGGTCGGACACGTGATAGGACACACTGAAAAAGGTGATAGGGCACTGACACATTTATATTCTCAATAAAGTGTGTCCGATCGGTTGGACCGTTCTCGGGTTGTGTCCGATCGATCGGACAAATCAGATCACATTATTGGGCAACTGCCCTATCGGCATTGTGCCGGTCCGGTCGGACCGTCTCTCGAATGTGTCCGACCGGTCGAACCGTTACAATTTAAATGTGATCGAACACTTGATAAGGATGTGCCAGATCATGATCGATCAGTATCCAATCGGTCGGACCGTGGTCGGACCCTCCGGTCGGACCTTGATCGGACCCTTTGCTCAGACAACGATATTTTTGAGATACTTATTTTTTAACAAAAATCAATCATTTATTGCACGGAAAATTATAAAAACATTTGACAATCATTGAAAAGAGATTGTATTTATTGAAAAAGTTGGGGTATTTTAGTAATGTTGGGTATATAGTGTAGTTATATACTCCCTCCGTCCCATTATTTATGTCCCATTAGGATTGAGCACGGTAATTAAGATAGTGGAGGTAAAGGTGTAAAGTTGTGATGTAAAAGTATAAAGGGGTGGGGTCCACTTGCTTAGATTGATTGTGGTCCACTCATTTATTTCTTTATTTAGTATGAGACATAAATAATGGGACAACCAAAAAAGGTAAGTGGGACATTAATAATGGGACGGAGGGAGTATAAGAGTTGGGTTGATTTGTGTTTGACTTTATCTATTTGACTTTATCCTGTGTTTGACTTTATCTATTTGACTTTATCCGTAAATGTCTCGATTGGTAAAATTTGCGAGAAGACGGGAAGGAGATGTGCAAAAGTTTCGAGTCAATTTTCTTTTAAAAAAATAAATAAATATAAAATATCATTACAAAATATAGGCTAACAATGATTTGAAATGGGTGGAAAATAAACAACTGAAATTAAAACTTAAAACAGAAAATAAAATAAATTCCATGTCATCACACATAATTATCAAAACATATATTACTACTCATAATAATTGTGATTGGGTAGGGCGGATACCTACCTTTTTTTTGCCTACCCTATCTATAAATACCCTTGTTTCATCGAATTGGAAGAAAATTAGGGCAAGCGCCGCTGATCTCACTTGATGAACCTTTTTCGTACCAATCTTGCAGACAACATCATCATCATCGTCCGTTTTCTTGGCTTTGTCTATTTGAAGCCGCAGATACGTATTCGATTTAGATCGAAACGAAAGCCTTGATTTAGATGAAAACCCTAGGCTGCTGCTACGTGGCGATTTGGAAAAGGTTTCTGTACCTGCTCTCCGATTCCGTCAGACATACCTTTCGTGAGGAAGACTAATGGGTGTATTAGGCATAGTGCTCTCCGATTCCGTCAGCCATAGGCATAGTGGGCCATATTTATGGGCCGGCTTGGCTCAATCCCCTGCAGCTTACCAAATAAGCTAATGGGGGTGTATTGGGCATAGTCGGCCATGTTATTGGCCGGCCTGGCCCAACCCTGAACATCGAGTCTAGCCGAGTCTAGCCGCAACAACCGCTTAAATAGTTGAGCAGAATTCATCCGCAGCAGCAACCGGCCAAATTGCTGAGCAAAATTCAATCCACAACCTTTCCACTTCCAAAATGGCGACGTCCTTCTTTCGTTGGGTGCGTGCTCTTAAACATTATATTATTCTCCAAACTATATTTGTTTTGCTTGGTTTTTATTTCCCTCAACTTGGATTTGTTTTTTCTTACTGCAGGTGTGTGAAAGAAAACAAAAAAAGAAGGCAAGCCTTTTGTATGCTCATTTTATTTTATTGTTATTTTATTCTTGTTTTTAAAGTATTTTTTTAATACATTATTTAATTCTTATTTTTAAAATATTTTTCTTGAATATTTTATTATTTATTGAAATAAACTCCGTCAGCAAGTAACAGAAACTTTTATTTCATTAACATATGAAGTTACTAGGAGAATAAATAGGAGAATAGCATTTGTGAGACTAGTGGATACTGAAATACAAGTATAACAAAATTACAGTTGGACGGACTATATGTTGGATATAGATCATAAAAACTTTTTGCATTGCATCCATGCATGTAACGGACAATCATTTTTCTTAAAATACGATGTGACCTTGATGAACTATCTTAATCGTTTGAAAAGAAAAGAATGTTATCTTATAAAAGACTTTTCCTCCCTAGCAACTGATTCAATTATGTATTGGTACACTCCCGTAGAGTATATCAAAATTGTCAAATTATTGGTAGATTTCATCGCTTATTTGCATAAGATGAACAAATCGTTGGGGATTCAAACACACAGTCCGTAATCGATGATTATGAAAACATGCGACAAGTCATAATGTTTGTTTTCCTGATCTTACCTCACGTCATATCTCATTTGATATGCAACATCTTATGCACGACTTCGATGTTTCTCATTTCCACTACGTTTCTTATTTCCACGTAGAGGTCGTGTATATGATGTGGCGTATCAAATGGGATATAATGTGAGGTAAGGTCAGGAAACAAATACTCTTTATGACTTGTCGCATGTTTTCATATATATCGATTATGGACTGTGTGTTTGAATCCCTAATCAAAACACACAAATTTTTAGTTCTTTCTTTCTCATAAATAAGTTTCTCAAAGAAAACGGTCCCAACGATTTGTTCATCTTATGCAAATAAGCGATGAAATCTACCAATAATTTGACAATTTTGATATACACTATGGGAGTGGACCAATAAATAATTGAATCATTTGCTAGGGAGGAAAAGTCTTTTGTAGGATAACATCCTTTTCTTTTCAAACGATTAAGATAGTTCATCAATGTTTTATCGTATTTTAAGAAAAGTGATGGTCCGTTACATGCATGGATGCAATGCAAAAAGTTTTTATGATCCATACCCAACATATAGTTAATTTTGTTGGACTAAAAGGACTCAAATATACCATGTATATTTGTGTTTCAGTACCCACTAGTCTCCCAAATGCCATTTTCCTATTTATTCTCTTAGTAACTTCATATGTTAATGAAATAGAAGCTTTCGTCCGTCACCTGTTGATGGAGTTTGTTTCAATAAATATTCAAGAAAAATAATGATTAAACAATGTATTAAAAAAATACTATTGAGCTTGTCTTATCTTAAAATGATGTGAATTATGGGATGATTATGTTGCACACACTCACCTATTATGGTTTATTCATGTGTTTGTTGTTAACAAGGTTTTAGATCTGTTGTCGTATTTGATCCTCCTGTCTGATCTTTTTGAGCTTGCCTTTTCTTAAAGTGGAGTAATTATGGTGTTGGATACGAGTCAGTAGATGATACTCAGCTGTTGTTCGGTTAAAAGAAAATTGGGGGAACTCATAGTAGTACTATGGAATTGAAGATCCCAAAACCTATCTGATATCAGTAGATTAGTGTGTCGTTAGGATTAGCTGATGTATAGGTTAGACTTGTTGTAATCGTTTTTATATTCTTGTCTAAGTCCTGGACGGGGTAATTATTGAACTGATCTTCTGTCGAAGATACTTTTCAGAACCCCACGTCATCAGTGTAATCGCTTGCGTTCTTCAGTCATCAGCTGAGTAAACCTCAGTAGAAGCCAACCCAGCAGCTGATAAGCCATCAGCAGAAGAACTCATGCAAGCCCAGTACCTTCGCAGTCACCAGCTGACCTACTCAAAAGAGACGAATTCTGGGCCCCACACTTTCCGCACAACAGTCTCCGACTGATTCTCAAAGTACTGACAACAGTCAGTATGAGAGAGCTCAGTAGCTGACTCACTCTGTCCCGCGATCGAAGGCTTATTTGGCACTGTTCATCAGTTGCAATCAACAGCTCAGCTGACCTTCATTGAGAAAAAGAAACTGAGCTCAGGTGTATTCACCCCCCCCCCTCTACACCTGACTTATCGTCTCCGGACCAAAAATTGGTATCAGAGCGCACGGTGTTCAATTGATCGCCGGTTCTGAAATACTGGTCCTCTCGAACTGATCCTGAAAACCGTTTTCACTGCATAAGCATCTTTTTAGCATCCTTATACTCTTACTCTTACGATGTCTGATATGTCAGGTATTAGGATGGTACCGATGTTCTCAATAGAGACCTACACGGTATGGCGCGTACGTATGGAGGCACACCTAACGTCACTCCACGACAGCATGTCAGATGTCCTAGAGTCAGGACCGATCATTCCCATGATCGACAGCGTAGTATTTGCTGCTGGAGGAGGCACGGGAGCACAAACTGGTGCTAAGGTTCCCAAAGATAAATCTGCCTTCACGCCTGAAGAAAAGAAGTTGCACAACCTTGACCGAGTTGCACGTAATGCCATACTGACTACGCTCAGTGACTCACACCTCGGAAGGGTACAGGATTGCAAAATGGCGAAAGAGCTATGGGACACCTTGGCCGCATCGAGCCATGGAACCCCTCGAGATCAAAGAAAACAAGCTCGAGCTAGAGCTTCGTGAAGTTCGACGCCTTTGCAATGGAGCCTCATCGAAACCATTGACGAGCCGAGTGTCGATTCACCAATCAAGTCAATGTCATCAATGGGCCGGGAGGTCGTTCACCAACAAGGAGATGAACACCAAGATCTTGAGAGCGTTGCCCCGACGAAGTGGCTTCCTTTTGCTACTTATTTACGTCGCTCCGATCTAAATGCTCTAACTCCTGATGTTATATTTTCAGAATTAAAATCGGAGGAATTCGAGCATAGCCTACACCAAAAGTGCTTAAGCGCTCCAAGTGACACACGGTTTGACCATGCCTTCAAGGCAACAACAAGCAACACGAGAGCCAAGCCTATTTCCTCAAGCAAAGCCGTGGCCACATCGCAGCAAAGTCTTTCGAGACTCCAGTGCCCCGATCGCCTAGCACCGATGGCTCTCAAATATCGAGGGAAAAGGAGAAAGTCGAAAGCCGAGGAAATACAACCGAGATTCTTCTTCGAGGTAAGAAAGACTATCATAAGAAAGAAGAATCTAATCCTTCTACCGAATGCGGGAAATCGGAGTTCTGCCGCGCCATCCGTCTAAAGACTCACTGGTAAGAGTAGCGGAACATCCACCGCTACAACCGCAAGAAGGAGGGACACTATCGGTATGATTGTCCCGAACTCTCACCGCTCAAAGAGCGTAACGGCGAGCCGAAGAGAAAAATTTGCCAAGTGAAGGCGAGGCCTACATAGCCGGAGAGATATCCGACAACTCAATTGAAGAGGATACATTCATGTATTCTTCTGAAGATGAAGCTGCATTCGTAGCTGTTGAAGTCGGAGAGAAGGTTCTTGAGGAATCAGCTGAACAGTGTCTGATGGCCGGAGAAGAGGCTGAGGTAAATTCTAAACTTAATATTACCTCTTCTTCACACAGCACACACGACACGTGCTCGGTCTCAGATGATCCTCTAGATGTGGTACAAGCCTACGACGATCTACTAGAGGAACAGATTCAGCTGAGCAGAGAGTTCAGCAGAACCATCCAGGAACTAGAACAGGTAAAGGTTGAGAATCAGAGACTTTCTTCTGATTGTCAGGTCTCTACTGAGTCAGAGAATCTAGTTGCGAGACTCAAGAAAGAGATTGAATCTCTTATGACTAAGTCTCAACTTCAAGAGACTCAGATCTCAGTCCTGACTAAGGACAATTCTGAGAAAGAGACTGAAATAGCCCAACTCAGTCAGAAACTCTCAGACGTACAGAAGGACTATGATTCTCTCAGGAGAAGTGATGAGGTCTGGAGAGGACTGATGACCGAACAAGCACTGGGAGCTAAGGAGAAGCTAGAAAGCATGCTCAGAGCACAACGACCAACTACTGTAAAAGAAGGCCTTAGTTATATTCACGAAGCTTCCACTTCTAAAAGCTCAGAATCGCTGGCTGATAGGTTCGTCAGGGGGAAAGTGCAAACTGCTGACACTACACCTCAGGCGAAGAACAAACAGAAAATGATTGCACCTCAGCCGAGCAATCTTAAGAAACAGCTGACAAATGGTTCCTGCCCCAGGACACCACGATCAAATTCAGGGGGAACCAAGAAGGTCAGATGGGCGTAAGCGATGCAGAGCCATTATATGAGCATCCGGCTCAGTACGACACGTACTACTATGAGCCCAGGGTCAGGAGAAGCGCTAAGACTCAGAATAAGAAAGCGCCTGAACCCAAAATCATCAGCAGAAAGTCAGTATCTCCAAGTCCTGTGGAGAAGAAAGCTGACAAGGTTCAGAAGAAGAAGTCTCAGACTTCTAAGGTTCCTAGACAGATCTGGGTTTCGAAATCACCCACTAACCAGTAAGGACCCAACTGAACCAAAGGGTACCTAAAAAAACCTCTGTTTTGCAGGTGCATAAGGACCCTTGGATAGTGGACATCGGCTGCTCGAGACACATGACTTACCGTAAGAGCTCGCCGACCAACTACGTACAAGAAGATGGTCCCGAATTGAATTCGGTGACAACTCCAAAGGCTATACAAGGGGATACGGAACGCCGACAATTGGGACCGCCACGGTTCAAGAGTAACATATGTTGAAGGACTTCAACATAATCTCCTTTCGATCGATCAATTCTGTGATAATCTTAATAGAGTAATCTATGACGCTGGTTTCTGTGATATTGTTGACAAATCTACGGGGAAAACAGTGTTATCAGGTTCGCGGAGGAAAAACATCTATGTTACGATCGGAAAACCGCAGTAACCCGAGGCTTGCTTACTAGCACGAGACAAAATCGGTGACAAGTCGGGATGGCTATGGCACAAGAGACTCGACCACCTGAACTTCAAGACCATGAACAAGCTAGCCAAGAACTCCAAAGTCGAGGACCGCCCAACGAATCGTTCGTTAAAGACGAAATTGTGAAGCATGTCCGAAGGGAAAGCAAACAAAGAGTAGCAATCCACCTATTCCGTCACCTTCCACCGATGGAATCCTTCACCGCCGCACATGGACCTATTCGGGCCGGTCTCTCCAGTGACTATAAGAGGCAAGAAGTATGCCCTCGTCGTTATTGACGACTACTCGAGATATACTTGGGTCATCTTCATCGCCAATAAATCGATGTTCAAACCGAGTTGCCCAATCTGGCCGAAGAAACTCGGTATGGAAAAGGACATCAAGATTCAAAGAATTCGCTCGGACAGAGGAACAGAGTTTCTAAACTCGGTAGTTAAGACATACTTGCGATAAAGAGGGAATTAAGCACGAGACATCAGCCGCATGCACCCCTCGGCAGAACGGACTTGCTCGAACGAAAGAACAGAACACTCAAAGAAGCAGCAAGAACGCTCCTCGCAGATTCTGGACTACCCTCGAAGTTCTGGGCTGATGCTACTGACACCGCCTGCTATACTCATAATCGCTCACTACTCACTCAGCAACACATGAAGACACCATATGAATTATGGAAAGGGAGAATTCCTTCTATTTCTCATTTTCATATTTTCGGCTGTACTTGCTTTATCCACAATAATGGGAAAGATCAGCTGAAGGTCTTTGATAGCAAATCTGATCAAGGAGTTTTCTTAGGTTACTCTTGAGTCAGTAAAGCCTTCAGAGTCTTTAACTATCGGACTCTTTGTGTGGAGGAAAGCCTTCATGTTGTTTTTGATGAATTTATTACTGAGAACAGGAAAGAAACAGAGTCAAATACTGATGATGTCAGCAACAAGCTACAGAATCTCGGACTTACTGATAAAGCTGAAAAGATTCAGCATTGTTGGGATGATGAGTCAGACGATGAACAAACTCAGACTCAACCAACAGTCGATGTAGCTGACCTAGTTGATTCTATCGAACAGAATCAACAACAGGTAACATCGGTCGATGAGGAAGCCCCAGTGGTAATTGAGACCTCTACTGAGAATATAAACTCAGGGGGAACGATTAATGTTCCCGAGCTAAATGCCCTCGAACACGGAAACTCGGTAGATCCTAACCTTCTTACCGAATTGCTACAAGAATGCAACAACGTACTATCGAAATGCCTAACACTCCTACCGACCGTGCGTAAGTAGTATCGAAGAAGAAGCCCGACTCGGGCGTTCGTGGCTCGATGCTCATTCTTTAGATCTTATCATTGGAGATCCATCAAGCAACCATAAGGACGAGATCAAGATTAAGTCAAGGAGAAAGCTCACTTTACTCTTGTTTTTCCGTCTACGTAAGAACCTCGATCGATAGAGGACGCACTTAAAGATGCCGACCGGGTCATTGCTATGCAAGAAGAGCTGAACCAGTTCGTCGAAATGAAGTATGGGAGCTTGTTGACGCACCTAGACATCAGCACGTGATTGGTACTAAGTGGGTCTTCAAAAACAAGCGAGATGAAAACAACGTCATTGTCGAAATAAAGCAAGACTAGTTGCAAAGGGATACGATCAAGGCGAAGGAATTGACTTTGATGAAACGTTCGCTCCGGGGCCGCTAGATTGGAAGCCATTCGTCTATTCCTAGCTTATGCAACACATCAAGGCTTCAAAGTCTATCGGATGGATGTAAAGTCGGCTTTTCGAACGGCGCGACCGAAGGAAGAAGTCTACGTGGAACAACCGCCCGGCTTTCAGCGAGGGACATCAGTGTACGAGACTTAGAAAAGCTCAGTATGGGTTAAAACAAGCACCCGTGGCTTGGTATGATACCGTATCGGACTTTCTACTTGTAAAGGTTTTCGAAGGGGACAGTAGATCGCACCCTATTCAACATAAAGTCGGGAGATGACATCCTACCTGGTGCAAATCTATGTGGACGACATCATTTTCTACGCGTAAATGAGACCATATGCCGGCCAGTTCGAGAAGATGATGAAAGAGAAATTCGAGATGTCCATGATGGGAGAGATGAATTATTTCCTTGGATTTCAAGTGAAGTAATCACACGAAGGAATCTTCATCAATCAAGCCAAATACACTCGAGACCTTCTCAAAAGATTCGGCCGCGACTCCAAAGCAAGCTTACCAAAATCCCCGAGAACACGAACTTTAAAATCGATCTAGACAAAGAGGGAGCTTCGTTAACTCTACCGACTATAGAGCTATTATAGGCTCTTTACTTTATTTAACGACTAGCCGTCCCGACATAACTTATCTTTGTAGGTGTATGCGCAAGATTTCAAGCGGATCCCAAGCGAAGTCATTTAGACTCGGCGAAGAAGATTCTCGCGCTATTTAAGAGGAACACCCGATCTTTGGGTTATGGTATCCCTGCCGATGATAACTTAATACCGACAGAGTTATTCGATGCCGATTATGCGGGATGCGGGATAGATCGAAAGTCAACTTTCCGAACTTGTCGGTTCCTAGGCAGCAAGCTGATTTCTTGGTTTTCAAAGAAGCAGCATTCAGTAGCAACGTCCACTACTGAAGCTGAGTACATGGCTGCAGGAAGTTGTTATGCCCAAATCCTTTGGCTTCGACAACAACTTAGAGATTATGGTATAACTCAGGATGAAGTGCCCATCTACTGCGACTCCACAAGTGCAATTGCCATAACTCAGAACCCATTTCTACATACCAGATGCAAGCACGTGGATATCCGACACCACTTCATCAGAGACCATGTCGAGAAGAAGGATATCAGGATGGAGAAGATCCATACTGACAAGCAAAGGGTAGATATACTGACCAAACCACTAGCTGAGAACAAGTTCGTAGAAGCCGTCACCGAGCTAGGTCTCCTGGATCCTACTGAGATGCGTCAGTAGATGCCGACTACTGAGAACATCATTGCCCAACAATTGGTAACAATTGGTATCAGCATAAGGAATCAGTACGACAGGTCAGATAACTAAGTACAGTGACTCAGTTGGGAAAGTCACACTGTACACAGCAAGGGGGAACATAGTCATCAGCATGACAACCATTCTCCTTATACATAACGGTAACCAGCTGATAAGTTCAGCTGAAGAGGTTTGCGTAATTTTGTGTACTTATTTTTTTTGAAGCATGCTCGCATTTATTGCATCAGTCTCTCACACTCAGTAGTTAATGTGCATTCATTTCCCGCCATTAATAGTTTAAGGAAAGATCAGTAAGAAACCTTAACCTGAGTAATTAATGCTGTCTGTCGCGCATTTAATGCATGTCTTCTCACTTACCTTTATTACGTAGATCTATGTTTTAGGCGGTTTTGGTAATCATTCCTTTTTTAACATTAAATCTTAGCCGTCCATAGTTATGAAAGATTAAAACTCAGCCGTTAGATTAAAACGTGCAATCAAGCCAATATATATAAAATCTTTCATCTTCTATCATTCGTTACTTTTCGCCATTTTCATACCTTACGAGCTTTACTCGCAATCATTTTCTACTTCTTATAACTGCCTTGCCTGTGCATCTTTCAAGCTCTAATACTCGGTAATGTATTAAAATCTGCTGATAACTACTAACTTACTCTATTTTCAAGTGCTAACAAGTTGTTTTGCAGATTTCTATGGCGATCGTACAGACTCCTGAACCTATAGTGGAGATCATGACCATCCGGATTCAGTTCGAACCCACAATGGCTTTCCGCCAGGTGGATATCCCATATCTGGAACCGATGTTCGATGCTCTGGAGAGGTCTGGGTTGGAGACCCTCGTGACCAAGCATCCCCGTGCCAGTCTACCGAGGCAAGTGGCGGAGGCATATTTCAACTGGAATTCAGTGGCTGCCGAAGGAGAAGAAGCCTCGTTTTCTTACATGGAGGAGAATAATCCGAACAAGTGGAAGGCGTCTCAGAAGACCTTCAACATCCGAGAGGCTCCGGTCCTCGCGTTTCGCCTTCCTAATTCGGAATCTCCCCTATCGGATATAAGGAGAGGGAGATCAACGCTTATGTGCAAAAGTTACGTGGACGCAGTGATCCGACGTTCAAGACGGCTCTCCCGAGGAATCTCTTGCTACCTCAGTATGCAGGTTTAGCGTATGTGGTCTCGCACATACCGACAAGCTCGGTTTGGATCGTACGATCAACTGTCCAAGCCAAGGATTCAACTGATGATAGCTATAGATGATGGAGTAGAAGTGAACTGGGCTGACTATTATACAACTCAGATGAAAGCCCAAGCCCAGAAGTTCACTACGCTACCCACTGGCGAGAGGAGGTTGGCCAGTGTGGGTAAGCTTCTATTCGGGACCAAGATGTCAGTCCTAATAGAGAGTGTTGTACAGAGGAACTCAGCTTTTGAAGACTCAAAGCTGTACAACACTAAGCTGATAAAGTTTCAGACTAAAGAAGCGACGGAGAAGTCGATTGGCAAAGGGACACCTGAGCAAAAGAGAATTGCTCATGTCTTGCCATCTCCCGCTGACGTGCCCAAGAGGAGGAGGCTTAATAGGCCACGACCAGCTGAGGTCACTATGGCTCAGCCGATAACCATCTTAGCACAGGCTCCTCCTCCACAACAAGATGAGCATATCTTAGACTCCGACACAGGGATTGAAGGAGCAACCCTCAAGGAGAAAGCTCAAGTCATCAGCTCCGATGACACACAGTCGGACATTAAGGATCCGACTGAGGAGAATACGACTGAGTGGACAGCTATTTACACCACTCGTCTCCGTGCCGCAGCTGAAGTACACGATCATATTCCTGAGATCGCTGGGCACTCAGACTTAGTCGACATAGCCATCAGGGCTAGGGTTCAAATGCTTCTAAGATTTATGAGTTGGGATATTCTAGAAGACATAATCAAAACCCACTCAGTTCTCTACCTGCACGATGAGGAGCAGAAGCTACAAGAAGTAATAGGGTACGGAGAACCAGCTGACTTAGCTACTCTTGAAGATCTCAGAGCCGCAATGCTTTACCTTCTAAGCTTGCGAGAGTCAGTCCCTGGTAACACTCCTCCACCCCCATCTCCTCCTGCTGATGATAAGAAAGATGATGATGATAACAATCAGAGGAAGGATCAGACACCCAAGGATACGAGTTGGGAGGCTCGCCGAGGGTTCAACTCCCCGTGAGAAGAGCAATTCACCACATCCTGATACATCAGGTGATGCTCAAGGTGCTCCGAAGTACAGTAGGGAGCAGCACCTCACATTTTCTGAGCAGAGACTCGGAACCAGCTCGTACCAGATACAACTTATCGGTTCCGTGTCCTCAAAGTCCGTAAATAAAGCCATTCGACGCCAAGGAGAGAAAAACAGACTTTTGGCTAAGGACGTCCATCTGAAGTGGACAAAGTATACCAAGGCTCAGACACAGAGCTTAGACAGACTAGCTGCTGACATCTCAAAGACTCCAGTACCTACTCCTCAACCCAACTTTCGGGGAGATTATTGAGGCGGCCTTAGCGGCTCAAAAAGTCGATCTAGAAGCTCGAGTCGGCAGTTGCTCGAGAATCGGCAGAAGATATTTTCGGGAGCAATGACTCAAGCTCTTACAACCGTTAAGCTCGAAATCGATGAACGGAATAAGATTGCCACCTCTAGCCTTCGAAATCTATTACCCAACAGGCAGAGGCTCGAAACTTATTCGGAAAGAAATGACGAGAATCGCGGGATCGAGCTCTGCCGAAACTCCGTCTGGAGTCACCGCACGACTTAAAACATCTAGAGCCGATCAAGGAAAAGTCGGGAATTATATTGCGATCTCGTCAAGGACTTCGAATCCACAAAGAACTCGGATTAAGGATTCAGTCCACAATGTGGACGAGAGACATTCAAGCCATCCGCACCCAACTCTCCAAGGCGGATGATGCCAAAAAGGGGGAAGGTATTATGAAGGATGAACTCGATACGGATATGGGCGATGTCCAAATAGTAGAGGGTGGTCGGGAGGAAGGACCCTCTAATGCTCGGACTCGGGGGAAGGTATTCGGGCGGAACAACCCTCAACCGCTCGTGCTCAATCCTCCGCCAGCTCGGTGAAGATACTCGGGGGTTCCGTCGCTCGAATTTCCTCTAGAACCTACACCCATCTCATCTTCCGCCGCTCACATAGAAGATGTTGCTCACTTCGTTGAGCAAGAGTTTCGAAGGAGAACAGACTCCTCCGAGAGGCCGGGGAAGGAGATTGCTACGCTATTACTCCTCCTTCCTCCCCCGGTCCGTAAATTCAAATCTAAAGCGGAGCAAGAGGCTTATGACCTCAATATTGCCCAACAGCCTACAAGATAAGTTTGGATCGAGAGCGTCGGCTTGAAGAAGCCGAAGAAGCGAAAGAAAGAAGCCCAATGGCAAAGCCGTTAGGGGCAAAGGCAAGAAAAAGGTCGAATCGGCCGAAGAGCGAGAAGAAGAAAGCCCAAGCGATTTTGCTAAGGCTCTTCCGACCGAGATCCCGGCTACTACTCGAGCATTCCCACTCCTACTCTAACACCCGAGCGGATAGCGGAAGATCAAGCGGCCCGGGAGGCGACGCCGCAAGGCCTAAATATCGGACGAGGAGACCGTAGGGCGCGGCTCTCCGAGAAAAGAAAAGAATGGCTAATACGGCTAAGATGATAAGCCTATCCAAGAAGCCAAGCACTGATCCCCGTAAGACAAATCCCAAGAGGATCAAGGAAGAGAACACCTCTCGCCAAGAAGGACTCGATTGTTCATGTCGATCGATGGGTTCCGACTGAGGTTAATGATCAATGGGAAGAACTTAAAGAGCAATTTATCAAAGGCTACTATGTTTGGGGGATTCTATCCTCGAGAGCAACCTATCGATCAAGCCTTTGATGAGTTCATGTCTCTGTACAATCCAGAGCTGAGGGAACGGCTCAAGGAGATCATGAAGAGACGAGAATATTCCGTTTAGAGCTCCGGCTTTCGGGCGCATCCCACCTCCTAGAAGCTGCGCACGGAGTTCTATGTACGAAGGACATAGAAGATGAGGTTAGTGCTTGTAGCATTCCGCTTCAACCCGAGTGTCCACCTTGTCGAAGACGACGAGGATATCCGGACTCGAGGAAGAGAATCTATTTATACTATCGTCCGGAACCTCCCATGGACAGATCTGCGCAGGATTCGGGGAACGCACTCAAGCCTTCAGGGCGTCGTAGTCTTTCTCTTTTCTATCTTTTGTAATAGTGATAGGAACCCGTACTTCATTGATTATATATATCGGTTCCTATTGCTTGTCGGACAATTACTCATTGTCTTTCGGCTCTTTGCATTGTGTTTTCACGACCGATCACTAAGTGATCCGCACACACACTCGCGATCGGTTTCTCGATTTTGCCTATCTCCCACCTACGAAGTATTGAAATTCCTTTATTTTTTTCTTTCCCTCGGAATGTTGTAAGGGGGAAATTGTTGTCGATAGGATAGCATCTTTTATAGACTTAAGAAGTTTAAGAGGTAGAGGTAGAGGTTTTGGCATCATAAATTAGGGGGAAATTGTTGGATATGAGTCGATAGATGATACTCAATTGTTGTTCGGTTAAAAGAAAATTGGGGGAAATCATAGTAGTACTATGGAATTGAAGATCCCAAAACCTAGCCGATATCGGTAGATTAGTGTGTCGTTAGGATTAGCCGATGTATAGGTTAGACTTGTTGTAATCGTTTTTATATTCTTGTCTAAGTCCCGTACGGGGTAATTGTTGAACCGATCTTCCGTCGAAGATACTTTTCGAGAACCCCACGTCATCGGTGTAATCGCTATGCGTTCTTCGATCATCACCGAGTAAACCTCGGTAGAAGCCAACCCAAGAGCCTGATAAGCCATCGGCGAAGAACTCATACAAGCCCGAGTACCTTCGCGATCACCACGGTGACCTACTCGGTAGATACCCGTCACCGACTCAATTGAAGAACACGAGAGACTTTTCGCCTCATCGTATCCTACGGAAAGCGACCCACCTATTCAAGTCTTTTCGAGAAGTTCGGCAGAAGACATACGAGGTTGTTGAACGGTCAACTCTGACATTCTCACCAACTACAAACCTCGACCAATGAGAAGCCGACAACGCTTACCTACTCTACACAGTAAAGCTGCTCTCATGAACAGTGCATTAACTGCCCTGCTGCAACAAGTTCGAATTATGGTCGTTTTCTTTGGAAGCTTGTGACACGTGGCATCGTCGTCTCCAACGGACATATGCCATAACTCACAACTATAAATAGAGAAGTTTTTGAAGCTCCGAGTGACGGAATTTCGAAGGGACAAGCTCAAGTTCACAAACGCTCTAGAACACTCAAAGATCATCCAAAGGAAAACTTGCGTACTTAGAAGATTTCTCAGTTTTTCTCTCTAGAGTTCCTAGATCCCTTTCTTCTCTAGACTAAGCTCATTGTCATATTTATATCTTAGATTCGAAGGAGTTCACATTTAGTGAATTGTTCTTATTGTAAGAACTCCTTCTCAGTTGGAGAATATTCCCTTCCCTTTCAGACTTAGGTTTGGATTGTAAAGTCGCTAAGGACTATAACTTAGAGGGAACCGGTCCACTGACAGTATCCCCGCTCGAGGCTTGCTCGAGAATAATCAACAAGTTCTCCTGCTTTGTTCAGGACCGTGGACGTAGGATCTTGCGTATCCGAACCACATTAAATCGCTTGTGTTCTTTTACTGTTTTATTGCATAGCATTCAACTGACTTGAAAATCATAAGCTTGCATAAAACGTATTTTATAAAGCGCACAGCCAAAAGATTTAATTTGCTAAAACGTGTTTTCAAAAGAGACGAATTCCGGGCCCCACACTTTCCGCACAACAGTCTCCGATTGATTCTCAAAGTACTGACAACAGTCAGTAGGAGAGAACTCAGTAGCTGACTTACTCTGTCCCGCGATCGGAGGCTTATTTGGCACTGTTCATCAGTTGCAATCAATAGCTCAGCTGACCTTCATTGAGAAAAAGAAACTGAGCTCAGGTGTATTCATCCCCCCCCCCTCTACACCTGACTTATCGTCTCCGGACCAACATATGGCGATGATGTTACACTGTCACCTATTGTGGTTTGTTCATGTGTTTGTTGTTAACAAGTGTTAGATCTGTTGTCATATTTGAATCTTGATCCTCTTGTCTGATAACATAAATCTTTTTTTGTGTTGTCTTAAGTTATATATAGTGGAAGAGTTGTAGTTTGAATTCAGTTATGATTCATCCCAACAATTTGCTTAACAGTCAGGGGAAACCATATTTCATGGTACCTTTATATGGCCATCATATTCAACAGCTTAAATAAGTGATTATGTCATAAGTATTTATTTTCATAAGCTATTCCTACCAGCTTATGAAAATAATCCAAAAATAACTTGTGCCTCATGCAATCCCAACTTCGGATTGTCGAAAGATAGTCGTGCTTTCGACGCGCATCAAGAAGAATTATCGACAATAGGGATTCATTGATTTCGAACTGTATGGTTATGTGAACCACACCTCAGTGGAGCTGCCCTATTTACCGAGGGGCGGAAGGGAGTATTTCGTGGCTGCGTACTACTTCGTGATTCGTGAACGTTACTACTTTTGCCGTAATCACGCTTTCAGCTGGCTCAAGGTTGTGCGAGGCGTACACTCTCGATCTCAGCCAGAAGAAGAAGAAGAAGAAGAAGAAGAAGAAGAAGAAGAAGAAGAAGAAGAAGAAGAAGAAGTTTGAGAAGGGTGAGGTTGTGCCTTGGGTAGCTGGTGAGAGCTTCCAAATTTGTGGCGGTGCTTGTCTCGTCTCTGAGTTTGGAATGTATCAGCGGTCTACTAGGTTAAGATCTATCAACTTTCCACATTATCCGAAGGTGGAAGTGGATGCATACAACAGACGTTTCTTCCTCTCGGCTCCGATCGACAACAGCCCTAATGGAGACGAGATATGCACAAAGGGTATTAGAGTGAGAAATAAGAACAATTATTATTCTTTAGATTATGAAAATTGACGGCCCAGATTTGTTTTTAAATATTTTACCTGAATTGCACAAAGGGTATTAGAGTCAAATTGTTTTAATATAATGATCTTACCCTAGTTTAAGAGTTTTATATTCCGCTCATCTAATTTCTTTTCTCCAATTTCTCATCCCGCTAATCTGTTCCTATTTCTCACTAGCGGTTTCGGATTCATCTACTCCAAAAACTTTCGACAATCCAAATTCGATATATCAAGAAGGAGTTCTAAACCAGCATTCCTCGTCCCTTTCATCCGGAACGCACAAAGAACTTTCAGAATTAATTGGTGAGTTTTTATCTTTCAGTCGAATTCTAAAACAACGATTTCTTGATTTTTTTTCACAGATTATGAAATACAAAATACAATTAGTGTTTTTGCACTGTTAGAATGTATCTTTGTCGGAATCAATTAGGGTTTTCGCAGATGATGAAACTCTTGGTGAATGTATATTGAGTGATGTCGAATTGGGTTTAGGGTTATAGAAATGCTAAATTCTACATTATTATGGATATGCAAATGTACGTTTATGTAAAAAAATTATGAACTATTCTTTGATTTAGTATCTATAATGTAGTTATTTTTATAAATACTAAATTATGCACAATTATGGATATACATATGCACGTTTAAGGCAAAAATATGAACTATTATTTGATTTAGTGTGTATCATATTTCGCTGCACGTTTTTACCTTTTTTTTGCACCATTACACAATAGCTATGATTGTGCATTTTTTGTGATCCATAAATCAGCACAGTTATGGAAAACTAATTGCACGTTTAAGAACAATATTATGCACTATTAATTGATTTTCTTAATTAGAAGCTTGTTGTTTCTTTTAGAAAAAACATAAATATGCACAATTAGGGAAAAACAACTGCACGTTTAAGGATAATCCTATGCACTATTCATTGAGTTTTTAAAGGCAACATTTGACTAGTGTTTTACATAATATTTGCAGGAAATTATTATGCAGATTTCCTCGTAGACGAACAAAATTTACTAAAGAATGTGGATGCCAGAAATGCAGATAACCAATAAAACAAATGTTGAGAATAGTTGGTCGTTTGAGTCCGAAAATTGGATAGTATGTTTGATTTTTGGATTATGTTGATTAAGTTATCAATATTAGGCTATAAATTGATTTTGTTCATGAACCAATATTTTTCTGAGGTGCTACATCAATAATTTTGTTGTTTAAACCTATTGATTTGACGTATTATAAAAAATAATATTTGAATATGCTAGCATTCCGGGAAATACTAGCTTCTTAGATGATTTCGTTCTATTTATCAAGACTTACTTATATGTCGGTAAGAAAATTAGAAAATAATCATGCATATTATTTTGTGTAATAGTGCATATTATTTTGTGGAATAGTGTGTAATTTTATATTTAAACATACATAAATCATAAATAATAAAAAATAAAAGCTTAATAAATCTGGAATTTAAAAAAAACAAAAACAAAATGATAGAAATTAACTTAAATAATAAAACTAATCAATCTGGAATTTAATATATAATTTTTAATTATTGTAGAAACGATTTTGTATAAATGAGTAGGTGAGAAATAAAGTAGATGTTTCAAGTTTACCAAAAAGTCCTTTGTGCAAATTATTACATTAAAGTTGTAAAACAGTTACTTTAATGAAACTAAAATCTAGAGCGTCAATAATCTCAATCCAACGGATGTGAAATGTTCCCAGTTCTCACTCTCTCACTCTCTCTCTCTCTCTCTCTCTCTCTCTCTCTCTCTCTCTCTCTATATATATATATATATATATATATATATATATATACATATGACGAACATAAATATTTACATCCCAACAGATAAATACAAATATTTAGGCCCCGTTTGGGAAAACAACTTAAATAAGTGATTATGGCATAAGTATTTATTTTCATAAGCTATTCCTACCAGCTTATGAAAATAAGCCAAAAACAACTTGTGCCTCATGCAATCCCAACTTCGGATTGTCGAAAGATAGTCGTGCTTTCGACGCGCATCAAGAAGAATTATCGAAATAGGGATTCGTTGATTTCGAACTGTATGATTATGTGAACCGCATCTCAGTGGAGCTGCCCTATTTACCGAGGGGCAGAAGGGAGTATTTCGTGGCTGCATACTACTTCGTGATTCGTGAACGTTACTACTTTTGCCGTAATCACGCTTTCAGCTGGCTCAGGGTTGTGCAAGGCGTACACTCTCGATCTCAGCCAGAAGGTGGGAGAGGTTTGAGAAGGGTGAGGTTGTGCCTTGGGTAGCTGGTGAGAGCTTCTAAATTTGTGGCGGTGCTTGTCTCGTCTCTGAGTTTGGATTGTATCAGCGGTCTATTAGGTTAAGATCTATCAACTTTCCACATTATCCGAAGGTGGAAGTGGATGCATACAGCAGACATTTCTTCCTCTCGGCTCCGATCGACAACAACCCTAATTGAGACGAGATATGCATCTGTTACGTTGAGTGGAAATGTAGAGTTAGGCGGGCGCGTGTTTTCATCAACGTTCATCGGATGAATCCTGCTACTAGATTGTTTCAACGAGATGAGAGTGGAGTTTTGTTATCGGCACCAGAGAAGAGTTTTGTACATGTTATCGGCACAGGAGAAATATGCATCTTGTATATCAACTTCTTGAATGTTGATATCGGTAATGCCTTCGTGAATAAGTCTGCTAGATTATCACTCGAACGTATCTGTTGGATGTCGATATCTCCATTCTTTTGAAGTTCATGTGTGAAGAAAAACTTGGAAAAAATATGTTTTGTTTGATCGCCTTTGATGTAACCTTCCTTTGATGACTTGCTTCGTGTTGCTAACGTGTGAAGAATGTAGAGAATAATAGAGAGAGTAGAGAATACATAATGGAGACCTCTATTTATAGAGTATAAGATAGGTTTTTGGCCCTACACAAGATAGACTTATGGGTAACTAGAGTTTATGTATGGTCATCATATATATGGTAAATCTTATTTACAACACAAATCATTATTCAATTTATTTTTTCCATAGGGGACTATTCCATTTTTTCATCTTTATGCAACTATTATGAAACTAATTATACATTCTTTATAAATTAAAATATAGGGTAGTAATTTGGTATCGATTTCCCAACCGTGAGCATCTATTACCAGAATTAGGTGTGTTCGGTACGGTATACCGTACTATTTTTTTCATACCGCATACCGTACCGATAAAATTCGGTATGGGAAAAAACATATCGTTACCGTACCGATCATTTCGGTATACCGTAGTTCGGCATACCAAAAGTTCGGTATAGCAAATCTTCATACCGTTGTCATACCGCTCTTTCGGTATACCGTACCGCACTTCGGTATATTGAAAAATCAAGGTATACCGAGTATTTAATGGTATACTGTAAACTTAGTCTGTCTTTTTTTATAAAAATGTCAAGAAAGTTATCAATATTGTTTTCTAATAAAGTTATACTTTGTATGAATTTATTAATAGATAATTAATGTGATTTTTTGTCGAATAAAGTTATGTCATTTAAGTTAATCTATGATATAACATTAAGAATGTTTGATATGAGTAACATATTTGTAATAATTTATAACAACCCGTATTGAAACCCTGTAACCAACATTTTTGTACTTTTTTACATAAAATATATGCGGTATGAACTTCCATATGCGGTATACCTCGGTATGAAAAATCGCATACCGTTACCGTACCGGAAAACTTCGGTACGGTATGATACCGTACCGAAAATTACGGTATATTGAAAATTCGATATCTCGGTATTTTTTCGGTATGATATGTGCGGTATACCGATTTTTCGGTATACCGTAACACCCCTAACCAGAATAGTGTTTACATATACATATATATAATAAATAATTGGCGTCCATTTTACAGTCTCGACTTCAATTGAAAGAAAAGTGATGCAACTAAACAATCCCACACAAATGACACAATCACTTTTTTCAACAATAGAAAAAATCGCCAGCCACTAAGAATATTATTATTTTGGTTAATTTTGGTAATGGTAGATTAAATTAAGATCAAAATATAACTTATCATTGTAATAAACTTAACAAGCAATGATACTTCTACAACCTTTATAAATTTATTAAAATGTACACATTGCAAAAACTTCATCAACTTAATTATGCATAAAAATTACGTCCATTATTTGAGTAAACAACGTGGAATAAACAACGTAGAATATAATATCCTAATGAAAACTGATAGGGGTGCAATTACAAACTTTCATGCCAGCTTCATTGGTACTGCATTTTCCAAAAACTTCGTAGTTTAAGCATTTTCATCACTACACCCTCCGCTACCAGTTGCAAAGCTAATACATTGCTGACCAACCACTTCAACAGCAATGGTTGTTAATCAACTGCAAAACATCCGTAAGAACAGATCTAAAATTTAAAATTAAGGGGAACAAAAATCATAATTTTGAAAGCGAGTAAAAGAGATTTAATAGTGGAAATATATACCAGATAAAAGAAGGAAAATAGGCAGATAAAACTTGGGCATTGTTGATTAATTTTACCTTTCTTTTGTGTGAATTAAAATGGTGGTGTGGAGGACTCGATTAGGAAATGCAATCCCACTCCTAACCTTTTTCGAAAACGTTAGCATTTAATAAGAAAATACTGTTGCCGTAACGGAAATTGAGTCTAATTAAGGGAACCATTAATTCATAATTTTTTACCAATTATACCTAAATTTACTCTCTTTTTTTTTTATAATAAAATCTATCCGGGATTGAAACTTAAATCAATCAGTCACACAATAGCACAAAAATACTATGTATTAGCAATATTAATCCTTATTTGTAAGGTTTAAGAAGTCTAATTAAAATATAATTGTTAAAACGCATATATACTTATTTGGATCCTAGAGGGCTTTTTCGGTAGATTGCGGAAAAAATTGGTAAAGCAGTTGGTATCCATTTTACAGTCTCACTTCAATTCAAAGAAAAGTAATGCAACTACTCAAGATGTACATGGACTATAAATAATAACTTTTGTAACATCAAGACAATAACTTTTTCGATAATAGGAGAAATCGGCAGCCACTACTCAAGATTAGGACTGTGCAACGGCCGGTTCGGTCGAAAAACCGGGCCGAAAATTCGGTTAACCGGTAATTCGGTTTGGCCGTTTTTCAAGATTAGGACTGTGCAACGGCCGGTTCGGTCGAAAAACCGGGCCGAAAATTCGGTTAACCGGTAATTCGGTTTGGCCGTTTTTCTGACCGAAAACCGGACCGAAAGTGATCGGTTCGGTCCGGTTTGTTGACCGAAATATTCGGCCGGTTTTCCGGTTTTGGCCGAATTGACCGTTTTTTTTTTTTTTTTTTTCGCACATGATACAAAAAAGTTTATTCATTATCTCTTTCAATCCTTCAAAGCCGATAAATGTAGTTTAATACCTTGCGAGGCGCGCTGGGGAGCTGGAGGCGGCGAGGCGCTGCTTTGCGCAGCAGGGGAGAAGATCAGAATTCAGAAGTCAGAACTCAGAAGATAGCGCCGGCCGCCGAGGTCAGGGAGAAGATAGCGCCGGCCGCCGGCCACAGTGCCGCTGCCGCAGTGGAGACGAAGACGGAAGACGAAGGACTGAAGGAGTGGGAGTATGGAACGGGTCTCGGTTGCGCTGAAGCCTGAATCAGATTAGAAGGGTTTTTCAATTTTAGAGTTATTGAAATTGATTAATGTATTTTTTATTTTATTTTTAATAATAAATTCGGTTTTCGGTTCGGTTCGGTATTTTCGGTCGAAAAAACCGAATCGACCGAAAACCGGAAACAATCTTTTTTTTAACCGATGACCGGACCGAATACCTTCGGTTCGGTTCGGCTTCGACCGAATTAATTCGGTTCGGCCGGTTCGACCGAATAGTGCACACCGAATAGTGCACACCCCTACTCAAGATGCACACGGACTAAAATTTACACGATTAATTCCAAGGCAAATCTCACCGTTTCGTATATTAGTTACTCTCAATTTAAAAACATATAAGCACTACAAATAACCAAGAGAGAAAAAACAGAAAGAAGAGGGAGACAAAAAACAAACCATGATAACTTTTTTCTTCTTACTCTTTTTCCTTTGTGGGCATGGGGGATAAACAAAGTACTTAATCTGCTAGAGCTTCATAATGCAGCTAATTTTCAGACATTCTAGCAGCTAATACTCTCGACCAAGATGTCGTCGACTCTCCCAACGATACAGAGGCCAACGACGATGCCCACACTCGAGCATTTCTTGCTCCTTCATGGAAGTTTCTTGTTTTGCAAATCTTTAACTTGCTCCAAATTCTACTTACATCAACCAGTTGCAGAGCATGCCCCAAGAGCTGCCTCGACTCCCCGAAAATACCCAGATTTAGATGGGGAATGCAGGCTCCCCATATTGCCAATAGATCAGATGCAATTTGAGGGAATTTATATAGAAAGATTCTCAAGAAGACAAACACTAATGAAAGTAATAGGTAAGGTTCCCTTGAGAAGGCTTCCTTCAGTGATGTTGCATTCCAGAGGTGAAATGATTCCACACCACTCTCTAAACAAGGCAATTCTTCTTCGGCGATATTCATCACGGGTTCTAGTCCTAAGAAAATAATAATATCTTGGTTTCAGAGAAAAAGACATATGATACTTCTATCAAGAATAGATTCCTAATGCATTCAATATCAATTAGTACTTAATTTGGGTTTTGAAGGAGCGCAACGTAGACATATCCGATTCAAATATATGTCATCATTGATTCATTAAACTGAACACCAACGAGGAAAAAAGATTATAAAGGGTACCTGTAATTCTTTTGTAGAAGGCCATAAGTGACTGGAGATCTTTGCTACCGTGATGCCTAATTTGTGTTGTCTGATTCACTATTAGCAGCGATGGTACACTGTGAATCCCGTATCTAGAGAAAACACTGCACAAAAATGCACGTTAGATTTTGGTGAAAGCTGATACTCGAAAGCAGAAAGGGGGTTATAAATCCACAAATTTGTCGATGCAATAACGAGAACAATAGCTTAATTATGTATGCTATAATATTGTAAACGAGTTAACTCATTCGAATATACATGAAGAGAACATAGATTAGAAACACCCACCTCGGCATGGCTGAAGATTTCTCGACCATCATATGCTTGATCTGAGGATACATGGAACTGAGAGTAGAAAACCGAGGCTTAAAGATGCATGAGAAGGGACAATACGAGGCATAAAACAGAACGGCCGTATATCCGTTCTTCTGAATGGATGCCATAGCTCTATCAAACGCTTCTCCATTCACCTTCAACCACATTTATTTATCAATTTATCAGCAACAAAATAAACCAAAAACTAATTTTTAAAGGCCGGCTTATCCAAAAAGGAACAAGAAATGTTTAGTCAACAAATTGCACCAACTATTATTGCTCACAGAATGTCAAAAACAACAGTAAACAAACACACGCAGTAGACGGAACACCCAATTTCAGAGGATATACAGGCAATGAAGCAATTCCCATGCACAATATGTTTCCTCCATCATTTTTGCCATAACGAACCCTTTACATTGTAAAATAAATTAACAATAAATTCTGCAATCTTTTAACTTGAATGCTGGTGTAACCAAACCAAAAAGAAAGATTTCAGTTTTACATCCATTTATCACCAAACTGTTTCTTTTTATTATTCGGTATTTGCTAACGAACACCAATAATTCGACACTGATTCCGTTGGACGCCTCAAGTAAGTAGTTTCTACTATCTACACAATTTTTTCAAATTAAAACTGAAAAAAATCATGATATCATAATTCATGACTTTAGATGAATACACCTAGACGCATAAGGAGCCAGCCATCAATAATCAAACTTGAAGTTTTGTTACAGAAGCCCAGAGAAGAAAAGCACCAGCAGCTCCTTAACAAAATCTGAAGCTCCATGATAAACCTGAAGCCTAATCCTAACTGTTCATATCATCGCAACAAATTTACTAAGTAAGAAATAATAAAACCCACCAACCATACAGCAATTTCACAATTGAAATTACTAGGTCAAGAAACCCTTAATTTTTCCAAGGTCAATTATAAACAACAATTCAACAACAAACGTTTCATTCCACAATAAACGCGAACAAAGGCGAGAAATACCTGAACCGGCGGAGAATTGAACGGATTGGAAGAGGGACACTGAGAATTGAGATCGTGAAGGAAGGCTTCGAGACCCGGTTGACAAACGGGTGATGAGGAAGAATCCGGATGAAACGACGTCGCTGGTTCCGATAACAGACACACCATCAGCATAAACAAGCATTTCCCCATCGAAATATCCGCGGAGAACACCAGGAATCTAAGGTCGAACAACGAACTCCCAAAATTCTCCCCCTCCCAGAAAAAAAAAACGAAAAAAATTAAATAAAAGAAAGAATAAACCCTCGGAATTGAGCTGGGAATGATGAACCCTAAAATCAAACGATCGACGAATCTCTTCCTCCTCGTTCCTCTTCTCCTTTTTTTCAATTTTTGTTCGATAAAGTTTGCTTTTTTTCGTATTTATTTCCAACTCTGGTTCTCGTTCGTCGACATGAAGTTTAATTTAGAGAAAATTTTTATCTAGCCGATGGAATAACTAAATACTCCCTCCGTCCCATTATTTATGTCTCATTGGGACTGGGCACGATAATTAAGATAGTGGAGGTAAAGGTGTAAAGTTATGGTGTAAAAGTATAAAGGGGTGGGGTCCACTTGTTTAGATTGATTGTGGTCCACTCATTTATTTCCTTTTTTGGTATGAGACATAAATAATGGGACAACCAAAAAAGGCAAGTGGGACATTAATAATGGGACGGAGGGAGTAAGTTATTTAGCCGGCCAGATAAAAGTGTAAGTCTTATAGTCGATATTTTAATTTTTTTTTTAATTAGTGTGGGTTCATATTATTTACTTTTGACGAATTATATATTCACAAATCCGGAAAAAAAATTATAAGTAGTTGGTAAGACATAATCGTTTAGTGATAATCGGTAAGAGACAATAGTTAAGTGAAAAATAATCATTTAGTTAAAATAATTGTTTACTACACCGATAGGGCAAATCTCGCAAGAACTCAGAATCAAATTCGTGAATCCCCTTTTCGCACTTCTCCGATTTCCAACTTCAGCAAGTCTGACCCAAATAAGTTTCATGAAAGTGGAGACGAACCGGAATAAATTCCAGAGGCGAAAAAGAGGTGGAGGAGGCGCAGGAGGTACGGGCGGAGGAGATTGATTTAATCGGGCAATGGGCACAGGAGGTGCGTGCGGAGGGGGAAATCTTCGTGTCTCATGTCTTAGTTCCAACTCTCGAATCAAAGAAGGGATTGATTTAATCGGGCTGAAAGACATCGCCCGGCGCTATTCCCGGACCTAGCAGCAGATGGACGGGCCGTGCCTGAATTCATACGACAAAGACGACCCTCTCTATCTCTTTCGATCTATCAGAACTGACGCTCCATGGATCCTGATTTCCAGGTGAGTTCCCCGGATTTTGACGAAATTCTAGCGGCTTTTGGGTTTTGAGTTCGATTTAATTGCAATTCCTTGCGCTTGATCTTAATTCTCAATTTGATTTCGTAGATGTTGTTTCTACAATTCTGATTATTATAAATTCTTTGATGATAAACTTTGCGCCATGTGGTTGAAGAATGATTAAGTATTTTAGCTTGATTATGATTACGATTGATTTGTTCCACAATTTCACATATATGTTTTTTTGTTTTTCTTTTGTAGCGTAATTGGTCTTGGAAGAGAGAATCTTGTCAGGGATCTAAATGTGTCTTGAATTACTACTATAGACAAGATATAATTGATGATATAATTAAAGTATTAGGGGATGTTGGTGATAAATTAGACATCTTTAGATCCGGTTGCTTTGGTGATTTATTGCAATTAAGCGTAGGGTCTAATAGTCGAAGGCACTACCTGCTTTGATCACCCATGAGGTGTTGATTCCTAGGGTTCCTTGGTATGATATTTGGTTCCGTGTGGGTTCCCGCAATATTCGTTTCTCAACGGTTGAGTTTGCTTTGGTTACTGGGCTATATTTTGGTGGATCCGACTTTGATCCGAACCACCCTGATCATAAGATTCCAAAAGATGGCTTTATAGACCGTAATTATAAAGGGATTTGTCCACCGCTATACAAACTATAAGAAGATTTTAGGACTTTGAAATTGCAAACATCGGATGATTATCTTAAGGCATCGAATATACTAATATTGTATTATATGTTGGCTGCCTATGATAAGACCCGTACTATTGAATATTGATACATGAGTACCCGTCCTTATCGAGAATCCTGATCAATGGAATAATTTTCCTTGGGGAACATTATCATATCAAATCTTGTGGAACTACGTGGCCCATATGTGAATCTCGTTTGGGCAATGGGAAATCGTATCATACGTTTGAGCTAGTTTGGGTTCTACAGGTAATCAACTTATAGTTTATATTTAAGTTATTAAACGTGTTATATTATTAAATTTAATGTTCTATTTGTTTTCATAAAATTGTGAAAGACGTGGTCCTACGAGGCTATTCCGCAACTTGGCCAACGTTGCGCTAAGATTAACAACTCGATCGCCAATGCCATTCCTCGTATGATGCGGTGGACCTTTATACCTAAGTATAAAACTAATTATATTGTAGTAATAAAATTATTTATTAATGTAATGTTATTATATAATAATGATTATTGAATCATTTTTTTAGTTTTAAGGATTTTTAGCATGTTTGGTCCTGATTCAAACTTATTCTAAGTTATTGTAATCTGGATGTTTTTTGTATTTTTTTTTTTTTGGTTCAGTTTTATCTTCTAGCCACTTAATTCCTTAATCGTGTAGTCGATAAGCTATATATATTTAATCGTGAAGTCAATAAGCTATATCGGGTAGTCACTTAATTCCTCAATCATGTAGTCGATAAGTTATCGTTAGTCAATAACTATAATCGATAAGTCATTCATTATATCGACTAGTCAATTAATTGAACCATTTAAAAGAAGAAAAAAAATCATTCATTATTATCGACTAGTCACTTAATTCCTCAATCGTGTAGTCAATAACTATAATCGATAAGTTATATCGTGTAGTTTAGTATAAATGTAGTTCGATCAATTGAATAATTTTTGAAAAATTTTAATTAATTTATTATCGATTACTCAATTAACACCTTAATTGTCTAGTCGTTAAGCTATAAACAATTAATATGCCTACACGAGTGTTGAAGATGAACCATAATCGTCTAGGTATGAACATATAGTCTAAGGGTTTAAGCCCTTAAACCCTAAAACCCTTAGGGTGATCCCATCGAATTCCAAACCTTTAAACAATATCTAATGATGTATTGATTATAATAGTAAGAATACAAAACATATTTGATTTAATCATGATATACTTGTATATGTTTTCAAAATCTAAAAGTATAAGTCATATTTCATAGAGAATATACTCAAATCTCAAACTTGATAGATTGACTTTACTTATATTTTATATAATTTCAATGATGAACCCATATTATATTCACTAATATATTGTAAATGTGAATGTATAACACATAATAATTTATACTTAAACTATGAATCGATTTAAATTAACAAATATCATTTATAAGTCATAGTCCATTGAAAATATATTCAAATCTCCAACTTCAAACTAACTTAATAGATTGACTAAACTTATATTTTATATAAGCTCAATGATGAGTCCAAATTATATTTACTAATATATTGCAAATGTATTACTTTTTAACACATAATAAGTTATACTTAATCTATGAACCGATTTAAATTAACAAATACTCTCATTTATAAGTATTGATGATAATAATCGTCTCGAATATTTTATAATCGTTTGGGATTGAAGATAATTGTCTAGCAGCATTGATTGATGTAGTCACTTAATTCCTTAATCGTGTAGTCAATAAGCTATAATCGATAAGTTATATCGTGCAGTAAGTTATATCAATTACCTCATTTAATTTATTATTGATTAGTCAATTAACACCTTAATTATCTACTCGTTAAGCCTCAACTATGTAGTCAACTAGACAACTTTATAATCGACTACTCAGCTAAATGACAATAAGGAGATGCAAAATCAACTAGATGACTAAATACTTGACTAAATCCAAATGATAAGTGCCCACATCAATCTCAAGTGCATATTTGCTCTTAAATAAAGCCCCTACAGAAAGTCTATTGTTGTGTCCACTCCTAGGTTCATCTCGTTGTACAGGATCAATAAGATCCAATCAGCAAGTGGAACATTCCAGTTTGAAATTTGACTAGTCTGTGCAACCGCTCTTGCATTATTTGAAGGACCAATCTCCACTGATTGACTGAAATGAAGGTCACATAGAACAGTTCGATTCAGGAACTTATCAAGAGTTTAAAATTTGATTTGAAAAAGTAAGAATACAGAAAAGTTTGTGAATAGTTTTTTTTTTTTTTTTAATATATCCCAAATACTGTAATTCAGAGTGTCACATTGCATATGTAAAAGAAATACCCCCAATAAAAATAAACTACAAATTAACTTAGAAAGAATTTAAGCTAAAAACAGTAGCAAGATTGGTTGAAGAAGGCGGGGAAAGGCAAGAAAGAGGTGTGGGGTGAGAGTATATAGATTATTTTGAAACACAATCTTGCAAATCAAGTGATCATCATCAACAACTGCAACCCCTATTCTATTCTGGATCCAGATTAGTACAAAAATCATGTCTTTCAATATGAAAACAATTTCTGCATCCAAAAACAGCCAAACCATTATTCCGAATCAAAAGCTAAACCGCCTTCTAAGGCTGATAGACTTAAAGCTTACAACCCGATCGTCTTCTCGAATTTCTGGATCTGGTTCAAGAATATCCAAGTCATCTGCAAATCAAGAACCCAAGTCAAGAATGGCCTTTCTTATATTTTGATGAGAGAGAGAGAGGGAGAGAGGGTATGTACCATGACATGAGGAGCAATCCTAACACAGTATACTGGAAAGCCAGTGTAAAACTTGAAGGGCCCTCCTGCTTTAAGAGTCTTCACAGTACAATCTAAAGAACCAGTGTACGGATACTTCCCTTGAGCATCCGGTTGCATTTTCTGTATCTGGGTTTTCACATAATCGAAAGGCAAACTACACGCTGCTGCGAAGAATCCAGATACGCTACTGGCCCCTGAAGAAAAATCGAGAAAAGCTCCAATCTTTGTAACAAATCAACTACAAGGGTCTTCAAATTATCGACATTTGGGAAGGACGAAAAAGTACGTACCAACTACTGTAGCAGCTTCACCAAAACCGAGATTGTCCCTGCAAAACTCAACACTTTGGTCATATGAAGCAAGCATGCCCATGTTGAGTGCCATGGCCCGGACTACGGTTGGGCCGGCACCTTTCCAGAGGGCGAGCACTCCTTCATCAGCAACGATTCGATAAAGGGCTTGGAATGCGTTGGTGTAGTTTCTCCGTTGTGCAAGAGGTAATGTGGCGTCTGCCTGCATACGGATGAGAGCCAGATCGGCGGGACTGCCAACACATGCTCCGATTGCTCCTGCGGTCAGTCCGCATAAAGCCTTCTGATAGAGGGGCAGGGGTTTACCGTCATTGGCCTCTATTGCTTTGTTTGTCAAAATCCTATAATAGGAAAAAGGAGTTTCAAAAGTAAGTGAATGTTATGAGTTTCCTCTTCTTAAGAGATTGTATTTAGCAATCAAAAATACGACTTTTGTTGGAAAAAGTTCAAGAATTTGAGAGAGAAGGAATGTAAGAGCATACAAAGATGTGGTTTTTAGTCACCAATAGTTTAATAAATGAGATGTTATGATTCAATTGTGCAATAAGGTCTAAAGAAAATACTCACCTAAATGACCCAAGACGAGCAGTTGTATAAGTTGCTTGTCTAAGAAGCCCAGCAGACAAGCCCTGAATAGACAAGTGATGTTATCAAAGGGGGTCAAGTTGAAAAGGTGAAATACAGTAGATGACGGCATTTGAATAGCCATGCAAAATAAGCAGCAATCTAAATCTTAAGCTGTCACCTATTGTGGCTAAATTAAAAGTATCACAGTGTTACAATATTCAAATGTAATTGATAGGCATTAAGTAAGTCCGTATTTGAAGAAGGAAGACGCCTAAAGCTATTAAGGATCAAAACCAAGATAATGATGGCAAAATGATTTAACCAACAAAGGAGCTTGGAACCATAGAAATATCAACCAACATATTGCTTATGAAAAGCATTCAACCCATTATAAATTTACCGGTAGACAATTCTAGAATCAAGATATGTCATATGTATATAGTTGAAAAGGGCAGAAGAGTAACAGCATTCCTCAGCTCAATCGGACAGAGTTTGATGCTATTATATGTGAGAGAAATTAACCTAATCTGTGTATTGAGGTATGACAAATTGACAACGAACCGAAAGCTCCGTAAAAACTGGCAATCAAATGAAAGATTGAAGTTTTAATATCACATCAAACCTTAATTAACACTAGTGTAGGTAAAGAAACACAAAACAGATAGTAACATCCGCAAACGCCATACGAACCTTGTAGAAGGCACCAACACCCTCATTCTTAAGCATGTTCTTGGTCACCGAACCAGCTGATCCCTGCCCTAGCTGTATTCTCACCTGAAATTAATAACAAAACCTCAAATATCAAGATCAATCCCTCTACTCATACAAATCACAAAATTAGACTTCCAAAACCATCCCAAATCAGTAATTCCCACATTCTTTAACACATCTATTGATCATTAGATCTAACAATGCCCATCAAGGATCCACCTCCCACCATATCACACTACAAGGAACAGTAGCTACTCATCAAAAAAATTAACACAAGGAGATCTATACCACAGAGGCACCAATCCTTAACAAGATTCATTTTTCTCAGATTAAAGACATAAACCCAATTCACCCAAGATCTGAATTCATATAAAAACCTCCAAGAAACTCCAAGATCCAATATAAAAATGCAGTGTTTTCAACTAAACTACCATAATTAACTCTGAAATACACGTGCCGTACTAAAGAAAAGATACCTTGATCATATCAATGGGTTGAATAACGCATGTTGCCAGCATACCAGATGCACCGCCATTAACGAAGGGCTTCACCGTGGGCCAAACTCCAACTGACTTCGGCTTCTCTTCGGCCATTTTTTTTTCTTCCTACTCTATAGCTTAACTCGAGGGGAAAGGGGAGCGACTAGTGAGAGAAAGAACGCGCAGTGGAGTGAAGAACCCGAGGCTTGTGTCAGCCGAGTGTGGAGCGGGTTTTTAAGGCCGCCATTACGATTAACATACTAATTTTTGCGCACACTTCACTGCTTACAAAAAATAATCTGAATAATAAATCCGCTAAAAATAGTATGTGAGCAGTGCTTCCCTTACACGAAAAATAATATTTTATCCGGATATTACACAAAACCTCTGTACTCCTTGAATTTGCAGTCGTGGCCCATTGGACGTTAAAGGTCAGGAATGGATAGCTTAGTTGAGGTGGACTAATTTTTTTGGGTCATTATCAAAATTTTCTTAATAGTTTTTTGGTATACAAATATATAAATTTTAAGCAATACTATTCAAAAATAAAAATAGACATTAATAAAATAAAATAAATAACCACTTTGATAATACCATCATAATATAGTCAATTAGATTAACATGTATTTATTCTTTTCCACTTTTAAGACCAACATAACAAAATGCACAAATAATACAACTACATGAGTTCTTATCAATCCATAAAAGTATCGGTCAAGAAAAGAAAAGCATAAGTCCCGATCCTCGACTTCTTGTTCAAGATATATATAAAATCGTGTAAAAAGTTTCGATACCGATTAGGACTCTTAGACTAAAAATAGCGGCGACATAAACAAGTGGAGTCGATCTCCAAGTCATTAGTAAGAAAAAAGATGTTAAAAATAATCTCATTCCTCCTTATATGACCGTTCACGAGCTTGAAGTAACCAACCTCAACCACAACAATTTTCTCTTTCTCTCATACTCCCCAACCCACAATATTCATGTAGTTCATCTTTATTTTGTTATTTTATCTCTTTTAAAAGCGATTTGGCCAAACATATATGACAAAGATTTCATCATTGTCTTAAGTACTCAATATTTATTTTTAATTTCAATTGTTGTAATTTTCTTTTACTGCATTTTTCTATGTATTAACTCCTAATATTTTAACTCGTACATATTTTCTTATATTTTAATTTAATTTTATTACAAGTAATTATATTATAATTAAACATAATTGTAATTAATTAAATAGTAATTAAAATTAAAATAATTGTAAATAATGTAGTGGTTAGGTATTTGAATATGTTGCTTACAAATTGTCAAAAATAATTGTGGTTGGAGTAATTTGGAAAAAATAAATAATAAAATATTAGAAAATTGACAGATTGAAATCCAACGGAAACTTCTATAAATATAATAATGGGAGGAAATTTAAAATAGGCAAATTAACCCTCTTAAATGCAAAAATAGGCAATTTATCTTAAAAAATGCATGAAATAGGCATTTGGATTATTTTATTCTTCATTTCATTGTTTTATACACAAGTCAATGTCCATCACAGTGGACCCATATGTGAATGACTAGTGTGCAGATTTTGTCTATACTATTCATTTCATTCTTGTCGATACTTTAAACTAGCACAATAGGAGTTCACTAATATTACGATATTGTGTTTCTTACTTCTTTTCTGAACATTATTAATCTATAAAAAATAGTGAAATATATTAAATTATATTTTTTATGTTTTGCATGAATTTGTAAAAAAACTACACTCAATTCATGTTGGAATTATTTTTTACTTTTTTTAAAAAGTTATATTTATCATTTCTTTATTTTTATTAAAATTATTTCATCGAAATTGTATATATTCAATACAAGGAATTCACTACAGTACAGACATTACTCAATCTTATGATACACCCAATTAAATTATCTCGGGACATTTCTTTCTTGTATGTCCCGATTGACGACATCGACTGCACTTTTTGCAGCACGAGTTCTACTAATAGATGCTTCTACCCCATATCGGAAATGCCTCGTCTTTGGACGACCAGCTTGACGTCTCATCAAAGGAGGCAAAATTACTCGAGCTTCAGGAAGGTTGACATGTATGTTCCAATCATCCGGATGAGGAAGAGGATTAAGCAAACGTCTATACAAATCTTGGGCGTTTGCCGTTGTGTAGTATACGACCACAAATTTATAGATGTCATTACCACTATGCCTGCGGAGGAAATTATGTTAATACATTACAATTAAGCAATAGATAAAATAAATGAAAGGTTTTCTTACATAATAGCAGCAACGGCGTGAGAACATGGCAAAAGATCTAATTCAAATTCACGACATTGACACACGTTGTCATACAAGTTGACATTGTAGGTCCTTCTTCCGTCGTTAACTTTGAAGTGATACTGTGATATTGCGACAACAGTATATTTGTGAGATTTTTCCACCTCGGTAGAAAGCTTCTGAACTGCCTCTTCTGTCAACGAATGCTCTCTAGCATTCATTATAACTAGTCGCTCGTCGAACCATTTTTCAATGATATGTCGCACAGTGTCAATCAGAGAGCAAACTGGCAAATGTCTGGCCCACAACAACCTCCCATTAAAAGAGTCAGCTGCATTTGATGTTAGGAAACTATAGCGACGAACCGGACACTTTGATCGGGCCCACCTTTCGGGCCCGACATCTAAAAGTTTCTGGTAGGCTTCATCTGGACTGAGTAATCGGATTGATTCCATTGTCTTCTCGTAAACTGCATCACGGTATGTATAAGCTGTTTTACGAAACATTTTGACTACAGCACCACCCCAAGGTGTGAGCTTGTTAACCAAATGATAAAAGCATAGTCCGTGAGCATTATCAGGATACAGTTCATCAATGACATTCTTTATACTAATGTGTTGATCAGACACTATTAATAGTTCAGAATGTGTTCCAAACTCAGACACTATTAATAGTTCAGAATGTGTTCCAAACTCCCCCCTCAATTGACTTAGAAACCAAGTCCACGAGTCGTCATTCTCTATCGGTCCTATGCCAATTGTCAATGGAAGACAATGTTCGTTGTCATCTTTCGCCACTGCAACAAATAAGATGCCTTTACTACTCCCCTTTAGATGGGTACCATCGACTACAATGACCGGCCTCAAATTACACATAAATGCACTGATGCACGGTCCAAATGCAACAAATACGTATTTGAATCGACCGTCGGGGTCCGTTTCCAAGTGAGTTACTGTACCCATATTACTCAGTTTCAACATATTAAGATATCGAGGAAGCATATTGAAAGAAGCTGCATGACTACCATAAATCATTTCTATTGCCTTCTTCCTAGCACGCATGGCCTTGTCATAAGTGGACCGAATGCCAAAATTTTGGAGCAGCTCATTCATCATGTTACGAGGTTTTATCATCGTGCCCTCTCTCCGCATTTTCTTTGCAAAATATGCTGCAATAGTCTTGTAATTGACATTTCTGGGCCCCAACTGTCCAAAGTCGAGCTCGCAAGTATGTTCCGACTTGAATTGATACATAATCCAGAAATTTCCTCGACAAGAGGCACGAAGCTCAAAAGGACATCTTCCTGAATGTATGCAGTTGTACCACTGATAGCGTTTGGTGGCCTTAAGCATTTTAAACGACCGTCTATGCTATAAATGCCATAATCCAACAGCACTTGTCATATCTTCTTTGGTCGAGAATCTTGAATCAATACTTAGAAGACCTTCGTGTATCTTTTCTAAGTCAATAACAACAGCGACTCCAGATTCACCGATAGGAACAAAAGGAATTAACCAGTTTGCTACTTCTTCTTCATCTTCTTCTCCATCTCTTTCGACTCTAGTGATTGCTCTGTTATTGGGTCGTTCTAGCATTGACATAAGTTTATTGAACCCACCTTCTTTCCGGATCCATGCTGATAACTCAAGAAATGTACTATAGTTAAATTGATTTTGCTCATCTCCGTCATCATCACCCTCTAGCTCCTCCTCCTCCTCCTCCTCATCATCATCATCATCATCATCATCATCATCATCTTCTTCTTCTTCGTCGTCATTATCAGCATAAGTAGGATCATCTTCTTCTTCCTCGTCGTCTTCTACTCCATCTGTCATTTGGTATGCATCTTGCTCGTGCCAAAATACCGGCGAAGGCACTGCATAATTGAAAGAAGGAACATGTGCTTCTTGACGAGAGCTTCCACCGTCATCATTAGTTCTTGTGTGAACAACACAGACGGTGGGCTTATCATTCAAAAGTGATCAATCGATTCAAATCTTCATTGTTATTTAAAAGGGACTTAAATATTCTACCGGATCGAGCACGCGTTAAAAATACACCAAGTAACGTGTATGCATTGAATTTGCTCGCAACATAGAATCAATGCTTCTTGTTAAGCTAAAAATAGATAATTGATCGGCTCGAATATATGCTAGTTGCTCATCACCTCCTATATATTGTGGACCAGCAAAATTACCGCCACATTTTACAATCACATGTTTCCATTCTAACATCTAAAAAATAGATAATTTTCAAAAAATAATTAAATTTAGGAAAAATATGTCAAACTCTCAACTAAGAAGTGGCCTTAAGCATTTTAAACGACCGTCTATGCTATAAATGCCATAATCCAACAGCACTTGTCATATCTTCTTTGGTCGAGAATCTTGAATCAATACTTAGAAGACCTTCGTGTATCTTTTCTAAGTCAATAACAACAGCGACTCCAGATTCACCGATAGGAACAAAAGGAATTAACCAGTTTGCTACTTCTTCTTCATCTTCTTCTCCATCTCTTTCGACTCTAGTGATTGCTCTGTCACTACTAGAAATTCATCGTACACCGACGGAAAATTCCGTCGGTAAACTCCTTAATTCCGTCGGTAAAAACGTTACCGACGGAATACCGACGGAAGAAATGCGTCGGGTCAGGCTTTGTCGGTAAATATTGCCGACGGAATATTCTGTCGGCAATTATTACCGACGGAATGCCGACGGAAAATAACCGTCGGAAGTTTGTCCCCGAATATTCTGTCGAGGACGAAATTTTTAAATAATTTTTTTGGTTTTTTTACCGACGGATTATTCCGTCGGTAAATTTAAAATAATTTTTTAAATAATTTATTTGTTTTTTTACCGACGGAAGTTTCCGTCGGTAAAGTTAAAATAAATTTTCAAATAAATTTTACGATTTTTTTACCGACGGAATTTTCCGTCGGTAAATTTTAATTAAATTTGTAATTTTTTTATGTTTATTTACCGACGAAAATATCCGTCGGTAAAACGTCGGTAGAATTTTTTTTTTTAATAATTTTTTTTGTTTTTTGTACCAAGTTATCGACAACCTGCAATTTTTAACCAACCAACACATCATATACAATTAACCAACCAAGACATCACATATAACGATTCAAATCAACTCAAAAAACAAACCGAAATATAAATATATAAATCCTAAAATCAAAATATTCAGTATATATACATAAACCATAAATAAATCAATCATAAAGAGGTGGGGGGAGGGGACTGATCAGCGCTGTCGTCCGGAGGCTGTCGTCGGCTAGAGGAGTCCATCATCTCCATAAGCTGGATCATCTGCGCATTCATAAATGCGACCTGCTCCTCGAGGCTCCTCCTAGCTGCCGACTCCTCCTCCAGTCGGCGCATGATCTCGGCATTACTCTGGGATGGCCCCAGTGAGGAAGTAGAAGAGCGGCTGGCGGCGTTGATGTAGCCGCTCCCTTCCTCGCCGAAACCGTAGAGCCGCTGCTTCTTATCCCGGACCCCCCTCCAACCGCAGATAAATCGCGTTTTTATCCGCGTTGGGGCCTTCTTCAGCAGCAATCCGCTCCACCTCCGCCTATTACAATATTAAATAGAAATTAGTCAAACTCAAAATTCTAGAATAATAATCTATATATTGTAATTGTGTGCTTACATGAAGTCTCGCAGCCTTCATGTTGGAGAAGTCTCCACCTTTGTAATGGAGACTCTGGAAAGTGTCAAAGGCGGTGGACTCTAAGGAGCATCCCCTCTGAGAAGCCTATTCATAACATGCATAAACAAAATTATGTCAAAAACAAAGACATAAGAAGCTAAAAAACATATAAAATGAGACTTACCGTAGACTGGGAGTACTTCGCATGGCCGACCGGGACCCTCCTTTGTGCTTGCTCATCCCGGCGCCCGGCTCGGGCTCGGACTGCGGCACCGGGAAGCGATCTCGACTTCGGAGCACATCCGGCCGCATCCGGTAGTCGGCCGAGGGCCGCCCACCTCTCTCGTGTTGATGTAGTCCGGTTTTTGAGGGCGGCCCCGCTTCATTTCGTAGTGCCAATCGCCGAACCTCTTGGATGCCCTCTTCGCCACATGTGGTGGACTCGCCCGGTCCGGGCCACAGCCGGCAGAAGTGCTTTCGCAATTTACATGTTTATACATGTTAGATATATATAAATAAATACTAAATTATAAGATTGTAAACTTGAAAGAAAAACTAACCTTAAATTCTTCAAAATCTTGCTCCTTAATTTCGGGAGGAGTCGGCTTCCAAGTGAACCCGGTCGGGTTATTGATCTTTTTAAAACAATCAACGATTGTCGAGGCCAATCCGGATGGCTCAAGCAATCGCCTATTATTGAAAATTGGTTAATCCAAGTGAAATTTGATATATTTAAAATTAATAAAAGCAATTATTACATACCCCTCGGGTGAAATCTCGAAACATCGGCGGCTATCCACCGAGTAAGAGTCGATAGAACCCACGATGGGGTCCACCCGACTCGGGGGGGCTGCCCCCCATAGCCGATGTCGATGGGGGTGCTCCACGCCCAGCGGGGAGCCGATACGATCCTGCCACGACCTCCGGGAGGCGCCATGTACCCGAAAACAAAGAATAATCATTAATCGTTTTTGGCCAAAAAAGTAAAATAAAATTCTTTTTAAAACCTGTAAGGTGTACTAGTCATCACTAAATTCCTCATCTTCTGATGTCAGAACATGTTCTTCTTCATCATCATCTCCTTCATCAAAATCTTCCTCATCGAGTTCTATTGTTTGACGTGGATGAGATAATGTTATATCATGTTCTACTTGTCGCGTGGTTACATCTTGGTGGGTTTAGTATGTCATCTTCTTGAAATGCTTCGTCTAATGAAGATTTAGTTGGCAAATCTATCTTAAATCTCGGTTTAACTTTACATACTTCCAACCATGCCTTCCTAGATTTGTTCACACTAGGATATGAGCAGTAATACACTTGATGCGCTTGTGATGCAAGGACAAATGGTTCATAATTCTGCAGCGGTTTCGTTTGATCGATAGAAACCAACTTGTATTGTGGATGTACATAAGTCCCTCTAGGGGTCGGGTCAAACCATAAGCACTTAAACAACATGGTTCGTTTTATTGGTAAACCTGGGTACTCAACTTCACATATCTCCACCAACTGCCCATAATAATCAAGTGCATCGGAACCATAATTCTGCCCTTGTATACACACTCCGCTATTCATAGTGGACTTTCCTACCCCATGTGATAAAGTATGAAACTTATATCCGTTCACAACATAACCAGGGTACGTATAAACCACTACTAATGGACCTTTTGCTAAATCCCGAATATACGGATTCATCTCATTGCAATAAGGGGAAGAAACCTAAGATCATAAGAAGCTAATTAGGAAAAGAAAACATTTTCGAATTTATTTAGAATGGATAAGTTCATCGTACATATGATTTGAACCAAGCTCCGAATTCTGCTCAACCGATGTTTGGTAATCTTCATCTCGATATATTTGGACGAGCACGCCGAACTTCTTCCTCAAATAGGCTTCATTAAAGTTGGTTGAAGTCGTTACGTATATTATACAAGTTAGAAAATAAAACAAGCGAATTATAGAGAAACTCACTTCTGATATTCTGTAACCTCGTCGCAGTTCAACAAGATGTATAAGTGGGCGGCATTATACTCCTTTTGATCAAGATATCTCATTGACTTCGCACCAATTGGACGACCTTTTGGACGAAATATAGAGGGAACATCTATGTTGTCGGCCGGCTGGCCTTCTTGTTCCACCTCGCAATTGCGAGGCATCCTCCTAAGCCTAGTGTGGATATGATCTTCAAAATAGTACGAGCAGAAATTTGATGCTTCATTATTGTTTCCCAAATTGTAAGGAGTTAGAATAACTGGCCACAAAGAGTATTGTTTCCCAAATTGTGTAAATGTTTGAAAACCGTCTGTAGAAAGACCTAATCTAACATTGCGAATCTCCGAGGCAAAATCAGGAAACGTCGAGTCCAAGTGCTTCCATGCTGGAGAGTCTGCAGGATGACACATCACTCCATCGTCCACTGATGAAGCATGCCAACGCATATGAGAAGCAGTTGCATTAGATGCATACATCCGCTGGAGTCTAGGGGATAAAGGAAAGTAGTACATTTTCTTAGCGGCCACTAATTTTTTCTTTCCTTTCCTACTAGATTTAGGACCGTAGTCTAAATATCGCGAGGTTCCGCAAAACTTACAACTCTCCAGTTCATTATCTTCACGCCAATAGATCATGCGAGAATTTGGACAACAGTGAATCTTCTCTACCGGCAACCCCATCCCACTAAGCAATCTCTTAGACTCGCTGAAGTTATTAGGAAAGGAATTTCCTTGGGGAAGCATATCCTTAATCATTTGACTCATCCTGTCATAGCCCCTTTGCGACATATGATTCTCAGCCTTCAAGTTCATCATCCGAACTGCTGCGAGACAATTGTGAGTAGGTCTCACAACCGGCCACAACTCCGTGTCGATCGCCCGCAACATTTCATAGATCTTGTTTGCTTCATTATTTGGCGACTCCTCAAACTCCGCATCATTATAATTTGCCCCAAAGCATGATCCATTATCATCCCTCGATAGGAGGTCGACGTGTCATTTTGTGCATTTCTCGTAGCTTGTTCATTCAGGGTTACGTGTTTTTCCCCATGAGATGACCAAACTTTATAATTTTTAACGAATCCTTTCATATAAACGTGCTCTCTTACAACTTGTGTAGACAAAAACAGCTTATTCTTACAATTTTTACACGGACATCTAATTTTTTCTCCGTCCATATAAGGTGTATGGCTACTTGCCCAATCAATGAAATCCTCAATGCCATTCACAAATTGAGGATTCAATGAACCGTCTACTGTCCACCGTGTATACATCCACGAACGACTCATTATTTCAAATCCTGATTTTGTCAGAATAATAGAGTGAAGTAGAATACTATTCGAAAATGAAACACTAATAGTCACAGATTCCTAGTTACACATTATCATCTATCATGAATTTACACATTATCATCTACATGCAGAGAACCAGATACAAACACCAAAAGGCACACATGTTCTCCCCCACATAGTATAAATTTCTAGTTTACTACTCCCTCCGTTTCTTTATTAATGTCTAGTTGAGAATCGGCACGGAGATTAAGGTAGTGGGTGTATTAATGAGTTTAAATTGTATTAATAAATTGGCACGGTTTTCGATGAATGATTGGTGTGAATTTATCTAAATGTTATTAAGGCATAGTTTAAGCATTTGATTTATTTTTTTTATTTTTTTTTTATGTTGTAATAAAAGAAATAATCTAAAGTTTTTAAAAAGTTAAAAATCAAAATTTTCTACGTTCGGAGCGGAGCGGAATCGTGCAAAAGAGAAACTTTTGGAGAGAGAAAGTGTATAAGAAAATTAGATGGATAATAAATAATGAGGGGCCCACCTCATATTGGGTTGATAGTGAGAATTTGCCATTTTAGGAAAGTAGACATTAATAATGAAACAGCCTAAAATGGTAAGGTAGACATCAATAAAGAAACGGAGGGAGTATAATCCAATTTCTAGCTGGGTTACAGATTTGTTATGCCAACGTAGTTAACACAGGCTTACTCGTCGGATTTCTCTATTATTCTACTAGATTTACATCCCTAAAGTTTGATTTAGTATAAAAATCCACAAAATTAAATGCTAATTCCTAAATATCCGGATTTCCATCCTAAGAACAATAATTAATAAATCTAAAGAAATTACTAGAAGAGAAGAGTAAAATAGACAAATAAAAGGGAAAATAACTACATATTTGCCCCCCCCCTCTTTTTTAGAATCACAAATTTAAACTTCTAAATTTACGAATTCATCCCCAATTTTAAATTGGAGATTAAGCGATTACAATTTTTGCCCCTAAAATTAATATTAGTAGCATAACGACCCACCAACTCTTGAATATCGTGTCAAAATTAAGAGAATTGTGTTTCCAAAAATAAACAAGAATATTATAATGAATGAATGGTTCAAATCACTACATATGCATGATAATTGGATAGAGGCCATCAATAGTCCTTGGCTCTATTTCGCCAAACTGCCCCTCGATTTGAGTTAAAGATAGATAAGGGTTATCGGTGAAATAGTTAATATGTACAATTTTAATTTTAATTTCAATTTCAAAGAATTAATGGTCGAACTTTTGAAATTTTGCAAGAATTGCAATTATACAAGACGATATTGAAGGAATGAGAGAAAATAACCAAGGAGACGGCGGCGGCGCGAGGAAGTGGGGGCGGAGGTGTTCAACGGCGGCGGCGCGAGCGGAAGCGGCGGCGGGACGCGAGAAGAAGACGACGCAGCCCGGCTACGTGCCTTACGTCCCGCGGGCCGAATTAATTTAGGTTACGCCGATGGATTTACCGACGGATAATTCCGTCGGTAAATTTAAATGACTACCGACGGATTTTTCCGTCGGTAATCGTCGGTAAAATAAATTAAATTTTTTAAATAAATTTAATTAAATTTACCGACGGACTATTCCGTCGGTAAATATATTTTAGTTTATTAAAAACTAAATAAATAATAAGTTAACATTACCGACGGAATAATCCGTCGGTAAATTTATATATTTTAATTAATTAAAACTAAATAACTAATGATAAACCCTTACCGACGGATTATTCCGTCGGTAATATATATTTAATTTATTAAATAGTAAATAAATAATGATATACCGTTAACGACGGAATATTCCGTCGGGAATATGACGACGGAAATTATCCGTCGGTATTCCGTCGGTAAATTGAGCATCTCAATTTCTGTCGGTAATCCGTCGGTAAGACGACCCGTGTTTTTCATCCGTCGGTAATTCCGTCGGTAAATAGCATAAATTTTGTAGTGTGTTATTGGGTCGTTCTAGCATTGACATAAGTTTATTGAACCCACCTTCTTTCCGGATCCATGCTGATAACTCAAGAAATGTACCATAGTTAAATTGATTTTGCTCATCTCCATCATCATCACCCTCTAGCTCCTCCTCCTCCTCATCATCATCATCATCATCATCATCATCATCATCATCTTCTTCGTCGTCATTATCAGCATAAGTAGGATCATCTTCTTCTTCCTCGTCGTCTTCTACTCCATCTGTCATTTGGTATGCATCTTGCTCGTGCCAAAATACCGGCGAAGGCACTGCATAATTGAAAGAAGGAACATGTGCTTCTTGACGAGAGCTTCCACCGTCATCATTAGTTCTTGTGTGAACAACACAGACGGTGGGCTTATCATTCAAAAGTGATCAATCGATTCAAATCTTCATTGTTATTTAAAAGGGACTTAAATATTCTACCGGATCGAGCACGCGTTAAAAATACACCAAGTAATGTGTATGCATTGAATTTGCTCGCAACATAGAATCAATGCTTCTTGTTAAGCTAAAAATAGATAATTGATCGGCTCGGATATATGCTAGTTGCTCATCACCTCCTATATATTGTGGACCAGCAAAATTATCGCCATATTTTACAATCACATGTTTCCATTCTAACATCTAAAAATAGATAATTTTCAAAAAATAATTAAATTTAGGAAAAATATGTCAAACTCTCAACTAAGAAGTATCCTTCAAACTGATAAATTCAGTTATAATACCTCAGTATCCTCACAACTATTTTTTTGCGTGAATTGTTCATCCCAATTATATATTATATCAAATAATCCGTCAAATATACTGTCAAGTACCATGATAAAAATGAAATTTGTAATCACGCTTGTAAAAAAATTCATTTAAAAAAATGTAATAGGCCAATAAATTTCAACCAATTTTTCATTCTATATCAATCGGTTTTCTGTTTCTTATCAACTAGTTTAAATGATAAATATCAACCAATGATAAACATGAAATATGTAATCAAGTTTGGTATTTTTTTTTAATTAAAAACATATATATAATGAGGCGAATACAACTCAACAAATATTTCATTTTATATCAACCATTTTTCCATTTCATATGAATCAAACGACATAATTACATAAATATTTTTCAGAAATAGCTCAATCTAATAGCTTCAGTTGTTTCACACATAAGAAGATAACAAGGATCATGCTATTTAAATTCAAATTTATAATAAGCTTAGGTCTATTACATACTAAATTAATATTACAATAGTAATAAATGATAAGGAAAAATTAACATACCTCTAAATAAATATGTCGGAGGTTGTGAAATGATTTGCAGATTTCTCCACCAAAGTTTTGTTGAAATTTTGTGAATGGTTTTTTTATGGTTTGAATTGTGCAGGTTGAATGTATCTTATATATAAACAAGTTATTGTTCAAGAAGTACATAATCACATGCATCGTTTGCGATTTTATAATACAATGTAGTCACATCCAATCAAAATAAAGCTGCAATAATATTACTATTTTCGCAGAGAATAACAATTCTCAAAAGAAATGAGATGCAGCTGGAAAATAAGCACTTGTAACTTATTTTTGGAGGCAATATTTAAAAAGTAATGTGGTGTAAGAAAAATATGTTTTATCATTTCAACATAAAAGCTGACTATGTCAATATACTAGGCATCAATCTCCGTAAAGTTCAATTTTGAATAAAAAATATGATTTAGTACATTTTTAAAATAGAATGTCTAATTTTGCAACTTAACAAGATAAGTTGCCTATTTCTACCCTTTTCCACTATAATAATTGACCTTTATCTATATAATAAAAGAATCCTCCCTCAATAGGATTATTATAGCCAATTCAATTATATTATATATATATATATATATATATATATATATTTTTACGTGAATACGATATTAGGACCGTAATTATGATCATTTGCTACCTCACATGACTATTTAAAAAATAAACAACATTTAATACATTTTCCAGTAAAAAAAGGCATGTAAATAATAAAAAAATAAAAATCAGCATTTAACAAAAAAATCTGACGGGGGGCAGTTTTGTCATTTAGAAGTTGAGCGACGGCGAGCTGGCAAAGATGGCCAGAAAATGACGGCATTTGAGGGAGGGACGGTGGGGCCGGCGAAGAGGCTGGTGCCAAATGGCGGTACATTGGATTCCAATCATATCCCACTTTTCTCTATATTCCTTCACCCGCACTCTCTCGCTCCCACTACTCCCCCATTTCCAGTCAACTCTTGATATTATTATAGGACGAAATAGAGAAACTGAGAGAGAGAGAAAGAGAGAGAGAGAGAGGTCAGGAAATTGGGTGTGAAAGAAGATGAGGGAAATACTAAGCATTCACATAGGTCAAGCTGGGATTCAGGTGGGAAATTCGTGCTGGGAGCTCTATTGCCTCGAGCACGGCATTCAGCCCGATGGCATGATGCCTAGGTTTTCGATTCACTCTTCCAATTCTTTGTCGATTTATATCTATAACCTGCATTTATACGTGCGTTCTTATTGTTTGTGTAAGCTTTATGCTAATTTCTTGTTAATTGAAGAAAATGAAACGAATTTTTGAGTATCTACATTGGTTAGGGTTTTTGTTCCTCTAGAGGGGAGTTTATCTGGGCTCTTTTAAGTTTTTGATGGATATCTTGTGTTTGAATTAGGAGTTAAGTATATGGGAATTCCAAGTTTGATCTACCATTTTCTATAGGCAATTGAGTAATCAAATGTTAGACATAGCTTCCATTGTCGATCTTGTTATACAGAGAAAAGATTGGGGAGGAAGATGCAACTTTTGAAGTATGAATTAGATTAGATCTTTGGTTCTTCTTACCTCTGCATTTTCCTTTAGATGTATCAATGTAGCAAATAATGATGCATTCTCCAATCTGCAGTGACACCACATTAGGGGTGGGGAATGATGCATTCAATACCTTCTTTAGTGAAACTGGATCAGGAAAGCATGTCCCAAGGGCCATATTTGTCGATCTCGAACCTACTGTCATCGATGAAGTTAGAACCGGGGGTTATCGCCAGCTCTTCCATCCCGAACAGCTCATATCCGGGAAGGAAGACGCTGCCAATAACTTTGCCCGAGAACTTAACCCTACTTTATCACTCCAAATGGTCTTTGTGTTTAGCAAGATTCATGTTTATGTCCAAATCTTGCTAACCAGTTGAAATATGAATCCCTTTTTAGCAGTGGGAAAGGAGATTGTTGATCTATGCTTGGACAGAGTGAGGAAGCTGGCTGATAACTGTACAGGCTTGCAAGGCTTCTTGGTCTTCAATGCTGTAGGTGGTGGTACTGGTTCCGGGTTAGGCTCGTTGCTTCTAGAATGCTTATCAGTCGACTATGGAAAGAAGTCGAAGTTCGGTTTCACCATCTATCCTTCACCCCAGGTCTTAAAACTTTAGTGTATCTAGCATAGTTTCTTGAATGTAATCTTATGAGAAGAAGTGTTGTCTGTTTATAGGTTTCAACTGCAGTAGTAGAGCCTTACAACAGTGTTCTTTCGACACACTCCCTTCTCGAACACACGGATGTCGCTGTGCTTCTCGATAACGAAGCCATCTATGATATTTGCAGGAGGTCTCTAGACATAGAGAGGCCTACATAAACCAACTTGAACAGATTGATTTCCCAAATCATCTCCTCCCTAACTACTTCTCTAAGGTTCGATGGAGCCATCAACGTCGATATCACCGAGTTTCAGACCAACCTTGTACCCTACCCGCGTATACACTTCATGCTCTCATCATACGCCCCGGTCATCTCTGCTGCCAAAGCATACCATGAACAGCTATCAGTCCCGGAAATTACCAATGCAGTTTTCGAACCCTCGAGCATGATGGCTAAGTGCGATCCGAGGCACGGTAAGTACATGGCTTGCTGCTTGATGTTCCGTGGGGATGTTGTGCCTAAGGATGTCAATGCAGCTGTGGGAGCCATCAAGACTAAAAGAACTGTTCAGTTTGTTGATTGGTAAAACAAATTTGCTTATATAGTTATATTACACTGATCTAATGAAAGGATGGGTTTTCAAGATTTGTGTATTTTGCAGGTGCCCTACTGGTTTCAAGTGTGGGATCAACTACCAACCGCCGTCCGTGGTTCCGGGAGGCGATCTGGCTAAGGTGCAACGAGCCGTGTGCATGATCAGCAACAAGACCGCGGTGGCTGAGGTGTTTTTGCGTATTGATCACAAGTTTGGTCTCATGTACGCAAAGAGGGCGTTCGTGCATTGGTACGTCGGGGAAGGGATGGAGGAAGGGGAGTTTAGTGAAGCTCGTGAGGATTTGGCTGCTCTAGAGAGGGACTATGAAGAAGTTGGTGCTGAGGGTGGGGATGAAGAAGAGGAACATGATGACTACTAGAGCATGCCATTCTTTACGTACCACGAGCATGTATCTTGGTTGGTACTTGAGAATCGAGATTGTCTGCATTCTTATGTCTAATGTATTTTTGTGTTTGATTTTGTAAGAAGAAGAATTTGGTGGATCTGCAATGTTGTCTATTACAGATATATGCCCAAGAAAACAAAAAAGTGTAAACACACTGGCCTATTTATACAGATTTAGCAACATTATACAATTTTATAGGTGAACCTAACAAATTTTGCATACAACTAAAGCACCCAAAAATCAAAAACCAAGTAAGCAAGCTGACTCCAACATCAAAACTACAAGTGTTGAGATGATTCAAGTGAAGCAATTTGTTTGTATTAAGCCAGATATATTAGAAGCTGCACTCCTACCTTTCCCTGCACACAACAATCACATTCACATAGTCATATATCGATGATATGATAACACCGTACGACGACGAAAAATAGAGACCAACAACAGCCATATGCTTCATTACATTTCCTTAAAACATCTTCAACTGTCTGATTATGGAGTTATCTCAATAACATATCAAAGATTACTTTACATAGGCAGCAAGTTCAAGATGGGGCAAGAGTTGATTTTACTTTCAAAGGCTATAACATTGAGAAACCGAGAAAGGAATACAAGAGAGAAAAAAGTACCCTTGTAACGTCCATCAGTCGCCACCGAAGCAGTGGAATCTCAGACTTTCAGATTCCGGATCCAGATTCTCGACGTCCCCTGAAGATGAGAGTAGAAGCTCAGTTGCATATACGATATATATAAGTGATAAAACGACGCAGAACTGTACCCACCATGTGGATTCACAAAGTTGTTGCCATCAGATGGCAGGAAGGGAGGCCTACAGTAACTCTCTAGTAAATCTGATACACAAATATGAAGTAAGAAGAGTTCCCTTATAAATAGAACGTAATACGAAATAGGCGAAAATTTCACAAGCCCTAGTTAGTTTTAACTGAAAAGGCTTGAGAGGGAGAGAGGGGCAGACCAGAACCGTTGGTGAAATCAGCGGCGAGGTCAGGGAAACTCTGCGGCATGTGTGCCAAAAACCCGAAGGAGGAAGTGTCGCCGTCCAAGAGAGTGTCGTTAAGATGCTGTGCGTTAGAATCTACGCTACTGAAAGACGACACAGACGCATCACCCATCAGCGGACGTGATTCCAGATAATTGGTAGGTGGACTGAAAGCAAAAGGTGAACTACCAGCATAACCGGCCTCTGTTTTGACGCTCTTCCCGTTTATCATTTGAGACAACCCCATGTCGGAGTTTTGGGACAGGAGTAGGTTTGGAGAGACGTCGATCTTTCTACTGTGAACCGACCCGTTAATAGCTCCTTGCAGAGATGAGTGGATTGCGGCTGATCCGCAACTATTAAACATATTTGGTTGCTGCTCTGTTTTCAGAGGCCGTGAATTTTGCGCGGGACAAGTTGTCGAGATATGCTGTGCTGTAAAATTCATATTAAATGTTGTATTAATTTCTTAAACGTTTAACAACACATATTATTTTGTTTTGTCGTATAGAAATTGACCGAATACGCCAAAATCCCTAGATCTTAACAGTTGAATGAAATAAAGGAACATTGTTCTTACTTGGGGAAACATGTGATCCGTTAGACGGAAGGAAAGGAGTAATCCCACTTAATCCGGTTCTATGCATCAGATTCACCTGCTCCGAAAGCAACCTGTTGAATTCCATTATTTGCTCCTTCACCAACAACTTGAGATAATAAGCCTTGAAAAATTCGTGATTTTCTTCTTCGAGCCTCTGCCAAACTGGAAACAAGCAGCAATGGTATTAAATGTAAGGACGTGATTATAACACGAGACGTTTACACAAAATAGGCAAAAGGGGGAATTTCACAGCACTTTAAGCAACATTCATTCAATTTAATATGCTCGACAAAACAACAATAGTATAGAATAAGGCTCAACACAACAATCGGGATGAATAACTGCACACTAACAAATGTTTTATCTATAGAATACAACAACTGATGTATCTTTCCGACTGAATTCAATAAGGTTTCATATGAAAATTACAACGAAGATGAGACAGGAGGTGCAGGGAATTTCTTCTCTTTCAAACTCCAAACATGTGACTTCCTAACTCATTTAAAGCCCAACTTAAAAATGAACTATATATGTCTATTCTGAATACCAGTCTTGAGCTAAACATGTGACTTCCTAACTCATTTTATGTTACACCCTCTAATGATGGGTTACTCTCTCTCTCTCTCTCTCTCTCTCTCCGATTATACAATGTAATAAGAAATGCCAAACCAACCGGTATGAGCCAGAGAAAACCTTACACCTGCAAATCATCTTCCTAGAGTTTTATTCTCTATCGCTTCAAAGTCAAATATGAGAAAAGATCAAGAAGAGCAAGTTCACTTTTAAACTCTGTACTGCCTCCAAATCCAGCATAGAACTACCTAGGTAGGAATTAGTGACGTATTCCGTAGAAGTACATTAATTTGGGCGTATACACATATTGAGATAAGTTGTTTGCAATTTCAAATATAGGTGCTCCAGGTATTCTCTGATAAACATATAAGAAATGGAACCAGATAAACGTACCTAATTCAGTAATGCATGGCTCAATGTTGCCCTGAACGATTAGAGTATTAATAACTTCCTTTTTGTTCATGTAATGCTGAAGACACTGCTCGATACGAATTTGCACCTGAGAAAGAAATAGATCACATTAAAAATAATAAATAAATTAAAAAAAAAACATATAAATCCACTAGCGGTCATAATTTTCTCTCCAAGTAAAAGTTCACATATATCCGTGTCATTCAACAAAATTTGTTCTACGTAACAGCGAAAAGCAATGCACATAAAACCTTCTCCTTTCTCCTTTTTATCTTAGTAAGTATTTGCATCAGTCATTCAAACCAATCAAATTCCAAAAGCTCACCAGTTGTATATCTTGATTTGAGAGTTTCCTGCCCTCCCCACCAGACATTTTTCTCGATAGCGACCTTGATTACAATCGGGCTAATGAGCGAAAAGGGTAATCTTTCCAAAACAATTACACTCCCAAATCTTTAAGAAGTGGGATACACATGTTCGGCAAAAGAAGCAGAGTACATGGCAAGAGAAGCAAAAACAGCAATAAGTCAATATCATCATTTCTTTTGCCGAAAAAGTAAGAAACAGTAACCAAGATTCAAGATACAGCCATGAGAAGCTGCTTCCATCACGAAAATTAATACTAATTGAAACACAAAAAGAATGACAAAAGGGAAATAGTGAAAACCCAAATTCTCCCTGCTACTGTTCTTGCTTCAAAAGATAAAATAAACAACATTACTCTTCATTTTCTTGATTAATCGGTTGGTGAATACAACAGCAAGATGGCAATTTGGAATCAACACAATCAATTCCAAAAAAAGGACTAAAATTCACCCAAGATGGAATTTCAATCCCATTCAATAATTTTCATATTCATTCAGTAAAGCGAAGAATAGGGTTTTGAGTTTTCCGAATCAATAGCACGACGAACCTCGTCCCAGCAGAAAACTCCCTTCACACTTCAAGATAACGCACAGAAACCGATACTTGCCAAATAAAAAAAAAAGCAGCCAACTTTTTGACAAAAACTCAAAAGAGAAAAAAAAAACAGAAAAGCACAAAAAGAATTTAACGACACGAACCCACAAACCCTATTTAATGAAACGAGCAAACGAGACAACAATCAAGCACGAATTCGGCAGAAAAACGCGGAATTCAGCAAAATCTGAGCAATAAATGAACTGGGCTACATCTCTCTTCACCCGCCGTAATCAATTGAGCAATGAATTTAATTATACCTGTAGTAAATGAAGGGGGGGTGAATGGGAGAGGAAAAGTAAAAGTAAATAACGCAACTGAATAATTTGTACAGAAACAGGAAGCGGTGAGAATTGAAGAAGTTGTTTGAGGTTAGTATTAAGAGCATTGGATTCAAATTTTTGGTGTTTTTATTGTCGAAAGGGAAGCTAAGGAAATGACGTGGCTCCACACCCATTACATGCCCTTCTTTGTGCTTTTCTTCCGTGTAATTCCACTCTCTCTCTCTCTCTCTCTCGCAATTTTTTTTGTCCGACTATGTAGGATACTTAAAAACCTTTGATTGTTTAAAGATTTTACTTATTTTCTTGTGAATTCTTAAAATACTATGTTTTAATAAATATTTGATGATGAATTAGTTTAGTCAATCTTTATACGTTTAGCAAATTACGATGGTCGATCATTAAAGATGTCATTTTTCACGCATATTATATGTCGAAATCGAGTCAATCTTTGATTGTTTATAAATGTCACCTATTCTGTAGTGAATTCTTGAAATATGTTATTAGTGAAACATAAAGTATTACTACTGTTTGATGCAAATATAATTAATGAGAAATTAGTTCGTCGAACTCCATATGTTTAGTAAATTACATTCGTTGATTACTAAAGATATCATCGTTTATAAATATTATTATTTTTTTTTTATATTCATGGAACCCGCAGCCGTTACCTTCGGTGCGCACTGGGTAAACCACGCTCCTTGTGCAGTAGCCTGCAAACCACACAGGAGGGTTCAACCACTCTTAATGTGACAGGGTGACAGGCAACACCTAGCCGTCTTGGTGGGAATTGAACCCAGGACCTATCGGTCCCGGGCCACCCACCTCGACCGCTAGGCCATCCCATGGAGACTGTTTATACATATTATATACTATCAAAATGGCGTCTTGGGAGTTGTGGGATTTTGGAAAGGTAACTGAAGTGTGTTTCCTAACAATTAACAGTCACTGAAGTGGAACCCTTTTCAACCAATTACTTGAAGGTAATACACACATAAGCATTGGAAGAATCAAGACTAAAAAAAAAGCTCAGTAAATGCATCTAATTCAGACAAGATTAACTTGTCCATCTCTTTGAAGGTGGGAGTTTTCCAAGCAGAAACTAAACTACTCTCCTGAAAAGGAAGATTTAACTTTGGCAGAACATTTGTCAAAGAGTAGGAATATCCCAAAAGGAATCATCACACTCCATGCTTCCGTTCATGAACTTGAACTCACCAAACTGCCCCTCATTCATCACCGAGCCTTCTCCTTTTGGGACAAAGAATCCATCTTGCTGAAGGCTAATCTTGTCATGATCCATCACATAAGCAGTAACTTGATCCAAATAACTGTAATGTGATGAACATGGGGTTTGACAATTGTACCCTCCAATGAAAGAGTTCATCTCTGGCTTGTGTGCATCAAAGAAACTGCCATTAGTACTACTTGAAGAAAGATTCAAAGAAACTGCCTTAGTTTCTTGATTGCTGCAGTTTCTTGCTCTGCTGTTAGATGAGGGAGGAGGAGGAGCAGGGGAGCCTTTCTTCAAGCTTATCTTCTGGTTGAGAAGATTCCGGATCTTCAAAGATAGCGCAGGGTTGGAAGAGGCGGTGTTGAAGAAGTTGGTCCTTGCGTTTGAGCTGCGGAGGAGGCATGCAGCCTCATCATAAGCGCGTGCAGCCTCCTCTGCGGTGTCGAATGTGCCAAGCCACATCCGGATCTTCTGGCTCGTGTTCTTGATCTCCGCTACCCATTTTCCGGAGGGTCTCTGTCTCACGCCTACGAACTTGCTTTGGTTGGGGCTTCGGGTTCTTGGCTTGTGGCTCACATGGGTGTTTGGGGTGTGGAATTGGAGCTCCATTGGTGGTGGGAAGAGGAGATAAGAGGGTGTGTTATAGAGTTTGGTTTTGTTTGATTTGGTTGGAATTTATTTATAGAGTTGTCTTGTGTGAGTGGATGTCTGATTTTACAATGGAGGGTTTTGTTGTTAGTCCTATGCATGACAAGGGTTTGGTCTAGTAGTGGGTATTGCTCAACACGTTGTCAGGTTTAGGTGTTGATATTTTTTTGAGGGAGGAAGATTAGTTTGATGAAATTGAGGATTGTTAAAGTATCACACTTGTAGGACCGGTTTGGTAATAGACGGAAGTTAAATGTTACTCCCTCCGTCCCATTATTTGTGGCTCAATTGGTTTCAATACGTGAATTAAAAGAGTAGATGATAAAGTATGAGAGAGAGAGTAGATGATAAAGTATGAGAGAGAAGATGAGTAAGATGATAAAGTATGAGAGAGAAGATGAGTAAGATAATGATAAAGTATGAGAGAGAAGATGAGTAAGATAATGAGAGAGTATGAGAGAAAGATGATAAAGTATGAAAGATAATGTAATAAAGTAGGAGAGAGAAGATGATAGAGTATGAGTAATTTTTTACCAAATTAGAAAAGTGGACACAAATAATGGGACATCCCTTTCGGGAAAGTGAGCCACAAATAGCGGGACGGAGGGAGTAGAAGATAGTAAAGTATCTTGGTTTTGATGGTCACTTATCAACCTATAATACATTTGTGATGGGCAAATTGGCAAAAATAGTCATCAAACTTCGCGTTTTTGCGAATTTTGTCCTCAAACAATTTTTTTTTTGTTTTTTTGACTCTCAACTCATTGTTTTTGCGATTTTAGTCCTACCGTTATATTTTCCGTCAATTTAACCGTTAATTCAAAATTTTATTAAAAAAATAAAAAATTGAAAGGGCAAAATCGAAATTTTTATTTGTATGGACCAAAATTGCAAATAAAAAATAATGAGGGGAATGTCAAGTGTATACATTTCCATGTTTGAAAATGCAAAAATATACGAACTTTTCCATAAATGCAATAATATACAAATGACCCTACTTCACCTCCAGTGTGTGTGCAGTGTGTGTGCAGGTGTGTTGCAGTTTGTGTTGGAATTTTTTGAATAAGTAGTCTCGAAATTAGCAAAATAAAAGTTGGTGATTTTTTTAAAAAAAGCTAAAGTTATTTAAAAAAACTTCATTAATTGATATTTTCATAAAACAAAAAACTTCGTTTAAATATTTTAAAAACCTGAACGAAAATTTAATATTTTGTTAATTTAATTTATGAATTCAATTTGAGGAAATTTTAATATTTTAGTAAATTTAATTTACGAAATTTATGCAATTTTGATAATTTAATTTAAGCAATTTCATTAATTTAATTCAGGCATTTTCGTTAGACAATTTCGATAATTTATTTTTGGCAATTTCATTAATTTAATTTAGGCAATTTCGTTAATTTAATTTAGGCAATTTCATTAATTTAATTCGGAATTTTGATAATTTATCGAAAAACCGGTTATGTTAATTAGGCAATTTTGTTAATTTAATTAGGCAATTTTGATAATTTAATTTAGGCAATTTCAATAATTTAATCAATTTCGATAATTTAATTTAGGCACCGTTCGATCGGGCATAATTAAATATATATATATATATATATATATATAAATATACATAAATTTTAAAAAAAAATTATTTGTGCCGATCGATCGGCACTGCCCGATCGATCGGCATAAATTAAAATATATATAAAAAATTATACATAAAAAAAAATTATAAGTGCCGATCGATCGGCCAGTGCCGATCGATCGGCACAAATTAAAAAATATATATATATATAAAAAATTAAAAAAAAATTATATGTGTCGATCGATCGGCACTGCCCGATCGATCGGCACTTACATATACACACACTTACACATTACACACACCGAAATACACATACACATATATATACACACAGACAGCGAAATTCTTCACATCGGCACACTAAATCGGCACACTCAAATCGGCACACTCAAATCCGAGAAATCTATCGGCACTACTCACGTCGTCGGCACGAATCTTCCAAACCGCTCGAAACCGCTCCTAACAATGGAAGAGGTTAGTATTTATTTGAAATTAAATTAATTTTTAGATGTGAAATTAATGTATAATTACATGTTTAAAAGTGGTTTTTTATGAAATATATATGTTGGGTTTAGTGAGTATAATATAGATTTGTTTGGATTGGGTGAAAATTGGTGAAATTGAGGTAGAAATCGCCGGAAAAAAGGTTGAAATCGCGGCGGCGTTACCTCAGCGCCGACCGATCTGACCGGTCTGAACCGGTCTGGCCGGTCTGAACCGGTCCGACCGGTCGGCACGTAATTTTTTATGTAATTTTTTTTTGTGAGTTTATTTTTAATTATCAGAATCGTATTAATTATAATTGTAATATATAGGTTAATTTTAAACGGTTAGCACTACGAGACGTTTCTCCGAGGATTACAATATACTATAAGCATGCTTTAGGCACTTTGATTAGAGAGAAATTATGTAGGCATGGTGGTATGGATCTAGTCCAACGGTTTATTTGTGGTCAGTTCGGGGGCATAGTGGGTTGGCCAGATGGTAAGAATGCTATGCGGGCTCTTCACCAGCTATTATGCCATGAGATTTCGGTACGACCTTCGGAGGTTTGGTTTAATTATGTTGGTCGAACATCCGTTTCTCTCATCCGGAGTTTGCATTGGTTACTTGGGCTCATGTTCGGCGAGTGTAGTTTTGACATGGCGCCTCTTATCGCCCATCGAATGCGGGGTGTACAGCAGATTCAATGGTGGGAGACCAATTGAAGCAAAGAACTTGTTAAGTCTGGTTTACACAATATGAGTCCGGTGGGGTTTCAGATGATGACTTGATTAAGTTGTCGAATATTTTAGCTCTTTTTTTCTGGTTCTATGCTCCTGCAGACACTAAGAAAATTGATATATGGATATGGGTATTGGCTGATGATATCAACTAATGGAATGCGTTCCCATGGGGTGCTTTTACCTACGAGGCCATGTTGCACTACCTCAGTTACGTACCAAATTCCTTGGACCTCGTAGGATCAAAATATAATCTCTACGGGCCGATTTGGGCACTACAGGTATAATATTTGTTCACAACTTAATTATTACTAATTTCTAATTTTTTATTAGTTTAAATAACTCGATATATTTATATTGTAATATAGGTGTGGGCATATGAGGCCATTCCTAGTTTGGGAGCTCGTTGTGCGACCCTTCTACATCCTGATGGTTTCCCTCGTTATTTACGGTGGTCATTTAACGACGCCGATCAGCGTGATATAGCTAGGTTTTTTAAGCGCCAGGTAAAAATATTTTTATTATTAATTACACAATGAATATGTTATGGAGTTTCTTATTAATATTTAATGCACAAATATTATGTATTTCAGATGAGAGACTCGGTAGTGTTTGAAATGTTAGTACCGACCGAGCTTGAGGAGAGATGTCCATATTGGCAGAGTGCAGTTGGTAGTAATGCATTTGGACTACACTTTCCTGTGCCCTTGAATCCCCTACAGCCGGCACAATATGATCAAGATGGACAGCGTATCTTGATGAGGCGCACCGAGGAGAGCAGACGTAGTTCGAGCAGAGGAGTTATCGGTGGGGAGGAGGAGCAAGAGGAGGAGCACACTGTGGTAGATAGTAGGAGAGTTCAGAGGCGGGCCTGCCGTACACAAGCATCTTCATCAGCAGCGAGAGATGCATCAGGTAATAAACTTAAATTCACAGTAAAAAATTTCTAGTGAATTCCTCTTTTAATAATCGTCTTCTTCTTTGATAATTATTAGCCGTTGGTGAGACATCTAGTTCAAGGGACCCAAGAATAGAGGCCATGATCAGTCGATCTATTCAAGAAAATTTTGAAAGATGCGAGCAAGCTATGATGAATAGAATTGAAAGATGCGAGCAAACTATGATGAATAGAATTGATGATTATCATCGGACTCTCGATCGGGAGCTAGTGAGTAGGTGTGAGGAGCTCTTGGATAGAAGTAATAGGCCATTTCGGTCCGGATATAGCCGGCACGCTCGAGGCTACGCGGTGGCCCGGTGGGATGAGCCCGCACCACCGACATTTAATCAGCAGGGTCAGGCTATGGATGTAGAACCTGGCGGCGAGTTGGTAAGAGAAATTTTCAATTAATTTAATTTCTTTTCCTAATTTAATAATTGTCTTTTGTAGGATATGTTTGAGCCGAGTAACTCGTTGGCTCAGAGTTTTGAGCAGTATTTGTCTAGTGAAACCTTGGCCTTTCGACGTCCAGATGGTTTTCCACTTCAACAAGAATGGTTCAAGGATTTTATAAAGATTGATTCTGAAATGGATTGTGAGATGGTAAACTGCTATATCCAGTCACTGCGGGTCAGGCTAGTTCAAGGTAACCTACCCGTGACTCCAGATGCCCAATACACAGTCGTAGCGGACTCTACAGTCTTTGTAAGTATATTTCATATCTGAGTATTTTTTGAAAAATATGGTATTTGTTTAGTTTAATTTTATCATTGAATAATTGTTTATAGATGGTTATTATGAATGAGTGGCTCAAGTGCGTGAAGAATCCAGAAAGTAATAGACACGAGAATGATAATGATTATAAATGGGTTCCTCAAGAGGAGGATGTGCAGTGCGTGAAGGGGAATCCAGAACTTGGGACAAGCGATTGGTACTCCGCCAAATATGTGAGTACTATTCATATATTTTATATATAATAATTTTAAGGTTCTAAATTATATATTTGTATCTATTGTAGATCATATTTCCAATCTTGGCAGCACACCATTGGTTCGTATTGCGGTTATGTATTTCAGATTGGAAGCTCGAGATGTTTGACTCGAAAAATAAATTTAGAGATCCAAATGTATTCAATTAGCGCGTCAAATGCCATATAGCTTTCCGGAAATTTATAGCGCGATTCTTATGGCACGGGAACTATTGGGCGTGTAATGCATATAGTTATCCATTCCCCGGAGGTCAGAGGCCCTCAGTTGTGCTTATGGATGATGAAGAGCAGTACTTGCAATTGGATGCGTATAGTTGCGGGGTATTTACATGCATGACTATAGAGCATCTCCTCACCGGTTTTCCCACTCGGGTATGGGGTAATGAAGAGCGAAACATTAGTAAATATCGTAATTGGATGGCTGTAAAATGTTTTGAAATGTGTGATATTGCTTGAATTTTATCGTAATGTAATGTAATGTTATGTAATTGTTTATTTTATGAGCAATTAACTTGAATTTTGCCTTATTGCTTGAATTTTGAATTGTCAAATGCCTTATTGCTGTAAACTGTAAACTGTCAAATGCCTTTATTTTATGAGCAATTAGTTTATTTTATGGCTGTAAACTGTCAAATGCCTTATTGCTTGAATTTTGAAATGTAATGAAATGTGTGATATTGCTTGAATTTTACGGACATATGGTGTATTATATGGTGTCATACTCATATTTGAATTTACGGACATATTAAAAAAATAATAACAAATATATGGTCCGATCGATCGGACAAGGCCGATCGATCGGACCATATTTAATTTTAATTAAAAATATATGGTCTGATCGATCGGACAAGGCCGATCGATCGGACCATATTTGAATTTTTTTTTAATTACTGATGTTAAAAAAAATGTATGGTCCGATCGATCGGACAAGGCCGATCGATCAGACCATATTTTTTTTTAAATTACTGAACATGTTAAAAAAAATAAAAAAAATAAAAAAATAAATATATGGTCTAATCGATCGCGATCAGACCATATTTAATTTTTTTTAAATAAATATATGGTCCGATCGATCGGACAAGACCGATCGATCGGACCATATTTTATTTTTTTTTAATTACGGATGTTATTAATAATCAAAATTATACTTAAAAAATCAATATAATTGAAATAAACTCTTAAAAAATTATAAATTTTAAAATAAAAATTTGATAATAAATATTTCAGGGGAATATTATGAAATGGTGTAATAAAGCTTTATATATATCTATACATTAGCAAAATTAAACATGAATCATTCTTGAATGATAGAAGTAGTAATGACTTTATACAAAAAAATGAACTCATTTTTCGAAATATAAGAAGAGATCGAAAGTTTTTTTTTTAATTATGTCTCTATTATTATATTTCAAAGTTATTCATAATATCCTCAATATCCTCTTCGTATATCACTTTTCGTTGCTCGAATTCGATGTTTTGAGGGTTTAGAGGAATAGTATTTGGGGTTTTGATCAAGGGTTTTGAGGGTTTAGAGGAATAGTATTTGGGGTTTTGATGAATAGTAGTTGGGATATCCCTTAATCATCCTATCGGTAGGTGTGTATACAGCTGTCGGCACGAATAGTTTTGTAGTCAAATTTCAAGAAAATAATACAGCTGTCACAGCTGTAACGATTGTTTTTACTTTTTTTTCATTATTATCGGCAATGTATTGGTTTTTTTGATCGGACCATATTTGAATTTTTTTATGTTTTTTTTTTTTAAATTACTGATGTTAAAAAATAAAAAAATAAATATATGGTCCGATCGATCGGACAAGTCCGATCGATCGGACCATATTTGAATTAATTTTTTTTAATTACTGATGTTAAAAAATAAATAAATAAATATATGGTCATATTTGTTTTAAATTACTGACCCTATTTAATTTAGGGTTTATATGCTATTTAATTTAGAGTTTTGTCAATTAAGGGTTTATACACTATTTAATTTAGGGTTTATACGCTATTTAATTTAGGGTTTATACGCTATTTAATTAAGGATTTAGTCAATTAAGACAAACACCACACAATTAAGGATTTAGTCAATTATATCACTTTTCGTTAAACAAACTTCATACTTCAAATAATATATAGAAAATAAACTAGAACTAAGACACCACAAATTTAATCTTGTGTCTCCCTCTCTGAACATGTCCTCCTTGTGTGGCCTCTTTCGTGACAAACACCACACTTTCTGCTACGACCTTGAGTTGAGCTTGTGGAGGCCTCCGCTCCCGATCGGTAACGTCTCTGCTTTGGGCGACCGGCCTGACGCTTCGCTAGGGGTGGTAACAGTGGATCTGCATCTCGAATATGGTCAGGAATGGTCCAAAGCTCCAATGCAGGTAACGAATTAAAGTGGTGTTCATAAATATCCCTGTGGTTCCTTGTAGTGTACATATTGTGGACATAGTTGTAAAATTGGTCTCCGCTCTCCCTGTCAGCGACAGCATGTTTGTAAAATTACAATGCGTTAGATATATAATAAGTGATTAACAAGTGTAAAAGAATTCATACAGAATCGCAGCGGCAGCGTGGGAGCATGGTATTAGGTCCATATCAAATTCGTGACACGTGCACGTTTGCTTCTCCAAATCCACCTTATAGTTGTGATTTCTCCCGTCGTTGACTTTGTATCTTCCTCTGGCGGTTAAGGTGACAGTATATGAGCGTGCAAGGTCAATCTGCGCGCTTAACTTCCTCTTCGCAACGTCCACCAACGGATAGCTATTATCACTCAGCAGTTGACGCCTTTCATCCCACCATGACTCCATAATTGCTCGTATCGTGTCTATCATCGAGCAAATCGGCAATCGACGGGCCCACAAAAGTCTTCCGTTGAAAGACTCGACACAATTTGATGATAGAAAGCTGTAGCGACGCCGCGGACATTGCGACCGTGCCCAACGTTCGGGACCAACCTCTATCAGCTTGTTGTATGCTCCTTCACTCACCACGAGGATTGATGCCATGTACTTCCTAAAGTCCGACTCACGGTATGCAGTGGCTGCCTGACGGAACATGTAGGGTACTTCATTCTTGTAAGAAGTGAGCTTGTTATTAAGATGGACGTTGCAAAGGCAAGTGAGGAACTCCGAGAAACACCGCTTCGACAAAGCATTTTTAATATTGACGTGCTTGGTCGGACACGATCGGAGGTCGCCGCTCGAACCGTACACTCGCTTAAGATTCGTAGAAACCACGCCCATGAGTCATTGTTCTCAATTGGTCCAATGCCAATGGCGAGCGGTACAAGCTGTTCGTTGCGGTCTTTAGTAATCGCAAAGCAAAGAGAATGCCGGTATTCTTTCCCTTCGAGGTGAGTTCCATCAACTACAATCACCTTCCTCAAATGCCACATAAATGCGGGGATGCACGGCCCCATGCAACAAACGCGTACTCGAACCTCCCATCGCTATCGGCACGAAGATTAGTTACCGTTCGGGGTTTACCCGCTTCAACATGTGCAAATATCGAGGGAGCATCTTGTACGAGTCTTCGTGACTCCCATAAATCAATTGAATCGCATTGTTTCTAGTACGCAGGGCCTTATAATACTCCACCTTCACACCAAATTTCAGACGCATCTCATTGATCATGTCTCGAGGTCGCAACATCGTTCCCTCCATACGCATTCTTTGCCCAAAATAGGCTCCGATAGTCTTCGCAGAACAGTTATCGGTCCGGCATTATCAAAGTCGTACTGACATCTGTGCTCCGGCACAAAATCGTAAATTGTCCAATACATACCATTATGTCGTGCACGTACTCTGAATGGACAAAGATCGCCCAACAGACATTCAAACCACTGATACTGAGGACTTGCCCTCTTCACTTTATAAGACCGTCGACACTCTAAATGCCAGAGACCAACGGCTATTGTTAGGGCGTCCTTCTTCCAAAAGATGTTGCCGTTTCCGAGAATGCCCTCTTCAATCTTCTCTATATCCGTACAACCAATGACACACCTTGACCTGGCGGAATAATTGGCACTAGCCAATTTCTGACTTCGTCGACAACTTCATTATCTTCGTCTTGTAGGGCAACCGCTCTGTTCTGTGGCTGCTCTAGAAGTGTCATTAGCCGGTTTAAACCGCCTTCCCCACGAATCCATGATGCAAACTCATACATGGTTCCATAAAAGTTTTTAGCGACAACATGTTCGTCTTCCTTATCCTCTTCCTCTTCCTCTGCCGTATAATCCTCGTCATACGTATCATCATCGTCATCGTTATTATCATCCGCACCTTGATCCTGCTGTTCTGCTTCTTCTTGCTCCTCTTGTTGCTCTTCTTCTTCTTGCTCCGGTTGTTGTTCTTGCCTTCCAAACTCATATGCAGCTCCGCTTTGACCATATGCATCACCAAAAATATCTGGGAAACTAAATTGGTAATCAAATGAAGGGACGTAATGTCCTTGTCGTGATGTTCCGGCACAATCAGCCGTCAAAACGACGCAAACAGTTGGATCGGCCTCTAAGTTGATAAGTCGAACCAAGTCATCATCCGTCATCATTAATGACTTAATCAACTTTCCAGATCGAGCATGCTCCAACGAATAAAGCGCATAGGGGGTAAGCCGTGAGTTAATTTGTGTACGGGCTTCGATGCTTGCTCTTAAGGATAACAATGTTAATTGGTCGGTCCGAAGTGGGGCAAGCTGTTCATCTCCACCTTTGTAATCTGAACCCAAGAAACAACCTCCATACTTTACAGTTACACGTGTCCAGGTAGACATCTGGAAAGAATTAAAAAAGAAAAAAGTATCTTAGTACTCCGCAAAACCAGACTTAGTACTCCGTAAACAACACATAAGATAAGCTAACATGCGGAGAGCAAAGATTATACGTGAATTTAAAAAATATATTAAAAAGTAATTATAGTAATTTATTCGTAACTGTATGTGTAATCAAGCATAGATATTTACTCCTCAAATCAAGTAAAATCAAGCAAAATCAAGCATAGATATTTTATAACTAATAATACGTACATATTTACTCCTCAAATCAAGCAAAATCAAGCAAATATATTTTATAACTAATAATACGTACATATTTACTCCTCAAATCAAGCAAAATCAAGCAAAAAAATTCGTTCAAATCAAGCATAGATATTTACCCTCAAATAAAGCAAAAATCATACGTATATATTTACCTAAAATCATATGTATATATTTACCCCTCAAATCAAGAAAAATCATACGCCCTCAAAATAATACATAGATATTTACCTAAAATCAAGCAACAAATATAACAATTTATGGAATAGGTTTACCTTTAAAATTGTTTCACACTCTCGCTCCCTCGCTCTCGTTCTCTCTCGCGTTTAAAGGACCCTCGCTCCCTCCCTCTCGTTCTCTGAAATAAAATTCTCGCTCTCTCGCACCCGCTGTCTTGCTCTCCTTGTTATAGAGTTCAATTTTTTTGCATGTGAAAATAATCAAGGAAGAGTATAACTGTGTTGCATGTGAAGAGGAAAAGAATCAGATTCCTCCTACTGTGTATAGAGTTCAGTTTTTTCTGCATCTATTGTTGCATGTGACTAGGTAAAAAGGTAAGTGAATATCTTTCCAGATTTTTTTTCTCTCTAAATAGTACATGTACACTTTGATTCTTGATTAAAAAATAAAAAAAAAACTGTTGGACTACTGCATGCATGAGACGAAATTATTCTGCATGCATGAAGACAAAAAAGGCTGGACGTTTGGTCAACACATGTGATAGATTAAAGTAGTAAGAGAGAGAATGTTAAATAAGTAAAAACAAGACACTTGCTGATCGATCGGAGAGCAAGAGCAAAGATTATACATAAATTTATACATAAATAAAAAAAAAATTATATGTGCCGATCGATCGGCACTGCCCGATCGATCGGCAGTTATAAAAAAAAATATATGGTCCGATCGATCGGACAAGGCCGATCGATCGGACCATATTTTTTTTTTTTAATTATGTTAAAAAAATAAAATAAAATAAATAAATATATGGTCCGCAATGAGACCATATTTAATTTTTTGGACTTGACACTTGCTGCAAAAACAAGACACTTGCTGCAAAAGTAGGAGGAAATAGAAAAACCTATTAACCTAGGTACCTTTTATAGGTTTCAGAAGACAAAATGTACATTTTTGCAATTATGGAATCTCATGTATATTTTTGTATTTTCACATGTTTGTTTTGTACATTTTTGCACATCCCCCAAAAATAATTTGGGACCTATTTAGCAAAATAAAACAGTTTAAGGACTGATTTCACAAATTTTAGACAAATAAGCTAATTGCTTCGTATCAACGAGATTTTGCATTAAATTTTTGATTTTCATATGACTTTATTGTTTCGTATCAAATATAAGTTAACGAAGACTTCGTACCAATATAAACAACATTTAATTCGAAATGCAAAATATTATTGTGAATTAACCATTAAAAAATAAAGCTACTATCACCCAAATTTTTTTACTTCAAAATAACAATTTAGAGCATAATATTTACTTCAAAATAACATGAATACGAGGAAAATATATGTCAGTTCGTAATTTACGATGAATAATATGTTGTAAAAAACATTTAATTCGTAATTTTTCATGAATAATAGAATACGAGGAAAATATGTATCAGTTCGTAAATAACAGAAAATATTAGTTTTATTTGCAAATACTATAATAAGCCAAAAAAACTACTGCAAACAAGGTTAGTCTCGTATTCACATTCTCTGCATAGAACTGCCATGACGAATCCCCAACACCACCACCCGCCATTGAAGGTCGTAACCATAACTCACGTCCGCTACCAGCGCGATGATCAGCTCAGCTATTTCCTCGCCTGGATCTACCTCGTCCCCGTGTTCATCAGCTTCGGTGGATTCGTCTCCCACTTCCTCTTCCGCTGCGAGCTCCAGGGAATGTTCTTCGCCGTCGGCCTCCTCCGCAATTCGTCAGCGAGCTCATCAATTGCGGATTCGCAATTCTTATCGTATTCTAGTTATTTTGAAGTAAATATTATGCGCTAAATGGTTATTTTGAAGTAAAATTTTTGGGTGATAATAACTTTGTTTTTTAATGATTAATTCACAGTATATATTTTGCATTTCGAATTAAATGTTGTTTATATTGGTACGAAATCTTCGTTAGCTTATATTTGATACGAAGCAATAAAATTATATGAAAAATCGAAAATTTAATGCAAAATCTCGTCGATACGAAGCAATTAGCTTATTTGTCTAAAATTTGTGAAATCAGTCCTTAAACTGTTTTATTTTGCTAAATAGGTCCCAAATTATTTTTTATTTGCTTGGTCCATGCAAATAAAAATTTCGATTTTGCCCTTTCAATTTTTTATTTTTTTAATAAAATTTTGAATTAACGGTTAAATTGACGGAAAATCTAACGGTAGGACTAAAATCGCAAAAACAAGGAGTTGAGGGTCAAAAAAACAAAAAAAATTTGTTTGAGGACAAAATTCGCAAAAACGTGAAGTTTGAGGACTATTTTTGCCAATTTGCCTTTGTGAATACAGGTGCTGCACCCTTTTTTTGCATGAACTACCAAAATTGCCCCTGCACCACAAAACATTAACAATTTTGTCATTTTGTCTTGTACGGCCGACTACCGATTATTTCTTCGACATTCATCACCGCCATAGATTGTCGTCATCACCAATTCGACTCATCCATCACCGCCATAGCTCTCTCATCCTCAATTCGCATTCTTAACTGTGTCTCATTATTCTCGTTTCCTTTCCCCAGCTCCCCAGGTATATCCCTTTTCGTCTTGCCCTCTAATCTTTCTTCTCTACTCATGGTTGGGTTTGATCTGCTGATGATCGTTGGTTGTGGTGATTCTTCAATCAAACATATGCTTAATTAATTCAATTAATTCTCACATCAAGTTGTTTCTTCTTGTTCTTGGGCTGCTTTCACTCCTCACCGCTATCCACAAAGCCACGACCTTGCACTCTCGGATCCTCGAATCATATTCCTCCCGCTCAGCTACGAAATCACCGCCGCCTGCCGGAAATTACCCTCCCGACCTCGCTTCATCTATCCGCCGTCGTATAGATATCCACTCCCGAAAGCTCTAGGTGGCTTTTTCTGGTATTATACTTCTGAGATTTTGCTTATGTTTAAATGTAAATATTTGCCGTAAACTTCTACGCCCTCACCGAAATCTGAAATTGTTTGTGAAACTCTCTAAAGATAATGAATTAACAACCTAATTTTTCCAGATTTCCTGAAGTATTCGCCCTGTTGGGTTTAAATTTCATTCTCGCCCTACATAGCATCCTCCGTTTCTTAATTCAAGTATTCCTTATTTGTGCAAAATTATCTACCTAATTCAAGCGCCCTTCTCAAAGGTATATGTATAGGTTAATTTAATGTTTGTATGGACTCGTAAACGATAACCATAGTAACATAAACCCTGAATATGTTCTACTTTTGAGTGTGAGAATGGTATTGAAGCATTAAGTATGTCAAATTGCAAAGGTAATAATCACCGACTAGTATTTAATCATGACTCGTATGGTACATGTATGAACTTAGTTATGCTTTCCAATTTATCTAGACATTTTAATTGCCACATGGAGCTGTTGGCAAAGATATCATTGCAAAAATTGTCCCAATGACCCCAGTCTTTGTTCTTACTACTTGTTCTTACTACTTGTATGGAATTGACAAGACCCAATTTGTTAAATCTATTTGTTATTTGTTCCGATCAATCTGAAGGTCTTCCTTAGTATCCATCTATAAAGATAGTAAGAACATCTCGGAAGCTAGGGGTTTCGACTCCAGTGCTCTATGTTGTTGATCCTCTGATGCATACTATCTTACATTTGAGTATGTTGGGGGTGCTGCAGTGAAAGACATATTACTTGACTTTGGCCTGCACGGTATTGATCAAGAACGGTTGGATGATATTGCAACGCAGATTGGTGATGCAATTGGCAAATTGCATGATGGTGGCTTGTTTCATGGTGATTTGACAACATCAAACATGTTAGTCCATGATGGTACTAACAAGCTGGTAGGTTTGTTTATGAATTTCTTTTTTGTGAAGTTCTTGATTTGTTTAATGATGTTGACACTCTTTCTTGATGGATTGATTTGTTTCTATTTTAAGGCACTAATTGATTTTGGTCTAAGCTTCACTTTGACGCTCCAGAGGATAAAGTTGTCGATCTCTATATTCTTGAACGGGAATTGTTATCTATGCATTCTTCATGCGGAAATGTGGTGAGCAGTTACTGTTTAAGAGTAGTGAAAAGGGTATTCTTAGCAGCGATTCTATTTTTACTGCGAAATACTCCTTCCTTGTTAGTAAAATGATATTAGGAGCAATTGACAAAGGCTCGCTAAAAGTTTCGTTTGATATGGTCAATGAGAAGAAGGGAACGTAAATTAACATGTTTACATGCTTGATTTATCTCATCAATGAAACTGCCATTATTATGCCAATTTCTACTCTGTTGGCTCTCTCGTAGATGGACCGAATCCTTTCTGCGTACAGGAAATCCTCCATGCAGTAGTGCTCAACCTTGAACAAGCTAGCTCAAGGTACCACTTGTTTCATGCTTCATAATTTGCATCTCTTTTTTGTCCACCAAAATACTGCTTAATCAGTTACATATTCTGATTTTAGTACCACAAAGAGGAATAAAGCGCACAATGCTTGGCTAAGCTATCTCCTCACCAGGTAAGAGTAAGACTTGTAAAAACATTGTCAATAATGACCTATCTTGATTTTATTTTCCTTTTTCCCTCGCTCTCATTCTTGTGTTTGTTGTTTGTAGATTCCAAATGGGTTATTGAAATTTTCTTCTTGTGCTGCATTTGGCTTTTTCATACCTTAGTAAACATATCGCCTTTTGCATATATTCTACCTCAACAGCAGAATCCATACTAGTTTGAACGACCATTCTCATTCTCGTGTTCTGCATTTCTATGGCTGCTGATGGGGTTCTCTTAATGTAGGGCATCACTGATTTTCTGCATCATGAATGTTGTTGAGGCCATAGCAATTACGTTCACATTCAAACCGTTTTTGGCTGAAGGACGACAAACTTGAGCTAAAACGCTAATGTAATTGTATGGTGATCTCATTGTTTGCAAGAAGCTTTATGTGTTTGTGAACTACTTTTGTACGAATAACTGCATTTTGTGTTATAGATTACTGGATTTGTATCTCGCATAAATCATAGTACATAATGTGGCACATGCAGTCCAATTGGATGCATTGTTTGAAGTTGCTTTTGACTGCTCTTACTAACAAAGTTGTTTTTATCATTTATATAGCGACTCTTTACTCACATCTGCAAGAGGTTAATTGCTCTCTCCCCTTTCTATAAAACATGTCTTTGTACAAATGTTTCACATGTTTCCCTTTTCTCTGTACAGTTGTTTCTTCTAACCATTGTTTTCATTTTGGTACTTGTTAATAATTGCTAAGTCATCTCTCATTCCTCCCCCATTTACAGAAAGCTCTTGATGTGTGTACGTGTTTGTGTCTTTTTCAATCAATAATGGATTATCTGTAGATTGCAACTACTGTTTTTAGTAATTATTATTTTCGGTTGTTCCTAGTGTTTTTAGCTCTTGTCCTAAATATGATGGTATAGAAGTTGGCTCCTACATGCTTAACTTCAGAATTCTCTTGTCCTATTAAATTGATAATGCCTGAAGTGTGGTGTAATTATGTTTTCCAAATGATCTCCAGGCTTGTATAGACTATCATTGTTTAAATCCAACTCATTATAATTTTATTTTTTTTCCTCCTGAAAATCTACCATTGATCAAATATGTTTCTTGAAATTGTCAATTGTGCTGCTTGTCTCTACCGAACGAAAAATCTGCAATGAATCACTGTGACAGAGGGAGTGAAGTAGTTTTTTTTTCCCATCTTATCTACTATTAAGATTTACCTTGCTTAAAAATTTGAAGGTGGTTGTGGATCATCCTCTGTTGGTATTACAAATTACAGTACAATTGGATATATTCTCATTATGTTCGTACATTGAGAGTAATTGTATTAGAGTGGCCTTCTGTTAATTATAAGGTAAAAATATTCAAATTTATAAGCTATCATACATTGTAAATAAGATATTGAAATGTGGCTTTGTCTCTATAATAATTAGCATCCTCCTTAGCAAAAGATTGTGAGATGGGTTGTTTTGTGTTTGAATATCTTTTGTTTTTCTTTTAAGTTTCTAGATCTCATTAGTATATATTATGATTTGTATAATGGGATAGAATTTTTAGTCTAGTATTTAATCTCAAGCCCCAATATATTTTTCTTTATTCAATACCGATATGTAGTTGCTGTTAGGGACTCGTGCTGCAATAAACTCCCCTCCTTCAGCTATTTTCTTTTTTTTTAGTTTGACATTATATACTTGGTGCTTTGAATTATATTTCAAACACATAGCTAATTATTATGTTGCGTCCACTAAAAAGATATATAGGGCATTAGTAACCTATAAAATACGAACCCTCTGAAAACTTACTTTAATACATTGTGATATCAAATATAAGTGATTAGTGATTGTATTAAAATAATCTTAAAATAATAATTTTCATTTAGATAATAATTTCTTGCAATTTCAACTTGTATTAATATATTAAAATAATATTCAATAAAATAATAACCTCATTAAAACAAATATTTTTTTTCATTCCAAAATTCAACATGGATTTAAATATGTTTCATTTTATCAAATGCATGTTGTTGTCTGCACAAATTGTAAACCCTAAATACGAGCAAAATACACAACTCAAAACGCCAAATTTCAATCTTCGATAGACATTTGATCAAAAAAACAACAAAATAAATAAGCATGTATTATCAAAATCATTATGCAACAACAAACTGTCATAACATGAGACCAAAACTGCGACAGGACTTGCCCCTTGCAACAATTAAACCAAACAATAATTCTCACGAATCCACTCCAAATAGAGAGACAGAGAGGAGAAAGAAAAACAAAAACAAAACTCATTTTTCCTTCTATCCGGAGAGAGAGAGAGAGATTCAGAACTGCTTTATACACATCATCCAAGATAAATAGTAGTATACATTAACGCATCCAAGCTTCAGCCAACACAACCAACATGTTGATGCACAAACCATTTGCAGATGAACGAATGCAACGCAACGACATCTCTCATCTGAAAGAATCGATCAAGAACAATATACGAATGAGATAAATACGCGCACTTTTTTATGACAGAAACGACTGCAGCGCGAGCTGTTGTTGGGGCTGCAACGACGACCACGTTGAGGCTAGGGTGGCTGGAGGCAGCGTATGCTGTAGCTGTCTCAACAAATTAATCATTCGACTACAAGTTTGTTCGGTAGCAAGATCTTTGCCTGCACAAATAACCTGCAACCGAAAGATATCAAAAGACTCAACAACAAGTATGACTACTCAGACTTGCTCAAGATATAAGAATAAAATCAACTTCAGCACCCACAAAAAGCATCACATACTAGAGGAGTTTGAACAACTTAGGCGACTACACTTGCATACGCAATTAATCTAATGATAGTAACTTCTTGGATACACAATCGGCAGAGGAAACTAACCTCAGCAAATACGGAAACAATTTTAGGAAGATACTGGTTGTTGGGACCCAAGACTTCTGTATCGGACCTGTCAAATGAAAACAAGATTGTTATACGAAAATGAAGATATAATACGAAAATGGGAGGTGAATAATTCAAGTGCCCACCTCTCAACCATTGAGCAGAGCTGGTCGTGAACAACTTTTGCTTCGATAAGATCACCTTTAAGTGGCAAGCAATTCAACCATGCAGGAATTACCTATAATAAAAAAGGCTTTAGAAAATGCTTTAACTAAGCTAAAAAACTACACCAAACGACCGAGCAGACAAAACACTCCTTCCTCTAAGAAAAAGTTTTAAATTGGATATTTCATTTCTTCATGCAGATTGCAAACAGTCATATCATTCATGTATTCCAATTAAAATCTAACAAAACACCGAAGCTGAGATCTTTTGGGGGATTTTTGGTTCTGTTTTCAATTGCAGAAGTATATTGATTTGTGAGTGATATGAAGAAACAGATACTTTAAGTTTGCGTGAAGAGATGAATACTTTAAGTGGTCGGGCCCTACGTTATCATGATGTATGAATTTTACAGATAATATAGGATTGAGTTTGTATATTTGCTAGCAGGCTACACCTTACGCTTTGGCTGAAGGTTCTTAGAGCTTCTGAGGTTTGTTATTTATTACTGGAACTGAATTTGTTGTTCTTGAAAATCAGTAATAGCATAAGTGATTCCCCTTTCTATTGCCTCTTAAATATACCCTTACTTCACTCTATCATCCTGATAATTTAATAAAAGTTCTATTTTAATTTATTAAAAAATACCAAAGTAAGCAAATACCTGAGCTGAATCAATGCTGTCACGATGGAACTGGCATATCTTTCCCAGTGCTGAAACAGCATTGTCATATGCCATCACATTATCTGGCTGCAAAGCATTCGGATGCCTGACAACTACATTGAGCCTCGAAAGAGCCTCTGAACAAAATAAATAGCCAAAATAAGCATGCAAAATATCAAAGAGAAAATTATATTCTACAAGCACATCTTACCTCCAACAAGTGGTTTAAACACAGAACCACCAAACTCGGCACACACGCCAAGCCCATATACAGCAGCCTGAGAATAATAGCAAGGCAATTCAGAATAGTACAATAGCATAGTATGATAGTAACACTGGATGAAAATAGTACTGTTAAGCTAACCTGGCGAACATCTGCATTTTCATCATTGCATGCTTCCAAGAGGAAAGGAAGATAGGTATCGTAATACCTAGTTCAAATAAAAGAAATTCATAAGAAATTACACATCCCGAAAAAAATCAGATTTACGGCATTCATTCATACTTGAGAGCTGCTTCACGGCACTGCTCAGCAACATCGTCAAAAATGCAAATAGCAATTCTTCTCTCTTCAGCCGTTTTATCCTTACCCTGCAATAAAAGTAACCTTAGACGTGAATAAGGAAAAACTAAAGAGGTAGATTAATTTATAATAATGTTAAATCATCTTCTTCAAACCCCCATTATCCTATTAAACCAAAGGGCAAGTGGCAAATAGTACATACCCACATTGGCATCAGATATGATGACAATTCATCAAAGAAAGGCAAGAAGGTGGCCTTGAATGTTTTAATCAAGGTTCCCAAGATTTCACCAACCTGAAACACCAAAAAAACTCATAATTCTCAGTATTTTTTTTTTTAACAAATAGGAAAGAACTCATTTATAGGCCATCATATCTGAAGACCGCCGAAAAGAAAAGGACTAACTTGGTCAAACACTTGTTCTTCTTGCTCATTTTCCTCCTTTAGAAATTCTCCCTCCTCGGCATCAAAATCTTCAGCCTTGGCTCTCTCAGTTCTCTCTGTTTTTCTACTTGAACTAGCTGTAAGCACCCTTTTTATCTCATCAACGATGCTTCTAACCTGGCTCTCGTCTAGAAGTAGTCCAGTAATCTAAAGAGTAAATAAGACATGATGAACGGTTAACAAAGAAATTTCAGAATATCAGTAAAATACTTAGGATTTTCATTGAAATCCTATTAGGAACAAGTAATATAAGATAATATTCAACTAGCTCTAGTAGATATGGAGTAATACCATATCTGACATATATTCTAAATAAAAGCCCCAAAATGGCACCAAGGTTTCTCGCTGAATTGGCTAACCAGAAAACTAGCTATCAAATATATGATGATTGATATACATAGTAAAGTAAATAAATGAATAGAAAAGCTGCTATAACAGTTAAAGACCAACTCTCTGCCAACTGATCAATTTAAGGAGCTCAGGCTTCAGCTCAAAGACAAAAACTGCAAGTCGAAAGCCTAAACAAAAAAACCCACTGAAGATGAAAAAACTAGCTACTATAAACTCCTCACACTCATGGTCTCTTTTATATTTCTGAGCAGTTTCCAACAAGATGCATAAATTCAAGTTAGTCATGGTCTTTGCAACCAGCTTTTCAGCAAGCATACAGGATGATAACCGGACCAACAAAAAATATGAAGCAACTGGTTAGTCCTTGGCCCAATATTTTATGTTTAAAGCAATTTCAATAAAATATTAACAAGATAGTCATTGCACCCACCTGCACACATTCATTCAGTGCGTCCAACATATTTGCACATATCTCTGTATCAGGCTCCTGCAAGATACAAAATAGTTTTTGTAAGTGTAACTAGGCACATATCAAGTATTACAATCAGAACTAGTTTGTTTCACAATAGAATGCTAGACAGCACCTTATGTAGAGCTTCTACTAAGGCAGGAATTATGTAGTCAGACAGCTGCTTAACATATGTCTCGTTACGGCCCTGAGCAATCCCTTTCTCAACAGCCAGTTTTGCAGATCGCAGTAGCTCCGGCATTGCTAAAAATTTTAAGAGCCAGCATTCATGAACATGTATAACAGTTTAGACTACAAGTAGAACAACTTAAGCAAACCTATATTACCTGAAACAGCAGCCTTCCTCACTTCTTCATGGAAATAAAATTTCAAAAGGGGAACCAAAGTTGGCGCAACCTATAACAATGATGACAGCCAGTTACATCTGAAGCTGTTCCAACTATCATACACAAAACAAAACCAACGTACATCCACCAACCTGATCTATCCATGGATAGAAGCCTTCCTTTAGTTCATCAGCATAGCAACACAGCATATTGCAAGCAGTGGCCTTTTCTTCCAGGACACTGGTTTTAATTCCTATTCTTTTATCACCTAGAGTGATGGTTTCCATGCTGGAATACAGTAAGATTTGAATTAACACATTAGCGGTGAGTGACAGAAGACAAAATTAAGCATGATGAGTTTAGACATAGCCCCTAATTCAGTTAATTCATGGGTTGAGAAATATCAAGACACACCCAAAATATATATGATTAAATATATTAGGTTCAACTTTTCCAGATCACAAGTGGTTGACTTTGGGGGTTCACAGGTGCAGTTAAGTGTCTTTAAAGGAATGGTTTACACAAAACGGAAATATATAAATGAACACCTTTCATCATCTGATTCGTCAATTTCATCGTCGGAATCAGCAGATGTAATGGTTACATCAGGCTTTAGCTGGGCAGACTGTAGCAACGGAGGCATGACTACGCTCATGTAAGGTAAGAAATCCTGTCCCAAGCACTTGCAAAGCCTTGCCCATGCCTACAGAAGAAAAAGAAGGCAATACATATTAGTTACAGCAAATAACATAATTACATGAAGACATTCAAGCTCCTCAGTATCCAGGCAAGCATGACATACTTGTAACATATAACTAGTAGTGGGATCATCTGTCTCCATTTGAGAGCCTTGCAATGACATAAGAACATCCATGACCTTGATTAGTAAACAAAAGGAAAAATCAGTCTCACAGTGGCATTGCTACGCCAAGTTATAATACATATATAGAAAGCACAATATGATAAATTTGAAGTATACCACTTAGGACGAAATTCATGAAGCAAAAAAGCAACAATAAAAAGTAAGAAAAGTCAGAACTGAGTCATAGGTTTTATACCTGCTTCGCATCCTCCTTGAATATATCCTTACCAACTGCCATCCCAACCAAGCTGATGCACTCCATTGCTTTGGCACGAAGCATGCGATTAGACTTGTCTGTTGCATTAACCAAGATGGTTTTCAAGTAAGGCATAACTGCCTCATAATATTTCTTGAAGAGTTCCTGCAAGAACAACCAGTAATCAGCAAATAAATAGAGAACAAAGTACTTACCTATTGAACCAATAAAACATTAGTATACCTGAGATGAATCTGCAACTGAAGCCAGTGCAGTTAAGGCACCCTCCTGCACCATTTGTTTGGTGTTCTGCAACAACGTAACTGGTTTAGTAAATATAACATGTGCTCTGACAGAGAAAAAAACTTCATGCAAGCCATTTAGCATATGCTCTGTTCTCAATTATCTGCACCTGCAGCAATATGAGTAACTTGTGCACTATCCCATCCAAGTAAGGAGTCAAGATTTCTGGAGTGCAGTTTTCGCTGAAGTTCAGAATAGCTGAAGCTGCATGTGCCTGCAAAAGCAAAATAAAGATCATTAATTGCTAGATACTAAAACTACAAATTGGCGCATAATGAGGAGAATCAAAACCTAAATCTTGGTTAGGGTGGGAGCACGGCGACATGCAACTTACGCTATATGTGCAAAACATAAGCACAAACTAGCCATACATGTTTCCAATCTTGCACTATATGTCTTGAGAATTACAGTTTGAGCTGTCTATAACAGCAATTTTCCTTCATTTATTATGCTAATAGATAAATGTTCAAAATTAGTTTGTTAATGGTTGGTGTCGCAGACCCAAAACAAATTTCTGACAACCTTGGCACGTGGAAATCTGCATACAAGCATGCTATTGCTGATACATGAACACACATATATGTAAAGATTAAATGAGCATGTTGGGTTTCATTTTCAGCCTATTGACCATTTCTTGAAATTGAAAGAGAAATACTAAATGAAATCAGATGACGGAGCATTCATGGAACTTTTAAATAATAATTATGTAGAGTACAAACCTGTACACGAGGGTTTTGGAAATCGTCCATAGCTGCAGCTAGCGCTGGCAGCACTTGTTGATGGTATTGATTTTGCAAGTCTGGACCCAAATCAGTTGACAGCTGGCCAATTGCATTAATAGCTGCCCATCTCACACGAGGATGAGGATGTTGAAAAGAATTTAAGACCATGCTCAATACTTGCTCCAAATTCGTAATCATTACCTACAACAATGAATGAAAAAAGGAAATATGTCACCAAAAGAGAGCTATATAGCAAATTTGTTTCTCAATCTGTAGGGAATTTTCTGATTGACCAGAAAGGAAAATTCCAACAAAATCAAAGCCTTCTGAAACCAACAATTAAATTATACCAAAATATTTTCCTTAATTTGTCAAGTAAAATTCAGCAATTGCCAGCAAATATGAGCAACGACAGTCATGCACGGCTAATGAGCAAGGCAGTCAATCAGACCATGTAAACATTAAAATACAAGATTAAAAGATAAATATTATAATTATGCTGCTTTCGTACAATAATTCATGACAGAAGAAAAAAATTAGGATCAGCTATACTATAGAGCTACAACTAATCCTAAAATGACAAATCACACAATTGCAAATTTGAGCATAGCACTATTAGTAACAAATTCAATCAACCCAAACAACATTCGAAATGTTCATAAGCAAAAAGAAAGCAACTTTGCACAACAATAATCACCAAAATTGAGCTCCCTAGAAACCAATAAATCCAAAAATCTAAATTCAAGCAAGAAGTCGGTGAGTTTGAAAAGCAAAGGAGACATCTTTACCTTGGAACAACCTTCTGCAATCTGTGCAAGAGCAATGAGGGCCGCATGATGCTTCTGCCACTCCGGTGCAGACAAATAAGCCGGCAGCTGATCAGATGCTACTGGAACAATAGTGTTCCCACCAAGAGAGATTGCAAGCCTATCCAAACACTCCTGCCCAACGCTGTAATTGCTTGTCTCGCCCGCGTCTTCATCCTTGGTCTCTGCACTGTGCCACGCTGGATCATCCTCCACATCCGTGAGCATAGTCATCAAAATGGCAAATAGCCTGCTAATGAATTGGGGCAATTTACGCATCATTCCGGGAGCTCTCTCCCGCGCTTCCGCAAGAGTAATCACGAATTCGATAGCCAAATGACGCGTGCCTTCCTCTAAACTCTCCGCCTCCGCTATCTGCAGCATTGAACCGACCACCTCGACAATCTGCCTACGCAGAAATCGCGGCTCTGTTCCGGCCAATTCGATTAGAAGCTCTAAGGCCTCCTGCGCGGTGGCTTCTTGCCCGGAGTTCAGAGCCTCGGTCAACGTCCTCATCATCGCCGGCAACAAATCCTGGAACCTATCCCGATCATTCGAGCTCGATAAGCACTGGATGAAATTGATTACCGCGCTCAAAGCAGCAATCTTCACATTCGGATCGGAGGAATTATTCAGCACATTTAGGAAGACCGTATGAAGATCGGTGATATACGGAATCAACGTTTCTCCAATGAACTGAGCCAATTGAGAGAACATCAGGAAAGCGGATTCCTGCAACTTCGGCGAGGTCGAAGTCACGCATTGGAACATGAACGGCAGAATCTCCGGCCACTGATTCTCGGGGATGAGCGAGGACGCAAGCTCCGACACGGTGTCGCATAGCTTTTTAATGATAGATTTCGATTCCTCGTTCTGGATAGCGGAGAGGAGGACGTTCTTCACGGTGGAGCGAGTCGTCTCGGACAGGCTCGGCCAGATGAACGACTCGTCCCGGGTCAACTGCTTCCGGAGGAGGATGGCCGCCATGGCGCGCGACTCGAGGTGGACGGACGAGGAGAGGAGGTGGACGAGCTTCAACGCGAGCGAGTTGGGATCGTTCTGCTTCAGCAAATTGAAGATCGACTCGGCCTGGGAACGCTGCTCGTTGGCGGAGGACATCAGATGGGAGATTAGGGTTTCGAAGGGCGCCGGGTCCTGCCCCAGAATCGCCATCAGTTGCGCTTGCTGGAGCTGAGTCGACTCGGCATCCATCGGACTGAGTCGGCGGCGGTTAGGGTTTTTTTTTATACGAGTATCTATCTGATATTGCTCTCGGAGGTGGCGCTGTGTTGATAAACCCCCCCTTTCTCTCTCTTCTGTTTCTCTCACATAGAAAACACGCTCAGAAGGTGCCTATAAATCTATCGACATAGCAGGGGATATTTTTGTCCAATCCGTTTAATATCACAAACGCGAGAGAGAACGTACGAGCATACAAAGCGCGGCGTACAAGGAAGTGAAGCGGGAAAACTGGAGGGAAAATAAAGCGTGCGGATAATGATAATGGTGGGGTAATTAGGGCTAGGTGGACTTGATTTATGATTAGCTGTGCAATAATGGCATAAGAATTTAAAAAATTAAATAAAAATATTTGTTAATATTTTTTTTATGTTGAATAAATATGCTTTTTATTATTTAAAATAGTGTGAACAAAAATTAATAAAAAGTTGAAGAGTTGCCGTACTAAATTTAGTCAAAAATGACTTTTTGAAATTCATATTATTCAAATTGTTGTAAATATATTTTATATATATACTTACCATGTAAATTCTAAAAGTCCATGAGTCCATCTTGTACTCTATAAATAGAGGTCTCCACCCTCATAATTAGTTTATAATACGTTATCAGCACGAAAACGCTCTTTATCTCTAAAGAAGATATCCACGAATCGAAGGGCTGAAGCACGATCTGACCAGTCTTCATTCGATCCTTCTCGCTGTAAGCTTTCTCAAGCTTGTTTATATTATATTCGATTTTCTCATCAAATTGCCGAGATGGATTAGAGTATTAATTTTTTTTATATGGTCGATTATAGCATGATTTCTTGGATGGATGTATGTCTATATGGAAAAGTGAATTTTTTTAGTATAATAATTATATTGCTACACGCTTTCCAACGCACTTACATCATAAACAAATTTGTTAATTCATGAAATTATCGTGAACTCTATTTTGTGGATATAAGGTATAATATTTTTTTTTATACATATTTTGTTTCGATTAGAATGCATATATTATATAGCCGAATTGTTTGCAATTGATATTCATAGTAATTAAAGTAGTATAATCAAAATATTTCTTCGATCTCTTATAATTTTATAATTGTTATCCTAAAAGTGGCACAATATATTAATATTCATGAAGAATATTATATGCTTCTGAAAAGCAATTCCAAAACATATTTTTAACTTAAATTGTTGCTCCAGAAGTAGCACAATCCATATTCCCGAAGAATATACATTCTCTTGAAGATCATTTATTTTACGCTTTTATTTTTATTTGTTTGTTATTTATTTATTTAATGTTGAATCTAGATTGTTGCTCCTGAAGTAGCACAATCCATATTCCTGAAGAATATCATATGCTCTTAAAGAGCAATTCAAATTTATTGAAATACCTCAACTTTTGCTCCTGAAGTAGTATCATTTTATATTCTAGAAGAATATTAAATACTCTTAAATAGCAACTCGTACTTTCAATAATATATGTTATTCCTGAATGAAAAAGATAATTTATGTCTTGTTGACATTAATGCACTCTTGATATCGATGTCAATAAGAGGCACGGGAGAGATAATAATAGAATGAAACGAAGCATTCCAGCAAGATTGCGTAAAAATATTAATTGTTTGTTCTCCCTAAAGCTCGATACGAGTATATGTATCATAAATTGCGAGATTTTAAAATCCAGTGCATCGAATATCATTAAAGGCTCCCGAAGAGCTTGTATCATTCTATCGAATGATACTAAATCAATTATTAAGTTTGCCCTTCTTCTAGTAAGTCTAGAAGAAACATACTAAGTTTTAAGGATATCCGTTACAATGGATACCATATTGAAACTATATAAGAAGGTAGTGATTATTTTGCATTTAGCCAGAAACTAACAAAAGAAAAGTTATCACACTACCACCTTGAATGTATTACACATTCATAAAAATAATTGAGACAAAACATGTCATGAACCTGAAGTTCAAAAGAGCTATATGCTTTGACATGATAAGTTTGGACATCTGCAAACAACTTTGATGCGCAACATAATTGAAAATTCATAGGGGCGCTGCAGAGAGATCCTGAAGAATCTCTTAATTTCCATGAATGTTCGATTTTCTAGAAGAAATGTAGAACTTGTTAGTACTACAAGTTCAAAAACAATGAGTTCAATTCCTTGAAGCATATTTATCTTGATAAAGCTAGTGAGTTTATTAAATTCTAAGTTCCTCCTGAAAAGAATTTAATATTATATGACTTTGGGATTGAGATTAAATATTTAGTTGCTCATGTCCATCCTCAAAATGAGTTTTGTACGTATAAAAATGCGTCTCACATTAAATTGTTATTATGATGAAATAACATTTCCAACATTAGTTGGAACATATATCACATTTGGATTCCTGAAGTAATCAATGTGAAATCTACATCCAAATAAAAGCACAAGTAAAAACTAGTCACATTTGGATTCTCGAAGCAATCAATGTGAACAAGACGTCGAAAGGTTCACTTGCAAAAGATTGCAAACCAACTTCATGATGCTTTTAAGTTTTGTATATATAAGAAGTGACAATGTCATACATTTGCTGCAAATACCCCCGCAAGAATAAATGTCCCTGAAGGACAAGTACAAATGGTAGCAAATGAATATAAAGTTCGTCAAAAATATGGTCGACCAATTGGTTCTAAAAGAAATTTCGTGTTTAAGAAAAGGGACACAACATATGAACCAAACAAAGACGAAAATGATTAATCAATCAAATGAAGTTCTTGAAGAACTACAAGCGTCTGAAAATTATGAGATCTCAATATATTGGAGATATTAAATATCATCGTGGATGCATGACGATATATTCGCCTTTAATATGACTTTTGAGATTATAAAAAGAGGATTCTCAACGACGATCTATAAGAGATTGTCAAGATAGAAATAATTGGCCAAAGAGGAACGAAGTCATACAATGTAAATTAAAATTCCCAATAAAGCCGGAAACATTTGGACCTGTAGTTCCAAAATCCGGAAAGTATATCCCCGAATGATACAAATGTGTCTTTGTTACAAAGAGAAATGAAAAATTTACGAGATATAGGGCAATACTCGTAACACAATATTTCTCTCATAGACCGGGAATTAATTATGTACTCTCCTATAATAGACGCCATTATATTTGATTAATCAACTTATGGTCACAAAAGGCTTGCTATGCGCCTTATGGATGTAGTAAATATCTATCAATATGATTCACTAGATAGTGACATATATATGAAGATCCCTGAAGGATTTAACTTGCTCAAAGCATGTAAGTCAAAAAGATGTTGTCAATTAGACTGTAAAAGTCATTGTAAGGGCTGAAATAGTACAGTCGTATATGATATAATCATAACGACGAGAATTCCATGACAGAATGGTACATAAATGATGACTTGAGTTTGATTGAAACTCCTGAAAAACATAATAATTATATGTATACTCCGTCAAAATGACTTACATAGAACAAGTAATTATGAATTATTTTATTCATTGATAATCCAACTCACATCCTTGTCGGCATTAGGGAGAGATATAAAACACAAATGATAGAATGCCGCAATATCTCGTTGGATTAATTATTAGATTCACGCACTATGAACCAGAAGTTCATCAAGTTATTTAGTGCAAAAGGAGTGACTAAAATCTCATATACCTGTTGTATATGCACCATGAAAGAATTGAAGTTCCTCATAGACAAAAATAAATCAATTAATTCTCATTGACGCTAGAAGCATGAGAGATTTATTGGTGCTAAGAGATAAAAAGTCTGCGGAATACAAAATTAGAACACATCACTCCAAATTTCTCCTGAAGATGATATGTGAATCATTATGTACAAAAGTACTTGATGAAATTAACTCATGCCTAAAGACGGAGTTAGAATCATAAGACTTAGGTTGAACTAATAATTGTCTCGGCCTGCAGATCGAGCATATGGAGTTATGCTAGTCGACCTACCTGAAGGTCTTTAAAGAGATTTTATTGTATTGCATCCACATAGCTACCTAATGGTTGCTTCAATCACTTGAAGTGGATGGAGACTCATTTAGACCTATAGAAGATAACAAAAATGAGGACCAGAAGTTCCTTACTTATGTGCAATTGGAAAATTTAAAATGGTATTGACCATCATTTGTTATATTCGAGACAAACATGCTATTATCTTTGATGATAATTAAATTTGTGTTGCACATATTAGTGTAGACCTTAAAGATAACCTTGAAGATTGTTATCTTGAGGGGGAGTAATAAATTGTAAATAATCCTGAAGATTAGATTGACTCCTAAAGTTCAAATGACCCTGAAGGTCAAATGGTTGTACTCTTTTTTCCTTTCTAAGTTTTTCCCAAAGGGTTTTCTTAGTTAAGGTTTTTAACGAGGCATCCAATGCAACACACGATAAAATGAGTCATTGAGATTGATTCATAAAAGAGTCAATGCAACACATGATCTCCAAAAGAGTGGCGTCATCAACATCCAACAAATTCGCTCAAGTGACAACCTAGCAGATTCTTTTACAAAGGCATTACCAACATTCAAGAAGTTGTTATACAAGATCGATATGCGCCGACTCAAGGATCAAGAATTACTATATTGAGGTGGAGCAGCTGTACTCTTTTTCCTTCGTCCAGTTTTTATCCCAATGGGTTTTGCTGACAAGGTTTTAACGAGGCAGCAGTTTCTTTTAGGGATGGTCAATCAAGGGGGAGTGTTGTAAATATATTTTATATATATACTTACCATATATTGTGATGACCATGTAAACCCTAAAAACCCATGAGCCCATCTTGTACTCTATAAATAGAGGTTTTCACTCTCATAATTATATACATCTCATTCTCGCTCTCTCTTTTATTCTCTCGTACTATTTAGTTTATAATACAAATCTAATTATTGCAATTATACCTTTAATCTAAAACTAGCCCACATTTGTCCTTCCATATATTTTTTATATACCATGAACTTGGTATTTGCAACTAGGGTTGTAAACGAACCGAATCGAATCGAATATTACAATTTGATATTTGTATTTGATTAGTAAACGAACCGAATTGGATATTTATAATTGAATTCGAATCTCAAAATCTCGAATACGAATATCAAAAATCGAATACGAATACTGAATCGAATCAAAACTATTTGATTCGTTTACAACCGGAATCTTATTTCATTCTCTTCTCAAATAAGATTGAATAGGGTTTTCACTTTTCAGGCGATATTATGAAATTAATATTTAATTTATTCATTTAATTAATATTAAAAATAAATATATTAAAAAGAGGGGATGAATTATTAAATCTTGATTTAGGCCCTTAACATAAATATTTTAAATTAAAATTATAATAAGTTTATAAAAGTATACTATATATAAAAATAATTATTATATATAATTTGTATTTAATATTTAGGAATATCGAATCGAATATTACAATTTTGTATTTGTATTTTATTAGTAAACGAATCGAATCAAATATTTATAATCGAATTCGAATCTCAAAATCTCGAATACGAATATCAAAAATCGAATACGAATACCAAATCGAATCAAAACTATTTGATTCGTTTACAACCCTATTTGCAACTGTCATCAAGATCCGTAGCCGCCCGCTCGGCCTCATGCTCACTAAGTTGATTCGGTAGGCGAATTGTTACAGACTTTTTAATGAATGTTGATTTCTTTAAGAGAAAAATCTGCAATTACTATTCGAGATGCACATTAAAAAATCGCTTTTAGGCGAATTGTTACAGACTTTTTAATGAATGTTCGATTTTTTTTTATTGAAACATCAAACTTATAATTGAGTACTTTTTGAGTTCGTCACTCCACCAACTAGTTCGTTTAAATTCATAAGAAGATTTGCTCAACACCAGACATTACAACATGGAATATCAAACATACAACATTGCCATCTATAAAAATCACAACACATCCACAGTGTTGAACCAAAAAAACCAATCTATATAAGCAAAGAATAGAAACACAAACAAATTCAATCACAACCAACTCTCTACTCAGCATGTACTGATCCCATCCTTGCAATCCTTAGTCAAGTCATGGAACGTCTCCACCCTCTTCTTAGCCCTATAAAGCACCTCCGTATCGACCTCGACCCTCATGTAGCCATCGAACTCAACAGGGCTTCCCCCGTTGAGCTCCGTGGTCTCATTGTACCACTCACTCCCATTCCCCCACAAGTACCGATAATCATCAAGCAAATGAACCTTATAATGAGACCTCAGCTTATCAAAGTAGTTGTAAAACGGCTCGTTTGTCGCTACGTACAAGTTCCTCCACGGTGCTATCGCCCCTTGAAGCTTCGAAACAATGGCTTCCGGAGACGTATCCCCATCAAGATTAGGCCAAAGCTTCTTGTTCTGAGCTTTCTCTCCTCTAACCTCATGAACCGCATCGTAATCCCAATCCATACTCCCACTAATCCCGGATACAATGTTCATTAGCCTCTTCGACTTCCAAATTGCTTGCCATGGCCGGTTGATGTACTTAGCGGATTCGCCTTCACAAACACGATACCAGTAGTTTTCGGGCTCTTGGCCATCGAATTGCCTCCATATAATCGTGCTTTTATCGTTCGTTAGCTCCATCGGAGTCACTTTATAGCTATCGACTTTCTTTAGAGGGACTTTCTTCTTATGGCTCTTGTTCCACTTCCTCCAATCTCGATGAAACTCATCTTCTTCAACAATTGAAGCCACTTCCTTCAAATGCTCAAAATCAAAGTAGAATCGAAAATCCTTCCCCTCCTCGTCCTTCTTGCTCTTCGTGTAAGTAGAAGCCAAGCAAATGCTCAAATCCATCACCAAAGTCCGGTTCAAATACTTTGCTTCACCTAGTGCACAAAGGAAGCTCCACATATAATGATTCATTCCTTTACAATAATCACCTCCTCTTGAGTAGTACAAGTATTTCCCTTTCGTCAAAGGCTGAATCCGATCCCAAGACGGGTATAGTGTCGTTGATCTCATCATCCCTAACAGAAGGAGAAACCTTCGCTCTTGAAGTACCGTTACTAGTGCCATTCGCCCTACTCCTAAAACGACGAGCATTCACACCAGAGTGCCAACGCCCCGTTCGGACCACCTTATAGCTACAATCATCCTTAAAACCGATCTTAAACCTACGGAAATCCCTATACCGCCTCCAAGACTTCTCCTTCCGGTTCCTAAACCTCCAAGAAACATCACATTCGTCGGGCTTAGATCCATTCACCGGAGTTTGGTACTCCAAGAACACAATGGCTTTAAAATTTTTAAGGTTAAACCTTTGGATCGCGATCAACACCATCGGATCCGAGCAATTGACTACAGATAAATCCTCACACCCCGATTTCAAGGTCGAATTCTTGCTTATTTCCCCCTCGGATTTCTCTATGCTGGATTCGGTTATAGAAGCTACTGATCCTGTAGGACTTGCTGCTGGTCCAAAGGCAATATCCTCACCAGTTTTAAGCACCGATGAATCGGTTTGAAAGGTGGCATTTTCGACTTCGGTGAAAACCCTAGTTAGGGCCCTAGCTGACTCCCATGGATCAGGGGGTTGGTATGTGATAGCAATTACACTAAAGATCAGTACTGAGAAGACAAATACTGAGAAACACACATTGCTTATCAACTTTATGGCGTTTTGCCCAATTGGATCTGTTGGATTCAGTTCTTTCATCTATCAAAACCCCAGTAATTCCTCAAACTAAACTCAAATTCAGTTCTTACAAACCAAAATCACAATCTAAAGCATGGATCTTCAGCCCTTAGAGCAAGTCCAACGGAACTGGAGTTTGGGTTTTGCAGTTCAAGAATCGATCCAAGCAAACTGCAAATGAAACTGCAAAACTCAAATATTTGCAGTTTTTGCACAGTAATTTGGTTGAAATGAGTTTTTACTGTGGAAACTGCAAAGGAGTTGGATGCAATTACAATTTTTGCAATTCAACCCCTCAAAACACAAATCCAAACAAAGGTGGCAGATTCATTTGGGATGCAGAGGGAGTGTAATACCCCGATTATTTTAAAAAGCGAGATCGATTATTATTTCCGAATAAATCCATTTCGAGAACTCCAAATTTTCGTTTTAATTATTTATCGACGCATTCGCGAGTAACTACGAAGTAATTCTGGGCATTTCACGGAAATTTGGGATAAATTCGAATTTTATATCAACACGTCCATTATTATATTATATATATATATGTGTGTGTGAGCGTGTACTCGCGTACCTCGAGATTCTTAATACGAATTATTGAGATGAATTTTCGATACGGGAATTTATTTGCTAATATATATATATACTTATATATAAATACATATATATACATATGTATACTTAAATAATAAAAAAAGGGGAGAATGGCAGAGAGTTTCATTTCCACCGCCCCTTCACCCACTCTCCCTCTCCCACGTTCTTTGATCTCACGAAATCTTATCACCGCCCAAACATACGTCTGCCAACACGCCAAGGAAGAATCATGCTCTGCCCACCTCCCCATTGGCGGACTCGCCGGCGGAAGGAAGAAGACGTGCCTATATAACTCACAACTCTACACTCTCCCTTCCTTCCACACTCTATCTCTCTCTCACTCTCATGTCCTCGCAAGTATTTCCGAGAGAGAACAAGCGCCGTCGAGGAATCGAACTCGAAGTCGGAAGAGGAGGAAAGTGGGGTAACGGTTTCTCCACAATTTCTTCTTAGATTATTGTTAGCCCTTCGTAACATTTCTACGTAGATTCGAATTATGTGTGAATGCAGTTTTTGTTTCCTTTTAATGCTCAAATGTGTCTTGTTATTGTGGTATTGCTTTTCTTGCTTTTCTCGTCCGATATTGGGGGCCAAACCCGTGTAATATTAGCTAAATATTTGATATCCCTACTGTGAAATCGCATGTCTGATGGAATTGGGCAGAACTGAATATTGAACTTTGAATCTTACACTTATTCGGCTAATGCACGCCATGTGTTCGATAAAATGCTTCAACAACGTTTTTATCAATATCCTTCGAGTTTTAGAACCATAACTGATATTAGAGCTTAGAAATAGCTAAGAGCAGAATAATCACATTTTATATGCTCATACAATCCATTTTCGATCTTGCCGAAACGAACTTGAGTCCCTATCCAAATCGCTACCTCTGCTGAGCTTTAGCCCTTTTTTTTTCTGCATCCCCTCGTTGCGAGACTGCACATCTCTGGACACCCTTAGAAAGAACTTACTTTCGGCTTTCTAACGCACCAAACGAGACGTGAATCGGGTCCCGAACCGGGGAGTTATGCAGCGTCGAAAATGGCAAACCGAAGCTGCCCTGCCCTACGCGCTGCAGGCAGCGATTTTCCCGACCTCCCCATACCTTGTGGACTGACCCCTTTGCCCGTACGTCCACACCGTCGAAGAGCCATGATTACAGGCTTCCTAACGCACCTCTAGGTTCACAAACGGAGTCCGAACCACGAAGTCATTCAACGTCGAACTTGTACCGCCGAACTGCCTAGCATTTTCAGACTGCGGAGCAGCCTTGTTCGAGCGTCCCCAACACGCTGTGTATTGCCGAAACCCCTTTGAAAACCATATCGTTGGAAAGCCACATCTACAGACTTTCCAACGCCGCTTGTCTCTCGAGATTTGGAGCTCGGACCAAAAAGTTACGCCCTGTCAAAAACGCCAACTCAAAACTGCCGGGTTGGCGGAAACGTGAGCAACGAAGTCTCCGACCCGATTTTCATGACCTGACCGAACTCATAATTCTCTAAAACTGACACCCACGCAAACCTTGATAAACAAGGTTTCCTAAACATAGGTTCGATCGCAAAACTGAGCTCCGATCGAAGAGATACGCTCACTCAAACATCGACCAGAAGCTGTCCGGAAAATGCCGAACCCAGAAAATTTCTAAGTATGGAAATGAGGCTTAGCTCCACCAGTTTTGAGAGATATTTTGTGAACAGCCGTAAAATCTGGAAACCCCAAGCCCTATACCGTATCGAACCTTGTCATTCAAGGAATCTCCAGAACTTTTCCGTTTGTCAATTGGAGATCGTATCAAGAAGTTACGGATCGACGAAAAGGCACCACCGAAACGCCATCCTTCCTGGGATGTGCTGAAACCCCCAACTTTAGAATAGCCTAGGAGCTTCGTTCCTTCTCGAAACTCACCGAACCTGATGCTGAGAGAAATCTGAGTTCGTTGGCTTTCCAAAACCATGCTTGACGCATAAAATGGAGTTCGGACGAAGAAGATACGAGCCTGCGAAGTACAGCTGGCAGAACTGCCACAGCCTCGCCGACTCAAGTTCGGAGGCCATTCTCGATGTCGTAACGACGCCCGATCGGAAAACTTACTTCTACAGACTTGTAACCCTCCTGGGGCAGAATCTACACGTGAACTTTCGTCAAAGACCGACGGTCGGATCGTCCGAAAATAAAGCCGAAAGTTGCTGCGAGTATCACTTTCAAAAATACCATTAACCTCAAATATCCCTTCAAATGCCAAAGTCAAATTATTTACCTAATGAGGAGAGAATGCTATGAATACGTGAACGAGTTGTATCCGGGCAAGATCTTTAAAGATGAATTTTTTTTATGTCGAAGAAAATAGCGAGGAAAAAATCCGCCCTTCGTAATCAAATCCTAATTGCTAGAGACAAACTTTGTGTGATAGAATTCGATAAATCTTAGGACTTTGGGATTTTACCCTAACCGAAATTAGGTCTCTATTGTAGGACCCTCTGAAAAAGGCGGTAACCTCGGAAAAGCTGTGGATAATATTATCGCGCCACGAGGTGGGTAATATTTTCGTAAAAGTTATTTTGAGTTAATGAGCTCTGTAAATTACTGTTTATCCATGAAAGTTTTTGTGCATTTATACTGTTTAATGCTCCTGAGATCGATCGAGATCCTTGATTAATCTAAAACATTAATCAATGATTGTGTACACGTTGTTAGTTACTAGTGGACTGATCCCCACTAAGTGCTAACCAAGATACGGGACCCCCTGAGTTACGACTTTAGGGGCCAGGGTTCCCGAGAAAGTAAGTGGGACCCCCTGAGTTACGACTTTAGGGGCCAGGGTTCCCACATAAGTAAGTGAGACCCCCTGAACTACGATTCTAGGGGCCAGGGTTCTCACCGTAAGGAGTAACGGTTAAATGTGACACAGATGTGCGCACCCAATGATAAATGTTTTGTATGTTTGGAGCAGTTTCCTTTTTAAAACCCTCCAAGTCATACCTCATGCATGGATAAATTGTCTGTTTTTAAACGTGTTTCAAACTGCCCTACCCACTGAGTACACTAGTACTCAGCCCCAAATCTTTTCAAAAACATTTTCAGGTTGAGCGGCTGCTACTGACGGACGGAGCCGAGGAAAAAGGGATTACTGTCAAATAAAGTGGATTCCGACATACTCAATGATTTTTGCCAAATTCGAGGAATGTAACCCAACTATTCATTGCGACTCTGAACTCTTCATAGTCATTGGTTATTGTCTTTCCATGTGATCAGAAACTTATCATTATTTGAACCGTCCTTGACTTAATGGAGATATTTTAAATTTCATATTTTTCATACTGCTTTGTAATATTATTTAAAAATCTCAAATCTTGAATTGTTTATCCATATTGTACTACACTTGGTCACACGCCCCTTTTCAGAAAATCGGGCTGTGACAGGGAGTCGTTCAATATTGGGAGAGTATTACATACCTTTGCTGTTGAATCCGGATGGGATTTTCTCTGGCCGGTCGACGGAGGCCGGCGCCGGATGAATCGGTTGGATTTAATCGACGACATCGCTTGGATTTTGAGTTTGGACGGCGGCCATTCGTTTCTGTTCTGGAATGTGAAGGGGGCGACTGCATCGGTTGGAAGAAATGGATTTGTGAAGGAGCATCGTACATAACGCCCTTATCTACATGTATATACATTTAATAAAATCTATGAAAAATAGATCTATATTTTATCTTTTGCTACGTTTTCTAACTATTTTATCTTTATTTATGTATATTATATTATTTCATATTAGTTATAAGATTTATTAGATAATATTTATTATATTATTTCATATTAGTTATAAGATTTATCAATAAAAAAATAAGGTAGCAAAATTTGTAGCAAAAGAATAGATATATAAAATAACATTAATTTATAACATAGTACATAATACTTGTTCGGAAAATGAAAATACATGACATATTAGGAATTGAGAAAGACATAAGACATAACAAGTACACAACACACAACGATATTAAAAATAGAAATACATCACAAACCACGAAATTTTGACCCCGAACTTGGGAATTTATCTAATAATCCGGTAAATCGGAGCTAGAACCCCCCATATTGTTAAAATATGGAGCATATCCATCAGTTGCATAAGGATTGGGCTGTTCTTCTTGTTCGGATCTTTTTTTTATAATACGGGCTTGTTCCGCTCGAACAAAGGCAAGGGTACTAGGATCGGATATAGACCTCAAGTCGCAAAGCAAAATCTTATTTTCTTCCTTCATTTTCTTTAGCTCGCGATTCTTCTGTTGACTTTCCAAATGATTTTTCATGAATGCGCTTGTTGCCTCCAAATCAGCTTTAAGCTTCTTATTTTCTTCTTCGACAGCTGCAAATCTAGAAGATTTCTCGGCGGCGTCTCTATCTTTTTTCTTAGCTTTCTTCACTCCGATAGGTCTCGATGATGGAGTAGTAAACACATTGTCATCCTCATCAGCTAAGTTCATAAATGTCGAGCCTTGTGTGTCCGCAGACGGACTTTCCGAATTACTGTAAAATATAATACTCCTATGTCCCATTTCACTTGTCTTGTTTCTTTTGGGCACGGAGATTAAGAAGAGTGGGTGGTTGTGTGTAGATGAGTGTGTGATTGTGTGTAAAGAGGTAGGCCCCACAAAGAAAAAGTGGTAGGTTGTGTAATGATTAGGCTTCCTTTTTTGGAAACTAGACAAGTCGAGCGGGACAGCCCAAAAAGGAAAACTAGACAAGTCGAATGGGACGGAGGGAGTATATAATTATTTGATACTCACAATATCTTCATTTGAAGCACCGCTAGGATGTCTACTGTCAATTGTTTTTATGCACGCATGAAGCTTCTTTACTGCTTTCTCAAAAACTTGCATTCTTGCCTGCAATGATCTACCTGAACGGAACTCACACTCATCACGTTTTGATTGATTGTAGCTCTCCTCCACACGACTCCAAAATCGGTCTGATGATTGGTTTACCCCAATCTTTGGATCTTGAGAAATTTCCATATAAACTCTACATACGAGGGTATCTTCTGCATGGTTATAGTTTGTAGAACGAATAGACATTTTGGCTAGTAAAGGAATATTTAGTTCAGAGAGAATTATGTGAAGTTGTGAATGAAAATACAAGATTGTGTCTACATTTATACACTCAAATTTTTACTAAGTCCAAAATTACACCACTTTCAATACACTTCCACAACTTTCACAACTTTCAATACACTTTCACCACTTTCAATACACTTTCACAACTTTCAATACACTTTCACCACTTTCAATACACTTTCACAACTTTCAATACAACTTTCACTACTATAAATATTGTGCTACATTTTGTAGACATTTATTACCTACTATCACAAGATGAATCCAACTTACAATAGTTCATCATCTTCCTCAACAGATGATGAACTTGATAACTTTGTAGCCCATTTTCTACTACAAAAACAACAGAAAATAAGACGTGCTATCGCCAATAATGATAGGATGCTCCAACTTCTTCATGAGGAAGAAAACAACCAAACACATGGTGGTTCAGTTCCAGGGCATATCACCATCAATCGCGATCGTGAGGAGGCTGATCGTAGGTTGTACAATGATTATTTTGCAGATTCTCCAATGTACAACGATACCATGTTCCGTATGAGATATAGGATGTCTCGCTCTTTGTTCATTCGCATAGCTGATGCAGTTAAAGAACATGATCACTACTTCGAACAACGAATAGATGGTGCTGGCAGGTACGGCTTATCAACATTTCAAAAATTAACATCAGTCTTCCGTATGTTAGCTTATGGTCTTCCAGCAGATGCTATGGACGAGTATTGTAAAATAGGTGAGTCCACTGTGATTGAAAGCATGAAGAAATTTTGTCGTGCAATAGTTGAAATATTTAAACCACGTTATTTGAGAACACCAACAACTAATGATATTGCTAGACTTCTCTACATTGCTGAAGCACGTGGGTTTCCAGGAATGTTAGGCAGTCTAGATTGCATGCATTGGAAGTGGAAAAATTGTCCTACTGGATGGGCTGGACAATTTGCAGGTCGTAGTGGAAGTCCTTCGATTATACTCGAAGTCGTAGCGGATTATGATCTTTGGATATGGCATGCTTATTTTGGTTTACCAGGCACCAATAATGATATCAATGTGTTGGAGAGATCTCATCTTTTCCATGATCTCACTAATGGTATTGCTCCTGCTGTTCATTACACACTTAACGGAAAAGAATTTCATATGGGGTATTACTTAGCCGATGGTATATATCCTAAATGGGCTACCATTGTACAAACAATTCATAAACCTCGTACTCAGAAGCACAAATATTTTTCTATGAAACAAGAAGCATGCAGGAAAGATGTTGAACGTGCATTCGGAGTGCTTAAGCAACGTTTTGCAATTGTAGCAGGGCCAGTGCGTTTTTGGAGCAAAGAAGTGATACATGACATAATGACTGCATGTGTAATTTTGCATAACATGATTATTGAAGATGAACGTGATCTCAGTGCTCCGATTGAAGTTGTAATAGAGACGCCAACACCGGATGTCGAAATGGTGACAAATAAATTACCGTTGAAAGACTTTGTTGATCGACACAACAAAATAAGAAACCACGCTGCTCATGACGAACTTAAAGATGCGGTAATTGAGCATTTATGGAAGGAATATACTAATTCCAAATCTTGAGTTTATGTGTAATTTCTTAGTTTGTTTGTTAGTTTTATGTAATGTCTTTTTTTATTCTCCTAATTTGAGTACTCTTTTCCCTCATTTGGAGGTTTTGACGAGGCTCAACCCTTGAGTTTTCACTATGTGATTTCCAAGGATTTTTATGATTTTTTTGTTCTTCTTTTTAATAATACAACTCTATTTTATCATTATATGATTTAACATTATTTTATATAAAAGTGTGTAATTAATAATTATCTAATACATCATTTAATTATTAATTTTATTTATTAATTATCAAGTTATTTTAAATATATTAAATTTGTATTCAATGTTTTAATAGTAGGAAAGTGGAATGTACTAATGTGTAATTAAGAAAAATATGTATGTAGAATTGAAAGGTATTTTGTGAAAGGATATAAAGAGAATAATCTTTTGGATTTGGATTTGAGTTTAATGGTTGGAGATAAATTACTGTTTGATGTGACAGAAACTGGAAAATGGGTATTGATTTTTAGTTTGAGGTTGGAGTTGCTCTTACTAGAAGCAGCATCAGCAAGTAGAATACTCTGAAATTGAAAAGAGATTAATCAGACAAAAAATAATTATGCCCACCATGAAATAAAACTGACCCTTCACTTCTAAATATTAGATTAACAAGAAAAGCTCGGATCTTGAACTCAAAACACAGCAGAACAAATGCTACTAAATTGAAGAGAGAGAGAGAGAGAGAGAGAGAGAGAGAGAGAGAGAGTAAGGTTCTGGATTTAATTACCACTTATCTGAGGCAGACCGCCCAATTTCTTTCAACAGAAATGTAATCAAGATTGGATCTTGAGGTGAGATTTTGGATAAAATAACCGTGTTTACTTCAGCCGACAGAAGAAACTCTTTTACTGCAAGAAGGTTAATTTTATCAAGAAAAAAATAAAGAAATTATGGTGAAGCATTTAGGTGAGTGTGTCTGAAACTTGAAGGAACAGCAATCTCGGACATGTAATTGCTGACAAAATTAGATAGATCTGGAAAGATTTGTGCCAATTAGAAAAGAAAATCTGCCTTCAAACTTCAAGCTCAATAAACACTCTGTGGGTCCCAACTGAAATCCAGTCAGCTGTCACCAATAACCGTCGGCTGATTTCTTTTATGCTAAGGGTGGGACTAATGCACCTCCCACCTCAGATTTTGACAAGTATCCTTATTCTTGGAGTTGGACAACCACCTTAAATTTTGACAAGTGTCTCTCTTTCTCTGTTATTAATGTTTTGTCCAATTTCAAGAATAAGGATACTTGTCAAAATCTGAGGTGGAGGTGCACTAGTCCCACCCCTAGCATAAAAGAAACCCGACGTAACTGTGAATTCTTGTATTATGTTTGGGCTGGCCCTCCCCAACTGGAGGCCCGCTCTTCTTTAAATGCTAAAACCAATGAATATCAAAACCAAAAGCTTGTTACTTCGGGCTTAGAATTTGTTCTTGGCCCGCTCTTCTTTAAATGCTAAAACCAATGAATATCAAGACCAAAAGCTTGTTACTTCGGGCTTAGAATTTGTTCTAGATTCTTATAATTTTGCCTTTTTCTATAACTAAAGTTTTGGTTGTGAGCTGTATATGGGCCGGGCCGGCCGACCTACATTACATACTAAATTAAATATCTTTTCAAATTTTCATTTTGTAGTTGGAAAAAAATCACTCCCTCCATCCTATAATTCTTGTTCACTATACCATTTTAGGTTGTCCCAAAATTCTTTTTCATTTTTCATTTTTGACAAATTATTACACACAATTTTTTTATGGACCCACAACTTTATATAACTTTATACACAACTAACAACTCTTCTTAAATACCGCACCGAAAAGAAAATGGACAATAATTATGAGACAAAGGGTGTAAGATATAATTTTGGTCCAATTTGCTGAACTCTATTTGCACTTACGTTTTTCTTTTTAGCTAACTAGTGGATAGAATAGAAAATGAGCTGTCTAAATTAGCACGAAGTCCATCGGGCTTTTATGACAAAAAGCCCGTCAGGCTATTGGATCAGACAACCCCACTTAGGCCCAACTTGTTTTGGGCCCCCAGCTTTGGTCCAAGCACAGCCCTACACTACTACTAGTAGTCTGCTGACTGTTCATTAAGACAAAACAAACAACTAAGCTTCAGCTGGCATGAATTTTGTATACTTTCTCCATCTCACCATTCTTGTCTTAGTCGGCACTAAGTTTAATGAAATGGATGGAGATATATTTAAGTAGGTGAAAATATGTTAAAGCGGTGGGAGACTATTTAAAATGATTGTAATTTACAAATTTTAAATTTTTTATAAACGAAAACTAGAACATAGGGACGGCCGAAAAAAGAAATTATGAAAAGAACAGCGGAACGGAGGGAGGGAGTATTATTTTCAACTTTTGAAGAACACTGAACAAGTCATGTTCAACACCAGAAACGCGGAATCACTACTGTACTCATTATTCGTCATCTAACCACTACATCACCACATTCTCCATCGCCAATCACAAGACAAGCCAAGAACAAGAAGAAAAAATTGGATCTTTATATTGAATTTCAACTTTTCAAGGGTGTGACAGCCAATACAGTTTTACACCATCCACCCCATCCATTGGGAAGTAAAAGAACAAAAGAATTGTATTCCTCTTCAAAATTACCAAAGAAATACCTAATATACCATTCTTTCTATTCACAGTAAAAGAATGAAATTAATCAAAGAATTAAACCTGCTTTCACTAAAGGCTAGAACTGCATGCAAGGCTGCAGCTGCTAGTCCGAGAGAGGTTAGTCCCATTCGGCGTTGAAGCCCGGGAAGGGAAGTCGAATCTCAACCGGCGTCTGCTTCTCGGAGACAAGTTTACTTGCTCCAGAGCATGTGTTTGCAGCCCGGAAGGGTAATCTCTCAAGCAGCCGATTCGCGGCCCAGCTCCTGTGCTCCACTTGCAAGAAAGTTGTTTTCCTAGTTGGTAGGATTTCATCCCCTTGTGTGAGTTGATTCTTTGGAAAATGGATTCTTCCGGAATAGTCTCCTCTTTAGTTTCGTCGAAGTCTTCACTCTGTTGTACAAGAATGCCTGAGTTTGAAGCAAATGACTCCTCTGCTTCATCCAGAGTCGATTCTAGGATGAAACTCGTGCTGGTTTCGATCTTTAACCTATCTAAGAGCTCTTCTTTACTTGGTATCTGAAGAGTAAGTTTACTTGAACCATGTTCCGTGATTAGCTTAGTGAGCTCGGTTGCAGAAACAGTTTCTTCCTCTATCGAATTAACCATTAGGGAAGTGGAGTCTTCAAAGCCGTTTTCAGTCAAGTCATCTCCGGAGGAAATGTTTCTTATGTGCTTTCGTGTAGAATCTTTGTCTTCTTCATCAACAGAATCAAGCTGTAAGAATCCAATTTAGAGTATTTAGCACACGAGTTCTCGCATTTCGTAACATAATCTTGAAAAAAAACAAAGAACTAGGGTGGTTTTTTCCTGTACCTCAACTTCATTGAGATCGATATTGTTCTCCGTAAGGAATGATAGGAAATCTTGAAAATTCTCCTCTGTTGGCCGATAATGCCCACTGTGAGGCCAGACTGCCTGTTAAAATCCGAACACAGCATCGTTCGTTATTTAACAAATCCCAGAAGCAAAACAATGTTAGAGAAGAAAGCAATATTAATCAATACCTTTAAGACACCTTTATCGGCTATGATCCTCCCAGCAGCCAGTGTGGCTCCTCCGGCCAAGAAGCTCGAGTGTTGAAACGAGCCTTTTCTTTTCTTCCCAACGTATAACGTCCTGGACGTGCTTAGGACAAAGATCCACTTACAACCCTTCTGTTCGTCTACGGTGTCCAGAAACTCCCCTGTTTCCTTGTAGAGGAGCTTCCCATCCTCCACTGCAACTTCATAAGCCTTTCTCTCCATCTACAAAAAACAGAGGATCCATCACTATACAATTCCTTGACAATAGTCGAACAAACGTTTTAATAAAGATTGAGCTTAGAAATGAGATATAATACGTACAGGACCAAGGTACTTGATGCACTGCTGATGAAGCTTAGAACGAGAACACTTCTCCGTAAGATTAACCTCCTTTCCTTCCCCTATATCTAGCCTGCATGATATGTAACCATTTCATTAGCATCAGAAAATGCATCAAGTAATTAAGCATTTAAGACTCTAGATATGAATATACCAGTAGAAGAAGGGCTCTTTGCTTTGAGAGTTTAACCATTTCATGTAATAAAAATGCAGATTGTGCCCATAACGGTGGCGTGGATCAATCTGGAAAACAGAAGTTTGAAATCAGTTTTTGCTCCTGATTGCTAATGGAAATCTTAATCTAACAATAGTAACAAATATACTTACAGCTTCAAGCCAATGCTGCAAAGCGAGTTTTTGAGCTTTGCTGTTCTGCGATAAGCCTTTTCCTACCTGAAATAGAAGAGGTATAAAATCGAATCAGATGACCATATTCTTAAAACTTGTTGAAGCAAATAATGCTTTAATGGATATTACCTTTGCAGCCCTGGTTCTTGCCCTTGACCAACGCGAAATTGCAGTCTCGTGTTTCTCAATATCGAAGAAGGAAATGGAGCTATGCTTGAGTTCTGCAAAATCCAACACTTTCCACCAGCTCTGCTCGATCATAACCGCACAATCTGCCAGCTTTCGTCTAGTCCGGAAGCTTTTGTAGACCTTCTGCAGCTTTATAGCAGCCTCATGCTTGGGGCTGCTGGGATCCAAAATCAAGGAACGGGGCGATTTCCCCCCCAAGCTACTAGATCTAGACAACAGACTGGCCGATTCTTCGCCTTTACCACTATCATCAGCTTGAACTTCAACCAATCTCATGGTTTGAGCTTTTCTTGATCTGAACCTTAGAGATCCTTCTCTTGACAGCTTCCCTGAACCGAATGACTGCAACTTTGCAGCTTCGGATTTGCTCTTGAAGCTGGATCGACACAGCAAACTCTTCTCATCGCTTTCTTGTTTGGTTGAGTTTGCAACCACTGATTCAAAGGCATTCTCCAAGTCGAAGTAGAAACCGAGCGGACATGAACATGATACCCCCATGCAATTCTGTAATGAACAAACAATTCTTTCAAAACAAGTACTATTATAACTAGGATTTTCGGATTCAAATGGGAACAGAACAGTATTGAACATTCATCACTATGTACAAACACCATCTCAGTTCAATGAATAGTTTATGAATATGAGAAAATTATGTGCTGAAATTTGGACATAATAACCCAATATTTACAGAGAAATGAACCCACAAATTCATATAAAGATTTAACCACACAAGCATTGCAAATTGAATTTAAAAAAAAAACTAAATTCAAGCTAATACAATTTAAATAAGAAACACAAATCAATCTATTTGAAACTGCAACACAAAACCCATTCACAATATCTAACAATCACTACAAGAGAGCCACAAAACCAAAACCACCCACCCACCCAAAACAACCTATTTTCCCATCTTAACTCATTGAATCAACTTATGAACTGCAGATACATGAATAAAAGCAGACGGAGTAAATCCAAACACAACCATGTTCTAACGAAAACAAGAAGTGTTGAGAAAACAACGGAGAAGCGAGAATAGAACGTGAAGAAAGATTAAATCTTTTACCTGAATATCAAGTGCAACTTGAAAAGGGAGGAATCCCAGAAATACAAATCTGCAAGCGGAAAAAAGGGGGTTAGACTGTTTGCGCGTTTTCTTCGTGTTTGATTTGTTGCAGGCTTGGAAACTAAAATGTAGCCGTGTTCTTCGTCCTCTATGAATGTGTTGCGAGTGTGGGTGTGTTTAAATATCGAATGCAGAGCTGTACGGGGGTGGTGGGAAATGCGGGTGGGGGAGGAGCACGTGGCATAGACTTTTAGAACGACGACGTATTCGCTGTTTCTACAATATCATTATAATTATTGGCCCACGTAGCATTTCCACTTTTCTTGTCACCCAAATACTCCCTCCATTTAGGGGTGGGCAAACAATTCGGGTTCCCGCGCCCGTATCCGTCTTTCGGGTATTTTCTGTTTGAATCGAAAAAAATGGGTACGGGTACCCGTAAAAAATCAAGCGGGTTGGGAACGGGAACGAGTTTTATTCTTAGATACCCGTTCCCAAACGGGACCCGCATTAATATATAATTTTTTTTACATGTGGTCTGACCTAAGCCTCTTAGTAGAGGTGGGCGCGGGACGGCGCATGTACCCGTTTGCATGTTTTTTGCTAGCACTAGAGTGTGACTAAACAATTTTCCACGGTAATTTTAATTATAAGAATCTATGGTTTCATAGTTAATAATCATATGGTTGGTTTTATAATTATAATTTATGGTGAGACACCATTGGAACATGGTTTATAAAACAAATTATCTACTCCTATAGTCCTATTTAGTGGTTTAAATATATTGGTATTTTTCAATTTTAATTTATGTTTTTAAAATTACATTTTTTGGCATTTTTTAATTTTTATTTATGAATTTAAATATATTATAAATAGGTGGTAATATTTGCGGGTAAATCCGTACCCGTACCGTATCCGCGCGGGTACCCGCATGCGGGTACCCGCTCTATGCGGGAACGGGAATGGGTATTAAAATCAATTACCCGCAGGTGCGGGTATCCGCAAACGGGTAGATGATGAAATATGAGGAATGAATAGATGATGAAAGTTGAAAGAAAAGATGATGACAAAGTAAGAGAGAAGGTAATAATTTTTTGAAAACATATTTCCTCATTCGGAAATGAGTGGTTTCAAATTGGATGTACCAAAAAGAAAAATGGATCATTTCAAACTGGAGGGAGTCACGGAGGGAGTGCTTTTTAATACGAAAATATAGTAATTCCTAGGTTAAAATCCCAAATAAGAAATTCATCCAAAAAAAATCACAACCAAAAAAATTATCTTCTATTATACTATTTTAGGTCATCTTAAAATTATTATCAATTTTTTTTTCAATTTTAGCAAATTATTATACAAAACTTTTATGTGGGACTTACAACTTTATATACTTTACCGACGATTAATAATTATTTTTTAAAACCGTATGGAAAAGAAAGTGGAAAAAAATTTGGAAAGGGAGGGAGTAATAATCTTCTTATGGGTCAGAAATTGATTTTGTATGACTTCAAAGTAAAGTCGATGTTAAAAGACCGTGTGGAATAATTTGTATATATAGTTATCGCAAATTTGGGGCACCTATAGCATTGACTTAGTGTGTAGTGATGTAATGTACTTGCTTATATATTAGGTTTTGGTAATGATGTTTGTAAGTAGCACAACATTTTAATATCATTGCTTGTATAATTGAATAAACAAATATACAAAAATGTTCCTAAGTACGTCATGTCGATTAAAAGATTGCAAATACATGTATTTCTATGCGTGCGTGGCGTGTCTATTAGGGTACGAACAATGACAAATATTTTAGGTATTACTGTATTCCATTCATATCACACTCCGTATTTACAATTAAAATATTAGTGGGATACAAAATTTTAGTACAAAGAATCTAAACTTGTTCATCAGTAGTCATAAATGAGTTGTGCAAAGTGATCTTATCCAAATGATTGTGCCTTCACCACTACTCAAATTTTATTATTAATTCTTATAAGCCTTTTGAAAATTGATAAAAATAATATAAGTTAAGATCGAATTCACCATAAACGTATTTATTTATGTATAACTCGAGAGCAATTGAAACTTCCACGAATTTGTCAATAGTGACCCACAAGTTGACCAAAACCAGATAATCCCATATAGAAAAAGGTTTGATGAGGTAATAAAAACAAAATCAGCCTATATTTATATGCAAGTCCTAGGTGTCACTCAATATTATTCAATCAGAGTGACACATAATTTCCATATTTAATGTATATTAAATTAATGCAGAACAAGGCATCTTCAAGATATTGTCTCTCTTAAATGCATACTTCACCTGCTAATTTGAATAAGAATCCTATTAAATAAAATGTTGATCTAACAATTTTGTGTGGTTGCCAGCTTTATAAATCTGCCTTTCCACTAAACAAACTACAAATTAGTACTGAATTACAGTATAATTTAATTTGAAAAAAATAGATGAAACTTCCAACACACTAAGAACAGTATAATAAACAAACTGATGGAAATATGGAAAATCCAAATTTCTCCCAACCAATTCGAAGGTTCACATAAAGACTTGTTTGGTTGTCAGGAAAATAAAGTTGTCAGTAAATATAATTTTGTGGAATATGATTGCGAGAAAAATAATTAAAGAAAATAAAATTATTAAGGAATTTAATTCCGTATGATTCTAAAGAACTTGCACTTGTTTAGTTGATAAAAGGAAATGTAAAATTATGTTATTAATAATATGAATACAATATATTTATCATCAATTATTTGTTAATTGTTATATTATTAACTCATAAATATATAAAATCACACAAAGAATTATAATACATAATTTTTTTATTATACACTTTAGAATAAAATATTCAAATTATTTAGTTAATTTTTTTTAATATTAATAATATATTTAATAATAATAATAATATATGTTAGTTAATTTATTTTTTTAAATATTAATAACAACTTTAATAAAAATAATAATAATGATGAAAAACTTATCAAAGTATTCATTTATTTTAATAATAATATTATCATAATAAAAATAAATTTATTGAAGAAAAATAATAATAAATATATTATTATTATAGTTAATAAATAAAAATATAAAAATACAAATAAATTAAAATATTCGGTTATTTTATAAAAAAAAATATTAACTAAAAATAAAATAATATTATTTAATAATAACTAATTATTATTCTATTCTTATTGCATATAATAATAATAATAATAATAATAATAATAATAATAATAATAATAATAATAATATATAAATTTATTTCCTTGTACTAAGGAAAAAAGAATACATATTCTGAACAAGGAAAAAAGAAACCCCAATTATTACATTATTTTTCTTATTTTTAGGATTCTGATTACTTTCCTCGTATTTCGGCAAAATTGAACCAAAAACAGAATTTTAAAATTTTGGAATCAAATTACTTTTCTTATACTACAAAACACAGGGTTTTAACAATTTGAAATCAAATTACTTTCCTCATACAGAATCCTTGTCAACCAAACAGGGCCAAAGGAATTTTACTATTTGCTTTCCACTATAAATTATATATTTATTCAATATTTTACTATTATGTATGGTATATTTTAGAGCTAGTATTTCTTTTCGACGTTAAGAGTTATTATAAAAACAATATTTTGGATATATTTCTCTAAGATAGACTCTTTTGTGAGTCGAGTTACTCGGATCCATTATATATTTGATTACATATACTGGATAAATGTCGTTCATGTACAATAGCTTTTGAATTAAAAAAAACAATGTATTCGACATAAAGATGATGGTATAATGGTTGAATAACATTGAGTCTAAAAGTAATTGAAAAAAGAAACACATTCAATTGAAGCATTTTAGCCCTTTCAATTCATTATTCAATCAATGTTGCCGGTGAATAGTGTGCGAATACTTTTATGTGAACAAATATATAAATAAAGGTTTATTTAGAAGAAATAAAATGCGATTGCATGTATATTCTTTTAAAATTATGAGGATATTTTTAGGAATATAACATTAAGAAAAGATAAATTAAGGAGGTTTTTTGAATGATAAATATTTTTTTCCTCGGAAAAAATCACACAAAAATCCACCGTCAATCACATCTCAATCGTATACGCATGGTCCATGCAGTTTTCTTTAATTCTAACCCAATCGTACGTAATTAATTTAAGTGGAAATCCACAGTCACACGTAACTTCAATCTAAGATATTACATAAATCTACCCATAGTCAGTAAATTAATATTTTTAATATTTTTGATTTATTTATCCAGAGATTTATCTACCCATAGTCAGTAAATCTACCCATAGTCACACTGTCACGCCTCACTGTTCGATATGATCTCCGACTGCAAACGCATTACGACGGCCGTACGATGCGCCGTACAGGCGTCTCGACCAATAGTATTTGTCCACGTATTCTCACCACATTGATCCACGCTTTGCGCTTTCGTTTTTAATATACGTTGGCCAGGCAAAGTACAACTCTATCATGCATGTATTCACGTTCACGTTGAGGATTCATCACATATTCATATCACTCTACTATTCTAACTACATTCTTAGACATTTATTAGATGTGATTCGTTAAAATATGATTTTCAAATTCAATTCTCGCTACTATTCATTCACGTAGTACGGATCCAAGGACAAGGGATTTGAATTAAATGTCCGGAATTTGCAACTGCGAGCTACAGGGAATCAAACCGACAATTTCGAGATGACAAATTGATCATTTTTTTCATAAAAATACTCTACAAACGGGATGGGATCACCCGTTCAATTATTGTCCGATTCCCCCTTTGTGATTTTACAATTAGTAAATCAAACGGATAAAAAAGAATTCATTTTTCAATCTTACGTAATTTTGAATCGAACACCAATTAAACAGAGATTTATTTCGAAAATGATGGAGCCCTTGGATCCGCCAATCTTTATAATTACACATAGTAATTCTTATAAATATTTTTACTACGTTGCGAAGTTTTTGAGTAAATTATTTATTTTATCCCCCTTTTGTAGACCGGTCTAATTTTATAAAGATTGAGGCTTGATCATGACTTATGACCTATCAGGTCATCAATACGTGCTTTTTCTTTATGATTGAGATTCAATCAACTTCTGAACTATTAAACATGATTAACAACTATTTTCTTTTTTCATGTGAAACTTTAAGAAAATTAGAATATTCTAGATTGCATCATCATATAACTATATTTTTAATATCAAGTTCGATTCTCAACAATATTTTTACGTATAATTTCCTTAGAAGTCAGCGACAGCTGGAGAGCACGGGGTTGCATTAAACGCGAGTAGTTGTGTGTTTGTTTTTACTGTATATAGAATAGAAATATAAATTAAACGCGTTTTCTATTTTCCACAAAATAACGCCGCAGTGCACCGACCGGATCCGGGTGTGGTGTCTGCCGCTTCGCGACGTACTCCCAGCAACAACTCGGTCACCCAACACAAATCTTTATTACTGCATTCCACCTACGTTACACTTTCTGTCTTTTGACTCTTAATAAAACTCTAATTTAGGATTACCATGTTTAATTAATATTTATTGGGATATTTTGCACTTGAGAAAAGTCATATAAGATAATTTGTTCTTGACTTGAAGGAGTCACACAAAATACTATCCAATTATGTTCTATTATATTTTTGTAAATAAAATTAAAAAAGTCATGTTTATATACTTTAATATATTTCGGTGGCCCAAAATATCCCGCTAATTTTCTCAAGGAAAATTCTAGGTTACCAAGTTCCAACTACTTCAAAATTGGGTGCAAAAATGTTAGTACATTATTAAATTATCTTGATGTAACCCCTTTACCTTATTCTTTATTTTAATATGACAATAAAGTTTTAAGGTGGAGCCTTTCACTGATCCAAACAAATGAGGAAAGTGTAAAAAGGTTTGAAAAGTTATGTTTCAAAATTTGTTTGAATTTTGTGCACGCAATAGAAATATCCACCACTCTTGACCATTGGTGCAAAATCTCCACCCCCAAGATTCTCCGTCTTCGAGTTGAATTAGTTAAATAGAAATTACAAATACGCATCCAAATTGGTCAAACTCCAGATTGTTATCTAGTGATGAGTGCTCGACTTAGTGTGTGTTTGAAGTAGCTGAAACTTATTGATAAGTGCTGAAAATTGGGTCATAGCAGCTTCTCTATCTTGATTATATTTGATAGAGAATTGAGTGTTCCAAACACTTCAGCTACAACTTAAAGTTATAAGCTACAGCTGAAAGCTGTTCCAAATACCACCTTATACAAACGTTGGAAAATTTTAATTTATCGACAACAAAACAATTCATTATGTGCTAGACTATCTCAAACTGATTCAACACGAAATGTAATTTACACGCCCAAGTTTCAACCCATTGAAGGACAAATTATCCATCCGGATCATTAGTGATGTCTCATTTCTTTTCAACACAATAATTAAGAAAATTATATTTTATATTGTATATTATTTAATTTTTTGTTGGTTAATTGTTGTTCACATATTGCGTACTTTTTTTTTATAAATGAGACATTCGTAATGGAACATCCGATTAAAAAAGTGAGACATTATTAATGTGAAATGGACTAATATCTTAGTTCCTATGCACGTAGTTAATTGGCCCATTTATAAGGCCCAAATAAATATTGGACCACAAGTTTGATTAAGTGTTATTACTATTATAGAAGCCCTGAGCCCAATTTGTTTTAGACTTTTAGGAGTACTAGTATCCGTTAAAAGTTTAATAGTAGTTTATTTTTCACGTCATTAAAAAAAAAAAACTATCTTTTACTTTAGTAAATAAATTTGCAAATATGTGGAAAAAAATAGTTATTCGAACAACAAATAGTGCAAGAGTACATGTATTACTTGTGTTATGCATTTCTAGCCACTCTGGAAAGTAAAAATATAAATATGCTTTTATAAATATTTATATTATATTTAATTTTTAGTGAACTGTTAATTTTTTGCAATTTAGTTTGCACAAATACTCGGACACCAGATGCAATATGATAGAGACGAATGATATGTTATTTCTATAAAATTTAAGATACGACATGGCAATTATAATGTAAAAAAAATAATTTTGAATTCTTGAAATTCGAATCAAAACATATTGAATATGTTATTTAGAATTTCATGTCGTATCGAAATGTCTGATAAAAATACGTTGAGATTTTTGAATATCCATACTTCATAGATCACAACTAATGTAGATCAATTCAATTTATCTTAATGACCTTAACCGACTATGACTATATGACTTCATGCTCTAGTGATGTTTAATACGTGATCGAGACTCTGACCTATGATCAGTGGCGGAACTAGAGCTACGAAGTTGGAGGTCGAAATAGAGGAACAACGGTGGCCGAAGGCAGAGAAAAAATTGAGAGTTGCTAAATATAGTTTTAAATGGTTCGAACACAAATACGATATGAAATATATAATATATATATATCTATTATTTCTTGTATTTGTTATGAGAAATATACTTATATAACTAGTAGAAAAAAGAGAGAGAGAAATTTTTATAACATGTGAGAGAGTTATGCATGTATATTGAATTAATTATACTTGTAATAAAACTAACGAAAACTAGAAAATAAATAATTTAAAAGTCTAAAAATAGAAATCGAATGAGTGCATTGGGTTTCGAACATGAGATCTCTCTTAAAAAGATAAAATCATTAACCAATTGCACTACAAGCTAATAATTAATTATATTTTTCACTAAAATTATCTATAAGCAATATGAATCATATGCAAGTCGGCCCGGGGGTCGGGATCTCATTTCGAAACGGAAACTTTTAATATCATGATTTCACATTCTAGACACATTACTTCTAATTAGTTTTCACATGTCAATGATCTTATTTCGAAATGGAAACATTGTAGTTATTTTAATTATATAGTAAATATTATGTGAAAGTATTTAATTTTTTTTATATGTAAATTGATTATTTAAGTAGGGCGACCCCTAAATAATTTTATACACTAAAAATAATTGATTTAACATTCTGTAGTTCCGATACATCCATGAGTGAACTCGTCCGCGTTAACAGAAGTTTCAATCACGTCATCGCGCAAATATCAATCGCTTAATTCTCTTCGAATTCGCACTCTTACAGGTTAATTTCCTCTGTTTTTTATATACACGCATCGTAATATATACTCGATATTGACGTATTGTGCATGTAATTAGTATTTTGTTTACAGCTATTGGAATCGAGGGAGTTAAGTAGATCTGTAGAGCTGTAGAGGTATTTTTTTTTTCTGCAGAAGAAATCTGAGTATTCAAATACTCTCCTCGTAGTTATTGATTTTTTCCTTTTATTTTTGTTATAATTGATTTGTAATTGTTTTTCCCCAATTCGCAGAGGTCCAGGGTTTGAAGATTTAGTTGACCGTCTAGCTTAATTGTGATTAAATCGGAACCGGCGAAGATGATGTCCTTCGAGATGAACGATCGTAAAAGTAAGTGTGCCCTAATTTTAGCCGCTCATTGTTTTTTCCGGTTGAATTCACATTCTTCGGTTCTGATTGTGGAAGTCTTTGGAATTAACGTACTATGATTATGGGTTTATGTATTTTGCTGAATAACTGGATATTTTTCCCCTATACTGTATTAATTTGATCTGGTAAATTTTTTGTGGGCAAATTCTTAGTTTGGATGATCCTCTCTTTGCCAAGCTATGTTCTCATTCATTCCGAGTCGAATGTGCTATATTGTCTTGATTCCATACTTGATTTTCTAAGCAGTTGAGCATGATCTTCTGATCTTATTTTTGTTCAATCAAACAGAAATTGGTCTCGGTTTGACTGGGTTTGGAGTATTCTTTTCGTTTCTTGGGGTCATTTTCTTCTTTGACAAGGGCCTACTTGCTATGGGAAATGTAAGTATAATTCTGTGGCAGGTTATCATTCACTTTGTAATTGTTTTTGCTTTTTAACCCTAATCCTCGTATTGGTTTTTTGTGCTACTCAAAACAGATCCTTTTCTTCTCAGGCGTGACATTAACCATTGGACTGCAGTCATCTCTCCAGTTCTTTATGAAGCGTTCTAATTTCAAGGTATATTTTTCTTGTTACAATATGCTTTTTTACACCAATTGAGGGGGTGACGTCAGTGGTGAAGGTTTTGCCATTCCCCTTGTTGCTTCTTCATTTTAACTTTCTTGTGTTGATTGCAGGGGACAATTTCCTTTGGAGTTGGGTTCTTCTTGGTTATCATTGGTTGGCCTATCTTAGGAATGATTGTCGAGACATATGGATTTATAGTGCTCTTCAGGTATAGGGCTCTGCTTATTCTTTATGAACCTTTTACTTTGAACTCTGGTTTATTTTCTACCATTGCACGTTGGAGACTTATTTGACTATTTATTATTTGCAGTGGTTTCTGGCCAACCCTTGCTGTATTTCTGCAGAAGATGCCTATTATTGGTTGGTTGTTCCAGCAACCTTTTGTGAGATCGGTAATGTTGCTTTGTCGTATTTTCTTTATTACGTGTTCCTGGGTATGGATATTTTTTGAAAATTTGTGCACTTCTATTATGATCATTAACTTCAGGTTCATGAAAGTTGTTGATTGGAATTAGAAAAACAAGAGAAAATAACTCAATTGTTGTGATTATGTTGCCTTTGAGTAGCTAACCTTGGACCTGGGCGAAGTCTAATGAATCTCTCAGAAGGATGGTCTAATAACTTAATAGCAAGATGTTCTTGGCTTTTCATTTCGTCTTCTGTTTAGACCACATTTTCAGTATTTAAATACCGTCAAGTATTGTCCAAGACATGTAATTGAAATCTAACTATTTAGACATAGATGATAATCCTTGCGGTCTGTCCAGGAATTGACTAAAAGATAGGTATCATGTTGCTCCAGTGGTACTGCTTTACTTCATTTAGTTCAAATTTACTATTTAAACTGAAATAAAATTTTCTTACTTATTTCACAAGTAGTTGCTTTCTGTACGTTTCGACACTGCTTATGTATCTAGGAACTGGATGTCATCTAGGCTCTAGCTAGCGACTTTAATGGAAATTCATCGTACTCAATGAATAATCACACTGGTCCATGCATGATGACTTAGGAAATTAGAGAATGTAGTCGTTTTACAGCATATGTATCTCATGACTAAACTCTTTCTCCGCGCAGTTTTTTGATCGTTACCGTGGAAAGAGAGTACCTGTTTGAATATTTTGCAAGAAGGGTGCTTGCTTACCTCTGGGCCAGTTTAAGTTTTGTAAAAAGATATTGGCTGAGCATCATTTCAGCATAAACTGGTACTACGTGGTATATTCAGCTGATGATGTGGGCTTTGAGTTCTTTTTTACCTCACTGGGAAATGAATGTCTGATTCTTTTGAGGTTATTAGATGCAGTATTTTCTGTGCAATTTGGCATAATTGGTAAATTACTAAAATTGTACTGCCTCCGTCTTATAATTGTTGCTCCGCTTTCCTTTTCGGATTGTCTTACAATTGTTGCTTTCTTTTCGATAATGGTAGATTATTACAAACATTTTATTTGAGGTCTCGATATCTTTATACACAAATAATAATTCTCCTTAAAAATCGTACCTAATCTTTTGGAGCAAGATTTGTGCGACGGAGGGATTAGTAGTTATCATCAACGGGATTTTTTTTTACCTTTTAAGGTTGTATAGCTTGTTCTAAAAAAAATGACCTTACATTTGAGAGACTAGAAATAGCTCATAAATCAATCATGATTAACCAACTCTTTTTAACTTATCTTTGTAAACTGATAATTTGGCTTAGATAAGCACTTATTCAATATATTTTCCCAAAGGGAACCTAAGTATAGTTCATGTATTTGCATATAACTTACAGCTGTAAATCAAACTTCAAACTACATCAAAAATTTGGCTAATTGGGTCATACTCCTATAAACCAACCAACCCCAGCTACTATACTATCTCTCTCTCACTAGAAGAAACAAAAGGTCATTGCTGCAAAGTACGTATGTTCTTCAATGCATATTCACGAGTTACATAGCAAACTCTTGAGTCCACTTTTCAGCAAGTTCGTCATGCGTTGCTCTATCAAGTAAATACCGGATACCGATATCTAGAATAAGTGGATTATCTGCAATAACCAGCAAAATCAACACTTCACGTACGATAAGCCATGCAAGTTGCAGATACAAACGAGATAAAAGCATGAGAAATCTGCCTCCAATGACCCTCTTCCTGACGGAGTAGCACCGTTACAAGGATAGAACCGCGTAAAAAAGACAAAGGCTTCATGTAGAATTGTTGATAAAAGAAACTCGAATTCATTAATTGAAACAGAAAGCAAAAATATAAAACGCTTCAACATACTCACATGCATCAGGGTTGGTAAAAAGGGATTCAAGTGCAATCAGCACTTTTGAGATAGTTAGGGCCGGCGTCCAGCAATCGTCTTCCAAGATATCCAGACTCACCTCGCCATCAGAATCGACGTTGCAGTGGTAGATTTTGGTTGTGAAAACAACATGCAAACCTGAAGTCAAGAGTTAGGAATAAAAAAAGGGCAAGATAAGATAATAACGTTTAAAGAATCGACTACAGGAAGAGGCAAGTGTCTATTGAGAGAGCATCCATTTAGACGAGCATGTTCAACTATTTCACTATGTTTTTTACCGAAAAATGAATAAATACTACCAACCTATCTCAGCATTATTCCAAATAGTCCTCGAATTGCATCATATATTCCAATTCACGAACTCCAGATGTGACGGATAATATTCCCATGCATTTAGTTGGACTATCCTAGAGGAAATAGTTTATCCATGCAAAACTTGTTCTAGGCCTAGAAGCCCTATATAATCAACAGAGGCTATCTGGGAATCAAGAAATAGAGGCTATCTGGGAATCAAGAAATAAGATAGAAACGGCGATGAATGGAAGCAGGTTAAGAGAAAGATAGACATGATCGCCCTTTCTAAGATATAGTACACACTATTACTACTTTGCTCTATAGAATAAGGTCCTCTCACAAGTCACAACCACTAGAGTTAAGCTTTATCTCACTTTACATTCTCGTGTTCGATTAAGGTAGAGACTACTTAAAGTTCAACTATTCGTCTCAACTCTCATGCTAGAAAACACTACTCCATCAAGGCGTTCAAGGACGTAAATTGCAGCTAAATTACTCAGTGAATCGTTGCTTTGAATCATCAGTTACATTACCTTGGGAGGCTTAAATAGATAATCACGAGGAAAAGTTATATCAAGAAAAACACTCCCCCCTTCATAAGGTGTCCCTGCCAAGAAAGAACAAACAAATTCAGTCAACTCCTTCTAATTATGGCAATGTAGATCGTTCCAACCCACATTCTTCAACAAATTCCATCCAACAGTTTAGGATCAGATCAACCTAAGAAACATTCAACTAGAATTTCACGAGATATGAGCAAATTTAAATCAACTTTTGGAATGAAATACTTAAATACATGATTGATCAAAGCCATATATTAATTTAATTCCGTATTCAACAAAACTTTCTTTTATATGAAATAGTAGACGCCCGTTTGAAAAGCAACCTATTTATTCCCGAAATTCAAACTCAAGCTATTAAAAACTATTCGTCACCTATATTTAATAAGAAGAAAAAATGGATTGATACTAAGCCAATTAAAGTCAATGACTTAGAAGATACTGAAATCAAACTAAGAGTAGAAATCAAAAAACTAAAAGACATAAGTAAGAAGAAAGATTCAACAAAATCAACAATCTCAAGCGTGTAAAACTGAAACCCTAATTACCAGGAAATTCATGCTTAGGTGCAATTGATAAAGCAGGGAGTACAATACCGGCGGGACCGAAGAGAGCGCCAACCCAATGGTAGAGATTGTCGCCCTTAGGTCCGGCGGCGGAGGGTCCTTGATCATCTCCCTCATCTCCTTCTTTATTATCTTCTCGAAAGCCGACGCCGACGTCCTCGACGGCCACGAAATATGTTACACCCCGATCTGGAAGGGAAGCGGAGATGGAGACTGAAGCCGTGGAAATCGGGGAAGAAGAAGAGGATAGAAGAATGGAGGGTTTACTGTGTCTACTTTATGATATCAAAGAGGAGGCGATAGATTTGATGACGGAAGAGGAAGTCAAATATGAAGATTCACTTGGCGAATTTCAGGACGTTGATGATGAAAGTGACTGAGGGCCAGGAATTGTGGATCTGAAGGCTACGTGGACGGCTGAGAATCATCCACAACTATCTTGTTTTTAATTAAGTATATAGAAGCGTGAAAACACGCTCTTTGAACTATTTAAGTTTTTTTTGGGTATGGAAATGCTAAGCAGATAATTATTCCCTTGTTCCTTGTTCTTAGTTTTGTTCCAGTTGTTGCTTTCCTGTTCCATAGATCTCCGAAAAAAATTACAAAAAAAAAATACACAAATTCTGTTCAGTTCGGTTGAATATCTTCAAATTATAACATTGGTATCAGAGCTTCAGGCCATGGCGAATCCACCTCCACACGAGGGTGACCTGGAACTCACTTCCGCCGACGACGGTGAACAACAGAAGCAAGCATCGAATACCCAGGAATCCATGACGGGGGACCTCACTGCAAAACCACCAGATTGGATTCAACAAGGGTTCAATAATATGACAAATCAATACCAAACACTCGTACATGACCTAAACACCATGGCAACTAACCTTGCCTACCCAACCTACCCATACTCTCCTTTCTCTCAAGCTTCTGTTAACTACCCCAACCAGAATTTTCAAAATCCCCATTTTCCGAATCCTACCACCCAAAACCCTAATTTCCAGAACCCTAATCCTTTTTTCCAAAACCCTAACCCACCCCCACAATCATACCCTTTTTCACCTGAGCCGACAAGGCCACCCACACCAAATTTTTCCACACCTTTTCAATCTCAACAAAACCCTAATCCTACCTTCCAACATCAAACCACCACACCGCAAATGCATCCATCTCAAGGGGAACCACAAGGGGCTAGGATGGGGGGAGAAGGCAGTAGTGCTGAGCCGGGATATAGGGGAAATCAAGGGAGGGATGATAACGGGAAGTCAGTAGTAGGGGGAAACAACCCCCCCTTTGGTATGCCATACAGTTTTGGCTATGGTAAGGGAATTGCTGGGGGTAGAGGAGGAGGGAGAATCCCTTATCAGAGGGAAGGGTTACAATATGAGAGGGGTAGTAGGGAAGGAAATGGGCAGGGCAACAATGGATTTATGGCCTCAAGGGCCAAAATAGATTTCCCTCGTTTTGATGGAAATAACCCTAGGGGCTGGTTACAACGGTGTAGAACCTTTTGGGGTATTGTGACTAGTATCTCAGAGGATCAGATGGTTGCCTATGCCTCACTACATTTTGAGGGAAAGGCAGCGAGAATGGTATGATAATTTACCTGTGAAGGGGGATCAGCTCACTTGGGAGCAGTTTATGATGATGATCACTACCAAATTTGGGGATCTGAGAGAGTCGGAGATTATTGGGGAATTTAACAAGCTATGTTATGAGGGTAATTATGAAGATTATGTAGAGAAATTTGAACATTTGAAATCCTTCCTAGTACACTCTCAGTGCGGGCAATTTGTAGAAAGTTATTGGGTTGCAAGCTTCTTGAGTGGGTTGGATAAGGAAACTAAGGTTGCTCTGAGGATGTTTCCAATTCCTAATTTGGAGACTGCCATTCACCTGGCCAGGCAACAATGCTCCAACAATGATGCCTTGGCTAGGAAACTGAAGGAATCTACAAGGGGATTTGCCAGGAAAACAGAAAATGGGGGCTATTCTAAACCACAGAACCTGAAGCCCTCCCCAATCCCTAAACCCAGTAGACCTGACTTCAGGCTACTGACACCTACAGAAATGGACCAGAGAAGAGGTAAGGGCTTATGCTACAACTGTGATGAACAGTTTGTTCCAGGACACAAGTGTAAGAAGAGAATAAATTACATGATCATGTCAACTGAGGAGCAGGCTGAGTACCTTCACAGTATAGAAGGAGTGGAGGATGAGGAAGAATATGGGGATGCAAGGGAAGAATTGGGTATGGCCATAATAACACTAGGGTCATTGGTTGAGGAGTCTGGAGGTAATGTTATGAAGTTGCAGGGAACAACAAGGGGAAGATCTGTGAGAATCCTGTTGGACACTGGAAGTACACTCAGTTTCTTCAGTTTAGAAGTGGTGGAAGAGATGGGGTGGAATATGGAGAAGGTTAGGCCTCTAAAAGTCATGGTGGCCAGCGGCAGCAGATTAGTTAGTGACACCAAGGTGAGGGGGTTTCAGTGGCAAATGCAGGATCTGTCCTTTGGATATGACATCAGAGTGCTAGCCACAAAAGGGTATGACATTATTTTGGGAAGTGACTGGCTGAGAATGGGAAGTCCCATAATGCTGGATTATGCAGAAATGTCTTGTTCTATCACTCATTTAGGAAAAAGAGTGAAGCTATATGCCTATAAGGGGGAGCACCATTACAATCAACTGTCATCTAGTGATTTGTACCAGTTGTTGCACAACCAGGCCCTGAAGTTTGGAGAATTGATGAGGAGTAATAGGCAGGAAGCAGAGATTCAGGGCAAATCTGATATGAACAACTTGCTGGAAAAATATAAAAGTGTATTTGATGAACCTAAGGGTTTGCCCCCAAGCAGAGGGATTGAACACCAAATAATCTTAAAGAATGGGAGCCAGCCCAGACAGCAAGCTCCCTATAGAGTGTCTCATGCTCAAAAGAATGAGATAGAAGGAGATGTTGCTGAGCTGCTTAAAAATGGTGAGATACAGCCCAACAAAAGTCCTTTTTCATCCCCTGTTCTGCTAGTAAAGAAGAAAGAGGGGACTTGGAGAATGTGTGTAGACTACAGATACCTTAATAGCTTGACTGTCAAGCATGACTACCCCATACCCCTAATTGATGAATTATTGGATGAGCTTCATGGGGCAAAATACTTCTCTAAGGTAGATCTCAGATCTGGATATCACCAGATCCTTATGGCCCCTGAATCTAGGTATCTTACAGCTTTTAAAACACACAATGACCATTATGAATATTTAGTTATGTCTTTTGGATTGTGCAATGCACCTGCCACATTCCAATCCCTTATGAATAAGATATTCAGGAATAGGCTCAGAAGGACAGTTTTGGTTTTCTTTGATGATATCTTAATCTATAGTCCTACATGGCTGGATCATCTTAAGGATGTGGAAGAAGTGTTGGATCTACTCAGAGCAAACTCACTGTTTGCTAAGCTGAGTAAGTGCAGCTTTGGGCAGACTTCAGCTGCTTACTTGGGTCACATAATAACCCAAGAAGGAGTCTCAACTGACCCAGAAAAGGTGAAATGTATGGAGGAGTGGCCTGTTCCTAAGCAAATTAGGGGACTGAGAGGTTTTTTGGGGCTGACTGGGTATTACAGGAAGTTTATTAAGGATTATGGAATCATAAGTAGACCCCTGACCTTACTCCTAAAGAAAGGGGAATTCAAATGGAATGAAGCTGCTGAGGAAGCATTCCAAACATTAAAGAGTGCTATGACTAAAGCTCCAGTACTAGCCCTACCAAATTTTAAGGAAGAATTTGTTGTTGAAACTGATGCTTTTGGAATGGGTATTGGAGCTATTCTGACTCAAGGTGGAAGACCTATAGCCTATCTAAGCAAGGCTCTGGGAGTGAAACACAGGGGCTTATCAACTTATGAAAAGGAATTCTTGGCTGTGTTATTAGCTGTAAGGAAGTGGAGAGGATATTTATCAGGCAGACATTTTATTATAAAGACTGACCAGCAAGCTCTCAAGCATCTAAAGGATCAGAAAATTACTACACCCTTGCAACAACGGTGGATTCCAAAATTGCTGGGATATGACTACTCTATAAGCTACAGAAAAGGCAAGGAAAATAAGGTTGCTGATGCCTTATCTAGGAGAGAGGATCATACTCTGGAATGTTCAGCCTTATCTACTGTAATTCCTACTTGGGTCCAGAGGGTTGTAGACAGTTATCAGCAGGACAAGGAGTTGGTAAAAATTTTGGCAGCCAAGGAAATAGGGGGGGGAATACCCTAACTACGCTCTACAAGGGGGAGTTTTGAGGTACAAGGGAAGAATAACAATAGGAAATCAACATCAATTAAGAAGCAACTGTTGGGATTTTGTATACTGGAAGCACTTTTATGCTTGTATACAATGTGTTTTTGTCCTTACCACTGTTTTATTCTTCTATCTGATAAATATGTATATTTGCACATGTTATCCTTTATCTTGTATAAAAGTTAGATTTGTGTGGTGTGTCGGGTATCACAGAAGACAACACAAATTGGTTGAACTGACAAGATATAAACAGTTAACACAGCTGAGACAACTTAAGGATGAAGTTGTCGATTTAAGCTACGGATTTAGATAAGAAGTGGCTTGTCTTAGTTTGCTTGTCTTTTTACCGGTACACTTAAGGTGGTGTATTGAAGGATCACGGTGAGATGTGTTCTCCTAACCGACCTTAGTGGAGAACCAAGATCTCGGTGACTTAGCCGATCTTAAGCTTGGTAAGACTTCGCTGAGTGCATTTGGCTATCTATCACTTTGACCTACTATGGTGAACGTCAAATGAGCGGCGGGATCTACGTATCTTGGGTGTTAGTAGTTATTTGTGGCTCGAGTCGGTTGTCCGTATCTTGCATCCGTATCCTAGTAAAATGGGTTGATAATATCCCCCGAGGAACTCGAAAGGATTAGCACACTAAACCCGGCCGGTTGATTAAGTTCGGGTGTGTTAATAAGGTCGAGTGGTACTACTCAGGAATATAAGATGTTAATTAATTTAAGTGTCGGTGAGCTTAATTAATTAACGGATATTTCTATCTTAAATACGGAGATTGATTAAGTCTAAAATACAAGCCCTTGCTCAAATTGGGATAAAGGGGTAAGTCGGCACGGATTCTCTAGTGGAATGAATGCGTGTTAATTAATTAATTTTGCTCTGGGCTGAGCATGGATAATTAATTAATTGGAGGCCCTGCTTTATTTCTTGTATTGGATCCCTGATCTGGCCCAATTAGTTGCCTAGTAATTTATTGTCTCTCAGAAATCATTATTAATGGATTAATGTTTTTTCATATTATTTAATAATGTTATTTATCTGGAATTAATTGGCTGGGCCAATTAATTGATAAATATTAGTAGCCCAGTAAATTAATTAATTATATTATGGGCTAATTATGTGGAGGTCCATTGGAATATAATTAAATTAATGGGCTACAAATATATTAATATTATATTGGCTTTTGAAGCCTATATATATTAGTATTCTGTTCAGAACAGAACACACAGAAAAATCATAACTCACGCACGCGAGTTTTGAGAGAGATATATTTTTTATTTTCTTCAGTTCTCTGACCACCCAGGGGAAGAAAAAGGCCGGGACACAGATCAGAAGATCTGACACGGGAGCAACAATCAGGAAAATTCTATCCTAGACCCGGTCCACAACTTAAGTTGTGGACCCGGTGGTTATAAAACATGCCACATAAGATGTTATTAAAATAAAAAAATCCAAAAAACACACAACTCTAATCCTACACCACAGGTCTACAAGACCGGGTCTAGGATAGAATTTTCCCAACAATCAGAGCTACGACAACATACGAAGGAGGAGGTATCGATTTCTTCCTTTCATATTCCTTCAGCAACATCATAAGGGAACTCCATGACACAGCTACAGGGGGTCATTCAGGGTCTGATGGAACCTATCAAAGGCTGAGAAAATACTTCTACTGGCCTGGGATGAAAAAAGAAGTTCTGGACTGGGTTAATGGATGTGAAGTGTGCAGTAAAAGGAAGGTGGAAAGGAAAGGTTACCCTGGCCTCCTGCAACCCCTACCCATTCCTCAACAGCCATGGACCCATATCACTATGGATTTCATAGAGGGGTTGCCAAGGTCACAGGGGAGGAGTGTGATATTGGTGGTGGTGGACAGGTACACTAAACTGGGGCATTTTATTGGCTTAAGCCACCCATATAATGCCTTCACTGTTGCTCAAGTCTTCTTAGACAATATTGTTAAGTTGCATGGTCAGCCTGTCAGTATAGTTACTGACAGGGATCCCATATTTAGGAAATTGAGGAACTAATCTCGACCGAAATCCGTTACCCGGTGGTCGTGAGTGTTCCAATTACGTTCCCCCTCTTTCAATTGATCGAATCGCGGCTCGGAGAGGACGAATTTTGAGTGGCAAAGGGCGGCGGAGATGGCGGCGAACGGCGACGCGTTTTCTCGCTTTTGAGGAGCCGGCGCCGGCTGTTCTTCACGGCAGACGTCCGGGAGACGTCAGGGATGACGAAGCAGACGGCGGCAAGCGGCGCGAGCGGCGGTTGCCGCGCGCAGCCGACGGGCGCAGATCGCGCGGGCTGCGCGCGCTCCCAGCCCGATTTCACGTGGCGGCGCCGGTCGGGGAGGTCGCGGCACCGGTCGGGGAGGCGGGCGGCCGCCGACGGCGCTGCCGGCGACGCCGGACGGGGCGACGGCGGCGCGATGGTGATGAAGAAGACGATGATGACGTGGCGCGGCGACGTGGCGCGCCACGTCGGCCCATCTCGCCGACTTGTCATCGGCGTGAACCGCCACGTGTCTACCACGTGGCGGGCCCCCGATGACATGGCAATGGCGTTTTTCGAGCGATTTTCGTCGCGGTTTCCGATTCGAAGATTTTTGAAGATTTCGAAGATCTGTATCATGATCGGGAAATGTAATAGTTAGGGATTACGTGTTTTTAAGCCCGATAATGATTTTAAATTTCCTATTTGCGTATTTATTTTTACTTATGCTTTAGCATGCGATTATGTGATTAATTGCGCTTAGAAAAGCATGTAAATAGGATTTATATCGTTTCTAAAAGCATGTTTTATTTTTCGCGAGCACGTTTTATTATGTGCGTTTAGAAATTGCATGCTTTAGGAATTATGTGGGATTGCATGATTCGTTACAAACCTTTTGAACAAAAAGACTAAGCAATTTTAAAATTAAATGTTTAATTAGATTCCATTAATTTGGATATTAAACACTTAATCGGACCTCCATTAATTGGACCCTACACAAAAGTGGAACAATTATATGAGTAAACGTCCACCTGAGTGGCTTGTTTGTATTTTTGAACCATGAGTTTTGTGAGATGGGTTTTCTAATATAATATTTAAATATTATTGAGTAGTGGGAGCAAAGCCGTAAACGTCCACGTGAGTGGCTTGCGTGCCTAGTAAAAACGAGTACTCTAGCAGATAATAATTAAATAAGATGGCTAATTAAATCAAATTGAAAGCGGTATGGTTCGCGTAAGTATGCCAATTTCGAGAATTTGATGTTAATTCGGTCAAATTAATGGTCAAAGCTTAGATGTCACCGCAGGTACAACTTCCTGAGAAGTCCCTTCCCGCGTTTTAATAGTGACATGGTCCAGAGATATCGGATTATTAATTCCATTCGTCTTAAGAACCTAGGCGTGGATTGAAATTAAAGAGCTAGGTATATAGCTTGGTCTAGGGGTAAACGAGTAAACGTCCACCTGAGTGGCTTGCGAGTGTGATCTCTAGGGCTATTCGAGTATTTAACATCATTGGTTTTTCAAAAGGTTACAATGATGGTTAATTACGAATTATGTGCAAATATAACTTTCTTACATGCTTTTATTATATTTTTCAGATATGTTTGTTCAAATATTTTTCGAGTTTCTAAACAGTCTCACCAACCAAGCCCTAACGGGTTTAAATAATTTTACAAAGTGGAAGAGATATCTTACCTTCCCAATAAATGATTTGCAAAGGTTCTATAAGAACTTCTGTTTTAGGACCGCTATGTCTAAGAACGAGTTTACTATGAGTATGTTACTCAAATCTTTGGTAGCGGTCAAAGAGGTTATAGAAAAGGGCAAGAGTGCTCAAGTCTTGAATATCCCTAGTAGTTCAAGGAATCCTCCGAAAGGCGGAAACCAGAAAAAGAGCAGAAAGGGTGGACATTTCAAGAAGAGCAGTGGGAGTAAGAAGACGGTCCTTACCGGCGACATGCAAATGTCAAAGGAGAAAGGAAGGTTCTTCAAGATTGGTAAGAAAGGACACTGGAAGAATTATAATCCGAGATGTCAAGGCAAAAAGCAGAAAGAGACGCGAGTCGCTCTTGTAATCGAAACTGCTCGGTTTCCTCTTCTACCCACGAATGGGTAGTGGATTCGGGGGCAACCGATCATGTTTGTTACACCTTGCAAGGTTTCTTGCGTAAAAGGCAATTGAGCGATGGCGAGGTGGTAGTCTCAATGGGCAATGGATCGAGAGTTCCCCGCAATTGCCATTGGAGATCTACATCTATCTTTTGATAGTTCCGTTTTAGTACTTAAAGATGTTTTATATGTGCACGAGTTTAGGCGAAACATAATTTCGTTTCAAAACTCTATAAAATGGATGGTTATAAATCAAGTTTTGATAGTGAAGTTTCTATCATGAAAGACGATGATTTCATCGTGGTGGGCTATTAAACGGATCTTTATATACTATTACTTGTAATCCGCGTAATTCTGTTAATGTTGCTTCCTCATCATCAAATCCTAAGAAGAGGAAAGAATCTTCTAAGGTAAACCAAACTTATCCGTGGCACTTAATACTAGGTCACATCAATCTTAACGAGGACTCGGAGGTTGGTGGAATATGGATCAGTGGAGTCTCTCCAAGATTGAACCATTTCCAACTTGCGAAACATGTTTGGAAGGAAAGATGATGACTAGGCCTTTCAAGGCAAAGGGTTATAGAGCCACAGAAGTATTAAGTTTGATACATTCTGACTTGTGTGGGTCTATGTCTACACAAGCTCGTGGAGGGTATGAGTACTTCGTCACATTTGCGACGATTACTCGAGGTATGGATATGTTTACCTTCTTCACCACAAGTCGGATTGCTTTGAAACCTTTAAGGAATTCAAGGCAGAAGTGGAGAGGAAGTTAGGTAAAGAAATCAAAACACTGCGATCTAATCGTGGTGGGAAATACCTATCCAACGAGTTCAAGGACTACTTGGACGAATGTGGGATTACATCCCGGTAGCCGACAAAGACGGGCACGCCTCGGCAGAATGGTGTGTCGGAGAGAAGGAACCGAAGTCTCTTAGAGATGGTTCGGTCGATGATAAGTTATGCAACTTTGCTAGTTTTCTTTTGGGGATATGCCACAGAGGCGCAACATACTTGCCGAATCGTGTGTCTTCCAAGTCGGTACAAAAGACCCCTTTCGAGTTGTGGAGCGGGCACAAACCCAGTATGCACCACTTAAGGATTTGGGGTTATCCTCGCTTATGTGCTTGAATAGGCGGCGACAAATTGGAATCACGTTCGAAGTGATGTTGTTCATAGGGCATCCGAAGAAAACAAAGAGTGGATACTTTTATGATCCTAAAGAACGAGAAGATCGTTGTTAGCCCTAACGCTCGGTTCTTAGAAGAGGATTACACTAGTAACCATAAATCTCGAGTCGACATCATCCTTGAAGAATTACAAGGTGGTCGACTTCCACTTGAACCGACCCGGTAGTGCAAGATAGTACTCCACGAGTAATCGCACAACTGTTAACACAGCTCCTAACACCGTTCGACGTAGTGGGAGGGTGATATTTACACCTGATCGGTATGTTCACCGGGGAGACGTTTGATTATCTCCCGGCGGATGAACAAGATACCGTGGATCCCCTGGACTTACAACGAAGCAAATGGGAGATGTAGATGCACCATGGACTCGAAATTTGAGTCCATAACTGATATGGATGTATACGAGATCACTGAACTACCTGAGGGCTGCAATGCTATTGGTAGTAAGTGAGTATACAAGAGAAAGAGAGAGCACCGAATGAAGAGATCATGGCGTTTAAGGCCAGGCTAGTGGCGAAGGGTTTTACCCATAAAGAAGGTATCGATTATGAAGACACCTTCTCGCCTGTAGCAATGATCAAGTCCATTCTGATTTTCCTTGCCATATCAGCTCACATGAACCTAGATATCTGGCAAATGTATGTCAAAACCGCATTCCTAAACGGTCACCTTGAAAAAGGTAGGGACATCTACATGAAATAGCTAGATGGTTATGTGATGGAGGGCGAAAAGCATCTAATTTGGAAGCTTAAGAAGTCTATTCATGGACTTAAGCAAGATTTCCGGTTATGGCACCAGCGTTTTCGACGAAGTAGTCAAATCCTATGGATTTGTATCATGTCCTAACGAGGTGTGTGTAACGTATTTGTGTTAATGGATCAGTGGTGTTTCTTGCATTTTACGTAGATGACATCCTTCGCATTAGCAATAATGTTGAAGTGTTATCAGACGTAAAGACGTGGTTATCCGAGCAGTTTCAAATGAAGGACTTAGGTGAAGCTGCTTACATCCTTGGGATCAAGGTTATTCGAGATCGCTAGAAAAAGGATGTTAAGCTTGTCACAAGTGTCCTACATTGACACTGTTATTGCTCGTTTTAGCATGCAAAAGCCAAGAGAGGTTTAGTACCTTTCAGACATGGCATTTTTCTATCCAAGAATCAGTGCCCTGAAAACGCCTGAAGAGATAGAAAATATGAGGCAAGTACCATATGCTTCCGCTGCCGGTAGCCTCATGTATGCGATGCTTTGTACAAGAGCAGATATCTCATATGCCGTAGGCATGGTCTCAAGATATCAGTCTAACCTTGGAAAGGAATATTGGACTGCGGTCAAGTATATTCTCAAGTACCTTAAACGGACTAGAGATTATAGGATTGTTTACCAATCAGACAGTCTAGTGTCTTTGGGTTATACAGAATCGGATTTCCAGGCTGACCAGTCAGACGAGAAGAAGTCTACCTCGGGTTATGTGTTTACCTTGGGAGGTGGAGCCGTTTCATGGAGGAGTGCAAATCAGAAATGCATTGCGGACTCAACCATGGAAGCAGAGTATGTGGCTGCTTCAGAAGCTTCGAAAGAGGCAGTTTGGCTCAAGAATTTCCTCCAAGATCTTTATATTGTTCAGAATTTGCCTAAGGCGATCACGATTTATTGTGATAATGCGAGTGCAGTGACAAATTCTAAGGAACCAAGATCTCACAAGGCGTCTAAACACATAGACAAGAAGTACCATATTATACGAGTATTCGTAAATCGAGGTGACCTGGTGATTGACAAAATTGGAACTGAAGTCAACCTAGCTAATCCTTTCACGAAGAGCTTACCACTCCCGGCTTACGAGAAGCATGTTCGTGGCTTTGGGATGGTAGAGATGCCCCACTTAGGACTACAGAAACTTTTGTATAAGTGGGAGAAGATGTCGTGATAGATAGGATAGATAGCTAAGATATAGCTGGGTACTAGTTTGTACCTAGATAGCTGAGATATAGGCACATTGTATACTAAAAGTTTACTTTAGTATAAGTGGGAGAATTGTTGGGATTTTGTATACTGGAAGCACTTTTATGCTTGTATACAATGTGTTTTTTGTCCTTACCACTCGTTTTATTCTCCTATCCGATAAATATGTATATTTGCACATGTTATCCTTTATCTTGTATAAAAGTTAGATTTGTGTGGTGTGTCGGGTATCACGGAAGACAACACAAATTGGTTGAACCGACAAGATATAAACGGTTAACACGGTTGAGACAACTTAAGGATGAAGTTGTCGGTTTAAGCTGCAGATTTAGATAAGAAGTGGCTTGTCTTAGCCGCTTGTCTTTACCGGTACACTTAAGGTGGTGTATTGAAGGATCACGGTGAGATGTGTTCTCCTAACCGACCTTAGTGGAGAACCAAGATCTCGGTGACTTAGGCTGATCTTAAGCTTGGTAAGACTTCGGTGAGTGCATTTGGCTATCTATCACTTTGACCTACTATGGTGAACGTCAAATGAGCGGCGGGATCTACGTATCTTGGGTGTTAGTAGTTATTTGTGGCTCAGCGGTGGTTGTCCGTATCTTGCATCCGTATCCTAGTAAAATGGGTTGATAATATCCCCTGAGGAACTCGAAAGGATTAGCACACTAAACTCGGCCGGTTGATTAAGTTCAGGTGTGTTAATAAGGTCGAGTGGTACTACTCAGGAATATAAGATGTTAATTAATTTAAGCTGTCAGTGAGCTTAATTAATTAACGGATATTTCTATCTTAAATACGGAGATTGATTAAGTCTAAAATACAAGCCCTTGCTCAAATTGGGATAAAGGGGTAAGTCAGCACGGATTCTCTAGTGGGATGAATCTGTGTTAATTAATTAATTTTGCTCTGGGCTGAGCATGGATAATTAATTAATTGGAGGCCCTGCTTTATTTCTTGTATTGGATCCCTGATCTTGCCCAATTAGTTGCCTAGTAATTTATTGTCTCTCAGAAATCATTATTAATGGATTAATGTTTTTTCACATTATTTAATAATGTTATTTATCTGGAATTAATTGGCTGGGCCAATTAATTGATAAATATTAGTAGCCCAGTAAATTAATTAATTATATTATGGGCTAATTATATGGAAGTCCATTGGAATATAATTAAATTAATGGGCTACAAATATATTAATATTATATTGGCTTTTGAAGCATATATATATTAGTATTCTGTTCAGAACAGAACACACAGAAAAATCATAACTCACGCACGCGAGTTTTGAGAGAGACATATTTTTTATTTTCTTCAGTTATCTGACCACCCAGAGGAAGAAAAAGGCCGGGACACAGATCAGAAGATCTGACACGGGAGCAACAATCAGAGCTACGACAACATACGAAGGAGGAGGTATCGATTTTTTCCTTTCATATTCCTTCAGCAACATCATAAGGGAACTCCATGACACAGCTACAGGGGGTCATTCAGGGTCTGATGGAACCTATCAAAGGCTGAGAAAATACTTCTACTGGCCTGGGATGAAAAAAGAAGTTCTGGACTGGGTTAATGGATGTGAAGTGTGCAGTAAAAGGAAGGTGGAAAGGAAAGGTTACCCTGGCCTCCTGTAACCCCTACCCATTCCTCAACAGCCATGGACCCATATCAATATGGATTTCATAGAGGGGTTGCCAAGGTCACAGGGGAGGAGTGTGATATTGGTGGTGGTGGACAGGTACACTAAACTGGGGCATTTTATTGGCTTAAGCCACCCATATAATGCCTTCACTGTTGCTCAAGTCTTCTTAGACAATATTGTTAAGTTGCATGGTCAGCCTGTCAGTATAGTTACTGACAGGGATCCCATATTTACAAGTAATTTCTGGACAGAATTATTCAAGTTATTGGGAGTGAAGCTCGAGTTATCCTCTGCCTATCACCCCCAAACAGATGGACAGACTGAGAGGGTAAATCAATGCTTGGAGATCTATCTTAGGTGTATGGTGAAGCAGAACCAAAGAAATTGGTTTCAGTGGCTGGCCCTAGCTGAACATTGGTACAATACTAATTTTCATACTAGCCTAAAAATGACCCCATTTGAGGCTATGTATGGATATTCTCCTCCTATCTTATTCATGGGGCCATTTCCTAACACAGATCATTTAGACAGTGAGACCTTGGTTCTACGGAGACAAGAGATGCAAGAGAAGTTCAAGGAAGATTTAAAGTACGCCCAGTCAAGGATGGGTAAATATGCAAATCAGGGAAGGATAGACAGACAATTTCAAGTTGGGGAGTATGTGTATCTCAAATTACAACCATTCAGACAGAGTACAGTAAACATGAGAAAAAATCAGAAGTTGGCCCCTAAGTACTATGGACCTTATCTAATAACCGAGAAAGTTGGAAAGGTTACTTACAGGTTGGAACTACCCCCGGGGCCAAGGTCTGGCCTGTCTTCCATGTTTCATTACTGAAGAGGTCTGTCAAGCCCGGGAGATTCCAATCGCCGGCTTTGCCTACTGTTGACTCCAATGGTGAGATCATCCTCACACCAAATGTTAAGGGTAAAAGAAGTAAGGTCAACAGGAAGGGAAGAGAAATTCATAGTTTTTTGGTGGAGTGGAGTAACAACGGAACTGCAGTAGAAGTGTGGACAGAGGAAACATACCTGCGTAAATGGATACCGGAACTACAACCTTGGGGTCAAGGCTCTTTTGAAGGGAAGAGTAATGTTACACCCTGATCTGGAAGGGAAGCGGAGATGGAGACTGAAGCCGTGGAAAGCGGGAAGAAGAAGAGGATAGAAGAATGGAGGGTTTACTGTGTCTACTTTATGATATCAAAGAGGAGGCGATAGATTTGATGACGGAAGAGGAAGTCAAATATGAAGATGCACGTGGCGAATTTCAGGACGTTGATGATGAAAGTGGTTGAGGGCCAGGAATTGTGGATCTGAAGGCTACGTGGACGGCTGAGAATCATCCACAACTATCTTGTTTTTAATTAAGTATGTAGAAGCGTTGTTGTGAAAACACGCTCTTTGAACTATTTAAGCTTTTTCTGGGTATGGAAATGCTAAGCAGATAATTATTCCCTTGTTCCTTGTTCTTAGTTTTGTTCCAGTTGTTGCTTTCCTGTTCCATAGATCTCCGAAAAAAATTACAAAAAAAATACACAAATTCTGTTCAATTCGGTTGAATATCTTCAAACTATAACAAAATATCCGCCAGCATCATCATCGTCTCGCTTCTACTACTCAATTTTCAGAAATTACTGTTCAGCCTAGTGTCGTCGGATGGAAATTTCTACTTCACCAATCCGAGCTTTTAGCCTTTGTGTGCGGTTGAGCGAAGAAAGTGATTGGAGAGCAAAGAGAATGAATTGAATTTCATTTGTGAAGTAACCCATTCTTCCCTCCGCTTTCTCCTCTGGTTCGTGGAGAGAAATGAATTCATCCATTTTTCTTTTCTCGCTCCTGTTTCTCTAAAGAATCATACAATAAATTCTCACCTGGTAGTTCATCATAATTCACGTTATTTATTATTATGTTTTTAAATTATAATTATGTTAATATATACCCCCTATAGCATTCTCACCTTGGAGTAGTATTTTATTTTAGATGGATACCCTATAGCATTAAATTAATTAAAAATTATGAACTTAAGCCATGCTATAAATTTCTAAAATAGACCCTAAGTCCCAATATTAATCTTTCATTATTTTTGTGCATTGAAATTTAGGAAGTTAGTATTAAAGAATTAAGGAAGATATATATAATAGTAGATCCATTTAATTAGATTGATTATGGTTTAAAAATTTATTTTCTTTTAAGATGATATTAATAACGGGACAAATAAAAATGGGATACTAATATTATGGTGGAAGGAGTATATATAATGTTGATTTTAGGGAATAAGACCAAAAAATATAAATCTTGTGTTTAGATAAAAATGAAAAAAAAACTCTTTAGTAAAATATGTTAAATTACCATGTATTTTTTTTTCACAAAAATACGAACAGAAAGTAATTTAATATTTGTACATGAATACAAGAGGTGTCAAAATTAACTTAAAATGACCGAATGATTCGATAGGCCAACCCGACTCACTATACTTCGACTAGATTATGCTATAAATTTTGAGGCATATATATTCATACAAGTGTTGATATTGATACATTAATGAGGTATGATGATAGTACTCCCTCGTCCTATAGATTTTGTAATTTTATTTTATTTTATTTTATAATTATTTTTTGTTTAATAGATCTTGTCTAGTTTTTTAAAATATCAAGATCTTGTGGTTAGAATTTACCCATAATTTGAATGACTTTACACACAATTAACAACTCTCCTTAATAATTGCAGCGAAAAGAAATGGAACAAGATCTATGAGACAATGGAGTATATTTTAGTAAATAAAACAAAAGGTTGCGTATACAATTTATAATAAAATTATTAAAAATTAAATATTTAAAATAATTTATAAGAGTCCAATGACCCGTGAAGGACTAGGATGGATTGGATTTTCAGATGCCCGATCAATTTAAAGGGGTGTTTGTAATAGTTTAAACTTTTTAAAAAAATTTAAATTAATGAAAAGTTTGATAAAAATAATTTATTAGAGAATTTGGAAGAGTGTTCACAAAAATTGTTTAAAAGTAGAAAACATTAAGAAAATAAAATTTTCAAATTAATGACTTCTTTTGAAATATAGTATCAAAATACCTATTTCACTCTTAGCTAGATTAATATAATATAAAATGAGGATAAAATTTTCAAATGACAACTTTTCTAAAATTACAAAAATGCCATAATCTTAATAAGTTGGGTTTTACCAAGTTCTATAAATTCTGTTTAAATTTAGAGAATTTGATATATTATAAATTATTACAATACTATTTTTCAGCTTTTCTTTAAATTAAGTTGTAGATCTCAACCGTAATATCGTATCATAGTCGAAATAATGGGAGTCGGCCATTATAATTGGAAACCGAATCTCCAGACGCAGTCCAATTTCTTTTATCTTATCAACTTCCCGCAAATTAAGATTCTTATCAGTTACTCGCCCCTATAATAGCATTTATCGTTAGAATTAAGTTGATTGCACGACCATGTGGTCCCCCATTCTTTGCCAGCTCATCCTTCTATTTTTTTTTTTTATTATTAAAAATATGTTTAACCAACTAAGACTGCAAGTCAAACAAAGACCAACCAATCTCATTAAAAATGGTAAATATTGATTTTGTTACCTAAATGTTTTTTTTTTAAATTAGTACATTCCATTGTGTCTCGACTCTCGTATGTTCTTGTATCACCCCATAATACTCATATTACCTCGGTCACCACCTTAAAAATTGATTATTTAAATTTTGGAACGAGCCAACAGAGGTAAGATTATAAACGAATCAAATCGAATATTCGTATTCGTCATCATTCAAATATTAAATTCAATTCATATTCAATTTATTAGTGTTATTTGAATATTCAGTTTGTTTATTACTAATATTTTAGTAGTATTTGAATATTCAAATTCGCTTTCTAGATTGATAAATATTATCACAAAGCAAATACTAGTATATCTTTAAAATACATACTTATAATAGTATCTCAAGATTCACAAGTCCGGTTAATTATTCGCATCTTTAGGAAGATTAATATTAAATAATATATACAATTAATTACAACAATATATATTATTTATTGACTAAATTTTAATAGATTTTCTTAGTATATTATATTTATGATATTTTTGAATTAAATATCTAAAATCGAATATCATAATTTTATATTATTATATACGTACAATTTTGAATCGGAAAAATGATCACGAAATAAACTTTTTTATCAAAAAAGAAAACAATGAAAATTGACAAGCTATAATATAAACTCAAAATCGAAAACAAAGAAAAAAAAATCGAAATTTATTCCATTATGAATCACGAACATGCAAATACTATTCCATTAAAACCACCACCCACAATTTACTTCAAACAAATTGTCAAACCTATCAGCATTTACACCTTAGAAAAAGAAAAAATCATAATAATTTAAAAATAAAATAAAATTTAACGATATTTCATCACGAAGGGTAGCATCATCTCCGATCGTCACTCGTGCTCGGCCGTCCTCCTGAACTTGAACCACCGTTTGGACGCGCAGAGCTTCATGAGGAAGAACCACGCGACTCCGGCGGCAATCATCCCGGCGCTCACAATCCATACCGTCTTGTTCGCCAGCACCATTATATATACCAGAAATCCAGAAGGAATGAAGCACATAACGGCGAGTAACGGCACCCGGAACGGCACCTTATACGGCCGTTTCAGCTCCGGAAGCTTGAGCCTCAGATACAGAAACGCCGCGAATTCGAGGAGCATCCCCATACTGTAGAGCAGATTCGCCGCCGACACGATATCAGTGTAGCTCATGAAGGATACGCCGAGCGCGATGCCGGAGGAGACCACGATTCCGATCCACGGCGTGTCGAACCACTTCGATTTCGCGCCGAAGAATTTGGGGAGGAATCCTAACTCCGCCATTCCGAGGATCTGGTACGCGCTGCTGCTCAGCTGAGCCTCGAAGAGTCCGATTGAGGATAATACGGCGCCGATTTCGATCCAGAGCTTGAGCCACTGGCCGGAGATTGTTCGCGCGGCGTCCGCCATGAATCCGGCCTCCCACAGCGTTTGATCGAGCTCGACGGCGCCGGTGACGGCTATTAGGGGGATTATGTAGCCTAAGCAAGTGAAGATTACAGAGCAGAATAAGGCGAGCGGGAAGGTTTTTCTAGGGTTTTCGACCTCGCCGGCCATGGTGGAGACGTTATCCCAGAAATTCAAATTCCAGAACAGAGTATTGAAGAAGAGGCTCCAATCCTTCTTCACGCCGCTCTGCCCTAAACTGATCCATCTCTTAGGTTTAATTTGGGGGATTGCGATTAGCGACATTAACAGAAAGGGGGCGAGTGAGATCAGCCCTAACGCGACGCCGACGTAGCCGACGATTGTTAATCCGGTGTAATTCAAAATTGAAAGAAGAACGGTCGAGATTACGATCGCGAGAGATCTGGGTTTCCCCGATTCGAAGATCGGGAAGATTCGTTTCAGATAATTGATGCAGAGGGCGGGGAAGGCGGCGATGTTAATGACGCCGCTGAGGAATTTTAGGGTTCCCATCAGGGAGCCGAAGAATGGGCCGAAGGCGCGGTCGGCCCAGATGACGAAGCCGCCGTTGCCGGGGAAGGCGGTGGAGAGCTCCGCCGTGATGAGGGCTTCGGGGACGCTCCATATGAAGGGGAAGATGAGGAAGCCGAGGATGGCGAGGAGGGGGCCTGCGGCTTTGACGGCAGGCTCCTCGCCGTAGGGACCGCCGGCGACTTCGAAGTAGATGAGGAAGATGAGGGGGATGAGGGTTAGCTTCTTGGACTTGGTGTGGGTGGGGGCGGTGGTTGTGGGAAGCTCTTCCGGTGGTGCGACGGCGGTGGATGGTGGCGGTTGTGGTTCTTGAATGGTCATGGCGGCGAATCTTGGATTCTTATACGATGAGATTCTCTAGGAGAAAATTGGGAGTTTGATTTGAAATTGTGAGTATAGAGAGTGAGAGTTTGATGTGTATATAATAGATATTCCGAAGGTTTTTTGTCACGTTTTGATATGTTAATATTTTATTTATTCACGGATAAAAGATTTAAGCTTGCTTTACTACTTTAATTGGCGCCCTTTGAGATTATAAAAATATAAAAATTACCCATGAAAAGAAAACACTTAGAAAAAGACATATAATAATTATTGGTTCAGTGTGAAAACTTTCAAATACACTATAGAACTATTCATATTCATTTGTTTGAACATTAAAAAAAAAAAAATCTTAAATTTTTTCTCTTATTTCAATCGATTTCAAGAAAGCAATCACAAACACACACAACGGTATTGATATGTAACGTTTTTCATATAAAAAGTGGGCTACATATGACATTCAATTTTTAAAATGAAAAACACTACATGTCTGTACTCTTGTTGTATGGTATACACTTGTGATACAACAAAATCGCTTTAGAATGCAATTGTAATGCTTTTAAGTGTTAAAGTGTTGGTTTACACGTGTTTATATGACACTACATAAGCGAAGTTTGCACATTTTCGTAATCTATGGGATGACTGTGCACATTTAAAATAATTTAGAGTTATTAAGCTTTTATCTAATTTATTTATCAAATTTGAGGATTTTATTAGCTTCATAAAATGATTTTCTATTTGAATATCGCTCATATTCTGTAGATGTGAAACTAATATATTGATATTCTGGAAGAATAAATCAATACACTACAATTGTGTATACTTTATAGAATCAAAGTATTTTACACATATGAAGAAGAAAATTCGATATTGGAAACTATTAAACACAATTTGCTTTTAGAGTATTGATAGATGAATTCCCATATTTATTACATAATTTGTATCCTTTTTAACATAAAGTGAAAAAGAATTTGAATTCCATAAAGGAAGTGGAGTATAATATTAATGTCATGTTAGGCACATTTAAGTCCTGAATTTATTGATTTGCCATATTAATGAATAACGGAAGTAGTCAACGATTTTGTTCTATTTATTTAAAGTTAACGATTTGTAGTCCTTTAATGCTCCACTTCAACACTAATGGGCTCCATCCAAAAGAAAACGTCTTATATTAATTAATATCAGCAGTATTTAATTTTGAATTTTGGTTTACCAAATAAATGGTTAAATAAAACGTTGAAAACCTAAGCTGCTGTAGCTGCGGTATCTCGGCCTTGAGAATAGAGTAGGTAAGCAGTGGCGGTACCAGGCCCCCCCCCCCTATTTTTCATGTCGAAGTCGATATTAATGTGTAAATTTTAAGAAAAAAATATTTTCGCACCCCTCCTATTTTACGAAAATTTAATATATGAAAACGAATTTAAAAATATATTAGTTTTTCAACAACATGAACTAAATTAAGTGGTCCAATAACCCTATAAATACACCCTTAGTCGTCCATAATTTAGTTTTACATTAGATTTTCGAAAATCTGCCAGCATATCTGCGAATTGTTTCAAGAATTATTTACACATCTTCCCGTCGTCATCTCGTTGTAAAAATTTAGGATCGTCTTCCTCGGTATGTCTAGTATACTCTATGATTTTTGTAGAATTTTAAAAGTATGATAAGTATTTTTTTTAAAATTGTTATTCGTAACCTGCCAGTTTTTGGCAGCATGTTCATGAGTTTGATAGGAAAATTATTTTTCATGTGTTTATTTAAATTGTTTTCGACCATGATGAATTTTAATGGGATAAGTATATGTTAGGTCAAACATGTTAAAAATATAGAATTTTTAGGATATGTTTACTATTTATTTGTTAATTTGTCTCTTGATGTGCCAGATTATTTTGTCAGTATGCATGTAGATTGAAAAATAAAAGTTTTCAGATTACTATTAAATGAATTATTGATCATGATAAGTTTTATTATGATGGAATATGTAATATGTTGTTAATGTTAGATATCATTTTAGACTCATTATTTTGTCATTTGTATATGTTATAAGTACTTTTGACTTCCTTATACTCATTGTTATATTATCTTTTCTCTAAAAAAGAATTTCGGGGGCTCCGCCCCCGAACCCCCCGTAAATCTCGCCCCCCATCTATAAATCCTGATTCCGCCCCTGTAGGTAAGGTACTACAAATCTTTCAATAAAAGAGGAGATAATTTAGGTCACCTTCCCAACAACTAACTAGGGGTGAAAACGGGTCGAATACGGACGGATAGTGTTATTCCCATATTTTGTCCTATATTTTTTTCTTGAATTCGGAGTCGAATACTGGAAGGTCGGATTTGGAATATTCGGAATACGAATACAGGGCGGATATGTGATGAATTATGATCGAATTCGAATAACAATAATCAGATAATATGATTCATAAATAACCATCTATTTGTGATTGCAACACATGAAAAAATCACGTATACAATATTTTATATAAGTTTTAATGCAAACTATAGTTAATACACTATCCATTATGAATAACACAATTTTTCGGATGAAGAAAGTACGAAAAAATTCCAAAATTCAACATAAAATACTTAACAATAACCATAGATGCACTTAATATTTTTTTTAGTATCTTTTCTTAATCTTAATTTATTATTATATTAAAATTTTAATTATTAAATAATTCGAATATCCGAATTTATAATTCGAAAAATATCCGAATTCATAACCCGGAAATATCTGAATTCATAATCCGGGAAATATCCGATTAAATCTTATTAAAAATATTTCCAACCTCTACAACTGTACAAGTATAACAAAAAAAATCGGATTCACAGTTCCCAAAGTAATCTTATTTATCTTCACCTTCAAACCCCCCCCCCACACCACCAAATCATACCTTAACCACGTCACGGGTGATGATCTTCTGTTCCACCCTATATTCTATTACATGTCCCACTTTCAAGATTGTCTTAATAATTTCGTACGGAGTTATTTAAGTGGGACATGTAGTAGGACACAGAATGGGATAGATAATCCCTGCACTTAACCACCGTCCAAGAATGGAATTCCCACGCTTAGAAATCCTTTTGTTCACTTGCCATTCACCACCGTTAACACCGCCGTCCAGGCGGCATACCACAATTTGCGACGACAAGTCGTTGGTAAATTCGAACCATTTATTCATTCCAATTTCATCTCTCTCAAGTTGTCTTCTTAATATTTTGATACTCTCGCAACACAACATAGTGTAGTTGGTATTCTAATTTTAATTTAAAGTTGATAATATTTATTTATACTTTCTCTCTAAAAATAAAATATATCTCACACTATACTTTTGGCTCCAAACTCAGAATGAAAATTTTAAATTATTTTTTCAATTATAAAATGAAAAGAAAGAGCATACAGATTTATACAATACACATGTAAATAATTTTTTGTTTTTAATTTCAAAAAAGAAATGTAACAGTAATAAAAATAATGTACATATTTTTTTTACTAGAATGTAAAACCAATTAGTCACCCACAACACTTTTTCAATATCCTTATTATCGAAGGTATCATATAAATTCTTCTTCATATTTATCCCCATCTTCTTTATCAATATACTTACCTCAATATTGTTTTCAAGATATTCATGATTGAAATATTTTATAGTTACTTTGCTTATTATTTTGTCATGTTATGTTATATTGTTGTCAAAATCATCATAGTATGAAAAATTATATTCTCACCGAGGTGTATATTTAAATTTAGTATGTTATGTCAAAATGAAACACGAGAAGTTTGCATAAGGGCCCGTTTGGAAAAACAACTTAAATAAAGATTTACGACATACCCAATTTGAAAAAAAAATAAATAAATAATGATTTACGAAAAAGTAACTTATTGTATAAGAGCTTATGATATGAGTTCTGAAATTTAATAGTAACTTGTTTGTGTTTATATGTACATATTTATAATAATTTATACATTATAAAAGAAAACTATAGTATAAAAAGTTACATGTTAGGATCTCTAGTATAACCTCCTTTTAAGTTACGCATAAGTTACAAATATTAACTTATAAAAGAAGTCAAAAGTAACTTATGCAGAGAAATAAATTATTTCGATAAGCTATTTCAAACGCACACATAATGACTTACTAATATTTAAAATAAATTAAAATAAGCTATTTTTAAGCTCTTTAAATCTAGAATTATAAAGTCCTAAATGATACTCCCGAAATTCTTGTCTCAAAATCATTGTCTATTTTCATTTTCACATAATTTTTGGAACTCAAAACTTTACATAATTCTATACACAACTAATAACTATTTTTAAAAATTATTTTGGAAAGAAAGTGAATTTGGGATGTAGGAATAATATATAATTGGAAAAAATTAAAGGGAAAATGTATTGAGCCCCCAAAAATAATTGGTGATATAGCGGAATAAGCAGAGACGCAAATTTGGAAGACTATAAATACGTCGGAAATGTAGAGAGAAAATCTTTAGACCTTTTTAGAGAGAGAAAGCGGAAATTCGATAGCAACGCGCAAGATATTTTACGCACCAGCAGCGCCTCCGATCGCACATCCTCGACCCTACCTAGGGTTTCTCTAACATCTACCTTTAAATTATATTGTATGTAATTTTGTCTTTCTGTCACGAACTCGCACTCTTTCCGTCTAATCTATACCTGCGTTGCTGTCGAAGTAATTCTGTGAAGTTTTGAGGAACTATTGCTATTGTACTTTTTCCTATATTCTGCTGATATTTTTTGCTCGTTTTCGTTAATTTTTGTTCATTTGAGATTGTGCATGTGCTTACGGATAAAGTTTGCTTGAGCATTGGATTTTTTGTTTGTTTCTGTGGTTGCTGGTGGTTTTGCTGCTCTTATCTTGGGGATTTTATTTCAATGTCGTGGAAAATGTTTAGTTTGATTTATGAATTTCGGGGTTCGATGAAGATAGAAATTTTGCGATTTTTTTGTTGAATATGCAACTCGGGTTTTTTGAGGTCGTGAAAACTTTGTTGTTTGGGTATAATTTTCAGGGTTTGATGACGACGATAAATTCGGTTGTTGTGGTTAATTATGCACATGTGTCGGAGATTTTGTTTTCAGATGGTGAAAATGTGTAGTTAAGGTTAATAATTTCAGGGTTTGATGATGACAAAAATTTTAGGATATCTTTTTTTTTTGTTGTTGAATATGCAGAGTTGAAAAATATCTCTGCCTGGAAAGCAGCTTTGGCGTTGGAGGTATTTTTTGACAGGGGAGAGGAATTGTGTGATTTCGTATGCTTTTGAGTATCGTGTGCTTTTGAGTATGCCTGGTACGTGGTATGATTCTGTTGAGAAGGCTCCCACCGGGGCTGCTTCTCGAAGTACATATGTTCCACCGCATCTTAGGAATAGGCCTCCCTCGACCTCAGCAGACCCTCCATCAGCCCCAGCTGCCGGGTCCTATGCTGGGACATTGGCAGGAAATGACCCCCATGGATATGGCGGTTCGGCTGGAGGTGGCTTTCAGTCAGTTGGTCCTAGGAAAGATAGAAATGGAGGTGGTTTCGGTCAAGGTGGTGGTGGTAGTGGGTGGAATAATAGAAATGGTGGTTGGGATCGAGGAAGAGAAAGAGAGGATAATCCTTTTCAAGCAGATGTAGATGCAGAACCAGAATTTGTGGCACAAGAAAATACAGGGATCAATTTTGATGCATACGAGGATATTCCGGTGGAGACGAGTGGGAGGGATGTTCCACCTCCTGTTAGTACATTTCTTGAGATTGATTTGGGTGAAGCCTTAAATCTAAATATTAAGAGGTGCAAGTATGTGAAACCTACACCTGTGCAGCGGCATGCCATACCGATATCACTCACTGGGCGGGATTTGATGGCTTGCGCTCAGACTGGTTCGGGAAAGACAGCAGCATTCTGTTTCCCGATAATTAGTGGAATCATGAGAAGCGGCCAATCTGCTCAAAGACACCCACGTATGCCACGTATGGCACTTCCGCTTGCCCTCATTCTTTCTCCAACTAGGGAGCTTTCCATCCAAGTGAGCTCGTATAAATATATTCTTTGCTCTGTTGATTGAAACAAATCTTATAGTGGTCCTGCTATTCAGATTCATGAAGAAGCTAGGAAGTTTGCTTATCAAACTGGCGTCAGGTTGGTTGTTGCTTATGGTGGTGCTCCGATCACTCAACAGGTATCTTCTTTTAGTTTGTTGTTATTGTTTGTCCAATTGCAATTATTCCTTACTATTTCCATTTGTATTGGTTAGTCTCACCTTAAAGCCTTGTCCCTATCTCTTATATCTGAATCCATGTTAAATTATGTACTGCTTTTTCTAATCGTTGAATGGTTTCTTGACAGCTTCGAGATCTTGAAAGAGGTGTGGACATACTTGTTGCCACTCCTGGACGTTTAGTTGATTTGTTGGAAAGGGCTAGAGTCTCATTACAAATGATTAGGTACTTAGCCCTGGATGAAGCTGATAGAATGTTGGACATGGGTTTTGAACCTCAAATAAGGAGAATTGTGCAACAGATGGACATGCCTCCGCCTGGTGCTAGGCAAACATTGCTATTTAGCGCTACATTCCCAAAGGAGATTCAGGTCCGTTTTCTATATTTATAAATTTTTTCACCACTCATGATACTCAAAAAGAGGACTTTGGCTTGTCTAAAAAATTATGTAATGTAATTTGATGTATGCAAGTTGCACCGTTGCCTTTTCTTTTAGTCAATGCTGCTGTCTTTGAAACAACAGCCATATTGTTCCAACCTTTTCTCCTGTTGACTTTATCTTGAATTAGTAACATCCATTCAATATCGGATATATGATATTATGCAAATCTCACTTATCATGCAGAGGCTAGCTGCAGATTTTCTTTCTAATTACATATTTCTGGCTGTTGGAAGAGTTGGTTCTAGCACTGATTTGATTGTCCAAAGAGTTGAATATGTGCTTGAGACTGACAAAAGAAGTCACCTGATGGACCTCCTCCATGCCCAGAGAGCAAATGGTGTTCAAGCCAAGGTAAGGAATATTCTTGACCTCCAACACCAACCCCACTCCTGAATTTACTATTTTTTTTGTCTGTGGGATAAGGGCGATTATATGTGATAGCACTGCTGAATTGAGTGGTAAACGAGGAATAATAAGGCAAATGTGATTCAGTAATGGGGGAAGTCGCTATATCCGAAAGAAGTAATACTAAATGTGTGTTTATTTAGAAGACATAACATTGACCGTTGTTGTATTAAAACAATATAAATACCCCTTTACCATCTCTGAAAGTAGTTTTGTTTTTGTTTCTTAACTTGAAACACTTGCACAGTTTGGTAGTTGGTGATAATATTCGCCCAAACTTATGAATTTGGTATTGATAGTTTCTTAATCAATTTATGTGGCAGGTCATCTCTTTCACGATATCTCCTCACTTAGCTGAATTGTTAATGGCTTTGGTTTCCCTTTAGTTTGCTGATACATATTTTTTCATGTCATTTTTCAGCAAGCTCTAACATTGGTTTTTGTCGAGACAAAGAAGGGAGCTGATTCACTTGAACACTGGCTTTGCGTTAATGGCTTTCCTGCCACTTCCATTCATGGTGACAGAACACAACAGGTTATATAATTTATCTATTTGTCTGGGGACAGAATCTTTGCCTTATACAAATGTTGAATTATAGATTTTTAATCTTAAATTTGTCCATGTTCTGATAATAAAACTGGAATTTGACTAGGTTTTATTAAAGAATTGCTACATTTTTTCTCAACTTTTCTAGAATTTATAAATATGAATGTATTGTTGTCCCATTTGGGGTTATAATCCAAGTTTTTATTTCCATCTTTCTTCAACTTTAATGTGTTCTTTCATGTTGCAGGAGAGAGAATATGCTTTAAGATCTTTCAAAAGTGGCAAAACTCCAATTCTGGTTGCAACTGATGTGGCAGCCCGCGGCCTTGACATCCCTCATGTTGCACATGTCGTCAACTTCGATCTCCCTAACGATATCGATGACTATGTCCACCGTATTGGGCGCACTGGGCGTGCAGGTAAATCCGGGCTGGCCACTGCATTTTTCAACGAGAACAACTCCTCATTGGCCAAACCGTTAGCTGATTTAATGAAAGAAGCCAATCAAGAGGTCCCTGCTTGGCTGGAACGCTTTGCTGCTCGTTCTCCCTTTGGCGGTAGGAACCGCAGAGGGGGAGGCGGTGGAGCGAGATTCGGTGGTCGCGACTTCCGAAAAGAGTCATACAATAGAGGTGGAATGAACATGTATGGCGGCGGCAACATGAACAATAGTGGCTACAACCAACCGGGCGGATATGGCGGTGGAGGTTACGGCCCTCCCGTTACTAGCGCATGGGACTAACAACTTCAAAACTCTCCAACCTCTGCAAAATCCTTGAGAATGTCCGTGAATCATCTCTTTTTACTCCTTCCGAAACTCATCATTTTCTATCAGAATCCTTCTCCTCCATCTACGGCTGTAGGGGTGACACATTGCAGCGATGCGGTTGGGATCTACACTACACAATGCTTCTACTTCCGGAACTTCTGTTTACCTATTAATTCTATGGATAGTTTTGTTAGATGAGTAGTAGAAGTTAAGCATTCTAGTAGAGTACATCTTATAAGCCATATTCTTCTTCCAACCTTTTTGGTTGTGAATGGATAGATTCTGCAGATATAAATCCCCTTCTGTGTTGAAACCTTAAAACATTTTGATGGTGTTGTAGTATTCTAGGATTAGTGTGTAGGTTTTTTGAGCAAACTACCACCATCTCATTTCATTACTGTCTCTATGCAGACTCAGCTTAATGTATATATGCTATCCTTTCACCTTTATCTTTTGCTATGCTGCTCTGCTTTAGCTTAATGTTCATCGGCAGTTGCCACAACTACCCTCTGATGAGAGAGAGGTAATTCCCTTATTATCAAGGTTTTAAGAATTCTTGGTGCTTTATATTGGTAGAGATATTCATGGAGGGAAGATGGCTTGTCTGTGTCAAAATAAATTATGTTGCCTTGCAATGGGGTTTAGGTTTCTAGACCCCATTGGTAGTTCGAAATATAGAAGCATACATTTATGCCTTCCCAAAGTGCAAATACGAGATAGATACTGTATATATAATTTTATCTCATTTCTTTTCGATAATATTATTAAGAAATGGTATTTTGTAGTGTATATTATTTGATTTTTTAAATAGTTAATTCTTGTTCGTGTATTTTTTTTAAATGAGAACGATATTAATAGAATGAAGGAAGTAGTTTTTATTGTAGATAATTTGAAAAAGTGATATACAATTAATTTTGACAAGTGGAAGCTCATATAATTGAATAATAGTTTGTCAGACTCATAGTTTCATTTAATTAAAGCAGGCCCTGCTACATGCTGTTGTATTCAATCCAAAACTCACCCAACTCAAACTTATAGTTTACCACTGAAAATTGATTGTAAGATTCAAGAAATAAAAACGTTCGGATTAAATCTATCGAATCAAGATGTTAGAATCTATCGTAATTAAGATGCTCGAGAGATTCCGAATTCAAATTCAATTCCAAGCTCAGAATAAACGCCACTTTAATCTTCAAAGCCATCACTTAAAAACCCTAAACCCATTGTAAAGTGTAATATATTCATGATCCACAATGAGAAAATCAACAGATCAAAACAGCAATTTCAGCCAAGAACAAACATCAATTACGATCAAGATTCGAAATTCGAGATCAATTAATCCCAACAAACACCAAATTCACCTCAGATCGAAGCTTCCAGATCCCTTCGATTTGCAGCTACGAACATCTTCAAAATCCTTAGCAGGCAGCGTCTTCGTCAGAGCTCCGACGTGAAATTCGATCAACCCACTCTCCTCGTCGACGTCGATACCGGTAACCGACACCCAAATGAAGAACTTCTTGGCCTGAATCCCCGATACCCCACTCACCTTGCCGTACTCTAATTTCCCCTTGATGATTGTCGAAATAGACGAGCTGATCGTCGAATTTGATGTAGCAAGGGTTCGCGCTGAGTTCGACCGTGAAGGAATTGTCGGTGTTGGAGAGAGAATATGACTTGATTTCTCGTGGGAGGATACCCTTGGGAAGGTTGAAGCGCGGGAGGAGGTCGTGGATATCGGTCGATGAGAGAGAGAGGTGGTGTGAAGAGAGGAGGAGGAGAGAGAGTAGCGCTATGGCGCAGTGGACCTTCGGAGGGGCCATCGGAAGAGAGAGAGAGAGAGAGGAAGGTTAAGAGGATTTACAATTAATTTGGTATATTTGAAATTTGAATTTATTTATACAAATTTATACGGTAGTTTGCTGATATTTTGAAGACTTTCTTGACTGAAAATTAGTGGAAAAAAATATTCTACCTTTTGTTTTCTTTCTTTAAAATTGAAGCCAATTACGAGAGACGGTAATGATCATCCAATTCAATTTATTATCAAACATAAAGAGTACAAAAGCATTCTACATACATAGAATTTGCAGATTACATATAAGAAGTGCATCCTATAGATCTCTACACTAAACCGCAACCTTAAATCATTATTAAAAGTAAAAGAATTTGCAAAAGATAAAAACATCAAATATTGGTGAAGATTTGAGCTGCAGCCATGGCTATGAAGAATCCTCCAACCATTTTACCCTCTAACCACATCTTCTTTGGCCCTCCATCACTCTTCTCATCTGAAGTTGATGAAGCCATGGAGCTCCCTTCAATTCACAAAAATATAAATAATTTAAGGAAAAAAAAAAACTTTAATAGTTAGTTGAAACAATAAATGCAACATGCATGAGCTGTATGTATGCATTAGTTTAGTGTAGGTTTGTGTAATAATTTCTTACCAGCTGGTGTAGTTGTGTTGCTCTGCTTGGCACCCTTTGCAAAATCCTCAAACACCTTAGCATCTGGTGAATTTGGTGGTAGATGAAGAAGAGCTGCAAAAGAGACGGATTCCGAGTTCATAATTAGACAGACCAAATTAGATATTTCGGACGGTAGCCATTTGCACGCTAGATCTGTCTATGCAAAGAAATATGCTTAATTTAGTTAACTGGAGTACTATTATTACAAAACCCTAGTCATGAGGTACGTAACTGGGAGTGCAAAATTTCTAACAAAACCCTAATTACGCCTAATTTAGTTAATCGAGTATTATTATTACAAAACCCTAATGACAATATACATTAATGTAGAACCCTAATTACGTTGCATGTCGTGAAATACTGATAACGGTAAAGTATTCGAGACACAAGCGACTTACTAGTACAATCGGTGATGGACTCGTTTACGGGGGCGTTGCACTTGGCCGGAAGGTTGAGGGCAAGGGTGGCATTGATCTTGAGGCCGAGGCTCGGGTCGTTCCTGTCCTTGATCAAAATGCAGATGCAATCTTTACTTTCTTTCAATACTTGTTTGAAGCCGGAGCAACAATCACTGGGAGGGGCCTTGGCCTCTCCACTCACATAGGGCAAACATGTTGCTAACCCTACAAGTTGGTTTGCACATTTCTCCCTATCTTTTGCTATGTCACAATTTGCCAAACTAAATACTACTAGCAAAATGCATCCTAACAACATGTTTTTGGACTCCATTTGTCAAAACTTTAGAGAGAGAGGAGGGGAGAGAGAGGGAGAGGGGTCTTAGGGGGTGTGCTCATTGGCTCATTATATATATGGCTTTGTGGGATTGGGAAATTTAAGTGATGTTGAGAGGTGGGGTTGGGGGAAGTTGGAGAATTTAATTTTCTTGAGTTATCTAGGTTTTCTCATGTCAAATCAAATTCTTATCTATAGTATATTTTCATTTCATTTTTTCCATGTATATGAATTTGAAACTAAAAAAACAGGGGGGGGGAATGTAGTTGCAAGTACTATTATATTTGTAATGAAGAAAATGAGCAAATACTTTTCAATAATACATTTAATCGAGTAAATTCAACTTTTCGCATTATAACGTGTTTATATAGCGTCACTCAAAAATACAACTCAACCACAATTTTGTAATTCAATCAAGGATATAACTTTATGGTCCTGCAAAATTATCGAGGCTGTGTAATTAATGCGTAATTATCTTGACAGCGGATCGAGGGACAAATTCACAAATTAATGTCAAAATAAAATAAAATTACAGATTTAAAGTTTTCGCAGTTTGAATCTAACCGACGTTTTTATAGGTCGAAATTATTACACATGCTAGCTTAAATTCACGTACTTTATGTGTTTTGCCATATGTACCCTATTCTAGAAAACCGAACAAGAAATGAAATATTTATTACATTCAAAGTCTTATTTTATATTTGATTTTTTTTACAAATGAGGATTATTTGACATGTTTCGTGACCAATTATATGGGACCTATATCATCATATGTATCAAATTATTGACCTTGTTTTACGACCAATTATATTCGACCTATCATAAATATCCCATACTCGGTAATGGAGTATCAAATTCAGATATATGATTAAGTTAGATACTAAGTATTAGCTTAATTACGCTTCAAATAATGACTATGAATCATGATTTAATTCACCAATTCTACATTAACCTAGCAGTTAAGGGAGTTGTCTTGTGACAAACTTACAATTAGTTTGCAGACTATTAGATAAAGGCGGTAAAATGAGATTATATATGTATTATCAATACCTTTTAAGTTAAACCCATCTTGTACAACTTTCTATATGTATATAGAAAGTAGAGTTTAATTGGTTTGAGAAAGATATAGACTAAACGAAGACATGACAGTGCCATAACGTTTAATCAATCAAGGGTGTACGGAAGAAGTCCATTAATTTTCTAGCTTCCAACTACACATAATGCATTAAAGATTTAATCATATACTTACATCTCATGTGTCAGCTGTAGATATAATTCATCTGCCCAACATTTATTTTCTTTTCTTCAATCAACCACCAAGTTTATGTTTTGGAAATCGAATTTGTCCCACATATAGTAGTATTAGACTATTGCGTAAAAATTAAGAACCGCAAAATATTAACATAACTTTCTTTTTAATTTTAATTTGGGCTAATACAATATTGACGAGTCTTTGGGCCGTCCGAAGCCCTAAAACCCAATAAAACAATCCTTACATTTCGCAATTCAAATCTGATCTGCAATCGTTTGCTTGCAAGCTCTGACCATGGCGGAACAGGTCTTAAACCCTTCATATATGTTAGATATAGATTTCTTAATTTGATTGTGGCTGTGGATGTTGAGCGGGAGGGGGAATTGTTGATTTATGTATATTTGTTGTTTTTTCAGACCGAGAAGGCGTTTCTGAAGCAGCCGAAGGTGTTTCTATGGTGAGATTTGTGTTTATTAGTTACCGCGGAGGCGGATTCGTCAGTTTTGTGATGTTTATGATTTGCGAGATCTGATTTGGGTGTTTTTGCAGCTCGAAGAAGTCGGGGAAGGGGAAGGCTCCGGGAAAGGGCGGAAACCGCTTCTATAAGTCAGTTGGGCTAGGGTTTAAAACCCCGCGCGAAGCAGTTGAAGGTATTAATGGTTTTGCTTTTGTTATATCGTTTATGTAATGCTGTGTTGTTTTTTTGCCAAATGGTGGGGTTTTAGTGTATATAGATCTGAATTGTATTTCGTGTTTTAATAGTATTTATGAAATTTGAGTTGTAAAGAATACATGAATTGAGTGATGCTGTGCCTCTGCTGCTTGTGATTTTACTGTTGGTTGCACGAAGAATGGTGTTTTGATTTCTGTTTTACATAGTGTGCTAGAAAAATCTGTTTGCTAAGTATAGCTCGGTTGATTTTCTTGAGATCCTATTTCACTGAGTGAATTAGATTATCTTTTTCTTCATTCACGTCGATCAAAAGCGCTTCGTTAGTTGTTCTTGATTTGCTCTTCACTTTTAGTTTGCCTGCCCTTTTTGACTCTCAGAAGTTGTAATCTTGAATATATTGATGATAGTAGTAGATATATGCGTTAACATGTCTCCGAAAGATGAGGGGCGCATACTTTTGCTTTTGAAAAAAGCTTAGAACTAGTCATGTAGAGTTCTAGTCTTCAGTAACAGTTTGGATCTGCCTGGTTTCGAATTAATGTATCCGTAAACCTGAAAGCATACAAAAAACATAGGCTCCTACTGTTGTATAATAGCATGACAAACGTCCTCTATTTCCCTTTATTCCTACGGTGTTGTTTTAGCTTTCTTTCTGATAAGCGTTGTGATCCTCTTTATCCAGGCACATATATTGACAAGAAATGCCCATTCACCGGCGATGTATCCATCAGAGGCCGTATCCTCGCTGGAACCTGCCACAGTGCCAAGATGGTGAGAACAATCATTGTCCGACGTAACTACTTGCACTGGGTGAAGAAGTATCAAAGGTACTAATTCAATTCATGAAGTCCCATTATGTTGGGTTCATATATTCATTGGTTCTGATCAATTCACTGTGTTGCTTAGATATGAAAAGCGACACTCAAATATCCCAGCCCACATATCCCCTTGTTTCCGTGTGAAAGAGGGTGACCATGTCACCATCGGCCAATGCAGGCAAGTAGTGTAAAACTTTGGTTGTTATCGTTTACTCAACGTATGTGGTATGAGACCTAATTGTGCTGTCTTTCTAAACACACTGTAGGCCGTTGTCGAAGACCGTTAGATTCAACGTTCTTAAGGTGATACCAGCAGGCTCATCTGGTCTAGGAAAGAAAGCCTTTACAGGAATGTGATTCAGGCAATGTATTCTTCCCTCCCTCTTAACATATGAATATGTTATTGAGAGATGGTTTTGTAGACTAGTCCAATCTGAACTATATGCTTATGCTTTCAAGTAACAATCTTTGGGATTTCTTGATTCTGCACATTTCCATTTATGGAAAGGATTGAATTATGCAATACACCTATCTACCCTATTTGCATAGTTAATTTCGCGCTTGTCTACCGTTGTATTGAGGTGATTGACTAGTGGTTGAAGGTCACGGGTCTTAATCTCACTTGTCTGCCTTGTGATGGCTTAGCGGTTTAAGTCATCGATTTGTTGCCGTAAGGTCACGTATTCAAATCCCACATTAGCGTGTCAAACATTAGCCTAGTATCGTTTATCTAGTGTAGTGACTGTAGATTTTTCTTATGGAAAATGAAACAACATATTTTTTAATTAAAAAAACTATAGTAATTGGAATTGAACCCACGTGTCATTCCAGGAATAAAAATACTAATTAAGTCTATGAAGTTGGTCACATACAATCAGATTGTGTAAATATTCTGTATTGTAAAGGAAATTATTGTTGAAAGAGAAAGGAATAATGGAATAAAGGTTTGGGAAATGTGGAAGGTTACAAATTCGTGAATATTCATCTTTATTTTCCTGGTAATAATATTCTACTTTATATCTCCAGCATATTCAAAGCTCTTATGCAAATATTCTTCCCAATCCCCAAACTACAAACCTTAAATCAACATATTGTTTTAAAATAATACTCATTTCATTCCATTTAAAATGTCTTATTTCTTTTCTGGCACCGTAATTTAAGCATTAATTTCTGTGTATTAAGATAGACAGTGGTGTGAATAGGGCTCACAAAAAATGAGTTTTGTGTTACGAGAAACAAGACATTTATGTGGAACAACTCTAAATAGAATATAAGACGTTTCATTTAGGACGGAAATCGTCCCGAGCATTTATGACACAAAACCTCCTATAAATAAGACATGAAGTAGACGTACTCTCTCACTCTATAAGCTTCAACCATGGCAAGATACTACTACAACTCACCCTACCAAGACTACCTCGCACACTTCTCACTACCTCTCCACTTCGTCTTCTTCCTCGCCGTAATCCTCGTCTTCTTGCTCTTCAACTGGTACATCAACTATGAGTACATCTTCTTAGACTTGATGGATCAAATCAAGCTCAGTTTCATGGTGTTTCCCGTGATCCTCCTCCTCCTCGTCCACTGGCTGGCCGAAGATCGTGATAGGTTCCCCTTTCCGATGGACTTGCCGGAGAAGGATTCGCTCCACCGGATCGGAGGGTCACCACTTGGAGTGTCGCTTTTGCTAGTTATTCTCATGTTCATGGTCTACCACCACTCTTCTTTGCAAGAACGATGGTTTCCTTTATTTGCTCGACGTTAATAATGAATGATTACTCACTTGTGAAATGTGTTGTTATAGAGGTGTAAAAGTTACCCTAAACCCATGTTGGAAGAGGGATTGATGCTTTCGAGTTTGGTCTTATTTTTTTAATTTTTTTTAATGTATGTTGAAGTTTTGGTTCCACGAGATATTGTTTCAATTTTCTCATGTAGGAAAAGACGAGAAATAAGTTTGTTTGGAGGAAATTTTGTTGCAAATGAATCAATGAATTATTTTGTCACTCTTCATTGCAGAATTCCAAATTTTAGACATTGCTTTTTGAATATATATATTTCGTCTCTTGAATTGCAAATTTCACAATCTTCATCTCTAAATTAAGTGTTTCGCTTAGGGTGGACAAAAATACCGAAAAATTTATTATACCATTCATATTGTATCAAAAAATTATTAAAAATACTAAATTCTCAATATACCGTAAGTTTTGATATGGTATTATATCATACCGAAGTTTAACAATATGGTAAAGATATCCATTTTGTGATACCGCGGCATACCTTTATACCGAATTATAACCTAATTCTAATTTAAAAAATATGAGATAAAGTATATCCTAAAATTTTGTTATAAAATATTAAAAAGAGAAAATAAATAAGTCAAAACAGTTCCATTTCTTTTCTAACTTTCTCTCCTCTTCAAGTCAATATCTTCGCTTTACATTTTGATTTTTATAATTATTTCCATCAAATAAATACATCCATAAAATAGATAAACTAGTTTAATATTTTCACAGTTTTTGTTTTTGTTCCGCTATTTCCGCTTGATGCTCGAAGTTTTAATTTTTTTTGTGGGGTCTGAAATTGTCGATGATGGATTTAGATTTAAGAGAGAAATAGGCATGCGAGCACTCGCCTTTCTTAGTTGAGGGTTGTCAAAAGTCCAGAATAGTGAGGAGAGACGGCATATAAGTATATACCATAATACTGAATGGTACGATAAGATATCGATATGAGATTCTTCATGCTGTAATTTCGATACGGTAAAACATTTATGACATAAAAATCTCAGTATATCGTACCGACCCATCCCTAATTTCATCCTCTAATTTTTGTAATTTTAATTAGGCCCATGCTTTTACTATTATAACACTTTATCTCATATAATAACTAAAAATAGAGAAAGTAATTAATAAATGAAATAAGGATAAAGTTCAAAAGTCCAACACCTACAAATAAAAAGCAGCAAATAATACTAATAGTAGTACAAAAATTGGCTCGGATTTGCAACAGAAAAACATAGCTCCATCTCCTCGATCTTTTTCTTATTACACACAGTTCCAGCTTTACTTACATACCGAATTAAATGTGTGTGTGATTAGTATTGTATAAAAATATGATATCCATATTGTACAAATGAGAGAGAGAGCAGCTATATCTTGAACCAGTTGGCCTGAAGGTCGAAAACTTACTAAACTCGGTCTGCATCAGCAAGAAGCGTTGGAAACTGCTTCCGACTCATCTGAACTCGAGTTTTCATCGACCCTCGACACGGACGAGGCCATGCGAGGCACGTCCGTCGAGCTACTGCTCTTTCTCTTCTTGGCATTGTCCTTACTTCGAGCTCGATCAGCTCTGGAGACGATCTCCGACACCGTAAACCCCGCGACTTCAAACTTGTTGGCTCTTTGAGGAAGCAGAGCATTCCGAGCAGTTACTTCTACTCCGTCGTATGTCCACACAGCTAGACGGGCTTCTCCCCTGAGTCCAACTGCAAACCACCCAAGACCAGCAGCGGAAACATCGACACAACTCGAATCCCAGCTCTCCCCACTCACATGAATTTTCTTCTTCACCCATTTTCCGAGCTTCTCCACTCTCCCCTCCCCGATAGGAGGCTGCAAAGGTAGAGTTTACAAAGGCATTATAATCTATACAGATGTAAAGGATTTGAGCATCAAGAATCTTAATCCTATCATCATTGTGTGCGGAACTAAGATTCTAAAATTCAGACCCTACGCGTAAAAATCTACCTTTTAGAGTACTGAACCCTTGCATCTCTCAGATCAAGAACATTCAAAATTAAAATGGAGGTTATCTTAACATCAAACTCCTCCAAATTTACATTGCACGTAGATTAAAAAAATCCGAGCATTTTTTATGTGTGTGTCTTGCAAGGCACTTAGAGATCTGAGCATATAATCAGACTGATAAATAAGAGAGCAAAAATTGCATGGTAGGCATATATGAATGATTGACAATTTCATGAATGTAGTCAGATTCAATAACCGTAGCATGTTATACCTGCAACTGACGGCCAAAGTGTTCGTCCAGCATCGTGCTTGCCTTCTCCGTCCTCCCCATATGCAAAGGAATCAGAGAAGATGCCCATACAGTGACATATATAGACTCTACTGAAGACTCTTCAACGTCCAGCCTGAATAGCCCACCAATATGAACTGAATGTCCTACCTGTAGCAACACGTGACAAAAATGTTAAAATCCATTTTGCATTGTAGATTGTCACTCTAATGAGAATATGCAGCCATTTTATTTGGATTTGGCATTCAATTCCCTAAAAGACGAACAAGAAGGACATATTGCTAAAAAACGAAGAGAATGAGTCCCTGGACGGTTCTACCATTGAAATGAGTTCAAGAAAGTTCAAGAATAAACATGTTGTAGCGAAGCACGAAATAAAATTTTGTGGGAGACATCAAAAGATCGTCCAAATGTTTTTAAATTAATTAGTTTCTATGAATTAAGCTATCAACATTACAAACTTTGATCTCAAATGTACAAGACAAAATTAACCTAGCATTTTAGAAAAAGGAAGTAGATATAATATGACTACCATAACTCCTAAGCAACTCATATGAACAGATGAGATAAAATCAGAGCAACCAACAACAAAGCATCAAGTTCAAGACTCTCCAAAACAAACACCAACCTTGATCCTATACGTCCTCGGCTTCAACTCCTTATCAATACGGATAACCTTCTGCTCCTCCTGAGTCAGCCTAGTCGAAATCTGATGAGGGTGCAAAAGCCCCGGAGTATCAAACAACTTGGCCTTCCCAGGAAGCACTCCTTCCATCCTTACAATCCCTAATGTAGTGCCAGGCACAGAAGCCTCCGTAACAACAGTCGCCTTCATACCCACACACTTCCCTATCGCGTTAATAAGCGTACTCTTTCCGGCATTCTGAGCACCAACAGCCCACACATGCCCTCTTGCACCGGCAAAGCTAACCACATCATCAACCAAAGTCTTCACTCCCCAATCTTTAACTGCACTAACCAAATGCACACTACTAAGCTTGCCTGCCCCGCCTTCCCTTGCTTGTGTTCGAACCCAATGCTCGAGCCTAGTGGGCGAAATGCTGCTGGGTAATAGATCAACCTTGGTGACTACTAATACTACTCTTGGTATATTTCCGGATTTTCCTTCCTTCCATGATCTTGCATTCTCATCAATTGTCTTGTACACTAAATTCGCCACTTTTCTTGGGAAGGAGCCATCGAAATCAGCGGCATCCACCACTAACAAAACCACACTCCTCGCCCCACTTACCGACATCAACCTCCTACCAACGGTGTGATCGAAATCGAAATCGGGCAACAAGTTTTCAACGCCCGGGTCCTTCACCTTTTGATAATGCCTCAAACTGTGACACCTAGAACATACAATTGGCTTTTTAGGAATTTCCACCTCCAGGCTTAACGAGTCCTCGGCTCTAATAGGAATTTCATCGAACACGTTATCTGCTGTGTCGAGAGGCTCGATTTTTCCAGCATCCAGAATCTCATTCGCTATTCCACGTTTGAGGGAATCCGAGATTTCGGACTCGTCCAATATAGGAGTCATGTTCTTGAATTTCTTGTAATTGTGTCCCTTAGTCGAGGGTTTGACGATAAACCCGGGTTGCTTAGGGTCGAAATCTTGCATATGGATGCCGCATCCGGGGCAAATGACGAAGGCTCGTTCGGCTGTTTCCTCGTAATTCCCATCGCGGGTGAGTGGTAGATTCGTGAAAGATTTGTTCTTTCCGGATTCTGAAGAGAAGAGTTTTGGGAAGAAGAAAAATGGTAGGGTTTTAGTAGGGTTTTGGGAAAAGGGGAAAGTGGGTACTAGGGAACTCAAGGATTTAGATACAGATCTCGTGTATGTATAGGTAGAGAGATAAGATGGAGTGAGAAGCTTTCTGAGCCTTGACGGAGAGAGATTCCTTACTATCATCGTCTTCCTTGTGTTTCAGCTATGGAGGTTTTGCTGCCGCCTCTGAAATTGGAGGTTTAGTATCGCTGTATTTTAGTACTACTACTTTTTTATTTTTTATTTTTCAGAAACATATTTAATTTGAATTATTTTCAAAAATCTAGGATTATACAAGCATTTTTCATGTTCTAATTTGTTTTAGGCTTGAATTCCTATGTTTGGAAAATATATATATATATATATATATAGACCGTCCCTTCGTTACACTTTTGTTCGTTATATCAACCATGTTCAGTTTAAACTTGCTAAATTACAAAAAGTATCAATTTTTGGAAATCATAAATGTTTATCAAGGGCTTTAACTTCATATAACAAACCAAAAATGATTTGGATAGTAGTAAACTACACTGCAATGATAGAGAAGGTCAAATTCATGAATAGCTATAAGAATAGAATAGGAAGATACTCAAGACATACATCAATGTGAAGTTTCTAGAACAGTACCAAGAAAAATGAAACACAAACACCACAAAAGTTGATCAAGCATCCACCTATCTGCAGAATTAATCTCAAGATATAGAATGCAGGGCTTTCTAAACCCTAAAGAAACTGCAATTTTAGGCCGACGGTTTCGTGTAGAAACGAACACCGATAGCAGCGCCCAAGATAACGAGGGGGACCAGAAACTGAAGGAGCTTGATGATGAAACTTGATGATTTGTCCTGGGTTGCCTGGACCGGCTTGGGAGGAGTGTAAGTGGTTGAAGCCTTGGTTTGAAGGGACGACGAATCAATGTCACCTACGTAGTATTCGTCCAGCATTGCCCTTGCGGTTGAGCTGTGGCCAACATCATCAAAGCCAGTAGTTGCATCCTTCCCTGCAGAAACAGAGCACCATATGTTGAGTTGAGTTGAATTAGTTGGAGGATTGGTTGATGTTTAGAAGATGGTGTTACCGGTTGAAGTCAACAAGACTTCGTCGCCTCCCGGATGATCGTCCAAGAACTTAGTCACATCATAGACCTGTACATAGTAATTCACCTTAATGTCTTAGAAACTGCAAAAGAAGACATGCTTAACTCATATAACACATTCAAAGACAAGATCTCCTCTTGAGCTTTTACATGTTTCCATATGTCATTATCCGTTCGCGTTAAAGCATCTCTATCGACTTTAACATGGAGGATTTCCTAGAGAAGCTCAAAGTTTGATCATAATACCAAAATCCATCAAACAATAATATGTTGATAACCTATCATTAAGCGTAAAATTTGATTGATTTTAACGTGCTCCTTTTCGTATATGTTTCCATATGTTCTCGGTGAGGCATGCTTATATAACAGCATTATAACACCTCTGTTGGTTTTAACATGGAGAATTTCCTAAACAAGCTTAGGAGTTAGGATTTGATTATAATACCAAAATCCATCAAGCAATATTATGTTGATACCTATCATTAAACATAATTTGATTGATGAATAACTTAATCTCCCACATTAAGAGTGTTTTACCATTCGAAAAAGCAAAAAGAACCTAGTTCCAGACTTGCTCGATGTGAGTTTTTGCCTGGAGTCGCATCATAGGATCGAAGGCTATAATCAACTTTGAATACAGTTAATTACACTCATTAAAGGATGAACTAGAGATCCCATGATAGCAAGCTAAGTTTTTCTAAATATCTAGGCTTTGAAGCTTATGTTATTGAGCAACCAATTTCGACATAACATGAAGTTGCAAAAGAAGGGTAGCTCATTGAACAAGACAAGTTATGCAGAAAATTAAACAGAATTCAATGAACATGAAATCAAAGCCTAACTATGACAGATCCAATCTCCCCTCTGTAAACAGTAACATAACAAACTTTCCTGTGAACATCAAACTGCAACTGGCCTAAACTCAAATGCTAAATCCGAGATCTGAATCTCATCACATGATCTTACACAAAAATGACACTGATCGCATAACAAAAACTCAGATGCTACATCCAAGCCCCACTACATGAATTGATCTTACACAAAAGTAACACTGTTTCTCACAATGATTACATTCAATTTCCTTAATCACCTTCTACCAAAAGAAATCAAATCCCTTAAATCAATCAAAACACCCTTATATCCACAGTCAACCACGAATTCAGTTTAGAAGTAATCACAACTCGACCCTTGAGGAGATCCTTGGTTGGATAAATCCACAAATCGACCAAACTCGGATAAGAAAACTATAAGCGAATCACAGTTTTCGATATAAACGATGATAATCAATTACCTTGCCCTCAATCAGGAGCCAACAGTCCTTGTTGGTGTTATGCTCAGAAACCTCCGCCAAAGTAAAAACCTTAGACATTGAGAAAAGCCGCTAATCAGACGAAAATGATGAAAGAAGTGAATCGGCTCAAGATCCAAGAGTTTCTACTGAGAGAGAGAGCGGAGCTTGAGATTTCGATTGTGCGATGGGGTTGGTAAGATTTGAAAAGTTTGGCTCTGAAATCAGCGCATCAACAACCAGGTCGCAGATTGATGCCGACATTATTTATTACTCCCTCCCATTCATACTGTCGTATATGCTTTATCGGATATCCAACTCATACTGTTTTCTTTCTATTTTTGAAGATAATAAGGGATGTGTAATCTTAATTAGGGAAGTTAATTAAATTAAATTAACAAGTTTTTATTTACTGTCGAGTGAATTTCTCTCTCACTCTTAACTTGACGCCCTCTCTCTTCGCGGAAATCCGCCGCTGCCTCCCCTCTCTGAAACCATAGCCGTTGTGATGAAGTGCGGCTTTGTTAATGATTGCCTCCCATCCAAAACGAACTTCTCCCCTCCTCAACCTTTGAGCTCCACGGCGGAGTCACCAATGGCTTTTCTTCTTCCTTCTCCAACTCGGAGACGATCGATTACAGAGAATAAGGGGTGAACGAAACCATCCCGAGGAACAAACGAGTCCGAATCTGCAGATTTCCAATCTTCCTCCTTCTCAAAGTCCAAGACTAGTTGGATAGTCTGTCTTCGCCACTTTGTTGGGGGCTATAAATTTGCTTTTGAAATTGTGTAAATTGAATTGATGAAAAGTGGAACTCTGATTTTTTATTTATTCTTCCTCCTTCAATTTGATTTTGATTTTCATTCTACAACCTGTTTTGAAATCGGAGGTAAATAAATTTTTCAATTTGTGCTCTGGGTGTGATCTCTTCTTCCTTCCACAATTTTGATTTAATTCTACAATTTAATTTTTGAATTTGGGGAACGAAATTTTTCGTTTTGTATTCTAATTTTGATTTATTCTTCCTTCTATGTTTTGATTTTGATTTTGAATTTCACAAATGTAAATTAGAATTAGTTGTAGGAAATTTTTAAAAAAAGGGGAAAGAAAAGTGTACTAATTAACAATACAATACTCATCTTCTTAAATTCCGTGCTGAAACCATTCAGTATGAATTGGATAGAGAGGGTATTTTATTTTATTTTTGACTGAAAAAATATAAGTCAATATTGGTGTCTTAAAAATGCTAACTTCTAGTAGAAAATTATAAGGTGGAATTTTCGAAATTGGAGTTCTAAAATATTGAAAAGTGGATCCAGTCAATATTGTTGTAGTAAATTAGTAATACTTTTAGAAATTCTCAAATTAAAAATTAAAAAAAAATCTAGCAGCCAAATCTGATTTTATGTCAAGTTGTAGTTTTATGAGTATTTGATATCACGGTTGTTTCATGTCCAATAGAGTAGTGATCGGCAAATTCCCGAAAATGTTGCTTTATAGTAATTAAATACTCCATATGATATTGTCTTCTTTTCATTAAATACATTATTGTATATTATATTGGGTTGCCATATTGATATTGTCTTTTTTTTATAAAATAAAATAAAATAACACTGTAAATTAAAAAAATTATATGGATCCACATTATTTATATACAAAAGTTTAAGTTTTTTAATGAGATTGAGAGAGTATCGTGATTTTGAATTAATAATCTCTCTCTAAAAAATAATAATATAGAGGTGGATTTAGAGAATTTGTGCGTTATTGTTCCTACCACTCTCAATTTTTTTTAATTAATTCGGATTACTTTTATATTTTTTGAATGATTATTATTTTATATTCCTAAACCTTGAAGATTCATCCTCCCCTAATGTTACATATTTGCAACAATAATATGGAGTGTAGTTGGTATTCACATTTCTACGTAGTAGTTGATCTATAATTAATTTAATATTCGATCCTCGTTAGTCACGATTTAAATTAATAATAATTGCACCATAAATTTACATATTCATAGATTCCTCTCCACAATTTTAATCTTATATCCACTCCTATCCTATGTCTGCAGATTGTATAATATAGGTAATTTTGGGTTTGGGAAGCAGAATTGAAGAAGCCCAATAACAAACAATTTAAACAGGTTAATATTTTCCAAATAAGTCCAACGAATCCAAATTATGTAGTTTGAAAGAAGTGTGTAAAAACTCATCAACAACTACAAAATAAATCAGGCCTTGGTGAATATTGCCCAAAGTTTGTGGAGAAAACATCGTTAGAAGCAAACTTTATTGTAGGCCCAACATTTTGGGCTTTGGTGAATATTACTGGACAAATTTAAATTGAGGATCGGATTGTCCGAAAAGTAAATATCTCAATTCTGTTTTCAGTTAAAATTATGTTGTTTTGATTAGTAATCCAATTATTTGTTTACTCTTTTATCCTATTTTTTATATTAAAATTACTTAATTTGTAACCTAGTTGTTATCCTTTAACCTTTATCTTGAGTGCTATCAATGTATTATATTATATTATTATTATTATTAAATCGATCATAACATAGATTGAACATTAGATTAATTCTAAATTAACCACCACAATTTAAGTGACCCACCACTATATACACAACTAATAACTTTCCTAAAATTCCACGCCAATAAAAAACATGACAAAATATATGAGAAGAAGGAAGTATATCGATAGAGTGGTTAAAATTAACTTAAAATACTCGTTCGATTTACTGTACATATATTTTGGCTAGTTTGGACTCGTAAGTTTGAAGTAAAAAAATGGAACCTAAATGACTCGATGACCGATTAAACTTTGAGCTAAAAACTTATGTAGTTCGAGTAATTTAATGTGCTCGTGTCTACACGAGTACTAACTTATAAATTTATAAAGTTTAATATAGTTGTATGACACTGGTAATGAATTTTACTTCAAATTAAAAGGTTTGTGTGGTTATTTAATTAATAATAAATTTTATTAAATTTTTAAATTAAAAATATTTAATTTAGTTTTTTGGTCTGGTTTGCCCGATAACCAATGAATAGCTGAACTGCATTTTAGCCGTCATAACAACTTTTGAGCAGGACAGACATGATGAGGGTTACCCCAACCGTTAGCAAATTGCGCATTGAATAAATTCCGCTTTCTTAGCCTGCAAACGATGCATAAAAGATTAATAATCTAAAGCTAACCGTTCGCAAAACTTCGCTCTTATGCATTGACTACAAACTACACAAGCTAAGGGCATCTCCAAGGGTTTCCCGTATTTTACGAGAGTCTTATCCCTCTTTTAGGACTGAAACAATATTTCGTTCACAACCACTCTCCCCTATTTTAAAGCAGAAAAAGGAATATTTCATAAATATTCTTATTTTTTACCTTTATAGATCAAATTAAAATTCAATTAAATTATATAATTAAATTAAACATAACTATATATTTATTAAAAAATATAATTAAAATTATGCTTTAATTGCAAAAAAAAAAATTAAGTTACTTATAAAAATCACAGGTTACATAACAATAAAAATCATAGGTTATATTTAATGAAAATTCTATTTGTTTCCATTAATCAATTTAATTGGATAGGGGAAGGAAAAATTCTCCCTCATACTAAGGGAGAAAAAATGGCTCCCTCAAAATAGGAAAGGGAAATTGGGAAGGTTGGAGGCCTTTTTTAGGGGAATACCCTATTATAAGGAAGGGTTGGAGGTGGTCTAACCACTCTAAGCTCACATAGGTCACATACTCAAAAAATAGATTTTTTGTAACTATTAAATCCATGACCTTTAACCGTACTTTAAACACCTATAACTATCCCAGTGGAAAAAGGCTACTATAATTTATGGGACAAGCCACGACCAGTGGGGATCTTCTGCCCCAGTGGGTATCCCACTACATGTCCCACCAATAAGGTGGGGACATGTGTGATGTTGTGATAAAAAGGTGGCCCACCAATGCACGCGTGGCATCGCGTGATTGGTGGGCCACCTAGTGGTCCACCAAAAACTGGGGCAGAGGATCCCCTGGCAGCCACGACCTAATGGTTTGGGAGGATTTGACTTTATCATTTTATCAATAATATTGCCTCAGTCCATTATATCACTTTAGATCGGTCCAAAATTTTTATTCATTTTTTATTTTGAGCAAATTATTACACACAATTTTTTTAGAGACAATTTCTTAAATACCCAATTTCGTATAACAAAAGTCAAATTTACCCAATCCTTATATTTGATACACAAAATACCCAATTTTACTTAAAAGTTCATACTTTTCAAACTTGTCAGCCTGCAATTTCGTTATTTTGCTTCGCTCTGTGCGTAAATGATTAGAATCAGGTATCTAAATCATAACACAGAATCCTGCTCGTGTCCCGCTCGCGTCCCGCTGAAGTCCCACTCGGGCCGCAAATCCCGCTCCTTGACAACGGAATCCCGCTCGTCCTGTCCCGCTCGAAATTCCGCTCGAGTTTGACTTGGCAGGGAGCAGATTCCCGCTCGGGAAATCCTACTCCACCTGCTAAGTCCCGCTCGGCTTTTTGACTTGGCAGGGAGCAGAATCCCGCTCGTGGAATCCCGCTCGGACTACCAAGTCCCGTTTGACTTTTTTGACTTGGCAGGCGGAGCAGAATCCCGCTCACAGAGTGCCGCTCGGCCTTGTGAAGTTCCGCTCGTTTCATTCCTATTCCCGCTCGTTCCATTCCCAATCCCTATCATAAATTTTTTTCTATTAATACCGTGATTGAAGTCCAAAATCGAACACACTCCATCCTCTTTCATTTCATTTTCATTTACAAAATCATTCTATAGAATTTTGCTTCCACACTCCAGAAAAAAAAATAGAAAGTTGATATAATATTATTATTCATTTTAATGGGCAATTTAACAATTTGTCCGAGTATGTTGGCGGTGAAGTTAGAGTTGTCTGCATTCCTGGGAACAGTGTTTGTATCCCAATTTTACGACAAGTTCATTCAATACAATCTTAATCCCTTTTCACTTTAGTCAAATTATGAAATTTATTACACATACGTTTCTCGTCATGGTATTACGCTTAGGTCCATTCTCACGACTGATATGGACCTAGTTCGTCTTTAGAGTACACAAATCGAGTCAATTTTATTTCTTGTGCATTTCAATGTTCAATCTTATCGTACACCCGATGTTGTTGAACAATTCGGTTCAAGGTTCAATTTTCAAGAGCAAGCGGGTGGTAGCAATCGGACTGAGAATGTTCACGAACAAGAAACCTTTGTTCGCGAAGAGGATACCTATGTTGTGTCCGACGTGACGAAAAATAAAATTTGGATAGTTCATCCGACGAAGAATACGATGAGGTGTATGGTGCTTTAAATCAAAATACGTTTGGCAACTTCGCGGCATGGATCCGATGAGAAGGTGGTGTGAATCAACTGATATCTATGCTCATGCCGGACAACCGTGACCCTCCAAGCAACGAAATAATATATGGTGGTGGCGAAGAAGTAAGTGATGGTTTACTTCCACTTGTTCCTCTCGATGCATCGGACTCACCTAAGGTTCGAGATCTGAATCACGTTGTGGACTATCCACTCCGTGAAGGGGTGACATTTTGGGAGAAGGAGGATTTGTTTGCTATTGTTGCACTTCGGCACATGGAACAAGGTCTCGATTTCAGGGTGGCTCGTTCTGACACTGGTCGGGTTGAGTATAAATGCAGATGGAGTCACGATTGCCCATTTTTTCTACGGGCATCGTTTCGCAGAGATGCGTTGTGGATTGTAAACTGCTTGCATGCCGAACACACATGTAATCGAGATTTTTCGCAGACTGGTCTAAGGAGGGTGCATGCAAAGGCGCTCGCTGCTTATGTTGCTCGACGAATACGCCGTAAAAAATCAGTCCTAAAATCGAAAGAAATTATGGCAGCTATCCGGGGGGAATTTATCTTTCAAGCAACCTGCAGCGTAGCTCTACGAGCATGCAATTGTGCTATAGCGATGATTTTTTGTGGACACTCAAATTCGTTCAAGATGCTTCTTCCTTACCTCTACGTACTGAAAACAACGAATCCAAGTACAATGACTAATCTCGAAGTCGCTTCAGAAGGTCATGTTGGATATGAGTCAGTAGATGATACTCAGCTGTTGTTCGGTTAAAAGAAAATTGGGGGAAATCATAGTAGTACTATGGAATTGAAGATCCCAAAACTTAGCTGATATCAGTAGATTAGTGTGTCGTTAGGATTAGCTGATGTATAGGTTAGACTTGATGTATTGATTATTATTTTTGTCTAAGTCCTGTACGGGGTAATTGTTGAACTGATCTTCTGTCGAAGATACTTTTCAGAACCCCACGTCATCAGTGTAATCGCTTGTGTTCTTCGATCGCACTGATCTTCCACTCGGTCGAAGACAGCGCATCGACCGAATCATCGCAGAAGACTACTCCCGGTGATAGTCATCAGCAGAAGAACAGAAACAAGCACAGTACCTTCGCAGTCGCCAGCTGACCTACTCAGTAGATGCCGTGTCAGCCGACTCAGATGAAGAAGACAGAGACTTTTCAGTCTACTATATCCTACGGAAAGCGACCCAGCTATTCAAGTCTTTTCGAAAAGTTCAGCAGAAGACATACGAGGTTGTTGAACGGTCAACTCTGACATTCTCACCAACTACAAACCTCGACCAATGAGAAGCCGACAACGCTTACCTACTCTACACAGTAAAGCTGCTCTCATGAACAGTGCATTAACTGCCCTGCTGCAACAAGTTCGAATTAATGGCCGTTTTTCTTGGAAGCTTGTGACACGTGGCATCGTCGTCTCCAACGGACATATGCCATAACTCACAACTATAAATAGAGAAGTTTTTGAAGCTCCGAGTAACGAAATTTCAAAGGGACAAGCTCAAGTTCATAAACGCTCTAGAACACTAAAAGATCATCCAGAGGAAAACTTGCATAATTAGAAGATTTCTCAGTTTTTCTCTCTAGAGTTCTTACATCCCTTTCTTCTCTAGACTAAGCTCATTGTCATATTTATAGCTTAGATTCGAAGGAGTTCACATTTAGTGAATTGTTCTTATTGTAAGAACTCATTCTCAGTTGGAGAAAATTCCCTTCCCTTTCAGACTTAGGTTTGGATTGTAAAGTCGCTAAGGACTATAACTTAGAGGGAACTGTCCGGTCACACAGTATCCCCGCCGAGGCTTGCTCGGAATAATCAACAAGTTCTCCCGCCTTGTTCGGGACCGTGGACGTAGGATCTTGCGTATCCGAACCACGTTAAATCGCTTGTGTTCTTTTACTGTTTTATTGCATAGCATTCAACTGACTTGAAAATCATAAGCTTGCATAAAACTTATTTATAAAGCACACAACCAAAAGATTTAACTTGCTAAAACGTGTTTTCAAAAGAGACGAATTTCGGGCCCCACACTTTCCGCACAACAGTCTCCGACCGATTCTCAAAGAATGCGACAACGTCGGTAGGAGAGAGCTCGATGGCCGACTCACTCTGTCCCGCGATCGAAGGCTTATTTGGCACTTGTTCATCGGTTGCAATCATCGGCTCGGTGACCTTCATTGAGAAAAAGAAACCGAGCTCGAGTGTATTCACCCCCCCCCCTCTACACGACTTATCGTCTCGGACCAACAATTGGTATCGAGCGCACGGTGTTCAACCGATCGCCGGTTCGAAATACTTGGTCCTCTCGAACCGATCACGAAAACCGTTTTCACCGCATAAGCATCTTTTCGGCATCCTTATACTCTTACTCTTACAATGTCGATATGTCGGGTATTAGGATGGTACCGATGTTCTCAATAGAGAACTACACGGTATGGCGCGTACGTATGGAGGCACACCTAACGTCACTCCACGACAAGCATGTCGGATGTCCTAGAGTCGGGACCGATCATTCCCATGATCGACAACATAGTATTTTCTTTGGAGGAGGCGCGGGAGCACAAATTGGTGCTAAGGTTCCCAAAGACAAATCTCGCCTTCACGCCCGAAGAGAAGAAGCCGCACAACCTTGACCGAGTTGCACGTAATGTCATACCGACTACGCTCGGTGATTCACACCTCGGAAGGGTACGAGGATTACAAGACGGCGAAAGAGCTATGGGACGCCTTGGGCCATCTTGAGCCATGGAACCCCTCGGATCAAAGAAAACAAGCTCGAGCTAGAGCTTCGGAGGTTCGACGCCTTTGCAATGGAGCTCTACGAAACCATTGACGAGCCGAGTGTCGATTCACCAATCAAGTCAATGTCATCAATGGGTGCGGGAGGTCGTTCACCAACAAGGAGATGAACACCAAGATCTTGAGAGCGTTGCCCCGACGAAGTGGCTTCCATTTGCTACTTATTTATGTCGCTCCGATCTAAATGCTCTAACTCCCGATGTTATATTTTCGTAATTAAAATCGGAGGAATTCGAGCATAGCCTACCCCAAAAGTGCTTAAGCTCTCCGGTGACACACGGTTCGATCACGCCTTCAAGGCAACGATCGGCAATACGGAGCCAAGCCTATTTCCTCAAGCAAAGCTATGGCCACATCGGCAGCAAAGTCTTCTTCGAGACTTCGAGGCCACGACCGGCTAGCACCGATGGCTCTCAAATATCGGAGGGAAAAGGAGAGAGTCGAAAGCCGAGGAAATACAACCGAGATTCTTCTTCGGGTAAGAAAGACTATCATAAGAAAGAAGAATCTAATCCTTCTACTCGAATGCGGGAAATCGGAGTACGCTACCGGTCCGTCTAAAGACTCCGGTGGTAAGAGCAAAGCAGAACATCCACCGCTACAACCGCAAGAAGGAGGGACACTATCGCACGATTGTCCCAAACTCTCGACCGCTCAAAGAGCGAGAACGGCGAGCCGAGGAGAAAGAAATTCGCCGAGAGACGGCAGGCCTATATAGCCGGAGAGATATCCGACAACTCAATTGAGGAGGATACATTCATGTATTCTTCGAAGATGAAGCCGCATTCGTCGCAGTTGAGGTCGCAGAGACGGTTCTCGATGAGTCGGCCGAATACCGTCGATGGCCGGAGAAGAGGCCGAGGTAAATTCTAAACATATTATTACCTCTTCTTCACACAAAGCACACAAGACACGTGCTCGGTCACGAGATGATCCTCTAGATGTGGTACAAGCCTACGACGATCGCTAGAGGAACAGTTCGGTGAGCGAGAGAGTTCAAAGCAGAACCATCCGAGAACTTGAACAGGTAAAGGCCGAGAATCGGAGACTTTCTTCGATTGTCGGGTCTCTACTGAGTCGGTGGATCTAGTTGCGAGACTCAAGGAAGAGATTGAATCTCTTATGACTAAGTCTCGGCTTCAAGAGACTCGAGATCTCGGTTCGACCAAGGACAATTTCGAGAAAGAGACCGAAATAGCCCGGCTCGATCGAAGCTCACGGCACGTGCGGAATGACTATGACTCACTCGGAAGGAGTGACGAGGTCTAGAGAGGTTTGATGACCGAACAATACACGGGAGCGAAGGAGAAGCTTGAAAGCATGCTCGAGCACAACGGCCAACCACCGTAAAAGAAGGCCTTGGCTATACCCACGAAGCTTCCACCTCCAAAAGCTCAAGCAACTCGGGCGATAGGTTCGTCGGAGGAAAGGTGCAAGCCGCCGACACCACACCTCGGGCGAAGAACAAACGAGAAAATGATTGCACCTCGGCCCGAGTAGCAACAAGCGGTGACCAAAGGTTCCAGCCCCGGACACCGCGATCAAATTCGGGGGGGAACCAAGAAGGTCGGATGGGCGTAACGGTACAAGGAGCCACTGTATGAGCACCCGGCTCAAGACGGCTCGTACTACTATGAGCCCCGGGGTCAGGAGAAGCGCTAAGACTCAGAAGAAGAAAGCGCCTGAACCCAAAATCATCAGCAGAAAGTTAGTATCTCCAAGTCCTGTGGAGAAGAAAGCTGACAAGGTTCAGAAGAAGAAGTCCAGGACTTCTAAGGTCCCGAGACAGATCTGGGTTCCAAAATCACCCACTAACCAGTAAGGACCCAACTGAACCAAAGGGTACCTAAAAATGCCTCTGTTTTGCAGGTAAATAAGGACCCATGGATAGTGGACAGCGGCTGCTCGAGACACATGACTTACCAGAAGAGCCTCCAACTACGTACAAGAAGATGGTCCCAGAATTGAATTCGGTGACAACTCAAAAGGCTACACAAGGGGATACGGAACGCCGAACATTGGGGCCCGCCACGGTTCAAGAGTAACATATGTTGAAGGACTTCAACATAATCTCCTTTCGTCGATCAATTCGTGATAATCTTAACAGAGTAATCTTTGACGCCGGTTTCTATGATATTGTTGACAAATCTACGGGGAAAACAGTGTTATCGGGTTCGCGGAGGAAGAACATCTATGTTGCAAACCGGAATACCGCGGGAACCCGAGGCTTGCTTGCTCGCACGGACTAAATTAGGTGACAAGTCAGCTGGCTATGGCACAAGAGACTCGACCACTCCGAACTTCAAGACCATGAACAAGCTTGTCAAGAATTCTAAAGTCGAGGACCGCCCAACGAATCGTTTATCAAAGACCAGAAATTGTGAAGCGTGCACGAAGGGAAAGCAAACAAAGAGTAGCAATCCACCTATTCCGTCACCTTCCACCGATGGAATCCTTCACCGCTTCACATGGACTTATTCGGGCCGTCTCTCCAGATGACTATAAGAGGCAAGAAGTATGCCCTCGTCGTCATAGACGACTACTCGAGATATACTTGGGTCATCTTCATCGCCAACAAATCGATGTTCGAGACCGAGTTACCTAATCTACCGAAGAAACTCGGTGTGGAAAAGAACATCAAGATTAAGAAGATACGCTCGGTACGGAGGAACAGAGTTTCTAAACTCGAGTAGTTAAGACATACTTGCGATAAAGAGGGAATTCAAGCACGAGACATCACTGCGCGCACCCCTCGGCAGAACGGACTTGCTCGAACGTAAGAACGGAACACTCAAAGAAGCAAGCAAGAACGCTCCTCGCAGATTCCGGACTACCCTCAAAGTTTTGGGTTGATGCTACTGAAACCGCCTGTTACACTCAGAATCGCTCACTACTGACACAACAACACATGAAGACGCCTTACGAACTGTGGAAAGGGAGAATTCCTTCTATTTCTCATTTTCATGTTTTCTATTTGTCCTTGCTTTATCCACAATAATGGGAAAGATCGGTTGAAGGTCTTTGATAGCAAATCGATCAAGGAGTATTCTTAGGATACTCCCGAGTCAAGTAAAGCCTTCGTAGTCTTTAACTATCGGACTCTTTGTGTGGAGGAAAGCCCTCATGTTGTTTTTGATGAATTTGTTACTGAGAACAGGAAAGATACAAAGTCAAATACTGAAGATGTCAGCAGCAAGCTACAGGATCTCGGACTGAATGATAAAGCTGAAAAGATCCAGCAATGTTGGGATGATGAGTCAGACGATGAACAAACACAGACTCAACCAACAATCGATGTAGCTGACCTAGTTGATTCTATCGAACTGAATCAACAACAGGTAACATCGGTCGATGAGGAAGCCCCTGTGGTAACTGAGACCTCTACTGAGAATATAAACTCAGGGGGAACGATTAATGTTCCTGAGCTAAATGCCCCTGAACCTGGAAACTCAGTAGACCCTAACCTTCTTACTGAATTGCTTCAGTCACAAAACAAGATTACTCGAAATGCCTAATACACCTACGGCGTGCGAAGTAGTATCGAAGAAGAAGCCCGACTCGGGCGTTCGTGGCTCGATGCTCATTCTTCGGATCTTATCATTGGAGATCCATCAAGCAACTATAAGGACGAGATCAAGATTAAGTCAAGGAGAAAGCTCACTTTACTCTTGTTTTTCGTCTACGTAAGAACCTCGATCGATAGAGGACGCACTTAAAGATCTTGGACCGGGTCATTGCTATGCAAGAAGAGCTGAACCGGTTCGTCGAAATGAAGTTTGGGAGCTTGTCGACGCACCTGAACATCAGCACGTGATTGGAACTAAGTGGGTCTTCAAGAACAAGCGAGATGAAAACAACGTCATCGTCGAAATAAAGCTCGACTAGTTGCTAAAGGATACGACCGAGCGGAAGGAATTGACTTTGATGAAACATTTGCTCCGGTCGCCCGATTGGAAGCCATTCGTCTTTTCCTAGCTTATGCAACACATCGGGGATTTAAGGTATATCGGATGGATGCGAAGTCGGCTTTTACGAACGGCGTATTGAAGGAAGAAGTCTACGTGGAACAACCGCCCGGCTTTCAGCGGGGACATCGAGTGTACGAGACTTAGGAAAGCTCAGTATGGGTTAAAACAAGCACCTGTGGCTTGGTATGATACCCTATCGGACTTTCTACTTGTAAAGGTTTTCGAGATGGGGACGGTAGATCGCACCCTATTCAACATAAAGTCGGGAGATGACATTCTACCGGTGCGGATCTACGTGGATGACATCATTTTCTACGGCAGAAACGAAGTCATATGTCGGCCAGTTCGAGAAGATGATGAAAGAGAAATTCGAGATGTCCATGATGGGAGAGATGAATTATTTCCTTGGATTTCAAGTGAAGCAATCACCTGAAGGAATCTTCATCAATCAAGCCAAATACACTCGAGATCTTCTCAAGAGATTCGGCTGCGACTCCAGCAAGCCAGTCAAAATCCCCATGAACACGAACTTTAAAATCGATCTAGACAAAGAGGGAGCTTCTGTTAACTCTACTGATTATAGAGCTATTATTGGTTCTTTATTATATTCAACAGCTAGCCGTCCTGACATAACTTATGTTGTAGGTGTATGCGCAAGATTCCAAGCGGATCCCAAGCGAAGTCATTTAGACTCAGCAAAGAAGATTCTGCGCTATTTAAGAGGAACACCTGATGCTGGGTTATGGTATCCTGCTGATGATAACTTAATACTGACAGATTATTCTGATGCTGATTATGCAGGATGCAGGATAGATCGAAAGTCAACTTCCGGAACTTGTCAGTTCCTAGGCAGCAAGCTGATTTCTTGGTTTTCAAAGAAGCAGCATTCAGTAGCAACGTCCACTACTGAAGCTGAGTACATGGCTGCAGGAAGTTGCTGTGCCCAAATCCTTTGGCTTCGACAACAACTTCGAGATTATGGTATAACTCAGGATGAAGTGCCCATCTACTGCGACTCCACAAGTGCAATTGCCATAACTCAGAACCCAGTTCTACATACCAGATGCAAGCACGTGGATATCCGACACCACTTCATCAGAGACCATGTCGAGAAGAAGGATATCAGGATGGAGAAGATCCATACTGACAAGTAAAGGGCAGATATACTGACCAAACCACTAGCTGAGAACAGGTTCAGAGAACTATCAGTTGAGCTAGGTCTACTGGATCCTACTGAGATGCGTCAGTAGATGCCGACTACTGAGAACATCATTGTCAAACAATTGGTAACAATTGGGATCAGCATAAGGAATCAGTACGACAGGTCAGATAACTAAGTACAGTGACTCAGTTGGGAAAGTCACACTGTACACAGCAAGGGGGAACATAGTCATCAGCATGACAACCATTCTCCTTATACATAACGGTAACCAGCTGATAAGTTCAGCTGAAGAGGTTTGCGTAATTTTGTGTACTTATTTTTTTAGGCATGCTCGCATTTATTGTATCAGTCGCTCACACTCAGTAGTTAATGTACATTCATTTCCCGCCATTAATAGTTTAAGGAAAGATCAGTAGGAAACCTTTTTATTTGCATAAACTGAGTAATTAATGCTGTCTGTCGTGCATTTAATGCATGTCTTCTCACTTACCTTTATTACGTAGATCTATGTTTTAGGCGGCTTTTGTAATCATTCCTTTTATAACATTAAATCTTAGCCGTTCATAGTTTTTGGAAGATTAAAACCCAGTCGTTGGATTGAAACTTGCAATCAAGCCAATATATACAAAATCTTTCATCTTCTATCTTTTTCCTCACTTTTCGCCATTATCAAATCCTAAGAGCTTTTATCGCAAATCAGTTTCCATCTCAAACTTCTTATAACTGCTTTGCCTGTGCATCTCTCAAGCTCTCATACTCGGTAATGTATTCAAATCTGCTGATAACTACTAACTTACTCTATTTTTAAGTGCTAACAAGTTGTTTTGCAGATTTCTATGGCGATCGTACAGACTCCTGAACCTATAGTGGAGATCATGGACATCCGAATTCAGTTCGAACCCACAATGGCTTTCCGCCAGGTGGATATCCCATATCTGGAACCTATGTTCGATGCTCTGGAGAGGTCTGGGTTGGAGACCCTTGTGACCAAGCATCCGCGTGCCCATCTGCCAAGGCAAGTGGCAGAAGCGTATTTCAACTGGAACTCAGTGGCTGCCGGAGGAGAAGAAGCTTCCTTCTCATACATGAGAGAAACAACTCCGAACAAGTGGAAGCCGGCTCAACACACCTTCAACATCCGAGAGGCTCTAGTCCTCGCGTTTCAGCTTCCTACTTCTGGAATCTCCCCTATCGGATATAAGGAGAGGGAGATCAATGCCTATGTACAAAAGTTCTGTGGACGCAGTGATCTGACGTTCAAGACAGCTCTCCCGAGGAATCTCTTTCTACCTCAGTACAGAGGTTTAGCGTATGTGGTCTCGCACATACTGACAAGCTCAGCTGGATCGTACGATCAACTGTCCAAACCTAGGATTCAGCTGATGATGGCTATTGACGACGGAGTAGAAGTAAACTGGGCTGACTATTACACGACTCAGATGAAAGCCCAGGCCCAGAAATTCACTACTTTACCCACTGGCGAGAGGAGGTTGGCCAATGTGGGTAAGCTTCTATTCGGGACTAAGATGTCTGTCCTAATAGAGAGTGTTGTACAGAGGAACTCAGCTTTCGAAGACTCAAAGCTGTACAACACTAAGCTGATAAAGTTTAAGACTAAAGAAGCAACGGAGAAGTCAATTGGCAAAGGGCCACCTGAGCAGAAGAGACTGCTCCTGCCCTGCCATCTCCCGCTGATGTGTCCAAGAGGAGGAGGCTTATCAAGCCACGACCGGTGAGGTCACCGTGGCTCACCCGATAACTATCATAGAACGAGGCTCCTCCTCCACCTCAAGATGAGCAAACCTTGGACTCCGACACGGGGATGGAAGGAGCCACCCTCAAGGAGAAAGCTCAAGTCATCGGCTCCGATGACACTCGGTCGGACATTCGAGAGCCAATCGAAGAGACCGAATGGACAACAACTCATACCACTCGTCTACGTGCTACGGTGAGATTCACAATCGATTCCGGAGATAGCCGAGCATGAAGACTTGGTTGACATTGCCATCGGGGCAAGAGTTCGAGCTACTTCGAGGTTCTTAAACCGGGATATTCGATAGATTTTGCAAAAACTCGGTCGGCCATCGATCTACCGACGGAGGAGCAAGATTTACGAGCGAGAGATCGGATTCGGGGAGCCGACCGATTTGGCGTCCTTCGAGGATCTTCGAGCCGCTATGCTCTATCTTCTTAGCCTCGCGTACCATAGCTCCTGCTGCTAATGCTCCGCCTCCATCTCCTCCTGTTGATGAGGGTGATGATCAAGAACAAGATCAGGAGATGGAAGGCAACCCCAAGGATGCAGAGTTGGGAGGCTCTGCTGAGGGACCAACTCCCCATGAGAAGAGCCAATCACCACCCCCCCGGTACATCGGGTGAGGCTCGGGGCGCTCCGAAGTACGGTCGGGAGCAGCTCCTCGTATTTTCTGATCAAAGGCTCGGAACAAGCTCTTACCAGATTCAACCCATTGGTTCCGTGTCCTCCAAATCAGTGAATAAGGCGATCAGACGCCAAGGAGCTAAAAACAGACTTCTCGCCAAAGACGTCTATATCAAATGGGAGAAGTATACGAAGGCGCAGACTGATAGCCTGAATAAGCTAGCCGCTGGCATCTCCACTCCTCAAGAGGCTCCTTCGCAGCCTGATTTTAAGGAGATGATCGAGCGAGGTTTTGATAGCGCGCAAAGCGATCTATCCGCACGAGTCGATTCTTTGCTCCAAGCTCAACACAAAACATTTACTGAGCAGCTGACTCATGCTCTCACAACAGTCCAATCTCAAATGGATGAGCGAAACAAGTTGGCTACAAGCAGCCTCCCGACTGCTATTAAGCAACAGGCTGAGGCCTTGAATGAGATTCAGAAGGAGATGAAGGAATCCAATGATCTAGCCCTGCTGAAACTCCGCCAGGAGTCAGTTGCTCATCTCAATCGATCTAGGGCAGATCAAGAGAAGGACTGGGAGAAATAGTGTGACTTGGTCAAGGACTTCAACTCTACAGTTACTCAGATCAAGGACTCAGTATACAAGCTTGAGAAAGAAGTCACAGCTATCCGTACCAACCTCGATAAGGCTGCTGATGCCAAAAAGGGGGAAGGTATAATAAAAGATGAATCTGAAACGGATACAGCTGATGTACAGATAATCAGGGAAAGGGTTCAGGAGAAGAGACCCTCCACAGCTGAAGAACCCGCACAGACTCAGGGGGAAAGGGCTCAGGAGGAAGGACCCTCTACTACTCAGGATAAGAACTCTTCTGAGGTCCTTCTCCTAGAATTCCCACTTCAGCCAACCCCCATCTCCTCTTTTGCTGCTCACATTGAAGAAGTAGCAAACTTTATTGAGCAGGAGACAGAAGAAGAAGAGCCTGAGCCTGAACAATTGCCACCGCAGAGGCCGGGGAAGGAGATTGCAACTGTATCTACTCCTCCTTCCTCCCCGGTCCATAAGTTCAAATCAAAAGCGGAGCAAGAGGCTTGTGACCTCAAAATTGCCCAAACAGTGCAGGATAAGCTCGACCATGAGCGTCGGCTTGAAGAGGCAAAGCAAGAAAAAAGAAGCCCAAGGGCAAAGCCGTTAGGGGCAAAGGCAAGAAAAAGGTCGGGTCGGTCGAAGAGCGTAAGAAGAAAGCCCAAGCGCATTTTGCTAAGTGCTCTTCCGACCGAGATCCAAGCTACCGCTCGTAGTATTCCCACTTCTACTCTAACACCCGAGCAGATAGCGGAAGATCAAGCGACACGGGAGGCGACGCCGCAAGGTCTCGAGTCTCGAGCGAGGAGACAAGAGAGCGGCCGCACTCCGCGAAAAGAAAAGGATAGCCGACTTGGCGAAAATGCGTAGCTTATCTCTCAAGCCGCAGCATGATCCGAGGAGGCAGATCCCAAGAGGATCCAAGTTAATCAGGGGCCCATATGTTAAGAATATTCCTATCCCGCATGTGGATAAATGGGTGCCGGCTGATATGAACGTCCATTGGGAAAGGCTGAAAGAGGATTTTATTAAAGGCTATTTTGTATGGCGCATTTATCCTCTCGACTGTCCAGCTGATCAGTTATTCGACGAACTAATCTCGAGATTTGATGTCTCATTCAGAGATCGGCTGAGACAGATTATGGAAGAACAGAATATTCCCTTCCGTGCCCCAGCTTTCCGACGTATTCCTCCGCCAAGAACTGCTAGTGGACTGCTGTGCACGAAGGACATTGAGAGAGAGATAGAGGAAGCTGCTTTCCATCTGGGTTTGCTGCCTGACAATCCTCTTGACAACGAAGAAATCTAGGAGATCAGGATCAGAGCTTACAAGTATTATTACCTGGATCCTCCTGCTGAGAAGTCTGCCGATTTCAAGAAAATGACTCAACGCTTCAAGCGTCAGCAGTGATTTCTCCTTCTTTTTGATTTCTGTTGTAATAGTTGTAGGAGCTTGTACATCATTGATTATATATATATCAGTTCCTATTGCTTGTTAGACAATTACTCATTGTCTTCCAGCTCTTTGCATCGTGTTTTTCACGACTGATCACTAAGTGATCTGACACACACTCACAGTCAGTTTCTCTGATTTTGCCTATCTCCCACCTACTGAAGTATTGAAATTACTTTATTTTTTTCCTCAGAATGTTGTAAGGGGGAAATTGTTGTCAGTAGGATAGCATCTTTTATAGACTTAAGAAGTTTAAGAGGTAGAGGTAAAGGTTTTGGCATCATCAATTAGGGGGAAATTGTTGGAGATTAGTCAGTAGATGATACTCAGCTGTTGTTCGGTTAAAAGAAAATTGGGGGAAATCATAGTAGTACTATGAAATTGAAGATCCCAAAACTTAGCTGATATCAGTAGATTAGTGTGTCGTTAGGATTAGCTGATGTATAGGTTAGACTTGATGTATTGATTATTATTTTTGTCTAAGTCCTGTACGGGGTAATTGTTGAACTGATCTTCTGTCGAAGATACTTTTCAGAACCCCACGTCATCAGTGTAATCGCTTGTGTTCTTCAGTCAGCAGCTGATCTTCCACTCAGTCGAAGACAGCGCATCAGCTGACAAATCATCAGTAGAAGACTACTCCCAGCTGATAGTCATCAGCAGAAGAACAGAAACAAGCACAGTACCTTCGTTAGCCGCCACCGACCTACTCGGTAGATGCCGTGTCGGCCGACTCGATGAAGAAGACAGAGACTTTTCGCTCATCGTATCCTACGGAAAGCGACCCGACTATTCAAGTCTTTTCGAAAAGTTCAGCAGAAGACATACGGGGTTGTTGAACGGTCAACTCTGACATTCTCACCAACTACAAACCTCGACCAATGAGAAGCCGACAACGCTTACCTACTCTACACAGTAAAGTTGCTCTCATGAACAGTGCATTAACTGCCCTGCTGCAACAAGTTCGAATTAATGGCCGTTTTTCTTGGAAGCTTGTGACACGTGGCATCGTCGTCTCCAACGGACATATGCCATAACTCACAACTATAAATAGAGAAGTTTTTGAAGCTCCGAGTAACGGAATTTCAAAGGGACAAGCTCAAGTTCATAAACGCTCTAGAACACTAAAAGATCATCCAGAGGAAAACTTGCATACTTAGAAGATTTCTCAGTTTTTCTCTCTAGAGTTCTTACATCCCTTTCTTCTCTAGACTAAGCTCATTGTCATATTTATAGCTTAGATTCGAAGGAGTTCACATTTAGTGAATTGTTCTTATTGTAAGAACTCCTTCTCGGCTTGGAGAAAATTCCCTTCCCTTTCGGTACTTAGGTTTGGATTGTAAAGTCGCTAAGGACTATAACTTATAGGGAACCGTCCATGCGACAGTATCCCTACTGAGGCTTGCTCAGAATAATCAACAAGTTCTCCTGCCTTGTTCAGGACCGTGGACGTAGGATCTTGCGTATCCGAACCACGTTAAATCGCTTGTGTTCTTTTACTGTTTTATTGCATAGCATTCAACTGACTTGAAAATCATAAGCTTGCATAAAACGTATTTATAAAGCGCACAACCAAAAGATTTAACTTGCTAAAACGTGTTTTCAAAAGAGACGAATTCCGGGCCCCACACTTTCCGCACAACAGTCTCCGACTGATTCTCAAAGTACTGACAACAGTCAGTAGGAGAGAGCTCAGTAGCTAACTCACTCTGTCCCGCGATCGAAGGCTTATTTGGCACTGTTCATCAGTTGCAATCATCAGCTCAGCTGACCTTCATTGAGAAAAAGAAACTGAGCTCAGGTGTATTCACCCCCCCCTCTACACCTGACTTATCGTCTCCGGACCAACAGGTCATTTCCAACAATTATTTGTTGCTTTTAATGTTTCTCATGGCCCGTGGATATTTAACCTCCGAGATCTAATTGTGGTCGACGCGACTCACTTGAAAGGAAGGAATAAAGATGTGTTATTTGTAGCTGCTACGAAAGATGGCAAAGACCAAATATTTCCACTAGCCTTTGGTGTGGGTCCAATTGAGAACGATTACTCTTGGACGTGGTTCATGTCCCGACTGAGATAAGCATATATGACGCCAAGCCATTTAATGATCATCTCCGATCAACACCGCAACATAGCTAACGCGGTAGAGGCTGTTTATCCGGAAGCAGCCCATGGCATTTGTTACTATCATCTCAAGAATAAGACTACACGATATGGTAAGACGATGATCAAGTTGTACCATGATGTTGCCTATGCATATTCGACGTCTGATTTTGATCATGTGATGGAAGGGATTCGTCAAGCCTATCCAGAGGCATACGAGAAGTTAATGGATGTCCGACCGAAAAAGTGAGCTAGATCGAAGTCTCTCGTTCGCTGGTACAGTCAGCTGACCTCAAATATAGTTGAATCCATCAACTCGAGGCTGCTCATAGCACGGCATCTGCCGATATGCGCTATGATCGAGGTAATAATTCACATGGTGGAACAGTGGTGTGACCAACGTCGAGCAAAATCCATGGCACGAGATAATGCGCTCATAATTGCTGCAGAGCTAAAGTTAGCCTTGTCAGAGGACCGTTCGCATCGCTTCACTATTGTGTCCGTGAACGGAGACAAATTCAAGGTTCACGACGGAACGTATCAATGGAGAGTTCAAATTAGCAGAAGCGCTTGTGAATGTCGTGAGTGGCAACTTGATGAGATCCCATGTTCGCATGTTTGTGCTGCTATCAGGTATATCAGATTTTTCATCTATAGGGCTGTTACATTCCTCTGTATTAATAGATTTTTTATCTATAGGGTTGTTGGACTAAATTTACTAGACTACGTCTCGGACGCATATAAGATAGAGAATTGGAAGATGATATATGTCGGAACACTGTATCTGATACCCCCCATGCGTAATTGGTGGGTGCCGTCAGATGTGGCCTCAATGGTTGTGTTGCCACCATTAATCACACGGCAGATAGGGAGACCGAAGAATAGTAGACGACCTTCAGCCTCACGTGCCGAAGCAAGTACATCTAGTGGGAGAACACGCGGTCCGAAAAAAATGCAGCATATGCAGTTTGGTTGGTCATACCAGGAGGAAGTGTCCGGGAACGAATGTACCGGACTCATCGGAGTCAGAAGCATTTTAAAATCGTCTGTAATTGCTCTTGATTTGTAATTGTCAAAGTAATCTATTACTTCGTAATTATGTTAATTTATAATTAAATCATAAGTAGAAATATCTTAAAACAGAAACTTGAAAAACCGTAAAAAAAAATCAAAAGTCATAAATCCAAATAAAATATGTCAATCTAAATAAATAAGTCATGAAAAACAGTCCGGGCGTTTGTAGCACATCTCGAAGATCCTTTGAGTCATCAATCGATGATAAATGGCTGCATTGCCGGGGTTGGTGTCCCACTCGATCGTCGGGTAAGTGGCAATGAATCACTCTACTACCATGCACGCCATCGATCCACAGCTCCACGAGTCCCTCTGAACCAATTGTTTCTCAGGAGACATAATCGCACAGTGGGCGACCGAGGTTGGGGATCCTGATACCCGAATTCATTATAAACCCAATAGGAGTCATACTGCAGATAAGGACTAATCAGCTTCACTAGAGGTCTCAACTGCCTTATCCTACGCTTTCGGGGTAAACTCATGCATGAAAATCATAATATACACCTGGAGTGTCGAAACGGGTCCATAGAAATGATATTTTTTCGAAGCGTGTTCCGCCGTTCTCGGAACAAAAGTACAATAGTGCTTCGAGCACCATAAGTGTATGAGCCCCACGAGAATTGATACTATGCTCGTAAATCATCCGCTAATACCCAAATCCATGTGTCCACCACTCTCGTGTCGCTGTAACCAAGGGCAAAGAAAAATAAGGCTAGAACATTAGCCACCTTCAAATACCCCATCTCGTCCAACTCCAAATCTCCACTCTCGAACTTTGTCAGCAAGTCTCTGTCCGTTATTGGTGTACAACCATTTAACATGGTGTAAACAGTCGAGGAACGGGTATCATGCTGAGCATGCAGATCAAAATTGCAGGATCCAAACCTTAGACCCGTGATAAGGGCATAATCGAAACAAGAAAATCGGATAGTCATCCCGGACACGGAAAACCATATAACAGAATCATATCCGTCCGCTTGAATCTCATGAGACATCAACATATGAAGAACTCTGACCGCATTCCTAACCACCATCCAATCCATAAAGTTACCAAAAACAACATTCCTAAACTCCTTCACTAACTCACCATCTCCGATAACTCCTATTTTTTTTTTAATAGTATCAAAAATCTTCGGGTTATATTCTATGTTTATCCTCAGATTCGTATCGAGAATACCAATTCTTTTAAAAATGGGCTGCACCGAAACAATTAAACAGTTAAAATAAAAACAAAAATTTTAAATCCCGCTCGACCGAAACGGAATCCCAATCGACGAGCGGGATTTAACAACGAGCGGGATTCGCAATCGGCGGGATTTAACAACGAGATGAAGTTGGCAGGATTTAACAACGAGATCAGACGAGATGCAGTCAGCGAGATTTAACAACACAACGAAAACCACAATCACAATCACATATTGCATCAACGAAATATTTACGCCCAAAAATCAAATTCGCTATCAACCAATATTTACGACAAAAAAATTAACAAGATTCATGCTCCAAATTCAGCTAATTCCAACCGAAAATTCATATATTCGCCAAAAAATTATACAATATTCATGCTCAAATTTGAATAATTCTCAAAAAATTCAAAAAATAAACATGCCTAAAATCATAAGATTCACGCAAAATTAACGGATAAAATTCGAGCGGGACTAGAGCATCGAGCGGGACTAACATGGTTGGTCATTCTCGTGTTTTGGTGTCGAATTCTACTCAAAATTGCGTTTTCGAGCGGTCTTGAGCGAGATTTCGGCGATGGGCAAAGGAAATTGGAGAGAAAAATGAGAGAAAGTGACAGATCTGGATATTAAATTCCAGATCTGTTCAAATCCCGCTCGTGAAGTCCCGCTCACCGAGCGGGATTTGACAGAAAATTAGCACGTCAAGCGGGATTCAACGTCGGCAGGATTTGACGTTTCTGAGCGGAATTTGATGTTGTCGAGTGGGACTAAGCGGGATTTGACTGCGAGATCAAGAGTTAAGCGAGTGAGATTCGAATTGAGCGGGATTCGATCCGAGCGGGATTGGACTGCGAGAGTTAAGCGAGCAGGATTTGATGTAGCCGAGCGGGACTGAGCGGGAATTGAGCGGGATTTGACTGTGAGATCGAGAGTTAAGCGAGCGGGATTCGATCCGAGCAGGATTGGACTGCGAGAATGAGAGCGAGCGGGATTGGAAGTTTTTAACCGTTTTCGAGCGGGATTGAGCGGGACACGAGCGGGATTAGTGACTATATATACGTTCGTGTATTTTTTTTGTTTGTTTCTTCACTGAATTCGTCTCGAATTTCGGAAAAACACCTGAAAATGATTTGTGTCAGTCAGTTTTTTTCAAAAAGTGAGGCTAGTTGGGTATTTTGTGTAGCAAATATAAGGATTGAGTAAATTTGACTTTTCACAATTTTACATAACTTTACACAATTACACATAACTAACAACTTTCTTTAAAAAATAAATCGAAAATAAAGTGGACAAGAATTTTAATACTAAGATATAATGATAATAATAATAATAATAATAATAATAATAATAATAATAATAATAATAATAATAATAATAATAATAAATTATAAAGAAAGAGAAGAAATCAGACATAAAAACGACGGACATATTTCCCAACTGCTGATTTCTACTTGTGGTCTGTGAGACTGAAGTCAAACGAACCTCCACCCACCCTCATAACTCCTTCCACCCGCTGCAAAGCAGCAAAAGCCAAAGCCTTGAATCCACAAAGCTTTTAAAGCTAAGAATTGCAGAAACCCCAAATTTAATATACGTTTTCGTAGCCCCTACACCCCCACCCCTGCATCGTCGGTATCGACGAACTCTATTGACGACGCATCACTCACCATATCATCGCGATTGCGTTTTCTTTTGCGTGGCAATCATTTTTTTTGAATTTATCGCAGTAAAAATTCTGAATTGATAAATCGCCCAATGTTGCTGAGAGGAGGGGCGTTTTCGGCGTGCAACGCCGCCGTCGCGGAGAGCAACGGGAATTGCCGGTTTTCCGGCGTGATTGGGCCGCCGAGCGCGGCTTGGTGCGGCCGGAGGGCGAGGGCGCGGTTGCTGCAGGTGGCGGCGGTGGAGACGGGCGAGCCGAAGAGCAAGCCTCAGGAGATGAGCTACCAGCCGAGCCTCGCGGACCGGCTACGGCTCGGCAGTTTGGCTGAAGACGGCTTGTCGTATTCGGAGAGGTTTATAGTGAGGTGTTATGAGGTTGGAATTAACAAGACTGCAACTGTTGAAGCCATAGCCAATCTATTACAGGTGCTCGTAATTTCTATTTTATTTTTTTAATTGTGGATTGCTCAATTTTATCTTGAATTTTGTTTGAAGGAGTAGGTTTTGATCTGTAATGTTGGTTGATTTGATTTTTCATTTTGTAGTTCTAGTTAAAGATTGCGATTGGAGTTTGTGAGTGTAATGTAGGATTTTGTTTGGAATTTTTTTATGATTTTTAGTGATTTAGGTAAGATGCAAGAGTCTGGTTTGGTTATGATACATGTTTCATGTTGATGTTTGGTCCCATAAAGTAGTAGTAGTAGTATTCTGGAAATATGCATGATTTGCGTGGTTAATGGTTAAGATTTAAAATGATTGATTATTCAATTAAAATTAGTTTAAGAAGTTAATGTTTAGATGAAACTAGTGATTGACAAAAGAACCCTCTTAAGTCTTAAAGGAGGGTGGAAATGTGGAAATTTATCATATTAGCATAACTTGTTTCTTGACTTTGTCTGAGTTTTTATTACTTGTTTCTTGACTTTGGATTTCTTTTTCCATTTTGATTTGGACAAGATGAAATTCTTGATGTCTGATTACTGAGAATGTATATTGCCACTGGCAGTCAGATTAAATTTTTTTGCTTTCTCATACTGGTGCTCTTGTCTCTTCTTTTTTCGTCTTTATCTTCATCGACTTATCTTGTTAGATTTGCTCTTTTCTCCTTCCTCTTCATGTTTTATTAAATTCCTTCTTTTCTTCTTCTTCTTCTTCTTCTTCTTCTTCTTCTTCTTCTTCTTCTTTTGTTTTTGTAACTTGAGACTTTTTCGAATCTATTAATTTCTTTTTTTATTGGGTCTGGTGATCATATCTTTTTCTTGATTATGTCTTCCATTTCTTTTGAGCAGGAGGTTGGTTACAACCATGCTCAAAGTCTCGGGTTCTCAACCGATGGATTTTCAACTACGCTCACCATGAAAAAGTTACATCTCATATGGGTGACTGCCTGTAAGCACATTGAGATCTATAAGTACCCTGCCTGGTACTACAATTTATGATTCGACCATGAATACAAATTTAGGTTGTTCTTCTTTGCTATGCTCTTATCCATGTTTTCGTAAAGAAACAGGAGTGATGTGGTTGAGATCGAGACATGGGGCCAAAGCGAAGGACAGATAGGCACAAGACGTGATTGGATTCTCAAAGATTATGCTAACGGTGAAGTCATTGGAAGGGGTACCAGGTGAGCTCATGAATTTGTTCCGTAACTGTTGATCAACGTGGGATCATCGTTTTTTTTAGCACTTTCAAGAATTTAAAGTAATTCACGAGGTTTTTTTAACAATTCCTTATTTCCCACCTATCGGTTAACTGCAGTAAGTGGTTGATGATGAACCAAGATACGAGGCAGCTGCAGAAAGTTGCGGATGAAGTTCTTGATGAATTATGGTGTATTGCCCAAACCCACCTAGGTAGAGTCTTCCTTTCTTCCTTTCCAATTTACTTTGATAGTAACTTTACTTTAAGTTGGTTGATCTTTTTGGATCCGGAGCACAAGATGAATATTCTGTTATATATTTTGTTGATTTGTTATCTTGACAGACTAGCTTTTCATGAGGAGAATAACGCTAGCACGAAGAAAATAGCTAAACTCGACGACTCTGCTCATCATTCCAAAGCTGGGCTCGTGGTAAGATCATCTTGTTTCGATGAATAAATCCAACCGTTTTGGTCTGAAACAACGAGCATGCACCGCCTTTTCAGCCTAGACGAGCTGATCTGGACATGAACCAGCACTTAAACAATGTCACCTACATTGGATGGGTTCTTGAGGTTTGGTTATTTTCGATCACACCTCTTTAACTGCCTTAAATTCTAACTAAATGAGTAAAGTCATATGCCTTCTCTCTATCTGCTAAAGCTTTCTAGTTCTGTATAATTCATATGATTTCAAAACAGAGCATTCCTCAAGAGATCATCGACAGTTACGAGCTGCAAACTATTACGTTGGATTATAGGCGCAAATGCCAACAAGGCGATATAGTCGACTCCCTTACAAGTCCTGAACCGGCCATGGACGACCCGGTTTCGGGGCTTTAGAAAACTAATGGTTCACCGGAAGAAGAAAATGGTTGCCTTTCTTTTCTGCATCTGTTGAGATTGTCAAAGGATGGTTCTGAAATAAACCGCGGGCGGACCGTGTGGCGAAAGAAACCCATAAAAAGATGAGCTTTTCGCCTCCCCTTCTTACCAGAGTTGATCCTGCAAGCTATGTAGTTCTTCTATCCATTGGCTTGTTGTTTCTCTGCATTACCATCTTGTAATTCTAAGATTCTCTCCTTGGCTGTGTTGTATGAACATTTCCAGTATTTATTCGAACAAGAAGATTGATTTTAATGCTTCTCCTACATGCGAGTAAATACTTAAACTTCTTTAAAGTAATAATATTGAGACCGGGGAAAAATATTCGTTTAACAAAGTTATTACATTATCGAATATTATTTTAATCTAATAACCTAAGTCGGGATCGGAATAAATTATTATCTAAGTGAGGTTATTATTTTATCAAAATTTAACTATATCAATTTTCATCATGTTATGTGGCATAATTTGTTTATTTTTTCTTCTTTGGTTTGGGCATATATTGTGGCATCTTCCGCTTTTGACAATGTAACTTGAAACATCGTTTGTTTTTTGTTATTCGAAAGAGAAAGTATTTCGTGCGCCCTTTTTCTGTGCCTAATTTGCTGACGGTTTACTCGGTTACAAGTATAATAATATTTATTATCGATTAAACAATAGACATTCGTGCCAATTGTCGGAAATATGCCAAATGATGAAAAAGGGGAGTGAAATATTTATATACTCTTTATCAGAGGATGAAAAAATCACATAATCTACATTATAGAACCAATCAATTTTTACTTTACGTCTACATTGCTCAAGGAAGTTTATTAGAGAGAGAATCCCACATGCAGCGGTGGAGCTAACTTTAAAATTAGAAGTATGAAATTTGAGTTTTCGAGCACGAGGAACGAAAAACTTGAAATCTCGAAGGTAAAATAAAAATATTTAATAAAAATTCGATAAAGAAAAATGGAGTTTTAGCACGAGTGAGTGAAGGTAACACTTACATGAATAAATAAAAGAAATAAAAAATTAAAAAATATCAAGAATTTCCAACACATAATTATCACAGAGAGGGCAATGCCCCCCCTGGACCCACATCTCTCTGGAGCAGAGCCTGCAGAAAGAATGGCCGCAAGGCTCAAACGCCGTCCCCTTATGCCTCACCATGCAGATGCAGCAGTTATTCTCGGCGCCGCCGTCGTCGTCTTCCTCCTCCTCCTCTTCCTCCTCGTCCATCCCGTAATCGTCGTCGGACTCCGCCAGCAGCGACATCAGCGACATCTTCACCGGCGCCTCCTCCCCCTTATCCTCCGCGGCCTCTCCCCCATCCCCGTCCTCGTCGGCGGCGCGCTCCTCCTCCGCCTCCTCCTCCTGCAGCCGCCGCAGCGGCGAAGGATCCGAGTCAAACCGCAGGCTCCGGTCGCTCCGGCCGTTGGAGGAGTTCCGCCGCAGGCTCGAGGATCGGAACTCCGAAACGACGGAGATGTCGGGCTGCATCCCCGGGTCGGATTCCGGCCCGGCGCTGGCTCGGCCCGATGCGTGACGGAACATTACCCGCTTCTTGCTGGTTTGGATGGGGACGTCGGAGGCGGGGACGGCGACGCTCGACGTCCATGCGGCGCCGCCGCCTCCGCCTCCGGCAACATTGCGGCTGTGATTTTTGATCTTTTCCTTGAAATGCCGCCACGTCCGCCGGCCTTCCTTTGGGCTGTCGCCGCCGTCGCCTTCGTCGTGGATGACGTCGGTCAGAGTCCGGGTAGACACGGCGCGCCCGAACTTCGACCGCCGGGCTTCCTTTGGGCTGCCGCCGCCGCCTGATTCCATTTTTGGTCGGAAACTGGATTTTTTTTGGTCGGAAAAAGTAAATCCGAGGAAAATGGTAGATATTCTTGGGAAAATATGTAATCAATCTGATGATGTTTAATTGATTTCTTGTGATTTTAAAGCAAATATATAATAAGGAAATATTTTGTTTATTACATCAGAAACAAGGAGGGGGAATAGAAGAACAGATGGTATATGTGGACAGATTGAGCGAGTCTGGAGGAAACTGGTAGTTTTTTCTGTTTCTTTTATAATTTATATAACAAATACTCCATCCGTCCCATAGAAAATATCTCACTTCTATGAGATACAAAGATTAAGAAAATAAAATTATGTGGTGTATATTGTTTGACTTTTTGACTTATTAATTTTGGTTCACATATTGTTTGTCTTTTTAAGAAATAAGACATTTTTATGGGACGACTCGTAAAGAAAAACAAGACACTTTCTATGGGACGAAGGGAGTAGTACAAATCCTTTAAATTAAAAGTGCTAATAGATTTATAACAAAATTAAAATAAACAAAAAACATGTATGCCCCAAACTTATCTCATTTATATTTCTCTCATAAAAAATGCATTGGTTTTAGGTGGTAGTAATATTTATTTATATCAATATAGGATAACAAAACAATAGTCACTTTTAATCTATAGTCAATTTCTGAGTTATATTCCAAAAGAATTAGAAAAGTGACGTAGATATAAATTCTTGTGGAATTTTGCACTGTTGGCCAAAGCAAAAAAAAAAAAAAAAACAAATTTGGCCTTCAATTATAAAAAAAAAAATCTAGCCATTTTGTTTTCTTGTGGGCGCAGGCTGTCAGAAGAGCCGATGGGGGGCCGATGGACATTTCTAAGGGCCGATGGTGGCCAATTTCAAATGTACTGAGGGCCGATCGAGATCGGCCATCTTTAGGCCGACCTATCGGCCCTACTGAGAAAACAGAAATAATTGAAGGGCCGATGGTGATCGGCCCCACTTCAGCCGAGACATCGGCCCTTGGAAAATAATAATCATAAATAATTAATAATTTTTTTATTAATTTTTAAAACTAACTTTATTTTTTAAAAACGTAAAAAAATGAGGGCCGATGGACATCGGCCCCGATTCGGCCGAGCCATCGGCCCTGATTCTTCACAAGCCGTTACATGTAACGACCCGAAATTTACCGAAGGGCCGAAAATAATTAAACTGTTTATTAAACGAGGGCGGCCCTTCCATCGGCCCTGAGTTGCAGTAATTGGGGGCCGAATGAAAATAACCGTTGGCCGAAAATAACACTCATTTGCAACCATTTTTCGCCGAAATTTCACCCACTTTCTCCACCACAATCGCTGGCCACCGTAGTCCGCCGATCATCGCCGCCGTTCGCCGCTCATCGCCCCGAAACGCCGCCGAAAACATCCGCGAAACCGCTGCCGATCCCCTTTGAAACGCCATGTCTTCCGGCGAAATTGAGGTTCGTAATTTCGATTCCTTGGCCCTTCCATGTTAGAAACTATGCAAATTCATGTTAGAAACGACGTTGAGTGAATTAAATTGTCGATCTATGCGAATTCGTGTTAAAATGTAGAAGTGTCTTTTTTTGAATTGTCGATTTATGCCACAAATTGTGATTAAATTTCATTGATAGACGAAATTTATGTTGAAATTGGGTTGGGTTCACATTGAAATGTCCAATTTTTGATGAAATTGTTGAGAATTTGGAGAGGATTCGAGTGTTAATTGGCTGGAAATTTATGAAACTGGGGCCGATGGGAGGGCCGAAGGTAGGGCCGATGGAGAAGACACTCCATCGGCCCTGCCTCGGCCGAACTGTGTTGAATAGGCCGTCGGCCCCGGCTGGCCTTGGAGGATTCAGCCCCAAGGGCCTTCGAGCCTTCGGCCCCGGCTGGCCTTAGACAAATCGGCCCTCCATCGGCCCTTGTTCGGCCCTTCCATAGGCCCTCGTTCGGCCCTTATTTATTCGTCTTAACTAATTAATTAGTTTTTTTGTACATCTTGCAGCCCGCTTATATCCGACTACTGGTTAGACAAAAGACCACAAAAGTCACGACATATTGGAGAGATGGTCTACCCGAACTATTAAAAAACACTCTTGCTAGACGGGGGGGGTAGTGACCTAGTCCGTCGATTTAGAGACGGACAGTTTGGACATTTGCTGAGTTGGAGGAAGGGCAAGAGTTCGATCATAGCTTTGCATCAGCTCATGTGCTATGAGGTGCAGGCACCACCCGGGGAGGCTCGTTTTCACATATCCGGATAGGAGCTTAGATTTTTGCAGTACGAGTATGCACTCGTAACTGGCTTATTTTTCCGCGCTTCTACTTTCGATACGACGACAGCTCGTGCCCCTGTAGAGTCTGGAGTATACATGAGACTCACAAACGGGAATCCAGTAACAGGAGTCGATCTGCTAAATTTATGGAAAAATGACAAGCTCGGCGACCTCTCAGAAGACGATTATTTGAAGGTGGCCAATGTGCTGGCACTGATGTGTTTTTTCTTCGCACCTGCCGACACAAAGAAGGTCGAGACCTGGATGTGGGTTCTTGCTGACGATGTAGACGCGTGGAACGATTTTCCATGGGGATCATACACGTACAATGCCCTCCTGCACTACATGAGCTTTGCACCGAAGTGACTCGATGCTGTAAAATCGAAGTATAATATTTATGGGCCAGTTTGGGCTCTTCAGGTATAAATTTTTATTTTATAATTTAATTTTTTCTAATTTTATATTTTATACTTGTACTGATCTTTAATCGTATTGTAGATCTGGGCATATGAGGCGATACCAGATTTGGCCCGGCTGTGTGTACGTCTTATGAATGACGGTGGTATGCCCCGATGTGTGAAATGGGTATTTGTCACGCCACCAGATACGAAATGGATTAGTTTCTTTGCCTTGCCGGTAAGTAACATTTTAAATATTTATGAACAGATACGAAATGTATTATAACCTGTTTTTTAAACTTTTCGAACATATGGAGACACCGCCCCATGAGGCTCTTACGCCCACTCCCGAGGAGCAGCTATCAGAATACTGGAGAAGGGTGATTGGAGAGAATCCGATCGGTGTATCTTTTCCTAGATCGACCCCCGTACAACCGAGACGAGTTGATGAAGAGGGCAGTGTACGTGATCCTCCGCCGGCTGCACAGAAGAAAAAATCGAAGAAGAAACGTGCACCGGTGGAGGGTGAGTCATCTGGGCCTCGGAGGGATGAAGATTCGACTTTGCCCACGTATGACGGAATGATCCGGTCCATAGATGAACGGTTCCAGTAGCGCGAGACTGAGTTGTTAGAAAAAGTGGATAAGCGGTGGAAGGAGAACGATGATCGGTTCTTCAAAAAAGTGGGAAAGTTGTTAAAAAATGTCTTCGGAGCCGGCAAGGGCAAGGGCAAGGGCAAGGGTAAAGGCATATGATCCAGTTCTACGTGGGACGTGGAACAAATTCTGAATGAATCGTCCAAGGAGTCATCTGCACCACGTGAGCCACCACGGGGGAGGTTTGTCACTATACATGAGTGGCCCAGCTGGAATGAAGATGTCGAACAGCCACAGGCAGATGTGGAAGATACGACGAGTGTCGATGCAGATTCCTGGGATGTGGCTGCTAGAATGGCTAATCGAGGCTATGATCAGGGGCGGCATAACATGTACGAGGAAAGAGATGTTTGGGTCCCGAAACGTTGGGAGCCACTCCCTTATACGGCTCCACGGTCCCCACCACCTGTACAGGTAGCATAACTATTCAAATTAATTTTTTTTTTCATTTGACCATGAGTTTTTGTCCAAAATGCAGCAACATGAGTCGGTCATCATGGACTTATTTGATACGCAGCATGTACAACGGATGTATGATAGCCAACCGCCGGAGCAGCTAATTGTACAAACCACTGAGGTACAAACATAGTTTTAAGTTATATATTTGAGGAATTTTTTTTAATACATGTTATTTGCAGCCCATAGTGAGCCGACGACCCAATCCTACTGGAGCTCCACACATGTTTGATCCCGCGGACGCATTGAGAAGAAATTTTGAGAATTTCATGAAAATGGAAATTTCTGCCAATGTCACGGTTTCGCAGCATGAGCTCTCGCACGGCTTTTTCAAGAACCTTTTGGATACACACTACGACATAGGTCACGCAATGCTTGATTTGTACATATGCTACCTCCGGCAGAGGCTTCAAGACAAAGACCGTGACGTGTTGTCTACACCCGATTCACGCTATACCGTTATAGCGGCTTCGTCGTGTTCGTAAGTATATATATATATATATATATATATATATATATATATATATATATATATATATATATATATTTTAAGATATAATGTGTTTGTTTTTAATGCTCCTGCTAATGTGTATATTTTATGACATACATCTTTAGCCGAAGCTTGGACTTCGAAAATATTTGAACCCGATAACGAGTTCCATGAATGGTACGAGTTGAAAATATTTGAACCCGATAACGACAATGTGACTACACGGCAATAGGTCGATTTGCCAGACGCCGCATTCACACATTTCGTCTTGAAGATTGACCCTCCACTGTCGCTCACCTGCGTCGACCTTGTATTTGTCAGTAGTCACCTGGGTAACCGTAAACCTCCGAGCCAGTTCAACTTCGTTCCGCATCCTCAACTCAGAAGCCTCTGTCAACGGATTGTTTCTGGAACTTGCTTTTACTCGTCGTGTATCGAACCACGACTCTATCATATGACGGATTGCCTCGAGCATAGCTAGAATTGGTAGTCGTCTAGCCTCCAACAGTCGAGAATTTATTGACTCGACAGCATTCGATGTTAGTAGACTGTAACGACGACCTTTACTGAAAAGTCTGGACCACTTCTCCGATCCGATTTCCATCAACTTTTCGTAAATAGCCGGTTTTCCCCGACGGATGGCGTTCATGGCGTCATGGAATTCTGTCGCCCGGTAAGCATAAGCTGCTCGATAGAATGACCGGATAACCCACTCACCGTGCCTAGCAAGCTTATTCGATAAATGGTAGTAACAAAGTCCGTGTTGTGCGTCTGGGAAAACCACTCTTACCGCATTCGCTATGCTTTTATGTTGGTCTAAAACAATCACTAAACTGTCATCCGTTGGAAATGCAGCTCTCAGTCGCATCATAAACCACGTCCAGGAAACATCATTTTCAATGTGACCTACACCAAAAGCGAGTGGGAATATTTGCTCGTTCGCATCAAAAGTAGCTGCGACGAATAATATTCCCTTGTTTCTCCCTTTTAAATGGGTACCGTCCACCACAATAACCTTCCGGAGGTTGGCTAACCAAGGGGCTCGCGATACACCAAGCGCCATAAATAAATATCGGAAACGACCATCCTCACCAACATCAAGATCCGTATAAGTTCCCGGATTTGTTTGTTCCAACAAATGCAGATATTTAGCCAGTTTGCTGAACGAATCAACATGTCCGCCGTAAATCATCGATATAGCCGCGTTGCGCGCTCGGAGGGCCACACCGTACGTTGCTTGTATTCCAAATTTATCCAACAAATCGGCCTGAATATCAGCCAGATTCATTAACTTGCTTTGACGACGCATTTTACGGGCTATATAAGCAGCGATAGCCTTCGACCTGACATTTCGTTGGCCAAGTCCGGATAAATCAGTTGTACAGTTGTGGTCCGCAACCCATTTAAAAACCTCCCAACACGTCTGACCTCTACAGTATGCCCGTAGCTCGAATGGACAATCAACACTTCTTCTGCACAAATATTCCAAACGGGAAGCACTCGAACGTTGCACTCTGAAATCCGCACCGTTTTCCAAATGGAATAGAGCGACAACAGCATAATGTTCGTCTTTCGAGCTAAACATCAATCCTGCTTGCAGACTTCCGTCTACAACAGTAATCAAGTTCTGCGCCGCTACTGAATCGGATACATCAAGGGGAACAACAGGAAGTAGCCAGTTGCTTGCTGCTTCTGTGTTGTCGTATACAGTCTCGTCATTTGTTCGAGAACGATTGACTAGAACTAGCAAAGACATAAGTTGACTTACGCCACCCTCCCTCCGAATCCATGCAGCAAAATCTTGTAATGAACAATTAATCAAGGCAGAAGGAATATCTTCATCCTCATCATCATCAGATGATGAGTCCAAATCCGCCTCACCATCTGAATCCGTCTCCACAAGAACATTCATTTGGGGAGCCCATCCGCCATCATTACTTCTACTTCCTTGCCCCGTAAACCAATTAGGACCCCCGAAATTAGAATTATCTTCGGAAAATTGATTCGGGTTCGGAACACCAAATTGATGATTTTGCACTTTAGGATACACAACAAACACAACCGGCTCTACGTCGATAGAGCACAGCCGCATAAGATCAGTATCATGGCCTAGAATGGCCTTCATCATCATGCCGGTTCGTCGGGAAGCAACAGTATAATAAATGAAGTAGTTGAACGGAAGGGAATAAGTAGTGAGCCAACGATCAATGTTTTGTCGAAGATATTCGAGAGAAATATTGTTTGAAGGAATGTAAACCATGAACTCATGGCCACCGACATAATTCGACTATGCATCGAATTGGCCGTTCAATTTCACAATAATTGATCGAAAATCGGTCATTTCTCTCAAATTTAGTTTGAAGAATTGAGAAGAGTGGAAGTAAAATGAGGAAATTTTTCGGTGATTCAACCAAATCGGCCATTCTACGTCTTATAAGAAAATTTTCTGTAAATTTTCACGTGAAAATCGAAGTCTAGTACCCATTTCACCATAGGGCCCCCATCGGCCCTCATTAACGTGCATGTGCATGTCATATCCGACTAGTCATTTCAGCAGATAAAGCTGATTTTAAACTGCACCTCCGACATGCCGTAGATCGGCCCTCCATTGGCCCTACTGCACGTTTGCAGGAAAAGCCTTCCAGGTGTCTTGTCCAATCCCGTGTCAAATTCTGTCTCGAACGAAGGGATTAGGGCCGATGGATACCCACCTTCGGCCCTCCTTCGGCCCCGATTATACTTGGTCGGCCTATGGGATGTTCGGCCTTCGGCCTTTTTTCTCTCGGCCGATGGCGGTTAGGGCCGACGGACATCACACATTCGGCCACCCATCGGCCCTCAGAGCCTATAATTTCAACATATCAGTTTAAGTGGCTCGGCCGATGGGGAGAGTTCGACTTTTTTTCCTCAAGGCCGATGGGGAGGCCCAGCACCGTATAAGGACAAAATGACTATTTTTGTGTTTTGTTTTAGTTGAAGGCTATAATTGTTTTTCGATTTAAACTATTTGGCTACTGTTGCCAAAGCCTCTAAATTCTTTCTATGATCGAAACTCAATTATGATTTGTGACTAATTAGACTTGTTGAATAATTGTGTATTATGTTGATGCTCGAAATTAGATCATGATTTGGTAGAACTTTTGAACATAATAGTTAAATAATTATTTTATTATTATGAATGCGAAAAACATATAAAGGGGAAAATGAGGAGATTTTAGCCGGTTAAGAAGTAAATAATACTATGAAAATAATTATTTTTATTTTTTAGCAAATAACTATTTTTATCTTTTATTATCTTATTGGGATGATAAAACAATTAAAATATTTGACTTGTGTTTGAAAGTCAAGGTTTCGAAACCCACCAACTCTAATTAATTTTAGGTAGTTTGCATCTCAAAAAAACTTTACGAACTCATTTAATTGCATAATTAATTAAAAAATTGGAAGCTCTCGAATTTGTGTAAAAAGTAGGGGTGTAAGTGGTTCCGCTCCGAACCGCGAAACCGATCGGACCGAACCGAACCAAACCGAAAAATGTTGTTCGGTTCGGTTTCGCGATTTGGTTCGATTTATTTTTTTAGAAACCGTTTACATTCGGTTCGGTTCGCGGTTTCAAAAAATTTTGAACGGTTCGAACCGAACCGAACCAAAGTATCATATTTTTTAATTTTTTTATTTAATGTTTGTCTTTCTTATATGAGAATATTGTTGGATTTAGATATTAGATTTAAGTTAAGATCAATTCTAATCTATATAAATGAAGAAAAAAGAGTAACAATTATATATTTGTGAGTTCGTAATGAGTGACATCCTATAAACTATTATTCTTGCATTATTTAAGATTTAAAAAATTAAAAAATAAATAAAAAGGTGAACCGATGAATCGAACCGAACCAAACCATTTATAAGCGGTTCGTTTCGGTTCTGATATTGAAAAATCCATCGAACCGAACCGAATCGAACCATTTCTATGTGTTTGGTTCGGTTCCTAAAATACATAAAAAATCGAATCGAACCGAACCGTTATACCCCTAGTGAAAAGGAACAAAGAGAAACACTTCGAAGGCCCAAATACAGAGGCCCAATCCGAAAATTGTAAGAGTCCGGCCCGCATTATCGCGCCCAAATTAGTTTTAACAATCTTTTTATAGAGAGAGAAAAAATAAATTTGAAGACGTTTTAGAGAGAGAAAGTTCGGGGGAAACCAACGAGCACGAAGGGGGACGAGCCTGCAGCATCAATTTCACATTAAAAAAATCACACGCAGCAATACGCACTGAATACATACAAATATTGTATGTATACGTTATCTCCTTCGTCTTGCTGAAGCGGGGAATTATTTGATACTACAGGGCATAATATACAATCATTGCTTTGAGTTGAGGTACCTTGTGCATCATAAGCGAAACCCTAGGAGCTGATGGTGCATTTAGGGGGGGCCTATTTCTCAAGCCTTAAGCTGCAATTTGTTCGTTGCCAATCGCAATTGAGGTATTATCCTCGCGTTCCTAGCAGTGGGAACCCTAGAATTTTTAGCTCTACTCAAGTTTGCCATCACATTATGATTTTTCTGCAAGTTTTTGTTTGATTTGGGGTTTGAATTTGGGGAAACTGATTGGAGGTCGATGCTTGCACGTTTCTTGTCGCGCATTTTGGTCGAATTGCAGCACGGGCTTTCGTGCTTTCTGCTGTGTGGTGCATGTAAGGTTATATGCTGATCTTCACATGATTGAATGAGTTGTTGTTGCTTTTGCATGCTTACTGAGTTGAGTTCTACGTTTTGAATCTGCAGTACTAGCCTAATTTGTAGGTGTCTTTCTAATTAGGCTAGTACTACTCTAGAAATCCTAATTTGTAGGTGTCTTCCTTATCCCTCCCTCCTCCCCTCTCCTTCTTGTGGATATATCCCAGGGACTCATGTTTTAGCATACTTCTTGTCTTCTTGATGCTTTAACGTACTTGGGCAGAAGTTATGCAATGAACTGTATGGGATGATAAACCTGTTATGGTAACACAGACGATATCGTCTCCAAGTAGCATTTAAAACACTTCTGCAATTAATGAAATGCACTCAGACTTATTTCTTTTGCCAGAGTGAATATATTTTAGAATTGCCTTTTCTTTTTCATGTATTTTAGAAATGTTTTGACACTGTTTACCGGCCTTTCGCATTTGGATGGTGAGAACACAATTTGTTTCATTGCTATATAATAATTGGGTATTGCATGTAGATATGCTTTCTAAAATGCGGTGGATATAGATTGTACTTATTTTCTAAATTGTAGCTAGTGTGGTGTAACTAAACAAGGTTGCTTTGATTTGGACTTTTTGTCTATAATCATGACATCATATTTTATCAATCACAGTAGGATTTAATGAATCTAAATTCTTAGCTTATTACTTTTTGGTTGAGAACTTAAATGCAGAATAAAGGTAAAGGGTTGTTAATCTGAGACTTGGATTGATAAAAGTGGTGATTTGACGGCACATTTACAATGTGAACGCAGCTATTTCTCTTTTATCTTCAAGGTTTTGTTACTGCAGCCACTCCTAGGTTTCAAGTGATATCATGTTATGTTGGTAAAAGTTATGAGACTCTAAATGTTATCTCTTCAATACGTTGAATTGGGTGCTATCATATCCACCACCTGTAGGGGTAAAAGAACAAGGAACCCCCATTACTACACACTATGTTCTTGGAAAAAAGCTCTAGTTATATATATTCTCTGTGCAGTGTCTCTTCAGTAGATATTAAGCCGTTTCCTTGCTCCTTAGGAGTTAGCTGTTAGTCTTGTGTTAATGGAGGAAGCTATCAGTAGCTGTTAAAATGGGATTTCATGGATGCAGCTCAATGTCTGTATTCTTAGTCAATGCCGAAGTTGATTCTATGGGAGGAGTTGTGGAAGGCGGGGTTGGTGCTGCTTGCAGAACATCTCCCAGACGAGCAACAATTGAAAAGATTCAAGGAGAGCTAAGGTATACAGTTGTGATCCCTAGCTTTTACATCTGACAACTGGACAAAAACTCTCATTGATGCTTTTCATTGCCGTGAACAATTTTCTTGTGACCACAGGCAAGAGTATAATGTTCGGGATAAGACAAAAAGAGAATTGGAATTTCTTGAAGAAGTATGGAGCTGTAACTTGATCTCACTTTGTCAATGTATATTCAATATATTGCTGTGCTTGATTTCTTCTCTTTGGCAGGGTGGAGATCCCTTAGATTTACTCCGGCCTGGAGATGCTGCTTCAGCAAGTGTCCAGTCAACTTCATTCACCAATCAACATCAAGATCACCTTGTAACCAGGTATGAAGAATTATATTTCAATTAGTATTTCTAAATTAATCAAATTTTGTGAATCTTTATATACTTATTCTTTCTCTGGAGTTACAGTAAAGCAAAAGGCAGTTTTGCATTTACTGCATCACCCCATGGAGACTCTGTGGAGAGTAGTGGGAGACTTGGGAGGAATCCTTGTGAACCTAATAGTGCGGATAATCTCATGCTATTTGATGGTGAACACGAGTTTTCTGAAGGTGATAAGAGGTTATTACATCCTAGCAGTAGTAACATTTTGCCCTCTGAAAAGTTATCCCAGATTGATGGGAATGATAGAACTTGGAAACATGGGGATTCGGCTGCCTTTAGTGTACCTAGAAAAGCGTATAGGAGAAGGAATAGGTCACGTGCAAATCGTGATGCAATCAGGTTGAGTTCAGTTGACATCAATACAACCCATGGCAGTCATAGCTCGTCTCTACCTTCTCACCATTGCAAGGACCTTAAAGAATTAATGACTGATACAGAAAATCAGAACATATCTAGAAATTGTGATTCAAAGTCTATATGTCCTAAAGATGTTGGTGAGACCGGAGCAACCTACGAACATCAGGATATGGAATTAGATGGTGGAAAGATAGTAGAATCATCTAAGAACCTGCTCGAACATGTTCTGGTAGAGGCTGCATTAGATGCCATTGTGTCTGAAACCCCTATGGATGATCGACATAATCAACAATCACAGTCAGGTCCTCTGGAAACTCTAAATCAAATGGTTTCTGTTGCATCTGAGGCAATACAGACGACGCGAGAGATGAGTTTTGCAGTTATTGGGACTGTAAAAATTGATAATGAATTTAATTCCTGTCAGATCAATGGTATCTGCAGCGAAAAAGATGGAACAAATTATGATGCTCATAAAACCACTGACTTGTGTGGCATGAAGGTTTTGGATTCTGAGCCATCTTGTGCACAAACCAGCAAAAGTATTGATGAAAATAATGATGATGATTTGTGTCATAAAATGACAAATGCAGATTCAAATGGGCGAACCAAAGATCAGACCTTACTCTCAGATGGGACGCCAGTGGTTGAAAGTGTCGAGTTTGTGCTAGAAAAGGGAGAAAAAGTGGGTCTTGATGGTTGTGCTCTTGATAACTCAGAGAGCACCTCCACATCTCTGATGCAGCAAGAGCGTGGATTTAAACAGCAACACGATGAAGAACTGAATGGAAGTGGATCTGCAAAGAAGAATGAGGTGAAAAATCAAACAATCATTGAAGCAATGGAACCTTGTGAACCGAGTGGGTCAGACTCAGGAACTAAACCTGAGCTGGCTTTGAATGGTAATGGTGAGCAACGGGATGAAATTACACGCATTGTTGAGAACCGGCATTCTATTGATACCTCAATTTCCGTTGTTCCTAAGGATGAAACTTTGACTAGGAATTCTACTATTTCCCTTGAGGCTCAAACTTCCTGCTCTAACTCAAAATTGCATCCAGAAATTGATGAAGATTCAATCTTGAAAGAAGCAAAAGTTATAGAGGTTAGATTGTATGTTTGCATTTCATTTCTCTAGTTTATTGCGATAAGCATGTTTTCATGTAACTTGTGCATCAAAGATCTGAAATGATGAAATGACTAGGCAAAGCGAAAGAGGATAGCAGAGTTATCTGTTATGACTCCTGCATTAAAAATCCGTCCAAAATCTCAATGGGATTTTGTGCTTGAAGAAATGTCATGGATGGCAAATGATTTTGCTCAGGTCTGACCTATGTTTTTATTTCAGAACTTTACCTGCTGTTTGCTGTATTTTTCAGTACATAAGGAGATAAGCACTAATGTTTTCCTTTGCTGGAGTTGATGTATCTCAGAATGCTTATATTGAGAGTTTCCTCGTTGTTCAGGAGCGCATTTGGAAAATAGCTGCAGCAGCTCAAATAAGCTCTCGAGCTGCTTTTACTTGTCAGTTGAGAAACCATGAAAAAAATGGTCCTGGTATGGAGGCAAAAAAAGTTGCTCATACCTTGGCAAAATCTATCAAGGAGTTCTGGCATTTGGTAGAAGTACGTTCTAATAGTTCCTATGGATGCCAAACTATCATTTAATGCGTCTAATGCCAGAATAATTTATTTATTTTCTTTGTTCTTTCTAAATAAATTTAAATTTCTCAATTCTCAAGCAGATATTTAGCAAATGTTAAAGTTATCACTAGTTAATATTTGTATTCGATGGATAGAAAGATAGGCAGGAAACATTTTTTTGATTATGATTATTTATGATTTGGCAGGGAACAAGTGAATTACGTAAGCAGAAAATTCAGAGGGATGAAGCACTTCCTCTTCAGGCTTATGCAGCAAGATTTTTGAAACATAACAATTCCAGTGTTATTGATAACGGAGCAGAGGTACCATTGACTCCAGACAGAGTATCGGACTTGGGGATCCTTGACCTCTCTTGGGAGGATAACTTGACGGAAGTATGAATTATGAAATCATCTTGATTTCCTCTTCTCAGTCTCCACATCTTTCCTTGTCCCCTGATATAATTTCTTTTTTAATCACTGATTTTGATAGTATTTAATGCCTGCACATAATATGATTGTTGTGGTGTATTATGTTGCATGAATGGATTCCATCAAGATTTTTTAATGAAATTATTGACTGATGGTTAACTTATATATACACATTTTTTTCATTTAGGAAAATCTCTTCTACACTGTTCGACCTGGGGCCATGGAGACCTATAAAATCTCAATTGAATCACAGGTTGCTCAGTGTCAGGTAAATGCTCTGTTTCGCAATTTTTTTTCTAAGAAAAAAATTAAATAATACTCCCTCCGTCCCATTATTTATGTCCCATTGGTATTGGACACGATAATTAAGATAGTGGAGGTAAAGGTGTAAAGTTGTGGTGTAAAAGTATAAAGGGGTGGGGTCCACTTGCTTAGATTGATTGTGGTCCACTCATTTATTTCCTTATTTGGTATGGGACATAAATAATGGGACAACCAAAAAAGACAAGTGGGGCATTAATAATGGGACGGAGGGAGTATATGGTTTATGTAGTCTATCTTTAAGAAGTGAAAAAAATGACGTCTGGGGGTTTTGGATGAGACGATGCTATTGAACGTGCTAAATTTAGAATGCCAAGTCCATTGACATTATGGAATTTCTACCTAGCCGGCTAGCCCTATTCTCTCCAAAGAATGCTTTTTCTTGGGAGTCATTACTTTTTAAAAATCTGTTTAAGCATGACATAACCTTTTGCTGTATGAAAGACATTGGCGGTGGTTTCTTGTTGTCATATGTAACATGCTGTTTCGTTATGTTTGTCAATTGGTTTATATAATGTGTGAAGAGTTGCATCTACTTTTTTGCATATTTGATTTTAGACTTCAACATAGCCAAATAATATATACGTATGGATAGTATTCTCTAATGATAGTTAAGGCTTCAGGTTATAGGAATATGGTCTAGGTCTACATTTTGTCTTTTGAGCTTATCAATGTTGTAGCAAAACCCTCTTTTATGTAAGAAGTTTATTGGTTATGCTAACATGATAAATAATAATAAGATGCCTTTACTGCCCCGAATTTATGAAAAGATGGCGCTTTCTTTTCTAATACCTGTTTCCAAGTCTAATATTACATTATGAATTCTTTGTTTCTTTTAACATTTTAGTGTGTGATCTTCTATTTATTAGTTCTAAAATTGTTCATATTCTTGCCCAGAAAATAGGATATAACGTTCAAGAAGAAGTGGGAACATCTGCATGTGATGTCACTGCAGGTAAATATGATATAGGCTTATTGCTTGGCTCTGCTATGCCACTTTTTATTATTATTATTATTTGTTTTAATATTCTTTATCTACAGACTTTGAATATCAAGATACTGCATATGAAGATGATGATGGGGAAATAAACACATATGATATTCCAATGGCCTTTGACAGTAGCAAATCCTCAAGATTTGGCCAAAAGAAGCGGAAGTATTTGAAACATGCATATGGAGTGAGATCGTACGGAATTACTTCTAACTTATTGCCAATGCAGTATGCTGAAAATAAGGCCGCGAATCCACAATCCGCTCTAACGGTGAAAAGGCCAGGTGGCAGTCTTAATGTGCTGATCCCAACAAAACGTGTCCGAACTGCTTCCAGGAGAGTCATCACTCCATTCAGTGCAGGAACATCTGGATGTATTCAGTTACCAAATAATACTGATGCTTCGAGTGGTGACACCAATTCATTTCAGGATGATCATGGATCATTTGTTCCAAATAGCTCGGAAGTTGACTCAGTTGGGGACTTCAGAAAGCAATCACCATTCCATTCTGCAGAAATCGGGAAAAAACATAAGAAGAAGAAGAAGAAAGCCAAGCACCTGGTATCCTATAATCTGGTTTTCAATATGTTTGCACTAATTGTTGCGCTTCACCTATGTCTTATTTGCTATGATTTTCTTCAGCGGAGTGCTGCTTACGGACCAAGATGGCAAGTTGGTACTACATTTCAAATGGAGCAGGTAACTCATTTAATGATGTGAATTCAGAATCTTCTTTTGGTCTCTGTCAGTTTTTGTGATGTTCAGTAAGAGCATTCAAGACTCAAGATGCATATAAGTTTTCTGATGGATTTTTTTTTTTTTTTGCTGTATCTGTTTATATAGTAAAAAATCATTCTTCTTAAACCCAATGTAAACTTATAGTTCAGTTTTGTGAAGAAAAAATGACACGCCTTTTTCTTGAGAAAATCGTTCATTTTATTCCTTTCTATTAAACGCACTGAACTCTTTTTTCTGTGTCTTTACAATATTAGGGACTGAGGGTTCCTCTTATTCCTTGAAATTGTGTTATGTATCTTAGATTGATGTTGAATGCTTCTCATATCTTTACAGTTTCAGAGGGATAACCTAAAGAAAAACCATGAAGTTGATTCTAATGGCAACAGTGGTAAGGCTTATCTCTTTTAAAACATTAAGGATATTCAGTGTTGATTATATTCTTCGTCACTTCTTATGTCATTTTATATCATCTAATGAAGGTTTATATGGTCAACCCATGATGAAGAAGCCGAAGCTTATGCGGCCATTACAAGATAACTCTTTTGAGAATATTGCACCTGTTGCTGGGTCTGCTCCTTCTCCAGTAGCCTCCCAAATGAGTAACATGTCTAACCCTAATAAATTTATAAAAATGCTTGGTGGTCGCGACCGGGGAAGAAAATCAAAAGCTATGAAGGTACACTTGCCACTCTGTGTTTCTTCCCTTTCAAAATTTATATTGTTAATTCTTTGGGTGTGGTATTAATACTGATGTTTAAGCATGTGTTTCTTCTCAGATGCCTAATGGGCAGTTGGGTTCGGGAAGTCCATGGACTCTCTTTGAGGACCAGGTTGATTTATATGCTTTGCATGCATATGTACATGCTAAAATACTCATCTCATCTTTTGAGACTTAAAGATATGGTTGATTTTAAGTACTTGTAAAGGTATTATCATATGAATATATTGTAATTGAAATTTTAGGCGCTTGTTGTTCTGGTACATGACCTGGGCCCAAACTGGGAGCTTGTTAGAGATGCTATCAACAGTACTCTGCAGTTCAAGGTAAGTTTTTTCAGATATAGTCTTTTCACAATGTTTGTTCTTTTAATCCACTCCTGTTGAGTAAATTTCGTTATTATCTTTCTGTTTATGTAAAGTTCATATTCCGCAAAGCTAAGGAATGCAAGGAGCGCCATAACTTCCTGATGGATAGAACTGGTGATGGAGCGGATAGTGCTGAAGATTCTGGTTCCTCTCAACCTTATCCTTCTTCATTACCCGGCATTCCTAATGTATACCTTTTTTTTTCCTCTTTCCTTGTATTACTATGCTATATGATGGTTTTTTATATAAATGTTCCTTCTGTTTCATACAGGGAAGTGCCAGACAGTTGTTTCAGCGTTTGCAGGGGCCAATGGAAGAAGAAACCCTCAAATCTCACTTTGAGAAAATCATCGTTATCGGGCAGAAACAACAATACCGTAGAAACCAGGTAATTTTAATGAATTAATCCTAAGTAACATTGGCTTATGGGATCTTGCCTCATATCATCATTTATCATTTTACAGTGCCTAAATGTGTTTTGTATTTTAGCTACTTTTGATACTAAAAGTTGTGCAGATTCTGGTTCTGAATAGGAAGTTAGTTTTAAATAATAGGATATCTGATACTGTATATAGTGATGCTGGCATTGAAGATCCGTACTGGGTTATAATATGACTTTTCTTATGTGTTATATTGATGCCCCAGTTTATCTTAGGCAGGCTTTTATTTGACTTTCTTATAAGCTGATCAATGCGGGTTTCATTTTCGTGTTAGAACTGTAAATGACTAATCCTATTCGTGCATCTAATTTTCAAGGTGTGGTCATGTCTATTATTTATGTCACTTACAACTAATAAAATTAAATATCATTGTTAATTTTATTTTCTATACTTCCATTTGCTCTTGGTGTGTAATTTTTTATTAACATAATTAATTTTAATATAAATAATCAGGATCCCAGACAACTCCAGCAACCTCTTGGCTCTCATACAGTTTCTCTGTCCCAAGTTTGTCCAAATAACCTGAACGGAGGCCCTGTTCTAACGTAAGATGTCAAACCGTTTTGATCTCTGTTCACTTTGTGCTCTGTTCAACTGATGAACAATTTCTTCATTTGCCTTTTATATTTTCTTATTTCTCTAAATTCGATGACCCTTGCACCTTGAAGCCCTCTGGATCTCTGTGATGCCACTATTACTGGCCCGGATATACTTCCCCTTGGATATCAAGGGCCACATCCTGGTGGATTAGCAATTGCAGACCAGGGTCCAGCGACTCAGATGCATCCTGCATCTGGTGCGAGTTCTGCATTGCAAGGATCCCCAAATATGATGTTTGGCAACAACTTTTCCTCATCGCCAGCCTCACTCAGTCCCTCCATGAGGTAATGAGGTGTTCTTTAAATTTTGCTACTTTTTTTTCTTTTACTGGAACCTTTAGATTTATTAGATCACGATTAATATCTCGAAAAAGTCTTTTTTTTTTTCTTACCTATAGGTATAGGAAACCCGTATTTGATTGAATCAAATTGGATTTTATCATTTCTGTATCGGCAATTCATTTAAGTACTCATTCACTTTCTTTTATGTAGGGACGGTAGATATATTGTTCCGAAATCTGCTTCAGCAGATGGACAGCAAAGGTTGCAGCAGTATAACCCAATGATGACTAATAGGAATGTGCCACAGTCTAATCTCTCTCCTTCTGGAGCTCTTCCCGGAAGCGATCGTGGGGTCCGTGTACTTCCTGGTAGCAGAGGCATGGGTTTAGTCAGCGGTGTTGATAGAAGCATGCCAATGGCAAGACCTGGGTTCCAAGGCGTTGCTTCACCACCTATCGTAAATACTGTACCATCAACAAATACGCACTCTGGAGTAGGCTCTGGTCAAGGAAGTTCAATGTTGAGACCTCGCGAGCCTTTACATTTGCAGGGGCAAATGATCACCCCCGAGCTTCAGATGCAGGTCTCACCAGGAAACAGCCAAGTGCCTCACTTGGGCGGATTAGGTTCGCCTTTTCCTAACCAGACTGCATCTCCACCAGTGTCGTCATACCCTCTCCATCATCAGCCACCCCATCCAATATCACCCCAGCAGCCTCAAGTCCTTAGTCCTCATCACCCACATTTTCAAGGACCAACAAATCAAGCCCCCAACCCGCAACAGCAAGCCTATGCAGTTCGCTTGGCTAAAGAGAGACAACATCGGCTTCTGCAACAGCAGCAGAACCCTGTGCAGCCACAATTTTCTGGATCTAGTTCTTTGATGCCGCATGTACAGTCACAGTCTCAACTCCCTATATCACCTACTGTGCAAAATGGTGCACAAGTTCAACAGCAAACAGGTTTGCCACCTGTAACGTTGACATCGGTTTCTTCATTGAATTCGATACCCCAGCATCTACAGAAGCATCAAACACCAGGTCAAGGAGTTGTACGGAATGCACAAGCTGGTGGGAGTGGGGTGACTAATCCGAATGTCAAGCAACGACATAGGCAGCAACAACAGCTTTCACAAGCTAACAGGCCACATCCTCAGCAGCGGCAGCAGCCACAATCTCAACAGCCTGCTAAGGTTGCAAAAGGAATTGGGAGAGGGAGCTTGATGAAGCATCAGAACATCCCGGTTGATCCTTCCTTAGTAAATGGGGTTTCTACAAGTTCAGTGAATCAGAGCTCCGAGAAAGGAGAAACAAATTTAATGTCAAGTCAGGTCTCATATGCTGGTTCGGCACTAGCTACCGTGCAGCAAACAGCCTCTACACGCCCTCCTAACCAGTTCCTTACTCAGCAAAAGAACTCTCCTGGCCAAGCTGGTCAAGGTCAGGTTCCAGCTGTTCCTCCTGGTTTGTCCTCTGGCCATCTGTCTGAGGCAACTCACCAAAGGTTGGTGAATCAAAATCAAATGGCTCTTCAAAGACCGCTACCAATTCGCCAGATGAATTCTGATCCATCAAAACTACAACCAATATATTCTGATGCAGACCTGCACCCAACAAGCAGCTCTAGTGAGATGGTTGCCAGGACAACGTTACCTCAGACCGCTGGTAATGCAACTAATGTTGAAAAGGTTGTCTCTTCAGTCAGTACTCATCAATTACATGCTTCAGGACCATCAGTAGATGCACATACAATAAATTCAGCCACAAATACCACGGTGTCAGTGCCAGCAAATTCGGGCGAGTCTTCTGTTCAGCCGGGGCTTGATCAGAGACCATTGGCCAGATTACCTTCTAGCAAACATGATATTAGTGCCCACTTCCAACAGCACCAGCAGTCATCACAACATCCACAACCTAATTCAGCAGAACCCCAACCCCAGTAGCCGCCGCTGCCTCTACATTCTCAGCAGGGTCAGCTTCTTCAAGCAAGCGAAGGCAATTTGTATGGTCGGTCCACTGACCATAATTTGGAATGAATATTAGCCAACAGCTTTTGCTATGATGATTAGCGCTGCTCATGTCTGGCCGACAAATTCGTTCACATCAGTGTGCAGGTCAGTCATGCCTTACTATGATTATCTTCCTCATTAACTGATATTATTAGTGGAATCTAAGTTAAATGTTTCTTAGTTCTTTGTACGTCTCTCTGAGTTAATTATGTTATGCTAATCTTGACCTGCAATTTCCTTCAGAGACACGCTGATTAAATTTAAGAGCTCTACATCATTGTTACACACTGGGATGCTCCAATTTTGAGAATGTTGTATATTAGAAGTGGCCGTAGGGCTTAGGGAAGATTGAGATGAATAGTAGAGGTAGATGTACAGAGTCTCTCTCTCTTCTCTGGTTTTGTACCTTTTAGTTATGCCCCTTGTGTTATTCTGCTTGGGGCCATATTTGTTTCAGCTGCTGCATTTGCTGCAGTTGCCATTTTGTTGTGGCCGAAGGCTGTGGAACTTTTTGTGAATATTAAATTCGTTAGTGTTGTGTATACATTGGTTAAAATAGGATCGCCCTGCATCCCCTGTATATTGCTGCTGTATCTTTTTTTCCTTAGGTGACGACGTAAATTTGCAGTTGCAATTTGAAGTGTGCATGGAGTAAATTCCGTTTCTGTTTTATAGCTTTTAAGTTGCATAGAGAATGTAAACTACACTAGGTTAGTTATTTGTAAGTTGTAATAGATTGATACTAGGCACGAGATTGAATCGCGGACGCATGAGCCGGCCGGTTTTGGAACCGCTGGTTTTGATTTCTCGAGTAGGTGGAATTGAAACTTTGAGGAATCAAAACCGAATCGTGAACCATATGTCCACGGTTCCGGTTCTGCCTATGGTTCCACCTTTTTTTTAGGAACCGTATTGTATCTGGACCGTTGGATTTAAACGGTTAAATTTTTCTAACGGCTATATTTAAAACTTTTGGTACCAGTTTCGAACGATTAAGGTGGTGTTTGGAAGCATTTTCAGCTGCAGTTGGAGTGTTTGGAATACCAACTTTCATTAGAAATTTATCCCAAATATAGTCAAGATAAAGAAGTTACTTAAGTTGTTATGATTCAGCTGCAACTTACGATTTATCTAATTTGTTGGATTATTTTATCTTTTAAATATTTCTATAATTTTTTAAAAAATATTAATTTCAAAATAAATATTTTTCTTAATTACAAATTTAATCATAATTTTTAAAAATTATTTAATATTTTATTGTTTATAAATTCTTTAAGTTTAATGAAATAATTATTATTAAAATCAAACATATATTAATTAAAATAGTGGGTTATGAAAATTTTGAATTTTAAATTAATATTTTATCTATTTTCATTTAATGATAATTATTTCTTAATTACGCAATTGTTAAAATTATATAAAAATATTATTATTATAGATTTTAAGCAAATAAGTATATTTAGAATATAATATGTTTTATTTAATATTATAAATTTATATAATATAAAAATTAATAAAAATTATTTATTTATTATAAATTATAATTATTTAATAACATTAAACAAATTCTATTTAAAATATAATATATTTATGTTAATATGATATATTACAAATTTATATAATATAAAAATTAATACTCCCTCATTCCCACTTCATGTGACACTTTCCATTTCGTGCGTCCCTTCTCAAGTGACACACTTCCGAAAATGGAAAAAATTAACTTAATTAATCTAACTAATGAAATTAGTGATCCACTAATTACATCTCTAATTAGACCGATTAAACTAAACATATTATACTCATATTATATACCCAACACCTAATACCTACATGAATCGAAACTCTATCCTTCTCATTCTCAAGATCTTCTTGCGCCGCCTCCCTCCCCTTCGAAGAACTTCTTCCGTCTTCCTCCGATCCAAGCTTCGCAACCCCCTCCTTGCAATGATGAATCGCATCCCCGCCACTGAAAACTCCTCGGATTCCCCCTTTCTCTTCCCCGATTTGGAATTTTTCCATCCTGCTTTTCGAGAAAGCGACCACTCCATGATGAAGTTCGACTCCGTTGTGCCCGAAACGGAGATAGATCCTGTAGATCTATCTCTTTCCGGCTCTGAGAGCGGTGATACCTCTCCATCGAGGGACAACTTCGATTCCTTGAAGAAGCTAATGCAAAATCCGCGAAAGAAAATTCGAGATCTGACAGTAGATCTCAATGTTTTTCGCTCTCCGAAGGGTAAAAAGCCGGTTCTGAGCGGCGAGGTAGACGGCGAAGTTGCGAAAGCGAAGACGCGCGTGGAAGGCTTCCTCTCGTTAATATCGGAAGAGAAGAAGCGTAGGGCGAAGGAAGGGCTGGCCACTGAAGATGAAGTCCACACAATGCTTCGTCAGTATTTGCCCCAGTAGCCTAATCCGGTGAGATCTATTAACTTGATTGACAGTTCTGGAGCTATGACTCCTTTTATGTGCTTCGATATGTGCTTCATACCTGATTTGGTTTTCTGTAATTGGAATCTGTTTTGGAGCTGTGATTTAGATATGTGCTTGTTTATGAGCTTCAAACTTCTGAATACTATAATCATTGGGATTTGTTTTGGAGTTGTGACTCCAGTATGTGGTCTCTGTAATTGGGATTTGTTTTGGAGCTGTGACTCCAGTTTGTGCTTCACTGCTTCATACTGTGCTTCATATATCTGGTCTCTGTAATTGTGATTTGGTTTTCGGTCATTGGAATTTGTTTTGGAGCTGTGATTTAGAAATGTGCTTATTTATGAGCTTCAAACTTCTGAATACTATAATCGATGCCGTTTTTTTTTGAAGTTGTGCCTCCAGTATGTGGTATCTGTAATTGGGATTTGTTTTGGAATTGTGTGTCCAGTATGTGCTTCATACTGTGCTTCATATATCTGGTCTCTGTAATTGTGATTTGGTTTTCTGTAATTGGAATCTGTTTTGTGGCTCCAGTGTTTATAATTCTTTAGGGTTTCTTTAATAGTACATGTTAATCAGGGTTGATGCTCCTGCATATGCAGATTTGCTTTAGTGGATTGTGTTCATTAAGTTGAATACAGCCCCAAAAAGCTGTTGCATATGAGATTTGCATCTTAGCTAACCTGTTTAGGGTTAAATTAACTAAAAGACAACAATCCTTTCCCCAAAAGCATTCATACTTTCTTTTACAAAATGTACTTACAAAAGATAATTACAGTTCTTGCACAAAAGATACTTACAAAAGCTACTTACAAAATATACTTACAAAAGATAATTACAGTCCAGTCTTCTACATTCAAACCAAGTCTGTTCCGTAGCTCAACAATGTCTGTTACCATCCCATTTTCAGTCATATACTGTATGCATTCCTCTACCAAACTTTGGGTCACTTCCTGATTTTTGGGAAGCATTTCTTGCCTTATTAGGCTATCTTTTTTAAGATGTGGGATCTTGTAACAGTTTTGCCCTTTGCACTTCATTATCTCAATCATGCACCCTTGCAAAGATAAGAAAACCTTGTTCAATGTCATAGGAGACAGTTGTTCATATGCTAGGCATACTGCATTCACCAATTGATCTACATTGTAGCAAGCTGTTTCTATTTGAATACTTTGAATAGCCCTAAAAAATCCTAGATCCAATACATTTGTATTTGGGGAGTTAGGTGGTTGATTGGTCAATCTGATATCAAATCCATCCAATATGGCAGCCTCTCTAAATTGTGGATCAATATCCTTGATATGAGGTTTAGCATTATCTTGTTGAATGAAGATAAGTTTGCTTGCATTAGCTGGCCATTTAGCTCTAATGGCTGGTAATATCTGAATATAATGAACATGTATGTTAGTCTGATTTCTATACACTTTTAACCTTGTTTAATAATCTGAAATAAGTCTAAATTAACCTTGAACTGAAACAAATGTAAACATAGGAAACTGCAACAAATGGGAAGCTTTCCTGTATTAGGACTGATGTTACAAATGTAAACATAGGAAACTGAATCTGAATCTAGGAAACTGAATCTGAATGTTACATATGTTACAAATGTAAACATAGGAAACTGAATCTGAATGTTACATATGTTACAAATGTAAACAAAGGAAACATACAATGGATAGCTTTACTGTATTAGGACTGATGTTACAAGCTCTAAAGCATACATATTATTTTGACAGTTTTTGCATACTTCACTGCTTTTACATACCTGATTTATGAGGCATGCCTTAGTCACTTCTCTTGTTATAGATTGTATAGATTTTGTTTCCATTGTACCAGCTGCTCTGTTATTGCTTTTCCTCTTTGCTGCAATTTTTTCTGTAAAGGGGAATATCCCTATTTTCCCATCAAAGATTACACTGTCGTCCTCTGAAAATATAGGGCGGTAGACGGCACACATGAACATAACCTTGGTTATGAAGCTTTTGTTCTTACAACTTCTATGTGGATCTGCCTCTTCCGGGGTAAGATAAAATCTATGGGCTACCTTTGTGAGATAGAACCACTTCTCATCTATATGAACAATATTATGCATGCTCTTAAATTTCAAGTTGTTCAAGACTCTATCAAACTCTAGAGCCTCCATATAGAATCTTAGCCTAAGTAGCTTATTTGGTGCAGTTAGGTTAGACCTAATTGCACTAGAGTGTGCTTTGATCAACACATTCTTCACCCACCTCCCAAATGTACTCTTGCTACAGCTTGAGCCACTTGCTAGCTGAATGCCACTTGCTAGCTTTCTAATTGTAGCTCTCTTATGCAGCTCTATACTTTTGATTAGTTCTAAATCAATAATTATTCTTTTGTTCCTAGTTGCACTAATCTTGCCACTTTGTAAAAAAATTACTTCACCTTCATTTTGCTGCTTCTTTGCAGTTCTCCAGAGGCGGTAGATAGTGCTACTAGAACAACTCCATTTTGCCATTGCTTCGGGCACCGCTCCACGATTTGGCTTTCCATCCTTCGAGTTTTGAAGCAAAAACTATATGACTTGATTGCATTCGGTGGTTGAAGGATTTTTACCAGTCTTAGTCATTTGCTTTTCTGTTTTGGATATGTGATTTAGAGTTGTGGCCGTCTGTTCTTGTATTTATTGATTTTCTGTTGTGAATGCACCCTTTCCTGATCTTTGTTAGCGCCAAACATTTCAATCTAAATAGCATTGCCGCGTTTTTATTACTCAGTAGACTGTTTCATTTTTTTAATTACCGCCAAGGATTTAGAATTGTGAAATTACAACAAGAAAACATCAAATTGAAGCTGAAACTGGGACCCACTCAAACATTAATTAACTGTTGCAGGTCAACAAATGCAGCCGAAAAAATTTAATGGTGGGACCCACTCAAATGTTTTATTTAATGATGGGCCACAATAATTACTCACTAATTACAACCGCCTAAATTCCTGCGCCGAAAACATTTGTTTCACTTGAGCTGGGACGGAGGGAGTACTTTTTATTTATTTATTATAAATTATAATTATTTGCATTGAGGATAAAATGGATATTCTATTTAAAAACTTAAAATAAGCTATTGATATCAGCAGTTTTCTAAATACTCCCTCCGTCCCATCATTCTTGTAACATTTGTTTTCGGCGCGGTATTTAAGGAGAGTTGTTAATTATGGTAGTTGTAATAGTTTAGTGGGTCCCTTCTCCTTAGTTGTTTTCCATAATTTTTCTCTCACCTCTTATTTTATTAGTTTTGTTTGTATTTATCTTTATTTTTTTTGTTTAATTATTTATTAATATTGGAAAATGGAGATTAATACTTCCAGTATAATAACAGAAAATGAGGTTGAGCTTTAATTCCATTTCCATAATTGCCGAAAAATAAAATAACCATAATTGCCGAAAATTAAATAACCATAATTGCCGAAAATAAAAGAAACCATAATTTGATACTTAAAAAATTTCCTGCAGCCGAGAGAAAGTGGATGGGAAATCATCTCCAAATTTGAAATTGGAGCCAACAAACTTCCAAATATTCCCTCCATCTATAATCCACTATAAATACAGTTTTCAAAATCCCATCCAAACCATTAACACAAAGAAGAACCAAGTAAAAAAGAAGAGAGGAATGGTGAGGAGCAAGGATCTCTCCACAGTAGAGAGAAATTTAGTGGCTCAATTTCTGCTACAAAATCTCAAAAATGGAAAGCCTGCGAGTGGTAAAATCCAAGAAGCTGCATTGAAGTTCAATTGTTGTCGGCAAACCATCGGTCAAATATGGGCTGAAGCAAAAGAACAGCAAAGTCAGGGTGTTGTTATCCATTTGCAGTCGAAAAAGAAAGGAGCAATTCATCCAAAAAAGGTTCTGATCAACATACCTCTAATAGAGAGTTTAAATGTGCAAAAAATAGGTACTATAAGAAAGCTAGCTAATGGAGTATCTTGCAGCAAATCTACGGTGTGGAGATGGCGTAAAGATGGTCTAATCAAAGCTCACTCTAGCGCAATTAAGCCCTCCCTCACAGCCCAACATAAGTTGCTAAGGTTACGGTTTTCCATTGAGGCATTACAGTTCGATAGAATCATGCATAGACTAAATTCAGAAACATGCAAAATACAGTACATATTGATGAGAAATGGTTCTATCTTACTAAGGCTGCTCACAGATTTTACCTAACTCCGAATGAGGTTGAGCCACATAGGTCTTGCCAAAGCAAGAAGTTCATCAACAAAGTAATGTTCATGTGTGCAGTAGCAAGACCTCTATTTGATGAAGATGGAACAGTTTTATTTGATGGCAAAATTGGCATATTTCCATTTACGGAAAACATTGTTGCCATCAGAGCAAGCAAAAACAGACCAAAGGGAACACTAGAGACAAAAGCAATTCAAAGCATAACAAAACAAAGTTACCAAGGAATGTTTGATACAACGGGTATGAAATGGAACATTTTTAACTTTATAGCAACATCGGATTCGAATTACAACGAGGTTGCCAATAATTTGTAAAGTACTTGTAATTGAGAATCCGCATTAAAAATCGAGAATCCGATCGGCCTTTGTTCATTCCATTAACAGAGTACAAATAAATGTTCTTTTAAATATTTGATTAGCTTTGTACATTCTGATTAGCTTTGTACATTCCATTAACAGAGTACAAACAAATCAGATTCTGATTAGCTTTGTATCTTTGAAATTGAAAAATCATTTTCAATTTCAAAGTTGGCATATAATCTGATTCTTCAATGAATAAGATCAATATGCAAGTTCTGGAGTACAAAGGCAAAGCTGCTACAAAGGCAATGGTAAGGTAATTTATAAGGGTTAAGGTACTCAAATTGTTTTTTTGGTTTGTTTTTTAACTTAACAGATACTTCCTGCAATTAGATCAAAATGGCCTCCTGTGCTAGACAAATTGATATTTATACAACAGGATAATGCACGGCCACACATAAAGGATACAGATGCAGACTTTAGGGCAGCAGCTAGTGAAGAGGGATTCGACATAAGGCTTGTTCATCAACCCCCAAATTCACCGGATACGAATGTCAATGACCTTGGATGGTTTAGGGCCATCCAAAGCATACAAATAGAGTCAAATTGCATGAATGTGGATCAGTTGGTCACTGCAGTTTGCAATTCATTTGCAAACTTATCACCAATGACCTTAAATAAAGTATTTTTAAGCTTGCAAGGGTGCATGGTTGAGATAATGAAGGTGAAGGGAAGTAATTGCTACAAAATTCCACATATGAAGAATGATGCTTTATTGAGACAAGATGAACTTCCAAGAGATTTGGAAGTGTACGGCGATTTAGTGCAAGAGTGTTTCACCTACATGATGGAGAATGGCATGGTTGCAGAGGTAGAAGAGCTGAAGGGGAAGCTAAGGATCTGAGTGAGTACATTGCTATGTTTTGATTAAAATATGTCTACAAGACAGATTGCTACTACTATTAAAATCTGTCTGCAAGACAGATTCCAGTAAATTAGTTTGTAAATCTGTGTTTTATGTTTGGTTTCTGTTTTATGTAAATTAGTCTATAAGACAGACCCTAAGAAGCAACTTTGTTATCATATTAGATTAAGACACATTAGTGCAATTGAGATTGTGTAGTTCATGTACCAGAACCACAACCAGATAAGCAAGTCATGCAAAATACTCCAGACATGCTTATCTTACACCCCCTCAATCACATTAACCAAGCAAAACAACATACATACATACAGATGCAGACTAAAGGCTTAACCAACAAACCAACAGCATTAACCAACAAACCACCAGCAAGTTCAGAATCATAACCAACAAACCAGTAGCATAATAAACTTCCCAAAACCTAATCAACATATCTCATTCTGAAACAGAGAATCTCATAGACATGTTCATCTAATCTAGAGCAAGCAAGTTCTTATCATTTTAGACCATTCTAAACGCATCTCCACAATAAGATCAAAAACTCAAAGAGAGGCATGTACTTAATTAATAGAAGCAAGAGAAGCAGGGAAGGATCTCACCCAAAATCGATTTAGTGGTCGGGTAATTGACTTATGCAAGCCTCAGAATTTGTCGGCTCCCATATATCATCGAAGCCGGTGGGGAAGAAAGGCCCACTGTCGCTCTCCGTTTCAGCCGCCGGCAATCCGCTTTCGGAAGCCTCAGAAGGCTTCCAAATATCGTCGAAGCCGGTGGGGAAGAAAGGCCCAGATTCACTCTCCGTTTCAGGCGCCGGCAATGGGCTTTCACAAGACGAATTTGGCTTCCATATATCGTCAAAGCCGGTGGGGAAGAAAGGCCCACGGTCACTCTCTTCCTCAAAGCCCGACTCAACGATATCGTCGACGCCGACAGCGTAGAAGGGGGCCGTTTCCCTCCCGTCAACGGATCTCGCGCGGGGGCCATCAATCTCTTCGCTACCCGGCGGCGAGTATGGGTAATCGACCAACGAGTTGCTCAATTGGCTCCATCCAGAGCTTACATCGCTCGTGCCGCCGTCAACAACCTTCGATCCGCTCAGACCATCACCACTTTGCTTCATTTCTGTTCTTATTAACCGTAGTATCTGTCCAACGGAGTGAAGATCTAGTCGGTATCCATCATTGCGGGCTCGGAGGGGTCGAGATCTAGGGTGCTAGAGATTGAACAAGTAGAAGAACATGGAGGGGCGAGACCTCTGTTCTTTAGGTTGAAGAAGATGAAAAACACGAGCGGCGCAGAAATTAGATCTAGGGTTTGAGATAGAGAGAGAATGAAAGGTAGGTGTGTAATGAATGTTTGATTTGGAAGTGTATTAGATGTGAAAGATTAATTAAGTTAATTTAGTTATTTAGACATAATTAAAACAATGGTTAAGTTAAAAAAAATTCCATTTTAGGAATGTTACAAGAATGGTGGGACGTCCCGAAATGGAAAATGTTACAAGAATGATGGGACGGAGGGAGTACTATTTTTCTCACTTTCATCAGCTTTCAACATTTATTTCCAAACATCTACAGATTTCAAATTAACAACACTTATCAATAAACTTCAACTACTTCAAATACCAACTAAATACATAATATTAGAATCGCATTGTGGAACATTGCTCCGCGGGTTTGGTTTGGAATCATGGTCAACGGTTCTAAAACTACGTAAAACGTGCAATTATTAGTTATATCTAAAGTTATAAGTCCTATAAAAATATTGTGTGCAATAATTTATTAAAGAAAGAATGTGGGATAACTCGATATGGTATTGTGTACTAGAATTTGGATACGAAAGAAGTTCCAACAATTCTTCACCACGCCAAACGCTCCGTTACACCCTAATCAATTGCGACAATCGGAACCCGAATTTCGAAGAATGGGCAGCAGCGACGTGGAGGCAGGCTTCGCCAAGCTGCAAGGCGAGGACTTCGAGTACTATATGCAGACCTACTCCATAATTCTCGGCCGGAACTCCAAGAAATCGTCGGTGGACGTCGACCTCTCGTCGCTCGGCGGCGGGATGAACATCAGCCGCCACCACGCCCGCATCTTCTACGACTTCCAGCGCCGCCGCTTCGCCCTCGAGGTGCTCGGCAAGAACGGCTGCTTCGTCGAAGGCGTCCTTCACCTCCCCGACAATCCGCCGGTTAAGCTCGATTCTCAAGACCTTCTGCAGATAGGCGACAAGGAATTCTACTTTCTGCTGCCGGTTCGGAGCATTCTTGGCGGGCCAATTGGACCCCGGCACCAGGTGGTGAATAATCAGATCGGCGGGGCGGGGCAACAGTATCATCACGCTGCTCATAGTCTGCAGCCGCCTCCGCCGCATTTAGGGTTGCTGCCTCCCCCCGTGGGCGGTGGGTCGGGCTATGGGAAGAAGGGGAGAGCGAGAGGGGAGTATTATGAGGATGAGTATAATGAGGAGGATGGTGTAGGGGGAGGCGAGGATGGTTCCTCCGGAGGGAAGCTTATGAGGAGGATTGACGGGGGTGTTGATGGTTCCAGTGGTAGTGGATATGGTTATGGTTCCGGTGGGAAAGCCGGAGGATCTGGTGAGTTTGTTAACTTCTCTTAAATGCTTTATTGCTGTGGCTAGTCAAGTAAATAGAATGTTTTTCATCGTACTTGTTAATGGCTGCAAATATTGATTGTTATGGTGTTGATATTGATAGACAAGTTTATGATCAGTTTTGGTTTGTGTGGCTTTAGTAATCGGATTAACTTATGTCCATCCGTGGGACTTTACATTGATAAATTCTTGTAATCTTTACATTGCATATAGTTTGGGTTTAAACAACTGATCTCAAATGTGGAGTGTTTGAGTGCCTTTGAGATATTGGATTGAATGATCTATTAATCTTTAGAGATGCTGTGATACATTGTATCTTTTTACTATCTTGGCGTGCATAGCTTTGATATGGCTCCTTGCAGATAAGAAGGCTGAAGGAAGACCCCGTATTGACAGGGAAGTTGACGACCAACATCTCCTTGAGTTAGAGGAAAAGGATGTTGTATCATCGGTGGCTACAGTCTTGTCGGATTTATGCGGTCCTGGAGATTGGATGCCGATGGAGAAACTTCACGCAGAGGTAAATCTTTTTCGTGTTTATAATCTGTCATTGATGTCAGTTTAAAATCCCCCTCTATATCAATGCTATTGCATATTTATGATCTGTCATTGATGTCAGTTTATGGGAATAATATGCTTTTACTTGTAACCGAGGAATCTGTTTCCATATGATGAAAGAAATGGCATATTATCGTGTTTCCTTTTCATTCTGCCCTACATTCAAGCAAACAGGTTTGAGCACAAAAACTTGTGTTGGATTGTAGAGTTTATTGCAAGTCAAGTCATTGTTGTTTTAGGCCTTAACTTTGATATTGATATTAACTTTCTTATGCTTTCTAACTCGTCTCCATTGAAAGCCACTCAGTGCTTCAATTCTGATTATGGTGACTACTGGCTAGTGAAACTGTCTAATCTAATCTGATTATGCAAAGCTAATGTCTTCCATTAACGATACATTGGCGCAGTTGATGGAACAATTCGGCAACATTTGGCACCATAGCCGCGTGAGGAAATACCTGACCTCGGAGGATATTTACAGCCCAGAAGGCAAGGGGAAACCATGGTACGGAATGCTCATGTTGCTGAAGAAATACCCAGAGCACTTTGTGATCAACACCAGATCAAAGGGACGCGTCGCCCACGAGTTTGTATCGCTCGTCTCGCTTCTCTCGTGACAACTAAGCATCCTTAGCGATGTATCATATAACTATCTAGATAGAGAGGTAAGACTAATATTAGTATGTTATTTTCTTCATTGTAGATGGATTCTACATTTCCTGGTCTTCTTGTGCCTTAAGCTTACGATATCTTCATTCCTAGCCAACATCTTGCTCTATTTAAATTTTCTGAGAGAGTGTTTCAGTTCGGTGGTTAACCAATAACTCAAATGGACAAAAAAATTCGATTCGGTATTCGGTTTTAGGTTTTTTTGGTTTAACATTCGGTTAACTGAACGAAACTAAAAATATTGTACTCCCTCCATTCCAATATTCAAGTTTTGTCTCATTATTAATGTCCCAAATAAGAAAATAAATTAGTGGATCAAAATTAATTTAAATAAATGGAGTTCATCACTTTATACTATTTTATTCAGTTCGGTGGTTATATCAGGACGGATGGAGTAATATTTTTATAATAGTATACTCCCTCTGCGTCACTAGAAATTAGAAATGATACATTTACCTCAGACGTCCCTGACACGTTTCTTAAAATGGAAAAAATTGCGTTGATTATATTTAGTTACTAAAAAATCAAATAATTACACAATCCCAAAAGAAATGTGTTGTTTTTAACACCACTTTCTTGATTTCACAATTCCAAAAGAAATGCGTCATTTTTAACATAACTTTCTCAATTTACGATGCTAAAAGAAATGTGTTGTTTTTAATGGAGGGAGCAATACTAAAAAGAAAATCTTGATTTAATATTCTCATTTTTTTTCCTAACAAAATTTCAGTTGAAAACGAAATCGAGTTGAACTGAGATTTTTCCATTAAAACTGAACCGAAGCGAAGTAATTTGATTTTATAAAATAAAATAGATGACCAAATTTTCGGTTAAGATTATTAAGTTTGATTCAACCAAATTGACACTACAAACAACTAATCTCAACATTAATTTGCACAGCCTAATAAATAATTAACTGAATCAACATCAAATTCTCCAATAATTACGCAATAGTATTAAACAAACCACTTTATAATCACAAACACCAATTGGCAGCATGTTCCCCTTTCACACATCACTCTACCTGGGCCCACCCCGCACCGACATCAGCCTCGTATCTGTATATATGCTTGTACGTTCTCTTACTGTACAACCCAATCGATGCGCGCAAGTCCAAGCAAATCGATAAGCCCTGCCGCACTTTATAATTCTATTGAACTTTTTCTCCCCAAATCTGCAAAATCTCAGATTCCCACTAAACAACACACACAAACAGACCCACACTTCCACGGACGCGCAGAGACGGAATGGCCTTCAATTCGGGCCGGATACATCGCAATGCGGGTGCGGATCGGGTTTCCGGGCAGAGATTACGGAGCCACATGTTCGGGTTCAGATACTTCGCCGGTTTCGTCACGATCGCCGTTTCGCTTCTACTTACGGTTTCGTTTATCTTCTTCACCGCTTCATCCGCTCCCGCCGATTTCAATTCTGTGAGTTTTTGTATTTTTTATTTCCTTTTTGTGGATTTAATTTTGATATTTAGGTTTTTGCTTTCTAGATTGTGAGTGTCGATTGTTTGTAGGGGTTTAAAGGTTCTGGTTTTGTATGTATAGTATGAACAGAATATGGATGCATTTGTGGTTGTTCTGCGGATGCTGAATTGCTTTTGTTTTTGTTAACTTGCATGTAGGGTTGTAAACGAACCGAATCGAGTCGAATATCACTGTATTTGATTTGTATTTGCTTCGTTATTTGAGTATTCATATTCGTATTCGTTTATTATTCGAATATTAAATTCAATTCGTATTTGATTCGTTTATGTTATTCGAATCGAATCGGATATTATAGGTTGTTTCTAGGTTGAAAACTTGAAATATATTCAAAGTAACAGCGTCAGTTAGAAGACTTAATATTATATAATGTATATTTTAATATTTTCTTAGTTAATTGATTATGATCATTATATAGTATTTATGGACTAAATTATTAATGGATTTCATTACTATATTTATTTATTATATTTTATTTATTAAATATGCTAAAAAAAATTAATCGAATATTTGCGAATATCGAATCGGATATCATAATTTTATATTCGTATTTGAATACTAATCAAATCGAATCGAATATACATATTCAAATTCGAATATCAAAATTTCGAATAAAAAAATCGAATATCGAATACGAATATCGAATCGAGCAAAATTATTTGATTCATTTTACAACCCTACTTGCATGCAATTAATGTTGAATTTTAATTGATTCGGTTTCATTTTTCAACTTCTGATATAATTGTTTCGGTTTACTTAATTCCTTGCGTTTTAACTAAAATTTCCAAAAAAACATTTTAATGTTAATTTAATAAAAAAAAATTTATTTTCCCCATGTTTGTTTGATTGTAGGGTTCTTCGTATAGTTCTTATGGATCCAAATGGGCGTCTAACCGAAGATCAATGTTGGCATTAAAATCTGATCCATTGAGGCCGCGCCTGGATCAGATCCGTAAACAAGCAGACGATCACAGAGCCTTAGCTTTAGCTTATGCTTCCTATGCACGGAAGCTGAAGCTCGAAAACTCGAAAGTGGTTAGGGTTTTCGCTGATCTCTCTCGAAATTACACTGATCTGATCTCTAAGCCCGTATACCGAGCATTGTTTGATTCAGATGGAAATTCAATCGACGAATTGGTATTGAGACGATTTGAGAAGGAGGTGAAGGAACGGATTAAGATGACGAGGCAAGTGATTGCTGAGGCGAAAGAGTCATTTGATAATCAACTCAAGATTCATAAATTGAAGGATTCCATCTTTGCTTTGAACGAACAGTTAACAAAAGCTAAAAAGCAAGGTGCTTTCTCAAGCTTGATTGCTGCCAAATCGATTCCCAAGAGCTTGCATTGCTTGGCTCTGAGGTTGATGGAAGAAAGAATTGCTCATCCTGAAAAATACGCAAATGAAGCGAATCCCCCCACGCCGGAGTTGGAAGATCCAAAGCTTTACCACTATGCAATCTTCTCTGATAATGTCATTGCTGCTTCTGTTGTGGTAAACTCGGCTGTGAAGAACACGAAGGAGCCATGGAAGCACGTCTTCCATGTAGTAACCGATAAGATGAATTTGGGGGCAATGCAGGTTATGTTCAAGATTAGGGATTACAGCGGTGCCCATATTGAAGTAAAGGCTGTGGAGGATTACAAGTTTCTCAACTCTTCATACGTCCCAGTTCTAAAACAGCTCGAGTCCTCTAAGCTACAGCAGTTCTACTTTGAGAACAGGCTTGAGAACGCGACAAAGGATACAACTAACATGAAGTTCAGGAACCCCAAGTATTTATCCATACTGAACCACCTGAGGTTCTATTTGCCAGAAATGTATCCTAAGCTACACAAGATTTTGTTCTTGGATGATGACATAGTTGTTCAAAGAGACTTGACTGGGTTGTGGAAGATAGATATGGATGGGAAGGTGAACGGTGCTGTTGAGACGTGTTTTGGGTCTTTCCATAGGTATGCACAGTATATGAACTTCTCCCACCCTTTGATCAAAGCCCGGTTTAGCCCCAAGGCTTGCGCGTGGGCTTATGGTATGAATTTCTTCGATTTGGATGCGTGGAGGAGGGAGAAGTGTACCGAAGAGTACCATTATTGGCAGAATCTGGTAAATTATACATTGGAGAATCGATGTTTTTGTTATTATTATTACCAAATCGATCCTAACAGGGATTGAAAACTAGATCAATCATTTACGCAGAAGTGAAAAAAACCAAATAAGCTACATACATGTTGTCGATATACTAATATCCGTGTTCTCTTGCAGAATGAGAATCGAACTTTGTGGAAGCTAGGAACGTTGCCTCCGGGTCTGATCACGTACTACTCGACCACGAAGCCACTCGACAAATCTTGGCATGTGTTGGGGCTTGGATACAATCCAAGCATAAGCCATGATGAGATCAATAATGCTGCAGTGATACATTTCAATGGGAACATGAAGCCGTGGCTCGACATCGCCATCACCCAGTTCCGGCCTCTCTGGACAAAGTACGTCGACTACGAAAACGAGTACGTGCAAGCCTGCAATTTCGGTTTATAAATAAGTGCAGATGCTTGTTCAACATGAAGCTTTGAGGTTTATCAGTCCTTACACGCAGTCATATTTAACTTACAGTCTTTCGTGGTGTTTAGTTTTTAAGCATATCTGTTTATCAGAATTAGTAAAGATATTGTCCGACATGTGATTATATCTCAATCATGAAAGCCCTATAAATTATTATTCTTTTGTTTCCTAAATATTGTATGTAAGCATATTTCTTCAGTTCTTGGCTACTCTGCATTTTTTGCTCGTCTAAGAAAAGAAAAACCCTTATCATATCGTCTTAGCATATGTCTGAGTATAATACAGGTGTAATCATTGCATAATACTCCCTCCGTGTGGGACAACCAAAAGAGGAAATTGGGACCAATGGAGTGGGACGGGATGAGTACAAAAATGTGGAGTATTTGGTGTACTACTCAAATGAATAAAGTAAAATATATTTATACTCACTTCTAATTTTATACTATCTCCGTCCCGCTATTTCTGACACACACTTTTCCGAAATGGACGTCCCGCTATTTATGGCACACTTCCTAATTTCGAAATAACTATCATCTCTCATACTTTACTATCTTATTTCTCATATTTTTTCTTACTTTATCATCTTGTGGAAATCCCTCCTGTTAGCCAAAATGGGAAAAAAAAAACAATTTTAGTCATCCGATTAACAAAAACACAAATCTAGCCATTTTGTCTTATTAGGCGCTTAGACCGAGCGAGGGCCGATGGGCGGCCGATGGGCATTACTGGGGCCGATGGAGGGCCGAAGGAGCCCGATTATAACGGTCGATTTATTGAGGGCCGAAAAGAATTGGTCCTTATCGGCCCCTCATCGGCCCCCTTGCCCCGAAAAACCGAAGGCACGTATTAAGTGCATTTTTTCCCTTCGGCCCCAAACGAAATGAAATAGAGGGCCGAGCCATTGAAATCCGATCGAGCCACCGCCGAAAGAGCGCAGCCGCCGATCCACCGTCGCCGGGGCCGAGCCATTCATTTCCGAGCAAGTCCCGACGAACGCCCATGGACGCCGATCGGTACCAGATCTCGTCCCATCTTAAATTTGATTTTCATGAATTGTTATCGAAATTTGTCGATTGGGGTGTCGATTTGTTTGTTAATGTATGCCATTGCTGTGAAATTTGTGTTTGATATGTCCATTTATGCGCTTGTTTTTCGTCGAATTTTTGGGTAGAAATTTGTCGATAATGTCGTTTTTGAAGCCAAGGCCGATGAAGGGCCGAAGAGGGGCCGATGGAGGTTAAGCTCCATCGGCCCTTCTTCGGCCCTTCATCGGCCCTTCTTCGGCCCTTCTTGGCCCTTAACCGTTTCCGCCGTTAACTCTATTTTTTTTTGACCGGCATCGATTACATTCGACTCCCGATTAGAGAGAAGACATTAAAAGTAACTACATACTGGAGAGATTCATTACCGGAACTGATTAAGAATGCACTTTCGAAGCGGGGGGGTAATAACTTGGTCCGACGGTTTAGAGAGGGACAGTTTGGGCACCTTTTGAGCAAGAGGAAAGGAAAAAGCTCGGTAATAGCATTGCACCAATTGATGTGCTACGAGGTGCAGGCACCGGTCGGGGAGGCTCGTTTTCACATATCCGGGCGAGAGCTTCGATTTTCTCAGTTGGAATATGCATTGGTGACAGGATTATTTTTCGGTCCATCTCGAATTTGATACGAATGCACCTCGCGAGGCGGAAGAATCGACGGTATACATGAGTCTCACGGTGGGAATCCAATATCCGGAGGCGAGCTACGAAAATGTGGAAAAGTGATAAGGTCCGTGAGCTCTCCGAAGATGAGCATTTGAAGGTGGCCAATGTCCTGGCATTAATGTGTTTTTTCTTTGCTCCTGCCGAGACGAAGAAGGTGGACACCTGGATGTGGGTCCTGGCAGATGATTTAGACGCATGGAATGCGTTTCCTTGGGGATCGTACACCTACAATGCCCTTCTCTACTACATGAGCTTTGTACCGAAGCGAATGGAGACGTTGAAATCAAAATATAATATTTATGGGTCAGTTTGGGCCCTTCAGGTACGAATAAAATATTGAATTATTTTTCGACAATTTTATAGTAGTCATTATGTTTAATGGTGTTCTTGTATTTTAGATTTGGGCATATGAGGCGATACCAGATTTGTGCGAGCTCTGTGTTCGCCTTGTCAACACCGGAGGTATGCCCCGTTGTATTAAGTGGGTTTACACTACGCCACCGATACGGAGTGGATTAGTTTCTTCGCCACACCGGTAAATAAAATTTTAAATAAATTTATTTTTATTTTACAAGTAGAAGAGTGTATTTTAACTTATTATTACATTTTTTAACGAATGCGAACACCTCCCCTTGAGACTCTAACGCCTACTCCGGGAGGAGCAAACCTGGAATATTGGAGAAGGGTGAATGGAGATGATCCGATTGCGTGACGTTTCCGAGACCCATCCCCGTATCCCGTAGGCGAGTCGATGAAGCCGCTAGTGTAGAAACTCCGGCCCCCCGCACAAAAAGAAAAATCAAAGAAGAAACGCGCATCGGTTGAGTCATCCCGTCATCGTCCGGATGAAGATTCTTTCGTTCGACTTACGACCGAGCTTTGCGGGCATTAGAAGAACGCTTCGATAAGCGCGAGGAAGAGTTGTTAGCGAAAGTGGATGACCGGTGGAAGGTGCGGGAGAAAAGTTTTTTCGATAAAGTTGGTAAAATGATTGAAAAAGTGTTCGGCAAGAGTCCGAAGAATACGAAGCGACCATCCATATCCTTTAGTTTGGAGGATTGGGAAGGGGATGATGTCGATGACACTGAGGTGGAGCAAACATCCGCACCTCAAGGGAGGATTGTCTCAGTACATCAGTGGCCGAGCTGGAATGATACAGAAGCTCCGCCACAGGAAGATGAGGATTGCACGGTGCTTGGCGATGCAAATCCTTGGGATGCTGCGGCTCGAATGGTTCATCGGGGGTTTGAACAAGGCCGACATAGCATGTACGAGGAGAGAGATGTTTTGGGTTCCTAGGCGTTGGGAACCACTTCCTCGAGTTGAGCCACCGCCCGTACTGTATTTGTAGGGAGTTAAATTATTTATATTTTTTTCATTTGTTTATGTATGTTTGTCATATATGCAGCAACAACAGGTTATCGGTTCCGACTTCTTTGATACGGAGAATGTACGACAAATGTATGAAAGTCAAGCACCGGAACATAGATTTGAAGAACGCGAAGACCCGGTACGGATTTTATTTTACGATTTAAGCAAATTATTTTATTTTACGATTTAAGCAAATTATTTTATTAATAAATAATATTTGCATTTTACGAACTCTTTAGTGACTCCGCGAGAGAATCCTTCCGGAGCTCCATTCATGGTCGATGCCGGTGACGTGTTGAGGAGAAATTTTGAGGGGTTCATGTCCACCGGTATTTCGCAAAGATTACGGTGTCGCAACATGACCTTACGCATGATTTTTTCAAGACCATCCTCAACGTTAAGTCGGACATGGGGCGTCGGAGGTTGATTTGTACATTGCCTACCTTCGTCAACGGCTTGAGGTGTACAAGGATCGGGACGTGTTGACTACTCCGGATTCACGTTATACGGTCATAGCGGTGGTCTACGTTTTTGTAAGTTTATTTTAAATTTCTTATTATTTTCCCTTTTTTCCTTTTTATAACGTGTTGATAATTTGTTTGTTTTTGTAAATGAGACGGCGCTCGTGGACGCATGGAGTACAAAAATCTATGAGCCAAATAGCGATTTCCATGAGCGGTTCGAAATGAGCTATGAAGACTGGATACCTAATCCGGGTTTGCTCGAGGCCGTATTTGGAGTGGAACAAGGAATTGGCGGTTCACGGATGCCGTGGTTCAATGCAAAATTTGTAAGTACTTATATTTTATTATTTTGCCCCGTGTATTAATTTATTTAATCCAATAGGTAATTTTTCCGGTGTTGGCCGCCTCGCATTGGGTAACTCGTCGCCGAACATCGAGTCCTGGACTTTGGAGCTTTATGACTCACTCAACAAAAAGGCCGATGCAAATATTTTTGAAGTGAGGAAACATAATCTAAAGCCGCTCCGAAAGCTCATTGGACGATTGTTAGATGTAAGTTGTCTAAAATATTTAATTTTAGATAGACTATATATAAGTTATCTGAAATATTTACTTTCTTTTAATAGGCTTCTAGTTATTGGATGACTAATAAGTTCTCGTTCACGCATCCGGGCTGGCGGAGTCCGAAGTTAATCTTGATGCCGCAGACAGAACAGTTCAGGCAACAAGATTCAAACAGTTGTGGCCCATTTACTTGTATGGCAATCGAAAGACTCATCAGTGGATATCCTACACCAAAGTGGGGTAATCAAAAGACCAACATCCGAATATATCGAGAGTGGATGGCGTGGAAATGCTTCGAATAATGCTACTACGAAACGACTCATTCCGATGATTAAATGTATTTTATAATCTTGTAATTTTGTATTTTCGAACAATTTAATAATCTTGTAATTTTGTAATTTTCGAACAATTTTATAATCTTGCAATTTCGAACAATATTGCCGAGACAATCCACGCAATATTGAAGTGCATGAGGGCCGACGGCCGAGGCAATTGAGGGCCGACGCATACGTAATGGCTATTGAGGTCGATTCAATGAGAAATCGAGGGCCGAAGGGCCGAGGGCCGAAGGCCGAGGGCCGAGGGCCGAAGGCCGACGGGCGAGGGGCGGACGGCCGAGGGGCGAGGGCCGAAGGCCGAGGGCCGAGGGCCGAGGGCCGAAGGCCGATGGGCGAGGGCAGATGGGCGAGGGCCGAGGGCCCAGGGCCTATGGGCGAGGGCCGATAAACATATTACCGCATTTAAACATTTTACGAACATTTTACGAACATTTTACGAACATTTTATGAACATTTTACGAACATAGGAAAATAGATTACAAGGCCGCTTCACTCGTTATTTCTCGTTCGAACATTGGGGCATCTTCTCTTTGTGTGACCTTCATCTCCACAATTACCGCATTTTTTTCGACTTCGAGTTCTTGAAGTACTGCCTTCAGGGTCGGATGGTCGACGGGTGTTTCTCGGACGTCCTGCTTGACGCATAATCGTTGGTGGAAGAACAACAATGTCGTCTATCTCCGGTGGGACACCCCACTCATTTCGAGGAGGTAAACGGATTAACTACACCAAAGATATGTTGACTTCCACGTCGCCGTCGTATAATAATCATTAATATGATTATACAAATTCTCCCGACGATGATACAAAACGGCAACAACATGACTACATGGCAATAAGTCGATTTGCCAGACGCCACATTCACACATTTCATCTTCAAGATTTACCCTCCACTGTCGGTCACCTTCGTCGACCTTGTATTTATTAGCAGTCACCTGGGTAACCGTAAACCTTCGTGCCAACTCAACTTCACTCCGCATCCTGAACTCACAAGCCTCAGACAACGGATTGTTTCTGGAAATTGCTTTTACTCGTCGTTGATCGAACCATGACTCTATCATATGACGGATTGCCTCGAGCATAGCAATAATTGGAAGTCGTCTAGCTTCCAATAATCGAGAATTTATTGATTCTGCGGCATTCGATGTAAGTAGACTATAACGACGGCCTTTACAGAAAAGTCTCGACCACTTATCCGATTCGATTTCCATCAACTTTTCATAAATTCCAAGTTTCCCCCGACGGATGGTATTCATTGCGTCATGGAACTCTGTCGACCGATAAGCATAAGCGGCTCGATGAAACGACCGGATTACCCACTCACCGTGTCTCGCAAGCTTATTCGAAAGATGGTAATAACAAAGTCCGTGTTGTGCCTCTGGGAAAACCACACTTACCGCATTCGCTATGCTTTTATGTTGGTCTGAAACAATGACTAACCTATCATCCGTTGCAAATGCGGCTCTCGGCCGCATCATAAACCACGTCCATGAAACATATTTTCAATGGGACCTACACCAAAAGCGAGTGGGAATATTTGCTCGTTCGCATCAAAAGTAGCCGCGACGAATAATATTCCCTTGTTTCTCCCTTTCAAATGGGTACCGTCCACCACAATAACCTTCCGGAGGCATGTTAACCAATGGGCTCGTAATACACCAAGCGCCATAAATAAATGTCGGAAACGACCACCACACCAACATCAAGATCCGTATATGTTCGGATTAGTTAGTTCCAACAAATGCGAGATATTTAGGCGGTTTTCGAACGAATCAGCATGACCACCATAAATCATCGAAATAGCTGCGTTGCGCGCCGGAGAGCCACCCCGTACGTTGCTTGTATTCCAAATTTATCCAACGATCGGCCGAATATCGCCGGTTTCATTAACTTGCTTTGACGGCGCATTTTACGGGCTATATATGCGGCTCTGACCTTCGACCTCACATTTCGTTCGCCTAGCCCGGATAAATCGGTTATGCAATTGTGCTCCGCAACCCATTTAGTTACCTCCCAACACGTCTGACCTCTACAGTATGCCCGTAGCTCGAATGGACAATCAACACTTCTTCTGCACATATATTCCAAGCGGGAACTACTCGAACGGTGCACCCTGAAATCCGCACCTTTTTCCAAATGGAATAGAGCGACAGCAGCATAAAGTTCGTCTTTCGAGCTGAACATCAATCCTGCCCGCAAACTTCCGTCTACAAGAGTATTCAAGTTCCTCGCCGCTATTGAATCGGCAACATCAAGTGGAACAATAGGAAGTAGCCAGTTGCTTGCTGCTTCTATGTTGTCGTATACAGTGTCCTCATTTGTTCGAGAACGATTGACTGGAACTAGCAAAGACATAAGTTGACTTACGCCACCCTCCCTCCGAATCCATGCAAAGAAAATCTTGTAACGAACAATTAATCAAGGCAGAAGGTATATCTTCATCCTCTTCATCATCAGATGATGAGTCCAAATCCGCCTCATCATCTGAATCCGACTCCACAAGAACATTCCTTTCGGGAGCACGTCCGCCATCATTACTTCTACTACTTTGGCCCGTAAACCAACTATGACCCCCGAAATTATAATTCTCTTCGGGAAATTTATTCTGGTTGGGGACACCAAATTCAGGATTTTGTATTTCAGGATACACAACAAACACAACCGGCTCTACGTCGATAGAGCACGACGCATAAGATCGTATCATGACCCCGAATGGCTTTCATCATCCCGCCGGTTCGTCGGGAAGCGGCGAGTATAGTAAATGAAGTAGTTGAACGGAAGAGAATAAGCACCGAGCCACCGATCAATACTTTGTCGAAGATAATCGAGCGAAATATTGTTTGAAGGAAGGTAAACAATGAACTCATTACCACCGATATAATTCGACTCGCATCGAATCGACCGTTCAATTTAACAATAATTGATCGATAATCGGCCATTTCTATGAAGTTGATGTGAAGAATAGAGTGGAAGTGAAATGAGGAAATTTTTCGTTGATTCTACCAAAACATCCATTCTACGTCTTATAAGAAATTTTCGAGTCAAGTTTCACGTGATAATTGGAGTGTGTTGTCGGGTTTACCATCGGCCCACCATCGGCCCTCCATCGGCCCCCCTTCGGCCCTCGCAACTTGCATGTGATCGTCATATCCGACTAGTCATTTCAACGAGATAAAGTCGAATTCAAACCGCATCTCCCACGTGCATCGATCGGCCCGCCATCGGCCTTCCATCGGCCACCCATCGGCCCTTCTCGTACGATTGCGGGAAAAGACATGCATGTGTCCTGTCGAATGCCGTGTCGAATCCCGTCTCGAAGAAAGGGATACAGGGGCCGATTGAGGGCCGATGGAGGGCCGACGGATAACCAAATTCGGCCCACCTTCGGCCATCACAACAATGGCTCGGGCTTATGGGATGTTCGGCCTTCGGCCATACTCCTCTCGGCCGATGTCGGTAAGGGCCGATGGACACTGCAAGTCGGCCTACAATCGGCCCTCGAACCGGATACTTTATTTCATCCTCTGGCCGATGTCGGTAAGGGCTCGGCCGATGGGGATGGTGCGACTCTTTTTCCTTAGGGCCGATAGAGGGCCGATGGAAGGAGTCCATCGGCCCTCCATCGGCCCTGCACCGTATAATGACAAAATGGCTATATTTGTGTTTTGTTTTAGTGTGCGGCTATATATGTGTTTTCGGTACTACTGTGCGGCTACTGCTGCAAATCCCTCTCTCATCTTCTCTCTTACTTTATCATCTACTCTCACGCATCTTCTCTCTCCTACTTTATCATCTACTCATATCTCATTCTTAATCATCTACTTTCTTGATTTTCGTGCTCAAGTGAAGTGTGCCGAAAATAGCGGGACGGAGGGAGTATATTACTCCCTCCGTCCCGCTTCATGTGGCATACTTTCCATTTCGGGCGTCCCGTCTCAAGTGACACACTTCCAAAAATGAAAATAATTTTTTAAAAAAATCATAAATTTTCTCCTACTTTATCAATTCTCTCTCATACTTTATCATTTCTCTTTTCTACTTTAATTATTTCTCTTATTTTATTATTTCTCTTTCATACTTTATCAAATACTCTCTCACAATCTCACTCATCTTCTCTCTCTTACTTTATCATCTACTTCTCTCTCATACTTTATCATCCACTTTCTTAATTCCCGTGCCGAAAACAATTGTATCACATAAGCTGGGACGGAGGGAGTACTATTTACCTAATATGACATAATTAAACTTGTTTTTTTGACAAATGTCACTTCCCCAACCATTTGACTTATTAAAATGATATTGTGCACAAGTTCATCATGCTCATGAATCAATACATTCGACGCCTAATTCTAATAAAAATAATGTAAAACCCAAGAAATCAGAGGGCACATGAGAAAATATATGGTTCCAACTCAAAGGAGCAAGCAATAACATCTGTAAGTCCGGAATAGCTAATACCGATACATTTGTTGACATTACAAAAAATGATACACTCCTAATACAAAGAAGAAAAAAAACGAAAAATGTCATGAAGAATTCAATTCCTTCTCCTTAGGGCCCTGACTTTTCTTAGTGTAAATAAAGCAACTAAGAGAAAAAGAAAAAGTTCTACTAAACCTCTTCTACCAATAACCTATACCCACATTGAGCAAATTCCGAAACAGAGTTAGATTTAAATCCAGTGATTCTTCAAAGTACAAAAAAGAAAGAATCCAACGGGACTCGAAAGGGGGAAAAAGAGAACAGAACCTGCCACCACTAAGCTATGATTCTTCAAGCTGTAGAAGAAGCACGAGGAGTGAAATTGTTTGTGTTGCCATTGGCTGTCCCACCTCGGTTTGCACGCCCTCCGTTTTCAGACCTCTGATATCCATCACGGTTGGAGAATCCACCACGGTTTCCAAAGTCGCCCCTACCGTTGAAATCACCCCTGATGTAGCCCCTACCACCTCCATAGCCTCCTCGTCCTCTTACTCCCTCGTTTCTGAACCCAGATCCCCTTCCCGATTGAAACCGGTCCCTATTACTTCCTGTAGCACAAACCGTCACATATATTAGACTTTCTGCAGATATGGTCAGGGAAATAATCAAATACTTCATAACTTCGAAATAGCTCAATCAAACTTGAAGATGAAGAATATAAAAAGCATAAGAACAACTTGAGCCCCAACAAATTATGCAAAATATGAAACGAAAGAAAAGTTGGGAGTTTCCAAGGGTGCAGCACCAACTTACGAAGTTATGCTTTTTGTAAGAATTTTTTCCACACAGAATACACTTACCTCGAGAACTTGTAGACCTCTTTTCCTCGACAAAGACTTGGCGTCCACCAACTACTACTGGAGAAGCCTGTAATATGATATGAAAATAGTATGACAATGTAGGATAGAAAAAAGAACTGATGGATAAGATTCAAATTAAAGGCCCAAGACAACACAAGGTACTTATTATGAAAAAACAGCTATCTGAACCTCAGTCTCAGGACCCACATTTAGACAAATCGTTTTTTCATGACTAAACTTAGGAGCGGGAGTAGTGGAATCGTTCTCATTGATGATGGCAGCTATGTGCCGTACACAATCAAAATTAGTTCGTGGTTAACCTATTCTCATTAATTAACCAATCATCACTAATCAATTCAAATCCTATTTAGCCCCCCAGCCCCCACCCCACCCCTCTTCCAGCACTCACTGTTACTCTCACAACGACACTAGAACCAAATGCTTTTAAAATTTGAAGGTCTAACAAAAAACTTGCATCAAAACATTGCATGTAGGTAAAAAAGATTTCTATTGCAGCTAATGCATCCCAGCATTTTCTCAAAATATACGTTCAAAAAACTCCTAAGAAAGAAGGATAAACTATTTTTCTCAAAAGAAGGCCTCATCCATACAAGAGAGAGTGGGTCATGCTGAAGATAAGAGCAGGTTATGCTAAAGATAGAACAATAGAACAGTACAAGTAATACACGCATGACACAAACTATGAAATTCGTTCTTCACTTAGAGGATAGTCTAAATATACCTCAAGGGCTTTTTGCATAGAACTTGCCTCCTCAAATTCCACAAAGCCAAAACAAAATCCCTGTTGCTACAATAAGCATATAATTACCAGACTGATTGTATAGATAGAGAATCATCCACCCATCAAGTACTGAAAATAAGTATATCAGATCATACTCTGTTGCTTCTGACTTGAATCCCTTCATTCTTGATTGTCCCAAATTCGCTGAATATTTCCTCGAGTAAAGCTTCAGTAGCACTCATTGGAAGGCCCTTCAAGTATATGGAGTGACCATCTGTTGAAAAAATCAGACAAACATGTAAGTTTTACACACTAAAAAGACGATTCAACCAAAGATGCAAGAAACAGGGACAAAGACGTGCCTTCACCCTCTTGGTTCAGTTCATGATCGAAAGATCCCGAACTGGAAACTGGGCCCTCAGGTGTCGAGATAGAATTAGGCTTAACTTGGTCCACGCTCTTTGGTGGAGCTTTCCGAGCTGCTGCAGGAGGTGGTGAGAAAGTTGCAGCATTTTGCTTGAGATGCATCACCTGAAATCATGAGCTAGAAAAATAAGGCTAGTATAATTGGAAAAGTAAGAACACACCCATATTATCAACGAAATGGCAAGTAATGGGACAAACAAGAATGAAACAAGATGAAACAAAGTCAGATCGCGACATATTATATGAGGAACAGTAATGTTAAGAGGCTACAAAGACAGGACAAAAGGAAATGGCTTATTTCTTGCAACTGCTAACAGCCACACTTACAATAGAAGCATAAGACTTCTTTGGCCCTTCATCAATTTTGGCAGGTGTTTCAACAAAAGGCTCTGCATTACCCTGCACCTCGTCAACAACCTCAGCCACAGGTACTTCTTCATCTTCAGTAATCGGCACATCTCCATTCTCCGATAGGTTGTAAACTTCTCCAGTAACAGCTTCCTCTGCAGATGGCGAGCTCTGCTCAGAAACGTGATTCTCCTGTACTGGAACTGGAACATCTAACAGCGAATGGGGAAAATATGATTATATGAACTCAAAACTATCAGAAAGGACAAGTAAAGAAAATAACCCAAACAAGTCTATTACCTGACTCGGCAGCAACAGGCACCACCACATCAGTAACCGGGGCTGGGTTGACAGCCACATTATTCACATATCGGAAGATGTCATTCAAAACAAAGTAGCCACGGTCTTGTGGAGCAAGGCAGAAAGATTGAGCAAAATGGCTAACTTTGTTATCTCTTCCAGTTAGACAGCCAGTTACAAGAATGTGAACTGCACCGTCAACTGATTCTTGTGAATCTATTGACTTGATCTCAGCTCTGAGATCCCCATAGTTGAGCGAAATGATTTTCTCGTTGATGGCCTACACAGTCAAATCTCATCAGAAAAGAATACACAAAGATCCAACATTTCACACCTCACCAAATCCTATTATATCACATGGTCCAGGAAAGATATATTTTTTTTTCTCGTTCACATTAGCTTAGACTCAACCGTACCAGTTACAAGTTCAACACAAACACACACACACACACACAGAGGGAGAAAGAGAGAGGAGCATTACCTGCATAGTGGTGGTGATGCTCATGGAGTTATCCTCCTCGGGACGACCAAGCTTACTGATATCCTGATAGAACTTATGAACTTGCTCCGGTGACTCATGCAGTATGCGATAGTACTGCGTCACAAATAAGTTCCCCACCTACCGCCAACGAAATCGATCGAAGTTCAATTCATTTGAAAAGAATAACACAATATCCCCAACATTGAAGAAATAACTCACAGCTTGAGCAGTAGGTTGCTGAGCCTCTGCCGCCGCCGCCGCCATCACTAACCAGCAACCCAAATTCCTGCCCTAAAGAATCCAAATACACGACAAACAAACTAAATCGCCCGCAAATAAATGACAAACCCTAAAGATTCACACGTCTTTAGTGACAATCATTTCGCCTTCCACAACTAAATAATACAAAATGATTGGACCATTTATGATCTCCTGATAAGATCTTACCTGGATACGAATCAGATCCGATTGATAGAGCGCTCCGACAGAAACCAAACTTGATTGTTTCTCACTCCACTTCCGAATCCTCCTCAAAACCTCTGAAACTCCGAGGAATGATTCCCGCAGCTCCGGATGTGGCTTCTAGAGATTAAGCGGCGGAGGAACAGTGGATCTCCAAGGGGCAGGAAGTGGGAAAGAGGGTTTTCTCAAGATTTAATGAATCTATTTATATTTATACAACGCCAGAGAAGTGAGAATAGTTGTGGGAATACTGTAATTAAGGGGTGGTGAATGAATTTTTCTAGACCACAACTTAAGTTGTGGACCTAGTGATTTAAAATCATGCCACATAAAACATTTTTAAAATAAAAAATTATAAGAAAATACAATTTAAATTTTAGACTATAAGGTCTTGTAGATTTGGTCTAGGATATAAATTTTCGTGGTGAATACGCCAGATTAATTTTTCGCTATTTCCAGAGCAACACAGATCGATTCCTTTATTTGTTTTTCACGATTAATTAATTGTTTAAATTATTACAAACTATGGCGATTAGTAATTTAAATAATCGTTTATTTTATTTTGTTTACCACAACAATGTTTTAACTTTTGAAATTGATAAGCACCTAATTGTTACTTTTATATTACCGATATTTGTGCGTGTTTGTCTCGTGTTTATGTGTGTAGGAAGTGCAAAAAGACGGAAAAGATCATGAATATTGCCTAAATACAGATTAGAAGCTGCATGCATGCAAGATGTGATAAAAAAAGATTTGAGTCAGAAAAATTAAAGAACTGGACAGGATTTGGACTTCTCCATTTGGGCCAGCGTAATGAGCTGAAGAGATGGATTAAATGAAAGCATGAAGAAGCCCGCCCAATCAAGTTGGAAGAACATGGACGGAAAAATTGTTTCTTGTAGGTTGAGGCTACTAAGTTATGAAAGGAAGTTGATTCAGAAAAGTACAGATGACAGGATATTTTTCATGCCATAGCCGCCCAACAAGGTAAAGACTTCCTAAAATAGCCAACTGCCTCCCTTCAGCTTTTCCCCAAGGCAGCCAAATCCACACATACTGCATTAAATTTATGGAGAGGTTCAAGAAGAAAGCAATGTGATGATTTAGACTTTATCTTTTGAATTATTATTATATTTTGGGTTTTGTACTAGTAAATAGGGGGAGATATCCCACAACAACATAACAACTGTCTAGACACTTTATTTTTCTACCTTTAATTTCTCTTTCTAAATTTGAAATGCTCTCTAATTAGTTATTGTTCTTCATCTTTAAAATTCAAGTAGTTGAAGCTCTTTAATTCTCGTCCCGCTCAAGCTTTTACATTTCGAAGATCTATCTCAGTAATGTTTTCTGTTTTCTGCTTTGTTTCTCTCATTTAATTCTGCATTGTTATTTCGTTCATTTAAGGTTTCAGAAGTTATTGCTCTTCCAGTTAGTGTTCTGCATTTAAGATGTTTTTCTCGTGCATGTTATCTTATTTTCTTGGTTTAAATATGTGTAGTTAAGCCCTAGGTTCGGCTAGGGCAGTGAAACACTCGATCCTTGCCTTCCATGAGATCTTAATGTGCTTAAAATTGGTTAACTAAGTGTTTCTTTCCAGATCTGTGTAGATGGTTGCTTAAGATGACATAGGACTGATCATCCTAGGTTAACTAGGCTGGTGTTGACAGGTAGGGGAGATGGTAGAGTTATTTTCATGCTCAACATCGGTAACTTTGCTAGTTCGGTTTCTTAGATGTTAATGCTCCTTAGTTGTAGATCTATGCAATGCTCAACATAGTAGATGACACTAGAGTAGGGAGTAGGTTAATGCTCAACATTCCTTCTCCATTTTAAAAATAAGATTTAGGTGCGTCCGTGTTCAACACGGTACCTTAGCCGAGCAACCTTAGGAAAATCGATTTATCTTAGAATCGAGGATTGGAGGCCGATCAGTGTGAATCTACCCAAAGCCCGAGTCACTTTCAATATTTGTTTTCATCCTTTTTTAATTGAGTAGTTTATATAACCCCTTAAAATTAATGGTAAGTTGGTCACCAATCAACATTGAAACATAATCAAAATTATATGTAAATTCTTTGAAAGGTTTTATTAGTGAAAGATTGAACAATGTCGTTGTGTACTCGGACAAAACAAAATAGAAGTTGGTCAAAACTCATAATTGTAATATAACGTAACTAACCATTTTCTCATGCCTTTTTTTTTCCCCTCAATCAATCAATAAAAAATCTAAACAGTTAATTCACCAACTTATGTCTCCTTTAAACTAATTCGAACTTATATATTAAAAAATAAAGTAACTAGATTGGCCCCGACGATATTATCCATCATATTCCTTCTAGTTGTTTCAAAATAATACTTCCTCAGTTTCAATCAAAGAGCCCCCCACTGTAACATTGTCCCAGTCAAAAAGACATTTTAACACACTTTCAACTCAATTTAAAAGATATTTTCAATCGAAAATGCCTAATGCCGCTAAGACAAGAATAACATAACAGTGACACTTTCAACTCAATTTAAAAGATATTTTCAATCGAAAATGCCTAATGCCGCTAAGACAAGAATAACATAACAGTGAGGAGTACAAGAAAAAGGTATTGCGAATTGTTTTCACAATGCCACCCCGGCCAATAATATGTTTGCTTGCCTAATACGATTATGCTTATAGCAATAAATTATAATAATTTATTCTCTTATTTTGTTAGTATAATATAAAATATAATAAATAATAATTATGAAATGAGATGCGAGATTTCTCGAGTAGTAACAGTACGCAGCCAATACGAAAAGACCAGAAGACCCTTTCAAAAAGATGAGGAATTCGACAGTTGCACAAAACTCATCTTTCATTAATTTACTAATCCTAATTCCTAACAAGTACAACAAAATGCAGGAGAAAGAGCTCACCACCTCGCCGCCGGAGGAACGACGGTGATGTGCTTGAGTGGGTGGCAGACGTCTACGCTGCCGGCATGCTCCACGAACTCCGCCGGCGTCAGCAAGCTCCGATGGCAAATACACATGATGCTCACCTCCGTCTTATTGTACCTGTACAAGAACCCCATCACAGTCTTCCCATTCGGCCCGTTTCCGGTGGCGGAGACGCACGGCATGCGAGGGAAACAACCTGCATTGGTGCCGTAGCCCGCCGCCCTCGGAGGGGGGTTGTTTACTCCGCCGCCGCCGCCGCTTGTCTTCTCCGACGTACAACTCACGTTCGCCCCGCCGGGAGAGTTGTTGCCGTTTGGTACCTCAGTTGGTTTCATCCAAGTTGGCTGAGGATTGCCGGTCGGAGCCGGCTTTGCTCCGCCGTGAGATCCGTTTGTTTCGATCAGATCGCCGCCGTGGCGGCGGCGCGGCAGCAAGGAGCTCGAATCGCTTCCGGTATCGCTGCAGCTCCCCCCTAAAAATGCAAAAAATCGTTCAAGAACACGAATTTAAACAAAATTAGAACAATGGATAAAACAGAAACGCGATTTTACCTTTGAAGGAAATGCTGCGATAATCTGAAACTGCAGACGAACATTGCTCTAAAGATTTCACGCCATTACTGTATTCCGAATCGCAATCGATTGAAGACGATGCGAATTGTACCTTAGGGTACAAGCATTTCTTCTCACTGAACAAGGAGAGCGCCAACTCATCTGCAACTTCACCACTACCATTTTTCCCCATCTTCCCCTCAAACAAACAATCCTTTTCCTTAATTTCCCTATCTCGAACCCTAGCTTCAGATCTCTGCGCCTCCATCAACAATCTATCGTCTACGAATCCGGCATTCAGACCTCTCGATTTCTTCACCTTCTCCTCTCTCTTCCTCCGCGCTTCTTGTCTCCTCAAAGCCTGAATCTCTCTCCTCCTCTGCGGATCCGTTTCGCAATCGGCATTTTCCGCGCAGAATTCCATCGATTTTCTCTTCGAATTCTCTGCTTTTCCGTACTTCCCACCGATCGACAACTCCAAACTCAGCTCCTCCATATCTTCTTCTCTCCCCATTTTCAACTCGCGCAAGGTTGAATCGAATGATTCTCTTCTCCTCTCTACTCTTTCCTATTTCGAATCTCTTCTGTTGTTTTCTTCGGTTGGACTTGGTTTGAACAACGTTGAAAAGAGGAAAACGCATGAGGGATATAAACAGTGAGGGGAGAGAGAGAGGCCTTCCACGTGGGGAGAGGAGAGAAGGGGTTGGTTTACACCTAATGGATTAAGAGTTAAGTACGGAATTAACGATATAATCCCCCTCTCCAAATCCTAAATCAGTGGGCCCCTAATATCCCGGTTTTAATCCATAATTAACTGGAGCAGAATTCTGCATGCATCCCGACTGCCACATGAGCGGCACCTGTCCCAACACGTGGCGGTTCGGAGGAGGCTCCGGAGGCCAGAAGATCATCTGGCTCAAAAACGGTGGGCCAGCAATCATGCTCCGCCACGCGTGTATTGGTGGCCCACCTTTTTAAAACTAAAATATTTTTTTTATTGCTAACATGGCTCACCAATGTAAGCGTGGCATGACGTGATTGATGGGCTACCGAATAGGACACCAATTTTGGGCCAAAATATCCGGGTTGCTCCGGAGGATGTTTGGCGCGGGAAATGAGGGACAGGGACACGTGGTGAGACGTGTGGTGTGGGGGTTGCAGAATCGGGCCGTACCTGTCAGTTACGAGCTCCGTGCAACGTGGCGGGACTGGGCGTTGACACGCAGCGGCGCTGGCCGGGATGTGGGCCCGCTTTTATCAGCAAATTGGATTCGTTTGTGGGCCCGCTTTTGGTGTTTGAAGCTCTGTCTGGCCTAATGAACCGAATAGCAATTCATTACGTGTTGGGCTTCAATTGAAAAGAATTCGAATTTATATTTTCAAATTTATTGACTCTAACAAAGAGATTTATACGAAAAATACTGGAAGAATAATTCTATTTAAAATTAGGATACAAGTAATCATGAAGCATGTACTACCTTTTGAGAATAAATAATGTGGATTTTAATGTCCTTACTCCATCCGTCCTATTATTAGTATTTAATTCTTTTAATGTATGAAGATTAATAATTTTATATGGCATATTTTGTTTAATTATTGAGTAACTAATTTGTATATAAATTTTAAATCTTTTTAGAAATAAGATGTTATTAACGGGATACCAATTTCAAAAATACAAAATAATACTAATAGGACGGAAGGAGTGCTATATTTATATTTGTTCATTTAAATTGACTAGTATCAGTTCCACTATTGCTCCAATGTGCAAATTAATCCTACATCAGTTTAATATCAGTCTTAATATTAAGCCCAACATATTAGAATTGAGATTGTTATGTCAAACCATCGGTCTTGGCTCATATCAAGCTATATTGATATGTACAATATTTCTTTCAATATATTAAGTATATATATGTGAAGAAAATTCATAGTAACTATTTGAATCACATATGAACAACGTAGCCTAATCCATTTAGATCAATGAAACCTTGAGGTTGGTACCAGGAAGAAAAATTCAAATTCCCCATTTTACGAGAAGTCTCGGCCCTACTTCACATTTAATGCTGGTTGCTCTGGTCATAGTAAAAAAAATGTTTAGTTTCCTAAACAATAGTATTTTTTAAGCAGCATGCTAACAACTCGATGTAACGCAAAAGAGCCGGCATTCCTGCCAGTCCAATACACCAAGGAGGAGACGAGCAAACTCCAATCCGAACTCGAACTTAGACTGGCAAGTTGATCATGAGTTTACCATCCATCACACTGCAGAAAAAACACATAGATTCAAATGCAGCTTCATCATATGTTCCAAACAAGAAAAATATACATTAGAATTAGTCGAAAAAGGGAGAGTGCTAATTACCCCTTGATGTAGTAGTAACAGAAGTCCGCCAAGATGAATGTCTGAACGATTTCCGCCAGCAGCACCATCGGAAGCCAAAGGTAGCCGGCTCCGATCAGAAACAAGTACCTTCCCGCAGATTCATAAACCTACGGTATTCGCGTTCCAAATATGGTTAAACGTATCTAACGGTCGATCATTCTTGATCATTAGGCTACAATGTGATGCTTACCCGGATGATCCAATGAGCAAATCCAAGGAATCTTGCGACGCCTAATGCAAAGACGTAGTGGGCCGTGAATGGCTCGATTACCTGCAAGAAAATCAGAGGGAGATCAAAACAGAGGAATTTGAGGGAGATCGAAACAGAGTAGTTTTGAGGCTTATTTGTGCACCTTGGCATGCTGTATCATCCTAAGCTGTGGTAAAACTGAGACAGACTCCAAGAAGATGGAGAATGCCCAAAGGATGCGCGCAGCGAGCGGATGGTGCGTCTGTGGATGGACGAGTATGGCTAGAACCACGCAGGGGATAGCCTATGAAACACGAGATGAAATAGCATTACCAACTTCCTCAAATAATTCATGTGCTACACTAGCAATATGACTTACAAAGATCATCAAAACTATCAAGAAAAATACACATTTACGAGCGCGGAGACAATGAAAGCACCCATAATTACCACATAATACAGTGGAATACTGTCTAGCTTGGCAATGTAGGTTGATTTCGATTTGAATCTTATCCTGTATACGACCCACAAAGTCGAGACAAGCGTTAGAAAGTCGAGCACGGTGTGAATGTCACCCTCCATAGGAACACTGCTGCATAATCTTGCTGATAGGAATATAGCCGTTAGCTCTTGTGCCTTCAAAGAGATGCCTAAACACCAAACAAACCAATATATTAAAATTTAAAACCAATGCTAATCATGCTGTCGCGTTGATCTAAAGAAACAGAGTTACATAATCTTATATACATGACACAAAGCAGCGGGCTATATCTAAATAATATCCAATATTTGTATTCAATTCCAATCTTCAATAATACTCCCTACATCTCGTTGATCTTGTACCGTTTCCTCTTCAAGAGTGTCCCACTTATCTTGCACCATTTCTTAAAATGAAAAGAAATGAGTAGATCACAATTATCTAAATAAGTGGACCTCATTATTTTATAGCTCCATCCGTCCCACTGATAATGACCATTTTTCTTTTTTGGTTTGTCCCATTTGAAATGACCCCTTTTCAAAAAAGAAAAAAAAATACTACATTCTCTCATATTTTATTATATCTCTCTCCTACTTTATCATTCACTCTCTCACCATCTCACTCATCTTTTCTCCCTTATTTTATTACCTACTCTACTTTCTTAATTCCCGTGCTGAAAAGCAAGGGGCCATTATCGATGGACGGAGGGAGTACTATTTAACACCACGAGATCACCTGTCCCAAAACCCCCGTCTCAACACTATCCCATAAGGTAGACATCTAAATGATTATGGTACAATTTTACAATTTGTACACTAACCATCTAGATGCCTACTTTATGTGGGACAAGTTGTGGGACAAGTGATTTGATTTTCTATTTTACACCTTTACATTTACTATTTTAAAAATCGTGTCGAAACCCAATAATGCAAGATCAATGGAACAGAGAGAATATATATATATATATATAAGATTCTAGGGTTATTAGACGTTAAATACGAACTTTAGATACATTCTGGTTTGCACATGACTTTCAAGATGTAAATATAAGAACTTTTAATTTGTTAAAATCTCCGAAAGCCAAAATATCATACGAGGTAGACATGATTTTTTGTGTGTATGAAAACAACATCGTTTATTTGATAATTGAATTGCCGAGATTTTTGTTTGTGTGGAAATTTTAACAACAAATTAAAAACCACGTGCAAAACCATAATTTGACCAAAATTCATCTATTCACATACTAATAAATATGAAATATATAATTATATACATACATTAATATATAAGAATAAATTCTTATCAAGATCCAAATTGCGACGTCGATTCTCATATCCATGCCATTCAATTTCAAGGGGCGAAGACTAGAGAATAGAACGATCAAAACGTCTTCGTTACCAAAACTTGTTCGAAAACTTACCGGAGCACGTTTTTTGGGTGGTGAGCTTGTAAATCAAGACCAAAATCCCTAAAAAATGAACCGCCTCGGCGACGACGAAGAAATGGCCGTAATCCTTCACGAGCAGCCTCAGCGCCACCAGCGCACAGACCGCCGCCACCGCCGCCAAAAGAGTCTGCACTATCTTTGACCGCCGGCGCACCCATGCAAAAATCTTGTGCAGCGGCGCCGCGATCTTCATCCCCATCTACCTAAAATTTTGGGGTGGTGGGGATTGATGAACGGCGTAACGGCGAAATTCTATGCGCAGGTTGTGCCTTGGTTCAGACAATTATAATGTAAGATTTTAGGAAGGAAATAAAAAGGACAGATTCTTAATGTAATAGTATGTGTTTGGGTAATTAATGAAATTAATACATAACAAATATGATTTCTATGATTTATAAGTGTATGCATAATGCATGATTTTTTAAAGATATTTCGACAAAAATTTGGCAACTATTAATCTATTTGGACTTGATAAGAGTATAAGCAATTTCATTCATTATTTAAAATTTACAATTATATTTTTACCTTATATTTTCCTATTCAATCTCAACAAATTACCTAAAATATATTGATTTAGGGGACAGGGGTTGATTGGTACGTGTGTATTCCATTCTACATTATGAGTATGAAAGATCATAATACTCAAATAAGGTGTTTCGTTTTATAGTATGAGCTCTTATTATAAGAATAAAACAATGAGTTTTCTCATACTCAAATAAGGTGTTTCATTTTCTCTCATTAATCCATAAGTCCCATTATTTTTGTCTTTTTTTAAATTAATTGGATTGTCCCATCATTTCTGTTAGTTTTTAAAAATGGAAAAAATTAAACTTATAATCCTAAAATAAAGTCGATCATTCCTTACTCACTACGTACCACACATTTTATACTATCTTACTCCAAAAGTCTTTCCCTCTCACGATCCAATTTGGTTCTCAACTCGAAAATTTACAATTCTTAAGTTTTTGGAGATTTAGATTATTTATTCAATTACATTATGATTTTTTTTAAAAAAAATTCAATTCTATCAACTATGCCTTAATAGAATTTGGATGAATTCTCATTCATTCAAAACAACAATTACTCGAAAACTATGCTTATTTATTAATATAATTAAAACTCATAAAATAAACGTCTAAACAAAATTTCTTATTTCCGTGCCGAAAAGAAATCAGACGAAAATAATGGAATGGAGGGAGTATTTTGGTACTAACTGTTCAAAATAATTAAATTTTTTTACAGTTTTCTAAAAAAAGGAAGTGTGATTTGAAATATAACTACTCAATGAGAGTGAAAGTAGATGACAACTTCACTATATATACAAGATAAAATATTGTTTGGCAAACAAGCATACCATTTAACTCCCTTCATATATACTCTATCATCAAGCTTGGACTAAAGACTTAAACACATTACTTTTGGTATTGGTACATAGTAGGTGATAGGCGAGGTGCTACTATAACTCTTAGCGGAGTAGCCTTAGGCAGTGTCATACCAAGTCCCTCAGTAAGATCGACAGGCTCGTCCAAATCCGTTGTAAATCCAAACCCCTGGATCAAACGAGCCATGGTCAAGTGCGTAACTTGCATAGCAAATGTGATCCCGGGGCACGACCTCCTACCCAAGCCAAACGGAATAAACTCGTGATCATGACCGGTGAACTCCACCTCGGTATGTTTAGTCAATAATCTCTCGGGCACAAATTCATCAGGCTCTTCCCAAACCCTAGGATCGCGGTGGAGCCTTTCACACGTTGACTATGATCCACGTACCCTTTTGGATGCGGTAGCCGTTTACAGTACAGTCTTCCATGGCTTCGTGTGGCACTCCCAACGGCCACGGCTGTAGCCGAGGTGGACGGCTGCGGTCGAGCTTGGTCTTTTCTCGAACACCTTGTCGTTGGTTGTGAAGCAGTCTTTCACTGCTTCCCTGCTGCTGAACACTACGGTTCGGTTCACGCCGAACCGGACGGCGAAAACCGGGCCGACCTTATCGGCCATGGCGCCGAGGGTTTTTGAAATTGGGGTTTTTTGACCTAGTAAAAGAAGGTGGCCGATTATAGGCCAGGCACCGGATGGCTCTGGTACGGAATTCATCTTCTTGTTGTTTAAGCTTCTTCTCCATAGCAGAATCAGAGCTAGAAGCACTGAAAATACAAGTAGATGTGAGAGAAAATCCATCTTGAGAGAGAGAAATCAAATGGGAAGGAAGTTGAAGGCATAAAAGTCGTTCACTGCAACGATTATAAATTTATATTACAAATAATGTGTATTCACTTATTCTCGATATAAAGAAAGAAAAAAAAATGTGTTTGGAAAACTTTTATCTTTCTCTGAAAGTGTGCTATATTCTATTTTCATGCTAAGTTTTGTTCACGCGTGTTATTTTTTTTCTTCTATAATAGTGCAACAGTAATTGTTGTTGACGAGCAAGAGAGATTCGAACACGCCAAGGTATTCTCTAAGTAAAAAAAAATACGACGTGGATAGTAATATTTTTCTAGTATTATAGTATAATAAATCTTCCACTGAAGTTAACACAGAAAATAGTATTTCCTCCATTCTGTTCCGCTAGAAGTAACGTGTTTTTCTTATCGAAATGTCTTATTACAAGTGATGGATTTCTGAAAATGATAAAACTTGTGTGGATCATATTTTACAAAAAATAAAACAATCTATACCACATATTAGGGTGTTCGCCGGACGGGTTTGAGCATATCCCAACTCCTCTATATGTAGGCGGGTTACCAAAAAATCACTTAAATCAAAATTAACTTAATGGGCTCAACCGAATGAATTAATTGCCAATATCGGGCTTAATAGGCATATGACCCTAGAGAGAGAGGTTCTTGATGATTTACAATTTTTGTTGGAGAGATGTATGTTTATATCCTTTTTCTCTACAATGTTACACATTATACACACATATATCAATTTTATTATAATATAATATTTCAGAATCCAGCACACCATTGATTAAACGCATTAATTTTGGTATCCGTACATAGTAGGTGATAGGCGAGGTTCAACTATTACTTGCAACGGAGTAGCCTTAGGCAGTGTAACGCCAAGTCCTTCAGTCATATCGACAGGCTCGTCCAAAGGAGTTTGAAACTCGAACCCCTGAATCAGACGAGCCATCGTCAAGTGTGTAACTTCCATTGCAAGTGTGGTCCCCAGGCAAGATCTTCTTCCTGAGCCAAACGGAATGAACTCATTGTGATGCCCTTTGAAGTCCACCCCGACGTGTTTAGTCAGAAACCTTTCGGGTACGAACTCATCCGGCTCTTCCCAAACCCTAGGGTCTCGGTGCAACTTCCACAAGTTAACCAATATCCGCGTCCCTTTTGGGATGTGGTAGCCGTTAACAATGCAGTCTTCCATGGCTTCGTGTGGCAATGCCATTGGCCCCGGCGGGAATAGGCGGAGCGTCTCTTTACTAACGACTTGAAGATAGACTAAGTTCTTGATGTCGGAATCTTGCACCCATCGGTCTTGACCGACTTTTTCGTCTATTTCGGCTCGGACTTGTTGCATGACTCGAGGGTTGTTTAGTAGTAGGGATAAGATCCATGTCAAGTGAATTGATGTACTGTCTGAGCCTGCTATAATGAGGTTCTAGGAAAACACATAAACTTAGTTTAAAAATAAGATTACATGTCGAAGACGCAGAACCAAATGCGACGTGTTTTTTTGAAAAAGTAACAAGTAAATTAAGGGCTTCATATAAACAAAAAATAAATAAATATTAAAACAAGAATTTTAATACTTCCTCCATTCCGTTATTCATGTCTACTATATCCTATGTTTTGAAACCCGGCCCAGCCCGGCCCGGCCGGTTCAACCGGTTTGATCCGGACCCGGTCAAAAATCCGGGCCGGGTTACGTACTGGCTCGTTTCGGCTATCGACCCGGTGCGACCCGGTCGGGTCAACTCGGTTTGATTTTTTTTTTTTTTAAGGAAATTTTTATTAGAAATCGTCCCTAACGGGAATCGAACCCAAGACCTTACACAAGATCAACCACTTGCGCAGAAGTGAGAATACCAACTACTCTACATGTGAGCCGGTAACTCGGTTTGAATGTAAAAAAAACAAAATTGAAAAAAATAGGGTTGCAAATCGGTTCGATTTCAGAAATTCAAAATCGATCGGTTTTTCTGTTGGCCGATAACCGATCCATGTTCGGTTTCAATTAGTATGATAACCGAAAGCAAAACCCTATTTTCATAAATGAGAAATGCTTAATAAATTTAAACTGCATTTATGTTAATGTTGGTAGACTAATTATTATTACCAACTGTTGACAGGTTGTTAAAACAAGGAAGGAGGGATTTATAGGTTAATTTTCTGTTTGGTTTTCTTCTCTATTCGATGTGGGATGGTTTCTTCTTCTTTTTCATCAACTTTTTTTCCATCTAACTACTTACACTCATCCCACATCGGTTGGGAGTCGTAAATATGTTTATATTTATTTTATATATTTGTAAGTCATTTTTAATATTTATTAGTATTATTAAAATACCTATGTATTTATATAATTTAATAATCATATATTTATGACGTCACACCGGGTCAACCCACCGGTTGAACCGGTACAAAAAAAATTTCCGGATCAATGACCGGGCCGGTTTTAAGAACACAAACTATATCCAAAATAAATGTCCCATTATTTATGTTCACTATAAAAAATGAAAATAAATTACGGCACTTTTCAACCTTGTGAATCTACCACGTTCTCAACCTTATTGACCTACCACTTTTTACTTTACACTCAATACATTTAATCACTGATCCCATTTCAAAGTGAATATGAATAATGGAACAGACTAAAACTAGAAATTCTAATTAAACAAGAAAGGCTAATAATACTCAAATCATACCATACGAACTCAAAACGTACTTTGCTTTAAAAGTCGCGGTATGTTTATTTCTTGCTGCTTGAATATGATGTTAGAGTAGGATTCTATGAGTGAGTGAGAGACCTATATAAGAAGAGGAAGAACCTTCCAAAGCATGCTCTTTAATTGTTCGATGAAATTACTCAATCATTGTGCGTATCTTCTAAGGGTGCAAGTTCGGTTAAATCAAACCAAAAATTCGGTTAATAAAAAAATTAGATTTTCTATTTTTCTAAACCAAATACCAAATCGAAACTTTGGTTCAGTTCGTTTTTAACCCAAGATTTCCTGTTTGAATCGGTTCGATTTCAATTGTAACTAAAATTCTATGGAGAAAAAAAAGTTGAAAAAAAAACTACCAATAAGTGATGAACTAATATGTAAATTGTATTGTAATATTATCATTTCAAAAATCAAAGATCATTGATGGTTAAAATGACAATAAAAGGAAACAACTTACCGCCGTAATTGACTCGATGAAGTTCAATATGTCTAATGCTTCAGTAGAAGAAGTTAAGAAATCAATACAAATTCGTTTGACACTGAATTATGCTAGAGAATTATTTGTGGCTTAAATCCGATACATATATAAAATAAAGTAGCGAAGATTACAGTCCAGCTTCATCGTAGGTAAATTTATTTCTTAAAAGTATAAATATTAATATAATATTAATTAAAATTTAATTATTATTCTGTTCGGTTTAGTTCGGTTATCCAATAGTTAAGCCAAAAGTCAAACGAAAATGAGAAAAAAAAAACAAATATCAAACCACATTTTTTTTATTCGGTTTGGTTTGATTTAAAAATGTTTGGTTAAGTTCGATTGATTTATTTTAAGTTCTAGGAAAAAAAGAAAGAAAGAAGAGTTACCAAAATTGTAGCCTTAATTATGGTGAGGCGCGTATGTCCGAAGCGATCGAATTTATCATCAACGGTCGACAGCATGACGTCGATGAAATCGCGATCATCCCCTGACCCAGCAATCCGCCGCCGTTCGACATGTTCGTGGATCCATTCTTCAGCAATGGAGCTCAACTCATCCGCCACTCTCTTCAGCGCCTTCATATGTCCCCGCAAATCCAGCCACCTCAGAAACGGGATCGGATCCAACACAGCAAACATGCCCCTCAACTGTTTGACGATATGCCTCAACGACGCCGCCTTCGCATTCCCGCCGTCACTCCCATCCCTTTCGGTGCATTTCTTCCCTCCGATCAACATCGTGAGTGTGTTCATCGTCAACTGTTCGAACCAATCACTCATCACCACCTCCTCGCCCGGGTTGACCCGGACTCTTTCGTACAACTCGTTGAAGCTCGACTCGATCTCAGCCTCGCGCACGAGCTTGAGCGCGTCGAGGCGACGCGCGGAGAGGACCTCCATGACGACCAGCTTCTTTATCTCGCGCCAGTAGGGCCCGTCGGAGAAGACGAAGCCGGCGTAGTTGTAGCCGAGGTGGATGGCTGCTGGGGAAGTTGGCCTTTTGGCCAAGACTTTGTCGTTGGTTGTGAAGCAGTCTCTGACTGCTTCCCAACTGGAGACGACTACATTCCGGTTTACGCCTAACCGGAGGGCAAAAACCGGGCCGAGTTTATCGGCCATGGAGCCGAGAGCTTTTGAAGCGGGGATTTTTTGACCTAGTAAATGAAGGTGGCCTATTATGGGCCAACCACGTGATGGCTCCGGTGGTGAATTCATCTTCTTGTTTGACCTTCTTCGAAGAATTAGGACTAGAAGCACAGAAAGAGCAAGTAGTTGTGAGAGAAAATACATCCCTTTGTGTGTGTTGAGACTCGAGAAATGGTGAGTTTCTCTTCACTACGCGATGCCGTATTTATTTACACTTCGATTAAATGGGAAGAAGAGGGAAGTTCAATAATCGGAGACGATTATCTTTCTAATTTTTCTTTATTCAATTTGTGTTAATTTTGTAGTTACAAATAGACAAATTGGCAAATTTGATCCTCAAACATTTTATGATTGTGGTTTTAGTCCCTAAACTTTATTTCTTGGTAAATTGGTCATCAAACATTTTATAATTGTGATATTAGTCCTTCAGTTAGTCAAACCGTTAATAAGTATTTTCTTAAAAAAAATATTAGAAAATCAGAAGGGTAGTTTTGGAAAATAAATTAGAAGAACTAATATCACAAAAATAGTTTTCCTTGTTCTTATCCATGGCGGTCGAGATGCAACATCGATGCCTCCCTTTCCTTGCAGTATGCCGTGACTACTTCTTTTGGCAACATATGTTACAGATCACTTTTTACTGCTGATATAAGAACTCTGCGGTGGAAGGTGAGCATCCGAATTTGTTGGAAAATCTGCATTGAGAAGGCAGAATTTGAGTTGTTGATCAACGCATTTTGACCTCAATTTCGAGCCACGTATGTCGTTAGTTTGACGAAGTAAAATATACAGTGATGAACTACGTTCCGAGTAGATGATCGTAGTATACTTCGTTTCTCAATTTCGATTTTCGGTGAGTGAGAAATATGCGCGCGAAATTAGGTGCACGATGAAGTGGGAGTTAAAGTGTTAACAGTTGGGTTGTGTTCGTCGGGTCGGCTTAATGGACTTGGACGAAATTGGGCCTATGGTTTGATATAAGATATAATATATATATATATATATGTATATATGTATATATCTATAATGTATATATATATATATATATATATATATGTATATATACGTTATGCATGAGAATTTGAAAGATTTCAAATTCAAGTCAATACTCCCACGTTTCTAAATGACAATAATGGTTTGTTTTTTTGTAACTTATGAGTTATGATGGAGGTTATGGAGGTAACGTAAGTGATTTAATGGAAAACATTAAGTCCCTCATGTGGTGGTATCTATAAATAGTTGTCCTAGGATTCATTTCAAGTACAAACATTTTTTCATACAACATATCATTACATTTCATCTTGCATTAAGCTAAAGTTGTCAAGCTCAAGTCCTCACTGTTGGGTTATGAGTCAGTAGATGGTATTCAGCTGATTAGAGGTTAAAATAATATTGGGGGAAATCATAGTAGTACTATGGAATTGAAGATCCCAAAATCCAGCTGATATCAGTAGTATAGTGTCGATAGGATTAGTTGATGTATAGGCTAGACTTTTCGTAGTTGTTTATCTTTTGTCTAAGTCCTGTACGGGGTAAACTGTTAGACTGATCTTCTGACGAAGTTACTTTCCAGAACCCCACGTCATCAGTGTAATCGCTTGCATTCTTCTGACTTCAGCTGTATCTGACCTCAGTAGGAGATACCCCATCAACTGATAGTTATCAGCAGAAGAACATAATGCAAAGCTCAGTACCTTCGCAGTCATCAGCTGACCAACCAAAGCCCTATCAGCTCGTCAGCCGACTCAGCCGAAGAAGACAGAGACTGTCTTGAGTCTACTATATCCGACAGAAAACGACCCAGTCGTATAAGTCTTTTCGAAGTTCAACAGAAGATCATACGAAGATGTGGACTAGTCAACTCTAATCTCTGACACATTCTCACCTACCACAAACCTCAACCAATGAGAAGCCGACACGCTTTATCTGCTCCAAACAACTAAAGCCTGGTCTCATGTACAGTATTAACTGCCCTGCTGCAACAATTCGAAATTATGGCCGTTTTCTTTGGAAGCTTGAAACACGTGGCATCGTCTTCTCCAACGAACATATGCCTGCTCACAACTACAAATAGAGAAGAAATCCGAGCTCCACGCACGGGATTCACAAAGGGAAAACGCTCAAGCATTCAAACACTCTAGCAAACTTGAAAGATCATCCAGCGAAGAACTTGCCTTCATAGAATATTTCTAGTTCTTCACTCTAGAGTTATTTTTATATCCCTTTCTTCTCTAGCTAAGCTCATTGCCATATTTATAGCTTAGAAATTCGAAGGAGTTTACTTTCTGTGAATTGTTCTTACTGTAAGAACTCATTCTAGTTGGAGATTATCCCCACCCTTCAAACTTCGGTTTGATTTGTAAAGCGCTAAGGACTATAACTTAGAAGGGTCTGTCCAGTGCACAGATTCCTTGCTGAGACTTGCTCAGATTAATCAACAAGTTCTCCTGCCTTGTCAGGACCGTGGACGTAGGATCTTGCGTATCCGAACCACGTTATATTGCTTGTGTTATTTACTGTTTTATTGCATTGCATACAAACTGGTTTAAAATAATATCTTTGCATAAAACGTATTTATAAAAGCGCACTAGCCAAAATACTTTAACTTGCGAAAACGCGTTTTCAAACTGAGACGAATCTCCGGGCCCTACACACTTATCCGCACGTCTCCGACTGAGTCTCAACAACTGACTTAAGTCACTAGAAGAGCTCAGTAGCTGACACACTCTGATCCGTGATCGAAGGTTAATATCTGGCACTGTTCATCAGTCGCAACCTAGAGCTCAGCTGTCCTTCACGTTCTGAGAAAAAGAAACTATGATCAGGTGTATTCACCCCCCCCCCCCCTCTACACCTGACTATCGTCTCCGGACCAACACTCACCTTCAGTCTAGTTCGCCGAAGTCCGTTCGTTTTGCAGTGCTGCTACGTCGGGCTTGAAGTCGTTTTATCTTTGGGGAGATTACGTCGTAACCGTGAGCACTACCGGGGCGTATTTCTCTTGCGGATAGAGATTCTATCTCGACTCGACTTGCATTTGGTTATAATTTTATTTCTTGTTCAAGTTGTAATTTTTTCATTTCCATTTCACGGGTTTTTGTCTTCGGCAGATTCTTATATTTTTGTAACAATCGCAAGAGAAATACCGACCTTGTTGCCGGAAACAAAAACTGAGACTTAACTTACCTTAACTTGGAAATGACGTCTTCTTCCGCTACTTCGTCCACCACTGCTGCCGGCACCGTCGCCTCCTCCGCGATCGTCTTCTCCACCGGAGTCCCTTCTCCCGCGGTCACTTCCATCGGTATCTCCGCCGCCGGATTTGGTGGACCACCTCCATTTTCGTTCGTGGCCTCTTCAACATCAAGTGCCACATTGCCATCATCCAACATGGCCGCCATCTCTACCTTGGCCGCCATGTCATCCGCTACTAATGACCGGATTGTGAACAATCTACGTGATGCAACTCATGCCTTTATGTCGTCTTCAGCGACAACGTTTATCCCTTTTGGGACGTTGAACCACCTTGGAGGGGTGGGGGGCTCGACCCCAACTTTACCGGCACCGTTGCACTCTTCGAGAGCATTGCCCGCCGCTGAAAAGCCATCACAATTTGGTGGGGCCGACTTCAAACGTTGGCAACAAAAGATGTTGTTTTATTTAACAATACTTGGGTTTGGAAATATCCTTAAAGAAGATGGTCCCGCACCTCCAAGGTCGAATGAGGAGAACATGCAAATTTTCATTGCATACGACAATTGGCGTACCTCCGATTATTTTGTAAAAACTTTTTGTTAAGTGGTCTAGTGGATAGCTTGTATAGTGTATATGCAAACATAAAGACCTCAAAAGAAATATGGGGGGCACTAGACAAGAAATATTGTACCGACGATGCAGGTACAAAGAAGTTTATTGTAGCCCGGTTCTGGACTACAAGATGGTGGATTCCCGACCCATCATGGACCAAGTACAAGAATTCCAACTTATTGTGCACGAGGTTCATGCTGAAGGGATGCTATTGCCCGACACTTTTACCGTGACAGCCATGATCGAGAAGCTCCCTCCAAGTTGGAAGGACTTCAAAAGCTACCTCAAGCACAAGCGAAAAGAGATGTCGCTTGAAGACTTGACTGTAAAGCTTCGCATTGAGGCTGATATTCGGGTTCAAGACATAAAGTCCAAAGCCCCGATGGACCCAAGGGTCAACTTGTTGGAGAAGGGTGGTGACTCTAACAAGCGAGGGACTTCCTTTTCTTTCTTGAGACTCTCCCTTTTGTAGCCGAAAAGAAGATGGGGTGGGAAAAAGTTTGTGTAGTTGTTGCTCACCCTTTCCACTCCAAAATATTCCTCCATTTGCTTTTGTCGAGAGAAAAGCATCATGGGAAAAGAAAAGCTTCCCTCCACTAAGTTCCCATCATTTCCTTTTCAAAAAGAAAAGCAAAAAGCAAAAAGGGGTAAATGATTATGTTTCCTTCTTTTTTTTTGTTACCACTATTCTATCAATTTCCGTCAAATATCGAACACCAACTCCGTCTTTGTTCTTCATATCTTCGAGCTTAGATCACACCAAAGATGCACCAAATAGCCTCCATCATGTTGAATTTACTCCACAAATCCGACGGAAATACGAGTAGCAAATACACTCATCATTCTTTCAGCACCTCTAGTTAATATGTGTAGCTAAACTCCCAGATCTGGCTGAGGTAATGAGGCACCATCCCTAAAACTCGTGAGATGTGAGAACATGCTTAATAATTGGTTAATGCTTTAGTCAACCTCTGTTTATAATAGTTGCGAACTGCTTAAATCTGGTCAGTTTGGGTAGGTATCTTCTTTGTGGGCAGACCTAGATTAACTAGGTTTTATGCTTTGAATGCTCAACATTAGCAGAAGCCTTGACCTGGTTCCTCTGTCTTTAATGCTCTTGGGTAGTAACCGAGTCATTCCTCAATAAGGTAGGTTAGCTGCTTGGTTAGAGTAGAAGTCTTGACCTGGTTCCTCTGTCTTTAATGCTCCTGGGTAATAACCTAGTCATTGCTCAATAAAGTAGGTTAACTACCTGGATAGGTGACTGTTTCTATGCTCAACATTACAGTCACAGTTGCATAGAAGGATTGGATGCCCCTGTGCTCAACACAATGCCTGGTCAAGTAGCCTTAGTTAAATTGATTCAACTAGTAATCTAGGATTGGATAAGGGAGGTGAATTACCTTAGCTGGATTTTGTTACTATCTTGTTAATTGCTTGTCATTTGTTGCATGTTAACTTTCTGCCTAGTTTTAGATAACCCAAAGTTTATGGTGGCTACTAGCTAAAACCCTAGGTCATCAGCGAATGCTTGTTTATTTCACCCGTGCCCTATGGATCGACCTTGCTTCCTCTCGTACTAATTGTTTAGCTTAGTGCTATGTGCATGAGATTTTATAAATTTATTTAGTTCGCCGATTCTTGTGACGGAATTATGCTCGATCAATCAGACCTTAAGACTTAAGAGAGCCTAGAGCAAAGTTAGTTCACAGATGGTCAGATAGAGTGTCAGAGATATTCTTGATTTACATTTTAAAAAAAATATTCAATTAAACCTCTTTAAAGTAATAAGGTTGGAATCGGAAAAAAAATATATTCATTAGCGAAATTATTTAATTATCAATAAATGAATAAATTATTCATTTATCGATAAATTAATATTTATTATTTCAAATAAAAAATTTCGATGTAAAACAAGTTAAATGTGTGTTAAATTTATTTTTTAATAATTTAGTTCATGAACATGAAAAAAAAATTATGTCCCACAACAGAATTCATTGAATTACATAAAGATCTTCAAATAGGTGATTTCATTTCTAACTTACGGTATAAAAATGTAATGGATGTTGAAGATCTTCCAAAATATCCAAACGAGAATGATGCAGCTATAGGAATTACGGAAATTATTCAAACAGTTATGAAAAATATTAATTATGAAGATAATGATCCTGAACCAGATGATGGCATAATTGTATCAATTGTGTCATCAAAAGAGATATTTCAAGCAATAATCACCTTATATAATTATTTGCTATTCCATTAGTTTTTTATGCTCTACTGAAGTTAAACATGAGGTTATTTATGGTTTAGGTGTGAAGAAAAAAAATCAATCATTAAAAAAAAGATTATTGTACTATTACAATATTGTAATAGTCTTTATATATTTTCAAAAATTAATAATTATTACCTTATATATTTATTAGACCCTTGAGGATTTAACTTTTTTTTATTATTACTTAATACATTTAGTAATATTATTATTTTAGTAAATTAGTCGAAATTGGGATCTAAAGAAATTATTATTTAAGCGAAGTTATTACTTTATCCAATATTATTAATCGATTGTTTAATTATATATATATATATATATATATATATATATATATATATATATATATTGTGTCAGTATGGCAAGTTGAGGAAAAATTAAGTGGTTTTTAAAATTAATCATTTTTAAGTTATTTCCACAAGTAGTAGGCCCGTATAATATTTGTCTTATGTATAGATTTTGACTTGACTAGAGTATGAAACCTCTATTTCAAATTTACAATTATACGATCATCTCCGTATTTTCTTATTACTCGCAAAAATTTAAATATTAGAATAATATTCTTTCTGATTGAATAATCAATATATTTTCGAGAAAACAGTCGTAGTAGTCTTTTATTTTTCAGAATATTCAAATTAATCATCAACCTTTCAATTGGGTTATATAAATCTGAACGTCTTTATTTTTTCCGTCCTATTTGTCCTCCCCTTTGCCTCACCTTTCTCCACTTGCATGCTTCCTTGAAGCATTATCTCTGTTACAACATTGAAATACATCGTTTATTTGATTAATATCTTCACTCAAGTAAAACACTGTGGCTGGTTTACGGTTTGAAATTTGAGGGAAAGTGGCGAAGACGATGACGAATATGCCGACCGATATTAGGATGTATAGACTTATATAATTCAATTGAAAGGTCGATGATCAATTTGAATATTATGAGAAAGGTTGAGGGTTGAATGTAGCGACGGAATTTAGATAATTAAGCTTATATAACCCATTAAAAAGTAAATGTTATGAGAAAAATGGAGGATAAATAACTGTTTATTCTATATTTTATAGTTAACTCATTTGTTAATTCTTCAATGAGCCATGCATTTGACGGAGGGAGTATTTAATTTGTACAACTAAAATGATTAATGAAATAATGATATGTATCTTCGTTTAATAATTATAAATTATAGTGAGATTTGATAACCCTACCTGAATGAGTTATTTTATATATTTAAATTAAATAGGGATCCTTGGCGGACTCAAACTGGATACAAATTAAGTAGCGAGAAATTGGACACTCATTTCCAAAAATGTACCCTATTGTGTCCACCTCTACAATTAATTGATATGTGACATTAATTCGAATTAAATAATAATTTTAATCATCAAAATATAAAATTCTAAAAATATTTATATAATTGTAAATTATAGGTTTTGATTTTATTATTTCAAATTACATATAAACGACGTAGGAGGGCTTATAATAGTGAGACATAGAATAGAAGTCGATCGAGTTTGGAAGGGATTAGCTGGAGTGGAAAGTACTGATGTAAACGTTGATTTTCAGTCAATTTTCGTCCATGATTTTTTTTTCTTACAATTCCTGTTTGTTTTTTTTTTTTTCTTCTCTATTTTGCGATTCTACGATTGGATTTTTTGAAGGTCAATTTCAACTATGATCTACATTTTTCTATAATCATATGCGCGCACCCTCATGTTAGGAAAAAACCACTTTTAAATACTTTTTAAGTTTTATACGTTTGATGTTTTCTCGTTGTATCCCATGATAAAATTGTAGCAATTCTTACATCCAATAATCATAAATTCATTCTTACGCCCTCATACATTCTGAATCCATCTCTAGACTCACAGTATATACATATTGAGTGGATTCACTTCACATTTAATTTTAAGAGATAGCACTAAACAATTGGTCTCTCCTCACAACCCATTTGTTCAATCAAGTTCAAAACCTCCAAAGATTGACAATACTCCACTCCCTTAACCAGAAAACCAATATATGGCAACATCACTCTTTGATCCTCGACACCACCACTCCTTAGAAGGTCCAATATCAGAGAATCTGCATCTTGGATCCACCCCGCCTTCTTAAGTCCAACGATCACAGCGCAGTAACACGAAGCAGATGGGACACGACCATAGAGAATGAACTTCTCGATCCACTCGAGAGCACGACTATAGTCATCCAAACTGCACAAGTGTGTGATCAAAGTAGCACAAGCATCGCTATTGGGAGTTAGACCATTGCTCGCCATTTGCTCTATAAGAATCTCACCTTCTGAACTTCTTCCACATCTGATCAAGCCTATGATCAGAAAGTTGTATGCATCATAAGGGTCTCCTCCACAATCTATTATTCTTTGTAAAAGCTTCATAGCTTCGTAGATTCTGATTTCCAAAAAAAGCAAGCCAGAGAATCTACCATTAGTTTCCATAGCCAAGATTCCAGCAAGTAATGCGGTGTATATTTGGTTGCTGGGTCGACAACCCTCCTTCAACATTGTCCGAAGGCATTCAAAAGCGCGGTCCAAACTTCCACTAGCAACATATGACTTGATTAGTATAACATATGTAATAGCATTTGGTGATACTGCACTTCTCCTCATTTTAATCATAAGATTCTCTGCATCCTCCATCTTCCCACTCCTGCAAAGGCCATTTATAGCAATAGTGTATGTATACACATTTGGCCAGCAACCAATCTCCTTCATGAGGTTTAACATCTTCAAGGAAGTGGTTGTATCACTTGCTCGACAAAGCCCATCTACCAGCGATGTATATGTAACAACAGAAGGAACTACACCGTGCTTCAACATCTTCCCTAACACAGCATTGCCTTGAACCAGGTTAACTTCTTTACTTAGAACATCAAGAAATATGTTGAAAGAATGTGGAGTTGTCAAACTCCCATCCCTAACCATCTCTTCTAGAAGCATAACCGCGTTTCTACTCTCTCCTGTCTTGCAGTAGCCATGGATGAGAGAAGTTAATGTCACTTCATCAACTGTTATCCCTTTCTTTGTAATGACTCCCAAGAAAACACATCCTTCCTCCGGTCTACCCCTTTTGCAGAGGCTATCGATGAAGGGAGTATACGAGAATTGATCGTGTTGAAGTCCAATCGAGCTCATAGAATTCAACATCTTGAAAGCCATACTTATTTGCCCTGCTCTGCAGAATCCGGAGATTAGAATATTGAAGGTAACTTCAGTAGGAAACAAGCCATTGTTTAGAACCTTTTTCAACAAAGCCAGAGCCTTGTGAGGTCTACCGGTGTTGCATAGCCCTTCCATGAGCTCATTATACGTACGGATATTAGGTTTGCATAACCGTCTCTCCATCACACCGAGCAGCTCGAAAGCAGAATCCACACATCCTTCTTTAGAATAGCTGTTGATTAGTGCATTGTAAGTTACAATAGTAGGATTCAATCCATCTTTCATAATCTTGCTAAACATTCCATTGGCCTCCTCAATCTTTCCTTCTCTGCATAACATATCAACAAGAACGGTGTAGGTGTAAACATTAGGTTTACACCCTTTCTTCATCATCTCGTCTAACAAACCAAATGCTCGATCTGTTAACCCTTTATCGGACATAGCTTTGATCAACACGGTGTAGGTACGTGTGCTCGGTGTAAATCCCTTCTTGCTCATTTCTTCCTTTAATCTATAAGCCTCGTTGAACCTCCCTACTTCACAGAGTCCATGTACAAGAGTTGTATACGTAACACTATTAACACCACAACCATTCTCTTCAGACATTAACGCAAACACCTTGAAGGCTTCATCGACTTCACGGATCCTACAATAAGCCAAAACTAGAGAAGTGCAGATATGAACATCCAACGCAAATCCTAGTTGCAGAACTCTAGAAACAAACATTTCAGCAGCCTGCACAAATCCATTCTTACACAGAGCATTTATAATCATCCTATAATCAATTTTACCCACAAGAAATCCATCTTCCAACATTCTTTTAAACACCTCAAATGCGACTAAACCCAAATCTAGCTTAGCCAAACAAATCAAAAGCATACTGCGACAAGGATAATTAAGCCGGAACCCTAGATTTTCCCGGATTTTATCAATAGCAGAAATCAGCTTCAGCATATCATCTCGAGAACTACAACAATCCTTAATCAAGACAATCAGTACCTTATGAATAACCCCCCATAAATCCTTTAACGCCAATAAATGCAGTAATTGAATTCTGCTGTCTATATCGTAGCAATACGTCGAATGTTTGCATACTAATTTGAAAAACTCGAGGCAGAGTGGAATATCTCCACTGTGCGAGGCTATGACTCTGGAAACTAAGAGCGGGCTCAAGTGAGAAACTAAGGTTCCCAAGCGAGGATTCTTCTTCCAATTGCGTTTATTGATTAGAGCCGAGACACTGAAAACGGCGTCGTCAAGTGAAACTGGATGCGGAGGTGAACAGAGCGTTGTGAGCGATTTTAGGGCGCGAAAATGGGGTTGGTTCGAGAGCGACTGAAGGCTACTAAATGTTCGAAGCAACATCCATGAACAAGAAGTGTGTTTCTTCGGAGTATGTGGAATGGAAAATGGAAAATTTGAATTTATTCTTATTTCTTTTGTTTTTTGTGCTTTTTTTTTGGTATTTATTCTTATTCTTAGTAGTTCGAATTTCACCCAACACGACATTTCGAAATATTTTCGATAATACTCTGATTTAGCTTCAATTTTGATTGTCTAATGTGACTTGATTCATTTTTTAGCCTTAGTATGGTCGTGTTTGATTTTAATTCTAATTTTATAAAATTTTGATTTTAATTATATAATTTTATAAAGTGTTCGATTTCGGTTCTCCGACAAAAATTATCGTATAGAAAAAGGCACGTGAGGACTAAAATAAGATATTTTATAAAATTATCGGACCAAGAAATGAACATTTTTAAAAGTTACATAACACAAAAATAAATAAATGTTACAATCCAGAACCAAAATCAAACTCATTTTGGAGTATTATATTTTGTTTTAGCATTTGTCCCTTTTTTGACCTTTAAAAAGAATTCGCTTTTTTCAGATATTCCATGTCTATGCACGATATAAGATTAGGAATAGAGAACTTCCATTTAACGTACAAACATTAGCATATCATACAAAAGGTTCAAACCAACCATGTCTACGTACAATATAACACATTCTTAAACCCAGAAATAGTACGATAATACTAACCGGAGTTTCATCTACGGCTCGATGACGATTTTCCCGGTGGCGTGGCCGTCGATGCTCTTCGCCCACGCCTCTTCGGCTTTGCTCAGAGGGACTTTACAGTCGACAATCGTCTTGAGCTTCCCTTGCTCCACTAAATCAACAAGGTACTTCAGATTCTCCCCCTTGGGAATAAGGAGCAACGGCACCAACTGCTTCTTCGAGAACGTGAGTTTCTTCAACGCAAACGTGCACATCGCGCTAACGCCCGGCGTGATGTCGATCACCTTCCCTTTCTCGCTCAGGTTCGGCTCGAAAACGGACCAAGGGATGGCCGGAGCGCAGTGGACCACCGCATCGTACTTCTTGCCAGAAGGGCTGACGAGCACCGCTCCCTCCGGGGTCTTGTAATCAAGAACCTCGTCCGCTCCGAGGCTCTTCACTAGGTCGATGTTGCGGGCCCCACAGGTGGCGGTCACGTGCGCGTTCCCGAGTTTGGCGAGCTGGACGGCATAGTGGCCGACGCCGCCTGAGGCGGCTGTGATGAGGATGTTTTTCTGAGGCCCAGTTCCGTCGAAGTTGAGCCCGGCAGATTGGGTGAGGGCTTGGTGTGCGGTGAGGCCGGCTACCGGAAGGCCGGCACCTTCAGCAGCTGATACTGAAGGAGGACGTAGAACTGTTAAACTGTTCTTGGTCACTCCGCATTCGGCCAATCCGCCTCCTGTCTGCATAATCAAGATTACAGCTTTGCTTAAATCAAATCATACAAGAGATGCAATATGTAGATGGAGGTGAGGTTTTAGGCGTCCACACGATAATTACATATAGGATTTGAGCTACGGACAGATATGCAAGCTATTCGTTCTTTTAATCCTTAATAGTTAAAGGGTCTTCCGGTTTTATTCATATTTTGATAGGCATATGGGCATCCACACAATAATTACGTATCGGATTTGACCTATGGATGAATATGCAAGCTATAAGGGTCTATCCGTTTAATTCATACTCCGATAAGAAAAACTTTATGCTTTCGGTAAAGAGCAGCTGATCATTCGTTCCAAACGATAATTCTGGGAACGGAAACAGAAATGCATCCACGATAAAATAAAATAGACTTACGAGGTGATTCACTAAGCCAACCACTTTGTCACCTGGTTTGAAGTTATTGACTCCGGGTCCAACCTCTATTACCTCCCCAGCTACATCACTGGCTGCTCAGCAAAGAAAGAAAAAAGGTAACAAGATAAGGATCCACATCCACCTGCCTAATCATCAAAAGGAATTGTTTTCGAGCATTTTAAGATAACTAAGCATAGATAGATATTCCACTATGCTATAGCCTTTAAGTCAACATTGTACAAGTCAGAATCTTAGCACCTAAGGAGTTTCACTACGTAGATCCAAAGAATTCAAAACTTGGAAGGCTTATGTACCAGGAATATGAGGAAATTTCCGAGGAAGAAGTGGCCGAAGCATGCCTTTCTGGGTTTTCCAATCAACAGGATTTAAGGTTACAGCTTCAAACTTTAGCAGGACTTCATCTTTGCTTGGAGTGGGAACTGGAACTTCAACATGCTGATAGAAGGCAACAATTATTGTGAGTAAATGAAAACTAGGATCAAGGTTATGTAGGAAGCCTCAAACAGTAAAGCCACAAATAATACTCTTACCAAAAATGCAACTAAATGTATCAAGAATACCTAGTCTAAGCAAATCAATCCGAGTAAAATAAGTAAATCCACCCGTAATGAATGACAAGAATCTGGCCCTCGTTAGCTTTGTCTAATGAATTCGACATTCAAGTTCCTACTGAACTTGATGATGTACATACTCAGATCCACATTTTAATCCAACTTCAACCAAATGAAGAAAACCATCCTAAATTGTATATTTATAAGTAAAACATTGACACAGATTATCTACTATTACTGATCGAACCAATTCTCCAACCAACTACCTACATCTTCAGTCATCCATAATGCTCGAGAATTTGAACAGAACGAAAGCACTTCAATAATCAGTCAAAAATAAGTCATTGCTTCATCTCTGCCTCTAACAAGGTCTATCCCCTTCAAACCATGAAATCAGCATACTTATAAACGCATTATGCACATATCTAAAATCAATAACTCAATCTATCTATCTAGAGAGCGATTATTCAAATATATGCTACCGAAAAAGCAAATTACACGAGCAAACACGAAATTGACAATTTACTGAAGGATAAAATCTCGCTTAAAGCAACGCGTTCTTCTACGAATAAAGGATTTCTCAGAATCCGAGTTCCAATTCAGTAATTACGATTTCAATCCCAAAGTGATTAGAAAAAGGAACTAGTAACAGTACACGAAATTCACCTTCAAACCAGCGGCTCCACCCCCATAAGTTTCGTACTGAACCGCGTGCATTAGCTTCCCCGCCATAGTCAAATCACAGAAACGCCTTAGTTCCTCAACTAGTACACAAGAGAGAGAGCGAGAAGTGGCCACGGATACTAGACGATGTGGCGGAAAATGGCGAAGTAGTGTTAAATACGAGAGTGGGATATTTTTATTTAACTGCTTTTTCAAGAAAAGGAGAAGATGGCAATTTTGTAAATCATCCTTAATCCAAATACTTATATAATGATTACGACATTTAGGAAAAAAAATTATCTTGCACGCAAAATATATTTTATTTTTATTCGTCCCAAATTAAATATTAGTGATATTTAATTTTTTTATCATGTACTAATTGTTCCTGATATAATCCTACGAAATCATATTTGAACTTAATAAATTTTTATTTTGAATGAATAAATAAGATTTGCACAGAAAAATTACATATAATAAAACTCTATAATCTCTCTATTTAATAATTAAAAATAACGGTTGCAATTTGAAATTAATTATAGATAAAAATAAAATACATATAGTATTCCCTCCCTAGTCATCCCAATTCTTCAATTTTTCCGCATCGTCTCATTCTTGTTCGTTTTTCTTTTAATTATAAAATAATATTTTAATATAATATAGTAAATCATGAGTACTTATTAATTTATATATAACAAATAATTTTCTTATCGAAAAAGCTGAATAATTGAAGTCGGATCAAGGTAGTAAATATTTTACATTTTTTACATATATTTTTAAGGAATTAAACTCCACTAGTAATAAAATGTGTCTATATAAAATATTTGGAATAATATAATTATGTTATATAAACTCTCCAAGATATTAAATATTTTTGTACTCCCTCCGTCTCATAAATATCGTTTTATTTCTTCTCGACAAGGAGATTAAGAATATTGATTTGATTGTATATTTTATGTGTTTTAATTGTATTAAGAAATTAACATAGTTTTTTATGAATGGTCGGTGGAAAGAATGGCAATTCATCTAAATGACAATTCATCCAATATTAATGTTATACTATATCTTTGGAGTATAAAATATTGATGTCTATATAAAATATTTGGAATTATATAATTATGTTATATAAACTCTCCATGATATTAAATATTTTTGTACTCCCTCCGTCCCATAAATATGGTCTTGTTTCTTCTCGACAAGGAGACTACAAAAATTGATTTAGTTGTATATTTTGTGTTTTAATTGTATTAATAAATTAACACAATTTTCGATGAATGGTCGGTCACTCAGTGCATTTGCTTCTTAAGACATGCAATTCGTAGTTGATGATTCGGCCGCTTCTGCTCCCCAATTTAGCATTTGTGAGCGGCTTTCGCTTCTCTGCTCAAAGGATGGTTTACGACCCGCTTCATCAAAGCATGTTTTTGGACGTAACCATTCTTCTCCTATGATATTTCTTCCGCTCCGAGGCGTAAGAGTGATAGTGTCTCTTCCTCAGTGCAAGCGCTAATCCATAACTCATCCAAATTTTAGTAAGACATAATTGAGACAATTTATTTATTTTGGATTTTTTTCATATTGTAATTAAATAAATAATTTAAAGTTTCAAAAAGTTAAAAATTATAATTTTCTAAGTTTGTAATGAAACGGAATCGTGTGACAGAGAAACTTTTAGAGAAAGAGAGTGTATATGAATGTGGGATGAGTATTGAGTAATGAGGGGTCCAACTCATTTTTGAATATAAAGTATTTTTTACCTTTAAAGAAAACAAGATAATATTATTTAGACAACCAGAAAATGAATAATACAAAATAATATTGATGAGATGGATGGAGTATTAAAATTAGGTCAACTTAGTAAAAAGAAAATAAGAAATCATTCTTAATTTGCTTTTATTATTCACTAAAAAGAAACTACATTTGCTAGTTATTAATAACTCATTGATTAATTAATTGTTTCTCCAAATTAATGAAATTTCAATATCGAAGCTTTATTAAGTTGTAGGCATCTACTAATCATATTTAAAACCGTAATTGTAAACTCGCGTTAATATTTGCTTATTTAATTCAACTCCCGTTTTTCGCGTGCGTTTCAATTTCTACTTCAATTTCAGTTCCCACACTTCTTCCATCAAATTATCCAAAATCCTATTTATTCTCCATCAATCAATCCTTTATTGTTTAACTTCCCTCTTTTTTCTTGGGATTTTCTTTTTCGTGATGCATGCGGTGGAAGAGGCGAAAAGTTGGTAGATGGGATGAGCGGATCTGGTAGAGTCTTACATGCTCTATGCTTTCCATCACTATTCAACATCTCTTATTTCCTCTTCACCTCTTGGAAATTTTGTTTTAACATAACAACTGCCGTCTGAGTTTGATTTTGTTTGCAGAAGATGATACTTGTAGAGTTTTTCTTGTTGTCGTAGTGCTGGAATTAAAAAATCACTATCTGTTCGTTGATTTGTTTTTATTATTATTTCGAGATGGTTCTTTGCTTGGCTTGCATTGCTGTAATAAGAGACTTATCTGAATGAAATCGTGTTTGGCATCTTGACTTATTATAGTGTTGTTTCTGATTTGCAATTCGATTATTTTGCAGTTCCTAATGTGCCACCCATATTCGATGGTGTGGTTTAAGACAAGAAATCCTGAACCAAATTGGAAGAGATTTGGAGTCTTGGTTGCTGTAATCAGTTGTGAGAATGGGGTTATTATCTCTTTTGCTGATACTTAGTCAAATCTTTTTCTCTTAAAGATCTCTGTTCAAATTTGTTGATGTTCTTTTAGGCTATGTGGTTGTAGCTCATATAATTTATTGGGGTTTTGCTGATGGTGATCAGGTTGGAGTCGGGACTACAAATCCTCTTACATAGTTGGTCTAGAACCACGGAATGTTGCATAAGTGTGTTGAAGAGATGCACTTTTTCAGTATTTATATCTTTTATGCCCTTCTCTACACTCTTTTTGTGGTGAGGTATCATCCTAGAGTAATGGAAAGATGAATAAATTGCTGCCGAAGATGAGTAATCTTGAATGAATTTTATTGAAATGACTTTTAGCTAATCCCCTAATGAAGAATCTCCGCCATTTCATGTTATCTTTTTCTTCTTGTTTTTGACTTGTGGAGATGCTTTTTGTTTGTGCATTTCATGAGTAGTTGAATTCTGAACTAGCTTTGGTGTGATCAAACTAATAATAATTTGTTGCTGGAAATGATCCTTAAATCCCTCTTTTTCTTTATTTATTTTACGCTTATGGTTTCCTTATTTCTTAATGTAATAACTAATGTATTACTTTGTGGTTTAAGCCTTAAGGTATATAGCATCTCGTACCTGGCCTGATGTAATTGTTGTGGTTAAAACCTGAATAGACATCAAAGATACACAATTCTAGGTGAATTTCTAGCTTGGCTATGATTCCAGGGCTGGGCTGGACGTATGATTACATTTATGAAAAAGTTACTTCATACTTATGTGGTCTTTCAATTCTCTTACTTACTTTGCAGTGTTTACCTCAAATTTATATCAGGTGATATTGAAGCCTGATCCTCGGACTCAAAAGACTTGTTCATTTGGAGTTTGTCGGCCCTAGGTTTTTTAGTAGTGTCAATCCTTTTCTTTCAATTATTCTTATAATTTTTGGATAGTCTATTTCATTTAGAAAAACTGTACCAAGAATCCTTATCTTTTGCTGTTTCTGATTTTGTTACGCAGATAGTGTGTGTTTCCCCTGTTTCTTGACTCTGGTTTTCTCTGATTTTAATGAAGGAGGCCTTCCCCTTTGTAGAAATATAACAGTGAATATAAGCTCCATATCAGTTGCTGTCTTGGGCCTCTAAGGCATACCATTTCCTTGAAACTGGTCAAGTTTGTGCAGCGAGAGAGTTTTTGGTATATGTTGAGACTACATTCTGTAATAGTTTCACTCCTTTGACTTGCACTTGCTTTTATCCTTTGGATGATTTGTGTTAAATATGCTTAACATTCTTATTCTGCATAACTGAGTCTCCTTATATGGTCTCATGGTGCAGGCTCATGTCTATAACCTAAGTGATAAGCATGTGGCTCATCCAGTTGAGTTTAGGGACCTCCAGTATCTAATGCATTTCATGAGCAAGGAAATCCTTTCGAGGTTTTGTTGAAAATAGTCTGCCCATCATAGAAGAATTAAAAGTTTTTCGATTTTTTCTGTAGATGCTAGAGGAGCCATTGCCTGAAGCTGCTACTGCCATAAACAGAGCAATTGTGTTTCCATTCTATTTCAATTTCAATTACCACCCTTCTTCCATCAATTTATCTAAAACCTACTTGGTCCTGTTTATTCTCCAGCGATCAGTCCTTATTGATTAGTTGTTACTTCTTTACGTCCCTCCTTTCTTGGTGGGTTGGGTCTGAACAATTATGTTTACTTTTTCCTGATGCAGGCAGTGGAAGAGGCGGCAATTTGGTGGATAGGATGAACTGATTTCATGGAGTTTTGCTCTAACTCGTCCACTAAATGCTTTCACTCCCTTCTTTCTTGGTGGTAAAGTCTCAGTATTTAACATATCTTATTTGCTCTCCAACTGTTGAAAAGAAGAAAGAAAACTAATTGTTTTAACATATAGCAATTGTCGTCTGGTCGAGTGACCTGTGGGAGATGTACCTATATTCTGCATTCAATCTTGTTCTTTTAATTATTCATATAATTTGTGTATAGCCTTTTTCATAAAGAAAACTTGTTCCAAGAATCCTTATGTTTTGTTGTTTCTGTTTTTGTTATTTTTATTTGTTCCTGAGCTGTATCTTCACCTTAATTGTTGTAGGTATTGATGTTAATGACCACAATGTTGGTTTGTTGAGGACAATTAGGAGAGCGCGGCGAGGCTTTGAACTTTAACTCTTTGCTTATTTCTGAACTGCGACAAACCTTTTCGTCGATTATCTAAAATTAGATTTAACGATAGTTGGATTTGTAAATTACCCATGCTAGACCAGCATGTCATCTTACCAAATTGTCATTTGTTGTTCTCGAGTTTACTTATGCAGCACAATGGTGGAAGGTACTAAACAACACGGAGATGGTCATCCCTTTAAACAATGGATTGAGTTACAATGTCAGTTTTGAAGTGTTACGGTTTGTTTAAATTCATCTGTTATAAGTTCGTCGATTTTATATTCTAAAGATTTCTCACTTTATTTTTTCCTTATAGATAGGAGGCATAAAGTATTGTTGCATTTGTTGATTTGGTAAGACCTTAAAGCCACTTCCTCTCTTCGTTATTGTTTTATGGCACAAATTTAATCCATGTCTAATGTCATTATGTGTAAGTGGCTATCCTAGGACCGGAAGCTTCTTTTCGAACGAAACCTTAGCCAAGTAAGTCGTTTGTTATTTGTGCTTTTACCTTCACTTTCCTTTTAGTTATTTGTTAAAAGGTACACGTTCTTATGGAATTTCAGAATATGATTTCATTTGTCTAATGTTGCTAGTGTAGAGATTATACAGTCGTACAAGTGTAAGGACTAGAGCAAAAAAGTTGAGTATCCAAATTATTTTAAGGTGAAGACAACCAAACTGTGAAGTGCGATAGTTGAAATGGTAAGAAATGGATATATTAGTTGAGCGCTTGACGGTTCTTCCTTAATTTCATATGCGCAGTGTTTAGATTGCTTTTGTTTACTGAACTTTGAGGGTTGTGATTCTTCTACTTGTGATGTGGTTCTCTATTTATGATTTGAATTTTATTTACAGAGATGGTACTTGCACAATATTGTTTCGTTGTAGTGATTGAATTAAAAACATCACTATCTGTTCATATTTTCTGAATTAAAAACATCACTATCTGTAGTGGTTTGATTCTTGTTGTTATGATTCTGTGGAGTGCCTTGTGATGCTCCTATTATTGACTTTTTTGAATGAATTTGTTTTTTGTATCTGGACTTCGTGTTATGTTTCTTTTGTATTGTTTCTTCTTAGCAATTTGATTCTTTTGTTATTTTTTGTAGTTCCTAATGTGTTTGTCGTCTGTTAAACTGTTGTGTTTTGAATGTCTGCAACTGATTTTGTGGTAATATCTATAATCTATTGCAGTTCCTCTTGTTTACTTGGTCATGCAAATTGAGATCGTGTTAAATTTGAGTTCCCAATGGTTTAGTTTTTATACAACTTGGCTTGTTGTTTATGTTTACCTTTTTGCAATCTGTATCTGAAACTGTGCCGACATTTTTTTTAGTGTTTGCCATGCTTATCTCTGATGTTTAATTAGAAGTTGTTATGTTTATTCTATTTTTGCTTTTGATATGGTCCTCTATTATGGTTTGATTTTTTTTTTTTTTTGCCTTGATGATACTAGCACTTCCTTGTAGTGTCTGAATTTGTTTGCAGTTCTCTCTAATACTCCTAGATTGACTTTTTAAAGTTGTATTTTGCATCATGACTTTGTGGTTTGTTTTGTTTCTTATGGTATTGTTTATTCTTTTCAAATTGATTCTATTGTTAATTCTATCATAGTTCTTAATGCGTTTGTCATCTTTTGAACTGTTGTTTAGAATGGTAACTTCTTATCTTCGCAGTTTGATGATATTTTCTGTGATGGATTGAGTTTGTTGACAAAATCATGCTTGCTTTGTTCTTGTTTTTATTATGTTTGATGGTTTTTCAGTGTGATGGATTGAGTTTAGTAACAATATTGTGATATGTTGTGCGGTGTTGTGTTTGGCTTTTGCAACTGTATTGAGTTTAGTGACAATATTGTGCTATGTGTGCGGCGTTGTGTTTGGTTTTTGCGACTGTATTGGGTTTTTCTTACGGTTTTGTTTATATTTTGCAGCTGATTTTGTGGTGTTATCTGTATTGCAGTTCCTCTTGTTTTCTCTGTAATGCAAATCGCTAATTGTGTTAAGTTTGAGGTTCTAATTGTTTAGTTTTTATGCATCTTGGCTTTTGGTTCTTGTTTCCTTTTTGCTATCTCTGTGTGAAACTCTGCATACATTTTTTTAATGTTTGCCGTGCTTATCTGTGATGTTTGATTTAGATTTGTTAAAAAAATTGTTTATTCTAGTTTTGCTTTTTATATGGTTCTCTTTTACGGTTTGATTTTATCTGCAGTGATAATACTAATCACTTTCTTACCTTGTCTAGTGTTTGAATTAAGATCTTCACTCTCTGCTCTACTTTATTTGTTTTTGTTTCTCTGTGCTTTTGGATTTTGATTTTTCAATTCCTTTTTTGCTGTTATGATTTTGCGCAATGCTGTTGTAGTTAACTTGTCTTGTTAAATGCATTGTTTGGTATCTTTATTTTGCATTTTAATTCTTATGATCTAGTTTTCGTTTCGCAATCTGATTTTTTGTTAATTCTTTTGCGATTCCTAATGCCTTCTTTGTCATGCAACGTGTCAGCCATATGAAATTTAGGTTTCGTATTGCATCATTGTGACAAAACTTCTTTCCTGTTTGTAAGTTTTCTTATGATGTTTTAGTTTGACAAATTTTTGTCTGATTTGTTTCTTCATTTGTATTGAGTTTTTTCATACAGTACATAAGACGTGTTGGATGATCGAAGCCAATGCAACAGGTTGGGGATGCAATTTGATTCTGCTGTTTTTCTAAAATCTCTTGCATGTAGAGGTATTAATTTTCTTATGAGTTCTCTTCCTTAAATTTATAGATAATCTACGAGAAATAGTACATGTTCGTACATTTTTCACTTTTATTTTTCCAATGCATGTTTATGCAGGTAAACATACAATCTGAAGCCATACATGGAGACCGCCATCCGTTTAAATGATGGAATGGGTTTAAATGTATAGATAATGCAAGTCTTGATGTTTTTAAAGTTCTTTTATTTTATTTTCTAAATATTCTCAGCTTTTTTTTTTCCTTATTGACATCAGGCGCCAAGTTTGTTGCTTTTGCAGATTTGGTAAGAAGCCGCTTCCTCTTTAAGTTATAATTTCATGACTCAAAAATTTAATCAATCTAATGTCAATATGTGCAAGTCGCTGTTCTAGCCTTCTAGGATCCGGAGCTGCGTTTCAAACAAAAGTTTAGCCAAGTAAGCAGCATGTTCTAGTGATTTTAACTTCAGTTTTCCTTTAGTTATTTATTAAAAAGAGTTGATGCTCTTATCAGATTTCTGTATATTGATTCATTTGTCTAATGTTGCTAGGAGAGTATACAATCATACAAGTAGAAGAATCGTACAATTATGAAGTGGGACTCAGTCATTGAGATAAATGGTAAGAATTGTACAAGTTATCATAAATGGTAAGAATTTGGTGACTTAGTTGACTGCTTGATGGTTCTTCCTCAATTTTAATGAGTGCAGTGTTTAAATTGTTTTTGAATTGAACATTGAGCTTCTGCTTGATGACTCTTTTTTCTTTTTGGAATGTGAACTGAAGTTGCTAAATCTTTTTTCGTGAAATTTATGGGTGCATTATTTTTATTTTTATTTTTCCAAGTTGAACATTGACAATGAATTCTATTGGAAATGGTTGTTTAAATCGAAGTAGTTTCATATGTTTGCTTTGCATTTTGTTTTGTTTTCTCTATATGGCGCGATTGTTGTTTGCTATCTTGAACTTGATGGTGGTGTTTGAATTAAAACTTGATATTTGATATTTTGACCCATTTTAATGCTCAGAAAGATGGCTATCCAGAACATGTTGTGAGCATCATATCAGCTTGTTTAACTAGTGCGAAAAAAACTTATAAATATTTTGATTTCTTCTAAATATGCTGTAAATACGTTCTTTTTTCCGTTGATACGTTTTCTGCTCTTAAATCGCCTTTAGAACCTGGTTCTTGGTAAGACTTTTAAGAAACTAATAGTAATTTTTCGTATGGATTAAAAATAATGGCTTCTCATAAGCTAAAACCTAAAACTCATGATGATTGAATTGAAGAGTCGACTGTAAGGACATCTGCCGCTCTATTTATTTAGATGTTTCGTGCTTTGTCACTTCTTTTGTTGGCAAGATAAGCTGAATTTAGATGCTCATGGTTGACTTCTGCTAATTGGCATTTTTCCCTTTGGTGGTGCTACTTCAGTATAATCTTGACAAAATAAAAACTCACTGGATAAGAAAGGAGTGACAAGAAAGAAATGCAATGATCTTTCTCAATTTTCTATTAACCCTTATCTTGATTGCACTTACCTGATTTCCCTTCTCTATTTTTGAATAAATGCCTTTTTATTGTCTATTTATATTGGTAGCTGAAACCTAAACTTTTTGTTTGTCAAATCATATGATTAGTGTCTGTTTCCAGTGTTTGTTTTCTTTTTCTTTTTTTGTCATATTGCAGATGAATTGTTTGAGGTTATGCTTGGCAGTTAGTGACAGATGTGATGAAAAATGGTTTCTTTTCTGTATAGATTCTTCTTTTGGAATTTGTGTGCGCATTATTGCTCTTATCCCAACCCTCATTTTGTTGCTCTTGTCAAGAAGATCAAAGTGACTTAGTGTCAACGTTCATCTTACTTTTATTTGTTTTGGATGTCTCTACTATGCCATCTATGTTACTTCCTTTTATTTAAACTTGTGTGTTCTTTGTAATGCATTGTTTGTTAATTTATTCAATTTGTGATTTTGATTTTTACAAGGAATTCTCTGTGAACATTTTGTTCTGTAATTTTGACGTTTTGGTTTACTTGAATGTATTTCTTGTATCTGTTTTTGCTCTTTTTTATAGTTTGAGTATTTGTTTATTTGTACATGTGATTTTGTATTTTTCAAATGTAATTTTGTGTTTATGAATGCAGTTCATGATTAAAATCTGTAATTGACTTTTCATCGTTTTCTTTGTAGTTCGTTTCTTGGTAAATACCCAAGTTTTAATGACAACTCTAAATTCAAATTATAAACATCACTTAGGTGTTTATATTTGAAAATGATAATGGGACAGAGTGAGGTATGAAATTGTGGGACAAAAGCTCCCACAATTTGATTTGATTCTTTTTTTTTCTTTGATTTATTCTATGTTGTAATGTCGGTGTTTCATTTAAGGGAGTATATTTACTTTGTTCCTTTGATATAAGTTCTGTATTGTCTCATTTTCCTTTTTGGATTGTCCCATAGCTCGTCTCATTTCCTAAAAAAATAAAATTGTGTGGTTAAGAATTGCTCACAATTTGAGGGACCTACCACTCTACATACGACCAATAACTCTCTTTAAATCTCGTGTCGAAAAGTTATGAAACATCTATGGGACAGGGACAGAGGGAGTATTGATTCTTATTTTGATGTGTGTTTAAATGAATGCTTGTTGTGCTATGTAATTTATAATATAAAATAATGAGATTTTGAAGTTTATTAATGAAACTCATAAGTTGAACATTAATAAAATACTAGCGTAATTTTTAACCACGATTTTGCTTGATATACTATGCCTTCCGTTCCGCTATAAGTGGACATATTTTTCGATTGGGAAGTTCTACTAAAAGTGGCCAATTTCCTAATCTAATAAGTAATTATCACCGACTCTTCTATTTTATCATTTTTCTCTTTTCTATTTTTTTATAAATACTATCCTACATTATATTCTCTCTCATATTTTTTCATTATCTTATTAATACTTTATTATTTGCCTTTTACTCTCATACTTTATTATTATTTATTATCTTAATTCTCTTGTCGAAAAGAATGTGATCACAAATAACGGAATGGAGGGAGTAATATATTTCATGAAATGTGTTATATTGTTAATGTATGTTATTTTTATGATATTTAGGACATACTTCCGACGGTGTAGAAGCCTTGTATTCTCCAGGAGGTGTTACAATTTAAATTTGATAATTTTAATATTTTTGCGCGTAATTTATATGCTCATTGTCTATTTTTTGTGGGTAATTAAATATTTTATATTAATTTTAATAAGTTTAATTGATGTGATAATATGTAAAGAGACTATTTTATTGAGTTTTTTAATAGTGAATACAATTATGTTACTTAATTTTTTAATAATTTGATAATATTTATATTAATATTATAGAAAATGAAACTTTTATATTTATATATTTTTTTTAATTTGTGAAACATAAACATATAAGATAAAGATGTAAGGATTAATAATAAAGGGTTTGAAATTTGATAATTTTAATTAACAATTTTAATTATATCATTTTAATATTTTGGTGCGTAATTTAATGTCTTGAAATAATAACACACAGGGTAGAAATTAGTACACGCATGTGAACAAGGCAACTTAACCAAATATTCAACCTTTTTCTGAAAAAAAAAAGAAAAAGAAAAACAATGCCTCCGCCGCTCCACCGGCTGCAGCTAGCAATGGCCCTCCGTCTACCTCCTACAATCCGAACCTCCGTCATCCATCACTCTCTCCGCCACCTCACCACCACCACTACAATTACCACTACCGACGACGCCGCATCGCCAATTCCATCCCACCCCTCTCAAACCCCACCACCAAAACCCCCAAATCCGCGCAGTCGAACACCAATAGAAAAACAATTCGAGTCATGGCTTCTCAATCTCAAGCCCGGGTTCACTCAATCCGACGTCGACGAAGCCCTCCGCGCCCAGCCGGACCCGGACATCGCCCTCGACATCTTCCGATGGACGGCGCAGCAGCGCCACTACAAGCACGACCACGTGACCTACCTCTCGATGATCGAAATCGCGGTCTCCGGTAGGCGCTACCGCGCCGCCGAATCTCTAATCGAAGAAGTCCTCGCCGGCGCGTGCCCGCCCAGCCTCCCATTGTTCAACACCATGATCAAGTACTGCTGCGAGCGTTCCTTTCTATTTAATCGCGCTTTCGATGTGTATAAGAAAATGCAGAAATCGGAGGCTGCTAGGGCTAATTTGGAGACCTACTCTATGCTTTTCAACTCTTTGTTGAAGAAGTTTGATAAATTGAATGTTTGCTATGTGTATTTACATGCTGTTAGGTCATTATCCAAGCAAATGAAGGCGTCGGGGGTAATCCCCGACACCTTCGTGCTGAACATGATAATCAAGGCCTACTCTAGGAGCCGTGAGGTTGATGAGGCGATTCGTGTTTTTCGTGAAATGGGATTGTATGGTTGTGAGCCTGATGCATTTACTTATAGCTATTTGGTTAAGGGGTTGTGTGAGAAGGGTAGAGTGAATCAAGGGTGGGAGTTGTATCAAGAAATGAGATCAAAAGGGCTTGTGCCGAAGGTGAGTAGTTTTTTCATCTTGATTTGTAGTCTTGCAATGGAGAGGAGGTTTCAAGATGCCATTGAGTCTGCATTTACCATGTTGGGCAATTCTATGTCGCCGGATTTCTTGACTTACAAGACGTTGCTTGAGGAAATGTGTAGGGATGGGAAGGGGAGTGAGGCCTTCAAGCTTCTTGAAAGTTTCCGGAAGAGGGATAGCTTTATGAATGAGAAGATGTATAGTAGTTTGATGAATGTGCTGCACTTTTCAAGCCGAGATCTTTAGTTGTTTGAGTTCTCATATCATCTTCTATCAATGGGTGCTACTTTGATCATCTTCAATATAAGTGGATTTGGATTAAGCTTGCAATTTCATGGTTAGTCATTGTAAGGATCTGAAAAGGGATTTCTTGATGCTGTGATAGTGAGTGAAGTTCATCTTAGTGACAGTCCTTTGTACTATGAAGAAGAAGAAGATGATGATGATCATATAGTAACTTAATTTTTCTGGTAACTGTGTTATTGGAGAATAAAGAAAAGAATATACCTTTTGCTGCATCTTGATTCAGTTGTTGAGATGAAGCATTTTTCTTGAAAAAAGTGGAGATTGTTTTATTTTGATAGGTTATTCATAATGCAAGACATTTGGTGGTGTTTGACTGTATTGATGATCAACAGGTTGGATATTCCTTTGTATCTGTTATAGTGCTAGTAGGTGGATATTTAATGGGAAAGGTTTATACAATTGTGCACTCACGCGCTTAGATGAATAACACGAGACAGTTACAAAATCATTATGACACACGAGTACAAATTGCGGGATATAGTAATTTTTTTGATATTTTAATAAATTTGTAACGGGTTATTGTAATATTGATGGTATTATATGCACATGTCATTTTTATGTCCTCTCTCTCCTCTTATTCTTGTATTGACAAAACAGGACAGAGGTGCTTGATTCATGCATGCTCAATCTGTTATAAAAAGACATTGTATGCAGCTTTTAAGGACGAGCAATTCTTTTAGAATACTTAATTTAGGCATTTTGTCGAGATTCAACTTAATGTGCATGTGTTTGGGCTTTTCTAAAAAAGTAAAAAAAATAGACCCTACTCATTTTCTTCTTCTCTCTCCGTCTTTCTTCACACGGTTGCCACCGCCTTGGGCCATCAGCGTTGCTCTATTAGCGTGCTATTGTGGAGAAGAGACGCGAGGATTGGAGTGAGAATTTGAGAGAGTAAGAAATCTATTTGTTGGAGTATGAAAGAATTCCTACATATCATTTGATAGATATGGACACACATTACATTTCATTTCAAAGGAGAGAAAAGATTGTGGAGTGAGAGAGGGAGGAAGAAGATGAGTTTCACAGGAGAGAGAAGATTTTGGAGTGAGAAAGGGTGAAAGTACTTTTTTTTACTTTTATAAAATTATCTATTTTGGTTTTTACTTATATATTACCACTAATGAAAATTTGTATTATTTTGAGCGAATATAAGATAATTTATTCTAACTTCGATGAAAAATTAGATAACATATAAAGTTGAATGTCCTGATCCAAAATTTTGTGTTTAAAATTCACTTAACATACTCTGCATTAATGGATAATAAATGAAGTTCGATTTAATAAACGCACTTTCCTTAAAACGGGCCTAAAAGATAAGATTGAGAAACTCTTATGTATCATTGCTGGCCTTCTGCGTCACTCCTTTACCTCATGGAACTTTCTAGAACTCCTAACCCCTCTCATCCATCCATCTATCTAGGCATCGAATTTAAGCTCTTTAAGGAATTCGGTACTGACCAATTCTTTTTCTCACTGCATTCTCGCTCTCACCGGTGTCTGCAAGTTAGAAATGGCGGACGATTTCGATATTCCGGCCGCCGAGAGGATAGACGGAGACTTTATTTTGCCGGAGGAGACGGGCGATCTGAAGGTAGGAGAGGAGAAGGAGATCGGACATCAAGGTCTGAAGAAGAAGCTCGTAAAGGAGGGTGAAGGCTGGGATTATCCCGATAATGGCGACGAAGTCCAAGTTACAATTCGCGATTCAGTGACGATGTTGATTGATTGAAATTGAGCAGGATGAATTGTGGAATTTGTGTCTGATTGGTTGTTGTGGTTGCTAATTCAATTTGTGGATAAAATTGTCAGTTCATTATACTGGAACATTGCTGGATGGGACTAAATTCGATTCGAGCCGTGATAGAAACGAACCTTTCGCGTTTACGCTTGGCCAAGGTTTGATCAGCTCGTTTTTGTCTTGCGATATTGAATTATTCAAACTAACTGTGTGATTTTTGGTGCAGGTGAAGTGATCAAGGGGTGGGATGAAGGAATCAAAACGATGAAGAAAGGCGAAAATGCCGTTTTCACCATACCGCCTGAGTTGGCTTATGGCGAGTCTGGTTCGCCTCCAACTATCCCTCCCAATTCGACTTTGCAGTTTGATGTTGAGTTGCTCTCGTGGATGAGTATTAAGGATATCTGCAAGGATGGTGGTGTGTTTAAAAAGGTTCTCAAGGAGGGGGAGAAATGGGAGAACCCCAAGGATCTTGATGAAGTGCTTGGTGCGTAAGCATTCGCCTTAAACGACTTTGGACTCATCGTGTATTCAATCATTAGTAACAAAATATTGTTTCTTATAATCCAGTCAAGTATGAAGCACGGCTGGAAGACGGAACTGTTGTATCCAAATCCGATGCTGGAGTTGAGTTCACTGTTCAAGAAGGTATTTATCTGAAAATTTGATGCAGATCGTGATAATGCTCGCATTTCTTTGAATTCTACTAATGAGATTGCATATTTAGGCCATTTTTGTCTTGCTCTTTCAAAGGCTGTGAAGACAATGAAGAAGGGCGAAAAAGTCCTCCTTACAGTCAAACCTCAATGCAAGTACTTATAACAGTAATCAAGAATCAAAATTGAAAATTTACTTATAGAGTAATGTTGTTCATGTATGTGATCTTTGATACAGATGGGTTTGGTGAGAAGGGCAAGCCAGCCTCTGGTGATGAAAAAGCTGTGCCACCGAATGCTAGTCTGGATATCGACCTCGAACTGGTATCATGGAAGACAGTTTCAAATGTCACCGATGACAAGAAAGTAGACAAGAAAATAGTGAAAGAAGGGGAGGGATATGATCGCCCAAATGAAGGAGCCACTGTTAAATGTAAAAACTTCTTTGATTCTTGTTATTATCATATTTGAATGCTATCATCTAATCATATTCTCCCCAAATTATTCAGTGAGACTGATTGGTAAGCTGCAAGATGGTACTGTCTTTGTTAAGAAAGGCCATGGCGAAGATGAAAACGATCTTTTTGAATTCAAAACTGATGAAGGTACATATTTCCCTTATGAATATGTGATTTGTGGTTGAATGTTATATTAATATGTTCCCATTTAAGCAGAGCAAGTTGTTGAGGGGTTGGATAAGGCTATGGTGAAAATGAAGAAGGGAGAGGTTTCTGTTTTGAAAATTTCGTCTGAATACGCGTTTGGTTCATCCAAATCTCAGCACGAGTTGGCCAAAATCCCTCCAAACTCAACTGTAATCTATGAAGTTGAGCTTCTCTTTTGACAAGGTTAGTTACTAACTTACTACACGTGTACACCAAGCTTTAGTATCCAGGGGTTTGTGTTAGAGGATAACATATTTAACTTGGTGATGTGTATTTCAGGAGAAGGAATCTTGGGATATGAGTAATGAAGAGAAAATTGAGGCTGCTGGCAAGAAGAAGGAAGAAGGGAACACTTTGTTCAAAGGTGGGAAATACTTGAGAGCCTCAAAGAGATACGAGAAGGTAAAACATATTCATTAATGATCAGCCCATGTTATTATGATTTAGCTTACATGAAGAAAATTGATCTAGGCTGCCAAATACATCGAGTACGACTCTTCTTTTAACGAGGACGAAAAGAAGCAGGCTAAAGCACTTAAAATCACTTGCAACTTGAATGATGCAGCTTGCAAGCTTAAATTCAAAGAGTTTAAACTTGCAGAGAAGCTTTGCACCAAGGTTTGATTTCCATCTTAATAATTATTTCTAGACGAACTCAACAAAGTGACGAAGAAGTTGTGTTGTTGAAGGTGCTGGAGCTTGAGAGCACAAATGTAAAGGCACTATACAGAAGGGCTCAAGCATATATATGAACATGGCTGATCTAGATTTGGCCGAGTATGACATCAAGAAGGCACTCGAGCTCAACCCGAACAAACGGTAATGTGGACATACAGTTAAACATCTTTAAAGTAATAACTTTGGGGCTGGAAAAAAATATTCGTTTAACGAGGTTATTACTATATGGAACGTTATTTTATCGAAGTTTAACTGTAACTTGCTTCTTATGAACCTCTTGAGAAGATTCTAACCGTGGGTTGTGGGAATAGGGATGTGAAGCTGGGGTACAAAACTCTGAAGGAGAAGGAGAAGGAATACAACAAGAAGGATGCAAAGATTTATGGAAACATGTTTGCCAAGTTCAACAAGGCACAGCCTATTGACAGCAAAGCATAATCTTCATTGTTTCCTATATATACATTTAGGGGAGGAAGAGATTTGGGAATGCATAAATATAAAGCGATAATGACATTAAACCCTCAAGACTATTAATCTTTTGCATATTGATCCCTAAGTATGAAAATATGCAATTTGTTCCTTAGATTATAAGTTTTGTGCTCTTTGCCTCATGAATTAATTATACTCCCTCCTTTCTAGTATTTATAGCTCATTTTTTTCGGCATGAGAATTTAGAAAGTTGTGTTATGTGGTGTAAAATGTTTGATTTTTTTGGTAGTTAAATTTAGTCTATACAGTTTTTTTCTTTTTTACAACGAGACATTTATATTGGGACGACTCAAATAGGAAAGTGAGCCACAAATGATTGGGTGGAGGGAATAGTAAAATTCCAGCAATAATTTTTTTTACTATACCTACAAATTTAGGGATTATTTATTTTCGATTATTACAAAACTAATAGTTTATGAGGTTACTAATACAATATTCTTAATATTATGGAAATATTATCCCTTTGCACATGCGGTCCCATATTTTTGCTGAGTTTTTAATATAATATAATAAATTAAATAGTTTAAGGCTGAGTTTGATATTTTTCATAATTTAGATGCAAAGAGCATAAATTTAATAGTTTAAAAGATAATTTACTTTATAGTTTAGAAGACAAAGCCGAAAAACGAATAATGTGCACTGTATAGTCACAAATAATATAAATTTTTTTTGGATGACATGCACACCGGGTAAATCCCGCTCCTGTATAATAAGCAACACAGCGATTCTAGTGGGATTTAAATTCAGAACCTATTGGTTCCGGACCACCCACCTTCACCACTACGTCATCCCAATGGGACACAAATAATAATTTAAGTCATAGTTTAGAAGACCAAGCCTAAAAACGAATAATTTAAGAGAGTTTAATGTGTTTAGTCAAATATAAAAATATTGTGGTATTTTTTAATTGTCTCAAATTCATGACCTGTGTATTTGTCATATGGTAATAAACTAATAATCTAATCTTTTATTACATTTATTAGTAAACATTATTTCATGATTAATATAAAAAGTTAAATTAAAACTTATTACATCAGAATTCAGAACCCTAACTCCGAGTTTTTCTCTTCGTCCAAACGGTCGTACTCCACTTCCAACCAGAAACACAGGGCGGGAGTAGACTGCCATGGATTCCAACGGAACAGCCAAAACGGCGGTGGAAATACGGTGGGAAATCGCTGCCCTGCAGAAAGCAAAGGCGGAAATCGACGACCGTATATCAGCCCTGCAAGCCCAGCTCAGCACCTGCGCCTCTGAAGATGGAGCAAACGGTGCCAATTGCTGTGCTCCGCGCCCCGCGCAGCCGGAACTTCCGTCTGGATGCCAATTGTCTGCCGATGCTATTTATAGGTACAGCCGCCATCTGATTCTCCCTTCATTCGGCGTTGAAGCGCAGGCGAGGTTGCTGAAGTCTTCGATTTTGGTTATTGGCGCCGGCGGCTTGGGCGCACCCGCTCTTCTGTACCTGGCGGCTTGCGGCATAGGTTAGTCTATTTTTCCTCTTGTAGTTAGTTGAATTATTTAGCAGTCTGTTTTTGTTATTCTGTTGGAGTGGAATGATGTGACTGATGTTTCGGATTGGCGCGATATTCTCAGGACGTGTGGGGATAGTTGATCATGATGTGGTGGAGCTGAACAATCTGCACAGACAGGTAAACCAGATTTCAGCCTTTAATGCCAAAGATATATATGCTTTATTTTCTGGTGATTGAATTCGAACGTTAAGTATGGAATAACACCATGTAATCAAACTCTTGTGTGATGATTCCGCTAACTAATTATTGTCATTATTATTCTAGATAATTCACACCGAAGCATATATCGGAAGATCGAAAGTAGAGTCTGCTGCTGCTGCATGTCGAGCGTAAGCAGACCTGCTCATTCCGTGTTGGTTTTCTTTACTGTAACAATACTGCAGTGAGAGAATGAAGTTGTATCTTTAGTTTATTTATCTTGATCTTATTTCTTCAGGATTAACTTTACTGCCCAAATAGTAGAGCACAGGGAAGCGTTCCGGACATCAAACGCCTTGGAGATAATGAGAGAGTATGGTATTCCTTCTCTATTTCGTTCCTCGTAGAGCATGTCTTGTTTGCAGTTGACAGTGGATTGAATTTCATATTTGTCTCTTTTCTTTTACAACAGTTATGACATTGTTGTTGATGCAACGGATAATGTACCCAGCCGTTACATGATCAGTGACTGCTGTGTGGTGTTGGGAAAGGTGAGAAGTTGTTTTGTTCTGTATTATTTTGAGAGAATCAAGCATCTGGAGTGCATGGTGTGGTTGTTTTTTTTCCTTTCTGTCACTAAGATGTTTGTTCACTTTCTGAACTACGGTGAGAGTGGTGGAGCTTCAAACTTAAGAAGAGTCTTAATTTTAAGTGTCACTAGAAGAACCTTCAAGTGCACATATTTATTATTCTCGACGCTTATATCTTTTCTAGAGCCCTAACACTAGGTTTTCCATATCTTGTGTATTTGTATATGTGCCTCCGCTCTACTGATCAAACATATCTTTATACTTGTAGCCTTTGATTTCTGGAGCTGCACTCGGGCTGGAAGGACAGGTTTACTTTTGTCTTAATTTGTTACCCTATTGTATTGTTAATGTTAGTTCATTCCAATGTAAAACTGTCACTTTTGCTTATTAGTTATTAGTTAATTGTTTATCCATCCTATTTGGTTTTTTGCAGCTAACTGTTTACAATTACAATGGAGGTCCATGCTATCGCTGTTTATTTCCTACTCCACCACCTGCAACGGCATGTCAGAGATGTTCAGACAGTGGAGTTCTTGGAGTAGGTATATCGAATATACTGTCCTCATTAAACGTTTTTGGCATTTGATGTTCTCTTTTCCTATGCTCGGTATATTTTGAAAGACTAAATGTAGCGGTTTTGATAATATGGTATTTGTTGCGTCCAAATGCAGTTCCAGGCGTTATTGGGTGTCTGCAGGCCCTGGAAGCTATAAAAGTTGCCGGTGCAGTTGGGGAACCACTATCAGGAAGGATGCTTCTATTTGATGCACTATCTGCTCGAATCCGTGTTGTATGTCTCTTTTCTGTTCTTCTTATTCAATTTGAATTGTTTGTACCCAGCTTTGAAGACGCATTCCTCAATTACTTAGTAACAAATACATTTTTCCTTTTTCTGACTTCCATCACTACATTTAATAGGTCAAAATTAGAGGAAGGTCATCCCAGTGCGAAGCATGTGGAGAAAATGCTCCATTGACAGAAGAGCAATTTTGTAGTTTCGACTACGAAAAATTCACTCAATCTCCTCTATCCACGGTACAGAGCCTGTTCGTCCATTCTATCTTCCTGTTTTCATCATATTTAGTATTCATATACAAATAAAAACCATTTGGAATCTCTTGCGTGCTGAAGCAAACCACTCATTCGTGCTCATACAGTATGGTCTGTAATATGAATCCTTCTGTTTATGAAGGACAGCTGTGCTCTTCTCGACATTCTGGAAACTTATGCAAATGTTTCGCAAGATAAGATATAATATGCGTTATATTATCCGTGCATAGAATTGCAGAATTCAGAACATCTTTGCTTTTTTATGCTTTGATTTGACATACATGATGAAATGTTAAAGAGTACATATGGTTAACTAATTATGTTGCAGTCTCCATTGAAGTTGGATCTACTTCCATCAGAAGCCAGAATAACCAGCAAGGAGTACAACGATAGAAACTTGAAAGGCGAGCCACACGTATTGATAGATGTGAGGCCTGCTCATCACTACAAGATCGTCTCTCTCCCAAACTCATTCAACATTCCTTTAGCTAGCTTGGAAGGAAGGTTGTCTGAAATAACTGAAGCCTACGCTAGTGCGGAAAGCAACACAACAGCCACCAGTGAAGCTAGCCAAGTTCTTTCTCTGTATGTGATTTGCAGAAGGGGCAACGATTCTCAGAGGGCCGTCGAGTACCTCCGTAAGAAGGGGTTTGCTTCTGCTAAGGACATCGTCGGGGGGCTTGAATCGTGGTCACAAGATGTGGATCCCAAGTTCCCGATCTACTGAGGATTGAACGTTCTGCTTGGTTGTAATTCCAGATCTTCATGTGGGAGGTAACCTCCACTTTATTCTTGGAAACTGAATGCAAAAATGAATCATGATATTTGAGCATGAAAAGTCATGGTAGATGTTTTGAGACTCCTCGAATTGGAAAATTATATATTTTTAATATTATTAATTAAATATTATATGTAATTATTGGATAAATTCTCAAAAGAAGAATAGAAAAATTAATACATAAATAATATGATTGGTTGTTTCTGGCTTGATTTATGTGTTGTGAACTGAATTATAAATGTGGAAAGTATTTGAATATGTTGAAAAGCCCAAAGGAGGAGGCATTGGCCCCCTGGGGCAGGAAGAAGACAGGCTTCCAATAACTACCAAAAGTTAAAGGGGGCAGTAACCCTTATTAAAGTATACTACCAAAAAGGGCAATACCACCAAATTAGCATATCTTCCACCTTTAATTCATTTTTATCTTATCTACAGTACATGGACCCCACCCCTCTCTCTCTCTAAAGCACGGTGACATGGTCCCCTTAAAATGACATGTCCCACCAATAAGGTGAGGACATGTGTCGATTTATTATAAAAAAGTAACCCACCAATGCACGCGTGGCGGAGCATGATTGGTGGGCCACCAAGTGGTCCACCATTTTTTGGGACAGAGGATCCCCTCCACCTTAAAACTGCATAGCAGTCGAGGTCTACAGTCCCAAGTCGAATTATTTGTTCCATTTTTTTTATGTTTCACGCGTCCCATTCATATTTTAATTATAAAAATTTAAGTGTTTATGGTAATTTTAAAATTCAAATTATAAATATCTAAATGGTTTTAATTAAAAATGACAGTCGAACATAAAAAGTTAGACTAAAGATTACATGGGCTAGAGTGCCCACTTTAATTGAGTTTTGTGAATTTTTCTTCTCATTAAAAAAATAATTATATTTTATTACTTCTAACCTCAAATGTGCATTTGGAATAACAGGTATGGGTGTTAATCGGTTCGGGTACGGGTTAATCGTAACCGATAATTGATTACCCGTACCCGAAACACCACAATTTTAGATACCCGTACCCGTAACCGATCGGGTATCGGTTAACCCGATACCCGATCGGGTCGGTTATCAGGTTAACCTTATAAAACCGAAATTAACATTGTTACAAGATAATCATAGAAATTAGAACATATGAGGAATTATGCAAGGGCTATCATAATGCCTCTTCCAGTTGTGCATAAATGAGTTTCAAATTTTAGTGTGGCATCTGGTGGTGGCATAAGACAGTTATCAAAGGAGAATGGTGTATTATAGTGAGTGAGTGATTAGTCAATGATAACAACAAGGTTCCAGTGGATATGACTTTGTGATCTTGAAATGGCTGAAGCTAGACTATACCAAACACAACAAGATGAAGAATATATTCCTACAGCTACAAGAGCAAGTTGGAGATTCCACAAGAGCAAGTTGTTTCCAAATGTCAGTTGCTGGAGAGATTAAGAACAAGTATAACAGCAAAGAAATTCCAACGGGTATTTTTTCTTCAAAAGAAACACAACAAAAATTACCAAAATCAACAACCAACGCTCACAAAACGATCATATTTTGGACAGCAGAGTCTCAAGCCAAAACAAGCAAACACAAATCATAGTTAAAGATGGGATTCCAACATGCACCAATGGAGGGAGGTAAAGCAAAGGCCGAAGAAAACCAACAACACCCCAAAAATGGGCAACAAAAACATACAATCAACATAGAACTAATATCATCACCTCCACAAAGTCAGTTCTCAGTAAGACACAGTCAAATTCAACAGTGAATGCAGAAAACTCCCCAAAAGTCAGTTCACGGGGAACATTACAAAATAATTGCTAAAATTAAGGTTTTGAATGACCTATTTACTCAAATTCGAAACTAAAAACCGATAACTTGAAACATTTGAAGCTTTAACTTGAAAGAATTTACCTTGCCAATGGGCTGGAAATTCAAATTAGGGCTTCGAATTCGTCTCCCTCACGAGTCAGGCAGTCAGCCTCAGTCACGCTCACGCTCGCGAGACTCACAACGCCGTCGCCACTCGCCCAGGCCCAGCACCAGCAGCGTCCGCCGGCGACTTCTCGTTCGTTGTCCGTTGTGAAATGTGAATTGGAGAATGGAGAGTAAGTTGTTAATCGCACTTTGCAACCAGCGATTCTTCTTTAACAAGTGTGAATAATTATCAATTAATATTAATATATTCCAATTAAATTTTAATCGAGTATTTTCGGGTTAACCGATAGGGTATTGGTTATTTACCCATACCCGATAATTTCAAAAAATTGATAACCGATACATACCCGATTAACCGATTATCGGTTAATCGGGTATCCGATACCCCATGGTACGGGTACGGGTACGGGTATTACCCGAATACCCTATACCCGTTTAAGCAGGCCTAATAACAGGGAAGAAAAATATTCACGGGCTAGAATACAAGAGTGTGATCAGTGCATACTTTGATAGCGACTGCGAATTACTCTCGTCATTAAGGAAAAAGAATTCACTTTTTGTAAATTGTAAGAATATGAACTATAATACTTATATAAATATCCTCATTTTGCATTTAATGTTTATAAACGGTTTTTGTTTTGATATTATGTTGAATTGAATCTCACATACAATTAAAGGTTACGTAAAGGATGGGATTATACCAACTTTACGTTAAGAATATAAACTGATACCAAGTTAATGCAAGATAAAGAATGAGCTTTATTAAATTATTCTATCGGGAATTTGAATTTATTTAGCTACCCATGATAGTTTGATTCGACTTTAGAAACTATTACAATCTTGATTAGGACGTCTATACAACTTAAAAATTACCATGTATAATAATCTGTATTCATTCAAAAAAAACCAGAACGACTTATATATACTACTTTCGTATATAAAAGTAGTAAATAAAAACATCTCAATCGCAACGAAAGTTCTAATTTCTCGTTATATAGTGGATATATAAGTTACACGTCAACCACATGCTAATCTGCGCAGTCATGAGTTCAACGTGTACCCGCCGCGTTACACTAATTAAAAAGGGGATAATATTTTTTAATCAATTAACAATATAAAACGACAAAATTCAAATTTTCATTTTTGTTTAATCAGAAATACTACACGATTAATTCAGTCCTGCCGTACGGCCTGCCGGCGGAACAGTAAATGCCCGCCGTTGGCAACGGCGTCAAAACCGACTGAACGGCACTTGACGCTGTAGCTGTTGTTCGCCGCCGGAAATACGCTCGTCGTCCGCCGGTACGGACCGAGCCACTTGTTCTGCATGAAGCGGTTTTTCCTCCACGGTGGTATGTGGAGTCCGCCGCTCTTCAACGACCGCCTCGCGGCGTCGCTCACCACCTTCAAAATCTGCCTCAAATCCTCCCCTCTCCCGACGAAAGTCCTCGGCAGGCGGCGAAGCAAGAGCTCGTACGAGCTCGTCGGCCGCGCGATCTCGAACTCCGCCGCGAAATCCAAGTCGACAAAGTACCTCCCCGAAGTCTCAGCCCGTACGACGTCGATGAACTCGTAGCTTCCTGCAGTCAAACCGCCGCAGCTCTCCCACTTGGTCTTACAAATCGCCGCATTATAACCGCGATTCCTCAAATACGCCATCACATTCCTTCTCATAATCTCCTTATTCGACCTCAGGCACGAGAATATCTCCGCCGCCATCGAAACGTGAGTCTTGTGATCCCTCACATAACACCAACATCAGTCCCTCTTCCATTGATATGCAAGCAGATCGAACAAGGTCGAAAAACTACCAATGACTTACAAGGCGTTCCTTATAACCGCTTCTAATTCTTGTTGTAGATAATAGTTAAAAGATAAGATTTGTTCAAGTTGTTAGAGTACGGTTGTGCTTACTTATAAGCACACATTGTTCTATAAATACATACAAACTCTTCAATGTAAAAACACAAAAATTTTATCAAAGAATTCAATTCATCTTCTTCTTCCTCTTTTACTTTTGTGCTCTTTTTACATTTGATCTTCATCATGCTCGTGTGCATGGTTTGATTCTCCATTTCTCATTTCTACATGGTATCGCTTCCTCACTACGTTCTTGAGTTCTCAAGTGTTATTCTTCCTCGTTAATCACTTTTTCTGCAATAAAACCCCCCTACTTCATGCCAGGTTAATCCATCTCTTCGGTAAATCCACCTTTGGATGCCAATTATCTCCACTATCTCTTTTCTCTCTCTCCATATTTCTCTCTTTCCAAATTAATCATCCCACCTTATATCACTTTCTCCCTTGAAAAATAACTCCATTTCCTTTTCCATGTAAATACTTCCCATACTCTCATTTTCCCAAATTTTCTTCGATTTACTACTTCCCATCTTTTCTAACACATACTATAACAAATTGTTCTCTTTGAATTACACTACAATCCTGTTCCTACTGTACTTGTTCATGAAGCCCCAACGTCTCTAATATTAAATTCAAGAAAACGAACATGTCCTCAGTTTTTATATTTAAATGTTTTTTCCTCCATCGAACAAATCTTGTTATATCCCTTTCCCTCCTACAATATATATATCTTTCTTCAGTAACGCCTCATTCTCATCTGACAATGAATCTTACTATCCTTCAACATCCTTCCATATACAAATGAAATCTACCTTCTTCTATGTCCAAGTCCAACTCTCTTCCATTCTCTTTCTCTAACCCTTCCCCCTTTCATCTTCCTTTTCAAATCAAAAACGTAACTCCAAGTTTTCCTTTGTGAACTTCTCTAAAAGTCTTAACTTCTGTTTCCCCTGTATCAGTTCAAGATCAGAATCAGAATCCCAGACCCATCAAATGGAAATATCATATCCTTCTCCCTATTTTCTCCCCTCTCTAATTCAATTTCCCTCTCTTCAGACCAATACAATCACCTCATCAACCTTATCCAAAATCTTCCCACCTCTCCCCTTTACCTCCTTTAACTAGCTCTACTGATATCCATCAGTATAAGTTCTTTGTTCTTTTCTCTCATAGTAATGCACCCTGTCTTTCCTATGGTCCTGTTATTGTACCGCTACGGTCACATGGTTTATGTGTCCTTCTTCTAACCCTGACCAATTAAGTCTTTTTTTCTGCCAACTGATAAGGTTCCTATAACACACACTGGAAGCCCTCTCTTAAACACATCCCTCTCATCCTCCACAATCCGCCCAATAAGATCAACGCTCGCGGAAATCGACTCACACACTGACCAATCACGGTCCGATTTCGGCTCTCCGCCGTCATCCGCCGCCTCCGCAGCGTCGCCGACGCTGCATCCGAGAAAAAGCTCGGAGAGGCTCGAAGAAGTGATCTCATCGTCTCCTTCCGCACTGTGCTCGCTGCCGCTGCTGCCGTACTCCGATCCAATCCGATCCCAGCTGAGGATTCGCGCCTTCGCATTGTCGTCCAACGGGTCAGTCACTCTCTTCATCCTCGTCAAACCTAATTTCATTTTCTCTCTATCTAGTGTTATCTTTCTTTCCTCTTTCAGTTACGAATTGAGTTTTTTTGAATAAATTGTATAGTGGTGACTCTTTTATAAGGAAAGGCTTTGAAAAATTAATGATTAAAAAAAGCAATAAACTTAGGAATATTCTAGAGAGAGAAAAAGAAAATATTGGTGTTTGAAGGATATGCTTGGGTTTAATTTTTGGGTACGAGCTAGGGGCATATGCTTAGGATTATTCCTTCTGACGTGGAACTGTTGCTACGTGGGCGGAGATGATTGGGCCATGTGGCTCTTGTTTTATAATCTTTATTTTCGCCAAATTCCAAACATAATAACAATGTAGTACTAGTTGAAATAATAAATGAAATACATGTGTCGAGTTGATTGAGTGGGAAATTGAAGTTGATAATAATAAATGGAAGAAAGAAGTGTTGGAAGGGCATTGGCTTCTGAGATGGGTGGTGGGGATAAAGTGTTGAGTGGCATGTCTCTTGGTGGAGTGCGAAAGGTGTATAGAGAGAGAGAGAGAGAGAGAGAGAGAGAAGTTGAGGATATTATTGGGAAAATTTGTTATTCGGTGTATGTTGAGGACATCCAAAAGGACCAAAACCATGTGCGAAATAATGAATTTTAGGGATGGGGAAATATTGAGGTTTTGGCTTTCAACAAACATATAATATTCCTTCCCTCCTAAAAATTTCTCCACTTTCCTTTTAATACAGTTTTTAAAGAGAGTTAGTGATATATGTAGAATTGTATAAATTTATGTATTCCTAAAAAAGATATTTATAATAATTTATCAAAAATAAAATTGAACTATTTTAATAGAATAACCCACAAAAATATATTAGACTAAATCTATGGAACGGATGAAACATTATTTAGGTTTATCTGAACAACTCAAAGTATGTCTACGTGGTCATACCCATACCTATACGCCAGAAGATCATCTGGCCCAAAAATGGTGGCCCATTTGGTGGGCCACTAATTACGCCCCGCCACGTGTGCATTGGTGGCCCATCTTTTTAAAATTAAAATATTTTTTTATTGCTAATATGATCCACCAATGTACGCGTGACATGGCGTGATTGGTGGGCCACCGAATGGGACACCAATTTTGGGTCAGAAGATCCGGATTGTACCTATACTCCCTCAAAATTAAAAAAAAAAATCATTTTTCCATCATCAGGTTAATCCGTATTTGATCTTGACAAATTATGTTAATCGATGTCAATTTTAACCAATTAAGTTGCAAAACAGTCCAGTTTTAGTCTGATTTCTAATTTTTTTTTAAAAAAAAGCCTATGTAAGCACCGCTAATAAAACTAAAATTAGACTAATTTTGTCGATTTACAAAACGTATTAAAATTTTATTATATAATTTCACAATTTGGTGAGTTAAAATTAATTTTGCCTAACATAATAAGCCAACGTTAAATAAAGAATAACGAAAAAAATAAAATTCGCCCGTCTCGTCGGACACAAGTAATTATGTGTAGTTTTCTTTCTTTTCCACTTGAGGATTTTTTATATAAATGGGAAAGAACCAAAAGCGTAAAAAACTGAAAAAAAAAATTATTTTCAGATTTCCATATCGGAATCTCATGTGTTACTCGTAATCGTTAAGTTTTGATATTTATTAGTCCCTCCGTCCTCAAAAATATATATATATATATATATATATATATATATATATATATATATTTCACTTTTCACATTTATTAAGAAAAAAAATAATGATATGAAAATTTGATAAATGTTAGTATTAAAATATGAGTAAATTAAAGTAAATTATTAAAAAGTTAATAACATAATTATATTTGTTATTATAAAAATTGGATAAAATGGTATTTTTCTATATTATCATATTAATTAAACTTCTAGAAATTAATAAAATATTTAATTAGATACAAAAAATTGTTAATAGATATATAAATTTGGAACATGCAGAAATGGAAAGGAGGCATATATATTTAGTATTTAGGAGGAGGGAGTATTAATTTTTATTTCTAGTTCAGTCACGTGTTAATTGTTCTTACATTTTGTCTAATTATTATTGACCCAGACCATAACACGTGTACGTCCTGTCTGACTTTGACATGATATGACTGGAATATGATATCCATTTTTATATTTATGGCAGTATAGTGAGTGAGTCCACTTCTATTTCAACCATGTGTAATAAATGACATAATTGGACACTAGACCACAGTCAATCTTGACAGTGTAGATGAGATTGAGCCCGAGCCCAAGCCCAAGCCCAAGCCCAATATTAGCCCACCAAAAATGCTAGTTTTAAATCCCCTCCTCTCTCGAAAGAAATAGGAAAGACAGAAATTGGAGAGAAACGTTATTTCGTTCGGTAAAGAAGAGAGAGGAAGGAGCGGAAAAAAATGGTGGCTCTCATACAATTTTTCTCTCTCTCCAAATATAAGAAGAAAGGGGAGAAAATTAAGAAAAAATAGACAATTCTATCATCGTAGAAAAAAATTGGTAGGCTCCATATATTTGTAAATAAGGATATTTTTGTCTTTTTGAATTAAACATCATTTATCTCTTTACACTTTCGATACAATCAAACAAGAAAGAGGAGAAAAAAACATTCTTTGTGTTTTCTTTTTATTCTTTCTGTTTTCTTTTTATTTTGTACCGAACAATATATTAAATATATTCTATTTTCATTGTTATCTTTCTCATTGTTATCTTTCTCCCTGTTCATTTTCTCTCAGATTCTCTCATTAACCAAACACAGGCAAGAGTTAGAGAAGTGAAATCTACAAGTTGAAGAGTGTGGGTGGAATGTGCTATTTATGAACTAGATAAAATTATAAATAATTAAAAATATATAAAAAGTATTTAGGATTATACACAAATTTAAAGGACGGTTTCCTCCGCACAAACTCCAAATATGTCCTGGTCGAAATATACTTAAATATTACTTATATATATATATATAGGAAATGGTTCAAATAAGAACCTTATACTTAAGTAAGAAATAAGAACTAATTTGGTCCATATATCTCACTGAATTAATGGCTATAGATTCTTTTCATTTAATTTGATATTTTCAATTAAAATCAATTCTAAAAAATTGTTTATGCATCTGATTTATTGCATCCGTTTATGTCATCAATCACGTCCCATTATTTAAGTTGGGATGATTGAAATTCCTTATTTATACTACATAATTAAAGAAACTAATAATGTGTTATTAAAGAAACTAATCAGTTTACTAATTATTAAATATCAATCACGTCCCATTTTTTTGCTATTATAAAAATAATATTTTTTTGTGTTATTAAATATCTTGCCATATTCAGTTTACTAATTATTAATATTATTTTATTAATTAATAATAGTAATTAATTATAATATTATGCCCTATTTATGCTACATTAATTATTAAAATATGCATCAAAAAATCTATATCAATGCATTAAACAATATATCATTATGCATCAATAGATTTACCATAATTTTTAAAATTTAAGAGGCGTTTTTCAATTGCTCAATAGATTTTGAAATCTAATACTTTGATGCATTAATTAAAAGTGTATATGCATAATTCCAAATACGGTGATGCATCAATTATAATATGTATATGCATAAGTCTATACATAAAATGTGACAAAATTAATGCACAATACATCATAAAATTGTAATGCATGTGTATGTAAAAAATTATGCATAAACGTCATGCATGTATATATACCAAATTATGCATAAACATGCGAAATTTTTAATGCAGAAACAAAGTTAAAATTATTATTGAATCACATTCTATAAATTATGAATATTAATAAATAATTCATATTTGATCAATATTATCTATTCCAAGTACTAAGCAGACTTCCTATATTCACGAGATTTCCTAATATGGTTTCCTGATATGGTTTTTCATACATTAGACTAATATATTCCTATATTCACGAAATTTTCTATATTCCTATACCATTCTCACTAAAAGATTTCTTATATTCACGAGATTTCCTATATTTCCTAATAAATTATGCAATAAAAGATTGAAATTATTCCTATATTCACGAGATTTCCTAATATGGTTTTTAATACATTAGACAAATAAATCCTTCTCACTAATATGATAATTAGAAATTATGATTTGTTGGATTAATTTTGACCATAGATTAAATTAGGATCTAAGATATATAATAGTTCTTAGTTCTCATATAGGAATTTGTTCTCATGAGAACCATACCCTATATATATATATATATATATATAAATAGCTAGTTCCAAAATATGCAATGTTAATACAAGTATACAACAAATATAGTTTGCCTTCAAGATTGTTGCATTCAAAATTCAGCAGCAATTATGACTTTTCATGTTTCTTGAACGAGAAAGTCAAAAGCTAAGATTTTGGTAATCTGGATGTTATGTTACATCTTCTACTAATTTAATAACTCAACTTTTACATTACCCCTTTTTAAACTTTTTTCTATGTGAAAGTTGAAGGCAGAAAGGTTTGTTCACTTATATTTCTCGATTGAGATGTCCCATTAAAATTGGTCATTTTTCTAATTTGACAAATAATAATCATAATTTTTCTTACTTTATTATTTTACTTTTTTTACTTTATCATCTTCTATATCATACTTTATCATCTATATTTCTCTCATACTTTATCATCTATTCTTTTAATTTCGTGGTGAAAAGAATATAGCTACAAATAGCGAGACCGAGAGAATACGTATTTTTTTTAACATTGAGACTTCTCAATATAAGTGGTTCATTCTAAAAAAATAAGAATTGTGTGAATAAAATTTGAAGTATAAAAATGCCAAACAATCCATATTATATAATATTAATATTTTAATTTTCGTGAAAAAAAAACACAAATGAAGGAGGGAGAGTACGAGTTAGAAGTCATAGGTTTGAAAAGTTAAAATTTAATTGTGTAATTTTTTTAACAGTATAACCACTAAGGAAAAGCCGCCTATACCATTTTAAAATGCCGACACCACCTGCTTTGGCTATCTTTGTCTGCAACGATAACGACAAACCGACAACTAAGACGCCACGTCACTATTACCTCGGACCCACCGTCAGTCGCTGGGGTTCATATAGGAAGGCTGTGTGTGTAGTAGGCATATTAGTTTGGTACTACTATAAGACTTTGAAATTATAATTTTGTATAAAATTTATAAATGTATTTGAATTAAGTTTAATTTAATCATGATTTTAGAATAATATTTAAGTGTTAAATTTTTTTCTTTAATTTCTATTAATTTGGTGTATTTTGTTCATCATGTATATACATTTTTCGCGTGACGGAACGCAATTCTAAAACCTACATTATGATTCTCCATACGATGTATCTTAACTCTGATAATGCATTGTCACTGTAAAATTGTATTATTATTACTCATAAGAATGGTATTGTTAATTACATGTAGAGGATATTCTAGAATTTTAAAATTTATGTATAATTATCGTTAATTATTACTTTCTCCATCCCATTATTTTTGTCCGGTTTATTTTCGAACGGAAATTAAGAAATTTTACTTAACTATTTATTTTATGAGTTTTAATTATATTAAAAATTATCACAATTTTCGAGTAGTGGTTGTTTTAATGAATGGGGGTTCATCCACGTTCTATTAAGGCATTGTTTAGACATTTCATTTTTCGTATTCCGCTTGTTTTCATATTATAATTATGAAATAATCTAAAATTTAAAAAGAAAAGTTAAAAATCATAAATTTCTAAATTTTGAGGGAAATAAAATCATGAGAGATAAATACTTTTGAAGAGAGATATTATAAAATGTGTGGTGAGTAGTGTGTAAAAGAGAAATCACTTTGTTTTAGGATTATGTATTAATTCTTTTAAATTTTAGAAACATAATAGAAATAATGAGACAAAATGGAATGGAGATAGTATTATAATTTTAAAAATCTTAAATTTCCCCGAACTAATTTATAATCATATGTCCCATTGTATGACCATGTCGACTTCAAGATTTTTCTATTTATTGAATAGGGATATACTGTTTCAAAGAATAATAATTATCAATTTAATAAAAATATTAAAAAATCATAAAAATTATGATTACAGTTAAACTCGATAAAGTAATATTCGATAAATTAATAATCTCGTTAAGATAATAATTTCTTCCGATTCTGATATTGTGTTTCAATGTATTAAAATAATGTTCGATAAAGTAATAACCTCATTAAACGAATATTTTTTTTCTCGATCTCAATGTTATTATTACCTCCGTCCCATAGAAAGTGTCTTCCTTTCTATGTGGCACGGAGTTTTATGAGAGTTATTTTAGTTGGTAAATATGTGGGGCCCATACAATTAATAAATTATTAGAATTGATTTGTTAGGTAGAGAAGTGAGACTCGTGCAATTAATTAATTATTTTGAATTGATTTGAGTTGGTAAGGGTGTAGGGCCCACTTCCTTTTTAGGAAATGAGACACTTTCTATGAGACTACCCGAAAAGAAAAGAGAGACACTTTATATGGGACGGAGGGAGTATATTTTATTGAGGTTTAAGTGTATTGTTTTTTCGTGTTGGCAGAGTGCCAGCTGTTCCGCCACGGATCCCTGCTTGCGTAACCACCCACACACTCCCGAGTACAATTCGTGCGACTCGTATTCAATACCTCACACACAAACACTCGCCGTGTGGAAGAGGGAGAGCCGGAGAGAGAGAGAGAGAGAGAGATGGGGAAAAGGAGATAGACAGAGGAGGAAAAGGCGAAATTCCCTTCGAGAATTGTTCACCACAAGTGGGCTTTCATTAGTGGAAAGCAAAAAGAATAACGGAAGAAAAGTTATGGCGAAGAGAGGCGCGGTGGGAGGTGATCATACGGCGGCGGCTAAAGCCACGGAGCTGAAGAAGGAACTGCTCAAATTAGTGAAGTCGATGGCCGACGACGACGACGGCGACGATGTTGATGAAATTGATAGAGCCCAGAGAACGCTGCGTGCGTTGAAGGAATTGAAATTGAAGACAAGCGTCGGTCTGAAGGAGTGCGGCGGAGATACGGCGGCGGGGACGGTGCCGGAGGAGTTTACGTGCCCGCTGTCTTTGGAGCTCATGAGAGATCCCGTCATCATCGCCTCTGGCCAGGTTTCACTTCTCACCCGTTTTGTGTATTTATTTATGATTTTTTTTATTGGGAATTGATTTTTTTTTTCTTGTAGAAGATATTTGTGTTTGAGAGTGGTGGCATTCTTGATTTTCTTTCATTCTTGCATAAATCAGAGCTACCATTTTCCTTTGATTTGGTGGAATGGGATGCTTGTTTTGATGAATCGAATTGAATTTCTTGGACCATAGTTATATAATCTTGATTTATTGCTTGAATAGTTGAAGGGTCCAAGTGATGTTTTGATTTCTTGCTTGAATAGTTGAAGCTCAACTAAACTCTCTGCGTCTCTCTCTCTCTATAGGGTGTTTGTGTGGATATTTTGTAGTAATTCTCGTACAAGCTTTTGTGGGCTTTTAATAATATAGTGATTGGCATGAATCCAATTGAATTTCTTGGACAATGGTTATGTTTTGATTTGTTGCTTGAATAGTTAAAGGTCCGTTATATGTTTTGATTTCTTGCTTGAATAGTTTTGATTCTCTCTCTAGTGGGGCTATTTTGTTTCCTCCCTTGATGGTTAAAATTTTGATTCATCTGTTTAAGCATAGTCCGAGAGGGCTAGAATTATGTTGTCATTTGGTGTAGACTTTCTTGTATAATGTGATTGCCAACATTCTTGCAGACATTTGATCGGGCATTCATTCAGAAATGGTTGAAAGCAGGGAACAGAACATGCCCCAAAACTCAACAAGTTCTCTCCCACACCATTCTCACCCCCAACCACTTGATTCGAAGCATGATCTCCGAATGGTGCATTAACCACGGAGTCAAATTGCCGGACGTAGATTACACGAACGATTTAGGCTTGACACAAGTCGATAGAGTCCAATTCCTTTCCCTGCTCAAGAAAATGTCGTCCCCTTCAAGAACGGACCAGAAAGAAGCAGCAAAGGAGTTCCGTCTCTTGACAAAGCGGACACCCTCCTTCCGTGCCCTCTTTGGCGAATCCCTCGACGCCATACCTCTACTCTTATCCCCACTCTCTCAACACGAGGAAGAGAATCAATCCGACCTCCAAGAAGATCTCATTACCACGCTGTTAAACCTCTCCATTCACGACAGCAACAAGAAGCTCGTTGCAGAGACTCCAACGGTGATCCCTCTCTTAATGGACGCGTTATGGTCCGGAACGATCGAAACAAGAACAAATGCAGCTGCAACCCTCTTCACGCTATCAGCCCTCGATTCCAACAAGGCCCTTATCGGTAAATCCGGTGCGTTGAGGCCGCTGATAGAGCTTCTAGAAGAAGGGCATCCATCAGCAATGAAGGATGTGGCTTCAGCCATCTTCAACCTATGCATTCTTGTTGAGAACAAAGCCCGGGCCGTTAGGAACAGAGCAGTGCCGGTTATTTTAAAGAAGCTCATCGATAGAATCAATGTCGACGAGTTGTTAGCGATTCTTGCTATGCTTTCGACCAGCCAGAAGGCGATTGAGGAGATGGGAGAGCTCGGAGCAGTTCCTTGCTTGCTCGGTATCATGAGGGAGAATTCTTGTCCACGTAATAAGGAGAACTGCGCGGCGATTCTGTACAACATATGTTGTAGCGATAGATCGAAGTTGAAGGAGATGAAAGAGGAAGAGGATGCATTTCATACACTATCGCAGCTTGCTGAAGATGGCACTTCAAGAGCTAAGAGGAAGGCTAGTGGCATCCTTGAACGAATGAACCGCGGTTTGAATCGCGCCTACACGTCTAGATCGAGTTCGAGGATCAAGTTTAACTCTTCATCGTCTAGCTTTCTATCCATGTAAATACTCATTCCTTGTGTTTATGGTTATGGATCTAGGTAGAGTTTTGATTGTGTTTGTTAATACTAGTTTTAGTTGTGGTGGATAACAATGATCAGAAGCTTGGTATGTGTATTGATGATTGAGAGATGAAGATATGGTTTTGGAATAGAAGTAGGTGGTCTTTTTATGACCACATGGGTATTTATGGTTGTCTGAATTTCATGTGTATCATGGAAAAAAGGTTTGTTTTGGCTTTCTGTGAGTTCAAATCAGATCCCATTGTTGAAAAACAGCTAATTTTGTAATTTCAGATTTTAAAATAAATTGAGTCTAAAATCTTGAAATTAATAGAATATCACTCCTCTATCCCATTTAAAGCGACCCGTTATGTGATGTAGATCTTTCGATTTTTTGATAGTTAAATTTGGTTTACTATCTTTACTAGCATATCACTTGAAATAAGACATTCAGATAAGGTCACTTTAAATGGAATGGAGGGATACAAATCTTGAAGTTTTAATTATTGTACTAGTACTTAGGGATGAAGACAAAGGCAGTAAATATAGTGTGACGATAATTCACAATTGGATGGATGATTCCAACAGCAACCAAAATAATGTTGTCAATTATTGAATTCCAAGGATCATATCTTAATCTATTCACTAAAACACAAATCTTCAAACTTATGGCTATTAATTTTTCTAACCTGGCCAATATAGCATCAAGATAATGAATCATCACTGATAAAGATGTGTATTGAATCACCTAAAGTTTAAGATTATTAAAAGTCGTACCATTTAGGTCAACATCACAACTAACAAAAGCTTCTTTCACTAAAATGTGAGAAAGGGAAAAGAAAGAGGTAGGTCAAAACCACCATAAAGATGTATACAAGGTTACGAGTTCTAATTCTACCGTCTTCCATGTCATAGCTAACTAGTGCGCCTAAAGAAAAATTGAAAATAGAAAACCGTTAAAAATATAAGACATTTTGCATCGTTCGATAGATTATGTACCCCTAGCTTGTTAGATTTGTACATTTTGCCTGCTCGACTATAAAAAACACAGTTTGCCCCAAACTTTCTTATATGCAGCAGAACAGTAAAACTTCAACGAAAAAATTTGGCCATGCACTATTAGTTTGTAATAATTCAAGCTAAAACCACCACTAACTGTGCACGTGTGATCCATTTTTATTTTTATTTTGCTGAAATTCTACTTTTTTGCAACAAATAAAAAAACTCAAAAGGCAAATTGCACATTTTATAGTTTAGGGGCAATGCAGAAAAAGGGCAAAATTGCACATATTTGATAATTTATGGACAAAGCGCAAAAAAATACTAATAATCAAAGGAGTTTAATGCTATTAACACAACAGAAAATGGAAAACATACACTATGTTCACATAAAAAACATAGGCATATTTCCAAAAAAGGCCACAACAGAATAAAACACGCAAATATCTGCTAAAAGATGCTGTACAGCTTCAATTTCTGTGACTATACACTATCTGAGACTCTAATCCCCTACAAAAGCACCTGGAGCTATATATTTTTGCAAATCAGGGTGGACAGTGTTTGATAGGCCTTAAGACATTCTAAAGTGTTCGACGGATCACAATCTGTTCGTTGAAGAGACTCAAACAGATACTTACATGAGTAAATCGGAGATCCGAAAGCAGCATCAGTCCATCCTATAGCTTATAAGCCCATCCATGTACATCCAAGAAGGCTCTTACAGCCTCTTTAATGGCCAAATTTGGGACCAACTGATATTGATTCAGTGGTTCGCGGGTGATAGGGTCGAATTTCCCCACCTAATAAATGAAATTACTTCAAGTCATATCATTGTTCATAATGGTTAGTCATGATCATATGAAATGAGCAAAGTCACCTTTTGTAGATGATCTAGGATGACTGCTCTTTCGTACGTAAACCCACTTGGAGTGATTACGGGATCACGGAAAATGTCTAAAGTGATGTTGCAGCACAGGTAGCCCGGCACCTGAAATCACGCAAACTGGTGTCACGGAAAAACCAAGACAACAGTAAAGAATAGTTTAAGCAGAGGAGTCGGCGCTAACCTCCATCGGTGTATCATCTTCAGCAGCCTTCTTGAATACAAGGTTCAAAGCTTTCAATTGATCTGAAATAGAAAGGGGGATTTTGTCGACGAAGCCTTCCGTTACTGGAGCATCACGGGTTTGTTTTTCCTTCAGCGCTGCTTCGCAAGCTTCTCTGCAGAATAGACAGTAAGAAAACAACGTTTAAGGAAACTAACTTAATCAGAGATAACACAATTCCACACAATACAATTCAGAAATCTTGAAAATGGCAAAGACGGTAAAGATAGAAGCTACTTTAAGGTCTGAAGCTCCCACGACCGCTTGTTGGACTCGTCCTCCCATTCCAAATATTTTGCTCTTGCAAGCTCTTGCCATATTTCTTCTACCATATATCCTTTGGGGTTTTTACCTCTACCAAGGTCCAACGCCTGTGAGTTGCAGCAAGCATTAACAACCAAACATCAAAAGAATCTCACTATCCAAATAAAAAAGACCATAATTACATAAATTAATCATCCCCATCATCATGATGTGTTTTGATGATATAAAAAATAAACAGTAGCTAATAACATTTATAGCCAAAATAATGTACAGCGAGCATACAAATAGCAATGGACAAAATCATTTTAGAAACTGATATAAAGATAAGAACTTCAAATAAGAACCTCATACCTTCTCCAATTCCTTCACACCTTCCCCAAATTGTTTCCTTTGGAGCAGAGCAAGACCGAGCATATAGTGAGCCTGAAATGCAGAGACTTCCGAAGTTAGTAGTAATTATAGTTTGTAAGATTTTCAGCAGGCATGGTTTTACTTTTTACCAATAAATAAAGAAATCCAAGCATTGGCAATCATATGAAAGAGTACGGAAGCAAAGATTTTAGAAAAAATAAAATATCCGACTCAACCCCATGTTAGGATGAGGCTTGAAATTCCTATTTTTTTTATTAGTTCCCCTGAATTCAAAAGTTTCTACATATGGCTTGTCTATTAGTGGAAATGGGACAACGACCTTTAGACCCTCGGTGTTACCAAACAATTCTGTTTCCGAGAAAAACAAGCAAAATCTCAAGTTTTGGTTGATCCAAAAACAATCAATGTCAGCAAAGTCAAGCCCGAAAAACAATGAATATTGTTACAAGGAAGCAACTGCAAGCTCATTGTTAACAATGCAAGCTTGCAACCTACAAGAGAGATTAAGTCACGAGATGATAAAACTTGAAGTATTGAATATGCCCGAGACGTCTCAATGTGTCAAATACATCCATACCAAGATTAGATCCTCAATTCTCAGATCCTATCAGCAATCATCAGATGTCACTAGAAGCATTTGTTTTCTGAACTCCCATATAAAACTGAAGGTATACGGTGCCTAACTCCAAGAAATCTCAATCAGTCCGTAAATGGAAGAATATGTCACATGCCTATTGGTTGCTATAGTCTATGCATTTTTAGCATCCTAAACAGTTTCATCAACTACAAATTGAATTACTGCCTACTGCAAATCATACAGAAATAGAATCTCGTAGACATTCGCAAGCGTGAGAGATGATAGTTCCAGAATAGAAAGAACACAATCATGAATCATTTATGGGCTTTCACAAAGAAGTTGGACAATGGAATAATCAAACTGAATGCTATTTGGCCATAAACATTCAGTCATCCATACCCCCACATGGTCCTTTACATAAATCTTAGTACAAATAGTAAAACACACAAAACCCCCGAATAGAAATTACAAGATAACGCAACAGAACCAGATTAAAAAAAAAAAAAAAACCTTTACAGAATGGTGATCGAGCTTTAGTGCTTCCCTGCAATCCTCCTCCACCCTCGTCCATTCACTGTAAACCAAGACCAAACAAAAACCAAATAAACAAAAAACTCTTCGAATTTGAAGGAAGAGCATCACAAACGAGCTCAAGATCATACATACTTCCGCTTGCGATAGCAAAGAGCGCGATTCGTCCAATACACAGGGATATTAGGGACCAACGCAATAGCCTACAGAACAAGTTTTTAGCAAAGAATCTTGAGATTTAACTGCAAAAGAAAAAGTAATCCGCGGCCAATCACAAACCTACCCCAGTATAAGCGTCAATGGCGGCTCCCAAACGATTTTTTTTGAAGTACCTGTTACCGTCTTCTCTGAGTTTCTCGGCCTGTTTCGCCGACGTAACCCTTGGTGACATTTTCCTCTTCTCCTCTCTCGATGAATGAATTATGAAAAGTTGAAAAGAGAAGCGGAGGGGTTCTGGGAAATTGAGGAAGAAATATTTTGTAATTGGCGTTTGCTGTTTGGAAGAGCAAAGAAATTGCGTGGATCGAGAGATTTCCTGATTTTTGCTATTGCCAGATTCGGTTAGAAAGTATTTCACCCATTGAAATAATTCAGTACACCTTTTCATACTATTTTACTAAAATTCTCTAATTTTTTTTTAACAAATTATTACATATTTCCTCCCTCCCCAAAATTTAGTCTGTTTTATATTTTTGGTTGTTTTATTGAAATAGTCCTATATTTTTTTGACAAATATTATAAATACCTTTTTTAGAAACTCACAATTTTATAGAATTGTACACACATCAACAACTCTTCTTAAAAATCGCGTCGAAAAGAAAATGAACTAAATTTATGAGACAAAAAAAGTACAGTTTTTTTGAGGAACTTACAAATTTATATAATTCTACCTACTTCAACTACTCTCCTTAAAAATTGAGACGAAAACAAAATGTACTATTTTAATCGAATTGAGGGAGTAAAAGACACCGATACAGTTTGAGAATAAATTAATGAGAAGATTAATTTCATGATATTAAGACTCCGACCTAATTTCTCTGTCCTTTTACTTTTATAATTGTAAGATTAGTTAGGTCCACAACACAGGGGGTCATAAAGGAACTAATATAAATTATCGAGAAAATATTTGTTTAATTATTTTATTTCGATTTAAATTGGATTATCTATGTTTATTTCGTTTGGATGGAAAATAGCACGAGATGGGTTGTTTAGAATTAACAAGTCTTCTATTGACTATTGAGTCTGAAACTGGAAAGAAATTTGAGTTAATAAAATTCCTGGCTCCAGAAAGCTCCATTTTTGTCAAATAAGCCTATCAATTTGGTCTTAATTTAACTTCACATTCATATACTTATTTGTATGCATGAATTTGACTTGACAACCCTACACTTTAATAATTAAAAAAATAAATTCAACTTGCTAGTTGCTACCATAAAAAGTTATACATCTATTTATTGAACGTATAAAGAAATCTCTTGGTCCTACCAGAATCAAGAAAATATAGACTATTTAAATTTTTAATAGTTAAATATTATTCGTATTTTTGTCATTTAATAAAAAATATATTATTTGTAGTGGGATGATAAAAAAACGTACTCCCTCCGTCCCATTATTAATGTCTCACTTACCTTTTTTGATTGTCCCATTATTTATATCCCATACCAAATAAGGAAATAAATGAGTGGACCACAATCAATCTAAGCAAATGGACTCCACCCCCTTATACTTTTATACCACAACTTTACACCTTTACCTCCACTATCTTAATTACCGTGCCCAGTCTCAATGGAACATAAATAATGGGACGAAGAGAGTATATTTTTAATTAGGAGAGGAGTTATAAAAAAATAAGATTTCTCACATTAAAAATAATAGATTGGAATCAAGAATTGGAGTTACTCGCACGATTTTACAAAAAAACCAACCAAGTTGCTATCCAATTGCTAGAGAAACTTAATGAGATGTTATTTACACAACTCCAACGTCTTAATGCGAATTATAATTATTCACCAAACAACACAGATTAGTTTTTGGGTACGAGTCTGACGAGGAAAACATGCAGTAGCTACTTGAGATGAATCATAAACCCAAAGGAGCAAAAACACTACAACTTGAAGTCATAAAAGATAAACTGCGGGCTTAAACGAAGTTGCAATGTCAAAACATGTCCGACCATAATAACTAATAAATCCAAACAAAACTGAAGAACATAAGAAACACTCCTTTCAATATTCAAAATACTTCTAAGTAAAACACTTGGGTACTGGTGCAACAGCTTACTCGTCTTCCTGGCTGCGGAGACGGGCCAATTTGTTTGTCACAACAATGTCCAACTGAGCTGCACGCTCGACAATTTCCTTCCTCTTCCTTGTGGACACATTGTGTGCAATCTCAGCACAATATTTCCTACCATGGTACAGATCAAGGAGTAAGCTAGGATTCAACAAATCAAGAAAATAAATAATAAACTTTGTAGATTATCTTAAGTCTTATGAACCTGTTGTGCATCATGAGAACTTCGAGCTCCTTGACGTTATGGACAAGGAACTTCTTGAACCCATTTGGAAGATAGTGGCGCGTCTTCTTGTCTGTGCCGTAACCAATGTTGGGCATCAAGGTCACTCCCTTGAACTTTCTTCGGACACGGGAATCAATACCCTTGGGCCTGCGCCAGTTGCTCTGTAACACAAAGAACAAAGCTAATTAGGACAACTTGAAGATACATGACTAAGTTAAGAATTATCAGTAAACAAGAAACCAAATCGTTATTAGTCTGCATTAGAAAGGAAACAACTTTTATTAGTTTGCATAAGGGTATGAAAGAGCAATGGTTGATAGCTAATACTATAGACAACATAAAACATTTTTTTCACCTACATTCACAAGTAACATCATAAATTTGAGGTAAAAGGTTGCACCTTATACCCATGGTTCTAAGAGAACTCAGTAACATTTCTAGTATTTGAATGGGCTTGTCTATTCAAATATTATCCTTAATTACATTCCCTTCTTGACAAATTACAAACAAAACTACAAAGAATATAAAAGAAGAGGGGGATACCTTCAAACAGACATAACGGTCACTGTGGTGTCTCTTGAACTTAGTGACCCTCTTCTTCACAATCTTCTTGTCCAACAAAGGAACGGCCATTGCTTCTGCACGAGAATAGATAATTTAAACAAAAGAATTAACCACAGTGAAACTAATCACAAATATCGACTAAACAAAAAGATTTCAGTTATAAATGGGTGATAAAATATTGTTATGCTGCAGAATCCGACATAGATTTCCATAAATTAGAAGCATAGAAATGAAGAACTAGCTCATAGGAACTGCTTCAAAAATGTTTCATCCATAAATCATGAACCAAATCTATGTTTCATACACATCAGGCATTTCCTCAATGAATCTACTGGTAAAGCAGAAGAAAAAGCTCTCGACTAAATAGAACAAGCAAGTACGAATTGAATCATGGAACATAAATTGAAACAGATTCAGCAAATAACAAATAGCTAACATACACACCGATGCAGATTAACAAAGAGAACTAACAATCAACGAATAATAGCGGACGGCGGCAGACCTGGTGGCGATTAGGGATCCTCCTGCGGCTGTGTGGTGTCGCTACGTTCTGACGAGTAGACGATGGAGAAATACTTTTAGGGTTTTGAGGAGATTATATAGGTGCAGCTAAAGGGTACTTGGGCTTATGAATTGGGCCGAAATGCGATATAGTCCAAATAAGGCTGATATATAGATTAATAATAACAATTATGCAGCGAAATTCTAAATAGTTAAAATAAATAAATTCGAAAGTACTTAAAAATTAAAATTTAATGTCAACACTTTAATGGATCATTTGGTTTGTATTTTGGAATCGGTTTCAAAATTATTTGTATATACGATACGATCGGAGTGGAATGGAATGGAATTTATATGTGAATTTTGGGCAAAATTGATAGTTATTGGGTTTTTGAGAAGCTTTAATTTTATAGACCTGATTTTAATATAATACTGCCTCTGGCTCTAAATAAATATTAAGAAAGTGATGTTAGGTGATGAGATTGTTTGAAATTTTTGTAGTTAAATTTGGTTCACGTAATTTTTGACTTCTTAGAATGAGTTACTTTTATTAGAATGACTCAAAGAAGAAAACGAGTCACTCTTAAAGGAACGAATATAATAATTCTTATAAATTTAATCCAGTTATCCAAACACAAGTTTATTCCAATTCCTTTTTTATAGGAATCTTAACACTTTCCTTGTTTCATAAAAATTGAATCGAACATTGAAATTTAAATTTTCGCAATCATTTTACTTTATTGAGTTATTCAAACACAAGAATTTAACATCTGGAAATAAGATTATTTTTTCAGCACAAAAACCTCGCCAACCAAATGGGGGCCTAAATATTTTCATAATCCGAATCACTATATTTGCAATAATTATATATTTTTATTAAAAACTTCTAAAGGAAGACGCTATCAGTCAATCACTATTACAAAGCCAACAGGCCCAACACATGTAAACAACTTAATCCACATCAAATTAAAGGCTGGTGCAAACCAATTTATCATGGCCCAAAAATTGCAAGATTCTCAATAAAAGACAACACCTACAAATTACTATATATTTTCATTTATTTTATTAATTATGTAAAATTTAATTTTGCCTGTATTATGGCTTTGTGAACTTGTTCCTCCGTCCAAACATAATCCAAGTGATTGCTTCCAACAACACAGCAATGCCTCCCAACACTGCAATCACAACTATATATGCAGTTCTCCATTTTTGTTGAGGCTTCAAAATTTCGAATCCCTTAAACACATTGATTATCGCGTATCTGGCTCTGTGGTGGTATATAGTTAAACCTTGATAAAGTAATATTCGTTAGAGTATTAATCTCGCTTAGATAATAATTTTTTTCAGTCCCGATTTAGGTAAATACACTAAAATAATGTTCGATAAAGTAATAACCTCGTTAAATGAGTATTTTCTTCCGATCCTAAGGCTATTACTTTATCGAGATTTAACTATATATTCCAATACAATCGATACTTGTGATCCTTCTTAGGTCTCAAAAACGAAACTAGTATCTGCAAGAAATTCCCGTAATTCATTCAATTAAATGAAACAATAAGATTTTGAAATTGTGGTTAAAGATTAGCTGTAGAGTTGCGAGAGCGAAGAGGGTGATACCGATGTTGCGATGGTAGGAATATGTGATGCCCTCACACTAGCTTCCGAGCTTAAGGCCGGTTGCCCAGCCGGCAACCCCGACGGCCTAGCCGGAGAATTGGCAGGAGAGACTGGAACCATCAATTAAAGATTACAAGGGTGAAATCGACAATTTTTTGGTACAAATTTGCAATTTCGTAAGAAGATAGACAAAGATTATACTAGTAATTTTTAAAGAAAAAAAAAATAGATGATCTTTTAAAGAATATGAGATTAAACGCAATTTGAGAAGGGGTGGTCTCACGCGTCCTTAGATTCACCATTATCATACTTATTATAATTATTAGACTCAGGCTAAAATAACCGTAAACCGACAGTTCAAATCGAAACGGAACAATCGACGTGCAACAGTTATATGGTGCAATTCCAGTTCCAATATTTTTACTACAGTGTAATCGATGGTTCTATTTTTATTTTATTTTTTCTGAATTGGAAATAAACAACCCAAATTTATCAAGATATCGGAAGGAAATGTCGGATCGATCTGAAACGTCGATTTTGAATTCTAAAGTATAATTAAAATTAATTACAAACAAAAATGCAACCATTGGAACCAAAACCGTCCGGGAACGGTTCGAAAATGCAATCTAGAACCATATTTAAACGGTGTGTTATTCGATATTTTTAAACAATGGAACCGGCCGTTTTGAAACCGAATTGGCATTCTCGATCTATATATGAATGAGATTATATCAATTGTCCCAAAAATCATGTCCCAATTCTATTCCATAAAAGTAGGCAATTAGATGGCTACTGTATAAATCGTAAAATTGTATCATAATCATCTAGATACCTATCCTAGAATGTTGGGACATAATTTATGAAATGGACGATCTCATGCCTCTATTCATAATACATGCTTCTTGCGAGAATAATTAATATCTTCGGGATATTGTTCATGAAAATAGTAACAATTAACAAATTTATTGCTAATTTTGTTTTAAACTAAAAAAGTTAAAAGAATGAAAAACTCACATTCCTGTTTTTGGTTCTAGAATCACCGCCACCGCCGCCGCTGCCGTTGCTGTTCCCCTTCAACAAATCAAGGCTACCTTTAGAATTCATATCTGCTCAAGCCCGTGCTTTTCCGGCACCGACCCGTTGACGGCGGATCCCACCTGCCACACGTGGTTCACCACCGTCATCCCCTTCTCGCAAAAATCCTCATAACCCCATCAGAGAACTCCGCCGCCGACTCCTGCACCTCGAACCACGTCACCTCGGACGCCGCCGTCAGCGGCCCGTACGAAGACACGTTATAGGTCTTAACGGCCATAACGCCGTTAGCATCTTTAAAAGCGATGAGGGCCTGCGAGCCCTTCATGCCGGAGGCGGTCGGGTTTATGGCCCACGCAATCCAGCCGTTGGGCAGGCGGCGCGACGAAGGCGATGGAGAGTGTGGGCCGGGCCGAGTCGTAGGTCCAGTGGAGGTAGGCGATGAGGGCGGGGAGGTCGGCGCAGAAGGTGTAGGTTTTGCTGTTGGAGAAGTGCTGTGAAGTACATGCATGCAGCCGGCTGTGACGGTTAGAATAGCAAAGCCAAAGGCGAGGGGAAGAGGACGGCATTGATGGGCGGAGGAAGCGTGGTGTTGTTAGAGTGGGCGGAGATGACGATTGGAATAAGAGTGGATTTTGTTTGAGATTATCGAATGTTTTAATTCACATTATCGTATATTGTTTCGTCTCGCAATTATACAAACTCGATCTGTAGAGACATTGCCGTTTAATGTCAATCTTAGTCTCTTAGATTTGGGAAATATCGATCTTGTTTTGCGTGCTCTGTCAATTTACAAGACTTGTTTTTACCTTTTTATAGTTTGCACGGATTTGTTTATTCTTAACTTATATCTAGAGAATATGATGCTTCTCTCCCATTAGAAACAATATGTTTTTGTTTTCGGTGCATGAATTATGAAAGTGATATTATATAGTGTAGATTGTTTGACTTTATAGTAGTTAAATGTGATCCATATAATTTTTATTATTTTTAAAAATATATTATTTGTAGTGGAATATCCCGATAAAGAAAATATATCATTTTTAATTGGAATGAGAGAATATAATTTAGTATAGTGGCAATATAAATTTACCAATCAGGATTTTTAAATTTTGGCCAACGACTTCTGACCATTATATGAATTTGTGATTGGGATAGGCAGAATGCTTTGTGACTTCTCTCATATAACTGTTCTTTCTTACATGCAAAATGTAAAATTAAAAAAATGATAAAATGAAGACATTTTATTTATTTTAGCTATACAATAAATATTATTTATTAATGTCTCTATAGTTAAACTTTTTATAGTAATAATATTATGATCGAAAAAAAGTATTTGTTTAACGAAGTTATTACTTTAACGAACATTATTTTAGTCTGTTAACCTAAATCGGGATCGAAAGATTTTTTTTTTCTAAACTAGATTATTACTCTATCGAACATCGAGATATAATTAACTGTATTTTGTATTTTTATAGTATTCTACGGCTACAATTCATCAGTGAAAGAGTGATGGAATACATACACATATACTTTATTTTTAACACAAGAAAAATAAATTTCAAAAGTTGTTGGCACGAATAAAATTCACAATATATAGTAAAAGTAAAATTATTATAAATAAATAGAGTATCTAAATAAATAATTTTTCTTTGACCAGGTATGTGATAGTTGTGCCGAAAAATTTGACCGTTATAATACCAGTAAAAAAACCCTAACAATCGCATCAGCCTCCTCCTCTTCTATCCCCGCCGCGCTCGTGCACAGAGCCTAGCAACGGACTAACTTTCTGAATCGATTAATTAAAGCGGTATGGAGCTGCGCACGCAGCATTAATCCTTCAGGCCGATGCAGAGACAGTGAGCACCGCGAGAATTAAGTGAAACCGTTTATTCTTCAAATCAGCACCGCTAGTTTTTGCAATTTTCTTTGTTTCTTCTAACTTCTTGACAAATCTCCTGCAATGGCGTTGGCAATCGCATGCTACTCTCTCAAGGCTAGCCATCGAGGTACCTGTACTGCATCTATCGATGTATTTTCTTATTCGGTGTTTTCTGTTCGCAAATTTAGTTTCCTGCTCAGTAATTTTGTGATCTGTCCTCTTAACTTCGACGTTGAAATCGTAAGAAAATTATTGGCTTTAGTATTTTTTGCTTGATCATGGATGTAGATATTTTTGTAGGCAAAGTTTCCGGTTTTTGGTGTTTGTATTAGGATTCATTTTGATGTACCAAATCCGTTGTCCACAAATAGTATTTTTGTCATCATTTCAATTTGATGGTTCTCTAATCCTCTTGATTCTTCTTGTTCTGTTTCATTTAAATCTAAGTCATCAAGTCTGGCTTGTATGTCTTTGATGTTTTATGATGAATAAGAAATTTAATAACAACTCATGGTTATGTATGGATCATTGATTACATTAGTTCGAAATTGGAATAGTGGAAGATAATGTGGCTGTTAAAGGGCGTCTTCTTCGCATTTGGGAGATTAAGACTGCGTCTTAAAGACTGCAAATTGATTCTGTGTAAAATGGTCCTATAAGGCAATAGCTCTGCTTTAGTTAATACTTTTAGGTGTAGATGTGATTTGTATGAATTATATGATCTTCTAACTCTTGTAGCTCTTCTCAAATTATGTGATGAAGATTCATCTTGCACGGTATTGATACCGATGTTTACAACTATGATGCAGGAAGGATCCCAAAATGGAGGTCACCTAGAGCAGCTGTAATCCCCAATCTTCATCTTCCAATGCGTAGTTATGAAGTTAAAAACAGGTTACTCTTATACCTACTTTACTTCCTCTTATTAGTTACCCTCTCGATCATGATTTTTCGATATAAAGATTTTATATCAAAAGTCCAAAACCTAATCTAAGCAAGACATAAACCTTTTCCTCCTGCAGGACTAATGTTAATGAGATAAAGTCTCTTAGGTTGATAACCGCCATCAAAACCCCCTATCTACCCGATGGTAGATTCGACCTAGAGGCCTACGATGCCCTAATGAACGAGCAGATCAACAATGGCGTTGAGGGTGTGATAGTCGGAGGCACAACTGGCGAAGGCCAGTTAATGAGCTGGGACGAGCACATAATGCTCATCGGCCACACGGTCACCTGCTACGGCGGATCCATCAAAGTCATTGGCAACACAGGAAGCAACTCCACTCGCGAAGCAATCCACGCCACCGAACAGGGATTCGCCGTTGGAATGCATGCAGCCCTCCACATCAATCCCTACTACGGCAAGACCTCCATGGATGGCTTGATCTCCCACTTCGAAAGTGTCCTTCCGATGGGCCCCACGATCGTATACAACGTACCCTCCCGGACTAGCCAAGATATCCCACCTAGTGTAATCAAGAAACTAGCAAAGAGTTGTCCCAACTTAGCCGGTGTGAAGGAATGTGTTGGAAACCATAGAGTGGAGGAATACACGAGAAGCGGGGTGGTCGTGTGGAGTGGAAACGACGACGAATGCCATGATTCGAGGTGGGATCACGGGGCTGCCGGAGTAATTTCGGTTACGAGCAACTTGGTTCCTAACCTAATGAGGGAGCTGATGTTTAGGGGAAAGATTCAATCTTTGAATGCTAAAATTATGCCTTTGATCGAGTGGCTCTTCCTCCAACCAAACCCGGTCGGGCTGAATACAGCCATGGCTCAGCTTGGGGTGGTGAGGCCAGTTTTCAGATTACCATATGTGCCCCTTGCTTTGGCAAAGAGGGTGGAGTTTGTGAAAATAGTTAATCAAATTGGAAGGGAGAATTTTGTTGGGAAGAAAGATGTGCAGGTTCTTGATGATGACGACTTCATTTTAATTGACCGTTACTAGCCGTTGTATTTGAGTGTTGTTTCAAATAGTATTTGTGTTTGTATGATTTTGTTTAAAATTCAATCTTTGTGTTGTTATCATGTCTTTTTAGCATGTTGGTGGGTACAAGATTAAGAACTAGAGAACGAAAAGAATATCAAAAAAGACGAGCTAATAAATTTCAAAGAATATAACGAAAATTGGAATTATAAAATATTTCAGGGACGGTGACTCCAACTGCATGCATATCCCTTAAATCAATGACTCGAATATATTTTTAGTTATATTATACACTATGAAGAAAAACTCTATTTTAATTGTCTGTAATGTTATTTTACGACATACGTTCTCATCTCGTTCGAAATGTAAATATTATTAAACTGAAAATATAAAATATAAATCGATATAATCATAAAATAAATCATACACTTTGGAAAGAAAATGGATATAATGTATAATTACAGTTAAACTTCTTTAAGTAATAATATTAAAATTAGAAAAAAAATATTCATTGATCAAGATTATTATTTTATTGAATATAATTTTAATTTATTAACTTAAATTGGAATTAGAAGGAATTATTATTTTATTGAAATTATTATTTTTTGAATGTTATTTTATTGAAGTTTAATAAAATGGCCGGCAAAGAAAGAAATATTAAATATACAACAGTGATTGAGTATTCCTTGAGCGGCAGTTTATAGTCCTTTTAAGCTAATTAAAATGATTGCAAAATATGCACCATCTAAAGTTCGAAACACCACGAGGATCCTTAATCAACCCTAACAATTTTCTTTCCACACTATTTTAAGAAGTTAATATATATATTGGAAAACATTACCGAGAAAATTGTCGATACTATTTGATGTGCGAGGATAGACTTAGGGGTGGATGTTTTCTATATGTTTATATCGACATATTAAAATAATTTGTATTTAGTCTAAATAACGTCCCTCTCTACCTATACTCATATATAATAGTCAACAATATCGACAAACAATCTACACAAGATTAGCTATGTATGACATTTTTTTATCTCAAAAGAATTGAAGAAATTTGAACTTGTAAACTTTGATCCATGAACAAGTTTACATGGGGATTAAATGATTGGATTTTGAGTTAGTTCATCCTTATAATCATTGTTGTTTAGTTAAATCTAGGTGTTCTACATTTCAACAAAACAAGATAAGAAAATGATGATTATTCTTTTTTTTATCTTTCTTTAGAAAGGTAGTACTAATATTACTTTATTTCTTCCAACCCATCATTAAACTCCAAAATTAAAAGACGCCGAAAGATTCATTTTCCAACAAATACAAATTTGAAAATGATAGGATCCCTTGAAAATTGTCTAGATTGCAACGTCATAGGCTTTGACCTATGTTTTTATCTCTATCAATCAACTATTACTATCTATTTAATTATTCTTAATCAACCCCACAAAAGGGATTATTAAATCAACATAGGCACTTATTCTTTTCAAGGGAACCCCATAGCATGTAATCATGACAATATCACCTTTAAGCTTTGTAAAATATACTTTAAACCTTTCCTTCCTCATGATAAACTATTTAATTTGTTCAAGTATTAGTAAAATAATCACAATGATTATTTAAATTCACACATAATGACCCTAATGATTATCGAAACTGCACTATGGATCATGGATGCACCGATGAAGCAGATCCATAATTTAGAATTTGGAGAATCTGCAGCTACACGATTCAAATTTGCAATTTAACAAAGTTAGAATTATGATTTTTTATTTAAAGTATAAAAAATTCTGAGTTAAGTATTCCCATAGTATGTTGGAATCCAATTAGAGAATCTCAAATAAGTAATTATTGGCTTGTAAATATACGAATTTTTGGTAAATTTTAATTTGCACGACTCCAAAATGATCGTGTATACACAAGTTTTCTATGTATTAAACGTTTTCTATCGACAAAAACTCCCGTAATTTAATCATAAGAGAAATTATGTCAATTTGGAACAAAACAATGTCGATTATTTTAGTAAATTGCTTCATTTGTATCCTCGGTCTACTTGTCTACATCCGATCTCCATGTTAGACTCAATTTGGAAGTTGTTTTCATGTTTACAAATTATAACAAATTTGAAAATTCATATATTTACACACGACCATATTAAAAACCATTTGGAAAAGAAGGAGCAAATCCACAACAAAATCATCTAAAAAACCGGACGACTATATAGCCATACACAGTGTAACCGTTCGATTTTTTTATGTAATATTATTGTGAGATCTCATTAGAACATGAATTTTAAGACAAGGAATCCGATCCCGCAAAATAATAGGCCCCACCAAATTCGCATATTTACGTACTAAGGGAATTTGGTGGTGCGTGGAATAATTTAATTAAACTTTAATCTTAAATCTCTCTATATAAACCATAAATTAAGGAAATGTTAGCTAAAGGAAAAGCATAGCATTTATGGTAAGAAGAGGCATGAGCATCTCTGCATCCCCAAGCGCCGCCGTGGAGGTGGGTTGGTGCCGTGTTCGGCGGCGGAGGAGACCGAAGGGCGGCACTATACGGCTGGGAAACCGGCGGAGAAGGTTTTGTCTCGGCGTCCGGCCGGTGGTGCAATGGGCGGTTATGGCCCGGCCCTTCCGTATGTTGAAGAAATTAGTGGCGGAGATAGCGGCGAATGGGCGGCTGCTGGAGGCTTACTGCCAGTCTCTGCCGCTGCTCCGCCCTCAACTCTTTCCTCTGTGTTGATGTTGAAGGATGAATTCAATCATGTTTGTTTGATTGGATTTTATGGATCCAAATTTCTCATCTTGGATATTTCTTGTAAATGGTTTTTCCTTATCTCTTTTATGATAAATTCCGTTTCCGTGTAATAGTCGACAAATTTCATGGTAGAAACAAAATGCACTAGAAATGAATTGTACATCAAATGTGGTTCCGTTCTTCGATGATAAAATTCCGTTTGAGTGTATTAGTCGATAAAATCGAACTAGAAATGAATTGTAGTACACATCAAATGAGGTTCAAAAACAGAGTGGCAAATTCAAATATACAACTCTAAGTCTCTAACAAGAACCCTAAACTCTGCATACTCCAATCTTCCATGAAGATCAAAAGGGGCGTCGAACACAGAACCGAACGCGAAGATTCAAGATCCAAGATTCGGGTTTAATGGTGATCATAGGTAATGATCTACTTGAGCCTACATTGGCTCCAAGAACTCATATTTTAGTTACATTTTTCGCCTAATTTATGTAACGATCTGCACAGTATTTTCGAGTCGATTATCAGTAGAGACACGGTGGAATGCAGCTAGAGAAGAATCTGCATCCTCCCTTCTGCAGAGATTCAAAGAAATGGCTTCTTATTATTAGTATTTAGTAACAAGGTGGCTTGATCTAAGAAAGCAAACACTTTTTTCTTGACTTTTAGCCCCTAAGTTTGTTTATTTTCCCTAAGGTTTAATGTGGAGATTCAAGAATTTGATGACACTAAAAAGTCTCAATAATTCTTCTATGTTAACCATTATAATCATCCACATATGGTTGGAAAAGCTACCCTTTTGGATTGAGCACGGAGGAGGTCAGGGGAGATCTTGTAAAGATCTTCGTCCACCGCTTTTGGCGGCGGCTCCGGCGAGGCCGAGGCGGCGCTTGGTGGCTCTTTCATCTCAAGTTCACAATCCCACACCACACTCCCATTTTTGTTTCTTGAATATCTTTCCTTGAAAAAGGAGAACAAGAAGTGAGTGATGAAAAATTAAAGGATGTTGGGTTTTTTGTTTGGGCTCCCAACTTGTGGAGGAAAGCCCACTTCCTTTTGGCCCAACTTTTATTGATGAAATATCTATATGTTTTCCTCTTGATTGACCGAAGTGAGACTGTGAGAGAGAGACAGAAAACGTGAGTTTTGGGCAGAGAGTTTCAGAGAAACCAAATCTGTGCAGCAGTTTATCATTTCCGACGATCGGAACTTCATTCGTTGTCGGATTGGCTTGAAATTTTAACTGGAGACAGAAGACTCATAATTCTTCATTTTGACCGAAGGGATCGTAAATCTGACGGTTAGATTTTGAGTTAAAATTCTCGGATCTCAGCTGCTGCTTGTGTGAGCGTTTTTGCGTCTTTGCTTCCGTATTGTGATTCTAGTGCCTTCGTAGTATTGTTAAGGGCTAGATATCATTTTGTACTTGCTGGGTTGTACTCTCTCTCCTTGATTTTAGTGAATTTGGCTAGACCTAAGGATCTCGTGGTTTTTACCTTCCACGTAAATTTTGGTGTTTTTGTGTTACAATTATTTTTGTGCTTCATTGTTGAATTGTACACTTGGATTGATATCGGTTTATGCTCCTAACATATTCTGCAAATTGGAGGTTTGATTTGATTATCCCTCGTCAAAGGGGAAAGTGGGGTAGTGGGCTGTCTTACTCTGTGACGAGGTACAACAATCACAGCAGGAGGGGATCACCGGCGGCGACGTACAAGTCACGCTCCTCGGTGTAGCTACACCGGAGAAGCCCAGCTTGTCTTGCTGACTCGAAACACTGGGTGAATGGAAGATCGCCGTTCCAATCCCAGCTCCCAAATGCAGGAACATGGCTCCTATTGAAGTGGTAATATTCCTGCCAAAATAAAAAAATCAATCTTGATCCAAATTTCAAGAAAATGAAGGGGGGAAACAAAAGGGTTCTTCAAAAAGTGATTCTTACATCCATTGACCAAGAATCTTGAAATTTTTTTGACTTGTGAATCAAGAATTTGGAATGGTAGAATGGCTTTTTGTTTGGTGGTTTGTAATGGTGAATTTAAAGGCAATGAGAGTGGAGTTGAGCAGTCGATGCAGTTAACAGTGGAAGGAAAGGACTAAAAGGGAGGGAAAAGAGTATGCATCTCTTTGCACGGACACTTGAAAAATCCTTAGTATACCGTATCGTGTCGAGCACTCTAATACGATATGATACAACACTTTAATTTTTGTATCTCATATGTTTAACTATACATTGTACCTAATTCTAACAAAAATCACAAAATTAATTTAGTTTACTCTCCAAATGTTGTGTCCATGTATCCTAAATTTTTAAAAAATACTGTGTCCCATATCGTATCGTATTTCGTATCTGGTGTCTCATGTCTATGCAACATTGGTAGGCATGTATGTGTCCTTGCTAGTCGACTGATGAGAAAGGGAAAGCAAATAAGGCCAGATATCAAAGATTAACAGCAGTACGAGAGAGAGAGAGAGAGAGATTCAGCTTTATTTGGTGAAAACTTTATCAGAATTTGTAGTAATGGAGATGGTAGTTGGGAGGGCAATTTCCCTATGAGAACTCCAACATTGATGGCAACATTTATTGTCCAACTTTCATCAGTTGGAGAAGTTTAAGTAAATGTTTGAAGATGGGTTGGATTTCTTGCATTATTTTGAAAACTATGGTTTAGATTTGATGTGCATACCATAACTCATACTTGCTGCTTCTATACTTACTCATCTACTTCAACTAGTTAGAGAAACATTTCTTCAATCGGCTATCGCCCTATAAGATGCCCTCAACTACTAAAAAAATAAGTGTGGAGCCATCAATGGATTAAGTCGCCATTCATAAGCCCTCAAATTTTCGGCCTAAGTCGCCGTTCATCGACAAGAATACTGCAGCCTTCCTATACTTTCTCTTCAAAAAACTTTTATAAACAATTTTTATCTTTTTTTGTTTGAAATTGCTTAAATTTTTATTAGCTTAAATTATTATTGTTTTACAATATTAGAAAATTTTAATAAAAATTATAGTTCAAATAATCCTGTAGACGACTTTTCAATTTTTTTTTTACTTAAGCCTTTATAAGCATCTCAGCTTCTACTTATTTCATCTTATCTTATTTTTAATAGAAAAAAACAGAAACATATTCTCTAAACACTAAATGCTTATGAGATTAAAAAATACCCATACAAAAATGAAATAAAATAAATAATAATACTTTATATTTTCCGTCACTATTAATAATATCATGAATCAGAATAAATAATCGTACAACAAATGCATATAAGCGGGGCCGCAGATATTTTCTCGAAGCGGGATGCCGCGTTTCAAGGGCCCGGCAATCACACACTAGATGGCGTGTCAAATCCTTAACATCGCACGTCTTACAGAAACGACAAAATATTTGAATATTAACAAACTCGTATTTAAAGATTTTTTATATAATTATATTACCATTTAGTTTGTTTAGTATAGCAAGTAAACAATTCAAGCAAAGAATACCCAGACGACAACACATAACTCGAAATTAGCGCAAATATAATAGTCAAATGAAGCTGAACAGTCACAAAAGTTAAGATTAATCAGTCACTGCTAACACAACTACCATCTTATCAACTACTAAACCTCCAAAATTACTGTCCAGACACAATTACCAATAATAGCGAGTGACTGAGTTGATACAGAAAGGAAAGAAACTAAAGGATACGAGTCATGGTCAACCCAACTCGCCGAGTGCGACAAGTATGAGCAAACGACTGGGAAACAGCTGACGTGGACGACTCTCCTAAGCGGCGGCATCACCACCGCACTTCTTAGAGGCGCAGATTAGCCAAACGTTGCCGTATGGGTCCGTCATCTTCCCCACGCGCCCGCCGCAGCACGCGTCTTCACCCTCGGCCACCTCGCCCTCGGAAACACCTCCGGCAGACACAGCTTTGCCTATGGCAGCTTCAACATCTTCGGTCTCCAGGCAAAACACACTGCCGCTCACAGCAGATTTCACGCTGACGGAAAATTAAGTAGATCTTCAGAATAAAACATCAATCTATGCCCCGGATTAAAATATATTTAGAGATCTTATTATATTATTAACAAGTAAGATATTCGACATGATCAACATCGGTCAGTTTTTATGAGAGAGAAAGAAATGTAGATACAAGTAGATCTTCAAATAAGGTCAAAGATAGAGACGGAAACAAGATAAAAGTAGGTACGGCGGAAAATATGAAATATAATAATCGCCTAATAGCATTTGAGAAACGAAATACACGGAAACATACTGAACATTCAGCAAAACAAACAGATCTACACAGAAACAAGATGAAACAGAGATATAAGAAAGTAACAACGTATAAAAGCCGAGAATAAATTACATAAAAGAAAAAAAAATGGGAAAAAAACGTACGGCGAATCGTCGATCAGATCAGAGACGACGATGATGGAGGATCCGAGCTTCAGTTCGGCGGAGAGTATGAGAGGAAGCTCCTGCTCCGCCTTTCGCTTCGGATGGTTGACGCGGCTCACCTCCTCCGCTCCGAACGCCGCCTTGTAGAACTGCACGGCGTCATTCGCCTTCGGAGCTTCAACGACCAGCCACGGCTTCGCCGCCGTGAAGACCACCGGAGAAGCCTTCGCTCCGTTCACAGCTCCAGCAACTGCTTCAACCTCTTGCGCCATGCTGTTTCAGTGAAACCCTAAGAGAGAGAAAGTGTGTGTTTCTGTGTGCAGAGGATGAATGTAGAGAGAGAAAGTGCTGTAATGGATAATGGAAGTTAAGGAACAATAAAGGTGTGGTGTTGATTTATAGGAATCGAGGAAACTGAACCGTTTAGGGATAATTCCGGTATTAAAATAATCGTGATCTTCGTGTTTCGCCCATCATTTTTGTTTTATTTGCAAAGTTATCCACTGAAAGCCCCTGTTCTTTGTATTATTCACGGGTATGCCACTACTTTAACTGCAACGGGTATCTTTTGTCAGTGGTCTCATCCGACGGCCAATAATGATTCACCATCCGGGAGATCCGAGCTGAATTTGAAGCGTTTAACAGCAGAAATAGACGATTATGTCCTTTTAGCTTTACCTGTTTGTTTGGTTGAAGAGAAATTGGGAGGAAATAAATTGGAAAGAGAGAAATATGAGAGAAAATAAGAAAATTTGTTGTTTGATTGGAAAGAGAGAAAAAATGAAGAGAAGAAAAATGGTGGGATTATACTTAATGAAAGAGAGGAAATACATTTTAAAAAAAATTAATAACAAATTATAATTTTAGCTTATAAATCAATTTTATTTTTTTTTTATTTAAAGATATTTTTGACTTTTCAATTATAACATCATATCTCTCATCTTCTCTTTCTATTCAATTTATCTCCTACCAAACAATATATAAATTCCACCATATTTTTCTTCTTTTTCTTTCTTTTTATTTTCTTTCTTACCTATTTCTCTCCTCTCATTTTCTCTTCTCTCATCTACCAAACAAAGTTGCACTCCATTTCCTACTCAACATTCAATATTTTCGTTAATAAATTTTCCATTATTTATTTAAACATCATTTTTTAAGTATCTGGAATGTTCTATTTTAATATGAGGTATTTTTTGGTTGATATACAAATAAAAGTAAAAAAATTAAAAATACAATCATTCAACGTTATATAAAGTTAAACTTCGATAAAATAATATTCAATTATGTTTAAATAATATTTTTTCCCATACCGACGTAAGTTCCATAAAATACTCACGTTAAAAGAATATTTTTCTTGATCTCAATATTATTATTTCATTTTAACTTTACTCCTTTTAGTATTTAGTAATAACAAAATACCAAACATAATTAAAAAATTTGGCTAAATGGAACTAATGCAAATGGTGTCACATAATGTCTATATACAGTTAATGTAACACCATAATTTAAATAACATTTTTCTTGAAAATAAAGAACCAATAATCATATAAAGAAATTGAGTAGCAATTTTTTATTCAAAAACCAAGAGGTAATTCAAAATATGTCCAGAGCTTGAGCGGCGGAATTAAAATATCAATATACAACGTAAGAGTGTGTTATTCGGTCTTCCACACGCCTCTGTGCTCATTTTTCTGAAATGATTAGTGAGGGATGAGTATACATAGTACATTCAATGCGTGACATATGCTATGATTTATCCAAACTAATATAACCACGCAACAAATGTAATAAATCACACTATAATGACGTCACCACAAAGGCAATAAATGACATCGCCACCAAGGCAGAGAAATGATAAGTTGTGCACAACCGTGAGGTTAATATGAAGGATAATTATAAAATTAATCCACAACACATTAAATGTTAAAATGAAGGATGGCTAAATAATAAATCCAAGAACACTCACAAGAGGTTAATATGAAGGATAATGAGATAGTCAATCCAGAACTCACGAATATGTTAATATGAAGGAGATCACTAGTTAATCCAATAATCATCTTATAATGAATGTGAAATAATACTCGTCGACAATCACATCAATAAGGATAATCACAAATCAGCAGCATAAGTAAGAGTCCACACACCTTGATTCCATTGTGAAAATGACTTGAACAAAATAAGATAATTTAGTGTCTTAATAGCGCCACACCTAAACGGTCAACAAAGAACTATGCCTTATAAATACAATTTCGTACAAAGAAAGCATGATATGCGTGAGCTTTGATATCTTCTATCCAAATAATTCGTATCTACTATCCTATTAAGACAACACCCAAAAACTGACATATATGCTCACACTTATATAACATAAGCACGAAACCATGTTTTATATATATATATATATATATATATATATATATATATATATATATATTCAATACCGTGAATTTGAGGAGCAAACATGTAGCAGCTAAAGGAAAAGAATTATCTAATAACCATACTTTATAATATAATATTAAAACTTTGTGAAATGAATATATTATAACAAAAGGAGAGTAAGGAAATGCAATACAGCAAATTAAACTCAAATATTTCTCATCCTCTCGGCTCTATCTCCCGACAACCTCTACTTCTCTCTCTATAAAAAAAATCGAGTTGCCGACAACCGTAAAACCTCCGCTGACAACGAAAATGATAACAAATTAACCCAATCCCTCTCACAACCAAAACCTACACTATACATATTATTCTTAAACACACCCATTCAACTGATTCCCTAAAATTTATAAACCAAAGACCATGGTTATAGAATTAATCGTCTAGTTTTCTACTGATGTTAAATCTCATATGAACATGCATGCTCATGAAAATTTATAATCATAATCTATTGAAAATCTAGAAAGATTTACCTCCGAAACCGAAACCGAATTCTCGTACGATGTTTAAGAAAAAGAAAATGAGATTCTTTACTGGAGAAATTTGAAAGATTACATTTCAGACTATTTTTGATATGGAGTTGGGAAGAAAACGGCGATGCATATCTAGGTTTTTATATAAAAAAAAATATTTGGCCAAACATTAATTGGATGAAACGTTACACATCCACATTTATGTAGAAATTTAAGGGGCTTTAGTGGGTGTTTGCAGTAACTTCTCTACTCAAAGAAATAGCTGAAAGCAACATAGATTTTTGTGCTGGGTGTTTGCATCTACAGCTTTTTACACTAGCTGAAAGCTGATTTTGATAATTTCAGCTGATTTACAAAAGCTGGGGAAGGGCAGCTGAAACTAGCTGAAAGCTGATTTCTTCCTTTTAATTTCCAAGTCTTGTAATTTCATTTTTTCATTTAATCATGTTTATTAAATTGATTGATTAAATTAAAAATAATATTAAATAATACTAACCATAATACTCCATTTTATTAACATTGCATGAAAAAAATAATTTTATTTTGTTTTTATTTAAATAAAATATAGATTAATTTAATACTTTGTACACTAAAATTGAAATTATAATATACAAAAAATAATTACTCAATTTTATTTATTTATTATAATTATAATTGTATAATAACACTAGGGGTAATAAAGATTACTCAATTATAATTGTATAATAACAATTTTATTATAATTTTTGACTTTCAGCACTTTTTGCAAACACTTACAAATTATCAAAATCAACAGTTTTCAGCTGCTTTCAGCCACTTTCATCAGCTTCCAACAAAATAAATAACCACTACTAATATTTCTATTATATACGTAGTTATAAATAAAGAAATCATTTAAAATAATAGAGTAATTCATGGTTCTAACCAAAAGCGATGCAACACTCGTATGGTTTAGAAACTAAAAAAACTAAGTACTTTGATTTCTCTAATTAACAAATAAAACTTTACTTTAAAATTATAAGGGCACAACTTCGACTTACTTAAATCTCTATATTCAAAAAAAAAAAAAAAATATAAAAATATATATATATATATATATATATATTAACACATAATAATAATAAAACCACATAAAATCACTTTAAAATAGAACTACTTTCGGACGGGTTGTGGCAGTTAAAAATCTTTAAAATAATAATATTGTGATTGAAGAGATATATCCTTTTAGTGAGATTATTACTTTATCGAACGTTATTTTAATTCATAAACTTAAGTCAGAACCGGAATAAATGATTATCTAAACGCGATTATTACTCTATCAAACATTGCTTCATCAAAGTTTAACCGTATGTTCAACTAATATATATTGTATTTTACACTCGTGAAATTTAATTCCTGACTCCGTCTTATCGCAACTACAGTCACATGATTCACTGCGTAAATTACTCATCGCACCCGTGTAATTTAATTTTTCGCTCCTAGATTGAAAACAAGATCTATAGCAAGAAGCTTGTATTACTTTCTATGATTAGACCAGTACAGTATAAAATCAAAGAAAAACTATACAGCTGACTATAATTCATGTCACTGCTGCACATTTTCTCAAAGAGAGGCTATACTATATCTGTTACTCCATATAACTATACTAGCTAGCTTCGTCGTGCGCCTAAAACGAGCAGTAGTTTCCTCAAGCACTGGCAGTCCGAGGGACAAGACTAGCAGCCAAGTCTCTGATTCTGAAGCCGTTGCCCCAGAAGGAGGCGAGGCAGAGGCCCATGATGGCCATGGCTACAACCGAGCAAGCGGGTGGGACGGCTTGAGTGCTGCCCAGAAACTGACTTGCAAGAAGCCCTGCCAGTGTTGAGCTCTGCATTCCTGTGCAGAGAGATATTGTTCTGCACACTTCTTCCTCTAATCTGTTAGAAAAAATGGGTGATGTTTATCAGCCTCAAGCATATGCACTTTGATGGGAAATGGACTTGTTATAAGGAAGATAGGTTGAGTTTCATCCGCGAAAAACACCAAGAAACTACACCATTTTACAACCCCAGATCAAGAAACATAGAGGATTATCCAAAGTTGGAAGATAATGTTTGGAGTTCAAATCAAGAACAAGACTAAGTGTTGCTCCTATTAAGCGGTGTGGGAAGTTATAACAAAGATAAGTTGAGTCCCATCCGAAAAAAAAAAAAAAAAACCCCACAAACACCAAGAACTACACCATTTAATGTGCAGAATTCAAATCAAGAACGAGACTAAGTATCAAGATTTGGAGCCAAGTAGTAATATAATGTACGTGTTGCTCTTTCCACTTCACGATGTGGTAAGTTATAACGAAGATAGGCTGAGTCCCGTCCGCGAAAAACACCACAAACACGAAGAACTACACCGTTTTAGAAGCCCACAACAGGAAACACAGAAGAATAGCCAGTTTCTGGATCATTCATGGCGTGGTACATTCACGAAGAAACTAACAAAAAGGTCGTTGTGTAATATGCATTGGGTCGTGTATAGACGTAGTGATAAAGAGAAGATAACATATACTTGCCTGAGAGGTTGAATTTTGGAGATCCAATATCCGAAGGTAAATGCTACTGCATGAAATGATAGCACTGGACCAACCAATCTCAGCCCTTCAACAGAAAGGATTTGGCTCCTATTTATGGCAAGTGGGCTTCCAATGCACATTGAAGTGCAGATCATCGCGACAAATGGCATTACGGGTTGTATAAAGGATACAACCCGTTTGGCATACGTGTTAAGTATCAAACCCAAAGCAATAGGAGCAAGCACCACCTGAAAAAAAAAAAGAAAAAAGAAAAGCAATACATATAATGAGAATAAATTAAATAAGAAAAATCATCACCCAACTTTCATTAGGGCTTTGGATTTGGCACCTGCAGAATTGATTTAGACATAGCCATAGCATCAACTGGAATGACCGAGCCAATGAGAAGACCGGTTAGAAGAGGAGTAACAAGAACGGAAGCGATGGTGGAGGAGCTAGTCAAAAGGATGCTTAAGGCTACATCTCCTTTGCTCAAGTAGGTGGCATAGCTAGATAGCTGAGCCCCTGCAACACACGACATCAAAACGAAACCAGCATAGAACATCGGAGACATCCCAAAGGCCCGAGCCACCAACACCCCAAGAATTGGTTTCAAAGCATACTGAGAAATGAATCCAATGGATAGTGGTAGAGGTCTGCAACACACATAGTTTGGATTAGGAATCTAACCATTATTCACAAAGGTTTAAGGATAACAAAGTGAATAGTAGAAGGTGGAAGATGAAACCTTTTGAATGCCAAGGTGAAATCATCAATAGAAAGTCCGATGCCAATAGACAACATGATTCCTCCGAGTGCAGGAGCGTATAACTCTTTCGACACCCTGCACGTTCTTCTATTGTTTACAAAGAAACAATAATATACCCAACTTAAGAAAGCATTAAACTATGAAAAACCAATAGCAAGAATCCGAAACCATGAACAAGAAATAGATTCCAAGTGAAGCAGATTATGATAAACAAGCGTGCAAGTCCAAAATGTCCCTAAACTGGCACACATGACACTTGACAGTAAAATAATGAACTACACTTAATTTAAGAGATTATCTACTGGCTAAGTACCAAGTATAAACAATGATAAAGAAAAGTTGAGAACCATATTAATCCTTTTAAATTCACACAAATCATTAAATACACTAAAGAAACCAATAAATTGTCTACTATTACAGTAATACTAATACACAAACTACTAGGAAAACTCTAAGCAACGAGGTAAAAGCTATCGAATTACCATAAACCATATACAAGATTTCAAACTAGTAAACTCCGCCTGAGAAAATTCACAACCACATCACAAAAAACCCACTTACCAAGTGAACGTCGACGGCTTCCAAAGGGAGGCGACGGCCGTGAGAGCTACCACAACCGGGAGCAGCGCCGACAACAGCTGAGACGCGTCGGATTTATCCTCTGCTTCCGCATCAATCTTGTGATCGGCGCCAAACGAGAGCAGAGTGAAATTCCCCTCTCGTTTGTGCAGCCCAACCCTCCCGATTAAAGGCGACGAAGTCGAGCATCCAACGTCGATCAAAGAGCCCCGTCCGAAATTCTTGTTGGTTCTTGAAATCCCTTCAGGAATCAGAGACAGAGAATTGATTTTTATCGGAATTGAGTTCTTAATATTGCGGAGAAGTACAGTTCTGGGAGCGGCTCGAAGCGATAGACAAGGTGTTTGTGACATTGCTTGAATGAAAAAGGCTCGCCGGGGTGTTTTCCGGCGAGTGGTGGTGGGGGGGAGAGGTGATAAGGTAATCAAAAGAGTATGATTTCCAGACTATTATATTCGCATCTAACTAAATGATTTAGAATAGCAAATGGGAATAAGGGTTTTAATTGGTTGCAAGGCACATGATGTACCACAGGAAAATAAATTGTCAAGGAACCAAATTCCAACAATTTAGACTCATGCGTTCTTTTTATAAATCGACTTTAAAAGCAACTTCTGAATTGTGAAAGAAATTTCATTCCGTACCAAATAATATTTGTCTTCTATATTTCCGACAATGTAAAGTCAGTTAGAAATAAATTCTCTATTTTTTTTTTTGGTAAATTGAATTTTTTTTAGTCCCTAAAATATGTGTGTTTGACCAATTTGAACCCTTATTTATTTTGTTTAGTTAATTGGTTCCCAAAATTTAGAATTTTGAATGATCCTTCAGTTAAATTTTTTGTTAGTCAAAAAATTTTAAAAGGCATTTTTAGTATAATATTATTGAGGATCAAAACATCCAAATACTGAAAGATTAAGGACCAATTCGACCAAATTTTTTTTACTTAAATTTTTAAATTTCTTAAAAATCAAAAAATATTTAGTAGTTTTGATTTTTGTCAAGGTCCAACTACACAAATTTTAAATAAGTTGAAGACCAATCTCGCTAATTATAATATATTTTGGAATCATAAATTTTTATAGCTCCGGTGATCAAATTTTTCAAAATATATTATTATGATAACGAGAGATTAAAAAGTAGAATATCTAATAATCAATTAATAGAACTATAGTAGATTTTCATTCAAAACTTGTTTTTATTCAAACAGGATTTATTCCTTAATTTTTCACATATTTTATATTTTAATCCTTCGTTTTCATAGTAATATTCGAGAAAATTTGGTTACAGAGTAATAAAATTGGCGACTATGATCCAAAAATATATTATAATTACTGGGAATGGTCCTCAATCTATTTAAAATTGGCGTAGTTGGTCTTTAAAAAAAATCAAAATGACTAAAATATTTTTAAGAAAAAATGGCAAAATTGGTCCTCAATCTTTCGGACTTAAACGTTTTGGTCCTCAATAAAATTATACAAAAAATGCCCTCCAAAAATCGTTGACTAACAGTTGATAAACAAAAAATTTAACATAATGACCAATTCATCCAAAAAATTATAATTTGGAGATAAATTAACTAAAAATAAATAAATAAGGAATCAAATTGCCAAACACGCATAATTTGAGGACTAAAAAAAATTCAATTTACTTTCTTTTTTCCTCCTTCCATAATGAACTATCTAGAAGGATCTGGTATCTCCAATAGAATGAGATATAAATAAATAAATAAAATGCTTAATATATGATATTAGAGGGAGGTGCGGGCCTCCAATTCATTTATTGAACCACTAATACCCCTACAAATTTTCGAATTTTGAATTCTCACTCTCTTTAAGTTTGTACTCTCTCGTTATTATTAATAGTGTTTCATTTCCTATTTTTGATTGTTCCATTAGAAGTTTTTTATTTCTAAAAAAATAAAAAATATGTGGATAAAAATTAACAAATTTAAAAGTCAAACAATACATACCATAAAATACCATATTCTTAATAATCACGCCGAGAAGAAACGGAAAGAGTGTATTTGTTATCATAACTCAGTTTTTATTATATTTATTGTTTAGACAAAACTTAAGGAAGAAAATCAAAAAGGCCAAGACTATGTGTGGAGGCTTAGCCGAAGTAGGATTTTGAGGATACAATTATAAAAGAAACAAAAGTTAATTATCTATAAGAGAAGAATATAATATTCATTAACAAGCTCTAAGTAAATCTGACCCATACAGAAACTCACGACCCAAAGAAATTTTCTCGGGAGATCAGGCCCCGAACCCCTGACGGAAGCACATATTGCCATTTAGCCCCCGAACTCGAATTTCTGGCTGGATCCATACACCATCATTACACATAACCGTCCCTAACTTAAATCTCTTCTTCGTCTGTTTTTCAGCGTGGGGTCTGAGTTCCTACACTCTATCTTCTTCCACACTTCTTGAAGATCATATTCAAACCCCACAAACATCCTGTGGACCGTCCCATCATCGATCCACTTCGGCGAATCCTTCTCGCCCAACCGCGCCTCCCCGCAGAACTGCCTCGACAGCACATCCACTGCCGCCACTCCGACGCTCATCTCAAACTTCCCCTGCAACATACTTAAGAAACACTTATCCGGATCAGCTAAAAACTCCGCAAACTCCATCGTCCCTTCGGACGGGATGCGCTTCCGACAAGCCGTTGGCCGGTAGTCGTACGGCCGTAAAGCTACGGAAGCGACGGTCCATATGAGGGTTGTTAGGGTCTCGATGAGTACGGAGAGAGTTGTCATGGCGTACCACCATGTCTCGTTGCTCTTGTCTGAGTGGCCGACGTATCTGATCTCCGACCACCACTGTTGGAGCTCGGTGTCGGAGGTTAATGAGGCGTCGTCTTCATAGAAGTAGGAGATGTATTTTGTTACCCAGTTCTTTACGGCTAGCCAGATGTCGAGTCCGTCTGCAGCGTAGGGGTAGTCTTGGAAGAGAAGCTCGATGTTTTCCGGCTGATTTGGGTTATGTATGGCCAAGCCTCTGAGTAATGTGTACGGTTAGAAATTGTATGCATAAGTGGGAAAAAGGGCAAAAAAGTGCACATGTTCAACTAAAACTACTATCTTTGGGGAGAAATTTCTTCAAGTTCAAATAAAAGGGTACGAGCGTCATTTAATTAACAGAGTAATAGAGGTGAAAGCATTGAGAGCATGCAAATCTCATGTTCGGCTAAAAAAACGGGAAGATTTTTCGTGCAACATTCTTCAAGAGAACAGAGTATTTTTTGCAACATACGGTAGTTTGACGTAATTTCAGATGAAAGAATGTACTTTGTTTGCCCTTTTTTGAATAAATTTGAGCAAAACAAAGAATGTAAACAGTACCGTTTGATTAGGTCAGCTGGGAGGCTTTGCTCATCAAATCTCCATCTTCTGTACAGGGAGGATGACAGCTCCATTGAGACATCGCCGGTGAACAGAATCTTCTCAAGAATCCCTCCTGCATTGAGTAACATGCTTCTTGCCAGTGCATTTACTTGCAACGTGTCTTTGAAATGTGGTTCAAGTAAGCGGTGAATCGGGTGCATCACACTCAACCTCCTCCGAGTTGCAATGATGAACGGCTCTACTACAGCATGTGTGTTTAGCCTAGAAAGAATCAAATCAAAGTTACAAAGCAGAGTTCCAAAACAGAGTAAAAAGTTGTTTGATTGCTCACCAATGGCTGGCTAGAAGATGGTAGACTGCATCAGCTGCTACTACATGAGTCTTTGCAAGCTGCCAAAGGGCTGCTTCTGTCCCGTTGCGTGCGGGACAGAAGACTCTGTTGATTTCTGAATGGGATGAAGATGCTGGAAGGCTTAGTTCTATGACTAGTGGCTTCAGCGTGCAGTCGTCTCTCAGGAAGAGAAGAGTGCGCGATGCATAAGCATATACGTCGTCTTGACTATTTATTCTTGTCAAGAATGGCATGAGATAGTCATGGTGGTCTAGTATGAAGAGTCTCCACTGATCCATTGCCTGCATTAATATGAATTTATAATATGAGATGAATTCTATATCAAGAACTTGAATCTAGTGATGATTTTGTATATATACCTCAGCAACTGTAAGACCATCTAGATTGTGTTCTATGTGTGATGGCTTGATGGAACTCTTCACTCCATTGCTGCCTTCTGGTGGGAAATTCTGCAATGTGGAGAGAAAGACAGTGATTGAGATGGAAAAAACTTATAAGCATGATTGAGGAAGACGATGATTACTTGCAGACATGAGATTAATGTTGGATTTGTTCCGGCAAGCATTTGTCGTCCGAATTCATCGTCGTCCATCCAATCAAATTGGTTCCCTACAATACATAACATCTCAATATGTTCATTCTTGGCCCATTCTTAGTTTTCCACAGCCAGTCGGTAACACCATTTGATCATCGATGTGTTACTGACCAATTAGAGTTCCATCAAGTACGGGATATGAAAAACTCAAAAATGTGTGATGGAAATTTTAAGTTGTCGGTAATTTTGAAATTTTGGATTCCATCGGTAAGGAAGGTATGTGTATCCGTCGGTAAATAGGGAGATTTTTAGTGTATACCTTGTGCAATCCGAGGCAACGGGAACTTGACCGGGCTCTCCTTGATCACATCTTTAACCTTCTTGAAAAGATCAGGAGACAATTCTTGCTTCAAACGCTTCAACAACCATTCATCAACACTTCCTACTCTGTTACCTTCGAACAGCCTTTGAATCTGATCGAACGACTCAAAATGGCTCGTTTCTTGCGTCAAGACCGGCATCACAAAATGCAGAGCAGCCCTAATTGCATTGGTTGTAAACTCTTCGAGCTTCTTCCGGCTGAAACGTTCGTCCGGAGGAACGTATATGTCAAGGTTGAACCATCCACGCAGACGCCTCTCCGATCGAGTATCTGCACAATTTTGTATCTCCACATGAACTCCTAAATAAGCCCTAATCAGTCAACAATATATATACGAATTATTACCGTAGTTGTTTGAAGGGCGGCCGGTTCTCAACCTACGCGGATAAGGAAACGACGCCGTTCCACCTAGAACCGGTCTTCCATATTCCGATCTTCTCTCCGGAATGCCGAGATCATTGTAAAAATCGTAGTCATAGATTTGCTCCCATTCTCTTCTCTCTCCACTTCCATTCCCTCTCAACCTCGCAAGCTCTTCTTCTCTGAGCTCAATTACAGCAGGCGGCGTTTGGTTTGGGAGATAACACTACAAAAAAATCGAAAATCGAATCACGACTTCTTCATTCATGAACAATATGAAGAATTGCTAATTGCTAACAACAACGAACTCACCGTGTTTGGGAAGAAAATGCGATCTAGTTTGGTTAAGTGGAGAGAGTAGATCCACGAGTTGCTTTCGAAATGGACTATCTGGTTTGCCCCTCCTCCTCCTTGAAGAGACGCGTTTCGGAGGAAGAACGCTTTTCTGTGCTCGTTCCTTATCACGAGAGCTCCGGGAACTCCGAAATCGGCATCGACGGTGAACTCTACTTCGTACCTCATGACTTTCGCGCCGCCGTTGCTCTCGATTTCCTCGCCGCGCCGTAGAACGGATTTCTCCGTCACTTTCCCTTTTCCACTGTCTAATATTAATATTATCATTAATCTGAAAACTTCGTGTTAATTGATGATCCATGACAGGAGAGAGAAATAAGATTTCAAATGCACTGAAGGTGCTTGATGTTTGGACTGAAAGAGGATTAAGTATCTATAGTTTTGGTTTTACATACAAATAAATAATTGCAAATCCAACCTACAAAAACAAAATATTTACAAAATAGCAACAGCTCGAGTCCTTTTAACAATAACGAATTAACGAACTTAATTACCTTGATCGATTTTGGAAGCGCTGTGCAGCCAAACAGAGGCTGCTTTTCCTGGGCGTGATTCTTTGTTAGGAATCTGGATGACTATCTCGCCGTAAATGATGCTACTCTGCGCCGGAGTTCGGAGGCTCGAAGTTTTTCCGGCGTCTACATCGCCTTGAAACAGATTGAGGCAGTCGACGAGGCTTGAACAGCCTCGTCGTGCTGCTCTCTCTCCGCACCTTTTCTTCATCTCGTCGTTTTAATGGCGGAAGGTATATTGCATGAGTTGAGAAAAGAAGCGTGCTGAAATCTTGCGTTTTGGGCAAAGGATCGGATTCATTTTTGTATGTTTGAATGAATTTAAGCATGTTGGATTTCTTTCTTCGAAATGTGTATGGGAATTTATTAAAGTTTTTCTCATAATTAGCTTTGACGGAATCTGTTTGCATGGTAGAATTAATTTTCATGCTAATTTGAGACATGTCAAAACATAAGACTATTATGGGGTTACATTGATCTATGGAATGAATATACGTCCGATGCATAAGTAGATTTAAAATTAAGAATTAGTATTGTATAAATTTCATTTTGAGAAGAAGAGATTATTATTTTTTTTAAATACTTGAACAAAATTTAGAATTATACACAATTTGAGTGATGGAGGTTTAATTGTCCCCACCAATTACATGTATACTTATACAAAAGAAAATAGTACTCCTCGTCTCATCAGTAAACATCTTTTTTATTTTGGACACGGTTATTAATAAAGTTTTTTTATATGCAAATGAAATGGTCTCATTAAACTTTTAGTGTTAATATATTTACATTTCGGGAAACAATACAATACTAATTACATAGACAATTATATTAGGAAATACATGACATTACTAATGCTACAGAGGGAGTACAACCTAATTTATTGAAATTGATAAGAATATTTTATAATAAAGGCATAAATACAAATATGTAAATAAAATAAAAGTCAATTGATTGAATTAATATGAGAAGTAAACTTATATGCTCTGCATATTAAGAATTGGATATTACTATATAGCTATGTGCTAATTTTAATTATGATCAATATTTGTTTCAAAAATTTACTACTCACTCTGTCCCGTTATTTATGACTCACTTTTCCGAAAGGGGTGTCCCATTATTTGTGTCCACTTTCCTAATTTGGTAAAAAATTACTCCTACTTTATCATCTTCTCTCTCCTACTTTATTACATTATATTTCCTACTTTATCATCTTTCTCTCATACTCTCTCATTATCTTACTCATCTTCTCTCTCATACTTTATCATATACTCTCTCTCTCATACTTTATCATCTACTCTCTTAATTCTCGTGCCGAAACCAATTGAGCCACAAATAATGGGACGGAGGGAATATTATCAATTAATAAATTGAATATAATCTAAATTGCTACCATAACTTTGTATTAGACACGAAACTATGTAATACTTCATCCGTCTCAATTATAATATCTTTATTTTATTTTTTATACAATTTTTAAGAAAAATTATTAGTTGTGAATAAAAATATATAAAGATATGAATTCTAAAAAAAATTATGTATAATAATTTATTAGAAAAAAAATAAATATTATATTTAAGATGATCAAAATAAAAATTAGACATTATAATTGAGACAGATGAGTAGTATTTAAAAATATAATCGACAGATTTCCCCCGATTCCTCCCATCGAAACCCTCGAAATCGACAATGGCGATCTCCACACTCCAGAAACTCGCCTCCCAAATTACCAAGTCACCGTCCCTCTCCATCGCCTCTCGCGCCGTAATATCGCGCACCTCAGCCACTTCGGCCCCCCGTACCTCCTCCGCCAAAGTCTCCGATCTGATCGTGAAGCTCGTCGCCGTCGACCCCGACGGCCAGAGGCAAGACGTGGTTGGGCTCAGCGGGCGTACTCTTCTCAAGGCATTGACAGACAAGGGCTTAATCGAACCAGCGTCGCACCGGCTCGAGGATCTCGAGGCCTGCTCCGCCGAGTGCGAGGTGCACATCGCGCAGGAGTGGCTTGAGAAGCTGCCGCCGCCTTCGTACGATGAGAAGTATATACTGCGTAAAAACTCGAGGAATCGCGTTCTGAATAAGCATGCGAGGCTTGGATGCCAGGTTGTTCTGACGCAGGAATTGCAGGGTATGGTGGTTGCGCTCCCCGAGCCTAAGCCTTGGGACACTCCGTAAGGATTCAATTCGTGGAGCGAGTGCCGATGCTGTGGCGGAGGCCGGATGTAAGGTGTTTCTTTTGTTTTGAATAACGCGGATGAATTCAATGGATGATTGACTGTTATGATGGATAATTCATAATTTGGGAAATTGTTGTTTTTATGTATGCTTACCTTTAAATGGATTTTGGTTATTGAAAGTTTGAAACTATGGGATTGAAACTTGCATAATTTTAGATTTTGGATTGAACATACTGTGATTATCTTCATGCGGTTTGATTGAGCTGGAAAGTCTGTTTTTAATTGTTTGCATCTCTTATTTATTTGTTTAATGTGACAATTTTCATGTCTGCATTATGTTATAGGGTGATAAGGTATAAATAGTAGAAGTATCAAGTTAGGCACTTATGAATTTGTTGTTTTCAATGAGATCATAACATTCTCCAGAGAGATTTGGCATGCGTGAATATCGGTGTTAGTTTTGCACATAGTTGAGTACCCAAATGTTCGAGATACTTCAGCTATATGTTGTGGAGCAGCATACATCAGAACATGTATAAATTTTGGTGATGTATCTGCTAAGAATCAATTTCTGATGGTGGGCATGTCGTTTCACTGGAGTATAGTATACCCTCTTACTTCTTTAGGATAGCCAAGTTAGAACAAACACGGCGAGTTTGAATTATGATGGTGCTTGATATGTCAACACTAGTAGGATGCATTTGTAAGGAAATTGAAACCCATGACAAAAAGAGTCGTTCTGCCTGTCCTACACTTTCAAGAAATGGGTCAGCCTTTGGTATTGTATTTGGGTTTTCAGAAACACTAGCAGGCTTTGCTTACAGGTAAGCTTAGGAAACTAGTTAAAAGACAGTTCTTTATCGCTATTTAATTAGTACCGGATGTTAAAACGCATGCTGATTTGATTAAAATCTGAGTGTTTACTGTCTCTATGTAAATTTGAGAGTTTACGTTTTCTACATAATTTACTATTAAGTTCAAGGTCATTCCACTAAAGTTTGTAAATGAATGACGGTACTACATTGTTGGTTGGCTGTGTTTCTCATTTCACATGCATATGTGCGTTACGCAAATATAGACTCTTATCAGTCATTGTAACTCTGGTGTTCTTTTCCTCACTAATTCTGCTAAGCATAAATGTGAATAGAATTGTGTTTCCTTATCCATGTTCATTTCCCAGAATTCAACTGATTGCCCTTCATCTTGTCACTGTATGTGCATTCACCAAGCTGACTTGCTGTGATCATTTGGGAAATGGTTTTTCTTAGCTATGACTTTTTATGCTCCCTCCCTCTCACCGAACTTGTCGGCGCGGTTATTTAGAAAAGTTGGGGTAGGTCGGTAAAGGTGAGGGACCATACAATTGATTAATTATTCAGAATTAGTTTGTGAGATAGAGGTGTAGAGGTGTGAGATCCATTTAATTAATTAATTAATATTTTTGATTTGATTTGAGTTAGTATAGGTTTGGGACCTAATTCCTTATCTAGAAACGTGGCTGGTTTGGTCATATAGTTTAAATTGGTTTGCCTTAAACCTACACTATATGAAGTGAATTCAGACAGGAAAATGTAGAAATTGCTAATGAATCATTACAGTAGTTGTTCTTTGTGAGTTCATTCTTCTACTTATTATGAATACATGAAAAAACAATTTTATTTGCTTTCCGTTATCGATGTTTCCGCGAATAAGGATCGCATAGAGTCCTTACATAACACACGAGCGAGAATTTAAAAAATTCTGATAATGAACCCAACTGCAATGCTTTTTTCTGAAGTAATCCTGCTCCAGAAGTGTTCCGATTAGAGCATCTCCAACCGATATGCTTATTTTTAACATTATTTTACAGTTTCTGTCATATCAAATAGTAATCTCACTCCAACCCACAATTTTAAATTCACCCTCAAAAAGAATATTCCAAATATTATACAAGACTCACAACCCATATATTTTATTTCTACTTTTACAACAATACCTATATATTTCTCAATATTACATATCAAACTCACAATAATTTTAATCAATTTCATATTTCATTATTTTCTATTATTGTTGGTATAATTGTATTATACAAAAATCATGATTAAACTTAAAAAAGTAAAATGGTGTGGTGAATATTAGTCACCATTTATGGAGTAGTAGGAGAGAGAAAACTGGTAAATTGTTATTTTAGTGTTGAAAATAGAGTTTGATTGGGATGATTTTTCTACTCCAAACACCATTATAGTGTGGGTTGGAGATGTTCTTAATAGGTTAAACTTGCCAAATAATTACTCCCTCCGTCTCATAGAAAGTGTCTTGTTTTTCTTTTCGAACCGTCTCATAGAAAATGTCCCATAGAAAGTGTCTTGTTTTCCTTTTCGAGCCGTCTCATAGAAAGTGTCTTATTTCTTAAAAAGACAAATAATATGTGGACCAAAATTAACAAGACAAAAAGTCAAACAATATACACCATATAATTCAATATTCTTAATTTTCGTGCCCCATAGAAAGGAGACACTTTCTATGGGACGGAAATAGTATAAAATACTTCCTCCGGGCTCCGTCCCATTTATATTGGACCCTTTTCTATTTCGGTCCGTCCATTTATATTGCCCCCTTTCCAAAAAAATAAAAATAAAATATTATATTCTCTCATATTTATTATTTCTCTCACCTACTTTATCATCCACTCTCTCATCATCTCACTCATCTTCTTTCTCTTATTTTATCATTTACTCTATTTTCTTAATTCTCGTGCCGGAAAGGCAATGAGCCAATATAAATGGGACGAATGGAGTTCAAATTTTAGCGGAATCATAAACACAAGCAATGAGTATTTTCTATCTAATTTTTGTGTCACATTTCATGTTCCAATGGATTTTTTTGAAAATGGGATGGATATGATCTTAAGTAAAACACAAGATATTAATTTCATTAATATGGTGTGTTTATAAGAGTTTATTTTAAACACTTATTCATTTCTTGATCAAATAATTAATTTTTTTAGTATTTGCGAAATTTGTTTTCTACATTAGTTTTTCTAAAATTGAGCAGCTAAATAATTAAATATATATTTTTTTAAACATTAACTAAGATGCTTTTACTGTTAAAAAAAATCATAATTTCTAGAAATAAAAAAATCTCCTTTTCATTTTAATTTCTAAACTCTTTACTTTTATTTAAAATATAATTTTAATTTTTTAAATAATAATTAATAAAAAAATATTTATGATAGCATTTACAAACACAAACTTAATTATATTAAGATATCAGTTAGAATAAAATTAAGCAAATTTTTGAAGGATGATTTTTCCTTTGTTTACCTCACTAATATGGGCAAAGCCCAATAAATAACCCAATTAAGTTGTGCCCTAACTCCGACTCCGATCTATTTATTCCACCTCACCTCTTCATATCTTCATCCGCGCTTCAGCCTAACGCCGACTTTCTCTGTTGGAAAATCGTATTTGAATTAGTTGCTTCCCTATCTTCTTTTTATCTTGTTTTCTGGTTTGGAATTTTTTTCGGAATTGCATTTAGCAAGTTCAGCTTCTTGACTGGATCCAGACTGAAATTGGGTCCAGCCATTTTATAATTCAACCTTGCGATATTAATCTCCGGTAACACTCGCCTGAATCTGATTTAATCGTGATTATTCAGGCCCTTATTCTACCGGTACATCGATCTTCTCTCTCTAGATTTTTATTATTCTTCGAATAGTTTATGGCAAACGCACTCTGTCCCAAAACCTATACCAATGTTGTGAGGCAATTTCTACGTTTGTCAAATTAATTAATTTTCCGATTTTACTCGTCCGACTGGTCGTTTCGTGATCAATTGTGACACATGGTTGGAAAACATTTTCTTTCAATTAACGATTTATGAAATAGGCAAAACCTATTTGATGTAATAGTATTGATCCTTGTAATTCCGTAAGCTTTGTGAACAATTGTAGCGAATGATTTTCAGATCTAAACTGAATGAAGAACGTGTGAGAGAGGGAGAGAGAGAGAGAGTAAGAGTTGAGAAGGAAAGAGTAAGAAGGAGTTAAGGGAGAGAGAATAATTTTCCAAGCATGCTCCATTCATTTCACATCCACCTATTTAAAGACATAGGCGGTTTAGGGAATATAACAAAGTTTAATACAGCTGGTTAATTAAAATACGAAATTGATAAATGGAATAAGCCACGTGGATTCATCACTCCCGTCCACGCGCAATGTCCTTCTAACCTATTCACAGCCGCTTAGCCACTTTCGATCTCAGCCGTCAGTAGTGATGCCTCTTCATCAACGGTTTAGAACTTATCCACAGCATCACAAAAGGTCTCGTTCTCCTCATCAGACTCAAAGTCGTCTTTCTCCAAAAAGTGTAAGCACAGTAAACCCTCGTCTCTTGCTCCCATTTCCTTCCCATTCTTCTCATCCTCTTCCTTCATTGCGGTCTGATCCGTTAGGGTCATGACAATACCGCCTTCTTTTTGAGATCCTTGTCCCCAAGGTAGCAATTGTGGAAAGAACTTCTCAAGATAAGCCTCTTCAACCCAAGATTCTCTTTTTAACCCTGCAAAATCCCACTCAATGAAAAACGAGTGGATTTCCCTCTTTCGGCGGTTCATCTTACTCCGTTTCTTCTTGATTGTAGGTACGGCGGCTATCTCTCCATTTTTATCGAACTCGGGCAGAGTTGGGGAATGTATCTTGCGAGGATCCACAGACCGCTTGAGCAAAGCTACGTGGAAGACCGGCCAGATCTTGGCCCCGGGTGGTAGCAAGATGGCCCGTAAGTAACCTCGCCAATCTTCTCTTCAACTTTATATGGTCCATAGTAGCGAGGGGACAGTTTCTGGTTGTGTCGTAGGACCACGCTGTTCTGCCTGAAGGGCTGCAGCTTTAGATACACCATATCCCCTACTTCAAACCTTCTATCTGTTCTAGACTTATCAGCATTTTTCTTCATTTTCTCTTGAGCGAGTATCAGATTCTCTCTGAACTTCTGTTGCATAGAGTGTCTCTCCTCGGCAAGATCTAGGGAGTCAACCGAGTGAGTGTAAGGGTACGGCCCGATAGAAAAAATAGGGGGATTATAACCATATAGGGCTTCAAAAGGAGTGAGCTTGAGACTGGTGTGGTAATTGGTATTGTACCAATACTCTGCCAGTGCAAGCCACTTGAACCATTGCTTAGGTCTTTGTTTGACCAGACAACGGAGGTAGGTCTCCAAGCATTGGTTCACCCTTTCTGTTTGTCCATCAGACTGGGGATGATAAGCAGATGTCATATCTAGCTTGGTTCCCAGCAGCTTGAATAATTCTGACCAAAACACACTGGTAAATATAGGGTCTCTGTCAGTCACTAAGCTTAGGGGGCCGGCCATGCAGCTTTAGTGATATTGTCCAAGAAAACTTGGGCATTGAGGCCGTCAGTATAGGGGTGAGTCAGCCCAATGAAATGGCTGTACTTAGTAAATCTGTCAACTACCACCAAAATGACAGTTCTTCCCTGTGATTTGGGAAGCCCCTCAATAAAATCCATAGTGATATGGGTCCAGGCCTGCACTGGTACACTTAGGGGTTGTAATAATCCAGGACTGTGAACTCTCTCAGCTTTGTTCGAGAGCGAGCATAAAGACATCCTTTCACCATTTCCAGAACTTGTGTCTTTAACCCTTTCCACACAAAATACCTTCTTACTCTCTGATAGGTACCACCTTCACCTGAATGTCCTCCCAAGGCTGAATCATGTAACTCCTGGATAATAGTAGCCTTTAGGTTGCTGTCATTCCCAATCACAATCTTTCCCTCCTTTCTTAAAATTCCCCTTGTCAAAACATACTCTGGATAAGAATTAAGATCAATGGACTTAGCTGCCACCACTTGAGATAGGTAGGGATCTTCAGAATAACTGTTTGTTACCCTTTTGATCCACAGAGGAACAACTGAACTAGTAGCAAGACAATGGTAGGTTTCTTTTCTGGACAGAGCATCAGCTACCAAATTTTCTTTTCCCTTCTTGTAGATTATGGAATAGTCATATCCCAATAGCTTTAGTATCCACTTTTGTTGTAGGGGTGTGGTAATCCTCTGGTCCAACAAGTACTTCAAGGCTTGTTGATCTGTTCTAATAGTGAAATGGTGTCCCTGTAGGTATCCCTTCCACTTCTGGACAGCCATAAGAATTGCTAGGAACTCTTTTTCATAGATTGAAAGGTCTAGATTCCTCCCAGTAAGAGTCTTACTCATAAATGCTATAGGCCTCTCCCCCTGCATAAGGACTGCACCTATCCCTGCCCCACTTGCATCTGTCTCTAATAAGAATTCCTTTCCAAAGTCTGGCAGTGCCAATACAGGTGCTGTAGTCATAGTTTTTTTTGAGCAGTTGGAAGGCTGACTCAGCTTCTGTCCCCCATTGGAATGCTCCCTTCCTCAGCAAGTTAGTCAATGGTTTACTCAGCATACCATAGCCTTTTATAAACTTCCCTGTAGTATCCTGTCGAGGCCCAAGAATCCCCTCAAGCCCTTAATGTTATTAGGGGACTTCCAATCTACCATGGCAGCAACCTTCTCAGGATCAGTAGCTACTCCTTCATGAGATATAATATGGCCTAAATAGGAGACAGACTCTTTGCCAAATTCACATTTACTCATTTTGGCAAAGAGTTTGTTCTTTCTCAGAATAGTAAGAACTTCTTCCACATGTTTCAGATGAGCCTCCCAAGTAGTACTGTAGACTAGGATGTCATCAAAGAAAACCAACACTTGCTTCCTTAACTTCTCTCTGAATACTTGGTTCATGAGAGATTGGAAGGTGGCAGGGGCATTACAAAGCCCAAAGGGCATCACCAAGTACTCATAATGGCCATTGTGAGTTCTAAAAGCTGTTAGGTACCTAGAGGCAGGATCCATAAGGATCTGGAAATACCTAGACCTTAAATCAATTTTGGAAAAATACCTAGCCCCATGTAACTCATCTAATAACTCATCAATGACTGTGATAGGATAGTCATGCTTAACTGTGAGTTTATTTAGGTATCTATAATCCACACACATCCTCCAAGAATTATCCTTCTTCTTGACTAAGAGCACTGGTGAGGAAAAAGGGCTCATACTGGGCTGTATTTCACCAGATTTTAACAGTGCATCCACAGTTTTCTCTATTTCTGCTTTCTGTGCATGTGATACCCTATAGGGGTATTGTTGCTTGGGAATACTTCCAGGCTGGAGTAGGATTTTATGTTCTACTCCCCTATTAGGGGGCAGTCCCTTAGGCAACTCAAACACATCCCTAAACTTCTCCAGTAGGGGAACAATCCTGGGATTGTTTTGTTCTCCTTCTTCTGTCAGAGCCATCACCAGGAAATGCCCTGGTGTAGTTTTCTTCTTCTGCAACAATTGATAAACTGCAGCAGCAGTAGTGGGAGGAGTCTTCTTCTGTCCTTTAGCAGTATGGATAAAAATCCTATTTCCCTGATGCTGCATTGAGAAGTACATCTGATCATAATCCAAGAGTATAGGTGACCCCTTTTTAAGCCAGTCACTTCCCAAAATTAGGTCATACCCTGCTGTGGGTAACAACCTTATGTCATACTCAAACTGGATACCCTGCATCTTCCAGTTGAAGCCCTTTAGTCTCTTGTTGCTAACCATTATATCTCCATTAGCCACCAACACATTCAGGGGAACCACAGGTTCCTCAATTCCCTGTAAGGCTTGTGCCACCTCTGAGTTCAGGAAGCTGAGAGAGCTTCCTGTGTCAACTAGGATTCTCAACTTTTTGTTTCCAGACTCCCCAATCAACCTCATGATATGCTTTCCCGAATCCTCTTCCATTGACCCCAAACTGACCATTGCCATCCCTAGTTCCTCTTTTGCATCACCAAACTCTTCTTCATCAGTCACTACATCCAGACTGTTTAAGAATTCTCCCTGCTCTTCCACACTCATAACCATAAAGTTTATTTTGTTTTTGCATCTGTGTCCAGGAGTGAAAGGCTCCTCACAATTATAATAGAGTCCCTTAGCTCTCCTCTGGTCCATCTCCAGGGGAGTGAGGAGTTTGAACCCAGGCTTTCCAGTATTTGGTACCCTGGCCACTGGTTTCTGGAATACCTTGCTCTCAGTTTTTCTGGAATAGGAGTTATGGCTATTTCCCTTAGTATATTCCTTAATCTTCCTGAGGAAGGAGTCATTAAGGTGTACCTGCTGTCTGCCCAGGTGGATAGCAGATTCTAGGGAGTTAGGATGTAGCATATCTAGCCCTGCTTGAATGTCTTTGTCCAGTCCACTAAGAAAGGCAGCCACCCAATATTGTTCATCAAAATCCCCACACTTACTGTGGATGATAAAAGCTTTTAGTTCTTCAAACCTTGATACATATTCATCATAACTTCCAGAATGTACTAGCTTATGCAGCTCTGCGATGGCCTTGCTAGTTTGCAAATCCTGAAACCGAGTAGAGATCATCCTCACAAACTGTGTCCAGACCAATTCTTCCCCCTTAAGGGGAAGGTTATCATACCACTCAAGGGCCTTGCCTTCAAAATGCATGGAAGCAAAGGACACCTTCTGTTCCTCAGGGATAGAATTCACCATAGAGAAATAACTTTGACAACGCATAAGCCAAGACCTAGATCGAGTTCCATCAAATTTAGGAAAGTTTATTTTAGCAATTGTTGGCATAACCCCAGAATTAGTGCTGCCAGAACCTCCAGAAAAATTTCTGGAGCCACTTCCCCTAGCCATTCCCCCCATAGACCCTGCAGAATATGGTGGAGCCGTACCATATCCATTGCCCTCCACCCAATGATTTCTGCCGGAATCCCTAGCCTGTTCTCCCGCGTCTTCTACCCCCCTGAGACCATCCATAAACATCGATCCATACCCCTCATCTACACCCTTACCCATATTTTTGAAACCAGGCGGGGTGCGAGGTGATAACCTAGGGTATGAGTGAGCAGACTGTGAAGTGGGGGGTACAATATTTGGGGAAGGGATCTGCCTAGTTCCATGTACTGATTGTGATTCCAGTAGTTCAAGTCGGTTAGAAATATTACCTATCAACCCGGTAAAAGTGTTTGTGAGGGAGCGGTTGTTCAACGCCATTTGCTGGAACATGGCGTGCGTGATTTGATCGGATAGCTCCTGATATTTTGCATCCAATTTTGCAGGTTGTAGCACCGGCTCTTCTTCCTCCACACATCCATCCTCCGGAATCGAAGGAAGCCCCGAGGTAGCCATGATCGGAGCTCTGATACCACTGAAATAGGCAAAACCTATTTGATGTAATAGTATTGATCCTTGTAATTCCGTAAGCTTTGTGAACAATTGTAGCGAATGATTTTCAGATCTAAACTGAATGAAGAACGTGTGAGAGAGGGAGAGAGAGAGAGAGTAAGAGTTGAGAAGGAAAGAGTAAGAAGGAGTTAAGGGAGAGAGAATAATTTTCCAAGCATGCTCCATTCATTTCACATCCACCTATTTAAAGACATAGGCGGTTTAGGGAATATAACAAAGTTTAATACAGCTGGTTAATTAAAATACGAAATTGATAAATGGAATAAGCCACGTGGATTCATCACTCCCGTCCACGCGCAATGTCCTTCTAACCTATTCACAGCCGCTTAGCCACTTTCGATCTCAGCCGTCAGTAGTGATGCCTCTTCATCAACGGTATAGAACTTATCCACAGCATCACAAAAGGTCTCGTTCTCCTCATCAGACTCAAAGTCGTCTTTCTCCAAAAAGTGTAAGCACAGTAAACCCTCGTCTCTTGCTCCCATTTCCTTCCCATTCTTCTCATCCTCTTCCTTCATTGCGGTCTGATCCGTTAGGGTCATGACAATTTATTGCAGTTTCGATTTTGCTATATTTTCCATCTATCTAATTTGAACAATCTGTATGCAGAATTTAATATATAGAGTATAAAATTCCTTTAATGCTGCACCAAAACAAAGCCCTTGATTTGAAAACAATCCGAACGATATGATTCTTCAAATTATTTATTTATAAAGTTGTCAAATATTCAAATAATTATTAATTTTCAAAGTATTCAGTGGAGTGGTATTTGTCGGCATTGAGATGGAAGTTCCAACTTGTGATACAAGATGACGTTGATTTACACGAACAAATACTCCTTTATAGCAAAAATGTATAAACATGTCGTTGCTTCAATTTTCAACTCTTGGCAAATTTAGAACGGAAACTTGGCAAATAGGTATAGAAAATTCGAATTAGAAACGGTTCTCATTTGTCTAAGTTTCAAATTTTCTAGTGCTTGAATTTTAATAATAATTGTGCGAGTTCTATAATTTTAGAACTCTTTTTGGATTAAAGGCATTTAGTTTGGAGGCTTGAAAAAGAAATAAAGACAAGATTATTAAATTGGATGTATTTATTTGATAATATTCTTGAACAAATAAAGCTAATGCTCATTGTTTAGTTTAAATTTCCCCTGTTTTGGATAATACTTATTTAAGTATTTATAATATAAGTGCTTGTCTTACAATGGTGTGTTCTGTAAGAGTTGACTTTAAATACTTTCTTTTTAGTAGTTTTTTAATATTTGTAAAATTTACATTTTAACTTCTCTAAAATTAATTGAAATATTTTTTATGTTTAAAGCATCATAATTTTTAAATTTATTAAAATTATATGTTTCTTAAAATTAATTTCAATAAACTCCTTGATTTTACTAAAAAGTAGTAATTATTTCCAACTTTAAGTAAAGACAAATAAGAATGTTTATAATAAGTAGTTGTAAACACATTCTAACTATTTAAATTGATTAAGTTGTGTTTGGATATATTTAGTTTGAAAAATGAAATTGAATAAGTTGTGTTTTGATACATTTAGTTTTTGGAATAAGTTGTTTTGTTTGGATACATTTATTTTTTAATTAGAGAAAAATAAAATTTAGTTTGAAAAATATTTAAATTGAATAAGTTTGTTTGGATACATTTATAAATTTATTAATTATTTTTCATTTTAAAAAATGAAACAAGTCAAGTGAAATAATTGAAAAAGAAAATAAGACAAGTGGAGTATTAAAAATTATAAATTTGCAATTTATAATTTAAAATATATTTTTCAAATAATTAAATTTAAATATTATTTAATCAATAAAAATGAAAAAATTATAATCTCGAATAAAATAAATATATATATATATATATATATGTGGGAAGGATCATTAGTGTACACTTCCTTAGAGGGTGAAAAATGAACACATCTACACCTTCCATTTCTAAAATCTAATGCTATGATAAAATGAACATTATTTAATTATTAATAATCATTGAATTTCATTAAGGGTAATATAATAATGTTCCTTTATTTTTTTATTCCCATTATTAATTTAATATTTTAATCCCAACTCTCACACATTTCTCTCTTTCTCTCTCTCCTTTTTTTCCCTTTTTCTGTGGTCTCTCTCCTCCCACCCTCTTCTTTTTTTTCCCTTTTCTATCGTCTCTCTCTCCTCCCATCCTTTTTTTTTATTATTTTTTTTCTCTCTCTCTATATTGTCTCTCTCTCCTCCAACTTTTTTTCTCTCTCTCGTATGACTATACAAGTGCATCGAATAAAGAATGAAAGTGCATTACGATATGCCTATAAGTGCATCAACATTTGTCTTCGAGAGCATTAGATTTCTCAATCTCCTTATTTTTTCTATTTTTTCGTTTTATGCTTTATCTTAGCAATCCAAAAACTGAACTTAATTAGGTTCTTACGTTTTTTTTATAAACTAGATGTGATTTTTTAATTTTAATTTGATTAGTGCATCGAATAACAAAGGAAAGTGCATCGAATAACAAGAAAAATGCATCACGATATGCCTGTAAGTGCATCAGAATTTGTCTTCGAGAGCATTAGATTTCTCAATCTCGTTTTTTTTTTATTTTTTCGTTTTATGCTCACCAATTGTTTTGTTTGTCTTGTCTATCCAAAAATTGAATTTAATTAGTTTATTTCATTTTTTATAAACTATATGTGATTTTTTAATTTTAATTTGATGAGTGCATCGAATAACAAAGGAAAGTGCATCGAATAACAAGGAAATTGCATCAGATAACAAATGAAAGTGCATCACAAACAGTATATGTATTACATTTCATGTCTGATGACTTTCATATCGGAAGGGGGAGAGAGAGAGAGAGAGAGAGAGAGAGAAAAGAGAGGGAGGAGAGAGAGGCACGAGAGCGAGAGAAAAAAAAAGAGAGGGAGGAGAGAGAGAGAATAGAGGGAGGAGAGAGAGGCACGAGAGAGAGAGAAAAAAAAGAGAGAGGGAGGAGAGAGAGAGAGAAGAGAGGGAGGAGAGAGAGGCACGAGAGAGAGAGAGAAGAGAGGGAGGAGAGAGAGGCACGAGAGAGAAAAAAAGAGAGAAGAGAGGGAGGAGAGAGAGAGAGACACGAGAGAGAAAAAAAAGAGAGGGAGGAGAGAGAGAGAGAGAGAGAGGAGAGAAAAAAAAGAGAGAGGCAGAAAAAAAAAAAAAAAAGGAGGAGAGAGAGAAAAAAATTGGGGTTTAATTTAATGGTCCGGGATAAAATAAATAAATTGCTAATTTAATCTTTAATTATTAAAAATAAAAAAAAATTATTTTATAATTAAACAAATATAAATTCTAATCATCTATTATTGAAATCTAATGGTGTAGGATTGTTCACTTTTCACACTCTAAGGGGTGTTCACCAAAGAAACCATCATATATATATATATATATATATATATATTATGATTCCGATGGGGCGCAATTTTAGAACGCATAAAATAACTTCAATCTTCGCAGTCATCCCTATTTTCACACATGCTAAATTCATAAAATTAATAATCAAACCAACTAAACTATTACATCGAATTTATTATCCCCATCCACCTTTAGCCTCTTTGTAGTAACATTAGTAGATCAACTTCCAAAATATCCTTAATATATCGTAATAGCCAAAAGTCAATTAAAAAAACACATATCTAGTCATGTTATATGCACAAAATAGCTAAGATTACCAAACTACCCCTATTTTTGTGGCTAAACATAATAAAATCTCAATCAATTGTGTCATTTTCGTGTTTAGTGAGACAAGAATTAGACCCAAAAAAAGTATTAGAAAAATAGGAATTTTTCTATCCTAGACCGGGTCTACAATTTAAGTTGTAGATCCGGTGGTTAAAAACCATGACACGTCACATGTTTGTAAAAAAAAAAATTAATAAAAAACACAACTTCTATCCTAGACCACAAGGTCTCGTAGACCCGGTCTAGGATAAAAAAATTCGAAAAATGGGCATGTGCCTAGGGACGGCGAAGGTTTCATATTGTGCCAATAGATTGGAATTAAATGTACATCAATGTTAATTTATCAAAAGGTAAGGGCATTATAATCAAATTGGCTATACTTTGTATATGAACTTATAACAAAAGGCTACTTGTGTTTTATTTTTACTGAAATGGACTAGTTAAGCCAACGCCCCCAATAAATCGTGGAATCAACAGTGATGTGACCTGTGGTTTCCACCCAACCCTAGCCATCTGAAAGTCCTTTTTTTTTTTTTTTTTTCTATTAACGAGAATAATCTGCATCCACTATCAAAATACGTATTAGGTATAAATTCCGCTCTTGTACTCTGACTTATAAACATAGGAAAGTCGGCTTCTTTATGTACGAGGGTGATGAGTCTACACAACACCTACTAGGAATGTACTCCACATTATGCAGAATTAAGCATCAATAAATTCTTTACAATCTTAGGGTTAAAATAAATGGACGTCTTTTTAAGATGGATTAAAAAAAAACCTTTTACATTATTTATTTGATGATACTTTCGTGAAATTATTTACAATCTTAGGGTTTGCGTTTGAGACCATTTTCCAAAATTTGCGTTCGAGATCATTTTCAAGGATTTTGAATGAGATTTAGATGTAATTTTTTTTACAAAACTCATTAGTTAAGGTTTTGGTGTCACTATTTTAATTATGATTATGTGAAATTTACACAAATCTAAGAATTTTGAAAGGGAATCAGATGTGACTTTTATACTGACGAAATTAAGTTGTTTAGATTTTTATAACTTAAATTAAAAGGTGGATAATCAATTTGAATGTTATGAAATTAGGATATAACTTAATTGAAAATTAGAGAACTAATTTGAATTTTAATTGCACTAGACCAATTTGTTTACTCCCCAAATTATTGAAATAAACCCAATCAAATTTTAATTGAACACTTTGTCTCATAATTATAGCCCCAAAGCACATTCAAATTTGATGTCATTCTTCAACACTTCAAATTACAGAGGAAGAGCAAACAGAAATAAAAAAGGGCAGAGCTGAATAAAGATGGCGGTTAGAAATCTGGCATCTAAATTCACACTCCTCAGACGCCTCTGCTCCAATTCCACTCCATTCTCGCCTTTCATATCCCATTCCAACTTCGTATTTCAGAACACCGGGTAATTTGTCTCTTCAATAATCTCTTTTTCGTTGCTTAAGTGGAAAGCTTGATAAGCTTTTCGGTTGCTTATGGTTGTATAACGCAGTGTTGTTAGCAGAGGCGTACCTCTTGCTGTTGGGAATTGTTCACATTGCGCGATTGAATGGCAAAGATGTAATTTTGGTATTGTTTCTTACTTCCATTCGGGTCGGGTTTTGAGAAATGTGGAGTCTGAGGCGGAGCAGGGTGGAATGAAAGGCGGCGTCGATGACGGGTCGGGTAACATTCCAGTCATGAAAAGGAAGAAATTGAAGGGGAAGAGAGCGGTGGTTAGGTGGTTGAAGCTTTTCAGGTATAAGAAGAAGAAAGCAATCGAAAGGATGACTCCGGAAGAGAAAATTCTTGACAAGTTGAGGAAGGTGAAAAATCTTGAATTTGAATGCTTCTATACTGTTGTTTAGTGTTGACTGTTGAGTCCTTTTTAGTAGCAAACTAGGTTTCAAAAAAACTAGAACCGGGTTTATTAGATTCGATTATTGTTTCTTAGGAATCCATTTTAAGGATTTATGTATAGATTGAAGTCATATTCTTGAAAATTCTTGACAAGTTGAGGAAGGTGGACAATCTTGAATTTGATCATGCTTCTATATTGTTGTTTAGTGTTGAGTATTTGAGTAGCAATTAGGTTTTAAGGAAACGAGAACCGGGGTGTATTTGATTCAATTATTGTTGCTTAGGAATCCATTTTAGTGATTTATGAATAGATTGAAGTCATATTCTTGAAATTCCCTTGATTGAATAACCTTTTCCAACTGTTAATGATCACTGCATATATGATGGAGCTTTTGTTTTTCTCTGGTATAGTTTGCATGATTGAGTGGCTGTAAGGTTGTACTACTAATTTCTTTAGGAATGTCTGAACTAAGAGAAAATGGGTGCTTTGGTTATTTCCACCTTATTACAACTGAAATGGAAAGTATAGAAACTAAGTTCTATGTGGCTGGCATTTGTAATAGTCCTTTTGATTTGGTGGAGCAGTGGGTTGTTTAATTTCCCTTGTTTCGGAACGTGTCATACGTGATTCTAATGATGCTGCATTGCTTCATCAAGGCTCTCAAGAAAGAGGAAAGGCTACTCGAAGCCCTCAGAAAAATCGAGCCTAAAGAGACATCAGAGACAGCTCATGATCCCGAAATACTAACCCCTGAAGAACACTTCTACTACTTAAAGATGGGCGAAAAGTCCAAGAATTACGTCCCAGTTGGGAGACGCGGGATATACCAAGGTGTGATACTGAACATGCACTTGCACTGGAAGAAGCATCAGACGTTGAAAGTCATAGTAAAGACATTCTCTCCGGAGGAAGTAAAGGATCTTGCTTGGGAGCTAGCAAGATTGAGTGGCGGGATTGTGCTCGATATCCAAGAAGAGAACACCATTATCATGTACAGAGGGAAGAACTATGCTCAACCACCAACGGAGATAATGTCTCCGTGAGAAACTCTTTCGAGAAAGAAGGTCTAATCATTTGAATCCCTTTTCATTTACTATTTTTTTGATGTGATTCTTAATTGTTCATTTATTATGCATAGGCTTTGGATAAATCAAGTTATAGGATGCTTTGAGAGCAGTTAAGAGATATGTACCGAGGCTTGAGCAGGAGCTCGTGCTGCTTCAAGCTCGGGCTGGAAACGAAGTTAGTAGTGGCGATACGGCACAAGCTAGTGATTGTGGTTATGTTGATTATGGTAATTTATCAAATCAACAGTTTGAGGGGTCTGATAGGTTGAAAGAATTATTGGCTAAAAGTGAAGAGGATGATGCAAATTCGGGTGTAGATTCGGATTGTGAAGATCTATCGGATATGTTTGAGACAGACTCAGAAGACATGGAGATGAAGTCTTTACATGGATGAGTTTGAGAAGTTCCCAGTACAGAGTGATGTAGAGGAGGATTTTGAAGAGCATTTGCGCCAAATCTCTGCTGATTCAAAGAAGGAGAAATCGAGTGATAGAGATGTGGATTCGGATGATCTTGATGAGGTTGATAGAATGGTTCTTAGAGCTGCTTCACTTTTGAACAAGAAAAGGAAATAATCAGACTCTGCCCTTCACTCCTCTGGCCTATTTGGATTTTGTTCTGCTTGAAGAAGAACAAGAAACTAATTCAAGAATCTGGGCTTCAATGGGAACGGATGAAAACGCCACCATACGCGGTGTTCGCCTTCTTGAGACGACGAGATTCAAGCCCAGTTACGAGGCAGCATTATTGCCAAGCCAGAACAGAAGCTGATAAGGGAAGCCTCAAAGTGGAAGTTGCAGTTCTGCTAATATATGTATTTCTGGTTCTGATATACAGTTAAAGACTACATATATGTATGTATAGATGAGATCTATAGATGATACACATTTTCTTTTCAAGATTACTATACAAATCTGTTGTACAAATACTGACAAAAGTTACATTCTTATTCTGGCTGTTTGGGACAAGAACTCAAAGTGAAGAGTAATAACAATGTAACATATCCTTGCATTTAAACTAACTTAAGATCTTACATACACATGGTACAAATAACAACAGTAACATACTCTTAATGATACAGTTAACTAGGGCCTAATGTTAATGCTTCAGATTCTGCCTTCCTCACATTTTCAACCACTGCTAGAACTTTTGAAGACATTTGATCAGATTGGCCTTCAACAGTTGAAAGAAGGTTGACTAGTCTTTCTCTATATGCAGCACAGAGTTCCTCTTTCCTCTGCAGCTCCCTTGCAAGTTGTGTTATCCTCTTATCCTTGTCAACCTACATTCATAAATAAATAAACAAAATTCATACTTTTGCTCAAACAATTACTCCTTCCGTCCCATAATTAATGTTTCATTTGTCTTTTCAGCTTGTCCCACTATTGATGTAATGATGTTTCATTCCTAAAATAGATTCAAATGAGTGGACTACAATGAATCTTAACAAGTGGAACTCACCATTTTATACCTTTACACTCACTATCTTAATCTCCATGCTCAATATTAATGAGACATAAATAATGGGAAGGAGGGAGTACATAAAACAAGAATCTAATAGTAAGATTGACTGCATAAGTTGAGGATGGTTACCACATTAGTGTACTCATGAGCAGTCACAACTCAAGGGTGGTTGTGTTCTTTAACAAACCGCGTAACTGCCCACTTTCCGGACTTCTCCATCTTGAAAAGTATCGTCGCTTTGCAACCTTCGCGTGCACTAGGCCGAGGCTTTTTCTCTGCCCTGGTTAAGCCTTTTGCATTTGGGGAGAAGCCTTGCTTGTTACATCCAAGGCGGCGAGCAAGAGTTCTACCGTCTATCTCAGAGCGACGTCGTTGCATGACACGCACAATGAATCCTGCCCTCCTAGCGTAGTCATTGTAAAATCTCCTCGCATCATCTTCTGAGTCAAACTCCATGCCTACATGTGGTTCAATGACTTCACCTCCTTCTGCAGACCATTTCTTCTCCTCAGTTACAAGAAGATCGTCTTCTTCTGAGTCCCTCGAGTTCAAGTCCTCTTTGTCCGAATCACCAGCCGTTGCTTCTACCACTGCAAGTCCATAAGGATCCAATATTACCATGCAGCAGAAAAAGAAAGCAGATATGTTTGCACGCGTCTAATACGATTATTAAATGCCTCAAGGGTGATTCTTAATACATGCAATGATACAAATTCATCATCCCTCTTTATGTCTTACTTGAGATAAGCCCATTTAGAAGATATTTGGAGGTTACATACTTAGATCAAATTCCGAAGCATGTACAGTAATAACTGTGAGTCAATTTTGGGGATGATTAGCAAGTTCTTTTATTCTTCTTGCTTGTTCAATATTGATAGATAAAAGGAAAATGATAAAAGAATTCTCCTCATCAATTTCCTTTACAGACTCTTCTAATTACCCTCAATCCATAACCAAAAGATTAACTACATCCTGCAGATGGCAAGCCACGTGCATCAGTACTTCAATACAGTAAAGAAATGGCGAAATTTGATGTCCCTTTTTCACTCTCTCTCATTCTCTATCAATTATTCAAGAATGCATAATCCAATTGCACAAATTTCTGGATGATGAGATGGAGGCCAAACAAGCATCAATTGAACAGACATGCCTTAGATAGAAAAATCGAAAAAGCTGCAAATTCAAGAAGGCTAAAGTGTTGGTGTGTTAACTCATCTTCTCTGTTTTAAATCTTTTAATCCTCAATCCTCGTTAACTCCTGCAACTTCTTCAGAACTAAACAATTCATTCTCACTGGTTTCTCTAAAGTCTAAATCAATGAGAGGAGCTCTAAGAGGTGCTTTTTTCATGCATTAGCAGTAAAATCGGTGTAAGTATGCAAGTACAGATTTTAATTTATTTAACAAACAAATCAACCAAAAACGAGCATCAAGTTAGCAAGGCAAAAATAATCTAATCCAGAAACAGAAGAAAACCTATGAAACTCATCAACAATCCTAAATCACTTTCGTGCTATAATTCCAATACGAATAACTCAGAATAAACCACAAATTCTTAAAGCCCACCCAATAAATCGTAAAATGACTCGTATTAATCGAGAAAGGAAAGCACACTTCAAAAAACTGCCGATTAGGCGACGAACAACGAAATACGCATTTATTCAATAATTTCAAACGCAAAAAGCGAGTGCAGAATAGAGTCTTACTAGTTGACGGAGATTGATTAAGGATAAAGAGAAATCTGAAGAGAAAAGCAGTTCGAAAAGTGAAAGAAAGCAGTTTTTGGAGGATTTTTGAAGCTGAATTCCGCAGCGTATGGGCACACCCACCCGTGCAGAACTTCCGCAGTGTTGTATTTGAACGATTAATTTTTATTTTTTGTAATTTCCATTTGTTTTCTAAATTATGATGTCTGCTTAAAAAAGCTTAATTAAAAGTTAAAAAGAACAATAAATATTACTTCCGTCTCATAAAAATATTTTATTTTCCTTTTCGAATCGTACCATAAAAAATGTCTTATTTCTTAAAAAGGCAACCAATTATAGACCAAAATTAACAAGTCAAAAAATCAAACAAACAATATACATCATACAATCGCATTTTTTTTAATCTCTGTGCCCCATAAAAAGTAGATATTTTTTATGGAACGGAGGAAGTATGTGTAAGAGGTCATCATGATTATTGATTAGCATGATAGAGTAATACTCCCACCTCCCTATGAAACGTCTTGTTTTTTGGGATTGATAAATTATACGTTTCATTTTTGTGTGTTAAGAGAGATAAGGGTATAAATAGACCCAAAAAAATAACTTTTAGTGAGATACTTAAATTTCATTTTTAGGGACAAGACATTTGTGTGGGATAAACTGAAATAAAATGCAAACGTTTTATTTGAAACGAATGGAGTAATATGTAATTGAGAAATTCATTTAGTGAACAATTCGAATAGCAATTTTATCGAATATGCTTAGAACACCAAAATAACGTATAATTGATGCAATCGTGAATGGTTTAAATATTACAGCTAAATCTCGATAAAGTAATACTATCTTTGTCTCATTCATACTGTCGTGTAAGATTTGAGCACAGAGTTTAAAAAACTTGAATTTTGTGTGTAAATGATATTGATCCAATTCCATTTGATTTTTTGTGATTTATAATGGTATTTCATTTCCTTTTATGGAAAGAAGGTTGTATCAATGTGACAATCCAATATAGTTTATAAGACAATATGAATGAGAATGATGGAGTATTCGATAGAGTAATAATCTCGTTTATATAATAATTTATTTTAGTCTCAGTTTAACAAATAGATTAAAATAATATTCGATAAAGTAATAACCTCCTTAAATAAATAATTTTTTTCTGATCTTAATGTTATTACTTTAAAAGATTTAACTATATTGGTCAATATAATTAATTAGAATCTAATTATTTACTAATCAAGTAAAGATTAATTACAGAAATATTCTGCAATTATTACTATTATCTAGCAATTTATTGGTTGTGCGCTAGATCTGCTTTGTTTTACCTATCAGTCAAAAATTCCATCTAAATATTTAATTATTTTCTCACTCCTCCATATATTATCAATTTTAACTCAATCCAACCACCTCCACTTTTATCTTTTATCCCTGACCACCCCAAACACCCAAACACTCAATTATAAAATTATATATTTTTAATTATTTTATATTTCATAATTATAATATTATTCTTTTTAATAATAATAATTATCTAAAATCTTGTGTGAATTTTCGGAGTGGATAGGATTAGGTGGGAATTGAGAATTCATACCAAAATCTTGTGTGAATTCGTCGGAGTTTTGAAAATTTTCGAAGCTAGAATAATAGTCTTGCGAGTAAGGGAAATTTTGAGAATTGTAGTTGTTTGGATCCATGGCTAGAATGCAGAAATTTTGTAAAATGATAACAAAATGAGAGAAATTGTAGGATTTGAGTGTGTGAAAAAATATGACAAAATTGGTCTCTATTTATAGAGGAAAAAAAATACGAATTTTGGTATAATTTTTAATTTTTTTTATGAAAATATGTAAAAGATATACCCGATTTTATCCGTTGTAAAAAAAATATAGTCAACCAATGAGAAAGCGCCACATGGCGCTATCTCATTGGATGACCTTGTGGAGAACAAGTGTTTGCCGACAACATCTTGGACAAACAGGTTGGCCGTCCAATTTTTTTATTTAATCCATTTAACATTTTTTTAATGTTTGAGGTTCGACCAAACTTCCAAAACTAATAGCGATAAAAATAGTCTTAGGCCAAAAAATGGTGGCCCATTCGGTGGTCCACCAATCACGTTCTGCCACGCGTGTATTGGTGGACCATCTTTTTAAGATTAAAATATTTTTTTATTATTAACATGGTCCATTAATACATGCGTGACAAGACATGATTGGTGGGCCACCGAATGGAACACCAATTTTGGGCCAGAAGATTCGGATTGGTTAAGGTGAGAGTTTATAAGAAAACACACTCTTGCGATCCAATCTCTCTCGTAATCAGTTGAACTTTGTACTTAATTCTTCCTCACTGCGGTTTTGTAAGTATTCAATGACCTCTGTTCTGCTTTAGAATTTTCTTATATTTTTCTGAGTCGTTTCTTATGAATGTCCGTGAAATTTGAATCTTGATTTTGCTTAGATATGGTGTGCGCCAATGTGTTCTGTTGATTTTTTGGGAATTCCTGTTTGGTACCTTTCTGTAGCATTATTTCTTCGTAATTTTCATCAATTTTCAAATTTTATTTCGGTTGAATTAGCAGAGCCCAATTGCAGGTTTAATTCTGTTCGTTCTACTTCTCGATTTTGTTGGTCAAATTTCTAACTTTTTCCTAATCTGTTGTCTGCTCGTGTGTATGTGTGAAAGGAAAAAACCCAAGCTTGTTTAGATTCACCAAATCGGTGTTGGTTGTTGCAGTATATTATGCGATTTAGATGTCAAACAATCAACCTTTAATGGGTTTCTGCATTTGTTTTATATTGCCGGGCATTTTCTTTTGAGAATTTGGATTTTGTGTATGTTATAATGTGGATTATGGTTTTCTTGATTCATTTCATACTTGATGTACATCTTCTTTTGAGAATTTGGATTATATTCATGTGATAAGTGTGTTTTATCAATTAATTTTAGTCAAATTTAACTGAATTAACCTTCTTCTTCGTTCGTTCAAACAGTATAAATTTCTGTACAGTTTAGTTTGTTCTTAGTATTTAGTAATGGGGCAATTAGGGCTTTATAGCTTTCATAAGTAGTACTTGGAACTCTGTTTTGACTTCAAATTCTCAACCGGAAACTGCAGTGTAGCGTAAATAAGTATGGAAGGGCACGTCGACCACCCCTACGTGCCAAGAGATCTAAAGTTGCCTGGATATGTCCCTGTTTTCCTCTCTCAGTCCACCATCCTCACTGTTTATGGTGCTGCCTCCGTGCTGGTCGTCTCCTTCATGTGGCTATTATCCGGTGATCCCTCAACTTCACTTAATCAAGAATTACATTGATATATGAATCTTTTTATCAGCCAATCATATTTCTTGACTTAGCATTGTATGCACATTAATCCATTTAGTGTTGCTTCTTCTCTTTTATGAACACATGTTCAGAGCTTATAAGATCTGTGGCTGTTTGTTGTCTAGTTGAAATTCTCCCTTGCAATATGTTATTGTTGATGTTTACTATCCTTATCAAATGCTAGACTTTTTTCCATACTCCGTACTTGCATAGAATCAAGAAGTATGATTCCCTAGCAACTTTGATAGATCTGATTTCTTAATGTGGCTAGTATCTGTCATCTATTCAATTGATTGGTCGTTATCTGATTTCTTAACGGTTTTAATGGGATTGTAACCTATTGATAACTTTTAAGTAATTTATATACACCAGGGCGTATTCATAAGATCTCAAAAATCGATAGGATACTAATGTGTTGGTGGATATTCACCGGTCTCACACACATTGTCCTCGAGGGCTACTTTGCTTTCACCCCCGATTTCTACAAAGTCAAGACTCCACATTACCTTGCGGAAGTCTGTAAGTCACTCAACCCCATTGCTAGATGCCTTAACATACTCGTTTTTTTCGTTGAAAATTCCTCACACGCGACTATGTCTAGGGAAAGAATACAGTAAAGGCGACTCACGGTATGTTGGCCGGGATTCTGCTGTTGTTGCCGTTGAAGGGATCACAGCTGCTATAGAGGGCCCAGCTTGTCTCCTTGCAGTGTAGGCACACAACTTTATGAATGATTTTCATTTCCATAAAATTTGTTGAGTTTTCAGAAATGGGTTTCTTTGCTATTTGCAGTTATGCCATTGCAAGGAAGAAGTCATACAGCTACATACTGCAACTATCCATCTGCTTAGGCCAGCTATATGGGTGTGCTGTGTATTTCGCCACGGCTATCTTGGAGGGTGATAACTTCGCGACAAGTATGTTCTATTATTACGCGTATTATATTGTGGCGAATATTTGGTGGGTTATCATTCCGACTGCCATTGTTGTCCGTTGCTGGAAGAAGGTATGTTCAGCATGCCGGGTTCAAGAACAGAAGAAGACCAAAAGCCGTTGATTTTGAAATCTCTGCATGCCTATTTTGTTTGGGACTAATTGACAAAAGAATTGCAAACCCATTGTGACAATTTTAATGTGGCCGTTCCTTGTTGGGAATCTTGATTATTTTATCGTGTTTGAATCTTGTATTTCATTTTACAGGTACACATGCAACATATAGATAAATTGAAAGTGAATACAAGAGTCAAAAGTCAAATTTGGTTTGATTACTGCAATTGGATACAACAACGTACAATGAGCATTTGAAGTAAGGGAGAACTGTGAAAAATATTTAAAAAAAAAAAAAAAAACAATCTTTCCTTCTTCAACTGATGCCACTATATAATCAGAATACAAGGAAGGATGATCTTCACCAGCCATATTTTGCTTGTGTCTGAGCTTTGGTGAGGAAGCCTTTAGAGCGCCTCTCCGCAAGCTCTGATTCTTTCTGTCTCATGTCGAAGTACAACGAGCCGATTTGATGCTTCCGCTTATGCAACTTCGTTGGCTTACCTTTGGTAGATGCAGGCTGCAAGAATAGCCAAAAGAAGATGTCACAACAAGCATAAAACCAACCAATTTATTTTTGCACCAATTCACATTCATAATACTAGTATACCAATGCAACTTGTACCTACTAGTCAACATCCATGAATAACAGACTTAACTATCCATACAACTTACTTAGACTAAGCAACTCGAAGAAAACGAGAATTATGCACAAATACTTCCTTGAACTAACAACAATCCTTTAGGATAACTAAGCAATAAATATTTGTTAAGTCTAACCATAATATTTTGTTCCACCATTCCTAAGTTTTAAAATCCCAACAAGAGATAACCTCAAACTCTTCCTAAAACAGCAAAACAATTGTTTAAGCCTACCAAAAACTAAATCTTGAAGAGAGGAAATAGTCCTAGCAAAAATAGTTTCTTCCTTTCCTACTACAACACTTAAGCAAATACTCTTCTTTAACCAGCACAAAATAACTTTAAAAGATACCCATGCAATAAATCTTGTATAGAGAAACCAATCACAACCAAGATTATTTCTACCTTCCCTAGATTTCGAATTAGCATTTACAATGGTGAGCTAAATGTATCCAAATTATTACAAAAAATCGAAAGCATAATTCGGATTAAAGCAGGAAAATATACCTGGTATGCAGGACCAAACGCAATCCCAGTACTTTTAACCTGATCCTCCCTTGGCCGATTCTTCATCAATTCATCTTGATTCACCTCAACTATCTCTGATGGAACATCTTTCCTGCCCCTCTTTCCACGCACTGATGATAACATATTCTCAACCACCCCTGAAGCCTCAGGCAATGCAGTTGAACTTCCAACATTATTCTCATACTGCACATTGTTACTATAATCACCATAACCACCACCATAATTCGAGTAATCTACATGTTGCCCTTCGGCGTATGAATAAGAAACATCTTCATAAGATCCTGCATTAGGGTTCATGCCAGCATCATTTCCAGCTGTACTAACATTGGTTGAAGGATCACCATAAGCAGCATATGCATAGCTTTCACCACCTAAACTAGTTGAATGATCGTAACCTTCATAATTTCTCGAATCGGTATTCATCCCACCATCAATGGCAGTGCCATTATCACTATAATATGCAGCATTTGCTTGATTATTCGAGTATCCCACATTAGGATTCCCATCTTCTGTACTTACATCGGATGCAGGAACACTGGTTTCGAGCATCGATCGCCTGCCCGTACCCGAGGCAGAAGGCATAACGCCCAATGTAGCTGAGTGCCTAGGCGCCGGGATACTGGACAAAAAAGACGCCGGAGAGGAGGTGGATATCTTCTCTCTCGACCTCTTTCTTTTTCTTTCTTCTTCACCCTCATCATCATCATCCTCGTCTTCATCAAGACTACGAGAATACGAGTTCGTAATCACTGGCGGCTTAAATTGAACGAGCTTTTTGGCACCGGAAGAGGCCAGAGACGACTTGGGGCGAGGAAGAGACGAGAACAACAAAGACGACGACGACTTCGGGTTACGGTTTTCCGAGATTTCTTCATCAACTCCTCTTCGATGTTCAACCCCTTGGGGCTTAGGGTTAGCGAATGATTGGGATTTGGGTGGTGGCAGTGAATTGAACAGAGAGGCTTTGGGCGGCGGGAGAGAATCGAAGATTCCACTGCGTCTTGGGACGGATCCTGGGAGAAAATCTTCGTCTTTCCGATGCGCGTACTCCGATTCAATTTTCACCGGCGGTATTCGATGTGGCGGCGGCGGCAGTTGCTTTTCGTTTCCCTCTTCATCAGAGGAGGCGTAATCTGCTAGCAAGTCCATCGGAAGAATCACAGGGTAAAAAAGTGCGTAAAGAATTGTGGATTTGGAAAATAATTGATCTATACATTTACGTTTATATTATTCACTTGCATATGAGTATTTAATAAGAATAAATAATACTCCCTCCGTCCCATTATTAGTGGCCACATTTTCTAATTCAAAATGTCCCGCTATTAATGGCGATGTTTCAAATTGGTAAAAAATTACCACTCTCTTTCCTACTTTATCATTTTATCTCTCCCACTTTATCATCTACTTTCATTATTAAACTCATTTCTCTCTCTTACTTTATCATCTTTTCTCTCATACACTCTCATTATCACACTCATCTCTCTCCTACTTTATTATCTACCCATCTCTTATATTTTATTATATATTTTCTTAATTCTTGTGCCGAAAAGAAAGGCGCAACTAATAATGAGACGGCTAATAATGAGACGGAGAGAGTAAATAATTTCAAGACCTTATTTAAAAATTGGTCAAATTTGGGTCCGGCCCGGCCTGGTAGGATTTAGGGCTGATTTGAGTTTTGAACTGAAGAACTCTTTCACACTCTTCAAAACTCGCTGCTTTCTGCCAAATTAAAATTACCACCATTTCCATGGCTTCACTGAGCCAGAGCAACGAAATCATATTAGGACTGGAGCTCCACGACGAGGAAAATAAGGTAATGCAAGAATTGAATTTGCGCGAAGATGTAGTTCAATTAAGCTCGATTAAATTTCGTAATATGTAATTAATTTCGGAAAAACGCTCGGAAGTTTTGTGTTCAATTCAAACCTTTTCATCCTCGTTTCTCATGTTTAACTTGTTATTGGTGACGAACATGTTGGACGGCTTTGAGTTTTATGGGTTGTGTTTATGCATTGAATAAGAGATTATGTCTCTAATTGTTAATATCTTCTGAGCAGTGACTTGTGTTAGTCATGGGTCAATGCATATGATTACAGGCAAAACAATCTTTAATTTTAACTAGGATTTTGCCTTTTTTTGTGAAGAAGGAATCTTTGCAGGGGTGAAACAGGTGTTGGTTGGATTCTATTTTTCATTAGATTTAAATAAAAAAAACCCCAAGCCTCACCTTTTTAAGTTGGAGGATGATAATAGGTTAAGCTAGTTTCATGTTACTCGACGGAATATGTTGGGTTATATAGATTTGTTACAGATTTGTGCTTCTTTAGTTGTGTCGCGTGCTGTGATTTAGACCGGCTTCACAAACAGTTCTTTATAATGTAGGGCTGGATTTACAGTTTTGGCTGTTCTGATTCCCTCAGGCCCCATCCCTTCAGAATGATGAAGATTCAGTTGGATCATCAGCTAACCGAGACATGACTACGTACTCTCAGCATTATTTCGGCAGTAATGGAGATGGTTTTTCCATTAGTGTTATCGAGGTATTAATCCCTGCTCCAATCATGTATCCTGAAGTCGATAGATGGGCCGGCATATGTGAATAGGAAATGACTTTTGCTCTCTGTTTCAATACTTTCTGATATACTATCATTTAACTGTCACCGATCAGAATATGAAAGAAGAATACGGACTATTTGTATGGCCTTCAAGTGTAATTCTGGCTGAGTACGTTTGGCAACAAAAGATATGGTTTCGTGGAGCTAATGTTGTTGAGGTGAGTCAGTCTGTCACGGTGATTGTCACAAGTTTACAACCACCAGTTTCCTGAGTTCTATTCCAATCTCATTTATCTTAACAGCTCGGTGCTGGAACATCGTTGCCTGGATTAGTTGCTGCTAAAGTTGGTGCAGATGTAACCCTAACTGATGACTTGAACAAAGCAGAGGTTTGATTTTACGGAGTCATTGTGAGTTTCTTGGTTTATTTCAGAATCACCATGGGTTATAATGGATTAGCTGCAATGTTTTAGGTTACTTTACATCCAAGTGTGCGCTCTTTTTGGGCCAATTTTAACTACTCGATGTTTGAACAACCCGTTTTTGTAAGTTCATTTCGGTTAATTCACATATAAATCTGAAGTATTTTGTTGGTTGGATTTTTTTCTTGGTCAGTGATACTGCCGAAAAACCTAGTGCTGGATAAAGTTTGTACTCCCTCCGTCCCCTTTATATTGGCCTTTTACTTTCCGGCATGCAAATTGAGAAAGTAGAATAGATGATAAAGTAAGAGAGAGAAGATGAGTGAGATAGTGAAAGGGTGGATAATAAAGTAGGAAAGAGGCCATTTCAAATGGGACATTTCGAAAAGGAAAAAAGACATTTCAAATGGGACGGATGGAGTATTTGTTTGAAATACTTTCTTATGCAGCTTCTGAATCGAGCTCTTTACCGCCTCTAGGTTTTGGATAATATGAGAGAAGTTTGCAACATCAATGGCCTCAAATGCAGGGTATGCATCTATTGTAATAATTACACTTTATCGAATCCTTTATCTGTTTCTCATTTGGTTTAGGCTTTCTTTCATGTAATAATACGCTCTCTATGAAATCCTTGATCTGTTTTTCATACTGCATAAGCTACAAAAGTCTTCGTCTGGTGTAGGTTTTGGGACTTACTTGGGGCGTATGGGATACTCCGATCTTCACTTTATGCCCAAATATCATTCTCGGAGCTGATGTTCTCTACGATACACGTGGTAAGATCAAGATTCACAAACCCTTCACTTCTTCTATGCATAATTCATCCAATCTAAATCTTCATTTTCATATCGGGTGGTGGTTGAAAGCCTTCGATGATCTATTTGCAACCGCAGCTTTTTTACTCCAGAAATGCCCAGATTCTGTTTTCATCACCACCTATCACAACAGAAGGTACTTCTTCAAACACCACTGTAGCTCCAGTCCTCGATGCAAGGTTTTTAGAACGGAAGATGACATAATATGGTTCCATTTTGTAGTGGGCATCACCTCATTGAGTTCTTGATGGAGAAATGGTGTCTAAAATGTACGAAGCTGCTCGACGGCTTCTCCCTCCTGCCCCCTCAGAAAGCTGCAAAGTTGAGCGGTGACATTCACTTGGCCGAGATTGTTTTGGATCGGTTGGGTTGACGGTGGTTGATGGCTGCGCCACCAGCAACCGCCGCAATGGTGCTAAGAACCTTTGCCTCTTACATAGTTACAGCTAGTGACTGTAAGATTCTTGAATCTCGAGTTTTCCTTTTACAATTTGATGTTCAGTCTATTGAGCATTATTAAGATGCATAAAAGAGATGTAGATATGCATGTTTTTGTGCCAATTAGATCTTGCAAGATGTAAAATTACATTATTAATTGTATATTAGATTTATAGTTTAAGTTTATTTTTCTCTAGATTAAATTCTAAGGCATTTGAGGTAAATTGAACTGTAATTTCATGTGCTTTATTACGCTGATGATCACGTACAAGACAAACGTTCGGAGAATATTGAAAATTCCTCAATTTTATAAATAAAACCTAAAAGTACTTTTAAGATGTAATCATGATAAAGATTTATTGACTAGAAAAAAGGAATTCGAACTGAGAAATTATTAGTATTAAAATATTAAAAGAGCCTAACATGCCTACACTATTTGAAATTAAGTTGATAACTCGTAATGTTATCGATCCGCGCGCTTCCAGAGCAGTATTTGATTTTTACCGACCATCATAGTTATATTATATGCTGCTTATTCCAAATCATTTTAGTATACATGTACACTTAATACATACATTCATACGTATAAAGTCCAACTATTACAAAAATACGAGATGTAACACAAAAACAAATCACGTTAACACACTAGCTCTCTTCCTCCTCCGGCTCATTCTTACTGCTGACTTCAATAAAGAAAGCAGCATGAACCGCCGTCGCAATATAAACCAGCAGACCCGACCCGACAAAAGTCACCAGCGTCGCCACCGCATGCACCGGCTTCCCCCCACACGAGTAAACCCCCAACTTCACCTGAATAAAATCCACGATCGACAGCATCAGAAAGACGCACCCCATGACAGATCCGACGGCGGATCCGAACAGCCCGTATTTGAGGAAGTCCGGGTCGATATCCGCCTTGTGCGGGTCGGTCGGGTCCATGTTGTTTTTGAGGTTTATGGCCAGCTTGAGGCTCTGCGCGACGAGGGAGGAGAAGAGGAAGAAGCTGAACGACGCCACCTCGAAGACGATCAGCCGCCGCACGGTGTCGCCGCTCGCCGTGCACTCCGGGCGGGAGCCGGCGGTGGCGGATTCGGGGATGGTGAGGGAGAAGCCGATGAAGATGGCCATCGTGAAGAGGGAGTTCACGCTCACGAAGCCGTCGAGGGCCGTGACGTGGACGCTGGATAGTCGGGTGGGGGTGGGGGTGGAGGAGTCCGGTGGTGCGGCGGCGGCGGTGTCGCCGTCGGCTATGTTGTTTTGTGATTCCATCCTGCACGACACAAATTTAATTTGTAATTAGAGAATATTATATTATACAAAAACTTGCATTAGAGTGTGTGGTTGATTGGCCGGAGAAAGTACCCGTCGATCATCGGAGAATCCACCGGAGCTACAAACATCTCTTTTTGCAATCTATTTAATTATCAACCGCAAAATATGAATATGGAAGTTGTGAGTAGTTATGGTTATATTACATATATAGGCAAGGTTCACAGTATACGAATAAGAAATACTCTCTTTGTCTCATCTCACTTGTCCAATTTTTTTTCGGCGGGTTTATTTAGGTGAGTTTGATTTTATATAATAAAAGTGTGAGACTTATATATATAATCAATTAATTGTTTTGAATTGGTACGTGTGGTAATTGTGTGAGACTCATACTCCCTCCGTCCCAACCGACATGTCTGATTCCTTTTCGGCATGGTCATTTTTGCGGGTTGATTTTATATAATAAAAGAGTGGGACCCATATGATTAATTAATTATTTAGAATTAGGTTGTGAGGTAGAAATATGAGACCCATATAGATATTTAATTGTTCAAAGTTGATTTGATGTGAGAAATGTATTGGATCCATTTCTTTATTGGAGACAACCAAGAAATGAAATGTAGACAAGTTGGGTAGGATGGAGGAAGTATAATTATTAAATTGTTTAGAGTTGACGTGAGTTGTTAAAGTTGTAGGACTCATTACCTTATTTAAAAAGTGAACAAGTAAGATGAGACAACCAAAAATGAATATTGAACAAGTGTAAAACATAGGGAGTATATTATTTTTCTGAAAAGTTTAGAGCACGAGAGGAAGTTATATGTGAATAGACATGTATATAACTTGTAATAAATTTATTAATAATAAAATCTCAATACTAATTTTGCACTACGAAAGAAATAAAAACTGTTTAAAATTAATTAGTTGTGTGTTACTCCTATTAGAACTAATGTCCTAAACATATTCTATCGTAGCGTCTGATACCATACTTTATTATAATGTTTTTAGTGTTAGTGATTTATAGTACGGATATAGGTTTCAACTAGTTAACCACTATTCTACTAGTAATAGTTTTATGATGCAATAGTTTTATCATGTCAATGATATTATTATATAGTAATTCCCCCTTTTTTTTACAATACGTGTGTACTAATTAATTTTAGTATTATATTAGTTAACTTGAGGATATTTTTTATTCAAATAATTGGAAAAATAGAATTCTCATCCATTGTAAATTATTGTACTTTACAAGTTTCGAAATTAAGACATACATAAATCATTTTAAATTGTGGAATATTTTGGTTAGGTAAGGTTGAAGGAAAAAGAGAACGTTGCCCGAATATATGGGCATGGAAAAGACCTTGTAAAATGTCGGGTGGGTGTTTTGATGGACCAACGTCAATATCTACTATTTGACGTTGAAAACCAATACTACGTATAGCTTATAAAGTGACAACTTCATAATGATAGAATTGTTCGAATTAGGGGCGAATTCAAGATTTAGTAATCGGATGAGTTGGAAAATTATTTTGGGTGAACTGAAACATTAATTTTGTCTAAATTATAACTAGGGATGAAATCACATGTTGAATGGTGTCCAATACAAAACTTAAAAATTGCATTATTTAATTAATTATTTCATCATTTCTGTTTACAACTTACAATTAGTAAATCAAACGGATAAAAACGAATTCATTTTCAATCTTCTCCTTCGATCTACAATTTCTTTAATTCAAAACTATGTAATTTTAAATCTGACGTCGGTTGGATATGAATTTATTGGATATGTGATCTCGTCCCAAATAAGTATTTAATATATCGACATAAATATATACAGATAAAATTTTGAATTTGATTTTACTTTGAAACACGAATTCTTTTATATTTTACTTATTTTGCATATTTTAGTTCTTATGAACACATAGGATATGTTTATGTTCACGTGTTGTTGACCTTTGCTTAGCAAAAATAAAAAAATAAAAAAATACTTCTACGTCTATACAATATTTGTGTTTGGTGAACTAAATTTGTGAGGCAGGAGTGGGTCTGAATTTTGCTAATATTTTAAGTGGCATGATAATCCTTTCATGTGATTTCCGAGTTATTGAAACCAAATTATACGGATAAACAACGGTTATAATGTCAAATTAAACCCCAAAAAAAATAAAATTACGTCCTATAATTTGAATTATTATGTGTCTTATTCATAATAATTTATAAGTACCACATATGACATATCATTCATCATGGATAAATTATAATACACAAGGATGTACAATTAATTTAGGAAACATAAACCTGTCTGAATTAGATCAGATCGAATTGTAGTTACTTTGGTAAAAAGAATTGTAATATTATAATGTTTGATTTGATTTGAGTTGTAGAAATATCATAATTTTCATGAGTGATATATGAAAGAGGTCAAGTTCGGCATGCATGCATGCAGCTGGCTGCTAATTAGTGTTGGAAACAAAAGTAGAGTTACCAAGTCTTGTCAAAATCACTAGTGCTTATTCATTCAACTACTTTTTGCATCGTATTCCTACTTCCGATTTGAAAAAAAAATCATATAAATATTATTTTACTCTATCCATGGATTTTTCATCTCGTATTTAATACTTCTTCTCTTATCTCATTAAGCTTGTCTCATTTCTTTCCGATACGTATATTAAGAAGAGCTGTCAGTTGTGAGCGAATGCAGGGGCAGAGGGAAGGGTTGAGGCCACCGCCCTCCCGGACTTTTGTGTAATACCACAAATATCCCCTATATTTACTTTAAAAAAAATTTAGTCCTTCAATTCGCCCTTCCCCCAAACCAAAATTTCGTAATTAAAATTTTTGTATTAGAAGATAATAATTACAAACGGAGTTATTGAGTTACGGAAGACTGTTTATTACTTTCCCTTAATCCCTCCCCCAAATCGAAGCCCGAAGAAAACAACGAATCTAGAAAAAACGCCGCCTCCGAACATATTATTATTTGATGAGTTTTGTATTTTATTGATATTATATTTGATGTTCTTTTGTGTACTCCATATACTATAAACCCAAAAAAAATAATTCTCGGGGGCTCCGCCTCCGAACCCCCGGTAAGTTTCTCCTCCCCGGTAATAAATCTTGCATCCGCCCCTGAGTGAATGGATAGTTCCAATAAAAAGAGGCCAGTTAATTGTATGTAGAAAAGTTGTTGTTTGTTAATTGAATGTGTATTTTATTGTAATTGAAACAGATGTGTTGATTGTTAAACTATTTTTAAATCCAACATCCTAAATTCAATTCAATTCCTCAACTTCCTCGAAATTGTTGGTTTCCTACTATATTTTACACATGTATTATCAAATAATGAGAATTGCAAAATAGAATAATCCGCCTTTCATCCCGCCTAACTCGGTTTATTTATTTTTTTATTGTCCTATTTGATTTGATCTCTAATTAAAATAATATTCTAATAAAATTTAATGAATTCCACCACTTTATATATCAATTATCCACTACTGGTAATAATCATGCCTAAACTAAAAGAAGCCAAGTCAGACGGGACGGACGGAGAGAGTAATATATTACGAAATTCTAACCAGAATTAAATGCACGAGTTTGTCGTGAGCGTGGAATCGACTCAGATAAAGATAAAATTCCGAAATTTTTTTACTCTATATATATACAGTAAAGATGACTTGAATGAAATTTAGATCTTTCTTTTGGTTGAGAAAAGAAGAGCCAAAAAAAAAAACATTGTATTAGAACAAAGGTAGGTTGGTAAAGTAGTTTACATTTCTTTCTACTATCCGACACGTTTATTACTTTGATTAGTTTTGCACATTTTTTTTAATGTTAATGTTATCTTAAATGTGTTATCTTGAATTTTCAATCTTGTGTTGTAGAATTATAAATTTATTTGACGTTTTGTAGGTTAAGTATCTTTATCTCATAATGCACTAATGGTATCATAAAAGTTAATTAAGACCCCTTCTTTTCAGTTAATTCTACACATTTATTTGTTTATTTTGACAATTACAATCTGCTTCAAACTCTGGCAACTAGATTCCGAAAAGAGAGGAAAAAGGAAAATCAAGATAAGAAAAAATTGTTAGTTTGGTGTAGTTGATTCATACCCAACCTTATCCCATACTTATCTGTTAATTCATTTTTTTGACAAATTACTATTAAAATCACCTTATAGTACACATCAAATTAAGATAATAAATAAATAAAAATTAGCCCAAATTCACTCATGGGCCTAAGCACAAAATTAGGCCACGTAAAATATTTGACACTCGTAAATATTTATATTATGCGAAGCTCTTTTTTTTTTTTTTTTTAAATCAATAAGCTTTTCCACTAAGCTAAAATTATTTAGCATTGTCCTTTCTTTCGTTGAAAAAATATAAGTACAATTTTAATAACGAAATAATATATATTTTTTAAATATATATAGAAAACTCGAGAGCCCTTGTATCCTTAGATATGGGTAGGATAATCGAGCTAAGTTGAATCGATCTTTGCAAATAATACATACTACTTCTGTTGCTATTAGTTTATGGTCCTAGATATGAGATATGCAACTCTCATATCTAGGGATACAAGGGCTCTCGCTATTTGAATAAAGCTCGGCTCGTTATGATCTATTTAAAAAAGAGTTGGATGGATGATTGAAAATTGTTGGACTTTATTAAATACTAATTACAATTACTCTCAAGAGTTGTGATATGAATTGAGATCGAAACTCTTCTATTTTGATAACACACACACTCTCTCTCTTTGAAATGTCAACCACACTAAATCACTTAAAAGCATTTGGATTGTTAACATAACATTAATCCTCGTGATTATCGTTCATCCATAATATCACGTGACGTTCATATGAATTCGTTTTTATTTGTTCCTCTTTAAAAATAAAAGTTCACTTATTGTTATGCATTCCCTCAAAATTACAAGACATACATACTATTTATGTCCCGCTATTAGTAATTTAAAATATGTCATTACAGAAACTCATACATTTGTGTTTTCTGTTTAAATAGTTGATTAGATTAGAATAATATTTTAAGGATGATCAACTTTTAACTTAAAAACGAATAAGAACCACTTATTCTACACGAAACAAAGCAATATTTACATGGACATAACGAAATACACCATAATCGCGGACCCAACACACGCAGCCAAAATCACAACGGACCACACCGTCTTCCCACCACAAGCAAACACCCCCAACTTCACTTGAATAAAATTCGATATAGAAAGCATCAAGAAAACCGATCCCATCAGCGACCCGAATGCCGACCCGAGCAGACCGGTCTTCAGCAGCCTCCCGTCCACGTCGGCTTTGTGCGGGTCGGCCTGGTCCGAGTTGTTTATCAAGTTGATGTAGAGCTTTAGTGTCTGAGCGATGAGGGAGGAGAAGAGGAACCAGCTGAAGGAGATGACTTCGTAGAGAATGAGGCGCCGGACGACGTGGATGTCAGCGTTGCACGACGGGAGAGGGCTGGTCGTGCTGGCCGACGGGTCAGTTACGGAGAAGCCGATGAAGATCGCCACCGTGAAGAGGGAGTTCACGTTTACGATTCCATCCAGGGCGGTGATGTGGATGCTTGTTATGAACTTGGATGAGGTTCTTGGAGTCGGCTGCGACTGACCGTTGCTGTAAAATGGAACGAAGAAAATAACAAGAGATAAGTTTGATGTAGTTCGTTCAATAAAACGTACATTAGACACACAAAGTTCAGGCGACCCAATAAGGAATGCGTACAATCTGAGTCGGACGACCTTAAATAGACAATTGTTTACATTATTGTACCAAAATGGATGCAACAATATTACAAGACCAAAAATGGACGTAACCTTATTACAAGACAAAAAAACGAACAAATATCACATTACAAGACCAAAAACGAAACTTTTCACATAATTCCTCAGAACGTGAGACCGCGGTCTAGCCTTTCAAGACGCCCAGAAACCCCTCCGTCGACATTAGACTCCATACTCGAACAAATTCCACATATTTGAGGTAGTAATATCGTTTTTGGGGCAAAAGAGTTTTGATTAGAACATGATATAATTACATCTTATGAATCTTGACTCATTGGTTTCGCGCAAAATCTTGCGTTAGTAAAACGTTTAAAATAAGTACCCACTTGAAGATAAGAACCACTACATTAACAAAAGGTAGGAGAGAGAGAGAGAGAGAGATTACCTATCCATGTCTGAGATTTCCCTCCACTTGACAAGAAAAAAACTAAGTCTGCAGCAAGAAAGAGGCCAAGGAATGAGTGTGAGACACAGAAGAAGCTAATCAAGAAATGTAGTATCTCTCTCTCAATATATAGACTTCAGATATATTAGCTCAAGACAGTAACTACAATTCAGTGGTTTGTAGTCTTCGAAAAGTCTTAGCAACTGTACCACAAAAGGGATATTTTTTCTGCACAAGAGAGTTGATCAATGGCTCATCCACCTACGAGTGTACATCCGCGAAAATCTGGCCTCAGGTCGATTCTATTGAATAGTCAAGTTGATGCAAGACGAGGAATAAGCATCCTCTAGAAAAACCGCTTCAATACCTACAAAACAGATATTTTTAGAAGCGTACAAAGTCTGGCATTCGATAAGGTTATTAATATCTTTGAAGGTGAGGTCCTACCGATTTATAGCACTTCAATTCAATGCAGATAGTCGAGGAAACAACTTAGAATGTTCATTCTTTGGAAGATTTGCAACAGCATTTCTTTCAGGCATTTCATCGAACACCCTACCGGCATCACCAAATACTCCATTAACTATAGCTGCCTCTTCGAACACAACAGAGTTCTACAACCGTGGGCATGTATCTGTTTGCCAATTCTCAAGACTGATTTCAACCCCATATACGGAATTATCAATCATTTGAGCAAATGAACCGGTTGCATAATCATACGATCCTGATGCCACAAGCCCATCAATGAGGTCGAATATAGAGCAAGCTTGTACACGCCGAAATAGTTGTGTGGCCGTTTTTATGATGTTTGTCTGAATTGGATCGATTGGATCAAGATTCGGCAATTTTGAAGGAGAGACATCGTGTTCTTGCGGTGATTCGTATTAGGGTTATGGTAGTTTGAATTAGGGGAAGAATTAGGGCTTCGGCAAAAATCCTTACATTTTCAATCAGTTTTATAATTTTAATATCATAAAATTAAATTAGAATTATTCTATAGAAAGTGAAAATAATAATGTCACTATAGAGAAATTTGGATATCTTAGTAGAAAATTTCACACTTTTAAAATGAAAAAAGTATTTAATATCCTATTAATCTAGAGTTCGATAAAAATATTCTCATATTTGATTTAATTCATTTACAAACGATAAAATAATCCCTTCATAAAACATCAAAGTGTTAACCAAGAATCCACCAAATAAGCAAACTTGTTTCTGTTCAAATTTTCCAAGTTCAAAAAAGATACAAACTTACTTAACAAAGTAAGGAAGGTCAAGAACGTAGAGCAAAAAGTAAGCCCAAACCACCCCCGAAATCCCACCAAAGAAGAACCCACCGGTGAACTTCGCCCACCCATCCGCCGTCTGCAGCTGATCCGGCACCTTCTTCCTCCCGGTCAACGTCAGCGACGGCGCCGTCGACGCCTCCCCTTCCTTAAACGACGCAATCCCATAAATAGTCAAACACATGCTCAAAATCACAACTAGTCCGGCCGCAGCCAATGAGCCTGCTCCACCGGCAATCTCCGTGTTCCGAAGTGGGCCCGCCTTCACGAATGGGCCCACTAGGAGGAACCCGTGGGCTAGCCCGACCTCCACGCCCCGGAGCAGCGGGTTGACTGCTGTCCGGTAGGCGGGAAGGTTGGACAAGTACCATGCTATCAATGGGCTTGAGGTGACTGGGGTTTCGAGGCTTCCGATGAAGGGATCGCCATTAATTGGTTGAATCACTTGGTATGTTGGCTGTAATAATAATTAAAAAAAAAAATTATACAAGAAGACTACTTAAAATAAAAAATTGTTTCATAAATATATAATATTATAATGTAATGATGAATAGAATTGGAAGTTCTTGATTATACGGGCAAGACTATATTATCAATAAAAACAATATTACTTTATTACCCATATATACAAAAGCACATTTTATTATTAATCTACACTATTATTTTAGGGGAAGATTTCAAACTATTATGGAATAGCACAATATGAAATAGAGAATCTAACGGACCTTTTCGGACTGGATAGCCTTGACGGTGAAGGAAGAGGTTCTTCTCCCGGAAGGCAAGACTCTGAAGGGAGCACCAGAGATGCCCTTTGGAGTGGCAAGTCTTCTTGTCAGAGAAGAAGCGAAGTTGCTGTTGAGTTGGCTGGCCATGGTTGAAGCAGCAGCTGCCATTCTTGGGGGAGATTTCTTGATTGGAAAATGCTGGTTATAACTGAAAAGATATAATCAAGAAGCAAAAAGAGTGGATTGGTGGTTGTGAGTTTTTTTGTACAAAAAGATGTTTTTCATTGGATAGATTGTGTTTGATATCTTATCCCTTATCCTCATAGGCCCTAGTTCTTGTGATGTACTCCCTCCGTCCCGTTTGAAACGACACGTTTCAAACGGGCACGGTTATTTAGGAGTGTTGTGTTTAGTTGTTAATCCATCTTAGCCACCTTTGTTGATTTTTCAACTTAAAATTTAAATTGAATGTAATGGGTCCCACGTTTATTTTAAAATTTTCTTGTTATTGAATAATTGAATAAATTTGTTTATGTTGGTTATTAAACCCCAAAAAGTGGCGGCAATTAAAAAATGAAGTACTGCACAAAACTAAAATTCGATTATTAGGCGGCAAATAAAGGAGATAAACGGCGCCATTTCTTCCTATTAAATGGCGTCTGGAGCCTTATATAATTGTTATACAATCTCTGAAATTCTAGCCGAAATCATAAAGAAAAGGTGGCAGTCAAAAGCATTACGAATTCGAAGCAATGACGGGTAAAAATCTGTCCACAACTGATCGTAATCTTGTCGTACAGATTTTGCTCCAGCACTCAACTAATGGAACGCCAAATCCGGGGAAGATACTCGAAGCAATGACCAAATTAAAGTGTTCCCGTAGCACAGTCAATCGACTCTGGAGGACTGCAAAAAAGCAACAAATTGAAGGTGAAGTTATCTATCTACAAAGTGCGAAGATAGGTAAACCTAGAAACAAAAGAGTCATTATAGACTTAGAACTTATCCAAGGTCTTGAGCTGCAAAAGAAATCAACAATTAGGAAGTTAGGAACATGCATTAATGTTAGCAAGAGTACAGTCGGGAGGTGGGCAACTAAGGGTTTGATCAAAGCACACACTAGTGCTATTAAGCCTGATCTGACCGCAACAAATAAATTACTTAGGCTTAGATTCTCTATGGAGGCTCTAGAATTTGATAGGGTCTTCAACACTTTGAAATTTAAGAGCATGCATAACACTGTGCATATAGACGAGAAGTGGTTTTATTTAACTAGGGCTTCCCACATATTCTATCTTACCCCGGGAGAGGCCGATCCACATAGAAGTTGTAAGAACAAAAATTACATAACGAAGGTGATGTTTATGTGTGCAGTCTGCCGTCCTATAATTTCTGAGGACGGCAGTGTGAGCTTTGATGGGAAAATAGGGATATTTCCCTTTACTGAACAAGTGGCAGCACAAAGGAGCAGCAAAAACAGAGCAGCTGGAACTTTATAGACAAAGCCAATACAATCAATCACAAGGGAAGTAACTAAGGCCTGCCTAATAAATAAGGTATGGAAAAGTAGTGAAATATGCACGAATTGTAATAATACCATGTATGCTTTAGATGTAACACCAGTTTTCTGACTTATTCAAAGCATTCAGTTTTCTGTAATTCTATTTTATAACATGTATGCAAGAGATCTTGTTCAGAAGGAGTTGTTCACTGTCAGATTATAAATACAGATATTACCTGCCATTCGAGCAAAATGGCCAGCCAATCATAGCAAACTTATCTTCATTCAACAAGATAATGCGAAGCCTCATATAAAGGATAGTGATCCCCAATTTAGAGAGGCTGCTACACTGGAAGGGTTTGACATCAGACTAACACATCAACCACCTAACTCCCCAGATACTAATGTTTTGGATCTTGGATTTTTTAGAGCTATCCAAAGCATTCAAATTGAAACAGCGTGTTTCAATGTAGATCAGTTAGTTAATGCAGTATGTCTTGCCTATGATCAACTGTCTCCTATGACCTTAAATAAGGTGTTCTTATCACTGCAAGGATGCATGATTGAGATCATGAAGCAGAAAGGGCATAATTGTTACAGGATTCCACATCTAAAAAAAGACAGCTTGAAAGTCTTCCCCTAAACCTGGAGGTTCCCCAAAGTTTGGTACAGGAATGCATAGAGAATATGATTGAAAACGGGATGCTGACACATGTAGTGGAGCTAAGAAACAAACTTGGTTTGTTGGTGGATGACTGGACAGAGGACGCATGAATAAAAAGTTGTAAATTTATTTTTTGGTCATATAAGTATCTACTGTAAAGAAATTGTAAATATCTTTTGGGTAATGTAAGTATCTGTATGAAAATGTAAATATCTTTTGGAAATGAAATGCAGTTATCTTGTTTTTTTCCTAAACAGGTTACCTAAGATGCATATCTCACAAGGAGCAGCCTTTGTAGGTTGTATTCAAATGACTGAATACAAACTACTACAGCAAATCTCCTTGTGCACGAGCATGAACCCTTATAAATCAAGCAATTAACCAAGCAGAAAACAGGGTCAAATCCCCAAACAAGCATGGATCGAAGCAGACAAGCTGATTTAAAGGCAACATGCCACAAATTAAGGAGTCACAGCCCCAAAAAACAACAGATTACAGGGTCACAGCCCCAAACTAGCATGGATCGAAGCAGAAAACCAAGTGTCATCATAAATTTATCATCATTTTATCAGTAGGTTGTAATCATCATTTCATTGCAATACAACCAAGTGTGAGCATAATTTTATCATCTCAATACCCATATCCCTAATCTCCCAATGTACTCTTTACTAATAAATCCTCCATAACATCATATTAAAACAAATTCGAAAAGATCTCACCGGATGCTTGTAGTAAGGCAGATAACGTCGTATCATTTTGTGGACTTCTTCTTCGGTGGCCGTCCTGTTCTTCGCCCGCAGCTTCGTCTCCTTCGGTATTATGAAGAGGAAAGCCTCAACTCGCGCCTTCGCTTTTGCTACTTCGTCATCCGCTTCTCCGCTCAGTGCCGGAGCATTACCCACTGTCTGGATTCCCGTCGGAGAGGGAAGATCTGGCTCTTGTAGTTTTGAAACTCCTTCAAAACCCGAACGATTCTTCAAGACCGTCTCCGACGCCTCACAGTTGTATTCTCCTTGAGAGAAATCAACGATCTCAGACCCGGGGGGAGGTAAATCTGCGGGGTCTAGATCGGTTTCGGGAACTACAGACCCGTCGATTTCGCCCATATCACTCTCAACAGAGGGAAGGTCGGACAACAGAGGTTCCGATTTCATGGAAGGATGGTCGGAGGGAACGCGATTCATCATCGCGGAGGGGTTGCGAAGTGTCGAAGGAAGGAAGCAAGAACAAGGGTTCGAAGATGGGAGGGAGGCGGCGTATGAAGAAGGTTGTGGAATGATTTTTAGATTGTAGGGTTTTCAATCGGTGGATCAATAAATGTGGGTAAACATAAATCTTTGGATTAGATTATAATTGTTTTAATGTGTAGATTAGTACATGGATTAGTTACTAATTATTTTCCATTTTTGGAAGTGTGTCGTTTCAAATGGGACGGCCCGAAAAGGAAATTGTGTCGTTTCAAACGGGACGGAGGGAGTAGTTTATATTGCATTTTCTTTACTATCAATTTTACGACTCTTCCCTCTGTCTCATTCATACTATCATATAGGATTTTGGCATAGAGTTTAAGAAATTTGACTTTTTGTGTGCAAATGATGTGACCCACATGACTTTTTGTGATTTTTGTATTATTTTATTTACTTTTGTGGAAAGGAAATAGTATCGATGGGACAATTCGATATGCTCCCTCCCGTCCCGCATGAAATGTATCGTTTCTTTTCGACGTGGTAATTTATGCATTTGACTTTTGTGTGTTAAGAAAGATAGTATTGTGAATGGATCTTATAAAAAATTGACTTTTTGTGAGATAAATTTATTTCATTTTTTGGAAACAAGACATTTTCTGAGATAACCCGAAATAGAATACAAGAGTTTCATTTGGGACGGAGGGAGTAATATACAAGACAATATAAACGGAACAAAAGGTGTAAAAGGTGTAATATTTTAGTGGGACGCATGATTACATCCCATCTAACATGAATTATAATGGTTGTATGTAGAGTTTGCACAGTGCCACAAGCTCATGCATAAGACTGAAATTTTAAATAGTTCGTAAAAGAGCACAAACAAGGAAAAACAGAGCATAAAGCAGCATTAGAAACAGTACCTCTATTAGAAGGCAGTGATATTAGCTTTTACAACAGACTAGAAATTAACAAAGCTAAAATCTTTTTTTCTTTTTTCTTCAAATATTAAATCCTGCTGATAAGTGGAACCATGCACAAACTGAGGGTGGTCAACTCTAATAGTCAATCTTGTTGAGTCTCGGCATCTCAACTGATTAGTGCAAGTAGGCTGTGTGAGTGTGATACTGGTAGCCATTCCCAAAGAAGCTCCCATGGCTAGGAGAGAAACTATAAGCCTGAGCCGCCACGTAAGACTGGACCGGGTGCTCGTTCGGTCCACCATAAGCATACAGTGGTCTGTCGTAGATGTACTGTGGGTACCTCTCAGTGATCCTACCATAGAAGCTCTTCTCAGCTGCAGCTCGTGGTGCATGTGCAGCTCCGTTAGCACGGGGCCGTTTGGACTGTGGCTTCGCTACTTCTGTCGCACGTTTCTTGTCCGCCTTTGCTTTCTCAAGATCAAGAAGCTCTTTCTGGAGTGGCTCGATAGGAAGTTGCTCCCCAAGCTTATGATCTTCTATGCACTTAATCACAGCTTTAAGCGCGGTTAACTCTTTTTCGTTCACATCATTCTGGCAACAAGATTGACATATAAACACCTAAAAGCTCAACATCAAAACAGAGCTAGCAGAATTTAGTCTAAATTAGAAACATACCTGTGCAGACACACCAGATTTGGAAGGTGAAGATGGTTTTTTCGCCTCAGACAAGTATGATTTCAGTAACGAAATAGGTGAAAACTGATCAGTAAGCTCAAAAGCAAAAGCTAGATTGACAGCATCAATCTGTCTTCCATTACTTATTAACACATCAATCACACCTAATAAGAATTTGCAACAGTCATGGGATTTATATAAGAAAGTTTAGGCAATCACTAGTGAGGTAAGGTGACTTTATCAGAGTAAATTAACAACCTGGCATTTTGTCACACAAGCCAAGATAACGGCATAGTTCAGCTGTTTGTCTCCGGCGTGAAACCATGGGAATTAGTTTGGACAGGCAATCATGGTCAAAATCTGAGTTAATGCCAAATGTAGCCAGCAGCTGCAGGAAAGCATGAGCTTCCAATGAATTTCCATTGCTGGCATCAACATCAAGATAATCTAACTTCGGTTTCCACTCTTCAGCGATAACTTTTGCTCGTTCCTTAGCACTATCTAAGATGATACTAGAAACTGAGTCAACATCTAGACTTGATGTTAAACTGCATAGGCACTCCATCAGCATTATACATGTTCGTCGGATGCCTATGAGATTTGAGTCTTTTTTGGCATCCGAATTTGGCAGGTAGAAACCCTTGAGCGAATCAAGAACCAGAGAGGCAGGATCACGTGCAGCTCCTAGAGCAACCGGTATTTCCTCTCTCAAAGTAACAAGGTCCTTCCGGTTGTTAGAGATAAACTTATGGAGCCCCTCGGAGTTCATCTCTTGACACAATTTCACAAGCTCCGGGTAAGACCTCACCTGAGCATTCAAATCGCCAATAGATTTAGCAGTACCATCAATGTTACTCATAGTAACTAATACATCAGGTGTTTCAGCTCGGTTATCTCTAACTACGACGGGCCTCTCATGCGTCTCCATAGCAGTCAAGAGGGCAGACACTGCAGCGTCTCTCTTCTCTTGAAGCCTCTCGAGTGAAGTTTGCTCCTTGGCAACAACAGCTGCTTTACGCTTCTCCAACATCTCGGTGGATTCAACCATCTTGGTTTCGAATTCCTTTTCCTGATCCTCAAGCTCGGTGAAACGCCTCTTTAGAGATTTCTGAAGCCCCTCAAAATGCTCCTCAAGCTGTTGCCATTTCATATTGAGAGTGAAGGCTCGGTGACTCTCAAGCTCGGCAAATGCTTTCTGAAGCTGCTGTATCTTAGAGGCCGTTGCGTCCATTAATGAAGGAGATGTAAGGCGGTCTTCCATGACATAGATATCCTGGACAAGATACAAGCAAAACTTTCATTTCCTTAAAGAAGCTACAGTTACTTGCTGGTGTAAGCAACAAAAGGAGTCTTGGATTGAGCTTTACATCATGAGTTGACTTAAAGCAGAGGAAAAAAAGAACGTACAAGTGAACAAGAGAGAGAACGAGAGAGAATTTATGATCGAAGCAATTCAAGATAATACAAAGCAGACAAATGATTAAAATACGAAAGTCAAAATACAAGTAGAATTCTTCAAGACTTATGTCATGAACAAGATTTCAGACGGTAATGACACGTCTCACGCCCCCCCAAAAAAAATGTAAAATACTATTGCGAAGATAAATCATTTAAAGAAAATGAATTTACGAACAATCGCAGTAAAGTTAAGGTCAATCACGCCACTGAAACTCAGATCAAAACAAGAATCTCACACCGTAAAACAGTAATTCGCCTAATCCAGACAAACAAAAGCATCCAGCAACAAGTCAAACCGCTAAATGCAGCCGAGAATAGAAGCTCAATAACTAAAAATACTCAAAATTGTAGGGCATTCATCACTATAATTCAACTTTACCTAGATGGATAAAAAGATACTTGATCTGCAAGGATATGCGGAATCAGTAGACAAAACTGGGATAAAAATGAAGGGCAGAACTTACGGAACGCAAAAGGTGGCGCCAACAGAGTACTGAAGGGGAGCGGATTGCGGCGGAGAAGCAGAAGCTCAGGTCATCGATGTTCGGAGGCAATGTCTGGGCGAATCCCTAGAGAGAGAGAATGTTTGGGAAAGAGGAAAGATAATGTGTGGGGAAGAGATTTATTTATGGCAGTCCGATTCCGATAGCTCCACGCTGACACCACATGCACTCCTTCTATCGACTTCACCTTTTGCTTCCGCCACTCTCCCAATTGCTAATTCCCTTTTTATCCTTTTCTTTTTTAAAATCCAGAAACTACTAAGTTCAAATCAACATTTGTGTTATTTTTCGACACACTTTGAATTTTAAAAAAATGAAACCTGGAATTAAAAATAAAGGAAAATATAAATTAAACTATAAAATATTGGTACCAAACTAATACTGTAATATCTGTAATTTAGGTATAATTTTAGGATGCCTTTGATAAAAGGGTTTCGATTAAAAAGAACTTGTATAAATTATAAATAAGGCATTTTAATTACGCCGATTAGAATCAACATTTTAAAATTGTATGGTTTTATTTACATAATTAATGTTTCTCAACCCTCTAATAACTTCGTAAACGTTTTACTAAAATCCATATATGACACCCTCAATAAATGATATCGAATCTAACTTCGATTCTAACCTACGAATTAGTTATCTCTTTATCATAACACGCCCCAAGATTCTGTTGAATTGCTCACAGTTTTGAGTTACTATAGTAACTGGTTAGATATTAGTCATATTTGGAAAAGTTTATAAATGACTTAACTTATTTTAGGAAATAAATCATTTTGCGTGCGTTTGAAATAATTTATCAAAATAACTTAACAAATTCGAAGCTACTTATGAGAACTGACAAAGAACTTGTGCAAATATTCTCCCATCGAATTATGGTACCTACAGTTTTTTGCACTATATTTTTTTTATTATATCGTATAAGTTATTATTAATATATGTATCTAATAACTTATTAAATTTAAATACTCATATCATAAGCCATTTTGACATAAATTTTTATTTAAATTATTTTCTCAAACGAGACAATAATGGATGAACTCATTGTTACAATTAACCCAATCTATTTGAATGAGGCCCATCAAGGGAAATGTGACGAAATTAATACATAAATGCTTGGACCTATGAACATGGTCAGCTTTTAGATTTATGTATATTGGAATGGATTATATAAGAAACCTGCTTAAAATAAAAAATAAGAAGAAATTTGCATCCTTCTTTTCATTATTTGATGGTTTGAAATGAATATGCTCTGGAATATTTATTATGCGTTTTTTATATATGTTTTATGCATAAGGATGAAAATATAAAAAATACAAGATTTATACATAAAAAAATTAAGAAATATGTATAAAACATATTATGAATATGCATACTTTCTGTCTCACTAGATCCATACTCTTATGTATATAGAATTAAGAAAAAAATAATTATATGACAAAAAAATACATAATTGATACCAGTAAACTTTGCGCTTGTCTAGTATTATGAAAATATAAAAAATATGAAAATAAAGTTAGGTCAATTATGTCACCAAACTTGATTTTATATAAAATTTTATGCGAGGTGTAACTCATTTAAGATTTAAGTGTTTTTAACACAGAAATTGAACACAATTAAATTAATGGGTTATTGAAATGGATTTATGGAGATGCTAGTCGACCTCAAATAAACCCAAGCCGGATCTTCTGGACCAAAATTGATGTTCCATTCGGTGGCCCACCAATCACGTCATGCCACGCATGCATTGATGGACCATGTTAGCAATAAAAAAATATTTTAATTTAAAAAATGTGGACCACCAATGCACGTGTGACGGGACGTGATTGGTGGCCCACTGAGCCACCATTTTTGGGCCAGATGATTTTCTGGGATATAAACCAAATATGATGGAGTAAATAAACATCCTTCAAATAACAAATTTACAATTTATATTTTCGCCAATTTATTAGGGATTTGAAATCCAAAAAGCAAAATCAAATAGATTTTCAAGATAGGGAACCGGCCAATAAAAAGGACGGTTCCTTCCACGTGTCAGAGGATCAAATGATCTGACCTTGACCTGTAAAATATTGTGGATAGCAAGACTTTGGGAACAACATTCGCAACAAAGAACATCTTCAATCCATTGAGATAGAGAGAGAAACTGCGAGCTACGTAGAATTGAGAAAACTCCAAAACGCATAATTGAAATCATATTTTTTGTTCAGTTATAGACTTAATTTGCCAGGAAATGGCAGCGGCAGCTTCGACCTCGATGGCGGCGGCCGGCGTCTTGATTCACCGTCTCCCCACCGCCAAACTCGGCGCCGTCTTCTCTCCCTTGCCGAACCGTCGATCCTTTTGCCCACCTCAATCCAAACAACTCAAAGGTACACCTCAATCCTTGTTAGGTATTTAGAGAGATTTTGTTGCGTATGATGGGCTTAAACTTTGAATTACTGTTAATTTAGTACTTGAAAGTAATGGAATTGGATCTTGTGGTAGGTCAGTAGGTGGCTGTTTTGTTCTGGTAATAGCTGGGAAATGTATCATTGTTGTTTTAGTTGGTATTTCTCGCTCATAGAAGAGTGATAGATTGGGTTCAATCCCTCCTCATCCCCAATTTAGGGTAGATTAGAAAGAAAACAAAAGAACAACAGAGTTTGCAATGTAATCATAAATATCACTTAAATTGTGGTGTAATTGGTTTGAGTGTCAAACTTGTTGTCTCTCTTCTGCCAGGATTCAGACTTGTTGATACTAATATGATCAATGCGAAACACTTGATGAGTCTTTCGAATGTCGAGAGCTCAAGATCTTCTGATTTCGTGTCTCTTTAGTGGTGGTCAAGTTTCTACATATTTGTGACTTGAGTTATCGTACCTCATTTAGTCATTTTAGTCTTCAGTCAGTGGTGAGAAGTATAGTTTGGACCAAGTGTGGCTTGTTTACATGGTACATGTTTGTCTTAGTGCAAAGTTAATCTCTTGCCTAGATTTAAGTTACCGTTTTAAAGGCAATCTTTTTGTTTATCTTGTTTAGATTTGATGGATAGTGAAATGAGAATACCTTTGGATTGTTGTTGAGATTCTTGCCTTCAAAATAGTTTCACTGTTATTGTTCTTTGAACTTTTGGATTGCAGGTGCAAAGTCGGATACGTTTGTTGCCCTTATTACTTGTACCCTTCATTCGTTATCTTTTAGCTCCATTCTATGCTTGATCTGGCTTAAGTAACTTCACAAATGTTGTTTGTCTCATTGAATGAGAAAGATCCCCTTTCTTGTTTGTGTCGTGGATTACTGAAATGTTGCAACTCTAGTGCTTATCGCTATTTGCTCACATGCTGAATCACATTGGTGGTTTTTGCATTCAAACAGAGACCAGAAGGTCTTCAATACTCGTAGTAAGGGCTTCTTCATCAGACGAGTCACCTCTTGACTCTAGTGAATTGTTCACTGATCTAAAGGAAAAGGTAATTAGGCTCAAATTTGGTGGATGAAGCTTCTAGGTTCTGCAACACTGCAGTTACATCCTACTCATCTCGATTTCCTTTCTCACTCTCTTGCATGACATATATATATGCCTTTCAGTGGGATGCCATTGAGAACAAGTCTACTGTACTTACCTATGGAGGTGGTGCAATAGTAGCCATTTGGTTGGCTTCGGTTGTGGTTGGTGCAGTCAACTCGGTCCCTTTGGTAGGTCTATTCAAAAGCTTACACGGGTGTCTTCGTTTTTGTTTATATCTATTCTTAAATTCATCACCAATACTATACCTACTCTATCTATGTACTAAATACACTCACTTTCTTTCAGCTTCCAAAGGTTTTGGAGCTGGTTGGACTCGGATACACCGGATGGTTTGTATACCGTTACCTTCTTTTCAAGGTAAGGTTTCCAAATTGAGAAGGAAAATGGGTTGTCTAATGAGAATATGTTACATTTAGATACTAAAAAAAGAATATATGAATCGTTCGAATAAATGGCTTAGACCATATTTGGTGAGCATTATGATGTTGTTGTTGCAGTCGAGCAGGAAAGAGCTGGTGGAAGACATTGAAGAAATAAAGAAGAAGATCACCGGCACTGAATAGGGTGAGCTTTGGTTGCACGTTATCCTCGTCATGAACTTGGATCGATTGTTTTGAGGCATCTGCTGTTTGTAATGTAGAAGCCCTTTGTGTATGTTGCCTTCGTTTGGACATTTCAGTGTAATTCAGATTGAACAGCTTTGCTTGTCGATTCTACTCATGTTTGTTGAATCCCAGTTGTTATTCATCGTTGTTGATAAGTTATCTGACGGAAATTAGTGATAGAATACATACATATACCGGAATCAAATAGTAGATGAATTCTTACTTTAAACGTGATACTTCATACCACCAATAATCACAATGATTTTGGTTTGTTTACATAAATCAAATGCTTGAACTTTCCAGTGGAGAAGAATGAGAATAAGATAAATATTGCGTATGATTTTTCTGAATAATGATTTCTCTTCCTTAACCGCTTCTCATTCATCATATATATATGTGTAACTTATTTCATATAAGTCCCTTACTTATATGTTATTACAAAATAATATATATATATATGTGTGTGTGTAGAGAATGGTTCCCGTATGAACAACCCTTATCGTGTGAACGTGTGAACACTGCACTTTAAAGACAAATGTATTGCACTTTCAAGTTAAATATATTGCACTTTAATACTGCACTTTACGAACTGCACTTAAAGACAAATGTACTGCACTTTAAGTATTGCACTTTAAAATGCAGTTTGTTTGCCTTTAAAGTGCAGTACATTTGTCTTTAAAATACAGTGTTCACACGTTCACACGATAAGAGGTTATTCACATTTGAACCTCCGCATATATATATATATATATATATATATATATATATATATCCAACATTAACGAATTTAGAACGCAAACTTCATCTTCGTTGAGTAGAAGCAAATAGCACAATCCTAGACTCATACTCGAGCTTTAGAATTCCAATTTTTTTTTTTAGACGTGATTTCGAAATTTTGATTTTCGATAAATTAATTGAAATAGGTTAGATAAAGTTTATACTAATATTTGTTCCAAAACAAATAAGTAGATGTAATTTAAAATGTAAGATATGAAGAAAAAATAGTACTCCCTCTATGTCCCTTGGGATGGCATAGCGGTGAAGGTGGGTGGCCCGGGACCGATAGGTCATGGGTTCAATTCCCACTGGACACGCTATGAGCGAGGTTTAGCGGCTGCGGGTTCCTTGTCAACAAAAAAATGTCAACAAAAAAAAAAATAGTACTCCCTCTATAACATTGATCTGTTTTTGTTTCCTTGTCTCCAACACAAAAATGAAAGTTTTTCTATTTTTAATACTCATTTAATTATTTATTTAAAATGCAGAATTCACACCTTTACTATTAAAACCAAATTTTAAATTGTAGAATCCATACCTTTACAACTAAATCACTTTATTTTATTTTTTTAGGTTTAGCGGCTGCGGGTTCCTTGTCAACAAAAAAATGTCAACAAAAAAAAAAAATAGTACTCCCTCTATAACATTGATCTGTTTTTGTTTCCTTGTCTCCAACACAAAAATGAAAGTTTTTCTATTTTTAATACTCATTTAATTATTTATTTAAAATGCAGAATTCACACCTTTACTATTAAAACCAAATTTTAAATTGTAGAATCCATACCTTTACAACTAAATCACTTTATTTTATTTTTTTTTGATTCATGGAACCCGCAGCCGCTACCTTCGGTGATCCACACCTTTATTACTAAAACCTACCTCATAACCGTAACAAAAGTTTGAAGCCAAGATCAATGGAACGGAGGGAGTATAATTTTTTTGGATTAAATCAAGTAATAAAGCATAAAAGAAAATAAAGGAAAAAAGAAGGAATACTATTCCCAAAATTGAGAAGGCAATCTCTTCTTTGTAACCCCATCCCCAATTCTGCAAATGCACCCAATTCTGCAAATACACTGACAACATGTAATGTATTTGGTATTCTCGTTTATGTGTAAGTAGTTAATTTAGAGTTGATATAGTATTCGATTAGTCCATATTTTAAAACTGTAATAAAACCAACCCTTTTAGTATTTATTTAAATTCGTTTTATTTGCCTCTAGATAAATAATTTTTGTCAAATTTTCATTTTGCACACAAATTTTAAAATCTTCATGTAAATACATAAACTCACAAAGTTGACATGATATTTTTTGGCGTGACGTATCTACACACGTGGCAGTTCAATCAACATCGAATCAAAAGCTTGAAATTTGTTATTCTTATAAATACATAAACTTTGTAACAATTTACATTTTGCGCATGAATTTTGAAATTCATTTAAATTTGCATAAACTTAGAAATTTATTTCATTTGTAATTAAAGTTTTAATTTTATTTAAATTTTGTTATAGAAATAAATGTATTTTTTGTATAAGGCGTCGACTCAATTAAATTTCTAGAACTAATGGATATAGTTATTGTCATTCTTTTTTTTTAATTTTTTTATGTGGGGTATGTTGATATTGAACTTTTATGGACATACCCCACATAAAAATCTCTTGGATTCTTTAACTATATTTGTTAGTTCTAGAAATTTTTTTGAGATACAAATTCGTATTATTTTATTTTATTTTGTGCTATTAAGTAATACAAAGGATTGTCTCTCCCTCACACATGAAAGCGATTATTTATTCTTATATATTTTATTTTAATCATTTTGCTATTATAAAAGGTTAAAAAGAAGATAATTTTGCAAAAGTAAAAAATATTAACTACTAATCGATAACTTTAAAAAAACAAAAAAACCTACAATTGAGCGTCTTGTAAAAAATTAAGACGATATTTGTGACTTTAAATTATTTTTAAGAGAAACAAATTTTGTAAAAATTTTAATTGCAAATTTAAATGAATGAATATGATATGCAAATTTTACTATCAAAATTATTTTAGGGTACATATTCCATACCGATTCACAAGTCAGTAAGTCACCACAATTCTCAAGTCACAACCGCCCGCCGCCGCCCCTACCCGATTCCCGTCTTCCGCCCAGCAATCGCCGGCACCACCTCCTCTGACCCCTCCGCTACGCCGTAAGCACTAAGTTTCCCGCGGCCCCTCGGCCCGCCCCCTCTGCCTTCTCGGCGCCGGCAAGTGTAAGTCCGAAATTACTCAAATTAGAATAGGGCGCCGACTTCATCATCTTTCTGCCCCCTTGCTGCCGTACCATACAGAAGGTGGATTTTCTTTCTGTATAAACCCAATTTTTGTTTCTTGATTTATTTTGGCAAATTATCAATTTCTATGATTCTATCAATTTTAAAGTTTTTTTTTTAATCTGTATATGAGTATATCTAATAGGAAATTGAAGGAATAGGGAGAACCGGAGGAATCATGTGAATTAGGTCAAGATATTTTTGTCAAATTGCTAATAAAAGAAAACACTTTGGGGATATTTGTTTAGGATTAATGTTAGAAGAACGCATAAAAGAATCAAGATTTATCATTGATGAATGTAATTATTTATTGGAATGGATGTTAATCAGCTCAATGAAGCGTTAGAATTAGAGTCTGGTCAGATTTAGACACATTATTTTCGGTTTTTGTGGTATAACCGAATATTCGGCTAATCGAAGGGGTATCGGCTTTGGGATTCATTTTCTGACTTTTTTGGGATCGTTCCCGAACCGACCAACAACCCTAAATTATTACTATCTAAAAAGATAAATATTAGAGGCCCCCAATATTTTGGGGCCGGGGCGGTCGCCCATGCTCGCCCGCCCTGAGGGCCGGGCCACACAGTTAATCCCTGCTGGCTCCGTTCGCTTTCGTTTTTTTAGGTTTTTGCTTGCTAGAATTTGATGTATTCAGGTAAATTACTAGATTTTAGATGCATTGCTGAGTTTTATCTATTTGGTTGTTTAGGTTTTGATTATGAATCCATGGATTGTTCTATACAAGATGCTACAAGTTATTGGTGAATAGCAATTTCGATTATCGAGTTTGGTGTTTCTATGTTCACTTCCATATCTTACTTGGATTGTCAAGGGCTCTTTGATGAAGCATGTAAAAGAATTCTTTGATGAATTCTGAATATCACACTAAACGTAGATCGTCTCTTCATTTGCTGAACAACTGAAGAGGAGACTTGTTTTTGATAAGTGCTTACTTGTATAGTGGGAAGATGCTGAGCTCTACTGTTTTCAAGAAGTCGAAGATCTTGAGCTCATCTTTGAATTCGTTAAGCTACCAGTTCCTGCAAAGATGCTCCGTCAGTGGCACAGCGAAGGGGAAGGGTAAGATCAAAGCTGGGCAGCCATTGAAGCGGTCGAAGGTCACTACGAAAAAGGGAGCAGCACCTGATTCTGCTAAAAAAGAAGGACCGAGGAAGAAGAGCAACTTTGATGAAACGGTCGAGCAATGTTTGACCGCCACTGCACCGATCCGGCACTTGAAGCCAAAAGAGAAGTTGAGGGAAGCTGAACGGGAGAAGATGGGGCTCGTAAGTAAGGCCAGCGAACAGGCTAAAGAGAAGCTAAAGAAACAAAAGAGCGATTCTGCTTCACCTTCCGTCATAGGAACTGCAGGCCTCGATTATATCACTTTAGGCTTAGTTGATGCAGATAAGATCCCTAAGTACGAACTGACTGTTGAGGACGGGCGAAGGCTTGCAAAGGAGTATAGTAGGGTTCTGATGAGGAGACATAGAGCAAGGCAGGCAGCGGAGTCGGGACTCTTGCGTTGTAAGAAGGAAGCAATTGAGGCAGTGCCTGAGCATCTGAAGGAAGCTGCCTTAGTCCCAGATCTGACTCCTTTTCCGGCAAACCGATACATGGCAACACTTACCCCGCCAATTGAAGGCTATATGGAGAAGATCAATGAGGCAGCAAGGAAGAGTGTTGAAGGGAAGAAGCGCAGATAATAAGAGGTACAAAATCTGTTTTCACATTCTTGCATAATTAGATGCTATATACATTTTTGAGGCATTCGGTAAAAAAATTTGGAGGTCGAGGCTTATTAACTAAGATTCAACTCTTGCAGCATTGGTTCGTAATTGTCACCAACGGTAACTGTTTTCTCATAAACATTAGGGGAATTCTTGATCCCATTTGGACTTTATACATAATAAATACTGACTTTTAATTATCTGTTACTTGTATTTCGTATCAAGGAAGGACTGAAGTTTTATCATTTGCTTTGACCTATGAAAGTATGAAGCAAGCAACCGGCTGCATGACTGCTAAATACCATGTTTGAACAGGACTACCAAAAAGTTATGCATTTCGACACCAAGAGTATGTTTCGGTGGCTCTGTTTTCTGAAGCTTTTACTCTTTCGCAGATATGGAGCTTCTGTGCTAGCTTGCAGCTTGAGATTCAGGGTTAGGGTTCGGTGTAATCTCCGGCTTATAGTGACTAGTTATTGCAACCATATGTTCTCTATTTAGATCACATGGACCGGTTGATAAGTTTTTCCCACTCCTTGCAGAAAATAAGAACCTAAGATTTAACCAATTTTGATTCGGTGGTTGTTCCGCTGAGCTACATGATGTTGCAAATCATGGTTGAACCTTTACATTTGCCTTGTTCTTGTCATCTTACATTAACATATAAAGGGAAGGTGGTTTCTTGCTTGACTCTGGCTGAAAGAGAGAATATGGATTTAAGATCTTTCAATGCAGTATGCAAATTTGTTGATTCCATGAATTTCTTGAAAAAAATGTATCCATCTACTCGTCTTAGTTTTCTTTTTTGGGCCAACACAAAATAAATAAAACAAGAATAGTGGGATGGGTTCTGTTATATGAACATAATATCAGAAATCATGTAAAATTTGACAGCAAATGAGAAGAAAAAATATGCAGTTCATTGAAGAGCAGATTGTCGCTTGGTTTCACTAAATCATCATATAGAATTCCACAACTATTCTACTTTTAACTCATTGAATCGTACATGCACATGGCCGCATCATTACAAATAAGTTACCCTCAGATAAGGAGGGTGTCCAAATCCTATCTCCACCTATTCTCATGGTGCCAAATCTGAAAGCTGACAAGACTACTTCAAAACCTTTGTCCGAGATTTCTCAAAAAGGAGGAAAAGGGGAAGAAGAAAGAAAAGAAAATCAATAATCCATACAGCCATTGCATCGTTTCGAAACCGGAAAAAATGGAATAAAGTCTCCAAATACTGTTACAGAAATGTGAGAGCTTTGTTATGACACAGAAAAGTCCATTTTCAGCACTTTTCTTTACCTTGAAGACTGAATTTCACCTTCTTGGCAATCTTTAGTAAGTCCAAATAAAGCTCTGCGTGGAAAAGAGATGCAAATTATATGTAAAAGGAACAAGCAGTGCACTTCTTATAGGGGCAAAGTAATAATAATAGCAAGCAGTGCCCCTATCACTATCTGCATTTCCAGATAGTTCGAGAATTCTTCGTAATGCCCGTATAATGGTATTAATGCATGGGGTGGGAAAAAGAAAATGATCTACAATTATCCTAGTACATAAAAGGGAGAAGCATTCTGGTAATCCTAGGCTCAAGAACAAGCCTCCTACAGCAACAGCGTGTTACGATATGATGGTAGATATATCTTTAAAAATGCCTGTTCTGTTTTTGGCTGCTTTAAGCTCTCCATTCTTGCAAATTCCAAATTAGACACTGTTCTCAATTCTGTAATTTGACTTAAAGTTGGACCTATTGAGACCCCCCATAACCTCTCACTCGGTCGTAAAATCAAGATAAGAGGCCTAACCAGCCTGCTAAATTAACCAGCCTGTACATATTGCTAAAAAAGATGAAATAAAGCAAGATGGAGATATAAGATAAAAACATGAGGAAATAAGCTTCCACTAATAAGTGATTAGGTACCTTATAACTTGACAGAAACTAAGTAAATGATTCCTCAATTATCAACAGGAACATCTGATGAAAAACTTAAAGACCAACCACCATTTTTCAGCATGCAACCTTTATTGCTCCCATATCATCTATCTTTGAGCTCTTGTGCTGCATAATTACACATATTAGATGTATTATTTTAACCAACATTGAGGAAAAATAATGGAAGATACATAAAAGGGGCAATCAATTTCACGTGCAATTAGCCCACTTATCCTCATTTACCTTACTTTTCTTGTGTTTGTGAACATCGCCGCCGTCCTCATCACCATCATGCTTCCTCTTCTGAAAATAATTGTCTTGATGAGTAAGTATTTACAACAAATCAAAAAGTTGAGAAGGGTATCCGAAACCAAATTCACTCAGTGATATTTACATGTCTTGCCAGCTGGAAGTAACATTCTGTGAGATTAGAAATGTGTGGTCTAGAAAGGTTCAACAAAAGACAAAGTGATAATAATAAATGCATTAAAAAGCATATATTTTTCATTACAAAACTATTTTTGCTTTAGGTGAGATTCAAACACGCAGGAAATACGTAGTCTGCATACCTTCTCATGATGTCTTTTAGAGTGGTCATTTCCAGAATCATGATGACCTTTATCTTTTTTCTTCTCCTTGTCCTTGTCTTTGCTTCGATCTTTATGCCGATGTTTGTGCTTCTTATGCTCTTTATCCTTGTCTTTGTCTCTATCCTTGTGCTTCTTATGTTTCTTCTCCTTATCTTTAGACTCATTCTTTGATTTCCCAGCAATGGTAGGAGTACCCTTCTCAGACTACAAAATATAACAAGACTAACTTAAAATTCCAAATAATGAGCTTCAATCTTTTTAGAGACAGTAAAAGGTCTATCATTTGTAAGTGGAAAAATATCATAAGCTCAATGCACAGAAACTCACAGGACGAAGATCAACTGGAGCCATTTCACTCAGCTGAAAGGCTTCCCTAAGAGCAGCTAGGTCAAAAGGTTGTATACGTGTATTAATCTCTCTAGATAAGGAAGTATCTTGAATGAGCTGGCCCAACTGCATCCCCTCCCCTTTTCTGATTTCTGTGTCTCCAACCACATTGTGAAGGTAGTGTGTGTCTGCTATTGGCACAGGAAGTGACCGCTTGCAGAAGAAATCAAAGTGCGGTAACAACTTGTAGTGACTTATAAGATCAACAGCACCTGTAAGTTCTCTGGGTCCTGATTTGGTGAATCGGCCGAAGAAATGGTTGATAAAGTCAGCATCAAACAGATGAAAATAACAACTAAAAGCTGGCATACACCACTTTTTAAGACTAGAACAAATTACAGTAGAACTGTAGGTACCAGAACTGATGTAAGGAATGATTCTGACAAATTGAAAGTAATTGCTAGAAGCATTGAGTCAGATTTTCATGAAAAGATATAAGCATGCATGTCTTCTATTTGGAAATGAAATATGCCAAGTTTTTCTCTCTTCTTCGATTTTCATATAAACCATATAATCAACAAGTCACAAATAGAGAAAAATCAGTTTCCAACTTGTCATATTTACGATCTTACCTCTTCCAAACTTCTTGTAATCAGAATCCATGAATCAGCCTGGCACAGAAGTAGCTCATTACAAGCCAGGAATTACCTAGTCTGAAACAAAGAAAAGGAACAATTAGCCCCCCCATCAGTTTGCTAACTGCTAAGCTCATATAAGCAACAATACCCATAATGCATTTTCATCCAAATGATACACTTTTTCCCATCTTTTTCCACTATAGTTGGGGTATAAATCCATGAAAGATACAATCTTCTTCTAAATCTAATCACTCTGTTTTCATATAATGTATTTTCAGATGTGAACGATGATATTACAAATTACAGAATATATACAGCATAGCCCTAGATTTCAACAATATTTCAGCTCAATTAATCAAACGAATTATATAACATACAGAAAAAATTAAACAGAAACCGCGATATTCAGCTTAACCACTAAACCACATAGAACAAGACAACTGTACGAAAAAACAGGAAGACCTAATTTTCAACTGAACTCCGACTAATCATAACTATAAAATCAACCCTAGTTCGCAAAACCCCCAAAAGTAAAATAGAAACAATGGCAACCCTAAATTATCAAATCCACAATCAATTACACTTCCAAACAAGACGAGACTAATCTTATTAAAAGGAAACAACAAAAACACACAAACATACAGCCCATACCTTCATAGAATTCGGGGTTTTTTTCACCGAGTTCCTTGAGCGATCGCCGGCGAATAAACCCCCGTAAACTACTAATCCCAGACTGAATTACCTCCGCTTGGCGACGTGGAAAGAGGGAGATAAATAATTGTGGAAGAATTTTGAGGAGCAGCTTAAAAAGGTCGTTAATGGAGGGAAAATTGGGGAGGGGATCGTGTGTGTTGGCGAATTGAGAATCTAGAATGTGGGAGAATGCTTGCGATAGGTATGCAATTGGCTTCATCGGTCTACTGCGACACGTGGCGTTATATAAGTAGCTGTTCTATTGTGCTTGTCTTTTTGTGCAGCGGTTGTAACTTGTAACTAGTGTTTTAAGTTGTTAATTAAACATGAGGCATTTTTAAAATAGCCTATACACTAAATAAAAATCAATTAAAGTCTAATATTAAATAGAAATACAATTCTAGCTATTTTGTTCTCAATCATATCTCCTCAATCATTAGATAATGTTTGTTGTAGGAATTTGTGTTATGGACTATTTTTTTTCATTTGAAACGCAGGCCGAGCCACTTAAATTTGCACAAGTAATTACCGGGGTCGATGGGGCCGAATATACCCTAGGCTCTCTATCGGTCCACACTCCCTTTCTTCGAGATAGGCTTCGACACGACACAATAAGGAAGGCTTTAACTGCAAAAGTGCAAAAGGGCTGATGGAAGGTATGGTTTCCATTCAGTTTTTTCTGATGAAATGACTAGTCGGATATAATATCACATGCGAGCGTATTAGGGCCGATGGAAGGTGCAGTTCCAATTCAGCTTTTTCTGCTGAAACAACTAGTCAACCATGATATTCACATGGTAGTGTTGCAGGGCCGATGGTGGGTCAATGGAGGGCCGGGGGACGACATGTGTACTTTGTAGAAGAATTAATTGGCAATTGGATAACGGGAAATTTTTTCGTAGAAATTGCTTATAAGAATGAGGAACTCCATGCATGATCATTCACAGATAAAAATCCTCAATTTCCTTGCTACTCTTCTCAATTCCTCACATCCATTTGAAAAATATGGCCCATTTTCAACCGATTATTGTGAAATTGAACGGCGAATTCGATGATCAGTCAAATTATGTCGGTGGCCATGAGTTCATGGTTTACATTACTTAAAATAATATTTTTTTTGTATATCTCCAACAGAGCATTGATCGGTGGCTCAGTGTTTATTTCCTTCCGTTCAACTACTTCATCTACTATACTGTTGCTTCCCGACGAAGCGACAAGATGATGAATGATATCCTGAGTCATGATATTGATCTTATGCAGTTGTGCTCTATCAACGTAGAGCCGGTTGTATTTCTTGTGTCTTTTCTCTTCTTTTTTTTTTAATAAGGATATTTATGTCTTTTTATAGTAAAAATTAGTTCTCTCTTCTCACTTTGTACACAACCAAACAATCCATTTCTCTCAAACAAAACAATATACAAAATCTAGTCTATTTTCGCACCTTTTTCTTCTCTTTATTTTCTTTCTCTCATATTTCTTTACTCACATTTTCTTCATAACCAAACAAAGGGTAAATTGTTATCGTATTATATAAACACGCAGTTGTTTTATCACGTCTGCTAAACCTTCATTATTGGTGAAGTCGGTCCTTAGAGCGATTTATTCATCATTATAATGACATTTTTATGGGATGAGATCACATGTACAATAAATCCCTGTCCAATTAATGTTTGGTTTAAAATGACGTAGTTTTGTAATCCCTCCGTCACACTCTGTTGGTCTCATTTTTTTCGTCACGGAGATTAAGAAAGTTGTTTTTATGTGTAAAGTAAGATAAAGTTGTGGGGTCTATTGAATATGTTAGAGAAATATTTTAATTGAAAAAGGAAATGAGACCAATGAAGTGAGACAACCAAAAAAGGAAAATGAGACCAATAGAGTGGGACGAAGGGAGTATTAAAAAATGCACTATTTAATTATTTATTAAATCTTTTTTTCAATTTTATCCTTTTAATTTGTTGTTTTTCAATTCAAAACTACGTCGTTTTGAATCGTATATCAATTGGACATAAATTTATCGGATAGGTGATCTCATCCCCATTTTTATATTATAGTTAAGCTCATTTCGAGGTCGCTACTACAGGCTGTTGATCCGAGTGTGAGTTCTCATATGTTGTCTGCATAAGAAAATAACAGGACAGAAACTTGTAATGGGCTAAAGTTTGTTGCTCAAATTGAGCAAGCAAGATTCACAAAATGGAAGCTTGAAGGATAGTAAAATCCAGCCTGCCCACCAGAAATTAGGGCCTCCATGAACCTTTAATTGGATTAGAAACTATTCATATCGAATGCAATACTCCCCTCACATCAGCTTTAGATGTACAATTCAGCCCTCAATCTAACTAAGGGAAGATAATGACTAAAAAACAGCCTTGAATATGCTTTAAAATGGTCAACTGTCAGAAACGAATTGAGCAAGGCCTTTAAGAGGAGTCCGGATCTTCTATCCCACCAATCACGCGGTGCCACTCGTGCATTGGTGGCCTCCCAAGTCAATAAATTAATATTTGAGTATTAAAAAGGTGGCTCACCAATGCACGCGTGGCGCCGCGTGATTGGTGGGCCACCAAGTGGTCTACCAATTGTGGGATAGAGGATCCTTAGGCCTTTCAGAGAACTTTTTCAAGACTAACAGTAATTATAATTTTTTAATAAATACTTCCTCCGGCCAGCTATAAATGCATACCTTTATCAATTGAGATGTTCCACTAAAATTAGTCATTTTTCTAATTTGATAAATAATTATCATCACCACTCCTACTTTATCATTTTTTCTTTCATACTTTATTATATTCTTTTACCTATTTTTATCATCTTCCTTCTCATACTCTCTCATTATCTTACTCATATTTTATCATCTACCTTTCTTTCTCATACTTATCTATTGTCTTAATTCTCATGCCGAAAAGAATGTGGACACAAATAGTGGAACGGAGGGAATAGTAACTACTTAAAATACTTAAATGTATTTGTTGAATGATCCCTAAATTGTATACATGCGAATTGTCATTTGTCGATAGTCTGAGATGTAAAGGGGTGTAACGGTTCGGTTTGGTTCGGTTTTTTGTGTATTTTAGGAATCGAACCAAACACATAGAAATGGTTCGGTTCGGTTCGGTTCGATGTTATTTTAAATATCGGAACCGAACCGAACCGAACCGCTTATAAATGGTTTGGTTCGGTTCGGTTCACCGATTCACTTTTTTATTTTTTTTTATATTTTTTAAATCCTAAATAATGTAAGAATAATGGAGGGCCTATGGACTCCCCCCATCGGCCCTCCCATCGGCCCTACGCCGGATAAAGACAAAATGGCTACTTTTGTGTTTTATTTTAGAATTGGGCTACATTTGTATTTTTTTTTTTCGTTTTGGCCACCAGCGTGTATTCCCACTTTCTAATTTGTGGCGACATCTATTTGCTTTAGGTTTTAAATCAATCATGAGTATTGATTTCTCAAAAGAAACCATGAAAAAATGTCTGATTCAACTCCATTGTTGATGAGATGGATTGTCTCTCATATTTCTTCTGACATGCCGCATATATTTGTTCTTTGAATCGTTTTAGATGGGTATGGGACGACATTAAAAAAAATGGTCCTTTTTAGTATTTATTTAAATTCTTTAAAATTTAAGCAAAAGTATCTAGAGAAAGATTTGAGTGAATATATACAAATGAGCTATTTATAATACTCACTTTCATGGATATTTAAGATATATTTGATCTAACGCTCTAAATTGAACATGTAAATTCTTTTCTTATTCTATAGCATTCTATACAAGTACAAAGACTTTTAGAGAATTCTATACAAATTATGATATCATATTATTATTTAAATTATTTTCTTGTTCCACAAATAAGTTATTTTTTGGATAACGGAGATGTGGTGCGTTTGTATTCTTGTTGATGCTCTTTTTTAATTTGTTAAAGTTTACAATGTAAAAGTAATATTAATTGGACATGATCTTTGCCTATGTCCTTGAAGTTAATCTCTATTTTTATCTGGACTTATGTTATTGTTGTGGATGTCTACTCTTCATTGAGGGTAAATTTGAAATATTTATCAGTTTCTTACGTTCTTTATCTTTTGTTTTAAGTTCTTATTGTACTATATAAACGCGCAGTAGTTTTATCACGTCTCTTGATCCTTCAATGTCGGAGGAGTTTATTCATCGTTGAAGGATAATGGTCTTTCATAGAACTTTTCTCTAGTCTTAATAGATGATAATACAGAGTATACAATATATATCTTAGCAACCCAATGCACATTGCAGTGTGAAAAAGGAAGAGGACGGTATAACATACAAGTATCACAATGAATTTTGGATGTTCAATAAAAATGCATTTTTTGCAGATATGCAACATAAGTTCCCGTTTCTACCCATTTGCACCGGTTTAAATCCGGCCCATTGCAATAATATAAGATCTAATTGAACAATAGGGTTTGAAGTGGAATTTTATAATGAGGAAACACCGGTTCGATCCCAATTTCACATTTCAATATCTCATTCATACTCTTTGTTTGTGTTATTCATAATTGACTAACTCTTGATTGCGGTTTTAATGTTTCTGGTTGGTTGGGTTTGGTGATTTTGTGCAATTGAATATTTGTTAAATTTGATTTGTTTGAGAATTGAAAAAGACTTTTAGGCTCCGTTTGGGATCATATCTCGAAACACCCTTTGTGAGATACTACACTTAAAGCCTCTTAAAGTGCAATATTATCGTTTTAAAGTGCATTATATTTGTGCAATATTATCATCGTAATGCATTATATTAGTCTTTAAAGTGAAATAGGTTGTTTTCATTTGATTCTTCTCTATTTTCCCATTTTCCAACACTTGTTAGTGTTTCTTTTTGGCATATTTAATTAGCTTTACATAAATTACGTTTTTGACATGTATTATTTAAAGAAGTAAACAATGTAAAACATTGTGGCGGATATTTTAATCTCCAAATTTTTTGATAGTTTATAAATTTTAACAAATTGAAACGTCGAAAATCATGTGTAAAACTAGAATCCTCTCGATGTATATTTATAGATTAATAACCCATTGTTATTTGGCTTTGACTTTTGTTTCCAATGTCTTTCTTATACTTTTAGTTGTTGGGGTTTTAGAGATCAATCAGTGGTCATTGAATGTTTGTTTTTCTAACGCAAGTGGTATATTTAAGGTTTAGGATCTCTCGTATAATTACATATACAAATAAATGTATTGTTTTTTTTTAATTTCTAAATATAATTTAATTTCTAAATTTATTCTAACACTAACCCTTGCATATGTCATGGTGCTGCGACTTATTTCTTTTAATGATTGTAAAATCTTTAAAAGCGAAAATTTTAGGGTTTATCTGGACCTTCAACAAGATCGGGTTCAAATCTGGTCAATTGCCGTCCGGTCGGTAGCAATAACAAGGCGAGCACAGACATTAGGGTTTCAACTTTCAATGCTGCCGGTTTAATTTTGTAATCAAGGTTCGATCCCATTTTCAATTCTTTTTTTTTTTTTTCCACTTGTTTTCTTGTTCTGAGGGTTGGTTTTATTCTGTGTGAATGCACAATAATGGAATAGGTTTTGATTAATTGAAACTGAAGAATAATTATTTTCTGGCGTGAAAGTATTGTCTTAATTTATCACATGCTTGCTTATATTGGTGCGCCACAATTGCTTCTCTTTTAAAGTTGGAATTGAAAAAAAAAAACATCAAACAAAAGTGTTGCGGAATTATCATTTTAAAGTTCATTACATATATGTAGTATTATCGTCTTTAAATTGTATTACGTTTGTTTTTAAAGTGCATGCGCGTTTATGTAGCTGTGGTTCTTCTGAATCCGAAGTGAAGTAGTTTAGTATTATGGATCCCAATCCATCGACCCATATCCTCCAACTTCCTGATGATTGCTTACGTCTTATTCTAAAAAGACTCAACGGAGTTCGCTACCTTGAGGCATTTGTGTTAGCTTGTCGCCACTGTCTTGGTATCCAGAGCTCATGCTGTAAGACATGGATAATCAAATGCCGGCATGTAATCTGCACCTGTCACTCCGATCTGCACAGGGAGCTCACTCGTTAGCAGCATCTGTAGCTTCTGCACTTGTCTTTAATTCGAGGGCCCCTCGATTCACTTGTACCTCTTTTGGTTGATCACGGCTTGCAGTAGATGGCGGTTCTGGTATTACAGATGAAGGCGTTTCGGCCCTTGCTAAGGGAATGCCTGCCTTATCTGACTGATCTCCGCCTCCGCGGCTTATATATAACTGATGTCGGTCTAGTAGCCCTGTCTGAATCTCACTCGTCGCTAAAGCATTTGGACACTGGCATGAGGGCGATTACCAACAGGTGCCGGAGCCGGAGACTCCGGTCTGTCATGCTCGACTGCAGGGACATAAACGGGACAGGTTTCCAAGGATGCTCGAAGTATTTAGCGTATGTATGGGCTACCTCGTGCAGGTTGGAGCATGAGGGAATACGGGCGATCCTAGGAGGGGGCAAACTCGAGTTCCTCGACATCTCTGATTCCGTGGGCGTGGGGCATGGATTTAGAGACATGGACGTAGGGCTTGTTTCTAGATTGAGTGTGCTCAACTTGTCAAAATGCGGCGGTGTGAATGACGTGGCGGGGGTGTCGGTTGCTGAGGGAGTGGCGCTTGGCTCACTCTGTTGGGGTGGGAGGCTGTTGCTGAGGAGTGTCGTGACTTGTTTTTGTTGGACGTGTACGGCTGCCGGAATCTGTGCGATGCGGGGTTGCAGGCGGTGAGGGATGGCTGCAACCGGCTCATCTGGTTGTATATCGGCGGAGACACCAGAGTCAGCCCAACAGCCCGTGAGATGTTCATATCGTTGAGGCGTCACGTGGAGGTCGTCAATCGGCAGTCGTTTCCCACACTGTGTGGTTGGGGATACGGATATTCCGACACTAATAAATTTTTGCCTATTTAGTTAGCTTTACATAAATTATGTCCGACTTATTATGATTATTACTCAACTTATTTATTTTAATTAAAATCTTATCTGCTGCTATGTAAGTTCTAACTCGAATGCTGCATTGAGAATCTTTAATAAAATTCTCTCATTTGTCTGCCAAATTACTTGCATTGGGGATTAAATCAACCTGCTACGTTTTGTCATATGTAGACGGATAGTAACATTGAGGTGTATATATATTCTTTTTATTTATATAAAAATGAAAACAAGAAAAATAGCCTTGTTTGGCTCAACATGGGTTGATCTTCTTAAATCCTACGCCTCTAATGTATTAAAAAACAAATATAAGAAAATGGGCGTTCACAATTTGAGTTAAGAGTCTGAGTCAAATTCAGACTACAAGTCATATGTTCCAAAAGACCAACCTCTTCCAAAAGTTAGAACTGTGAATAGATAATAATTCAGACTTCAAGTCATATGTTCCATACAAAGACAACGCAAACAAACCAAAATTGACAAAAACAGACTTCTGGTAACTAATAACTTCACTCATCATCCTCCTCCTCGGTTCCAGCAGCAGCATTCAGAGCATTCAGCCTCTCAATCAACTTGTTCTTCCTCTCATCGTATGTCAACTTCTTGGCGTTGTACCTGCAATATACATTCCATCCCATATTATAAATTATCCAATATTTGCAAAGCATGTTAAAGAGGTAAGTTTACCTCTTGTGCTCCTTGGGTTGAGGCTTCTCAGACTTCTTTTGAAGAGGATCAGCACGAATGGCAGCATGCACCTTCTTGTATAACTCCTCAATGTTATCGGCCTCAATTCCCCTCTTGATGTATTCGCTGAAGTGAGATTGATACTTCTCGGGTTCATCTTCCATCAAAGACTGCAACCACAACCAAAGTTAGCAAGTGTGAATTGAAAGATGGTGTAAAGGAACATAAATAAAGACGTACGTTCATGTAAGCAGCTACATGGCCTCCATAGATGTACTTTCGGTGAACTTCAGCATCAAGGCTCTTGCTGTCCTTGCTGAATCCGGCGAACCTCTTCTCACTGTGGGGAATATCCACGCCAGCATCAAGAGCTCCCTGCAACATGAATAATAATATGCAGCGTTTATTTAGGAGAACTAATAAACATTACAAAAAGAATAACAATGTTATAGTCACAAAAAACCAGGTATGTGTAAATAATAGTATATGGCTAAGATTAAAAAAAAAGAATGCACTCAGATGCATATAAAGCAGCAGTTATGCAGAATGATGAATAAATCCCAGTTAACTAAATTCACCTTTAGGGCACCGAAGACACGGTTACCGGTTGTGGTCCTCAAAAGGCCAACATCAAGGAGAGCACGGAAAGGCCTCCTGGTATCAGCTGGTTCGACAGAGTAATCCTCTCCAGTGGCCTGAAATTAATTCATACCAGTCAAATTGCACTCCCTAGTATTAAATACTCTTATTTTACAAAAAGATTAGTGTATAAATCCAAACATGACAAGGAGGGAGTAATAACATTATAGACATGCACACAAGCAGATTACAAACAAATAGCATGCTTTAAATTACGTATGCATCAGGAATTAAACAATAGATGGGTGATAACTAATAAATTACCTCAACATTTCCTTCGTACTCCTCATCCAATTCAAGCTTCTTCAGAACACGGCGGCCCAAAAGAAGCCCAGTGCAGTAGGCTATAAAGGTCATACAGATGAGATTATTTCCTCAACTTGAAAAGAGAGACTTTTTTATTAAATGATTTAGCTAAAACTATACCAGCAGCATAATTGGTTAGGCCAACTTCCAGTCCGTAGCGAGGTAGCTCATGAGCATAGGCAGAAGCAAGAACATGGTCACCCATAATGCTAGACGACATAATTTGGGCAATGACGTCTTTGTTGGTCTAACATTCAGGTTAAGGTACAAAACTTACTGCATCTCTATATTAATACACAACAGAAAATCTTAACTCATAATACAATATCATAAATATAGGGGGGGAATACTCAAAGATTGGTCACAAGGATACGAATCGCACAACAAACCGGAACTTGGGAGTGTTGTACTTATTCTTATCCTGATTTATCAGGCGAATCCTAGCCCGATAGTCAGTTTTCCCCTCTGCATTAAAATATCGACAAGTCAGACAGTGCTGCAACTAAAACATTAAGGACTAAAGATCTTCGGGACTTACGTCTCCTTCTCTTGAATTTAACCTGGAACCTCTTGAAGTAAGCCCTAGACTTCTGGGCCTTGACGAACACCTATACAAAGGAAGGCTCATTAGAACTAATAGCTACAAAATTAACTACGACGAACGAAATCCATTACCCTTTAAATGCAAAATCCAGCAAACATTTTGACAAGGTAACAACTAACATAGGAAAATCAAATCCAGTCAACAGTTGTCATGCATTAGTAAATCTTGCTATAACACCATAAAACATCAAATTAAATTAAACAAAAAAAAATTAGCAGCTATAGAACGCACATAAGGGTAAATCAACTTCAAAACGTTCAACCAAAGATGGGGGAAAGAAATCAAAACGATGTGTATCAACAATTTCAGTGAATGCAATACTAAATCAGAAGCATAACCGGTTTGATCTACATAACAGCGATGTGAAAAAATAAACAATGTCGAACTTGAAGAAACAAGCAGGAAAGAACGATCGAAAAATATGCGCGTTTAATATCATTTCCATCTCCAGAATCCACGCAAACGGAAAACAAGAACAAATAGAGCCTAAGAATAAGATAATATATGAATCTCACCATCTTTGCTGTCGAGCGAGCTAGAAACAGAGAGAGAATCCGACGGAGGGATGGAGTATAAGAAATGCTGCGGTGCGACGCTAAAATAAGCTTAAACCCTAGCGCGGCAGCGGCTAAATCTGACGGCTAGGATTGACTGATCTACCGGACCAGGCTTTTTCACTTTGTGCCACGACAGTTGGGCTTACTATGCTTCATTTGGACTTTGTTAGGATGGAAGATTTAAATATTTTTGTATGTTCTTTTTTTTTTTTAATAAAATGTTTTGGATTTAATTTGTAGTTTATATCGTATCACATGAATTTTTCTATCCTAGACCGGGTCTACAAGACCTTGTGGTCTAGGATAGAAGTTGTGTTTTTTATTAATTTTTGTTTCTACAAATATGTGATGTGTCATGGTTTTTAACCACCGGATCTACAACTTAAGTTGTAGACCCGGTCTAGGATAGAAAAATTCGTATCACATTGGTCCTCCACCTTTTTAATAATATTTAAATTGGTTTCCCACTTTTTAGTTAAGCTATATAAACTTAAATATTTTAATTTCATCTGTCATATTTATCCTTCCATTCGCCGCACATTCTCTTTTTCGGACATGGGGTTCAAAAATTGAGGGAAATGGGCGAATGAGAGGACAAATATGCCGGATGAAATTAGAATTTTTAGGTTTATATGATTCAATTGAAAGATGGATGACTGATTTGATTGTTATGAGAAAAGAAAAGAGATGAATGTCACAATAGAATTAAGATGTTTCGACTTATATGATTTAATTGAAAAATGAATGATTAATATAAATGTTATGAAAAAATGGAAGACTAATTTAACGGTTTACTCTATTAAAAAATGAAAAATAAAATCATGGGTTGAATCAATTTAAACTCCCGAAATGATCGAGGGGTCGAATCACATAAAAGAGGTAAAACACGTTTGAATCGATTTGTACCATGTGTAAAAACTAAAGTGGTACTAGATGATTTGCACATGAAATATTCGATTTTAAAACATAATATTTTGAAAAATATAAGCAACATGTTCTCAACTCTACCACCAATAACTATTGGCACACTCCAATATGTAAATCTACTATGACATCAAATATTACAAAATCAGAACATATTAAATCTAATTTATACTTTATCAAGTCAAATATTCAAACATTGTACTATGCGTAAGATACATTAACGTCATCTTTAATATTCACCCCAATATACTTTTGACTATAGAAAATTAAGGCATGTTTTTGTTGACAATTTAAACCAAGATCGGAATATATAAGGGTGACTCCAACTCTTAAAATCAAAAACTAACTTTTCAACTTTTTAATATTTTTCACTTTAATCATATATTTATAAAGTCAACTTTTTTATGAATTCCACTAACATACACACACAACTATATATATATATATATATATAAAATACACACAACCTTCAAAAAATTTATTTGTTGCATAAAAAGTTGTGCAACTTGTATTAAGCTCTCTAGTGATAAAACCAACTTTTTGCTTAATAAAAAGTTATCCAAAAAATTTCATTGAAGTCAACCTAAAAAAACTAGATCCATTGATTTTGGACAAAATACCAAGTTTTATTAAAAATGTGAAAATTCCAACTTTTTAAATATCATTTTAAAATTTTAATTCCGATAAATTTAAAGCTATATATATAATTTAAAAAATACGAAAACCCTCTAAACAAATCCCCCTAAAATGAAGAAGAAAGTTTTGTATAAAAACGCTGTCGTTTTCTACCGTCTTTTTTTTTTCTTCTAAAACTTCTCCGTCAAACATAAACATTAGGATTTAACTGCTGCCGGTTTATCAGATGGTTTCGGTCAACAAATTCGAGCACAATTCGCATGGGACCTAACGAAATACATGTTTGATTTTATAATCAGGAAATGTCCCAGGCTGATGTCTCTTACAGGTTTGATCCCAATTTTCGATTCATACAATCTGTTCTTCTGTTTTCGTGATATTCATGTTGATCTAACTCTCGATTGCGGTTTTAATGCTTCTGGGTTTGTTGGGTTTGGTGGATACAATCACGAAATTGGGATGGCTTTCTTTGTTTACTGGAAGTCAAGAACTCTATTTTCTCTCCCTTGATTATTGATTGATTGTCAGTTTTCTCGTTCGTGGGTTGATTATTATTATTATTTTTTGAGTTTTTAATTAGTTGAAATTCAAAACTGATTTTTATGTGTTTCCGTGTTGAAATTACTGGGGTGATAATATTTAATATTAATGAAATAATAATTTATATAAAAAGAGATTGAAACTTTTGAAATATATTCATAGAAAATCTTTAAAGGATCATATCTCCAGTCAAAAAAAGATCTGATCTTTTTCACTTCCTATAGATATCAGTAAATATATCTCCGAAATTATTGATTTCTACATAAATTCTGGTTCAGAGATTATACAAGAAGTGGAATATTTTCAATCTTAGGCAGTGTATTTTTGGGATAGATTTTCAATTATGAGGTAATACTGTTATTGAGAATTATTGTTCAGAATCTTCATAATTTGGTTTGATTATTTCTTGCTGTCTATGTTGATTTTTTAATTTTTTGTAGAATTAGGGTATGAATTTATGTTTCCATCCATCTTAGTTGATATTTGTTATTTCTGTCTAAGTTGATTGCACTTCTAAGCTAATCTTCAAGAAAAGAGAATGTCGGCATTTGGTAATAGGGTTTCAGTATCATGTATCGATAATGTGTTTGGCTTAGGTATATCATCTCAGGAGAAATCCGATCAGAAGGAATCCCTCCGGTAAAATAAGAACAGCCCCCACATTCAAACCCCCTTTCTTACCATTAGCAAGGACTTGTTTCACTTGCTTATCATAAGGAATTCGAACAACTGCTTCAAATATAGTATCGGGAAGTACTGCTTGTGGAACCTCAATATCCACGGGCTTATTAGCTAAATGGCAATTCGGATCTAAAAAGTGGGGTTTTGGCTCGGACTACACCAACAAATCAAATCCTATCTTGAATTGTTGTTTTTGATTTCCTTTTGGATTTCATATCTTAATAGATTAGGTTTGTTTCAAGTATTTGCAGTAATCTTGGAATTGCTCTTGTTAGTCAGTTAGCAACTTGCTTACTTGTATATTATCTTTGCTTGTGAATTACAAATTTTTCCCTTCTTGTTCTTTACACAGCTGTGGTTCTTGTGGCTATCATCTCAACTTAACATCCTCCAACCGCGCAACTTCCACCATCGGTTCGAAATACAGCAAATCCATCAACAAGGGCTTCATCTCCTTCCTCTCGATCGACCCGAGTCGATTCACTCAAGTCGACAATGTGAACTGCCTCCCCATATCTTGGGGACCCTATTCAAAATCAAGACTCCTCTGCCGCAACTGCGGAGTTCTCATTGGCTACGGATACGGAGTATCCACCACTCTCTGCGGCCTCGACTCCCCAACCTCATCCACTTCCTCTTACAAGAAGATCTTGGTAAAGATCCGAGCTTTACAACCTTCCGAAGATAACTAGTTCCGCTATTATGGATCTGTCCGCACATAGCCTCGAACTTCATGATGATCACTTGCATCTTATATTTAAGAGGCTCCATAGAAGAAGTGATCGTGAATCGTTTGGGTTAACTTGTCACCGTTGGCTTCGTATCGAAATCTCAAGCCATAGGGCTTTTCATTTCAAATGCTCGTTCACCCCCCGGAGGCTTATTTGTGTATGTTACTCCCATCTATGCAGGATGCTCATTTGTTACGAACATTTGCAGTGCTTGACCTTGTCTGGTTGCACCGATCTCTCGGATTCTTGCTTAACTATTACGGATCTAGGCCTCGTCTCTGTGGCTAAAGGATGCGGTTTTCTCACCGATATCAATCTCCACGGATGCAATATAACCGATCTCGGTCTTGTAGCCTTGTCCGAATCTTGCTCGGGTCTAAAGCGTCTGAATCTATCTTGTTGCTTTCGTATCTCTGACACTGGCGTAGGGGCCGTTATGAAGAAGTGCCGGAAACTCCACTCTATCGACGTATCTCACTGCAGGAACGTAAATGGTACTGGTTTTGAGGGATGTTCAGAGGCTTTAGTATCCGTAGTAGCTGCGTCGTGCAAGTTCGGACGGGAAGGCATACGCGCTGTTCTAAGTGGGGGTGGGGTCGAGTACTTGGACGTTTCAAAGCTTAGTTGGTCGAGCGGCCACAGATTTAACATTGACACGAGGTTCAGTTCTAAGCTGACTGTGCTCAACTTCAGAGGATGTAGGAATGTTGGAAACGACGTCGTTGTGGAGATTGCAAGAGGACGTGTTTTGCTTAGGGAGTGGAACTTGTCTCAGTGTCATGATGTGACTCTGATGGGGTGGGAGGCCATTGGTTCGGAGTGTTGTACGCTGGAGCGGCTGCATGTGAACCGGTGCAAGAATCTCTGCGATGCGGGGCTGCTGGCTGTGAGAGATGGATGCGAGCGGCTGCGGATCGTGTAGGGTGAGCTCCACGGCAGTTGAGATGTTTAAGAAGTTGAGAGGTGAAGTGTGCGTGTTAGATAGAGAATTTAAGAATGCTGATTGGCCCTTCTAATTCTTTTGCTTTGAATTGTATACCGATATATGGACTCTTCTGGTTCCGGTTCGAAACTTTTGGTTTTAAATCAACGGTCGCCTAATCTAAACTGATGGATCTTAAAGGTCAAATTCTTTAATAATATGGACCGTTGATTTCGTCATCCACATAAAACGTTAATATAAGTAAAGTAGTACATAAACTCATCAAAATATAACCTACTTTAAAGCTTGAAAAAATCAGAGCGTATGTATTATATTCGTATACACTTGTAAGTACTCAAAATGCAACTAATGAACCTAAAACATCATTAAGGCCCATAAAAAGTGTATTAGTGCTCGAGTAATTTCATTAGCATAGAAAATATCAATTTTGGTCCCCTCTAATGTGACTTTTGTCGGATTTCGTCCTCTAATGTGACAGTGTTTGATTTTGGTCATAAATTTTATATAGTATCTGGTTTTGGCCCTCTAGTGTAGCAGTGTTCGATTTTGGTCTTATAATTTTATAATGTGTCTAATTTTGATCATATAACTCTACAAAGTGTACGATTTCGGTCATCCGACATAAATTATCGATCAGAAAAAAACATATGAACTATACTCTTCGTCGCATGACTAAAATAAAACATTTTATAAAGTTTCGAGACAAAAAAAAACAAGTACTTTGAAAAATTACAAGAATCCAAAAATAATTAGAAACTAAATTGCAGAATCAAAATTGAACTCGTTTTAATAATACAAATATTTGTTTATTTATCATAAAATTTTACAAAATGACTTATTTTAGTCATTCGACGAAGTGTCACGCGCATTTTTATGTTCGATAATTTGTATTGGAGGACAAAAATCGGAAACATTGTAAAGTTATAGAACCAAAATCTAACACATTATAAAGTTGTAGGACCAAAATAGGTGACTGTCACATTAAAGGATGAAAATCGGACACTTTACAAAATTATAAAACCAAAATTGAACAATGTCACATTAAAGAATCAAAATTGAATATAAATCACATTAAATGACCAAAATCGATATTTTCCTTAATTAGCGCAAATTTTTCTACCCTAAACCAATTGTGGATCTTGTAATTTAAAATTACGCAACATAAAATATTTTAAAAATATTATTTAATTCAAGTTAAATCCTCAACCACCGGCTCTTGTAGACCTACTCCAGGGTAAAAAAAATTAAATTAGCGCCTCTACAAGTAACGAAGAAACTTTAGGATAATTTTAGCGCCTCTACAAGTAACGAAGAAACTTTAGGAAAAAAAATTAAATTAGCGCCGCTATCAGGCTTAAAGCGTTTCTTCTTTGTTGTTTCAATCAACTTACCCGACAAAAAAAAAATTTGAAAAATAGAAACATTAGATTTTCGACTGCTGCTGGACTCTAATGTTTTATCGGACAGTTTCCGCAACAAATTCGTATTGGACCTAACGGAATTTTTGTTTGATTTTTGATCAGGAAATATCCCAGGCAGAGGTCTCTTACAGGTTCGACCTCATTTCTCGCTCTTTCAGTTTTTTTTTTTTTTTTTTTTTTTTTGTTGACGAGAACCCGGCTAGCTATCTTTGGTGCGCACAGGTAAACCTCGTTCCTGTGCAATAGCCTGCAAACCACACAGAAGAGTTAAATCACCCTTAATGTGACAGGGTGATCTGATCCATACTATTGTTTTCTTTTGTTATTCGTATTGATTCGACTCTTGATTGCAGTTTTATTGTTTCCGCGGTTGTTGTTTTTGTTTTGGTGAATACAATCATGAGATTGGGATGACTGTCTTCATTTTCTGATGTTCTATTGTTAACGGTCTGGTTAGTTTATTTTATGTGAATGCAATCATGGAACGAGGTTTTTGATTCATGTGAGTCTGTTTCCATTCAGTTGGTATTAAATGTCTTTCTATTTCGATTGCGGTTCCGAATTTGCTAAGCTATTATTCATGAAAGAGGATGTCTACATCTAGTTTCTCTTCTTTTTTCAATGATTTGAATATTTAATATTTTGATTCATCTTATATTTCAAGGATTTTAACCTAGAAAAACAGAAAGTTTGTTATTCAAATTTGGAAATAGACCTAAAAATGAAATGAAAGCAATCAAGCAAAATGAAATATGGTGAGAGCAGAGCTCGGTAGAGGGTCAAAATATGTTCCAGTCATTAAGATTTAGATAAGAAAAGATGCATCCACCTCCATACAAGTGTAGTGTGCTAGTTTCATCCGGAATGATTTGGAAAGATCGAACCTATTTGAACCGCTCACATCATATTAGTCGTAGTTTAGATAACATTGGTCAAGGGGCAGCCATAAGGATATTCCTTCTCAAGAGATAGATCCGCTGCATTAGCAATGCGACTTGGCCTAATAGGTTGTTGAAATCTCTGTTTATTGTCACACATCGACTTGGCTTTTGATCGTGTTGTCTGAATATGCTGTCTAAACTTGGATAACACTCTTCCCTTATAAGGCCTTTTAAGGGGGTGAGAGGCTCAATTCTGATATAGGTTAAACAACTTGTATTGCTGAATTGGTTCTTCGTGTTATTGTTTTTCAAAACTATGTTATTGTAAATCACCGCCTTAGCTCGTTTTGTTGTCTTATAGCATATATGCTTGGATCATATGTAACTTTATAGAATTAAGCCATTTTTTTATTTTTTGTTCTTTGCAGCTGTGGTTCTTGTGGGCATCATCTCAAGTTAACCTCTTATAATCCTGCAACTTCCACCATTGGTTCCAAATCCATTAACAAGGGCTTTATAGATTGCATTTCTGTTTGATCCACATTGAAAACGTGATCTGCCTTCCCATATTTTGGGGACACTAATGTTCAAAATCAAGATTTCTTTGCTGCAATTGTGGAGTTCTCATTGGATATGGACAGGGATTATCGACTGATCTTTGTGGTCTCGGCTTAACCACCTCGTCTTATAAGAAGATCGAGGTAAAGATTCGAGCTCTACAACATTCTGAACTCGACTAAGTTTGCTATTATGGAGCAGCATGTCAAAGTGAATCCATCCACACATATCCTCCAACTTCCTGATGACTGCTTAAATTTCATTTTCCAAAGGCTCAACTCTAGCTCCGACCGTGATGCGTTCGGGTTAACTTGTCACCGTTGGCTCTGTACCAGAGCTCGTGTCGTAGGGCTCTACATTTCCAATGCTCATTCACCCATCACACGTCCATTTCGCTATCTCAGGAACCCCCAATCAGCATCGGCTACTCCCATCTCTACCGGATGCTCAACCGCTATCGAGATCTACATTCCTTGTCCTTGTCTGGTTGCACCGAGCTCCCGGATTCCGGCCTCTCCTTATTGATTGAGTACGGTTCGAAATTACAATCTTTGCATCTAGATTGTTGTTTAGGCATCACAGATCAAGACCTATCCTCCGTTGCAATCGGATGCTCTTTTCTGACAGATATCAGCCTCTACCGCTGCAACATAACTGATCTTGGTCTTGAATCCTTGTCTGAATCTTGTTCGGCTCTACAGCACGTGAACTTATTGTATTGTTTTCGTATATCTGACCCGGGCATACGGGATTTCTCCAAGAACTGCCGGAAACTCCGCTCCATCAACATATCCCACTGCAGAAGCATAAATGGAACTGGCTTTCAAGGATGTTCAAACACTCTAGCACACGTGGAAGCCGATTCGTGCAAGCTTGAGCTGGATGGAATACGCGCTGTGCTGAGCGGAGGGGGGCTCGAATACTTGGACATCTCTAACCTCAGCTCGTGCATACACGGCCATAGCTTCACATCCATCGACACGAGGCTTACTTCTAAACTCACAGTGATTAATTTTCGAGTGTGTCGGAATATTAACGACGCGGCGATTGTGGAGATTGCCCGAGGGTGTCCGGTGCTGAGGGAGTGGAACTTGGCCCTGTGCCATGATGTGACTCTGGTGGGGTGGGAGGCCATTGGTTCGGAGTGTTGTACGTTGGAGCGGCTGCACATGAACCGGTGCCGGAACCTGTGTGATAGAGGGCTGCAGGCCGTGAGAGATGGCTGCAAGCGGCTGCAGAGGTTGTACCTTGGGCGGTGCTGTAGAGTCGGCTCCACTGCAGTTGAGATGTTCAAGCTGTTGAGGGGGAGTGTGCATCTCAGATGAAGAGGTTATGAGCATCCAACCAGATGGGCATTTTAGTCCTTTACTTGCTATCAGTTGGGAGAAATAAGAGTGAACGGTCAAATTGTCCACGATCATATTGGTCCTTCGCTTCTTAATAGAGTTCATATAAGCTTAAATATTTCAATTCCGTCGCCACATTCGTCTCTCCATCTTTCCCGTAACATTCAAATTGGCCAACATATTTCAATTGACTCATATAAGCATATGTACCATAATTTCGGTTGGCATATTCGTCCTTCTCTTCGCCATTCTCCCTCAAAATTTAAACTATAAATCAGACGCAATTTTTATTTGAAGCAAGAAGTTAATCAAATAAACAATGTACTTTGATGTTGTAACATAGTTAATGCTTTGAGGGAGCTATGTCAGCATAGGAAGGAGGTGAAGCGAAGGGGAGGACGAATATGACAGACGAAATTAAGATATTTATGAAAGGTGGATGACCAATTTAAATATTGTGGAAAAAGTGGAAGACTAATCTGACTGTTTACTGGAGAAACAAACTTATTTTCTACACATTTGGTTTTCAGCAATGATAAGTAATACTATCTTGACAAATACTCCCTCCGTATCATAGATCTTGTCTCATTTCTTTTTGAAGCGGTTATTAACGAAGGTAAAGATCTAAGAGACGGAGGGAAGTACTATAGACTTTAGTAAAAGGGAAATAAAATTTCACATCAAGAAAAGATATATTATTAGCACATGGTATGATGCGCAGTTGTTACCAACATTTTTAAATATATATAAGGGGAACACATTACAAGAAGATAACAGTATTACAGACAAGGGACATTTTAGCATCCTCACTTTTCTTCTGCATTTGCATTTGCATTTGTTGATGCTAATTTAGAGCCAATTTTTCTGGGAAAGTATAATGGACTATGTTGAAGAATCTAATTATACAATGATGCACTAAGTTGCATCACCCCATACGCTATCCCAACCACCACTAGGAGCAGCCTTGGGACCCTGGATGTAGTTTTGATTTCCTGGCATGTTGTGAGGTCCGGGCGGACCTTCCATGCCCGGAGGATGAACTTTGTTCGGTTTTGTTCGGACACCTAGTAGTCTAAGAACAAATCGAGCCAGCTCTCCGTACAGCATACCTGACCTATCGAATAGCTGCAAAAGCATGCATGTAAACACATTTGCACCCAAGACAAACATCATTTCTATATAAATCATTTTTTCGCCTCCAATACTTGGTAACCGCACCGAATAAGTGCAAGGGTGGAAGCAAATACCTGAAGCAGAGCACTCATGAACATATGGAAAGCCTGTGTATTCTGGTCGATCAAGATTGCCACCCTACCGAAGAAAGTTACTACACCTTGCATCTGCCAAAAGCATAATTTATATAAGAAACTAGACTGAGGCCCCAGTAAAAAGTTTTTTGATTGGATGGATTAACTAAATAACTATAGCTAAGGTTGATTTATGTAAAAAGGAAGTTCATTCGAAGCATAAGGCTTTTCATGCTGCTAATGAAAGTCCACCATGACAAGTTCTTTGATTTTGTGGTAGCTTTTTGGGATCTCGTTTGGTGCAAATAACAGCATGATATAATATCAACAGTCATGAACTAAACATGAATTCAGAACCCAAGTAGTCGGAGGATCTAATGCTCTAGAAATGCAGATAAAGAAAGAGAGACATAGAATGCTTTCAGCTTACCACTCGCATCAGTGAAACCCAAAAATTCGGTGGAGAAGGAGGAGGTCCATACGGGTTGTTCGGATCCTGGTCACCGTAAGGCCCTCCCATGCCCATCCCATAGCCGCCCATAGGACCTCCCATACCACCACCGTACATTCCTCCACCATACATGCTAGAGCCACCCCCGTAAAGTCCACCGTACCCTCCTCTATACATACTATTCCCATACAAACCACCACCATACCCTCCTCCAAGTCCTCCTCCAAGTCCCCCACCGAGACCACCACCAAGTCCCCCATATGATGAACCATACATCCCACCTCCATATCCAGAGCTATAATTTAGACCAGAACCAGAACCATAACCTGAATAAAACAAACCAACGGCCATAATCAGAAAATTCCACATATATAGTTACATATAAAAATACATCTCATCAGAAAATAATTGAACATAAACATATATATACACACAAATAAAAAAATAAAATAAAATAAAAATAAACACACACACAGCCACAGTCTACATGTGCATCCACATTAAGTACTTCATGTGAAACCAATGATAAAAAAGGGAGGTTTTGTGGAAGTGCCGAGGTTTAGACCGAAAGCATGTACTTCAGAAAAGGCATTACTTGAAGAATTTCATTTTCCAAAAAAAATCATTTGATCAGTGCGACAAAGTCAATAAATAGATGCTTTGATTTGTTAAGATTAGCAAATAATCTCGATCCATAGACTAAATCTTCATCTGTATAACAAGCATTTGATACGTAGGCCAATTGAATTTGAACCGCATTTTTGCTAATTTAGAAGGGAAAGTTATACATGCCTCCATAAGTGCTCCCATATGTCTGTTGTTGCTCCCAAGGCCTAGCAGGGACCGGCCTGCCGACTGTATTTCTATTCACATTTGTATTAGTGGGTGAAACAACTTCACCAGGTTGAGCCGTCCCAGAAGCTTCTACAACTTCGCTGGTATTTCCAGCAGAGGACGGCCGAAATGGCGCACCTCCGGAAGAAGATCCTGCTCTTTCCCATGGTTTTGGTGGAGGACCAGTACCTGCACCATAATTTAGCCACGTTACACAGGTGATTTATGAAGCCAAAGAATTACCCTTACTAAAAATTATTGACACAATTCCTTTTATCCTAAACGAAACATAAATCCTTTTATCCTAAACGAAACATTATTTGGAGGATTGAACTGGAATGAATATGCCACGAAATCCCTATGAAGAAACATCACTGGATTATATGTACAGAATAAATCACGCCGTACTTTGTCGTTCTAAAGAACTTCAAGGTGTTAAGCAACAGCTCAATCCATTCAACAGCAAAAAAAATCTCAACGAGATTCCAAAAAAACTCTAAAGACTTAACAATCTTCAATAAGAAAATTAAAAGACATTAACTCATGAATCAATCAATCGCTAATACTGGAAACTGGAAATTCATCCAACTCCCCCAAATAGAAAAACTCGAGCCATAAATTCAGAAAACTCGAAGAGATAACAGCTGCAGCTAATCGAAATAATCGGAATTCAGCTGAGATTACCTGATGCTTGCCCGTTGTTCTCCATTGACGGAAAGGATCCTCGACCCTAGAGAGAAGAAGATGAGAGAGGAGAAATTGATCTGACCAACAAAACAGTGGTGAATGTTTATCTCAAAATTTTATTATTGCAAAGACCGATAAATTTCGGCAAGAATAGTGAACAGACGAGTTTGCCCTCCAATTCTTACACGAGTTTCGTGAGACGCGGACGCGGTGGAGAAGTGGCGCGTGGGCCCACAGTCTAGTCTTCCTTAATAGGCCGCCACGGCCCAATTACTTTTTGACTGGACAGTGTTTATACTTTCTAGCTTCAAATATTTCATTTGGCATTTTACCAGCATTAATGCTCCCTCCGTTTCAACCCGCGTGGGATCATCTGTCCCATTCTCGGTGGACCATTCGGTGGTCCACCAATCACGCGTGTATTAGTGGACTATGTTTTTATAAATAGCGTGGTCCACCAATATTTATTTATTGGTAACGTGGTCCACCAATGCACGCGTGACACCGCGTGATTGGTCGACTACCAAGTGGTCCACCGAAAATGGGCCAGAAGATCCGGTTTGGTTTCAACCACTTACCATTTCGATTGTTGGCGCAATTTTTAAGAATAATTGTTAGTTATTTATAAAATAATCTAAAATTATAGGTTCTATAATAAAATCAAGTATAATATTTTGTTAAAAGATAAACTAATTAAGACGAGGGAGTATTTCTTAGGAATAAAATCATATTATTACAACTGTCAATTCGGTTAAATTGAAAAAGTTAGTACTAAACTTTCGGTTATTAGGGATTGGTTTCTGTTTTAACTGATTGTTAATGAGAACTAATAAAAATAGCATCGACAATATAAAAGATAGAGAACGCATTACAATAATTTCTTCCTAAAAAAAAAATGTTCATAATAAGTGAAGTGATGCGACAAAATAATTTTTGGATACCATGTTTGGTTTCTTACACCATAATTCTATATTACATTCAAAACACAGTTTCCTCCCTCATGCTAGAGCGTGCAAATTTAGTGTCTAAACTTTCAACTATTTTGATATTTGGTATCTAATACTTCTAAAATTATTTTTTGGTGTCTCAAGTTAGTAAATACTCTCCATTTTGATGTCTGTTATTCATCCATCAACTTTATAAAATTCATTTTAAAATAGTCAATTCATTTTAGTCTTATAAAATATTTCACTAAATCAAAATATTTTTATTTAAAAAATATAGATGTCAAGATTATTCTTAAAAAAATATAATAAAAAGTCACACAATTAATTAGAAAATGCTATTTCTTACAAATAAATTTATATTCAAAATTTTACAAAAAAATAAAAATACTTTATTTTAAATTTACTACGTGAGATTAGTATTTTCATCTAATAAAGATACAACTTATTTAAATAAAAATTTAATTTTAATTTTAATTTTTAAATTTATGACGTTTTTTTTGTGCAATGTAGCAATTTAAATTCAATAAAACAATAAGATTCTCATTTCAAAATTTGTTTGTTGATATTTTCTTTACAAAATAAAATGTTCCAACTAATATTGTTTTAGCTGAAAATGAAAATTCATTAAAAATTAGTATAAGCTTAACATTTAGAAAATTTTTCCTTTTATAAATGATAATATATTGTAAATTGGTTTTTTAATTGTAATATTTTGGAATATGTTTGGTGAGATTAACATTTTGGATTTTATTTTTTTAAAGTATCATTTTGAAAATTTACTCATTTTAAATTAATTTTTAATCTTATACCACAATAAAATGAATTGTTTAAAAAATATGTATCTAAATCGACTATTTTGTCCTACATTTGTAAGAGTTAATAGTTAAATTATAGACACCAAAATGGATAACATTTGTTAAATTTAAACATCAAAAAAATGATTTCAAAAGTATAGACACAAAATATCAAAATAGTTGAAAATGTGGTCACCAATTTTGCTTTTCGCTCTACATATTTTGATAGTAGCTACGAGTTACTATCTTCATATTTAAAAAAAAAAAATTGTTGTCAACAAAATTTTTCTGGATAACGTATACAATATGTATTTTTATCTGGTAACAAAACTGAAATAATTTTATCAACTCTGTAATAGTAATAATTCGGTAGAGCGTAGGGATAAAAACAAAAATAGGAATCTTCTACGACGAGGCTTAATAATTTGTACATTAAATAAATCGACCTAACATCTTTTAAAAGGTATTTTATTGGATTGTCCTACTTAACTTGTCTTACTTCTTAAAATGAAAAATATTTATTACACAATTCTATTTTTTAGGGTCTAATTCTCTACATATAACTAATTATTTATTTTAATTTTCATGTCGAAAAGAAACAAAATAAATCGAGGTGAACGGATGCCCCCTTTTATTATTATATACATTACATACTCACTACATAAAATAAGTCAATTTAATAAAACGGATGCCCCCTTTTATTATTATATACATATACTCACTACATAAAATAAGTCAATTTAATATTCCAAAAGCGAAAGCTTAAGCGCCGATCCGAACGAATTCTCGCGTCCTCCATGCTTATCTAATTGGGAACTCCTTTTCCAGTACTAGTTTAATCCCCATTCTCCGCGAACCGGCTGGGAATCTATCCAAATTCAACTCGAATTTCGGCGAAACCTAGAGTATTAATCGAAGTTGAGTTCAGAGCTGTGGTTCTGTTGGATTTGATTTCGGCGTTGTTTTTGTTATGGCTGCGAGCGCTAATCCTTCGGCCGGGGGTCACAGCAACGTCAGTAACGGCGCCAACAACGGCAATTGTAACGGTGCCGGACCGGAGAAGGCGAACGCCGGTGGCGCGTCGGCGACGGAGAATTCGGCGGTGGAACCGACCCCAGGAGGGCTACGGCATAATCCTGGGATATCGCTTGATTGGACGCCGGAGGAACAGGCGACGCTCGAAGATTTGCTAGCAAAGTTAGTATCTGGTTTATTTGGTTTTGTCTAATTTTAATTTGGTTTCGTGAATTAATATGCTAGCAAATTTAGTTTCTTGTTTAATTGGTTTTTTTCTAGTTTTAATTTCGTTTCGTGAATTGCGGGTATGGAATGCTAGGAATTACTAAATACAGTTAAACCTCGATACATTAATATTCGATAGAGTAATTTCTTTCGTCCCAACTTGGGTCAATGCACTAAAATAATATTCGATAAAGTAATAACCTAATGTTAAACAAATATTTTTTTTTGGGTCCCAAAGTTATTACTTTATCGAGGTTTAACTGTATTTGGTAACTGTCTTGGATGTGTGATTCTTGTTTTAGAAGCCAATTTCTTTTTAGTTTGGTTGAGAAACAAAGCATGCTTTCAGGTTTGCAGATTGTACCCTAAATGCTAGCTAATAGGTTTAGTTGATTCAGAGTGCCTTCCCCTATCAACGAAATAGAATATTCGAACACTAGTTCAACCGCCTCATTGTTATACGCATACGGAGCGGCCCCTTGACCTGCATTGCTTCTGTGTGTATCTCTTACATATTGGTTTTTCTTTTTGCAGATATGCTTCAGAAACTACTGTTATTCGTTATGCTACCATTGCTCAAGCACTAAGAGATAAGACAGTTCGGGATGTTGCATTACGTTGCAGATGGATGAATGTAAGATACTGTTTCCATCAATTTATCCTAAGTTTTTTAATTTCTGATGTTTGCTATTAAAGTTTCTAGGATAAGCTTATCTATTGAAATTTATGTAGTAGATCAGGACGGTTATCTTCCATCTACTTCTGAACGCCAATTAAATGGAAATCAATGGTCGCACTTGAAATTCAATCATTCGAATCCTTTTATTTGGTGTTATGTTAAACTAAGATCTATTTGCTGTAGACTTGGAGATAATAGACGGGGATGAAAAGAAATGTTGACTATAGTTTTCAATTAGATTTTTTACTATGTGGATAAACATGTAGGTGTGACCACATTGATTTCCTGCTTCAAAAAACAATATTATTTTATGATCTTTATATGACATGAGGATGTTTGATTTTTTGGTATTGCAAGTATTAGCCATTTCTTTGCTTCCCTACTTTTTTCGATTTTTAGCTATAAAAAAAATATATGGAGAGAAAAAAGTATCTCCTATTCCGCTATTCTCCTGTATTAATATGAGCTTTGCTTTCTTGTAACACTAACATGGATCAAGAGAAAACATTGTCATTGTTTTGCAATACTATCTACTTTCATGTCTTACAGTTGTTTTAAGATGACCTTGTCTTCTCGTGAAGATATTAAAGTGCATAGCTATTAATGAGGAGTGATACGTACCCATAAATTTCATGAGGATCCCTAGGTTATGAAGATGAGTTTACTGCCCTGGGAAACAATAACCTTGTAGTTATAGATATATACAATGGTGATTGCTTCTATTACAAGTTCAAGAGATTGATGAAAGTTATTGAGTCTTTTGGAAAATGGAACTGCAAAAATCAACATTAACATGGTTTTAGAATCTTCGTTGTTCACTTTCTTCATTCTATGATGATGTCAATAACAAGAAAAAGTGTTTGAACTAAGGAAAGGCAACTTTTCCAGATCTGATTTCCGTTACTGCTAATTATTTATGCTATCTGAATGTGAATTGTTGGCTATTCTGCAGAAAAAGGAGAATGGCAAGAGAAGGAAAGATGATAACAGTTCGTCGAGGAAAAACAAAGACAAAAAGGTACATACATGAAAATATTTCATGTTGTGATATGATCTTCCAAACTGAGACGTACCAACCGTAAAAGCAAGCACCGTTAACTTTGATTATTTTAGCTGCCAGATGTGATGCGTGTCTTATAACTTTTACATAAGCCTGACCATTTGGGATTTGAATCATATGATAGCTTACAATTTATTCGAAGTCTTTAATTTTATCTTATTTTAGTGGATTGTAATGTGATGCTGTACGAACTTCAGGACTCCACTCTTTGATCAGGAATGAACGCCACTGGGCCTTTTTCTTCACATCTGCATTGCTACAGCTTAGTAAATAATAATCTATAATTTAAATATTTGAAATATCTAGAAGTAATCGAGAAATGACCTGTGATAACATCAACTTTCTGCCAACATAATGTTCCTTAAATTAGTGTCCTTAGAATTTTATATTTGCAGATTCTTCCTTTCAAAGTGAATCTAAATTTTGCATCAGGAATCTGTTGAATCCATCTTACTTGTTATAGTTAATTTGTATTCTGTTTCTTTGTACATATCTAATTAATTTGATAGATTCCCTATGGCACGATATTGCGACCTAGTTTTACTCCCATTATAATACCTAATTTTTTTAATTGATATGATGCAAAAACATATTATTCTCCAATGCATGTCTTTCTTTCGCAATTACCATATTTCATTGTCTTTTACAACCCCATGATCTTTATCTTTTAATGGAATTTTCAGGAAAAAGTTACTGATCCATTGCCAAAATCATCTCAAGTAGCAAATCGCACCAATGGCCCTCCCTATGCTCAGTCAATGATATCAATGGACAGTGATGATGGTATCTCATTCAGTGGTCAGTCTGTGCACTTACCTTTTACTTACCTAGCATGAAAAGGAAGCTTTCAATTATGGGATCACTTGAAAATTGTCTTCTTATTTGAGAGTTGATTTACCCTGATGCTCAGTAACTTAAGAAAACCTGCCGTGTTATGTTAGTATTATGACCATGTGAAAGGAAAAACCATTTGTTTATTTTCTATTCTATGTTTATCTAAAATTGTGTGTTTTCCAGTTGGATTCACCTTTGGAAAATTTACTTGTTATTTTCCCCATATTTCTAGCTTGAACTTCAAATTTTATAAGCGAGAATTTGCACGTCAGCTGTTTTTTTATTTTTTTTCTTTTTTTGAAGAAATGAGAGAGGCCCTGTTCTTTTTTTGCTATTAAAACTTGTAAACTTTTTTTTTTGGTGTAACTTTATACCATAGTTGGCCTCCAATTCAATTTCTTGGATATGTAGCTTTTTTTTAGCACATATAAAAGATTAACTGCAAATGAAGTGACAGCTAGCTAATTTTACAACCAATTAATTTGTTTCTGAAATTGTCAATTTTTTATAAAAAAAGGCCCCTAATCTTAGTTAAATTAAATTAAAATCAATCTAAAATTGAATTGATCCTGACATTTATTATGTGAAAACATGACATCTCAATTATGAGTTTTATTGTGGTTCTTGTTGCAATTTTTTTCTGTGCGAACACTTTGGTTTCGACAAATTTTGACACTTTGAAGTTGTAATTTCAGCTATTGGTGGTGCTGCTGGACAGCTTCTTGAGCATAATTCTCTGGCTCTGGATCAAATCTCTGCCAACTTTTCAGCTTGCAAGGTACTTTCAGTTTTGATACATTCAGTATCGAACTTTCTATTTCCATGTGATGAATGATACGACAATCATTTCCCTTTTTCATCAGTTGTTGGGATTGTAGAAACTAGTTTAAAGTTAAAATCAACTAAGTTGTTCACTTTTGCTTGATTTTTTTCCCCACAATTCGGACACAACCAATGATATGTAGATTGATAGTGCCTTGTAGTGTCAAAGATTCGATTTAAAAGTGGATAAGAATAGTAGTAAACTTTTCATGGTAGGTCCTATAATCTGCCTTTTTTGCCTTTTCAAAAACTGAACTTTCTTGGTTTTGTACGATTATCAAGTGGATGGGAATGTTCATTTTGTTTTGTTCTTAGCAGGACCTGATAAGCGGTTAGGAAATCGGTTAGGTTTTAATCATAAGCTTCGAATTGCAATCTTTCTAATTTGATTTAATTGGTTATCATTTCCGAGTAGTTTATCATTGTATCCTTGACTTTTGTTGCTTCTCAAATTAGCTTTTGTAATGACATGGCCTCTTCCTGGAGTGATTTGATATTGATGATATCATGTTTGCTCATCTTTCATGCAGATACACGAGAACATCAACCTCTTTTGTCGCACTCGAGATAATATTATTTCAATCTTAAACGAGTAAGTCTATAGAATTCTACTGTTCATTTCTTTTTATATAGCTGTGCATTCCATTTGAAGCAATTTGATTTCAATAATGATCCAGAATTGCTATTTGCTGCATCAATAGGCTTTGTGCTTTGTGTCTAATGTTGCTAAGAACCACCTTATTCATTCGTTCTTTTTTATTCTTTCTTTTTATAATCATGGTAAAATGAAACATACACAGAAATATATATTCAGACTAGCCATTGAACATTTTTTTTCTTCGAAAAATACGAAATGGGGGATGAGGGAAGAGGAACATGATATCTTACTTCCCCCATTTTGATTCATTCCTTTTCTTTTTTATGGAAACTTAGTGGCCTTACTAGTCAAGTTTATTCAATCTTATCATAATTTCGTGATCGTTACCCTTCTCGTTTTCTTGATGTCAAAATGATCTTATCAGATCTTACTGTCTGAGCATGAATTATGAGTATACATGATCGAGTGAGTGGTCCTTCACCAACACACGAGATTTCCCTGCGATATAGACATCGTAATGAATCTGAAATGTGCGTTTGTGCAGCTGCAGCGACATGCCAGAAATAATGAAGCAAATGCCTCCTCTTCCAGTCAAGCTGAACGACGAGCTGGCCAACTCCATTCTTCCTCGACCACCCCCGCCTAAGAAATCTTGATCCGCCTTCCCTACCTAGAGAAGATGGTGATTGTGAAGTTGCTGCTGCTGGAAAGGGCTCCGTAACACGAATAGGATCTGCGGCCGGTCGGCACCGATCAGCTTCAAAAGGGAAAGACTTTCTTGGTCACCACTTTCGTTGTATTGTTTCTTGTATCTGCGGCTTTTGCTTCAGTTGGTGGATTCCTCGTCATAGAAGACAGTTTGTGTAGTGGGGTGCAAACTGTCATTTACCTCAGGGTAGGGTAGAACTTTGATTCCTAGTTGTGGTGTATATGTAACTGTGGTTAATTATATTGAAGGGCGTTTTGAATAGTCTTCCCTGCGTAATATCTTCTGTCTATATAGGGAATAGAGAATGAATCATATAAGAAGACTCATCAAAATAAGAAATTTTGGACCTTTCATTATTTATTACTCACTTTATATTTTTATATTCTCTCTCTCCAAAAGTTTTTGTCTCAAATAATTTCGTTTCGCTCCAAATTCAAAAAATTATGAGTTTTAATTTTTTATAAATTTTATATTATTTTTTTAATTATAACATGAAAAAAATTAGAAAAAAGTATATTGATGTAATTATGCCTTAACATAATTTATATGAATTATTATTCATTCACCGATCATTCTTCGAATATGAATTATTATTCATTCACCGATCATTCTTCGAAAATTGTATTAATTTTTTAATAATATAATTAAAGATCATAAAATATACATCTAAATAAAAAAAAATTAATTTCATGCCGAAAAGAAATAAGATGGTTTAATGGAACAGATGAAGTGAAAAATATAAATAAAACATGCAAAGAGTATCCACACTTCCTATCTTCCAATATAATACTTACATTTTATTGTTTAACTCAATTTTTTGTTTATTTCTCATTCAAATATATCATTGACACTATTATGGTGTCTTAATTTTAATTTTTATTTTCAAATTACCTTGTTAGCAATATAAATGCATATAAATATAATTGCTTAGCACTCCTAAAATATGGTGGAGAATTGCAAAAGTAGAGAAGTTATTGGGATAGAGTTATAATTAATAGAAAAAGGGAGGTTATTTTGGCAAATAACGAAACGGATGACAAATCAAAACAAGAAAATCTCGAATTAGATTGGCAATGGAGAGAAAGGACAACGAAGAACAAGGATACAGACATTATATCCTTTGGAGAGAGAAATTGAAAACCCTAGCCAAATTTGGTCTCCTCTCTTTCCAATTCCCGTGTAACAACAGTTAATTACCACTTATCGGCACATTTTACGTATACATACACCGATTACGGTGACGTATAGGTTTGGATTTTCCGTGTCCAAGGTTTAATTGTGATCGCAATCATCAGTGTTTGAAGGAGGGTAGGCTCATAATCAAGCACGAGTTCATCTGATTGGAGCATCTTGCGCATCTGATTCCTTTTATTTGTTTTCGGATCCAGCCAAATTTTGATTCTGGCTGGGCCAATTTCGCTTATTAGACCTGCCGCGTCGAGTCGAGCCCTGATTGATTTGTTCAGATGGATGATCTGGATGTGCTCGCTCGCGATTTTGGCCTCGGGGCTCGTGGGAAATCCAATCCAATGAGGTCTAATCCTTCGGATCGCCGATCGGTCGACGATCCATTGTTCAGCGACGTCTTCGGTGGGCAGCCAAAGTACAGTCCCAGCTCAGACTTTAGCAATAATAACAACCACTCGTCATTAGGCGATTTCGACTACGATTCAATTTTCAAGTCGTCGGCTGCCACTGAACCGAAGAATAGTACTAATAATAGCAATAAATCGTCGTCGTTGCCGGTGTATGATAAGCCGGTGTACGATGAGGATATATTTGATGGATTGCCCGGGTTGAAGAGCAAATCTCCGGCCCCTTCTGTAAGGTTTGATGATGATGTGTTTGCATCGATTTCGACGCCTCAAACGGGTAAGAGTAGGAAACAGAACAATGATTTTGATGATTTGTTGGGAAATTTGGGGAAGAAGGAAAGCAGTGGGGATAACAACCTCAATAGTGCTAAAAGCAGCTCGAGTTCGAAGGGGTTTGATGATTTGTTGGCTGGCTTCGGAAGTAGCCCTTCCTCTGGTAGAGACAGGTAAATTTTTTATAGTTGTGTTCAAGTTCAGGTTATTTTGACTGGTTTTTATTTATTTATTTATCTTTTTCTGTTTGTCCCTTTAATGTGATTTTCTTAGTATTGAATTGTAGGGAAATTGTTGAACCAAATGCGCTGCTTGTCTAGCGCATATTTGCAAGTAAACAGTAATTTTCTTATACACATTTATAGGTTAAAAATGCCATCTAAAATGAGAAAATGTAATACATACTATTACTTAAAGGCTTTCTTATAACCCTGCATGGATTGATTCTGTTAGATGTTGGTGATTGGTTTCAAGATGCTTCTTTCTTTCGTTTTACATGATGGTCTAAATTTAACATTTTCACAAAATTCTTGATTAACAGGAAAAGGTTTGAGGACTTATAAGCTCTGGTTTTATTAATATGATACTTCATTATGATTAGTAGTCGGTTGGTTGAAGATTTTTAATACTTATCACATGTAAATGATTGCATATCTAGAGTTACCTTTCATTTTGAAGCTAGTACTACATTTTCATTAGCTTAACTATTGCCGGATATGAACATAGTCATATAGCTGCTGCCCTTGTGAAGTTACACGAAAGGATTATCATGTATTAGTGATTTTAATAAAAAACATAAATTGTAAACAAACTTTCATGTGCTAGTTGGATGCTTATGATTAGCTAGTGTCTAGTTCACTGGCAGAATCCTAGATGCTAATCTGGCGATACTTTTAGTGGCCAGATACTTCTTAGACTTTATTTGTTTTAACTGAGCTAAATGGAGCTGGAAGAAAAATTCTCAGAATCTCTTACATTTGATTAGCGAAAGATTGCCCGTTTTAACAGATTCTCAACACTGCTGTAACTTATGGGTTGCAATAAAATGCAGCTAATATGTTGATATAGATGCGGTTTCTTGAAGGGGCTGATTGAAAAACCAGATTCAGTGAAATCATTGTTTTATGGGCTCCAACCAATACCATCCTAGATACAATCTTGCCTCGTCATATGGCTGAATCTGGAACATTTTACGTTACTGATAGTGTATCCATAATTAATTAAAAAAACTTACCATGAATGGGAACTTTGAGGATTCTCTTAATTGTCGAATATATACAGTGATCAGCTAAGAACAATTAGTTTAACTTGAATGGTGCCTGTGTAAGACTTCTAATTAACTATCATGGTAATGGGGATTGGTGGCAAGAATTTACAGACAGAAATAGGCATTATAATAATAGTATAGTGAAAAGGATAACTGTAGGACTCTGCTGGGAGACCTAATCATAAATTACACCAAGTAATTCCGGAAGAGAGCTTTAGTTGATGTTGCTCGATTCCAGTAGTTTGCTCTTGCAAAGAAACATTCTGTATCATGCTAATTGTTTTGAGGTGTGTGTTTTGTGTATGCACGCTTGGGATAGGGAGAAGTCAAATGAATTTAATAGTACGAAAACTCATTTATACAACTGACACGTCGGACATAAAATTTTGGTTCCTTTTAGGTAGATTCTTGAGAGTCGTAATTTAGTTCTGTAACCCAAACTAAGAGGATTCCTAGATCTGCTCTTCTTTGGCCACAGGACTAGAGTAGTATTTATAACAAGTGGTTTTGATACTCTCTAAATTTGTCTTTTTCCTATTATAATTTTGTAATTGTCAATGTCGGGGGTAATTAATAGTATTTCGTGCTTGAAAAATGTTAACGATTTTTATGTTATTATAACTATGGGAAATAAGGTGCTGCATAAATGACCTGCTGTTGATTGATTTGATTTATTCTCAAACAAACTTAAAGAAACACCTTTGTTTCCCTTGTTTAAATAGGCCTATACCAGACTCAAAATGGGGTTCTATGCCAACTGCTGCTTCAAAGAGTACCCTAGATGATCCTTTTGTAGTTCTGGAATCAAGTTCAACACCACACTCATCATCCACAGTATCTAAGGATCCTCTAGAGGAAATTGGTAAATTTAGTAAATCTAGTAGCACGAGGGCTGAAGTTTCATCTGATAGTGGGGGAGCATTTAATGACTTCGATCCCATCAGCACAAATGCAAAATCTGTAAAATCACCTTCCCCTGGAAGGGATAAAAGAGTTACGGGTCGGAGTTCTTCTGGATCTATAACACCCGAATCTGTCACTGCCAGAGAACCAATGGAGAATTCTTATTTTGGATATTCCGGGAGTAATAATGTAGACAGGGTTCCTGTTGATCAGGAACCTCCCTTGTTTGACGTGCCAAATGTTTCTACAGGTTTTCAGAAATCTTATGGTCAAACTACTTCTCCCCAGTATTATGAGACAGACTCACAAGTTGATATGTCTCCAACATCTGAAGGAGATGAACATAAACCCGATGATATATGGTTGACTGTATCAGAGATTCCTCTTTTTACACAACCTACTGTTTCTCCACCACCATCACGACCTCCTCCACCCATACCTGGTAAAGCTTCAATGTTAGGAAAAGGTTCCTTTTCTTCAAGTTCAAGAAAGAAGAGTGATGAATTTTCATCATCTTCAAATTATAATCAACATTCTCAGAGCAGGCCTGCAGCCAAGGCCCCTTCTGTTTCGCAGTTTGACGAGCTTGATAACTTTGCCTCGGGTAGGTTGCCAAACAGCTTTGATGGAACTGCCAATCCTCATTATAGCATGGAAACCAATGACTTCTCTGCCGCTGCTGCATCTGCCGCTGCTATGAAGGATGCTATGGACAAAGCAGAGGCCAAATTTAGACAGGCTAAGGAAGTCCGTGAAAGAGAATATGCTAAGGCTGCTAGAAATAAAGAACCGGGGCCACTGGAGACTGATGAACAACATCGGCAGGAGGAATTTAGGGAAACTCAGGAGATGTTAGAACGTGAAAGGAAGCAGAAAGAAGATGCAGAAAGGGATCAAAGGAGACTTGAAAGGGAAAAATTAAGGGAGATGGAGAGAGAGAAGGCTAGACAGGCTGTAGGAAGGGCAACAAGAGAAGCTCGTGAAAGAGCAGCAGCAGACGCACGTGAAAGAGTGGCTGCTGAAGCTCGGCAAAAGTCTGAAAGAGCTGCAGTTGACAAGGTAAATGCTGAAGCCCGAGGACGTGCTGAAAAAGCGGCGGTTCAGAGAGTACAAGCCGAAGCCCGTGAAAGAGCTGCTACGGAAGCTAAACAAAGGGCAGAGAAAGCTGCTGCAGAAGCTAGGGAAAGGGCTGCTACAGAAGCAAGGGAGAAAGAAGCACGGGAAAAAGCTGCAGCGACAAGGTCAGATGCAGAAGCAAGGCGTCGAGCTGAACGAGCTGCTGTTGAAAGGGCTGCAGCAGAGGCTCGGGCAAGAGCTGCCGCAGAAGCTCGAGAACGGGTGGCTGCTGCGGCAGCTGCAAAGATGAATCAACAGAAGAACGACAATGATTTGGAATCGTTTTTCAACATGGGTCGAGCAAGCAGTGCGCCTAGAGCAAGAACAAGCTCAACTGTAAGTGCTAATACATGAAAAACTAAACACATTATTAACCTGATCTCAGTCATTGGTCTAACTTAACTTAAGCTCTTATTATTCTCTTTGTTTCTGTTTTAGGATCCTTTCTTTGATCAACAATTTCAGAACAAAGATGAATCAGAAGCTGCAAAGAGGACGTCTTCATCAACCGGAGTATCATCTAACATAAAGAAAACTTCTTCCACGACCAACTTTGTTGATGACCTATCTTCTATTTTTGGAGGTATATCACCTTACAAGTCATCCATAACATCGAATTTGTATTTAGCATGTGTGCTGAATGTTATTCTCTGGGAATACTCTTCCTCCCAAAGCTGCTCCGGCATCTGGTGGATTCCAGGATATTGAAGGAGAGACTGAAGAGAGAAGAAGAGCCCGAATGGATCGCCATCAACGCACTCAAGAGCGAGCGGTACGCATCCTTGTGTTTCCAAGATCCTTTTACCTTTTACTACCTTTAGGATTTTCTTCAACTTCTATTTATTGTGCTTCATTCTACCCTTGATTTGTGGGGCATGTAGGCCAAAGCATTGGCTGAAAAGAATCAGCGGGACCTTCAAGCTCAGAGGGATCAGGAAGAAAGACATGTGAGTTTCTAGCAAAATAGTATATTTTTTCTCGTGAATCTGCAGCTGATGTTTTCTTTCAGCTACTCGAAACCCATTTGCCTTGTGTACCTCTTAAGGATGCATATGCTCCAGTTAATCATAATTGTTTGCAGCCTCATATCATAGTTGTTAAGGGGCAACATATTGGAGTTACCTATGCAGATTCTAACATGTTTGCTACTTTTCCAATTTGGTTGCATTCTTTGCATTTTACTCGAGATTCATGGTGATTGGATGTTCAATCCTTTTCATAATTATGAAGTCATTTCATCCCTAAAAGTTATTGGAATTAAATCTCCAGAAGGCAAGGAAAAAAAAATCATTGAAAATTGCACTTTTTATATATTTGTGCCTTTCACAATTCAACTGTAGCTGCTTTTCCTGTCTGTTGACTAAAACTAATTTACAGAAAATGGATGCCAACTATATGTCATAATTCAGCGGAAATAATTTTTTTACCAAGTACTAATTTCCGTTGAAGTGTTAACTTTTCCTTTAAAAGGATTATTACTCATTTCTTGAACGGCGCACTTGTACTTGATGAAGTATGAGATTTAGTTGAGAAATATCACTTTTTCTCCTAGGAAGTAGTAGATAAGTTGTAAGTTTTTTCTCAATTTCTATTGTCCTTACTTTGAATACTCGAGGGAAATTTACTTTTTCCGTGAAGCATGCTACTTTTTTAACAATTTACTCCACTTCACATATGTGTGTTTGTGTGAAAAACTGCTCAATCAATTTTAACCTTGGCATTGTTTGGTTACAGAGAATTGCGGAGACATTAGATTTTGAAATCAAGCGCTGGGCAGCTGGCAAGGAAGGAAATCTGCGTGCGCTGCTATCGACACTGCAATACGTGTGTCCGAATATCTTTTCGTCTTACATATGAGTATAATATTAGATAGTAGCCCAATTTCTTGACCTGGTTATGCTACTCTTGTGGGGTGTGTTTTATTTGAATTCAAGTGAAATTTGTGTCTGAAAATTTGCGGTAAAATCCCAACTCATGCACTCTCGACGACAGGTGCTTTGGCCTGAATGTGGCTGGCAGCCTGTTTCTTTGACAGACTTGATCACCGGCGCCTCTGTCAAAAAAGTTTATAGAAAAGCTACACTTTGCATTCATCCAGACAAGGTGCAGCAAAAGGGCGCCAATCTCCAACAGAAATACATCGCCGAAAAGGTTTTTGATCTGCTAAAGGTACCACTTTTCATCTTCTTACAATGAATCTCTCTCCATCCCTTAAAACTACTTAATGAAAATGTATACATACATCTTGATTTGATTATTGAGCAACAAACATGATGGATCAGGAAATTAATTTGTGTTTTCAGTCATCTCTAGACATTATTTATTCCTTGCAATAAATTCTTGACCTGTATGTATGTGCCTCCATTGATTTTCGAGTTTTATTCTCCAAAATAGGAAGCTTGGAACAAATTTAACTCGGAGGAGCTCTTCTAAACTACTGCTACAAATTATTGTATTCAGTCCTCTACCTCTCAATTCATATCGCTGCATTGATGCTCCAAATGTTTTTGTGTAATTTTTGCTGATTGGTAAACGAGGCCTCTGCGTGCTGGCATGGCGTGTAGATGTAAGCCGGATGTATATTGATGTCGACGCAGAAGATGCAAGAAAAAGGTAAATGATTTGCTTGGGTATATAGATTAGCATTGTTTTCATTGTCCTGTGCTGTTGTGGAACATTTATACCACCTCTGATTGTTCTTTATATCATTCGTCTTTTGCCTTCTTTTTCCTATTTCATTTGCATTATGCCTGAGGTTTTGAGTACTCATAATATTAAATGTATCCTTGTATTATTTGTTGAGTTGAGATCTGTCCGAAGGAGCATTTCATTTTTGTTTGATTCAGATTTTGTTGTTATGTTTGTATACGTTGAGATTCTTCTTCTAACGTGCTTGAGTGTCGACTTGAAAGAATATATATATATATATATATATATATATATATATAGGGAGTGGTTCTCGTGTGAACAACCCTTATCGTGTGAACGTGTAAACACTGCACTTTAAAGAAAAACGTATTGCACTTTCAAGGTAAATATATTGCATTTTAATACTACTGCACTTCACTTGCTGCATTTAAAGACAAATGTATTGCATTTTAAGTATTGCACTTTAAAATGTAGTATGTTTGTCTTTAAAGTGCATTACATTTATCTTTAAAGTGCAGTGTTCACACGTTCACACGATAAGAGGATGTTCACATTTGAACCTCCTCCTATATATATATGAGGAGGATAAATTGAGAACACTCCTCTAATGAGAGAATTGAGAACAAAATATATCCATTCATTTTAGTTTTAGTGTTGTGTGGCTTATAGATTGAATCTTGAAGGAGAAGTATTTTATGTTTCAAAACAAGTCATTAAGGTATCATACTCTTTTTGTATGTTATGTTTTATTAAATTTTTTCCTTTTGTTCAAAAAGTAAACTATTATCTTCATTCTTCTTCTTTCACTTGAAAATAAACGCTCTATGATTTTTTTCTCGTCACTTTAACTTTTTTGCTGATTTCACCTACGTTATTGAATACTTCACGATTTGTTCTTGTTACTTCTCCTAGTTTTGTCAATATTTTTTATGCACATTTTGTGTGTTTTATGTACATTTTCTGTAATCTGTATACACATTTTTTTTATATGCACATTTTTCTATAATTTATATGAACATATTTTATATCTTCCATGCACATTAACTATAATTTGTATGCACATGTTTCTCAAATTCGCAAAGCATTTGTTGAACTCTAAATTCGAACTCTAGATGCGTACGCCCCCAACACCACCAATACGACCACCCAATTCCAAATCACTCACACTTTCTTTCTTTGTGTATATCTTATAACAATATATATGATATAAACTAAATAGAACGAGAGAATAATAGAGAGAACGGAAAAATAGATGTGTATTATTATGAGGGTGGAGACCTCTATTAGAGTACAAGATGGGCTCATGGACTTTTAGGATTTACATGGTCATCACAATATATGGTAAGTATAAAATATAATTACAGGACTCCCCCTTGATTAACTATCCCTAAAAGAAACTGCTGTCTCGTTAAAACATTGTCAGAAAAATCTATTGGGATAAAAATTGGTCGAAGGAAAAAGAGTACAGCTGCTCCACCTCAATATAGTTATTGTTGATCTTTGAGTCGGCGCATATCGATCTTGTGTACCAACTTCTTAAATGTTGACGTTGGTAATGCCTTTGTAAAAGAATCCGCTAGATTGTCACTTGAGCGCATTTGCTGGATGTTGATGACATTATACTTTTGGAGATCATGTGTTGAATTGGTTATTTTATGAATCAATTTTAATGACTCATTTACTCGTGTGTTGCATTGGATGCCTCGTTAAAAACCTTAACTAAGAACGCTTTGGGAAAACTTAAAAAGGAAAAAAGAGTACAATCATTTGACCTTCAGGGTCATTTGACCTTTAGGAGTCAGTCTAATCTTCTGGATTATTTACAATTTGTTACTCCCCTCAAGATAACAATCCTTCAAAGTCTACATTAATATGTGCAACACAAGTTTAACTATCTTCATAGAGAATAACATGTTTGTCTCGAAGATAACAAAGGATGGTCAATACCATTTCAAATTCTCCAATTGCACATAAGTAAGAAACTTCTGGTCCTAAAACATCTTTGTTATCTTCTATAGGTCTAAATGAGATTCCATCCACTTCAAGTGATTGAAGTAACCATTAGGTAGCTATGTGGATGCGATACAATAAAAACTCTTTAAAGATTTTTCAAGTAGGTCGACTAGCGTAACTCCATCAGAGAGATGCTCGATCTACAGGTCGAGACAATTATTAGTTCAACTTAAGTCTTTTGATTTTAACTACGTCTTTAGACATAAGTTGATTTCCTCAAGTACTATATATCATATAGTGATTCAAATATCCTCTTCAAGAGGAATTTGAAGTGATGTGTTCTGATTTTGTATTCCGCAGACTTCTTATTTTTAGCACCAACAAATCTCTCACGCTTCTGGCGTCAAAGAGCATCGATCGATTTATTTTGTCTATGAAGAACTTCAGTTCTTTCGTGGTGCATAAACAACATGTATATGTGATTTTAATCACTCCTTTTGCACTTAATAATTTGATGAACTTCTGGTTCATAGTGCGTGAATCTAAATAATTAATCCAACATGATAGTTGCGGCATTCATATTTTAATCTCCCCATAATGCCAACAATAGTTGAGTTGGATTATAAAATCAACATATCAATTGATAAAATAGTCCACAATCAGTGGCCCTACATATGTCATATTGACGGAGTATACACGTAATGTCTCAAGTATTAAACTCTCCAGGAGTCCTACTTGAAGTTTACTTGAAAATATATTTTTGACTTACGTGATTCAAGCAAGTTAAATCATTCATGGATTTTCAATAGATATTTACTACATCCATAAGGCGCATATCAAGCCTTTGTGACATAATTAGATTAATCAAAACTCTAAAATATAATATCGTCTATTATATGAGAGTGCATAATTAATTCTCAGTCTTTGAGAGAAACATTGTGTTACGAGTATTGTCCTATATATCGTAATTTTTCATTTCTCTTTGTAACAAAGACACATTTGTATCATTTGGGGATATACTTTTCGGATTTTTGAATTACAGGTCCAAATGTTTCCGGCTTTTTTGGGAATTCTAATATCACCTTGTATGACTTTGTTCCTCTTTGGCCAATTATTTATATCTTGACAATCTCTTATAAATCGTCGTTGAGGATCATCTTTTATCATTTCAAGAATCATATTAAAGGCAAATATATCGTCATGCGTCCACGATGACATTTGATCTCTCCAATATATTGAGATCTTATTAATTTCAGACGCTGACAGTTCTTCAGGAACTGTCATTTGATTGATAATCATATTCGTCATTGTTTGGTTCATATCTTGTACCCCTTTTCTTAGGCACAAAATTGCTTTTAGAACCAATTGTTCGACCATATTTTTGACGAATTTTAAATGCATTTGCTGTCAATTATGTTTGTCCTTCAGGGACATGAATTCTTGTTGTGGGTATTTGCAGCAAATGTTTGACATTGTCACTTTATATATATATATATATAATATATATATATGTATATATATATATATATATATATATAAAAGCATCAACAAGTTGATTTGCAATCTTTTGCAAGTGAACTTTTCGACTTCTTGTTCACATTGATTACTTCGGGAATTCAAATGCGATTAGTTTTTTCTTGTGCTTTTTTTTATGTAGATTTCACACTGATTATTTCAGGAATCCGAATGTGACATATGTTCCACCTAATGTTGGGAATGTTATTTCATCGTGAGACTCATTTTTATACGTACAAAACGAATTTGATTATGGACATGAGCAACTAGGTGTTGAATCTCAATCCCAAAGCAATATAATATTAAATCCTCTTCAGGTGGAACTTGGAGTTTAATAAACTCACGCGCTTTATCAAGGCAAATCTTCTTGATGGAATTGAGATCTTTATTTTTGAAGTCGTAGTTCTAGCAAGTGCTATATTTCTTCAAGAAATCGAGCATTCATAGAAATTAAGAGATTCTTCAGGATCTCTCTGTAGTGCCCATATAAATTTTCAATTATGTTGCGGATCATAGTTGCTTGCAAATGTCTAAACTTATCATGTCAAAGCATAGAACTCTTCTGAACTTCCGGTTCATGACATATTTTGTCTCACTTGTTTTTGTGAATGTGTAATACATTCAAGGTGGTAGTGTGATAACTTCTTTTGTTAGCTTCTGGCTAAATACAAAAGAATCAATACCTTCTTATATAATTTCGATATGCTATCCATTGCATATTCTTAAAACTTAGTAAGTGTCTTCTAGACTTACTAGAGTAAAGGGCATGTTCAATAGTTAATTTAATATCATTCGATATAATGATACAAGCTCTTCAGGAGCCTTTAATGACGTTCGATGCACTAGATTTTAAAATCTTGCAGTTTAAAATGCATCTACTCATATCGAGCTTTAGGGAGGACAGACAAGTAATATCTTTACACAATCCTGCTGGGATGCTTCATTTCATTCTATTATTGTCTCCCTCATGCCTCTTATAAGATTCCATTAATGTCAACTAAACATAAATAATGCTTTTCATTCAGGAATAAACATATATCACTCAAGATATGAGTTGCTCTTTAAGAGCATTTAATATTCTTCTAGAATATAAATGATGCTACTTCATGAGCAAAAGTTAAATAATATATAAAAATATTATATTTGAGGCATTTCAACAACACATGTGATAGTAATTTTTCAGGAATGTAATTGTGGTACTTCTAGAGCAACAATTTAGTTTTATTCAAGATAAATGAAATCAATATATTGTAAATTTTGAGATCTACCGGATCTCACATCTATTCTTGAAAAAGCTACAATAGGATATTGGAAATCCAATTATCAAGCATAGATAATATTAATAACTCTTTAAGAGTCTGTAATATTCTTCAAGACTATTAAATTGTGCTACTTCTGGAGCAACAATTAAATTATCAATAAATAAATTGAATTGCTCGTTAAGAGCATGTGATATTCTTCGGGAATATCAATTGTGTTACATCGGGAGCAACAATACTTGTGAACAAATAATAAGATTTAAATAATGTGAGATTTTAGATTATTAATTCATGAAACAATAAAGGGACACTTCGGTTGGAAAATGACGTTGCATGAATGTACACGTCGCATGAAATGAAAATGCTTAGTTGCATGAATTGAAAACTTTGCATAAGAAGCCACGCAGTATGCTTCTTTTCAATTATTGTAACTTTGAACCATCGCATGGCTTCATTTCAAATGAATGCATGCATCCCTTTAATTGAATGGACACATGGATTCACACGTAAGTTGGCTTCCTTCTATTCATGCATGCTTAGTGTACAAGATTTACAAGAGACACGACTCTTACATGCAAGAGTTGTTGTTTGTTAACGAAGAGTTGGCAACTATTAGATGAAATGCTTCGAAGTCTATAAATAGACATTTCCTCCGATAATTATTTCATTGATTTGATGAATCTTTCTTTTTCTTTATGTTTCATTCATCACTTAGATATTATCTATCATTTTCTTAGTCCCAAATATCAAGTAGTTCGCCGGAATTACGAGAAGTAGTGCAACTACTCGTAATTGATAAGCCGTTGTATCTTGGAGACGAGTGCTATAGATCGCTTGCACCGAGTAGCGGAGTATTATCGTCTTGCGGAGAAAGAGTCCAACTCTTGCCTCGGCTAATGTTATAATCGTCATTTTCGACACACCCCGGAAATAACAAATAACATAAGCACATTAGCATGCGTACACATATGACAATTGTATATTAATTTATTGAACTTTTCGTCATATTCTATAGACATCGAAAAGCAATTTTTTCTCAAAATTAAAATATTTGATGTTTCTTTCGACTCATCAATTCAACACACTATTAAATATGTAGAGAGAAATGTTTGCAAAAAAGTGAAAATCATGAATAGATTTGAGATGGGTTTCACGCATCTCAAGATTTGTTTATGAATAAATTCTATGATTCCTCCAAAATGTTTATTTACATATAAGAAAAACAGTAGAATAACGTGGAACAAGGAGTACCTCGAAACAAGTCTTAGGAAGAATTTTGGAGTCGGTAAAGGAGCTTCGTACTGATAACGTGATATAAACTAAATAGAACGAGAGAATAATAGAGAGAACTGGAAAGTAGATGTGTATTATTATGAGGGTGAGTATGTCATGTGCTTTTAGGATTTACATGGTCATATATATGGTAAGTATAAAATATAATTACAACAATATATATATATACACACACGTATATCCATTTTATTTATTTATCTAGCATTTTAATTTGTGGCAATCCTGAGGTAAATACCCCAGATGGTAAGTATGTGTAAATTATGTTTTTTTTTATATTAGGGGGAAACACAACTTTTTCACTTAAAATGTTGACATGTGCTCCCTCTGTTCCGATATTATTGTCTCTTTATTATTGTTTTATTTCTTAAAGTAGTAAAAATTAACTCTTAAACTTAAAATGAATTGAGTTTCTTCTTACTCACTATCCACCCCTCATTCTTAGATCTACTTTCTTAAAAAAAAATTTATCTAACGCGATTCCGTTCTGATCCGAATTTAAAAATTTATTTTTTAATTTTTTTAAAACTTAAAATTATTTCTTCAATTATAACATAAAAAATAAAAATAAATTGCATCAATTATGCCTTGCTAAAAATAGATGATTTCTCATTTTTTTCCCACCCATCACTCTTTGAAAACTGTATTTATTTTTTAATATAATTAAAATTTATAAAATACACATATAAATAAAATTTCTTAATCTCTATTTTTAATTATTATAAACCGATCTAAGTGATATATTTTGTGATTGTGGTCAACCGTGGGAGAAGATGTTAGCGGTCTTTCTTCTAGCATCAAATTAAATCATATAGATACTTTTAAATTATATAGGTACATACGAAAATAAATTTTGAAAAAAATATGACCAAAATCGGCGTGACACTTGACAGTTGCCCTATACCTTAATGATAAAAAAAAAACACGAGATGGATTTCTAAATCTGGTTTAACAAGATTTATTTAATTAAAAAATCACGACAAATTTGCCTTAAACAGCGGAGCATTTGTCAAAACTCGTGTGGCCCCCACTTGTGGAAAGCGCGTGAAATAATATTACTACTTCACTAGACTCCCAAAGTCACAACGTCTTAGCTTTTTAGGTTCTGTTTGCTATGCAAGTAAATCGGGCAACACAAAAACTTGAATTAAACTTTTTTAAAAAAAAAATTTAACAATAAACAATATAAATATCTTTGAATTCTTGATATTCAAATTGAATACATATCGATTTTTAGAATTTAATACAACGCATCTATTGTAGATTGTTTGCATTTGATTTTACTAAAAAAAAACAGATTTTCAATTGAAATTTTACCATACTAATACATGGTTTATTTACATTTTTCTCCAATCCAGCCTAGATGTGTTCAATTTATATCGTAAGAAATATATATGTAATAAAAGCCTAAGTTATAAACAAATTAAAAGATTATATATTTATGAGACCAAACACGTTGAAATGGTGAATGGACACTGTTGTGATGCAAGACTCATTTTTTCAAACATAAATTCAAAACTCCGCTAATTTACGCTATAAATCTCGCCAGCATTTACTCCAGATTTATTGAACTCATTATTATATCACGCCTCTCCTAATTGCGCTTTACCTTCACACCGTCGCCTTCGACATTGTTGTAGTTTATCGAGCAGAATCACGCACTGACCACCTTCTTCTTCGTGAAATCTCTATTCTGCTTCTTTTCTGCCTTTTTGCTGCGTAATCTGAAGATTTGAAGGAAAATGACCGGCGGCGGCGAAGGCACCTCGTTGGAGTTCACTCCGACGTGGGTGGTCGCCGGCGTGTGTAGCGTCATCGTCGCCATATCTCTCGCCGTCGAACGCTTCATTCACTTCACCGGAAAGGTCTCATTTCATTTTATTATAGACTTTTTCGTTGAGCTGTTCAAATTTAGAATGCAATTCGAGAGTTTGTGTGTGTGTTTTATTTGAGTTGATGAGAGATAGAAAGAAAACGGAAATTGCGTTTCTTTATTCTTTTTTTATCTAATTTGAAAATGGTGTTTTTGTGATTTAATGTTTTTGTAATTTCTGGTTTATTTTTGTTTGAATTTGTAGTATTTGAAGAAGAAGAAGCAAAAGCCGCTCTTCGAAGCCTTACAGATAGTTAAAGAAGGTAGCCCTTCCATCATCTTTTCATCCTAATTCTCTTAGTTTTTACAAACTTGTTTCATTTCCAATTAATTCTTGAAGACTTATTTATATTTGTAATTTTGATGGACAATTTTGGTGTGGAGACAGAGTTAATGCTATTGGGGTTCATATCTCTTATGATGACTGTATTTCAAGACCGTATCGTGAAGTTCTGTGTGAATCCTGAAATTATGAACAACTTTCTGCCCTGCGCGTTGTCGGATAAATCTTCCTCCCACGGAGAAGGATCCGAGAATGCTCATATTGCCCCTGCTCCCGAAGTAAAGGGGCCTCACCGTCGCTTGTTTTCTGATGAAGGTGTTGCAATTGGTTACTGTGCTGCAAAGGTAGTTCCTAGTCTTTTGCTTGCTTTCATTTGAGGCTAAATGTGAATTTATTATCTTCTCAATAATGTCATTTGAGATACAATCTTAACCTACTTATAGTATCTTATGTGGAGTTACCAATTAGTCTTGTTTGTCCATCTTAATATGTTATGCATTTTTTTTGTCTGCAGCATAAAGTCCCATTGTTATCTTTGGAAGCACTGCATCATCTGCACATCTTCATCTTTGTTCTAGCAATTGTCCACGTGACATTTTCGGTTCTTACGATTGTATTTGGAGGGGCAAAGGTGAGAAGTGTACTAGTTTCACTTTCCCTCCCTTTTTTGTTTGCAGAGTTGGTCCCTTTTGTAATATTTCAAATCATGTGTGTAGATACGGCAATGGAAGCAGTGGGAGGACTCTATAGCTCAAGATAGTTATGATTTGGATAACGGTATAGATTCACTTGATCTAGCATGCTTTTATAGAAACTACTTATCGTGAAATTGTTGAGCTAATGTTATTTGTATATATGATTATAGTTCCATAGCATGAGTAGTGTTGTTTTTTTGAAAACTTGATGTAGTTTCTGCATCCATCTTTGGGAAATGGATCGATAAGATCTCAGAAACACTACTCTAATGATACAAAACCATGAGTAGATAATATGTTCAATTATTTCAAGATATGGCACAAGCTTGTGTTTTTCTTGTCTTTGAATTGTGAATTACAATGTGCAGCTCTCAAGAACAAGGTCACACATGTTCATGAACATGATTTCATCAAGAAGCGATTTTTGGGCATGGGTAGAAATTCAGTCCTAATGGGATGGTTGGTGAGTTCAAGTTTATCCTTGAAAATTCAAGTTATTCGACATTATGAATCTATGATGCTGGTTTCGTACTTGCTATTCTTACCAATGGCGCTATGAAAACGGAGAGGAAATCAACAAACATTGTTTGATTTCCTTTTCTTTAAAGGAAAGTTGAATCAGTTGGGGAGTGTTAAACTTATCCTTTTGATGCATTGCAGCATTCCTTCTTTAAGCAGTTTTATGGTTCAGTCACCCAGGCAGATTATGCAGCTCTTCGACTAGGCTTTGTAACTGTACGTGGAATACATTCTTCTTTTCATTTTTCATTCTGCTTCCAATTTCTATACCTTCCGTTTTAGATAGCATTTGCCAATATAAAACACTAATCCTTTGTAACAGACACATTGTCGAGGGAATCCAAAGTTTAATTTCCACAACTACATGATTCGTGCTTTCGAAGATGACTTCAAGGTTGTCGTTGGCATAAGGTAATTCATTATTTACTTGAACTCAATAGCGTTAAAGTCTTGAAATTTTTCATGTTGATTTAGTTTAAATATATGTATATTACCCTCTTTTACTCTTTGCAGTTGGCATTTGTGGGTTTTTGTCGTCATCTTCTTGTTGTTGAACGTTAACGGTATGCAATCCAATTACCTATATACTTATACTATTAGTTACTGCAACCATAACTTGGAAGATGATGTAATTATCAGTTAACACGCCACAACTTTCGGCATTGCAGGTTGGCATACTTACTTCTGGATCGCGTTTATTCCATTCTTCGTAAGTATCCCATGACCTAACTACAATCGTTACTCGCATCGTCTGTTTGTGTTTCCTCCTCCCCCATAACACTTATCTGCTAGTTCAAGACCACATACACCAACTTCCTCTGTTTAGGCCTTTAAAAGATTCTTATTGGTTAACATCTAGTTTATAGTGTCGATAACTTTATTATGCAGCTTCTGCTCGCGGTTGGCACGAAGCTGGAGCATGTGATCAGTGAGCTAGCCCATGAAGTTGCTGAAAAACACATTGCTATTGAAGGCGAACTGGCTGTGCGGCCATCCGACGATCATTTCTGGTTCAACCGACCGCAGATTGTCCTCGTCTTGATCCATTTCATTCTCTTCCAAAATGCTTTCGAGATAGCATTCTTCTTCTGGATATGGGTAAGTTGTTCAAACTCCTCATCTCACGGCTTCATCATCTACTTCCCCCCATCCCTTAAAAGCCTTCTCTTTTCAGGTTCAATACGGCTTCGACTCCTGCATAATGGGACGAGTCCGATACATCATTCCACGCCTCGTTATCGGGTAAATCTTCGTCTCTTTCACCCACTTGAAAACTCGTTGTAATGCTTCCGGTCTAGGGTACGGTGAATAACGAAAATTCAATATACTCCACTTTTATTGTACTGAAAAATAACAAAATTGTCGGTGCCCCGTAATTTTGGTACGGTAACGGTATTAAGTTTTTTGAATACCAAAATCCGGTATATACCTCAATACAGAAGCAATACACTGAAATTCGACATGAAATGACATAGTACTTAAAAGCACGGTATACCGAATAAAGGTGAGGTATCAATATGAAAAAATGTCAATACCAAAATTTTGGTATACCGATTTGCGATGTAATGAAAGGTACGGTACGGTATGATATTTTTAATGCCATAATTTTCCGTAAAATATGCTGTATGAATTATTTTCAGTATATCGAACCGACTCACCCCTATTCCTGTCTGATTGTTTTGTGCTGGTTTTTGGCAGTGTGTTCATTCAAATTATGTGCAGCTACAGCACATTGCCTCTCTATGCTCTGGTTACACAGGTGAATAATTCTACCAATTTTTAAAAAATATATATATTTATGTCTGAAACTGAAACTCTGCTGTTGTGGGAACGAAGATGGGGACACATTTCAAGAAGTCGATATTTGATGATCACGTGCAAGCCGGGCTGGTCGGCTGGGCGCAGAAGGCGAAGAAGAGGAAAGGCCTGAAGGCTGCGCTTGGCGGCGGCGGCGACTCCACTCAAGGTGGTGGTTCGTCGGCCGGAGTACAGATGGCCGCCGTTGGTGTTCGAGCACCACCAACACAAGATCATGGCTCCTAAGAACGACTTGTTTTGGCCGGATGTAGGTGTAATTTTAGAACAAGTTTTGGGTTTTTTGGTCTTTTAACTTAGATTTGTAACTTTCGTTAATGGCCGTTTGTTTAATATTATGAAAAAGGAAAAAAATATTGAATTATCTCTTTATGTGAATATTTTGAAATTAGAAATTATTTAGTGGCAGTTATGGATTTGGAAATTGCATGGATAATAAAAAAGCTTACTCCCTCTATGCTACACCAGAGAGAAGAAAATACCAAATAGGATTGGAAAATTTAGTTGACTGTTTGAAATATATCTTCCTAATTTAGAAGCTTCTGTTAATACTCCGGCAATGGCGGCGGCGGGGACGGCCGGAGGGTCCATCGCAGTCTCGAGCTGTCCATCTTGCTCTTACTTCAGCCAAAAAGCCAGACCAGCGACATCCACATTATCATTGGTACTCACTCTCTCTCTCTCTCTCTCTGCTCTCTCTGCTCTCTCTCTCTCTCTCTCTCTGAGATGAATGTTTTCCAGGTTATTAATCCGGCCAATCAACGGCGGAGCATGATTTGCCTTGCCGCCCAAGACTCATCTACATCCACAGGTTAATTATACCTAATTTTGTATTTTTTTCAAACCTAATTAGTTAATTAGTTGGCTAATTAAAATATTTTCATACCTAATTTTGTATTTTTCTCTGATGTAGTTGAGCCAGTAGAGGTGAAAAAGGAGGCCGCGGCGGAGGAAACGAAGGTGGAAGGGGCGGCGGCGCCACCTCCTGCCGCAAAGCCAAAGCCAGCAGCAAAAGCTCCGGTAAAGCCTCTGCCTCAGTTAATGGAAGAAGACGTTATTCCCTCCCTCACAGAAACGTTACAAGCACAACAAGATCTATCCGACCTCCAACTCTCCTTCGATGCAACTAAGGTTCGAATCTACATGACTCGAGAAAATCTTGATTTTGATCATAATATACCTCTTTTTTGTCTTTGTTATTGATCGTATAATGTGAATGATCGTCTCCTTTCTTGCTAGTTGGGAATTGTCTAATACTGTTACTCGCAATGCTTATAAGTTATCGTAACATAAATAAATCATTAAAAAATTAGATCCAACGAAAAAGAAAAAATAATGATGTGATGTAATATACTCCCCCCATGGGGATATATTAAATTAACTGTTTTAGGGTTATAAGATAAAAATGGACGTGGACACATTATACGATCAAAATCGAAAAACACGTAAACCAATTTCTGTTTGATTGTTAGTTGGAAGGATCTTTCTTGAAGAAGGGCATCCCGTACAGGTTTTGGGCGTTCTTCCCGGAAGGGCTAAACGGTATGTTTGAAAATGTTTGGCCATTAACGACGGCGTTTAGTTAATTAAATTTGATTTGATGGGCAGGGCCGAAGGGATTTTGTCTGTCATCGTACGGGTCGGGAGTGAGCACGGTGGAGCCGTTTCTGGTGGACGAGAAGAAACCCACGGCCAAACACGTCGTATTCTGGGTGGAGAAGCGTTTGGCTGCTCAAGGAATTATTCCGGTCTGGAAAGAATGACGAATTGTATATTTCACTATTTTAATGTCTTAATAAAAATGGAAACTATTGTAGATCAATACAAAACGTGGCATTTCTTTTTATAATATCTATGTATTTTTTGTACATAATAATTGTTTATAGATTTATGATTTAATTTTGAGATCCGATAACCAATTTGATTTAGTAAAACATATTAATATTTAGTAAACATAAAAGAATCACTTTGTAATAACTAACATTCATCATTAGTATTACACACTCCATCTTACTTGTCCACTTTCTTTTCAGCCCAATTATTTGACGGATTGATTTTATATAATAAAAGTGAAGGATTCATATAATTTGTGGTAAAGGGTTGAACCCGTATAAATATTTAATTGATTGCAGCTGATTTTAGCTAGTAAAGATGTGAGACTATAAGATAACCCGAAAAGATATACTCGACAAGTGTAATGGGACGGAAGAAGTATTAAAAATGCATCATTTAAAAAAAAAAAACCATTCAGACTTAACAAGTCCTTAATTCAATCATTTTAGGCGTTCCTTCGATTTTTGCTGCATATATATATGATTGGCTATATAACAATACTGATTTGTAGTACCGATTATATATATTATCGTCTTTTTTAATACGCAAAATATAAAATCCTAGTACCAATCTAATAATTTAAAAAGGTTTAATTTAAAAAATAAAATAAGTTTGACTATATTTTGATGTTATTATGAACTATATTTTTATTTACTTATAAATATATATATATATATATTAGGAATTACCAATTAGTAATATTACACATTTTCACCCTTTATTAAATTTGATTATTTGTTCTAAACATTAATTTTCGAAAATATTTATTTTTAAGATCTTGAAATGTCCCCAAACTCTCCCTTATTGTATTTCAACTTTAAAATTATATTAAATATAAAAAAGCCTATTTTAAAATGTAAAGTTAATTAAATTTTCAAAGTTTAGTTAATAAATGAAAAGAAAAGAGCAATTAAACAAATGAAATCAGTAATTGCTGCTCCTTCCACAGTCAATACTGGCTACGTGGCGGTAGTTCACAAAACGGGCCGGGTCAATTCCAAATCCGGGTCAAGGGTTTTGTGATTAGAGAAGAAGGTTTTTCCAGCTGAATTACATCCAAACAGCCGCTTCGTCTTTCTTGAAGAAGAAGATTAAAATCTATTTTGCTTTTTCTTCATTGTTATTTGGATCGGATTTAGAATAGAATCTGGTTGATTTGGAAACCAGATCGTAAATCGGCCATGGCAACCTCCGTTCCTCCTTCGCCCGCCGCCGCGACTACTCCGCCGGCCGCCGCTGAGCCCGCGAAAGTGGATTATATGGATCTCCCTTGCCCCATTCCCTATGAAGAAATTCATCGCGAAGCTCTCAGTTCGTGACTCTTTTTTCTACATTTTAATTGGGTGGTGTTAAAATGGATGTTGAATTTACTGATTGTTTGATTATCGTATTAGTGTTAGTTTCCATTTCGTTTGACTAAATTGCATCGACTTCGGAAGTAGAATCTAGTGATTCGTGGTTTTGGGTTTTTATTAGCGCTAGCTGAATTAGTTTTAGCTGAGTATGAGTGTAGCACGTTTTACTCAATAACTCTAAGATTCAATTAGTGTTCAGAGTTCAGTGAATATTTTTTGTCTTGTTCTGAAGTCAGATTTCGGATCTAAGAACTTGATGTATTTTAGACTAAGAATGTAGAAAAATATATCAAAAGTTCTGGCAGAGGGAACTACGCTTGTTATGGAAACATTTTGCTACATTCCGTTAATAACTTTTCAATTATCTAGAAAATGCTTTTTACTTGTTTTTTAATTTTTATTTTGTTTAGCTCTATCTTAGAGAATTTGTATCTCTTTCATGATTCATTAGTAAGCCTTAAAGTATTTTTGTTTCCTAAAAAGATTGTGATAATAAATCTGTAGAATTAATGATGTATTAATAATGCTAATTTTATTGGTTATATGGCAGTGTCCCTGAAACCAGACCTTTTCGAGGGGATGCGTTTTGATTTTACGAAAGGTCTCAACCAGAAATTCTCACTCAGCCATAGGTAAATTGTGTCTCCTTTACAATGGTCCTGTAGTCTTGTAATCTGTTTTCGCTCTTTTATTTTCAAGATTTGAGCTTTTCTCTGTGACTTGCCTAATCGAGTTTCTTTTATAATTTTCATCAGTGTGATGATGGGACCTACAGAGATACCTTCTCAGTCAACTGAAACCATTAAAGTTCCCACTGCTAACTATGAGTTTGGTGCCAATTTTATTGATCCAAAGGTGTGATACAACTTCAACATGTATTTTTCACTATAACATAATTGTTTGATTTAACCATGGAAACATTATTTGTTGGTTGGCAGCTAATGCTTTTTGGGAGGGTCATGACAGATGGAAGATTAAATGCTAGGTTGAAGTGTGATTTGACTGACAATCTTACTCTCAAGGGCAACGCTCAAGTAGGCATACAATGCCCATTTACCTTTTGTCAAAGCTCTAAAATTAACAAGTGAGACTGTCATACCACTTTTATGTTGGTTAAATAAACGATCCTCTTTCTTTTGTAGCTCACAAATGAGCCACATATGTCACATGGCATGTTCAATTTTGACTACAAGGTAATGTCTATTTTACTAGTCTCAAATTTGCTGTAAACTAAACATGTATAGTCAATGTATGCATGTGGATTCCTGCGTAGATTCTTTCAATTAATACACAATAACCCGGACCACCTGGCTTCATACTAACCGGATGCCTACTTCGCATTGGAATGATGTAATACTGAAGCTAATAGCATACTCACGGCAAATTTATATAGGGTTCGGACTATAGGACTCAGTTTCAGATAGGGAATGGAGCCTTGCTTGGTGCAAGTTACATTCAGGTGAGTTTGATGCCTATTTTTCAACATGAAAATCATATATCCTCGCAGTATGAATGACTTCTTAACCTGATGAAAGTCAAGGATGATTATATTTATGTATCTTTGTAGAGTGTAACTCCTCATTTATCCTTGGGTGGTGAAGTATTCTGGGCTGGTCAGCATAGGAAATCCGGTATTGGATATGCTGCACGTTACAACACTGACAAGATGGTATTATGTTATTTTCAGATTGTGTTTTTTAAGTTGTCTTTTTTTTTTAAGACTATGGATGAAAATATTGGTGGGCCTCAGAATCAGTAAAAGAATAGGGTAAAAATTTTATTTCCCCTTATATATTTCAATAACTTTTGAGAGTTTCTCATATTTCTCTGGTATTTTCTGGACATTTGTTTAACTCATAGATATTTATCAATATTTTGCTGGATATTTTCCAGCCATCCTACTCTCTTTATTGGTGACCACATTGTGTACTTTCTTGATCACACTGGTAATGCCAATTTATGTTCCATTGCAAACTTAGCTTTTGGTTTCAAATTCTGATTTACTGCACTTAAGATTCTCTGTTAAGTATTTATTAATGAAGCTAAATTGAGGTAGATAGTTTATACAATACATCAGGATCTCTCTAACAGAGATGTAGAGACAATAAATTGTGAACCCATTTTGTGTCTGTCTCGTATCTTTAAGTATGGCTGGTTTCTGCAATTTGGAAAGTTATATTATGTCAATAATGGAACAAATATTTCTTCCTTTTATTGCAATATCTGGTTGTGCTTGTGGCAGCGTGGAAGTATTGTCGTGTCATGTATGCTTTCATTTGAAATCAATGCTTATTAGACTGTATACTGTCCGTTACTGTATTTTAGTTCACTTGACTATAGTGTTCGTAAAAGAATGTATGTGCGTGTATGTTGAGAATAGTAGAATATTCGCTGCGTAAAGGATAGCAATATACCTCCTAAACTTGGATAACGATCAAGTGGTTTCACATGCCGTAAAATTCTTTAAATTTATGATATGCTTATTCAAGTTGTGAACGCAGACTAGGTATACTACTTCTTTGCTTCTCTCTCCGTCACGTTATTGTGCATCTAATCAAACAGAGTCGGAAGAATGTCTTCCATTCAACTTCCCACTTGTGATATTTTAAATTGGCATAGAATTGTTGAATCAACTCCAGAATATGTGACCACTGTTTGGTCTTCCTCTGCAGGTTGCTACTGGCCAAGTTGCTAGTACTGGTATGGTTGCTCTTGGCTATGTCCAGAAAGTATCTGATAAGGTAGAATAGTTTCTAATTCATGGAGTGATGTGTATGCTTGGCTAAATCGGTTTCTTCTGTCAGTTTATAATTTTTCCTTTTAACCCTTAGGTTTCTCTAGCTTCAGACTTCATGTATAACTACATGTCTAGAGATGTAACAGCAAGTTTTGGATACGACTATATCCTCCGCCAGGTAATTTCTGTTGGTATAATTTGCACTCTACTGCTTGAATTCATGAGTTGGATATAATGTTCTCATAATCTAGTTCTAGCAAACATCTGATCAAGCTACACGAACATCAATCGAAAAATATGTATTTCAATTTGCATGTATTTTGTATTTGTAACACATCTATATCTATGTCTGAACCAACTACTCTAATCTACTTGTCAGTGCCGATTGAGAGGCAAGATAGATTCTAATGGTGTTGTGGCCGCTTACCTTGAAGAGCGATTTAACATGGGCCTTAACTTCATTCTTTCTGCTGAGGTGAGAATAAACGATAAAAATGGACTAAAGATTCCTTCTTATTATCACTTTCTCTTTCATCTTGTGATTCTAAAGATTCCCTCTAGTTGCACAAGAAATTTCATCACTTTCCCTTTCATATCGTGGTTCTAATATATCGGTCCATGTAATGTGGACAGATTGATCACAAGAAAAAAGACTACAAGTTTGGGTTCGGACTGACAGTTGGAGAATAGAATAGGAGCAAGATTTATCCGGCGTTCCAGTATTAGGCTGATCACGACAAGCACGTCGGCTGGTCCATGAGAGATAAGAATCAAAGAATCGAGTTTTGTTCTACTGTGGAGTGACATTATTTTACAAGCAGCAGCTATCACTTGTAAGTTGAGATATTGATGATTTGATTCCATATCAACGCTGTAGATTTTGTTTAGTGTTTTGGTGAAAATAGAGATTTATTTGTTTCAGCTGATTGTGTTTGCATTAATAAGAATCGCCGTTTAAGCACGTTTAGAAAGTGTTAATTTCCAACATGGTTGATCTTAAATCTTTTATGGTTAGTTGAGTAAAATCTTGATAAAGTAATAACATTTGGATAGGGAAAAAATTGTCGTTTAATGAAATTATTATTTTATCAAATATGATTTTAGTGCATTGATCCATATTGGGATTAGAAGAAATTTTTATTTAAACAAAATTAATATTCTATTAAATATTACTTTATTAAAATGTAGCTGTATATGTGTTGCTATTTATTAAACCTTGTTCATTTCTCATCTATAAATGTAAATTTCATTAAGCTAATTATGTTCCGCATCTATAGGATTCATTAAAGATATCTGGGTTGAGTGGTTTGAATTTTTTTGAATTTTATTTGAAACAATTATTTTCATAACAAAAACCAAAGAGTTGAAATTCTTTAATTAAAATATGATATGATGGAGTGGGACAGGAGTAGGGATGAAAACGGGTCGAATACGGACGGATAATGCTCTTTTCATATTTTGTCCCATATTTTTTCTCGAATTCGGAGTCGAATACGGGAAGGTCGGATACGAATACGGATTCAAAATATTTGGGATACAAATACAAGGTTGATATATGACGAATTTACATCGAATTCGAATAACAATAATCGGATAATATGATTTATAATAATCATCTATTTGTGATTGCAACACATGAAAAAATCACGTATACAATATTTTATAGAAGTTTTAATGCAAACTATAGTTAAAATATTATCCATTATGAATAACATAATTTTTAGGATCAAGAAAGTATTAAAAAATTCCAAAATTCAACATAAAATACCTAAGAATAACCATATATGCACTTAATATATTTTTAATATATTTTCTTAATCTTAATTTATTATTATGTTAAAAAAATTAATTATTAAATAATCCGGGAAATATCCAAATTCATAATCCGGGAAATATCTGAATTCATAATTCGGAAAATATTCGATTAAATACGGGAAATATCGAATACGGACGAATAATGTGAAATTCGAATTCGAATCCGTATCCGATTTAGACTATCCGTATTCGAACCCATATCCGACCGGATATTAGATTTGCTCCTCGAATTTGATCCCGATCGGATCCGGCGGATAATATCCGATCCATTTTCACCCCTAGACAAGAGAGTACTTTAATCACTAGTTACCAAATAATTATTCACTAATTAATGATAGTCCCTACTTTTCAAATAAAACAATTTTTTTTTTCATTTAATGGATATGTTCCAAGTGGTTGATGACTCACGGATTGATAAATACTTTTATTGGTCCCCACTACCTAAAATCTTGCAACCTCTTATGACCTTATCCAAACCTACCTCACCACCTTATTATATTGCCTCAGTTTTTACAACATTAAATCAACATTGTAAGTTGTAACATCAAAGTTATATTTTCTAACGCAAACTTGCTTAAATTTAGTTCGACTTATAATTGTTTGTGTTTTCAATTATGAATTAGCCCACTCTCACAATGAAGTCATTCTAAGAAAGAGTAAATAGTCATTTTGGTGTCTAAACTTATAACTTCTTTAAATTTTGGTGTCTTTACTTCAAATATTGTAAATTTGGTGTCTATACTTGTAGTTTTGGTGTCTTTTATTATTTTAATAATTAAATAATATTAATGGTGATTTAAAAAAGGATAAAATTGTAAGATTATGTGATTTTTTTATAATATGGTTTTATTTTAATAATTTTAACTATTAAAATAATAGTTATGATAATTTGATAATTTATGTTAATTTTATTTAATAGTTTAATAATTTTCATTTTTATTTTCAATGTTTAATTTTTGTAAATAATATATATTTTTATTATGTTACACAAATATTACAATGCTAAAATGAGGTTTAAAAGTTATGTTTTTATATAAGTTAAACCATATTCATAAACATTTTGCTCTTAGTAAAAGAATTGTATTACAAAAATTATAATGATATTTAGTTTTTTATTCTTAAGAATATTCAATTATTAATTATATTTAAAGAAAATATTACGCACAATTTTACGATTTTATCATTCTCCAAATCATCATTGATGTTATTTACATATTAAATTAGTAGAATACACCAAAGTAGCAGCATTTCTTAGTTTGAGAATCAAATTTGTAATTTTAAAAGTAAATGCACCAAAACAAAAAAAAAAAGAAAGTTTAAACACCAGAATGACAATTCACTCAAATATTTTTTCACCTATTATATGAATATCATAAAAGTGTTTGTGTAGCACTTTTGTATATCAGTGTGTACCACAGTATAAGGTTATATATATATGGTAAATATGACCCACTATTTTTAATGAAAAAATACCACATATCAATACCTTATGGTATAGTACACATAAGGATATACGAAAATAGTAGTGGTACATACAAATCGTTCTGAAATAATATACAGGTATGAATTTGTATGATATAGGATGATTTGAGGGTTTATTGTCTCTCAAATTATATAGTATTTCGGATTTTTTTTTGAGTTAGTTATTTCGCTCCAATGTCAGTATTGCAGATTTCGCCTTTAATTTTAAATTCTCAATATTAATGTATATGATAGGGTTATATAAAATTGTGGATTTCTAAAAAAATATATACCTTAATTACTCCGTATCAATGTAACGTACTAATTTCGTTTTCATTTGATCAAAATTTAATGTCTAGCATGTTATTTTTTTCATATAATAATATATACCTTAATTACTCCGTATCAATGTAACGTACTAGCGTTTATTTGTGATGTTGCCTTTTGATGCAAAATACTAAATAGAAATTAAATGCATGAGTATTAATTAGATCGAAACTGGTGCAGGTTACACGTAGAAATTCATTGAATCTAATGCAAAAATAAAGATTCTTGAATAAATTAATCATCGATAATGTGAAAGTGACATGTACGATAATTAAAAATTGTTGAAATTCCAAAATACTTCGTGCCCATCAGTTGTTGTCTGCGTATTGCTGATGAGCGGTGAAAGATTTCTGCTGATTTTGTTTTATTAATGATTTTTGCTCGCCAATCCCCAATTCTCCCAATCGAATTTCTAATTTGGAAGCGACATTTAAAATTAAGAAACCATTTATTTTACATAATTGCTTAATCTTGAAATCAAGAAACGAATTAATTTGATTCATAATTATCAGAAATCATACTCTTTGTAGAGTTATATAAAATTATTGATTCCTAAAAAAATATATAATAATTTATTAAAATAGAAATTTAAATAATTTTAATGAAATAACTCAAAAATATATATTGAACCATTTCAATGTTAGGGAAGGATGACTTTGATGGTTGGGGAAATTATTCATAAGATAAAAAATCACTTGTTTAAAACTTTAGAGAAATAATTTTTTATGGTATACTAATGGGAGAAATATTTTGATCTGAGTAACAAGAAAGTGTACACGCGTGAAGGGTTGAAGGGTCTTGATCCACTCACGGCGTAGCTGACAAGTGGCTTTCAGCTGGTATATAATGATCTCAAAAATGGATGAAGTTTGATCTTCTGAAACTAGGGCTGCTGCAACTAAAGAGAGTTTGGTTCTTGTGACTTTTGCCTTCACTTTCATCTCACTTGAAACTCCCACTTCCATAAATATCTCGCTTGAGGTAACCCTCTTCCCTCACTTTCATCTTTAATCTTGTTTATCCGTGTTGGGTGAGTGTAAGAAGGTTTTCATCTTTGATCTTTGTCTTGTTTTTTATGTGGAGAAGAGATGAAGGGCTTTTGACTTCTTGAAGATTTAACTGTGTTTTAATGTAAAGCAGGATTTTTTAATTTTTTTAATTTTTTTTTATGTGGGTTTTCTATTTGTGTGTGTGTGTGACTTTTTATTCAAGAATATGTAGTTTGTACATGGATATCTTGTAGATTGGACTTAGAAATGCTTCAATATTAAAGCCTAATTAAGTGTGAGAGATGCATGATATGTGTGTATATATTAGGCTCTTGGATAAATGACTTAAAAGGTTTGGTTAAATTTTTGCAGATTGTAGTGAAGATCTGAAACCCCCTCAAGTTTCTGTGAATATACTTTTGTGGGCTTGCTTTCTCTGCCTATCAAAGTTTTAGATCTTGTCTTGTTCATCATCCTTATAAATTATTTTCTGGGCTTGTGCTCTGAATTAATCTGCTCTGTGAATTAATGTTTGTTGGTCTTGATCGTGTGTTGAAGAATTGGGATTATTCTTAGGATAATGGAATGATCTCAACTTTGTCGATCGTTTGTGGGTTGGAGTTGATTTCTTGATTCTTCTTGCTAACAATAATCTGTTCAAGAACTGCTGTAGTTGCTAGTTTGGACGATAAATTAAGAACTGCATGCTTCCCTAAATCAAATCATGATTTTCTTGATTCTCAATTGATTTTGTTGTTTAATTTTTGCAGGCACAATGCAAGGTGGAATTCAAGCAATCTTCTCCCATGGGAATGTGCTCAAGAAAGCTGTTCTACAACACGTCCGCGTTGCACCTCCAGCAGTGCGGGCGCTCATGTTTTCACGCCACGAATCGACCTCCGCTGCCCGAATAGAAGAGCATGGCTTTGAAAGCACCACCATCTCCGATGTTATGACAGCGAAAGGGAAGGGTGCGGACGGGTCCTGGCTCTGGTGCACGACCGATGATTCTGTGTACGAGGCTGTGAAATCGGTATACACCATTTTCGTATCTTTTGAAGTTATTACCGTTTAACATTAACCATTTACCGCTCCACTGCAGATGACTCAGCACAATGTCGGAGCTCTGGTCGTCGTTAAACCAGGGGAACAGAAGTCGATTGCAGGAATTATTACAGAAAGAGGTACATCCCTAAATATTCCGAGGTTTCTATTTCTTCGTTGTAATTGTAAAGTGTAAACTATGAGGCCAAGTACTTGCTAAAAGATTCCCTACTATTAATATGAAGCGTTGTATGTTGAATTATAACTTGTTCAAATCTTGTGTGCTAAAAGACTTCTACGGCGAATATTAATCCATATATATAAATACTATGCTGTCAATTTGTGAACGAAAAATACTAAGTACTCGTGTAATCTATAGTGGTTCAAATAACATGATCACTACTTCTAGAAGAATCTTTTATGCTGAACTGAAATCTTGATGCGTGTATTGAGTTAATCGGGTGTGATATGTTCAACGTCATCCAGATTATCTACGGAAAATCATAGTCCAAGGGAGATCATCCAAGTCCACTAAGGTTGGGGACATCATGACAGAAGAGGTATTCTTATTCTCTCCAAACTGCACATATTAATGATTCTTGGATTTTGAAATGGAATTTGAATTTATGTTGTTTTGATTGCAGAATAAACTCATCACAGTAACACCAGACACTAAAGTTCTAAAGGCAATGCAGCTGATGACCGGTACTTCCTCCGTTCCATTAAATGTCTCTTGTATCTTATACTTAAAGTAGGATTCTATTCTGAACTAGTGGGTCACACTATTTTACACTACAAAACACATTTTTAAAGTGTCGAAATGTGATAAGACGCTATTAATGGGACGGAGGGGGTCCTACCTTTCCCCATCTAAACTCAAAATGATCCAACTTTGAGTGATGATGAAATGAATTCTTGATTCTTGATTTGGCAGATAACCGGATTAGGCACATTCCGGTGGTTAACGAAGGTGGGATGATTGGGATGGTGTCAATCGGAGACGTGGTTCGTGCGGTGGTGAGCGAGCACCGGGAGGAGCTGAACCGGTTGAATGCTTTCATACAGGGTGGATACTAATGAGGAAGGGGAGGATTCCACTTGCTGTTGTGGTGTAATTATTCTGCATCTTGTGGGAATGTGTTTCAGATGTTATGTGAATTTGATCCACTAATAATATGCAAAAACCTAATTGCTTTTCTTCATTGTTATTTCAGGATTAACCGGTTGAATCTTTGGTAAATTAGTAATAATGTAGCATGGAGTGATTATTAGTTTTTGCAAAATGGGAAGGTTGTCTTTAAAAAAAATATATTTGCTATTGGTTTAGAATAGCTTGTCATTTTTAGGTCCGTTTGGAATAGTTTGTCGGTAGTTTATTTTAGCTTATTTTAAAAATAAGTGGTTATGCATGTGTTTGATAAAGTTTATAAAAATAAATTATTTAAAATAATAAGCTGTTTCTGATTTATTTTATAAATTGGTAATAATAATTTATGAAAATAAGTCAAAAATAACTTATAAAAATAGATTATAATTAAGTGCTCATATATAAATGTAGCTAAACATAACATCTTATTCAATTTAAGCATATATAAAATAAGCACTTATGTTATAAATACTTACAGTACACTCCAAAAATCTCAACGTAAAATATAAGAGTATTTGCTATATTAATAAAAAGAATTTTAATAATTTATTAAGGATTAAAAGCATTAATTACACCAAGTTTTATTTTCTATAGTAAATTAAATAATTCAAAGAATAAAGTGCAACGACTTTAATAAAATTTAATACATTTTTTTATTGTTTAGTGGCAAAACGAGCAAAGTTAAAATTTGAGGAGTTTAAATTTTTAACCCATTTATCAAATATGAGTAGCTAGTATTTAATTAGATAAATGAAAGATATATGTTGTATATAAGTTATTAAATAATTTCTGTTGGATAAAAATAAATAAATAAAATTATAATTAGGTTATTGAGCTAATTAATTGGATGTCTATTAAAAAATTATTGTTGGAAATTGAGATATAGTATTTCTTTGTGAATAAGAAACATATATATTAGAACATTTATTTTCTTGTAGGACTAGAAATCAATCTCCTCTATAAATAAATCTCTTCTATTCACAATTAAACACACATAAAATCTCACAACACTTATTAGTTTACAACTCTCGTAAACAAACATGTTGAGAAGCACAACACTCAGAGCATTGACCCAACCCGGACCGGTCGTATCCAGACACGCGGTGATCCGACCCGGACCGGTTTCCGTCTACACCAGCAATTATTTCCGTTACTACTGCGGCCGGACCGGACCCAAACAGACTTCCCTCCTGGAGAAGACGGCGATCGCCTTGCGTCTCCACCGCGATAAGGTTTTTGTGTTTTTGTATTTATATTTTTGTATCTATTAATCTCATATATATATATATTGATATTTTATTTTTAATTCAGACGGAGAAGGAGAAGGAGAAGAAAGATGAAGAAATAGTAGATATGCGGAGGGGTGGGGCGCATTGGCTGCGAGTGGGGGCTGCTGTGTCTCAACTGGGAGTTTTAGGGTATCTGATATGGGGATATTCTTGGGATTTGATGGAGCCAATTGTATACTTCACAACCGCCACGTGGATACTCATACGCTACGCCGCCTTCTTGCGCCGCAATCCAACTTTCCCGTCCCGCCATAACCACATCCAAAGGCTCTTGGAGTTGCAGAAGAAACATGACTTCGACATCGAGAGACTGTTGGAGTTGCAGAAGAAGAATGACTCCCAAATACAGAGGCTGTTGGAGTTGCACAAGGAGAAATATAGTGTTTAGTCTTCATAATCAGTTTTGTACTTCATTGTTACTCAATTTTTAACAAGTTTTTATGTGTTCTCTGAGTTCAAATGAGAACAAGGGTATATTTGTAATCTTTTATTTATATTAGATTTTAGAAAGAACATATTTGTGTTTGGAAATAAAGCTATAGGTGTTTGGAAATAAAGCTGCTGAAAGTGGGTTTGGAAATACTGCTAATAGCGGTTGCTTATTTTAATTTTTAAATAAAATATCTATATTACCCCAAATATTATTAAACAATTATAATTTATAATAAATAAATATAATAATTTTTTTACATTATATTTTCGATTTCAGTATTATTATAATGTTATTACATAATTAAAATTTATAATGAATATATAAAATTGATAAATTATTGCTATTTTATATTTATTTTTTTCTTTATAAATGTCATCTTAATATAATAAAATATAAAATTAATTAATATATTAAATAAAATATTTAATTTTTATTTATATTATATAATTTAATTTATATTAAAATATAATATTTTTTGTTAATTGTGGAATTATAATTAAATTGTATGGAAAAAGTTTTTTTAGAATAAAATAAAATTTTAAAGATAAATTCGTCTAATAAATTCCATAAGCCTAAGCTATAAGCTATAAGTTGGGGTGAGATAGCTTAAGCAGCTTCTCTAAAATACAAAAGAAATATAAAAACTCTAGTTGAAGCTAGAATCCCAAACACAAAAAATACAGCTGAAAGCTATAAGCTGCTTAACATAAGCTGTTCCAAATACTCCCTAAATATGCATTAAATCATACTAAAAGGTGCTTGATCGGAAATCAATGTATTACATAGTAAAAAAAAAGTGTATTTAATTTTTAAGATCTTTGTGGAAACGTAATGTGGACGGGTGGGGTGTCGTCGCAGTCGCCTACTTGATCCAAAACTATCTTTTTCTTATTTTTAGGTTGAGATAGAATTTTAACCATGGGTTGTTTTCGCTGAAACCTAGACCTATAATGTAATATACCAATTATAAATTAAAAAAAGTGAAGGCCAACATAACATTAGATTTGAAGATGTACCTTAATAACCAAGATTTAGGGAAGAAGATGATTGAAGATATTTTATACTGCGTCGTCGTTTGTGTTATGTTTTCTCTTCATAAATTTAGGGCTTAGTTAATAGGGAAAATTGGATAAATAAAATTGAAAGAAAACAGATAAAATTAATGATTTGGCATATACTTTAATTATCAAAGCGGCCACGTGTTGGGCACGTATCTGTGTCCGACACGATTTAAAGCATTTTTTTTAATGTACGTGCAAACCAACCCAAAAATGAAACAATGTCAATCTTATGCAACTGTGCAAACAAATTATAACAATTTGTGCTTGGGGAAATATTGATACGGGCATATATTCTTGGGGGATATTAATAGATGATTAACTCTGATTTTAAGATGGAAAGAATTCGATTGGAACTACAACTGCCACTCCTAATCCTATAGAGTCGAATTGATGAAGTTAATGTTCTTGAGAGGAATCAATAATTACTAGTTTAGGGCAGGGAAGAATCGTGCAATTTAATGTTACTTTCCTTAGATTTTATTAAAGTTAACCCAACATGGTTCTAAAATATCGACTTTCTTGATTTTATAAGAGCCAAAGGAGTGGAACGGACCCAAAGGCTTGGATGAGGAGAGATGAAAAACAAGCTAGGGAGATCCATATTTGTGTTAAATACACCGGTCATCACATTAAAAACGACACGTTTCTTTTGGGCACGAGAATCAATAAAGTGGTATTATGTGATATAGATTGTTTAATTTTTTGGCAAACTATACGTGGTCCACACAATCTTTATTATTTTAAGAAACGTGTCTTTTGTAGTGGAACGTCCCAATAAGAAAAAATAGTCATTTTTATATCGGGACAGGTGGAATAATTAAATAAAGAAAGAAGTTACTTAATTATGGAGTAGTTTCTATTTGATATAAATAAATTAATTAGATATAATAATTAGATTATTGAGCTAATTAAATGGATTTTCTACGGAAAAAAATATTGTTGGAAATTGAGATATATTTCGTTGTGAACAAGAAACATATACATATAGAACATTTGTTTTCTTGTTGGACTAGAAATCAATCTCCTCTATAAATACGTTCTCTTATATTCACAATTAAACACACATAACCTTTTATTTCTCCCAACACATAGTATTAGTTTAGAAGTTAGAACTCTCGTAAACGAACATGTTGAGAAGCACAATAGTTAAGGTATTGAGGACGGCCGGTTCCCGACCCGGACCGGTCATATCGAGACTTGCGGTGACCCGACCCAGATCGGTTTCCCCCTACACCAGCAATTATTTCCGTCACTACTGCGGCCGGACCGGACCCAAACAGACGGCAGCCGCCTTGCATCTCCACCTCAATAAGGTTTTGTGTTTTTGTATCTATTAATCTGTGATAGGATATGAATATATAATATGATATGTGACACTTGTAAAATACACTTTTTTCAGACGGAGAAGAAAGACGAAGAAGTAGTAGACAGGCGGGGGCGTAGGGCGCGTTGGTTGGGAGTGGGGGCTGCTGCGTTTCAACTTGTAGTTTTAGGGCGTCTGACGTTCTGGGATCTTTCTTGGCATATGTTGGAGCATCTTATATACTTCACAACCGCAATATGGGCAGTCATGGCATATACCTTCTTCATGCGACGCAATCCAACATTCCCATCCCGCCATAACCACATCCACAGGATCTTCGAGTTGCACAAAAAACATAACCTTGACATCGAGAGACTGCTTGAGTTGCAGAAGAAGCATCACTTCCACATCCAGAGGCTCTTGGACTTGCACAACAAGAAATAAATTTTTTATCAATTTTCCGACTTACTGTTTAATTCTTGTTTAGTAAAATCAAGGTATATATGATTATTATAAATTATATACCCGCGGTCGCGGTGACATTTTGGTTAGGAAGGAAGATTTCATATATTTATATATTTTCATCAAATCTTCGTTACCAAAATATTATCTTTGTTTAGTAAAATCTCTGTTTTTTGTGGGATTTTGATTGTGAGATTCCTCTTTCTTGATACCGTTTATGCATTCTTTTTTATATGTTGTATTTTAAGATCATTCATGGGGGACTGTATTCTCCTCTTTGTTATCCCACAAATCTTATATTTAACCATGTGAACAGAATTGAGTAGTTTTGATCTTGTAGAAAGAACTTCAAAATGGGGGAATATAACTATTTAGTACTCCCTCGTCTCCTTTCTTTTCATCACGTATGTTAAGGAGAGTCGTTAGTTGTAAGTGAATGGGTGGACCCATAAAATGAGAATGATTAATTGTGTGTGTAGAAAAGTTGTCGTTTTTGGAATGGTGGAGATGAATTGTTGTAGCGTGGGTTATTTAGGTTTTACCTGGTAATACAATCTTCTCCTAGTTAAGTAAGTCTAAGGTTGATACTGAATAGCTGGTTTTAAATGATAGTGTTGCGTCTAACAAGCCGCATTGGTTAGTTCTGATCCACTTTGGAAGTTACTAATGTTTTGTGTTTTCAGGTATGCGACTTAACAGGAGCGATTAATGCTTCATTCTTCGGGGGATACAACAAGCTGAACAAGAAAGAAAAGCTCGAATGGAATAACATGTATGTGTTTATCTGTTCTTTTTTAAACCATTTATGCGACTTTCCATGCCATTGCCGTAGCTGCTGCTTCTCTTTTCAGATCTTTTCACTGATGGTGAAGATGGGTTGTTTATCAACAAGTCCTCAACTCTATCAGACACGATAATGGGGGTATGCTACGGTTGACAAACGACGTGTGAGTTTGATACCAGTAGTGAGAGGGAACGTCTTGTTGCCATTTTAGTATAAAGATATTAGACTCAATAATTACCTGTTGCTCGTTGGAACTTGTTTACTTGACTGTCTTCGTCCATGATATACGGAGACTTTTTTCCGTTGTTATTCCGTGTCTTAACTTTGATTCTCCTCAGGTTTCAATTGGCTACTTCCTATCCGACCTGGCGCTGATTTCTTACCATTCTCCAGCTCTAGGTGGAATGGAGTATGCAAGTATGAAAACCGAACCAAATTTACCCTAATTCGTGTTCCCAACTCTATGTTCGCTCCTATTTTATTTTGACTCATATAAATATGTTCTCATCTGTTTTGCTAGATCCTACATCATGGACTCTCTATGTTTTCCATCATTCATTCAGTCCCTCTTCTACATATTCATGGTCCTCTTCACGGAAAGCACTACGCCAGCCATTTGTTAACTTACGATGGTAAAGCATACGAGACATAATTTCTCCAACTCCTCTCTTATTTTTAAGTATCTCTTAATTTATACGCCCTTTCACTCTTTGCGTCGCCTATTCAGGCATCTCGATGTTGCTGGAATGAAGAACTGCAAATTATACATTCTGTTTATTATGTTACATGGTCCTAACATGTAAACTTAATTTTGTTCGCCTTCCTACTATACCACATGTTCGTCCATTTCGATCAGGTACGTGCTTGTTTTTACCAGTTAACACTTATAACTTTGCTAACATTGATTTCGCTTAGTACTTGAATGTGTTCATGAGTGTCGTTTTTGCCCTTACGACGTATTAGTTTTTTTCCGGTCGTCTCGCAGGTCAAGAAAGTTTACCCTTTGGGCTTCTACAGCTTGATGGCAATACCTCCAGTGATATCAGTTATGAACATTCTCTGGTTTTGGAAAATTACCGTAGGTATGGTAAAAAACCTTGAAGAAGGTTAAAGAAAGCTAATAGTTGATGCTTTGAGGCCATTTTTAACATGAAACTAGCACCATAAAATCCTCTCTCTCTCCCTTTGTGGATAAATCTTTTGTATAGGAAGGATGTTGTATTCTTGTGCAGTTACTGCTTTTCCAGCAGCAATTGAACATTATTCACTCCAATAGATTAGATTTATTTACTGTTATGAGTTTGTTTATGTATTGTATTTTTACCCAGAATAAGTACTAAGTCCGTCTCATTAGAAAAAATATGTTTTCCTTATCGGGATGTATCATTGACACGTTTAAGAAAATAGTAAGGATTGTGTGGACCACAGTTAATTACTAAAAAGTAAAACAATCTAAATTACATAACATAATTTTTTTAATTCTCTTTCATAAAAGAAACGTGTCATTTATAGTGGGATGGAGCAATTATTAAAATTTATTTGGTGCTTGTATTGTATGATTTGCCTTGAGGGCAGTAATATATTTAAATATATTTTGGTTCCTATATTTCATTTTTTTAATCAACAAACATTAAACAAGTGGGCCGAGTTCAGATGGTCTCGGAAAACAAACTCTAGTCCGGAAGATTGTGGGCTCGCACACTTTCTGTGGGCCCGCAGAATCAGGGAGCGTGGGATACACGAGCGCGTGGGTAATCTCCTTGGCGCTGCAACCAAAACAATTTTGCCTGCCAGCAGAACCACGCGCAGGTTAACGGACACGTGCAGACAGAAACCAGGTTAAAAACTCTTCCAGCCTTGGGGAAAAACATTTAAAATCCCACAACTAAATAAATTGAATTATTAATCTACTAATAATAGTATAATATATTAGTTTAATAATTCCATTGATTAATTTCATATTTATTTTAATAGAAATATATATAACATTAGTCAATTTTTTAAATTTTTTTTATTTGATAGTTGAAAATATTTATAATAAATGAATTAGGGTTAATTCCAAATTGACTAATTTTATATTCTCCGTGTTTAAATTAAAAATACTACATCCATTACATCATAACAATCACACATTCTTTTAATTCATCCGAAAAGAAAGGCATCACTAATAATTGAATGGAGAAGTATATATTAAGAAAAAATTACATTAATACTATACAAATCTATTTAAATTGAACGAATTTAACAATTAAAGAAAAGCCACGTGGCCGACGCCCATATGTACCTTATGTATGTCTGCAAGTTTTCTTTCAGAATTCAAATCATGCTGAACATGATGTGGAGAAAGCCAGATGTAAGGTAGGAAAGGATCCTCTATCCCAAAAATGGGTATCCCATTAAATGGCCTACCAATTGGGATATCCCATTAAATGGCCCATCAATCACGCGGCGTCACGCGTGTATTGGTGGGCCATCAAATTATCATACACCTACACTTGTTCCCACCTTATTGGTGGGACACCCATTGAGTTAGAGGATCTTCTCTCGATGTAAGGCCTCGTTTGATTGGGGGTGATGAAATGGAATGAGGAATCAAATGGACGGAATCATTCCAATCTCGTGTTTGGTTCGGTAAATTTTGAAGTGGAATGGAATCGAAAATTTCTTCTCATCCCCTCTTGGGACTTTCCTCAAACCCCTCAAAATTGAGGGGTTGAGATTTCATTCCCCCCTCTCTTCACTCCCGCTACTTCTTATTCTCCCTAAAATTTTCTTCCCCAAAAATTTTCTTCCTCCAAAATTCGTCACCCTCCCCGCTCTCGCCCCCGTCACCCCGCTGCTCGACCACCGCCGCGCCCGTCTCGCCGCCGTCACCGCGCCCGTCTCGTCGCCGCGCCCGTCTTGCCGTCGCGCCCGTCTCGCCGCCGTCACCTCGCCCGTCCTCCCCAAAAATTTTCTGGATTTTTGCTGATTTACTGCTCGCGCATTACTGCTCGAAATTTTGCTGATGTTGTTGCTTTTGGATTTTGTTGCTTATTTTGTTGCTTTTGGATTTTGTTGCTGGATTTTGCTTCTGTATTTTGTTGCTTTTGAAACTTGTTGGATTTTCGATTTTGAGCAACTTATGCGGATGGGAAAGCTGCCTATTTGATTAGGGGCTTGTGTAATTTGGGAAACACCTGCTTCTTTAACTCAGCTGTGCAGAATCTATTGGTCCTCTAACTGCTGCTATGACATAGCAAAGCTTTTCGTAGAAACCAGCAATGAAGTTGGGCAAAAGAGTGTTATCAATCCTAGATCTTTATTCGGTAGTCTTTGCACCAAGGCTCCTCAGTTCAGGGGATATCAGCAACATGATAGTCATGAGCGGCTAAGATGTTTACTCGATGTTTGTTCATATTCTGTCTATATTCTGGTGTTATTGTTCATATTATGCCTATTTTATGGAGTGTTATTGTTCATATTATGCCTATATTATGGAGTATGGTCTCTGGATTGAGAATGAAGTAACATAAACCAATATTTATGTTATTGGTTTATTTGATGTTTAAATGTTAAATTAGTATATAAAAAAATATATTTTATTTTTTCAAATAATATCAAATGAAATATACATTTTTTTACATAAAAATATATTTAATTGAAAAAATAATTGATTCCATTCCTTTCGTTAAACCAAACACAGAGAATGGTATTAAGTTCATTCCTTCAGCAAACCAAACAGGTTTTTCAGGAATCATTCCTTTCATTCCATTTTCCTGGTTTGATTCCTGATTCCAATTCCATTCCTTTTTGTCAATCAAACGGGGCCTAAATCTGTTCAGAGCAACTCCAAATGAGCTGTTATTGTGGCGTTAAAAGATTATATGCCGTGTCAAAGTTCTCCAACAACACTAGTTACAAAACGCAATTCTAGTGTTCTGGTATTTCAACACGGTACCACTGCCATGTGATTATTCACACGGTAGTGGTACCGTTATAATTTAATTTTTTAATTAATTTAGTTTAATTTAGATTAATTTTATTAATTATTGTTATATTTAATTAATGATATTTTTAATGAAATGTAATTTATATTTTAATTTATTTTAGATTTATTAATTATTGTTATATTGAAATAAAAATATAAAATTTAACACAAATTGTTACATAAATTAGACAATAATATTAAAATTATACTAGAATAAAAATATAATAGCACTAAATTAAGGAGACAAAGCAATCTAGTAAGCTCCAAAACCGCTATCCGAGCCTCCAAAGTCGCTTCTGGATCCTCCGAAGTCACTTCCAAATTCTCCAAGATCTGGAAAATCACCTCCAATGCTTTACTGTACTTCTCTTTTCATAGTTATTTTTTCTTGCTCATTCTAGAAATGTTGTCGGCGTCTATCATTAAAATCTTATTATCTGATTCCCACCTTTGAAAAGCAAGAGCTCTATTCTTTACTTCAGTAGCTTTGTTCTTTGCTTCCATCTTCTGCATTTGTAATAGCACAAGATTCTCTATTCTTGTGGATAAGTTCTTCATTAATTCTTCAATTCTCTTATTTCCTCGCTCGATTGCTTTCAAAACACTCGACATATCTTCATGATTTTTCCTCTTATTTTTTGTTTTTTTTAACACCATCTGGACGTTGTGATGGTCCAGAACTACTACCACTACCATCACTTAAATTGATACTCCCTCCGTCTCATTGGAAGCGTCTTGTTTTCCATTTTGGGCGTCCTATTGGAAGCGTCTTGTTTCTAAAAAAGGCAAGAATATCTGGACAAGATTTAACTATCCAAAAGTCAAACAATATACACTACACATTATCATTTTCTTAACATCCGTACCCATTGGAAACAAGACGCTTCCAATGGGACGAAGGGAGTATTAAATAAGGAAGGCAACCCATCAGGTGAGATAGGAGATTCCAGTGGAGCGTCTAATCGGAAGGAAGACCTTTGTTTTCGAGAGCTTTGTGGATTGCAATCAAACTTTGCAAAATCTTTCATAATAGGCTACACATGCTCGAACTTAAATCCTTTTGGAAATTTATCATCGTCTGCCATCATTTGTTTTGCACAAGTAAGCTGCATAATTAATAAAATGTGTTATATTTATTAAAAGAAATAAAAAAATCAAACCAAATAAATGACTCGTCCTTACAATATCATGTTCAGAAGCTACGCTTGAATTGAGAGCTTCCGTATGTTGTATACAACATTTGAAAATTTTAACAGAGCTCGTAATCGATTGCATGCACGTTTCAAGTGATCTAGAGCTTCAGTCAGCCATATTTGAAGAAGGTTTTTCTGAATTGTAGAGCTCTGTAATACGAATCCACAATTGAGTTATTTTTTGGTATATTCCCGTTACTAGATCTTGGGATATTTCCAAGTAACAACGACAAAGATGTTTATCTTCATCAGTTGTGTAATTGGGATTTCGAGACGAAGCCATATGTTTTTAAAGAGAAGAATTGAAATGGAAAAGAGTGTTGTGTGTGTTAAAATGTGTTGGAAAGATCTCATATATATAGAGGAAAATATTATCCGGATAGGATTTGGGTTGGATGGTGCAGATTTAAAGGAAATCTGAATGGATGGTGATGATTTGTTGGCCCGATTTTGAAGTTGAAAGATGGTGGATAGGTGTCTGCAAAGTGACTCCGTTAATTTGATTGTGGATAGATGTCTGCAAAAAGTTGATGGATGATAGGTCTGCAAAACTTATACAAAGTCTGTACAAAAATATGGGGGTTGTGGTTCATATTGGGGACAATTAATGTGGCTATGGGATGGGTCTCTGCACACTATTATTTGTGGGATGGGTCTCTGCACACTATTATTGATGGGATGGGTCTCTGCACACTATTATTGTAGGTATGAGTCTATGCACACTATTATTGTAGGGATGAGATGAGTCTCTGCAAAGTGACACACTATTATTGTAGGGATGTGTCTTTTTCCTCTTTTCTCTTAAGTTGTAGATGAGTCTCTCTTCTCTCATTAGTCAACATCATATCTCTCTCTTTCTTTCTCTCTCTCTCTCTCTCTCTCTCTCATTCATTATGGTGGTGGGATCAAGTTGTCATCTCTATTTAAGATGTTGCATTCTTCATATCCAAAGCATTCATCTCTTCAGACCACTTACTAGCATAGCTACATTTTCTTCTTCTAGCTCGAGTTTATCTGATGAGCTTGAACAGTTCATCACTGAATGCGATGATGAACATCAAATCATGGGTCAACATCTTTTGAATAATAATATCATCGTAGCAAATATTATCGGATCACAAGCTGCAAGACGCCACAGAGGCTCAGTTTTTGGTCACAGGGTGATCCACCGTGATCGAGAAGGAGCAGCTCATTGTCTATTCAATGACTATTTTTCTGAAAATCCAACATTCAATGAAGGGATGTTTCGTAGACGTTTTCGAATGTCTCAGAGTTTATTCCTTCGAATTGTTGATGATGTCAAGAATCATAATAGTTGTTTCGAGCAACGCCGATATTGCACTGGAAGATGGGGATTGTCCACACTGCAAAAAATAACTGCTGTCTTTCGGATATTGGCGTACGGGATCCCTGCAGATGCTACTGATGAGTACATCAATATCGGTGAGTCCACTGCAATTAAATGTGTCAAGAAATTTTGTCGTTCCATTGTGGAAATATATTCAGATCAGTATCATAGATCTCCTACGGCTAGTGATGTTGCTAGGCTACTTTATATTGGTCAACAACGTGGCTTTCCAGGAACGTTAGGTAGTATAGATTGTATGCATTGGAAGTGGAAAAATTGCCCTACTGGTTAGGCAGACTCGTATGCAGGTCGTAGTGGATCTCCATCAATAATTCTTGAAGTCGTCGCTGATTACGACCTTTGGATATGACATGCATTTTTTGGTATGCCAGGATCCAATAATGATATTAATGTGTTGGAAAGGTCTTCTCTTTTCAGGGACCTGGCTAGAGGTATTACTCCACCCGCACATTATGTTATACAAGGTAAAGAGTATAACGTGGGGTATTATTTAGCTGATGAAATATATCTAAAGTGGCCCACACTTGTGCAAACTCTTCAAGAACCGCGTACTGCAAAAAAGAAGCATTTTGCAAAGCAACAAGAATCGTGTAGGAAAGACGTGGAACGGGCATTTGGAGTTCTTCAAAGTCGATTTGCAATTGTTGCAAATCCAGCCCGATATTGGAAGACGAAACATTTGGATCATATAATGAAAGCATGCATTATAATGCACAATATGATTATTGAGAATGAACGAGATTTGTCTACACCAATTGAAGATGCAAGAGAAGTGCCAACTCCGGATATTAAAATGATATCAACTGAAACATGTCGTTATCAATCTTATTTTGCACGTTATAAGAAAATGAAAGACAAAACGACACATCTTGCTCTTCGTGATGCATTAATTGATCATATGTGGGAGGAATATTCAAATTTAGAAAATTATGACATGTAATATTAGAGTTTATATTATATCATGTAATTGTTGGATTTGTGCTTTTAAAAGTGTTGTGTATTCTTAGTTTTATTATTGTGGAAATAAATTAATTATTTTATATTTATTTAAATATATTTTTACTTATTTAATTTTTATTTAAAAATATTTTTTAGTGAGATTAATACAAAAATAAATATATTTAAATATATATAATATTAGATAATTAATAAAATATTAATAAACATATTAGATTAATAATAAAAAAATATCAAAATAGAATATTTCATTGTAGAGTTAAATGTAGAGTTGACGGTTGGAAATGAATTCGAAAAAACTCTACATTCAACTCTACAACAGTGTGGAGGGTTGGAGACGCTCTCAGACGCGCATTGCGACCCGTCTCCCCCTCCTCCAACTATTTTCCGCCGCCATCGTTTCGTTGCTACTTCGGCTCCGCCGTCCGAGGTGGCGATGGGGAGGGGAACCGCATTCCGGCGTCGTAGTTCCGTCACTACTGCGGCTCCCCCGTGCGCGGCGACGATAGAGAGGGGAACTACATTCCGATGTCTTCGTTCCGTTACTACTGCGGCTCCCCCGTGCGCGGCGGCGATGGGGACGGGAGCCACATTCCGACGTCGTCGCTCCGTGAGGCGACGGATCCGGAGGTGAAGAGGTTGATTACGCTGGAGGATTTGGAACGGCTGAAGGAGAAGCTGGTGATGGAGGACAAGGAGTCGATCTCCTACCGCGAGCTACTGGAAGCCTGCGAGAGTATCGGCGTCCGCCGTCGCCTGACTGCTGGATGAAGTCAGCGTGGTCTATTTGTTCCGCGGTAAAGTGTTTCTTCACCCCGATAAGGTACTGAATTTTTGTGCATTTTTTAGGTTATGAAGTTTTGGTGTTTGATTATGGGATTTTGTGGGATAAATCTAAACCTAATTTAGTGTTGAAATCTTGATTTTGAGTGGGATGGGGAACAGGGAGCGACATAAGGTGGGGTTTATGGAATTTTAGTGTTTGATTATTTTGGATTTTGTGTGGGGTTAACTAAACATAACATAACACTAGACTTTGTGCCGGCTGCTATCCATGTTGTTTGTGCTTCCATTGGAGCTCGGATACCCATCGCTTTTTTGCTCGACAAGGGCCCGTGCAAAGATGAGTTCAAGAAGCTCGAAAAGCACGTCTGTCGTATACACTGGGCCGGGGTGGTGGTTCTTGTGCCGCTCAAGGGATGTTATGAAGCCAATTGTGGTAGCCATAGCCGCACTAGATCACTCTAAGGTTCCCTCCCGTCCGGCCGAGAGCTGATGAAAAGACTCTTCCTCTCGAGGCAGAGGAAGCTCATCAAGAGGCACAACTTCGACGTGAATCGGCTGCTGGAGCTGCGAAAGAGATACAAGGTGGAGAAGAAAAAGATCCTTGTGGAAATGGAAGAAGACAGTTGAGGTACCGTATCCCGTTAACGCAGATGATAGACTCATAAGATAGTATCACATAAAATCGTTGGTAGAATTCAAACTCATATCTTTTCGAAAACGAAATAGGGTGATTTGCTTATATAGGTACGTCATTTTGAGTAGTCAGTTTTTCCACTTTTATCTATGCTACTGATATTAATTACTCCACTTTCTTAGATTAAGATAATCAATTCATAATTTGTTAAGTTTAAAATGTGAAATGATCAAATGTTAACAATTTGCAATAATTTAGGGGGGCAGTGGGCCGGCCCTCCACTGATGAATCTGACATATTTACATCAAATCTAATCGAGAGCTTTGCTTAGACCATCTCCAACGGTCCTTTAAACTAAGGGATTTCCGTAAAAAACAGCCTCCAACGATCCCCTAAAACCTCCCCAAAAATGAGGGAGTCGAAAATCCTCCCCTACACAAAGGGGAGAAAATCGGTTCCTCTATCTTTTCCCCTTTCCATTTTTTTTTTCAATTGTGGCAGAAGTGGCAGAAATCAGAGGAGAAATTACATGTGAATTAAATAAATTCGACAGAAATCACTGGAGACGAGGTCGGCGGGGACCATATCGGCGGAAATGGAGGTCTGCGGAGACCAGATCGGCGGAAATAGAGGTCGGCGGAGACGAGATCGGCGTGAATGAGATCGGCGGAGACCAGATCGGCGGAGATGGAGATCGGTGGAGACGATATCAGCGTGGATTCCAGATGTCTATGAGAGAAATGAGAGAGGCGAAGAGATCGGGAGGAGATGAAAGTGATGAGAGAGATAGGATTATGAGATAAATTGATTTTATGTTATAAAATTAGGAAAATGTAATATTAAAAGTGATTAGGAAAATGTAATATTGTAAAATTAGGAAAATGTAATATTAATTTAATTATATAAAATAATTGCATTTAAAAGTGATTTGTAAAATTAAAAAATGAAAATATTATGGAATATTCTTTTTTTAGGGGAGGGATAGGGGAAACCGTTGGAGACGAAATACTGTTTCCGCACAAAAATACGGATAGGGCTCCCCTAATATACGGGAAACCCTTTGGAGGTGCTCTTAAGGAGCCAAAGCTACTAAAAAAAACATAGATATACAATTACTTAAAATCATATACATAATATAACTAAAATTCCCAAAAAATCTTCACACCTTTTTCCTAATATTAAATAAGTTCCAAAGACTACCACCGGCACACCTCAAAAGACTCCTATCAGTGCACCTTTTTCATCCGGTCCCACACACTTTTTTTATTTAACTAACATCGAAAACCATGTAGAAAATATAAAAAGAGTAGTTTTGACCAAAATACAAAGAGTTTTTGGTAAAATTGAATATTCTATGAATATAAATTTAGTGAAAGGTTATTTTTGTGTTTTTTAACTCATTTTGGCTATGTTCATATATTACCACAATCTAATACTCCCTCCATCCTAATATTAATGTCTTTAATATCATTTTCTTCCGTTCAAATATTAATGTCTCATTCTGAGACCACGATAATATTAGTAAGTGGACTCCACTACTATATATTTATACACCACATTTTATTCATTTTCACTAATTTTTTTAATTCTCGTACTCAAAACTAGCGGCACATTAACATTAGGACTGAGGTAGTATATATGAACACAACTAAACTATACACACGTCATTGGATACGAGTTTACATAATAGATCTTAGGGAGTTGTGGTTGCCACTTGCCAATCTCTTTGTTGTGCTTGTATTTTTTCGTCCATTTGTAACGAAGTTTCCTTCTTCTATTTTTAATATACGAATAAATTCTTTTTGGCCTAAAGACAGAAAGTTAATGCCTTTGGCTGTTTACAGAAATGCCTCCAAATTCCGTAACATTTTTTTTTTTAAAAAAATTTTTTTTTTTTGTTTTTTTTTTAAAAAAAAATTTTTTTTTTTAAAAACCTTTTTTTTAAAAAAAAAAAAAAATACCCCATCCTTTTTTTTTTTTAATAAAAAAAACCAATTTTTTTTTCTTTCCCTTCTTTTTTTTTAAAAAAATATTTAAAACAATTTTTGTTTTATAAAAAAAAAAAAAAAAAAAAAAAAAAAAAAAAAAAAAATTTATTTTCTTTTTTTTTTTTTCCTTCCTCCATCCCCCCCCCCCCCCCCCCCCCCCCATGGCCCCCCCCCCCGCCCCCCGCCCCCCCCCCCGTCCCGCCCCCAGTCTCCTTCCCCCCCCCCCCGCTCGGTTCCTCTATCTTTTCCCCTTTCCATTTTTTTTTTCAATTGTCGGCGAAGTGGCGTAAATCGGAGGAGAAATTACATGTGAATTAAATAAATTCGACCGTAAAATCACCGGAGACGAGGTCGGCCCGGGGACCATATCGGCGGAAATGGAGGTCTCTGGAGACGCGGATCGGGCGGAAATAGAGGCTCGGCGGAGACGAGATCGGCGTGAATGAGATCCTCGCGGAGACCCGAGATCGGCGGAGATGGAGATCGGTGGAGACGATATCGCCGTGGATTCCGGATGTCTATGAGAGAAATGAGAGAGGCGAAGAGATCGGGAGGAGATGAAAGTGATGAGAGAGATAGGATTATGAGATAAATTGATTTTATGTTATAAAATTAGGAAAATGTAATATTAAAAGTGATTAGGAAAATGTAATATTGTAAAATTAGGAAAATGTAATATTAATTTAATTATATAAAATAATTGCATTTAAAAGTGATTTGTAAAATTAAAAAATGAAAATATTATGGAATATTCTTTTTAGGGGAGGGATGGGGGAAACCGTTGGAGACGAAATATCGTTTCCGCACAAAAATACCGGATAGGCGCTCCCCTAATATACGGGAAACCCTTGGAGGTGCTCTTAAGGAGCCAAAGCTACTAAAAAAAAACATAGATATACAATTACTTAAAATCATATACATAATATAACTAAAATTCCCAAAAAAATCTTCACACCTTTTTCCTAATATTAAATAAGTTCCAAAGACTACCACCGGCACACCTCAAAAGACTCCTATCAAGTGCACCTTTTTCATCCGGTCCCACACACTTTTTTTATTTAACTAACATCGAAAACCATGTAGAAAATATAAAAAGAGTAGTTTTGACCAAAATACAAAGAGTTTTTGGTAAAATTGAATATTCTATGAATATAAATTTAGTGAAAGGTTATTTTTGTGTTTTTTAACTCATTTTGGCTATGTTCATATATTACCACAATCTAATACTCCCTCCATCCTAATATTAATGTCTTTAATATCATTTTCTTCCGTTCAAATATTAATGTCTCATTCTGAGACCACGATAATATTAGTAAGTGGACTCCACTACTATATATTTATACACCACATTTTATTCATTTTCACTAATTTTTTTAATTCTCGTACTCAAAACTAGCGGCACATTAACATTAGGACTGAGGGAGTATATATGAACACAACTAAACTATACACACGTCATTGGATACGAGTTTACATAATAGATCTTAGGGAGTTGTGGTTGCCACTTGCCAATCTCTTTGTTGTGCTTGTATTTTTTCGTCCATTTGTAACGAAGTTTCCTTCTTCTATTTTTAATATACGAATAAATTCTTTTTGGCCTAAAGACAGAAAGTTAATGCCTTTGGCTGTTTACAGAAATGCCTCCAAATTCCGTCAACTAGTGTTTGCCTTTTTATTTGAAAAATATTTTTCTCTTTCGGTGTTGTTCGTGGAAAGCCATTAATATTCCACAATTAAAATATTTGAAATATAATAATTCTATTGGTTAATCGCATATTTAATTTAATTGAAGTATATAAAACTAGCCAATTTAAAATGTGTTACTTGTTAGTACAGTTAAACCTCGATAAAGTAATAACCCTTGGGATCGAAAAAAAATATTCATTTAACGAGGTTATTACTTTATCGAACATTATTTTAATGCATTGATCCATATCGAGACTAGAAGAAATTATTATCTTAGCAAGATTATTACTTTATCGAGGTTTAACTATATTAGTTTTATAATTTTGAACGGTCGGAAACCTCTTCTTATCACTAGGATTTAATAGGCCAACTAAAGTATAGTTGCACAAAAACTAATGACTATTAAATTTGTATATGGTTCATGAATCGAATGTAAATCATTCACATGAGATAAATTGCTGTATTAGTAAAATTTAAGTAAAATACCATATACTCCTTGCATCCTATTGAAATAATTCAATTTCTTTTCGGTACGATTTTTAAGAAGAGTAAAAAATATAAGTAAAGTAATACTTTTTCCGCATCAATTATTTTGTCCATTATATTATTTTGGACCGTCCCAAAATTTATATTTCTTCCTCATCAAATTTTTTGTACTACCTATAACTTTACACTGTGCTACCCATAAGTAACAATTCTCGTTTAAAAATCGCGCCACAATCAAAATGGACAAGATAATTTAGATAAAAGGAGTATAAAATTGTGGGTCATTAAAAAAAAATATTTATAATAACTCCAAATAAACAACCAAAAAAAAAATATCGAATTATTTTAATGGAGCGGATTGAATATATTTTTTAAGTGAGATCGGATGAAAACCACATAATTTAGATTATATTAATAAAAATATTATTATATCGGTTACGTGCTAGGAAATAAAAGCCACGTCAGCTGGAAAAAAGAAGCCACGCGTACACGACGCGAGGAGTCCGAGCCGTTTGCAGGCAGACCGCGTCCGGACCGGCCCCCACCAACTGACAAATCTCTACGCATGGAGGTGCCTTAAATCCACGGTTACTCGCTCACCAATACACAACCATTTTGATTTTTTCATTTCGAGAAATCGTGCTGAACATGTGGAGAAATCCGGCTATCAATTTGCTGAGACGTGCGTTGCGACCCGTCTCCCCCTCCTCCACCAACCATTTTCCGGCGTCGTCTTTCCGTCACTACTGCGGCTCCGCCTTGAGCGGCGGCGATGGGGGCGAGGACGGGAGTGGGAGTGGTAATGCGATTACGTATGCGGAGGCGAAGAGATTGATGAGGCTGGTGAATGTGGAAGCGTTGAAGGAGAAGCTGGGGATGGAGAACAAGGAATCGATCTCCTACGGCGAGCTATTGGAAGCCTGCAAGAGTATCGGCATCGCGAAGTCGGCGGCGGAGGCGTCTGACTTTGCTCGAGTGCTGGATGAAGCCGGCGTCGTTTTTCTGTTCCGCGATAAAGTGTATCTCCACCCCGATAAGGTATTGCAGTTTTTAGGTTTTGTTGTATTGTAAGTGTAGAGTTATGTTATTTGGGATTTTGGGGGTAAATCCAAACCTAATTTAGATTTTCTGAATGGGATCAAGAACAGGGACCAAAATGACAATTAAAATATGATGATTTCTTGAAGTTGACCTTGTTGGGGAGTGTATAAATTCATTAGATTTGAGATAAAGATATTGAAAGTATGTCACTGTCCTTGACTACCTTAAGCCGATTTGATGAAAGAGTTGAGCAGAAAGTTGAGAGGGAGAAAGTGTATAAATTCATCAGAATTGCAGGCTTGCAGCTATTGTAGATTATACTTCATTCGATTTGAAGGTGATATTCTGATAAGGAATGGTCTAGTGAGACGAATAACCTTAATCTCATCGATACCGTTGTTAATGGCGGAGTGAATACAAAACAAGAAAACGAATGAACATATAACTCGAGACTTAGTGCCGGCTGCAGTTTGTGCTTCCATTAGAGTGTAGTAGACACCCTTGGAGATTATTTCTCAGTTGGGATGATTGATTATTCGCTTTCGCGTGCACTTCAGAATTCTCATATTGCTATGAAATTGCTCTTTCTTCAGGTAGTTGATATGGTTAGGAAGGCAGTACCGATTGCTCTTCTACCCGAAGAAGACCCTTGCAAAGACGAGCTCAAGGCTCTCCAAAGGAAGAAGGACGAGATTGACATGCTGGCACACAAGCAGGTCCGTCGTATACTATGGACCGGGCTGGCAGCTGCCGTGATGCAGGGTGGACTCTTCTTCCGCCTAACCTTTTGGGAGTACTCTTGGGACGTGATGGAGCCGATTGCATTCTTCACAACCACAGCCGGGATAGTGATAGGCTACACCTACTTCTTGATCACTTCAAGAGACCCGTCGTACCAAGATCTGCTCAAGAGGCTCTTCCTCTCGAGGCAGAGGAAGCTCATCAAGATGCACAACTTCGACATACAGAGGCTGTTGGAGTTGCAGAAGAGATACATGGTGCACCACGATTCATGTGCGCACATCAAGAGAAGGATAGGGGTGGAGTTGGAACCGGAGGACCTCTTACACGATCGTTGATCTACCGCGTTCTTGTTGTTCGCCTGCTTCGATTGTTCAGTTGTAAGAAGAAGATTATCTCATACTCAACCAAAAGCTGCTTGAAATCGCTTGATTTTCTTGGCTGCCTCAGCCAATTTTTTGGAGTTGAGGTTATAGTTTTTCAATTTTCGTACTCTTTTGCCGTGAGATGGCTGGAGACTCAGTCAATTAGTGCTGCTAACGCTAGTTACTTGTATCTGCTTGTAACATTTAACCAGTTCTTATCAGTTCTTCATTATTTCTTTGCTATATTACACTAGTTTGATGATCTCTGCCCCATTTTGTAATGTTAAAAATATTACTCTATCCGTTCTGTTATTCTTGTTTTAGTTTCATTTTCTGTTCCGCTATTCTTATTTTCGTCCGAAAAAAGAAAATAATCTGTGGACCATGATCAAACTAAACAGTGGACTCTGTCACTTTAATACACTTTCTAGCAATTTTAACTCACCTCCACCATCTTCATCTCGAGGCATGATTCTTCCATTTTGTCTATACTTCATATTTATACTTGTTACTACACTTTCTTGATCAAGATTTCCATTTACATGGTAGTATAAGGAAATCTTAGCCACAAAAAACCTTGGGCTAATTGTGGGGGCAATGGGGCCAACTGCCAAGAAAGCAATTTCACAACAATGATTTACTTTGTATTTTTTGTAATATAACTGGCAAAGTACAGAAATAATAATGGGAAAAGAAGGCAGAGAGGTTGGTTGGTTGTACCTTGCTTTTTTTCCCTCTCTCCCTACCTCCCCTCTCATCATCTTTCTTTCACCATTCTTACACTACACCTGCTCTCTTCTTCTTCTTCTTCATTTTTTTCGGCAGCCATGTTAGCTTCTACTACATTAACTCTTGGTTCTTTGGGCTCCAATTTGCTAAATTCTCCCTCCCACAATCCCCCAAAATCTTCCCTACTTCCACCAAATAAACCCTTCTTGAAATCTCCCAACTCCATCAACAGCAGCTTTTTGAAATTGAGAAATTCTGTCATTACCGCCGTTGCCGCTGTTGATTCCACTGACGCCACTGTACAGGTCGGATTTTTTTACTTTGCTTTCCATTTTCTTCTGTCCCATTTAAAATTTCTTTCCAAGATTGAAACTTTTTATGAATTAAGTATGTGGGCTAAGCTTGAATTTGAGAAAGCAGGAAGGAGGAGAATCCGGGAGCAAGAATTACCACTTTGTGGTGGCGAATGCGAAGTTTATGTTGGATGAGGAAGAGCACTTCCAAGAGCTGATGGCGGAGCGCCTCCGCCTTTATGTTGAGCGAAACAAGGAGCAGGATTTCTGGCTTGTGGTTGAGCCCAAGTTCTTGGACAACTTCCCTAGCATCACTAAGAGACTCAAGAGGCCTGCTGTTGCTCTTGTTTCCACCAATGCCAATTGGATCACGTACGCTATCGCCTTTCGAATTCCATCAATCGATGCATTCCTTGCTGATTATGTTGTCTCAAGATTAGTACGTCCCTCTGAAAACGAGATTCGTACAATGGTTTGTCTGAACATGCATCTTCTTGCTTTGCTTTTGCTGCATTTGTTCGTTATATACTTAATGTTGTGTATCAAAACTTGTAAAAGCCTTAGTTATGCTGAATTGTTTGCATATATGTAGGTACATGAAGTTAAGACTGGACCGAGTTCTGCAGGATAGCTTTGAAGCCGACACTCTAGAAGAAGCATTGGCTTCGAATGCAGTTAATCTGGAGTTCGACAAGCCAGAGAGTTGGACCGCTCCTTATCCCAAGTACGAATCCGGGTGGTGGGAGCCATTCCTTCTTCCCGAAACTTCAAAGGTATGATATGATCATCAAGAGAGTTGTTATTTCGATTTTTTGTAAGTCTACTTCAATCTGTTAGTTTAAGAGATTGTACTTAGATTTCTTAGTAGGGATGTGGAGGCAAACTGAGATATGTTACTTTGCTCTTACTACTAAACTCTGGATGAGTATATGAATGAATGAATGAATTAGTACTCTGGTTTGTCATGGGAAGTGATAATGAAAAGCCTAGGAAAAAGCAATTAACCAACAAATGTAAAGACAGATCCTTAATCCTAAATTAGGTTTTTTGGATCTTTATCAGCTCTAGATATTCATATACTCCATCCCTCACTGCTGCTTATTGTCTGAAATAAATGGAACTTTTGGTAGTTTCTGAAGAACCCTTTCATCCAGTTTGGTCATTTGTCTCTTGAGTTTCGCCTTCGCCTTTAGAGCGTATGAATCAACTTGATCTTCGTGCTTCTCGTACAACGGGGGCATTGTCAGTATCATCACAAAAACTGCACAACCACAAAGCAAGAATGTGCATCTTCTTAGTTAAGACACCCTAAACTTTACATGCAAGATTCAAAGCTTAAAGCTTATATCTTGCTTTCTTTTACTTATTCTTATTAGACCCTTTAGATATTCAAGACAGAGAACACTTACTGATGTAGACGATAGTCAATAAGTCGAACCAGCTCCCAACAATAGAGACGACCCACAAGGCAAAAACCGCCTAAAAAACACAAAGCATAAGCTTATAAGTGGTGAAAAACATAGAGTTTTAGTTGGTATAGAGAAGACTTACAGTGAGGAACCTCTTTAGATCCTTCCCCGAAGCCACCTCCCATAAGATACCGATAGCTTGGTTGCATCTATCCCGTAGTAGGAAAGCAACGGTCAAGCACAAATCCTCTGGCAACTCGATCACAGGCAAGTTCAGAGTTGACCTATCCAAGAACAAAGGGCCATTATAGATTCGTAAAAATCTTTAGGTTTAGTGAAGTAGGAGTGACATTAGGAGACCGACTTGTGGACGTAGAAGGAAAGATTCGACCATAGGAAGAGTCCGGCCAAAGATAGTATGAGGAAATGGCAGATGAAAGGGATGAGATGATAGCCGATCCATTCGAAGAGAAGCCATATGACGGTTGAGCCGGCTAGCAGCGCACCGGACATCTGCTTGTTACGCCATAGAATCACATCCGCAGCTGCAAGATTTGTAGAGATATATTATTAATTTAAATCGACTATAACGAAGATTGAAAACTAGATCAACTCTAGATTAGCCACTTATGCAGAAGTGAGAATACCAACTACACTATATGTTGACGGTAAGATTTGTAGAGATATGAGTAGCTAATGCAGGTAAAGAAGAAGATGAATATTGTAATAGTCCTTTATCTTGAACAACTCTTACAATTTCCATGTCATTGATGAATTCTGACATACATGGATGAGGACTAACGTTTGATTCTTGCTTGTGTGTGTATATATTTACATATATATAGAGATCCTATGAGGAGGGGAGGATCTATGACTTATTATGGGACAAAATATGCAAATTACGGGCGTGTAAATCTTCAATTTTAAAGTCGACAACATTTTGTAATTTAAGGGGTTAAGAAATAGGAAGTATTCGAAAAATAGATATGAAATCCATGTAGACCTAGATCTGCTTATGCTTACGTGCGTGTGTGAATGTGCATGTAAATGGATGATGAGTATTTTCAAGTTTGTGCATTGAATCGTAAAGATTTGGGGGTCGATAATTTTACGTTTTCCACCGCCGAGGGCGCTGTGGACCGGTTTCTGGCGGCCGAAGAGACGCTGTTGCCCCTGCCGTTGCACGTGCACATGCTCCGGTTCTTCGTGTTCGTGGTCGTGGTTGCATTCGCGTTCTTGGTGTTCATCATGTTCATGTTGTTCGTGATGAATCTTTTCCTCCATCGTGTCCGAAAGTTCCTGATCCATCTTCCTCCTGCGTTTTCAAAACACATAAATATTGTTCTTGATCATTATAGACACGAATGTTTATTAAATGTCTACAACCACAAATAAAATTAACAAAATTATAAGATGCATCGACGCAAACAAAGAAATCATGAAAAACTTGCAGAGATTTGAAAACTCGTGAAAAATATTCTCGGACGGACGTACTTGCAGGAAAAAATTGCTACGAATTATTATAAAGATGTAATGAAATTAATCTGGACACGATATTTGAATGAGTAAAGATTTACTTGTAAGAAGAGATCTGATCACTGCATTAGATTTTGATTTTGGCAAAGGTTTTCTGTGTTTTGGTGTAGCTGAAATATTCAGAGGCCAACGTATTCTGAGCATATTATGGAAATTCAACCTCGCCGTATGTTGCCCTTATTTCTCGGCCAAAATTCTTTACTTATTTTATAAGAAAAAAAAATACTTTTAATTGAAATAATTTATTCTCGAGATCGAACTTGTCACACATAATTAGTTTCGAAAAACAGTTAAATTAGTTTCATTCACTTTTTCAAAACATTTAAATTAATTCTTTACTTTTCAATAGAGTCATATAAATCTAAACATCTCAACTCCGTGCTACATTCGTCCCTCCATCTTTCACATAACATTCAAATTGATATCCCATCTTTCATCTTTCAATTGAGTCATATAAGCCTAAACATCTTGAAGATATATTTGTCCTCCTATTAACCACGTTTCCTTAATTTTTAAACCTAAAATCAGATCAAACACTACATCAATTTTAGATCAATCACTTACGCAGTGGAAATACTAACTACACTATAATGTTGTCAGTTATTTATGTATACATGACTCAATTGAAAAGTGAATGATTAGTTTGAATTTTATGGAAAAGGTGGATAACCATGTGACAATTTATTCTATCAAGAAAGAAGGTCTATAGTTAATTGGGCTGATTAGATTTTAATGTAATGATATTGGGCCGAAACCATTATCAAGTGGGCCGCTGAATTCAATTGTTCAAAATTAATTGGATCCTTTTTTAACATTGGAAATAATTAAAAAGAAGGAAAAAAATTCTGGACTTTTTTAGCTTTGAATTTTCAGGCTGAGCAATGGTGGAAGGAATCTAACGGTAACGCCGGCAATGGAAGCGGTGGCGGAAGGGCTGTGGGCCATGGCGGAGCAGCACGAGCAGCGGCAGGAGATACGGCAGGCCGTGAGATGCCTCGAAGCTATTTGTCAGAGCCCAGTGTCTTTTCTCCCTATCGTCGAAATCAAAACTCGCCTCCGCGTCGCCTCTCTTCTTCTCAAGCACTCTCACAACGTCAACCATGCTAAATCTCACCTTGAGCGCTCCGTACGCCTCACTCCAATTGCATATTTTTTTTTCTGAATTCGACGGATTGTGTGTCGTTTTTAGCTTCCATTTGCTTTAGTTTATGTGAACCTATGTCTTCTTACCTCTTAGTAATGCTTAGATTTGGTACGAATTGGGATAAGAAACTCGTGATTCAAGTTGATCGGCTGTAATTTTGAACATGAGCTAATTTTCAAAATCCGGGGGGGTACTAATTTTTGAACGTGAGCTAATTACTGTGACTTGGTGCAGCAACTTCTGTTGAAGTCAATTCCTTCTTGCTTTGAGCTGAAGTGCCGAGCTTATAGTTTATTGAGCCAATGCTACCATCTTGTTGGGGCAATTCCTTCACAAAAGCAAATGCTTAACAAGGGTTTGGAACTTGCTGCCGTTTCGGGAGAGGGGTATGTCTTCTTAGAGTACATGAAGTTTTGTCTGTTGGATCTTCACCAGTACCTCTGATGTTAAAGTCATGTCATCTCATGTGATTGATTGTACTAATGTATTTTATTTTCTATAAGGTTATTTGGTATTAAATTCTCATCATGCTCTGATATTCGATAAGTTTGTGCTATAAATTGTAAGATTGTCTTCTTGAAGGTTTGCGGGGAAATTATGGTCTTGCAACTTCAATTCTCAGCTTGCGAATGCCCTGATAATCGAGGGGGACTATCACGGGGCAGTTTTTGCTTTGGAAAAAGGTCTAACGCTTGGAGTTGAGATGTTTTATCCAGAATTGCAGGTTTGTCATCATTGTTGTGAAATCTTTTACCTGAAATTACTTTAGTGGCTGGCCCCTAGTGGTGGCTTTTTATGAGGTACATTTGCCCTTGTTTGGAAGCCTATGATGCTTATCAGATCAAATCTTTAGTTTTCATCACACATTAGTGGCACTATATGTAAAACGTTGAGAATTGTGTAGTACTTTATACCATTTTAATTCCAAAGTGATGGTCATGGCATTTTTTTATGTGCTTCTTCATTGCTGCTCATTTAAAATGTGTTAGGTTGCTCCTCTCCATTATGTGCTAGCTGTTAATTGGAATCTTCATAATTATTAAGTATCATGAAGATATCATCTCATTCTGTTTTCCTTGGTTGTGGGTCAGATGTTTTTTGCTACTTCGATATTGCACGTGCGTGTAATGCAGTGGGACAGTACAAGTCTTGTAGAGGAGTCTGTTAATCAGTGCAATCTTATATGGGAATCTCTTGAGCCTGAGAAAGTAAGCTATCCCCTTACCTATTTCTTCGTCATGTTACTATTTCTTTCTCAGATTAGTTCAACTAACTTCTTGGGCACAAAAAGTGGATGTACTTCGATATGGCTCTGTATTTTATGTGTGCTTCTGTAAAGTGGAACTACATAACTGATTTCGTAGGATGAATAACCTTACCATGTCCGGGTTTCTCTATTATTATATTTTGTTCATATAAGTTTACTGTACATCCAAAGAAACAAGAATAATCTCATATATGTCTATATCAGTTCAATCTGTTCTTTTTTGTTCTCAGACAAGAAATAACTTGATTCCTGGCTTTTTTGCTGATTCGTCGTATAATTGCAAATTCACTTCTCAAATCTTCTGAACTACTCTATGGCATCTTTCAGAGTTAGTTGTTTTTCTCTCCATATAGTTGTTTGGAAATCATCCTCTAGAATATTAGTTACCTATAAATGATTATTTATCAATTATTCCCTTAGAAAGAGTCAAACTAGCCAACGGTCCACCTTCTGCTGTGATGATTTTAGATTTAATCACTGAAAAACTAAATTGTTTTCCCTTGTTTCTTGTGCTCCTCTGCTTGTTTTGAAAAGAAACAACACTGCTTTGGTTTGCTGTTTTATCATGAGCTGCTGCAACTCTTTTATCTACTACGGATATGTGACTACAAGACTGCTACTCAACGTCTTGATAAATTGGATGCTGCTATGAAGTCTGACTTGCAAAGAATGCAACATGTCCGAGATCTAACCAGTGAACTTGATGTATTAAACCAAACTCTGTCGCGCTTGGACTTGAACTACAAAGAGAGATCTGCTCTTGCTGAAAAGCAAACTAAGCTTGAGGAACAACTCAGTAGTTACAGAGGAGAGACTGCAACAGGGAAGACACCCCTGGAACCTGCATATTTTGGAAATGTAAAGCGAGCATGGGCTGATAGGTTGGAATTGGCTCCACCTCCTATTGATGGGGAGTGGTTGCCAAAGAGCGCCGTTTATGCATTGGTAGATCTTATGGTGGTTGTTTTCAACCGGCCAAAGGGCCTTTTTAAGGAGTGCCAGAAAAGGATTGAATCAGGAGTACAAATCATTCGAGGTTGGTTTTGGAAAGTGATTGGAATTGATTACGTTTGTCTTTCCTTTTGTATAACTCAATTTGCATGCATTCTCTATCCTGTCCAATCTGTTGTTCATGATCACTTGCAAAAATTAATGGTTTATCAGCAGTCTATATAGTTATTAGCCATTAATCATGAAGAAGTGTGAAGGATTGTATAATACACCGTGTGATTTAAAATAGACTGACTAGTAAAATGTGAAATCTGAATTGTTGGTTTACTTGCAGATGAGCTGATCCAGTTAGGCGTTGCTGAGGGGACCACAGGTGAGATTTCTTTTACATTGTGTCTATAATATGTTGATGAACTATGAAAGATCATAGGAAAAAAAAAGTAGACTATTAGTTTTCTAAGTGGTACAATATTATAGTTCTGATATATAATACCCAAATCAGTGACGGGGGGATTATTAACATGTGTTTTATACGATAAACTAAATGCAGAAGTTGAGTTGCAACACTCTGCAATCTGGATGGCTGGTGCCTATTTAATGCTTCTTATGCAGTTCCTCGAAAACAAAGTAGCAATTGAGCTTACACGGAGTGAATTTGTTGAAGCGCAAGAGGTTGGTTATCACCTCCAACTATTGAGGTCTTGATTTGTCTTGCAATCTTGAACTAAATTATGCTTCAAACTCTAAAAACTTGTACAGTTAACACCTTAGTAATCTTGCATTTGGAGTGTATAGAGTGATATATAGCAGAAGCTTGCATCATGATCCTGAATTCCTGATAGTTCTCTTTCTCTGTTTCTCTTCCCCATTTGCCCTCCTAGAACCCCCCTACTTCATACTAAAAAGAATAGTATAGTTTGAAAGTTCCAATTACACACTATGGTTGGCAATAAGGTAGTACATACATTGTCAAAGGATTACTTATGTCGAATATACTTGAAATGAAAGTATATGTTTATTACTTGTTCGAGCCTGTGCATCTTTTTAAAGATCAATGTCTGTTTCATGGTCGTAAGAAGCAAAATGTGTTGAATGCTTCCTTGTTGCAGTGATGTTGTAACACTTGACTCTTCTATCATTTTCTCAAATACATTTGACTTCAGCATTTTTTTCACAAATAATAAGTGGTGGTATGCCCTCAGGCTTTGGTGCAGATGAGAAATTGGTTTGTTCGATTTCCAACCATCCTACAGGCTTGTGAGAGTACGGTTGAGATGCTGAGGGGTCAGTATGCTCATTCTGTGGGTTATTATGGCGACGCTGCTTTTCATTTTCTTGAAGCATCAAAGGTGATAAACTGCACTTGCTGAAATTCTCATCAGTGATTCAGTGTTATATAATACTCCCTAATAATAGTGATCATCTTGGTACTGGAGATCTCCTGTACATCCTTGATCAAAAAATTATTACCCTTGCTATGTCATAAAATTTGGTGTTGTTTGCTCATATAGTTGACTCAGAGCAAATCGCTCCAAGCCATGAGCCACATTTATGCAGCTATTTCCTTTATTTGCATTGGCGATGCTGAATCTTCATCGAAGGTAATAGACTAATACTTCAATTTATGTTTTAAGTTGTGGTATTTTATGAGGGACATTGTTAGGACACACTTACAATTCTGAACTATTCATGCAGGCTGTTGATTTGATTGGACCTGTCATAGGAGTGATAGATTCTTTTGTAGGGGTGCGAGAAAAGACCACTGCCTTGTACACTTATGGATTTCTACTCATGAGGCAACAGAATCTACAAGAGGCCAGGTCAAGATTGAATAATTTTTCATTTAGTCAGATTATGCTAGTGGACTGCAGTTGTTTCATTTTATCTGATCAGAGATAACTTGTCCATATCAGTTTCTATACCTAATCTCATTCTCGGCTCATCAGAGAGTTCCGCACCAAATTTCTATATACATCCTCTGGTCTCTCCTTTCTTGATGTGTGTCGTAACTCTATGCAGAATCCGACTAGCCTCTGGTTTGCAGACTACACATACTTATTTGGGGAATCTTCAACTTGTTGCGCAATATTTGACTGTGCTAGGAAATTTGGCACTCGCTCTACATGACACTGGGCAAGCTAGAGAAATCTTGAGATCTGCTCTAACTTTGGCAAAGAAGCTCAATGATATTCCAACGCAGAACTGGGTTCTTTCAAATATGACAGGTACATATTCATGCATCCTCACTAACTTGCTGCTACCTATTTTTGTTCTTCTTGTCGAATTTCCTAAAATGTAGTACCAATAGATGCTGTTCTGTGTATTAGTGCCTTGGTAAATAATATGCATCTGTTTTGATGCCAAAAGATAACTACTACCATTAGAAAGTGGCACAATCCAGAATGAGGATAAATGAGTCCTAAGTGCTGGTAGTTATAGCTTATAACCAGTCCTTGGACTCTTATCAAGGTAACTTCATCTTTTACTGTCTACAGCATTGTACCAGCAAATCGGCGAGACAGGAAACGAAATGGATAATACCGCGTATCAGAGGAAGAAAGCGGATGACTTGCAGCGACGGCTTGCTGCTGCACGTTCATCCATTCATCACAATGAACTGGTAACATAACGCTTGCCCTTCTCCTTCAACTATCTCTCTCTATTGTTTAATTACAAAATCATAATCAGTAGTAGTTGCTGCTAGCATTGCTGCTCACTTTGTTTCTTTATGCTTGCCCAAAATGAGCAGATTGCCCAAGTGAAGCTCCAAGTTCATCAACTTAATGAACACGATATGAAGCGGGCGATGGCTGGACCTTCCAGGACCGTCGATCTTGACATCCCGGAATCCATCGGCCTGTCAGCTACACAGCCGATGCCGTCTTCGGCGAGGTTGATGGATGTGGATATTGGGAGGCTTAACAAGAGAAGATTATAGCATCCCTAGGAACCCTTTTGGTGTACAAGTACTAATATTAGTTTAAGTTAGCATACCACATGTAAGTTAATCCCATATTGTAATTTGACGAGTTTCCAATTGGATTTCACATTGCAACGTATTGAGATTGCTAAACTGAAGAAGCTATTAATAACCTAGAAATCACGGACACTCAAAATCTTCAATGTATCGCGTTGGATACTTCGCAATGATGCGACACTTCTACCGCGGTGTCCAAGATGTAGTTTTAGATTTCAGTTTATTCATCACTACAGGTCTTTATGGATCGTATAAATGCATAATTTGTTATTCGGGTATGTAGTATTACAATTTATTGTTAGTAAAAATGTAATTTGCCGACATTGATCGGATTTTTGGAATTTAGTTATAATTTTGTATATTATATTTAAATTGCAAATTTTGAAAATGGGAACGTGAAAAGGTACAGGGGGTGTCAAATGGATGCATTAGAAAATATGAAAACCAAAATTGTGTGGTTATTTGGAAAAATGGTCTGCACTTTAACAGACAAACAAACATGGGTTATGTGTAATTTAGTTGAGGAGGTTCCATCTCAAAATTCAGACAATATAGAAAACATGGCTATGCTCACTGTATCTTGCCAAAAAGAATATCTACGTGTTGATGAATACGAAATCTATATTTCGTCTCTGACTTTATTTTTGGAATATACGAAGCATTTATTTTTGAATTGATAGCTTTTGGATGAATTTGAATGCAGCCCACTATTAATTATTCGTTTTCTTACATGTCCTTTATAAATGTTGGGATTAAGCTAGTGTTTGGAACTGCTTAAATAAGTTCTTTTAAATTTTTTTCTCATTGTATAATTATTTTTTTAATGTTTGGAATTAAGATTTATTCTTTTTTGACTTAAAATAAGTTAAAATAAACAGACTTTCATAAAAAATAAAAGCAGTTTATAAGAGCGTTTGTATTACTATTTTTTTTTCTTTCTGAAATTATTTTTTTCCTTTTCTTATATTATAAATACTAACAATTTTTACTTAAAAACAACTTTAAACATAAGTAGCTAAAAACTGACTGTAAAAGCTATTCCAAACAGGGAATAAATTGATATATACTTCATGAATATATTATTATGTGTGGTGCATAAGGTCCGTCATATAAAATCTTGATTGCATATCACATATTTTATTTAACTAAAATATTAATTGCATATTAAATATTTATGGAGATAATATAAAATCGAACGTAATTATGGATAGAGATGTCCATCCGTGCTAGTTGTGGAGTAAATCAAATAGTCGGTAAATTTAGATTTTGTGTTTTTAGAATAAAAGGGAACAAATAATTTAAGTCCTTTAGCGTGTTAATTAATTCTCACTGGTTCATTATTCGGAGATTATTTATTTATTATAATAAATTAGGAACGGTTTGATTTAATCTGGAGCAAAGTAGCATCAGTTTTATAAACAACTTACGAAAATATCATTATATACGAAAAAAGATAATGTAATTGTAATGTATAGTAACGATGTTTTTATGAGTCAAATTAATTGTTACTACATTTTTAATCTAATCACGGCCATACACTCAAACACTTATCTGAGTTGTGAATTGATTAATCACACCACCTCTGTATAATAATAATTAATATGCAATATCAACACCACATTTTAACTAATCGGTTCAATTAGGAAAAAAAAAAACTCATGATCCATGATTTAACTTAACAATCTAGGGTTAGCATCTTGCGCTTTAGGGTTTATTTTTCCATATATGCTAATTATATGGCATGTGGGTTGTTTCCTATAAATTTCACAAAGTATAAATTTACTATCACAATTAATGTTACCCGCAATATTTAGTGCAATTGATGTTCCCACATCTATACAAGTGGTTGATCTAAATTTGATTTAGCGTCCAATTTCCAGTTGATTTAATAATAATACTAATATTTAATACTATCACAATTAACATTGTTATAAAATACGAGTAAACAAAATACGAGAAAATAAATAACAAGTGGTATCAGGAGCCTAGGTTACGACCTAGAGTTTAGGATGGTGAGTATGAAGTATGATATTCCGTTGTTGGATAGGAACATCAGATTTTCGTTATGGCAAGTGAAGATGCGCAAAGTTCTCGCTCATATGGATTTGGACAAAACTTTGTTGGAATTTGAAAAAAGGCCCAATTCGTGGGCAGATGAGGAGGAGAAGAAGAATCGTAAGACTCTCTCCCACATACACCTTCATCTATCAAATCAAATTCTGCAGGATGTCCTAAAAGAGACAACCGTTGCTGGACTATGGTTGAAGTTGGAACAATTGTGCATGAGCAAGAATCTCACAAGTAAACTACATCTAAAACAACGTCTTTACTCTCATCATATGGTAGAAGATACGTCTCTACAAGAGCATATTTTAGCATTTATAGAAACTGTTGCTGATTTAGAAGTTTTGGAAGTTAAGTATGATGATGAGAATTTGACTTTGATGTTATTGTGTTCGCTACCTTCATCATATAATACGTTTCGTGATACCATTTTGTATAGTCGTGACACTTTGACGATTGATGAAGGTTTTGATGTCTTATTCTCGAAAGAGAAAATGAAGCAACTTGTTAGTAATTCTAAGGATTCAGGAGAGAATCTTATTGCTCGAGGAAGGTCACAAGAAAGAAGTTCTGGTGGTGAAAGGAAAGGGAGATCCAAAACACTGAACCCTCGCATTAAGTGTAATTATTGCCACAAGTTCGGTCACATCAACTCTGAATGCTAGAAATTAGAGAAAAAGAACCAGAAGAATCCAAATTACAAGATTGGTGGTGATACATCTAGAAAACACAAACAAAAAGAAAAGATCCTAACAAGTGGAATCGATTGTTATGATGTGACTCAAATCTTAATCCTTAAAAGAAATTGAGTCCTATTCCACATCGAGAATTAATGAAGTTTATCATTAATTTCACTAGATAGGTTCTCTAATTGTTTTAAGTGTGCTTCTATGCATCATAGCCCACATGTTATGGGATTAGTTAGTTGGACTAATTGACCATGTTTTTATGGGCATATGCTTTTGGGCCTAGGACTATATTTCGGATACTCATTTTGTATTATTCTCTTTATTAGTGGATTGTTTCTCCGCTGCCCGTGGATGTAGGTCGATTGACCGAACCATGTTAAATTCTTTGTGCCTATTTCTTTTTCTCTTTGTGTTATTCTTTTTTATTGTCTTAGTTGGGTTCTAAGAACCCGTTCATCATATTTTGATGGTCCGAAGATCCTAAGAAACATTAATTTAATTCTAAATTGATATGCACGGTTCTTGCTATAATAATTAAGATTGTCCGTTCTAATCCATTAATGACACGCATATTTGGTAAGTATACTTTTCGATGAAATTTATTGCCCTTAATTGTGTTTTCCTTTTTGCTTAGTGCATAATCAGTTGAGGTTATTCTCTTTTTGATGCCTTAAATTGTGCTTCCCTTTTTTGCCAAAAACACAATCAGTTGAAATTATTTACTTGCATCGTTCCTTAAATGGTTCTACAACTAGGTTAAGCGAGATTAAATAAATAATTTATTAAAAATATATGTAGTGGTGTCCCGTCAGCAGACTTTCTGCATTCTTCAACCCGATCTCTCTCTCTCCTCACACTCTGTGAGAAGGAGAGAGAGAGATCACCTACCATTGTATTCTTTTCCCTTTCCTTTACACACTAACTGCAGTTTTGCTTCCCTTTATATACACGAGTGTGGATGAACAACTGCACCACCTCTTAGACTAAATCATCCAACAAATTTTCTTTCTATATTTTGACAGATTTTGTGGAGATTTTCCATCGCTTTCCCCATTTTATAACCCTCAAATTGATGAAGAAAATGACTCTTCATATGCTTTCCTATTTCATATTTTTTTTATTTAACTTTTTTGTGCGGATGGTGTAATTGCCTCTTTCTGCACATATTTTTATGTTAAAAATCTTCTTGTTCTCTGTCCCTCTGTGTAGTATGCATTTTGCAGATAGTTTTTATGCACCATATGTTGTTTTTTTGAGTTGCAACCAGATTTGATGGAGAAAATATGCCTATATATTGGGAGTGGATGTTTATACTTCAAACATATATTTTGCGAATTTGCAACTGCAAATGTGCATATTGTGGATCTGATTATATTATCTAGGATCTAACTTTTGTTGTTCGTATATATTGTGGTTGTGAGATTAGGGTTAGGGTTTCATATGCAAGAATTTGATTCCCTAGGGAAACAATTTCACTTTTTTTTTTTTTTCTTCTGAATATTAATTAATTTATTTAAAATATTTGTCACTCGAATATAAATAATTTTCCTAATATCAATGAGGGGTCTGATCTTAATACATTCTGATATGAAGGTTAATTGGTAGAGTGTATTTTTTTTCATGGGTTAAATGTAGTCCGACTTTTCAGCTCAGTGAAAATACTGTTTTAGGATCACAAATTACTAATAATTGATAGGTAGTTATAGAATCATGAATGTAAATGCAAATTTACATGAAAAGTAAATTAGATGAATCAGATTTGAATTGCTAAATTCTTGTATATACATTTGTTGAAGTAGTGTGAGCCTTGGAGGGAGCTTCCTTCAGTCCAGTCATGGATAGACGAAGGGGGTTAAATTTGCTGCCGACTCATTCACACATATGTAGTAGATCGTTTGTCCAACTACTACTACAAGTGCGTGAATGAAGTGGGAGTCGAATTTCTCCCCATTCTTGTCTGTGCTTGGACTGAAGGGAGCTCCCTCTTTCTAATTTCCTACTTCATTCTTTCTCTTTATTATATATGCTTTTTTTGTATTTTATCACATTTCTGTCTCTTGCAGATGCCAAATAATTAAGCTCTTATTTGCAGTTCACTACAAGCATGCATCTCATCAGTTGGTATGTCTCACAAAATTAGGGTTCATCTACATATAATATCCAAGAAGTTTCAAGTCTTCAAAGAGGATGATCGCTAGCTTTAATTTGAGAAAGATGATCCTTTCTTCCCCCCTTCTTCAATTGAGTTGGGGGGAAAATAAGTAAATGTTGATTAAATTCCTCGTTGAATCCTACAGGTACTTGTAGATTGGTGATGAATTTATAAGTACATTTGATGGAATTAATCAATGATTATATCTGAAGAATCTATATTAATATGCTTATATATGCGATTTAACTGAATTTTTATTCCTTTTTTTCGTCTATTCTATAAGGCGAATTGTGAAGTCTATCGATCTATTTGTTTTGAATTGGAAATTGGTAGACAACGTAAAATTTGTATCTATGGAATTAATTAATAGAGTATATTATCTTTCTAATTAGTACATCAAAATATACGTATTGGTGTTTTTCTAATTTCTTTTCGTATTTGTTTAGCATTGATCAACCAATATTAATTCCGAATAAAAATCTTCAAATTACCTTACCCCACCCTAACCATTTGATGTGGCGATTTATTTTCTGGTGACTGTATAATTACACCAAGAGTATGTATTAACCCTAACAGCTCATTTGTGATAACCTATAAAGATATAAATCGAGATTAACTATATGTCACCCTTTTTTAAATACGTAAAAAAGGTCATAGATTAAAGCGAACTAAGTGTTAAAAGTAAAAATATAAAGTTAAATTTCTTCAAAGTAATAATCTTTAGATCGGAAGAGATATATTCTGTCCGGCCCAGCCGATTTGTCTTGTTTGATTTCGGTAAGGATATCTTAGTGAGTGGGTGGTTATTATTTTATTAAATATTTTTTTTATTGATTTAAGTTCTAACCAAAAGAATTATCTAAATAAGATTAATAACTCCATCAAAAATTATTTTATTCAGGTTTGCAGTGAGAGTTAAGATATCTACTCAGTACAGATATCCTAAGATATCTACAGTAAGTTAGCTATTTCAATTTTTCATAGACTGCAAATTAAGTCTAGGCCGCCTATATATTGTATTGGAACTTGAAGCTTAATGATTAAATAATTCAAATAATCTTAACTATTACGCATTGAATATGGGCTTAGTAAGTAGTGGTTGTCTAATAATTAGTAATTCACACTCTCCTCCACATTCCAATGCTAAATTTCTTAGTTTTATCATGATTGGGCGTAGCAGCCTAGCAGGCTCTATCAGTTGCTAGTTTTCAAGCACTCCTTTTTTTGTTATTACAAAAAGAAAGAAAAATATTTCGTTTAAGATAGCATTTCATTTTTTCCGTTTTAATTTAATAAAATTGAAATACTATGGCAGATTCCCAAATTGTTAAAAACATTATCATTTAGTTTGTAATGAATAAATATCATGTCTGACGGAGGTTAGTTTGCCGCAGATTCCACCAATCAGATGCAAGAGTTTACTTGGCGTTATGTTTAAAATCAATTTATTGGAAATCACAATTTTCTTTTAATTAATTACTATATTTTATACTTTGTGGTAGACAAAGCCATTATTAAACTCCATAACCATGGGGGTGATTAGTGGGTGTCTGTGTGTAAAGCAGCGGATTCTCTGAGCTTTGAAATAATAAAAAAGTAGAGTTCAATGTGTAGATCGATAATCAAAGTACAGTGGAGAATACTTCTTGTTTCTCTTCGTGTATTCTTACGATGTAATAATACGTATTGTTTATTACAATAATTGATGTAGATCAGGTTAGATGATGTTGAGTCGAGTCATGTACTAAACACAAAGTACCTTACAACTATCATTTGTTCTTTACGAGTTGAGATGAATTAGAAATGTTTTTTAAAAATATTTAAAAGACAACTTTGAATAATATGAACCAAGCAAAATGATGAAATTGCCTTATGGGAATAATACATTGATTTTTTTTAATTATGTAATTGCGTGTTGATAACTACATTATTAACATGGTACGAGGTAGCAGGCCTTTCGTATGGGCGATTAGCGGGCCTTGTAATGGGCCTTACGTATGGGGAATTATCATGTAGCGGGCCCAATTGGTAGGGTCATGAAATAAATGAAAAGTGACCACCTAAAATGTACCAAATTTATTACAACCACAACTCTAAATAATAATGGCCCCAAATTGTGAAATTAAGGCCGACTTATCCCTATCAATGCCGACTAGAGTTTTGGCTATCATCTCGTTTTGTTTCCTAGGTTGTTTTCACTTGAAAACTTATCTTCATGTAGGCAAAAAGACATGGTTTTGTCCAATCGTATAACACTTGAGTGTTTTAGCTTGTGGCCGAATGTTACGAATTCGAAACCTACCAATACTATATATGAGGTTGTCATTATGGTAAGTCTAGGAGTAGGACGGATTACTATTTTTTTTCTTCTATAATTTGCAGACTATTATATAAGAACGAGATTTGTTCAACTGTGCGCGGTTGATCTAAAAAGGAACATTGCTTGTGCAGGTACCCACGTCGATTTCAACCCTTTATTTTGGATCGTGTTTCGTTTATTTGGTAGTGTTATAAATGTAATTTGCAATAATTGTTATATGAATTAATTGGACGTATTTGGAAGATGTGGTTTACAAGATAAGAACTCTAAAGGGCTCTCATTTTCAATATTTACAATTTGACATCACCAAGAAAGGACGAAACTCGGATATACACATGGAGGAATTTATTGAACATTTATTCATTTAAAATTTAGAAGACTTTTTACATACATTTCAGAATTTAGAAATGAGGACAACTGGAAAATAGTACAATTTTTCAGAAAGAGTCTTCAAATTTGCCCAATACCTTGAAAAGAGTTTGGGATTAAAAAAAACAATTGAAATTTGAAAATAATCTATGAATTTTAATGGGTTAACCCGATTTTAAAGTATCTTCAGCCTAAGGTGAATATGTTCAATCCAGTAACGACCCCTAACTATAAGGATATGGTAATTGCTAGTCGATAATCAATGTACGCACTTTAGGAGTCGATGAGTCATTTTTTCATAAAAAAAAACTGCAACTGTTAATCGATGAACGAACTTTTTTTTTTTTTTTTTTTTCTCGCGAAAGTGAATATATAGTGGCTTGAGCGTGTAGTGGTATGTTCACCATACGTGGCAGATGATTGGGCGTTGTGTGATTACGGGTAGTGACATTGTCACTCTACTTGGAGATTATGTTGCGAGGGAAGGCACGGAATTAACCATCTTTGCACTAACTAATAATTGATAAAGGATTAGTACTCATTCTTCCCATTGAATTCGTCATTATCTAGGTTGCACGGATACGGGACACGTGACACGACTTGACACGTACACGAGACACGGGACACGATATTTTTAAAAAAACTTGGGACACGACACGGGCACTTATTTATTGAAAAATATAAAATCATGGTGTAAAATAAACTAATTTTGTATATTTTTATTAGAATTAGAAGTTATGTGTATATAAATCTATTGGACACGACAATTCAAGTGTCGTGTTGTGTCCGAGTGTCTGACACGTGTTTGACATGATACGTTAATATTTTTAAAGTGTCCGTGCAACATAGGTCATTATACTTTTTTGGGCATTCTTAAAGTTATTAGAATTTTTTTAGTAAATTATTATACACAATTTTTTTAAGTATCTAAAACTTTACATATAATTCTACACTTGTCAAAAAGAAATTTGACTATTTTAATGGAATAGAGAGAGTATATCTTTTAGCCTAAGGTTTTGAAATGGCAAATTGGCAAAAATAGTCCTCAAACTTCGTGGTTTTGCGATTTTTGTCCTAGAACTTTTTTTTTGTTTTTTTGTCCCTGAACTCGTTGTTTTTGCGATTTTGGTCATGCCGTCATATTTTCCGTCAATTTGAACGGCAATTCGTTTTTTTTTTTTTTTTTTTTAAATAAAAGGGCAAAATCGAAATATTTTTTTTCTGAGGACCAAAATAGCAAACGAAAAATAATTTAGGACCTATTCAACAAAATAAAATATTTTAAGGATTGATTTCAATAATTTTAGACAAATAATTGAATTTTTTCGTATTGACGAGATTTTGCATTAAATTTTTCAATTTTACGTATAAGCTAATAGAAATCTTATAGCAATATAAATAATATTTAATTCGAATGCGAAATATATATTGTTAATTAGTCATTGAAATATAAAATTATAATATACCAAAAAATTAACTTCAAAATAACCATTTCGTACATAATTCAAAATAACTAGTATAAATATTCCTGCATGTCATCAATCTAGTCCCATAATTCATAATTCACAATAATTAGTCCCCAAAAAGTGTTCAAAATATACATCATCATAACTTTAATCTAACATCCTCAAAGTTGCCTCCTTCGTTATTCGCCTATCCAAGCACGCTCCAGTTTCGATGCACGTGGCTCTATTGTGACCTTCTTGGCCGCACCAACCACATCGAACTGGTCTCCTTTTTTTAGCAATTTTTTGAGGTGTTTTCTTCTACATTGAAGAACAAAAACAAGTCATATATGCAATATATATCAAACTACAAACCATCACAACCAAATAAATCCAAGGACATTCCAAAGACACAATAACTGCTGCCTCATCGGTGTTGAATTTTGAGAAGACAATTAACATCAGCACTGTGCTGATGACAACTAATGAACACAAAATTCACAACCGAAAAGCCGAAAATTCTACTGAAGACAATTCTACTGGTCCATATTTGCCTGCAATTTAGTTTCACAGTTCGCTATTCACAGTTTCACAAATTGTTTGTTTCACAAATTGCTTGTTTGTTAGTACAATAAGAGGTCGTTAATAGGCAAATTTGGACCAGTTTGCAGTTTCAAACCAAAATTAATATAAGAAGTCTTAAATGAAAGAAACTAACTTGTTCGTTTGCTTTGGCGATACTCTTCCCCTCATCACACTCCGCTTCCAAAATGTCCTTGCACCCCTTCATAAGTTCCAGCAGCGACTCCTACATTCAATATAAAAATCTTGTGAGCATTTATTAAAATTGTAAGTATTGTAAATGCTTAACTAACCTCCTCTTGCAGCCCTTCATCATCTGTAACATCCTCAAATCATTATGAAATAATTGCAATCCATGAAGCAAGTCGAGAATGTGTGTGGTTACGGAATATGACAAGTCATATCCAAGAGTCGTGCGGATTGGTTTCTTCAAAGGACAATCCAACGGCGTTATATGAAGACAATGTCGCTTGTATCACGCAATTTAAGGGAGGTTACATCAAAGGCGATCGGACAAAGCATATTTCTCCCAAGTTTTTCTTCACACATGAACTTCAAAAGAATGGCGATATCGACGTCCAACAGATACGTTCGAGTGATAATCTAGCAAACTTATTCACGAATGCACTACCGACGTCAACATTCAAGAAGTTGGAACACAAGATCGGCATGCGCCGATTCAAGGATTTACAATGATTATTTTGAGGGGGAGCAGCTGTACTCTTTTTCCTTCGACCAGTTTTTATCCCATTGGATTTTTCTAGCAAGGTTTTAACGAGGCAACAATTTCTGTTTAGGGATGGTCCATCAAGGGGGAGTGTTGTAGATAAGATTTACTATATATATGATGATCATATCTAAACCCTAGCAACCTATCTTGTACTCTATAAATAGAAGTCTCCATCCTCATAATAATATATCCATTTTTTCCGTCTTCTCTATTATTCCCTCATTTCATATAGTTTATAACAATGACAACAATTACGATTAAGGATTTTTAAAAATGATGATTACCGTAGGTCCAAATTAAACACAAAAAATAAAAATAATAAAATATTGTTATGACTTTTTGGGTTGTTAATTTTGATTCACATATTGTTTGTATTTTTAAGAAAAAAGATATTTTTTATGAGATAATTCAAAAAGGAAAACAAGACTCTTTTTATGGGACGGAGGGTGTACATTATCTTAAGTAATTGCCTTTTCTATTCTACTTTATTCAGACAATTTTAGTACATCTACAATGACATCTATCTATCTAATATATACACATCATTATTCATGTGACGCTAAAGTGGAAAAAAAAAAGTAGTAGGGGCTGTCAAACCCTAATTATTTTTATATTAGTTGGATGGTGAATTGATTACATACGCATCATCATCTAATGGATCGGTGAAAGAATCCTACGTGTACACTACTCATTTGCCAGATTCAGATACGGTGGTGGCCCACAATATATTATCCTGTCTGAAAACAGCAAAGTATATATCAGAAAGTGGGCTCGAGCGACTGCCACATAGTGACGTGGCATCAGGACAGCCAAGGCTGTGTTTGGGGGCGAACAAATTGTGAGCCACTTGTTTGAGTGGTGAGAAATCTACGATCGCTTCCAGCATATATGATTTGAGGTTTGTTTTATGCTAGGGTGGGAGCACTGCACCTCCCACCCCAGATTTTGACACTTAAAAAAAATCGACACTTGTCAAAATCTGGGTGGGAGGTGCAGTGTTCCCACCCCTAACATAAAACAAACCATGATTTGACTAGAAATTTTGTTTTTTTGTCTGGGGTTAAACAAGACTTCAATAACGGGGTCAAACAAGACTTCAATAACAGGGGTAAAGATGTAAACTTGCGTGCGATGGAAGAAAAAATTGAATTTCATTACTTTCCTTTTTTATCACTTCGAAAGTGACTTTGCAACTACTAAGACGATTTTGAACTTCATAATTACGTCATTTAAACTTTAATTAAAAACATCACGTGCACATGCAATTTATTTTTTCATGTATCAATGGAGTATTAATTATGTATCATCACTTATTGTTAACTATATAACATGTCATTATTTAAAGCGAATGGCCTTTTAAGCCCGTTTAAGAATGGTATTATTTAATTTGAAATCACAACTAATCTCTATATATTCACGAAGTAATTTTGTTATTAAGAGTAACGAAAAGATGATTCAATATTTTGGATGACGAGGTTATTTTAAACCCATAATCTTTCTATCATAGGCTTAGTTTACACATCCTCAGTCTCAATTATCTTGTCCGGTTTACTACTTCGGCCGTTTCAATTATATTATTCAGTTGCATTTTTTAGCAAATTATTAATATATAAACTTTTTTATGAATCCACAACTTTACATTATTCTACACATATGTAACTAATAATTCTTCTTAAAAACTACGCCATAACCAAAATCTACAAGTATAATTGAGAAGGGGAATAATGAGTTAATCATTGCTCCCCTAACATCAATGAAACCGTAAAAATACAAACTGTAATTTGTTGGATTCTGACAAGTGCTTTTAGTAATATAGTAGCTGGGGTTAAAGGGAATCTGCAGGGCATAGTAAATAAAAATTGGAATCCTTTGGAACTTGAAAACTACGTTTGAAATTTTTGTAATAACTCAAAAACTTTCGACTAGGGATGACAATGGATCGGATTTGGACCGGATTCTCCTCGGTCCAGATCCAGATCCGAGATTTTTTACTTTGGTCCAAATTCGGTCCAGATCCATTGGATCTCAAAAAATGAGATCCAGACCCAGATCCATTGGATCCACAGGGTCTCGGGTCTAGACCCGAATCCATAAGTTTTTTAGCTAACATTAAAAAAAATCTAAATCAATTAAAATTTAACTAAGTTAATTAATTCTACGATAACACGATAATCTATAAGAGCATTACTATCATTAAAAAAATCAAACTACTCATGATATTATAAAAATATTACAATCATCTATAAAACTATGATCTTCTCTCTAAAAAAACTTCCAAAGTGGGTACTCAATCTCCTCCCTCTTTTCTATTTATTAGATTACTAGTTAAGTATTTCAAGCTCAACAAATAATGTAATGTGATATTTTAAGTAGAATAATATAAATATAATATTTTAGATATGATAATAAAATAATATTTTAGTTATAAAAATTGGCGGATCTGGACCGGATCCGAATCTCAGATCGTAAAGTCCAGATCCAGATCCGTAATTTCTAAAATTAGTCCAGATCCGATCCAGGTCCAATGGGTCCAATTTTTTAAGATCCAGATCCAGAAAAATAGATTTGGATCCACAGATCTGGACCGGGTCCAAGATCCATTGCCATCTCTACTTTCGACAGAGTTACAAAGGATAATTAAATTCATGTCCCAATAAATTCCAAAAAACAAGAAAAAAGGGGAGGAAAAAAGCAAATTATCTGCATGAAAAAAGCAAATTATTGCAAGATAATTAAACTTCTTTATATATACACATCATACCTCCATTTCCACATCTGATAATCACCATCCTTCCTCACTCACACATGGCTGATAGATTCTCTCTTGCAATGGAAAAAACTGGCCAATGGTACTATTTTTTTCAATATTTTCTCAAAAAATTCACAAATAAATACGAATTAGTCCTTCCTTGCTAATCTTCTTCTCTTGATTCTTAATTAGGGTTTTCTCTCAAGAAATTCCAACCGACGTTATAGTTGAAGTTGGAGAAGCCAGCTTCTCTCTCCACAAGGTAAGCTAAATTCATTTCTGGATTTACTTTATGTTTTTATTTTTATAAAATATTTCATTATTTTATTTTAAAATCGTAGTTCATGCTGGTGGCGAAGAGCAATTACATTAGGAAGTTGATTCTTGACTCGAAGGAACCGGATTTGACGAGAATATCCCTGCCCGACATTCCCGGCGGCCCGGAGATCTTCGAGAGAGCTGCGAAATTCTGCTACGGTGTCAACTTCGAGATCACGGTTCACAACGTCGCTGCCCTAAGATGCGCGGCAGAGTATTTACAGATGACCGATAAATATTGCGACGGCAACCTCGCCGGAAGAAACGAGGATTTTATGTGCCAAGTGGCGCTTACCAGCCTCTCCGGCGCCCTCGTTGTCCTAAAATCGTGCGAAGATCTTCTCCCCATGGCGGACGATCTCGGGATCGTACAACGCTGCGTCGATATAGCCAGCGCCAAGGTATGCCCGATCCTCTATACTCGATTACTTTGTGTTCTTGAATAATAGTATTTTTTAAATTATTATTATTAGTTTTTCCAACGTAGTTAGATTTACTCGCTTATAATGTGACGGAGATTTATATATTATTTTTATATAAATTAATGTATGAAATACTTTTAAAATATCGACAATACATTTTAGAAAATTTGTATTAGTATAAACCGATTTGAAAGAGAACTAGAAAAGCTAGCCGTTTATTTAGTAGTACGTATTTAGATAAATTATAGGAAATTTATAAATTGTCCAAATTGATATGGGGAAAGGAGAGTAGTGTAACATCATGTATGTTTTGGGATGGAATTTGAATTGCAAAGTTATATGAATAAAAAGGGCAGTAGAGCCTATGAATCTCCAGAATGTTGTATTTTTAGTGCCCCATTATTATAATCAAGAAATGTTTTTGAGAAAAACAGACCCATATAATTTTGATATAGTTTCAAACGAACATATAGTAGTAATACTTTTTTCTTACCATTTTTTCATAATTAATCCCTTGTTTTAGCTTGCAATAATATCTAAAAATTGTTCATCGATCTGATCAGGCTTGTGTGGAGGCAAATTTCCCGAGCCGTTCGCCGCCGAATTGGTGGACGGAGGAGCTAACCATCCTCGACATAGACTTCTTCGAGAGGATAATCATCTCGATAAAATCGAGAGGAGCGAAAGGACTAACCCTAGCCAGCGCAATCATTACATACACGGAGCGATCGCTCCGCGATCTCGTCCGCGACCACTCCGGCAACGGCGTCCGCTCTTCGATCTCCGGCGAATCCGACGCCAGAATCCGGCAACGCAACGTCCTCGAATCGATCGTCGCCTTACTCCCCGCGGTGAAATCCGCCTTCCCGATCAGTTTCCTCTGCTGCCTCCTCCGCACCGCCATCTTCCTCCGGGCGGACATCAGATGCAAGAGCGAATTGGAGAAGAAGATCGCTGCGATTCTCGAGCACGTGACTGTTGACGATCTGCTCATTCTGTCATTCACTTATGATGGGGAGAGGTTGTTTGATTTGGAGAGTGTGAGGAAGATTATTTCGGGATTCGTGGAGAAGGAGAAGAATGTCGCGGTTTTCAACGGCGCTGATTTTAAGGAAGTTTGCTCCACGGCGATGCAGAGGATCGCGAAGACGGTCGATGCGTATCTCGGCGAGATCGCCACCTCCGGCGAGCTGAGTATTTCGAAGTTCAATGGCATCGCTAGTGTGGTCCCTAAGGCGGCCAGGAAGGCCGACGACGATCTCTACCGCGCCATTGACATCTACTTGAAGGTTTGTAACTCATAAATTAACTGACATAGAACTTTAGTTAGTTGGATTTTGAGGGTTAAAATAGTAATTTCATAATAATACAAGTTGGATTTATGATTTTTCAAAATTTTGAGGTGCAAATATTCTATTTTTGGCGTAAATTTAATAAATAAAACATAGGTAAATTTTGTTAAATTTTGGAGTGTCCCATAGGTGTAGGTAGAGAAAGTTTTTGGCATTATTTTTTGTGTTTAGAGGCGGATTTAGGGTGTTTGGGCGCCCCCTTATTTTTCTTTATGTTTTTTTTTGAAAAATTACTATTGCATTATAGATTTCAATCCTAGATCGGCCGTTTTTGTTGTTAGTTTCAATATTATATATTTAAGTCGTCTGAACATCTCTTTACGACGATGCAGGCGCATCCGGATCTGGACGAGATCGAGCGCGAGAAGGTGTGTAGTGTGATGGAGCCGCTCAAGCTATCGTACGAGGCTAGGGTTCACGCTTCCCAAAACAAGCGCCTCCCGGTGCAGATAGTCCTCCACGCGCTCTACTACGATCAGCTAAAGCTAAGAAGTGGAGAGGACGACAAGACGACGGACAATGCGATGACAACGAGGAAGCAAGTGCAGGCCGACACGTCTCTTGTGAAGGAAAATGAAGCCCTTAGGACGGAGCTGTTGAAGATGAAGATGTACATTCAAGATATACAGAAACCTAATCACGCTACGTCGTCCAAAGTGAGTGTTAAAAAGACTACATTTTTCTCATCCATGTCCAAGACTTTGGGGAAATTGAATCCCTTCAAGCATGGATCCAAGGATACGTTGAATATTGAGGATGGAATGCCGGATTCGACCAAACCGAGAAGGAGGCGATTCTCGATTTCTTAAGCTTTTTTGTGGTTGAATTTTCATACTTTTTTGAATTCTTGTTGTGTTGATTGGTGTGATTGAATCGTGTATAGAGTTTGACGTGTTTTGGTTTTGAGCAACTTCTTCATAAATTTACATTTAGTTTATATGGATTCGGATCAATAATTGCGAATATTTATAATACATAATATATGTAGAATGCTATTATCATTATGCATCGTTATCGAAAAACGAAATACGTGGTGTGGGTTTGGGGTTCATTGTAGACCAATGAATTGAGGCCCCGGTTACCCAATTAATCCCACTAGTTGGAAAGAGACAATATTGCTATTGAGATCTAAGAAAAATATATAGCAAGTTGGATTAGTATTCAGATTGACTTCACTATAAAATATTTGTTTTAAAAATAAAATGAACAAGTTGGATTAAGATTGAGATTGACTTCACTAGTTTTTAAAAAAATATCAAGTGTGATATAAAAATCTTAGAAATAATAATGGATGTTTGTTACCCACAATTAAAGCAATAAATCAAAATAGGAATAAAAGCGAAACACAAAATTTCCGTGACTCAGTTAATATAACCAATGTCCATAAATACAAATTTTCCGTAACTCAGTTAATTACTCTTTTCTCACGTTATAAGAATTTATAGTTACAAGGTATTTTTATATGTTGGAGTTACAAACAGTGTTAATATACAATAGTATCATATCTCTTAAACGAAAAATAAATATAGTGTAGCCACATTTATATTTTCATCCACAATATACCCACAAGTACATGATTTTGATACTTTTCAGACTGACATGAGCGAGATATGGAGGTGAGATTGAGTTTGACTTTAAGCGTGACTCAAGTACACAAAATGGTACAAAAGTTGAGAATGATTTTACCAGTGTGATCGAGCGGAACCAAGTGGTACCACAACAAGAAATTCCCAGATTACCGACGAAAAATTCCGTCGGTAATCATCAAAATTCCGTCGGTAAATCGATTACCGACGGATTAGTGACGGAATTTTTCCGTCACCTCAGAGCTTGTCGGTAAATATTACCGACGTATTAGTGACGGAATTTTCCGTCAGAAAACGGTCAACGGTCAATTTGTCGGCAAACACTTACCGACGGAATATTCCGTCGCTAATGTACTGACGGATTACTGACGGAATATTCCGTCGGTAAGTTTACTGACGGAATATTCCGTCACTAATATGCCTTAAATAGTACATGGTTACCGATAGAATATCCGTTGGTAATCCGTCACTAATTTTTTTTTTCATTTTTTTATTTTTATTTTTTTGGTACCCAGTTCTCGACAACTTGTATCAATTAATTCAATCCAATATGCATCAAGAAACCCAATCTAATTCAGAATCCAAATAAAAATATAGAAATATTAATTCAAATCCATATCAAAATACAAGTGAATCCACGTAAACTTCGAGTACAAATCTTAATATTCAATTAGCATCGTTTCTAAATCATGCGGAAAGGAGGGGGAGAATGATTGTTGTCAGAAGTATCGCCTCGCTTATCTTTTGCAAGCATCTGTGCCATGAACTCCCTCATCCGGGCCACCTCCTCCTCGAGCTGCATTGCACGTTCTGTGCCATGAACTCCCTCATTCGTGCCACCTCCTCCTCGAGCTGCCAAGTACGTTCAAGCACATCAACAAGTACATCAGAGCAAACTACAAGTTTGATGTCTAAAATATATAACATATCTTTCATGGATACAAAATGGTTGGAAACATCATTACTCAAAATTTGTACAACTTAAGACTTATTATTTGAAATCCTAATTTAAAAAAATTATTACTAAGGAGTAATAAAGAGCAAAAAAATTACTAACAAACTTGATTAAATGAGAGCTAAATGTCAAGTAATTTGAGTAGCATTTATTTATAAAAGTATAAAATTATTGAAATACCTTAAAGATGTTGTAAGAAGTAGAATTTAGCAAGTTTACTGGCTTGGTCAATAAATAGCCTGATAGTAAGACGATAGCTCAAAATTGTTGGAAGAGAGTCTCCATCATCTGCAAGATTCAAATCCACCGGTTAGATGTGAACAAAAGGATCCATTTTCTTGCAAATACTATGCTAGGGAGACCAAAAACCATTGCTTTTGTAAAATCAGCTAATAATTAGTAATATCTTCTTCCTTAAAAAGTGTAATATCTACATGAATCTAAAACAGACCGTCTAGATAGATTTCAAAATAAAAATCATACAACCAAAGAGTGAAATGTTCCTTGGCTCTGATCTTGATTCTTTCTTTCCCTTGAAAAAAAATAACCTATAAGTATTAGAATCATAATATGCTAGTCAGAATTGCTGAATCTGATCAACCACATAACTGCTACATATGCCTCCAGCGATCCATTACTTGGCCAGAAATATGCGTAGTTCTTTCCCAACAAATCAATCAATCATAACAAATATTTGATGTAACAAACTCAAATATCTAGAGTACCTTGAAGTTGATGGAGGAGAGATGAGGGAGAATAATACTTCAGAGTCTCCTCCTTTTTTCTTTCTAGATCATGCAATTTTTCTTGAGCAGCAGCTAGCTCTGTAGTCCGGATTATTCTGCACTGAAGCCACAAACCAAGTAGATAAAATATACTGTCATTGTTGAAACTAGGAAGTTAAGGTAAAATGACAAACTTACCTGATTCCTTAGCTCCATAATACGCGGTTCCTTATCCAGATTCGCTCCTGAACTCAGGAAAATTACTTTTGTTTAGTATAATTCTAACAATGCTACTGAAAGTTGCGGAGAACAGATAAGTTACTTGCTAGCTGCAATGTTTCATTCCTGAGTTCATCTCTGACCTGATTGAGTAATACACATCCATTAAGTAAAATATTAAACCATAATTTGTTAACAAGACCATCTAACAGAACATAGACAAAACACTACTCTGTATAGAAGCATTCTAAGACACTTTTAAACGAATTGAAGATTTGAGCAGCAGGGAAAACATGTAAGAATAATGTAAATTTGGTAATAGAAACTGGACTGCAACTCACCCTGCTTTGCGTTTTCACAGGTTCCAGTGAATACAATAGATTCTGATAAGCATCCTTGTCTGATAGAATCCTTCTCAGCTCATCAACACTAATATCGTAAAACAACAGAGATAACTATTAGGATGTATATTACAGATCAAGTTTTGTCTATGTTCTCCTACTTGGCACATAGAAGGCCAATAGCAAACTAAAATAGATAGCCCTTGACAACGGGTCAGCAATTGTGCGATATGCATCTATAACCCGGGCAGACTGCTCAGCTGCATACTCCCTCTCTCTCTAGTTCAAAGCGAACAAGTTCAGAGGATGTTCGATCATCTGTGGAGAACAACATTTGGTATAAAGAAAATGAAACTGCTTAGGCCGAGACTAACCTCTATTTTTGAATGTACCAGATCAGGATGAAGCTACTTTTGCCAATTTTTGTACTTCTTCTTCTTCAATTCTTCCACTTCAATATTAGATCTCCTTCCTCTATCAAGGCATCAAGAAGCATATATCATTCTTCACAAACCAAAAGACCCTCCACTCAATCTCTCATGGACAATTTAGATATTCTGAAGTCATTAAAAGTAGAATCCCAAATCTCATAGGATGTAAGCCCTAAATTTAATGCTCATTTTATTTCACTTCCTGTGAACAATGTATGCAGATAAAAGTAGCAAATAATTCATCAAAAACCAAAAGATCAGCCAAGTTATTTCGCAACGCAACACTTACGATAATCATCAAAATTCAAACCCGCAATAATTAATTTATAGAAAGACAATTGCAGTTAGGACTGAAAGTGAAACACTCACAATCCGAAAATCTGGAAATAATCAATCGACTCATTGACCGGTTGGACGCTGCGACAGGCCTGGCAGAAGAGGAACGACGTGGTATCGTCGGCCTTGGAGCGCGCGAGAGAGATGACGGAAGAAACGAGCCCTAACGCAGCTCTTAGATCTGGGGATTTATACGGTAAGAAATGTGATAGTGGGATATAAGTATCTATTCTATTACTTTTTAAAAGCTACATCTAATAAAAACAATGTTTAGTCCGGTCACATCAGCCTTACCCCCCTTTCACCCCATCCCGCTGCTTTCCGAGTTTCGCGCGCCACGTTCGTGCCATACTTGTACGTGCCCAGTTCAACTGCTCCCGTCGGCGACCATGCTTAGACGTCGATCGGTTGTTGTTCGGCAAGATATCGTATCGTATATTTTTATTTCTGCTGAGGTCTGCTATTTAAGCAAACATCAGGTGATGCGACGTTAGCTCATGATATCACTCACCTGATAGAACTTTCTGCTGATTCTGTCTACTACTGATTTCATTATCAACTACTGCCTCGAATATAACTAAGCTGATAGAGCTTTTACTGAGTCTGTAGAGGTTTCTTACGCTAAGGTGCGCTATTTAAGCAAACATCAGGTGATGTCACGTTAGTTCATGATATCAAACAGCTGATAAAACTTTCTACTAATTTCGTGTACTACTTATTTGATTATCGCCTACGGCTCGATAAAGCTTTCTACCGATTCTATCTACTATTGATTTTATTATTAGCTAGATTTTATTATTAGCTATTCGTCTACTACCGAATTAATTATCAACTCTGCACGGAATATCACTAAGGCGATAGAGCTTTTTTCGAGTCCGTAGAGGTTTCTTACGCTAAGGTCCGCTATTTAAGCAAACATCGGGTGATGCGACGTTAGTTCATGATATCACACGGTGATAAAACTTTCTCCGAATCGATCTACTACTTATTTGATTATCGGCTACTACTTATTTGATTATCGAATCGCACGGAATATTACTAATCGATAAAGCTTTCTTCGATTCTATCTACTACTGATTTGAATATCAGCTATTCATTCTGTAATATCACTAAGATGATAAAGCTTTCTACTGATTCTATTTAGAACTGGTTTGATTATCAGCTACTTACTGGAATATCAGTAAAGTTTTGTACTGATTCTGCCTCCTGCTGATTCATGGATCAGTTGGTGGCTTAGAAAAGCTTTGTACTGATTCTGTCTTCATCTGAACACATATACTGTATTTTCGTAATAATATTCGACAGAGGCACTTCTTAAAAAAGGCATCTAATAGAAACACTATTCCTACCAGTCACATCCGCCTTTTTTCGAGTTTCGCGCGCCTCATTCGCGCCATACTTAAACGTGTGCATCTCAACTGCTTCCATCGGTGATCACGTTAATGCCATGCTTGTACATATCCATTTCAACTGCTCCCATCGGCGGCCATGCTTACACGTGTGGCGCCGGCAGTAGGACGGCGTGGCCCTAACAGTTCGAAAGGTCTACATCTACATTTTCCTCCATAGATAATTCTTTATAAATGCATCTTTATATAACTGCATTTCTATTTCAGTTGGTGGATAGTTATTCATTGTCTAAATGGCACCCGATTGGCTTCTCATAAGAGACTTGGATGACACAAAACAAGATTATCTTATGAAGCTGCGACTTGTGTGTTTTTATGAGACGCTTGCTTTTAAGTCCAGAGATGTGTATTCTCTTGATTGTATATTTCATGACTCTGAGGTTTGCCCATTGTTTGTACCTTATTTTTCTGGTTTATTCCTCTGGTTTGTTCTTTTAAGTCATTCTTTTTCTTGTTCCTTTATCTATCAGGAGGACAGTGTGCAAGTTACGTTTCCGAGAAGTATCATACATGCCTTCAAACCTCTTTTAATAGAAGGCCAGTTCTATGGATTGAAAAAGTTTAGGATGTCGTATAATACCGGAAAGTATAGGGTTGTAACGAGTAAATTTAGAATTCAGGTTGGTGAGGAAACCCAACTGCGCGTTGTTTTTGACTCATCTTTTCCCACCAAGCGTTTTTGGTTGAAACCCATTTTGGATGTTCTTCGGATTACTGATGATGGTGAAGAAGCGACTTTCGGTTAGTTTTATGTCGTTTCTCTATTAGACTGAGTTTTTTATATCAACTTTCAAGATGTGTATTACAGGGAGGCTTTTGAAACTTTATTTACTGTGTTCCAGATGTTATTGGTGTGTTGGTAGAGGTTTCTCTTCCTCAAGATCAGAAAACTTATCGTGGGGATGTAAAGAAGATGATGAACATTTACCTTGAGGATATGGAGTAATTAATACTGATTGCAAATTTAGTCTTACTTTTAGTTTTGCTTAATGGAATTAGAATGTTTATTTATGATTATTCTGTAGGTGGAACAGGCTGTGTTGTACTTTATGGGATGAATATATTGAGCTCTTCATGAGTCAGCTTGATGAAAAGACTGTGAATCCTAAGATTGTTATTGTTTAGCACTGCAAGGCTAATATTTATAATGGTGTGTACTAAGAATTACAATTTTCTTTATTAATTTTTTCTGAGGTATTTTCTTATCTATCTCGCTTGTTTTTTCATGTGAAGAAAAAACAAAGGTTGCCAATGTTCTTCATGCTACCAAGATTTATATCAATGGTGATTTTGAGGAGGTGAATGATTTTGAATGAGGTATCTTTTTGGGGTTGCTTTGATATTATGTTTTATATTGATCTTTTGGAGTTCGAGTCTTCTAATTTTATGTATTATATTAGTAGTATACGTTAGGAGTGCATATAATAAGTGTGGTGATAAACAACATATTTTGTTTCAGTACTACTGATAAAATAACAGTTTGTATTGATATTGTTGATAAAGCAACATTCCGTATCAGTACTACTGATGAAATGTCGACTTTTACTTGCTGAATGTTTGTTTTTTGTAGGTATGTCGACAAGTATGGTCAGGCTGGTTCAACTTGCAGTGGTGTCTCCCAAGGAACGCATGTGTCTTCCTTTGACCACTATGTTGAGGGTGTTACTGTGAAGACAAAGATTATTGATCTGTTTTTTCAAGATGAGGTATATATTTTCTGGTTTTTTATTTTTCGATTTTTTTTACTTCTTATATGTTAGTTGTGTTCTATTGATTCTATCCAACAATATAGGTTGCTCATTGTTGGATTGCTGGATCCATAGATTCTATTGATTTTGATGGGGGTTGGCATTATGTTGCCTGTTCTAAATGTTTGAAGAAATTGGACAAGATGGAGAAGAAATTTTCTTGTCGATTTTGTAATTCTCATGATGTGTGCCCTACCCCGAGGTATTTAGATTTTTCGTGTTTCGTTCCGATTTTTTTAGCTTTCTTCCGTTCTTTATTAAGTTATTAATGTTTTTGTTCACATATTATAGATATAAATTAAAGATTTACGTGAGAGATGATCTTGGGTTGGTTACTCTTTTCTTTGTGGGATAATGATGCTTATCGGATTATTGGGAAAAGCTCGCTGCGATATTAAGGATAGTATTGGGGAGGTTATGCTTCTTCATCTATTTGCTGGTTGTCTTTTGTTATATATGCTTTAGGAAGTATATTTTGGCTTATACTTGAATATCTTATTAGGGTGGTGTTGCCGATCCTGAGGGTGAAATTGCACTTTCATTATTGTGTAAGCATCTTATTTTTAAGATACAGATGAGATCTGATCATGTGGCAGTTATTGGTGGTGGATATAGTGTTTCGAAAGTGTATTTATCTGCTCAATCCGTTCCATCCGTCCTTGAAAGCCAGGTTGTAGTTTTATAAGTTGTTTGCTTCAAGCACTATTTATTTTATATATGTTCTTTTGTTTTGATGTGGTGGGACTTATCTATGATTCTTTATTGCGTAGGAGTCCAACTGTACCTCTAAAGAGCAGCGTGTTGATAAATCTTTTTCCAATACCCCATCAAGTAAGGAAAAGCTCCCTCGTGTTGGATTTGTCCTCCGATGGTTCGAGTGTATTGAATTTTGCAGCTGCTAACAAGATGGGTAGGTCTTTGGATGGTGCATTTGGGGATGTACAGGATGAATCTTTAAATCTCTCCTTAAAAGACGGATGTAGGGCTATAAACCTGGATGACGATTGTATTGAAGAAGATGACTTGCTTGGTGATGCTGCTCCTCTGAAAAATGTGCTTGATAAGTTTGGAAGTTCGAGCACTGTGAAGCGTAGGAGGACTGCTTCAAGAAGGGGTAGGAAGAAGTGTTGTAATTTTTCTGTTGTGTAGTTACCTCAGACTTATGAGGTTGAAATCGATATTATAATCTTTTGAAGCTTTTTGCAATCCTTGGACTTTGTTATCTTCTGTTGCCAATAAAAATCCATTTTCTCTATGTTATTATTGTCTTTGAATGTTAATTATATTTAATAACTATAGAGATAAAAAAATAGTTTGTCTCAGTACTATTCAACTGTAGTAAATAACTGATTAAATATACTCAAACCTCTTCAACTGATCTTTTAAGTATCAGCTGATGAACATTCTTCTGTTTAAGCAAAATTCATCTGATGATGTATTATGACGTCGGTCAGCTGGCGATAACTCTTCTACTGAGTTTGGATCAACTATTGAATCAAATGGTTATGACGTCAGTTGATCAAGTCACTCAGCTGATAAATCTTTGTACTTACTCAACCTCCTACTGACTGGAGGGTCAGTTGATGGCTAAGAAACTGACGATTGTTCAATCCTTGTCTGCGAATCCTTGTGTACATCTTTGGCTAGTAGACGATTGTTCAATCATTGTCTGCGAATGACTCGGTTGATAGACTTTGAGGATATGGAACTTATTGACTTAGTCTGATAGTTGCTGGTTCCTATCCTCGGCTCAGACATCGCCAGTTGTTGACCTCTGTTTGGCTGTGAGGCAACTGGGGCTTCACCTGATGTTTCTGGTGGTGGTGAGGTGCCCTGTTCGCGAAGGGGAGTGTTACCCTCAGCAGATCCTTCCTTATCTGCATCCTTGGGTGATGCCTGACCCATATCATCATCATTATTACCATCATTATCTGGATGAGATGGCGGTGAAGGGCTTTGGCCAGGGTCTCGCCGACCGAGACTCAGTAGGTATAGCATGGCAGCACGGAGGTCCTCGAAGGAGGCTATATCAGCTGGTTCCCCGAACCTAATGGTTGATTGAAGAGCCACGCTCTTCGCCTAACGTAGTGATTGTCGAGCGAGTTCGACATAGTCGATGAACACGTCCCACTGAGGAATCTCGGCAAAGATCCGAACTCTTGCCCCGATTGCTAAATTTACCGGTCTTCGTGCTCGACTATCTCCGGAATTTTATCATCAATTTCTCCAAGTAGCACGTAGACGAGTGGTATACATTATCGTCCACTCGGTTGAGGCTTCTTCGATGCATTCGCATTGTCGGCCGAGTCTCCGAGGAGCTTATCCGCCGAACTTTATCCTTCAATGTGGCACTTACAATCCCCGTGTCGGCGTCTGCAGGAGGCTCCTCCCGAGTAGGTGGTATCGAAGAGACAACTTCGGTAGATTGAGCCCGAACCTCGGTTGTTCGTGTCTTGCTAAGTCTCTTCCTTTTTGGCGGATCGGCGCGAGGAGGCGGATCGACACGCCCTCTTCTATTCGGATAGGCCTCGCCCGATAGACACTCGATCGAAGATTTCTCCTAAGCCGACCGACATCATCACACATCATCAGCTGATCTTTGCTTAAATGGAAAACCTTATCAGTTGGTAAGTATCAGCAGAAGAAACCTATGCAGCCTCAGTATCTTCGCAGTCGACAACTGACTATTAATCACGACAGTTACTATCACAGTACTAATTGATATCATATTGTTGGTATAATTGGTATCATATGGTATCAGACCTACTAAATCTTGTCGGTTATACTTGAGTTCGAGAAGACAATTTCCCCTCATTCTTCGACTCGGGAGGGGACTAAATCGATAGAAGACTTTATCGACCGAGATACGTCATCAAGGAGCAGTCGTATAAAGTCATTTGTTGCTGAACTGAGGAATACCTTTTGATGTTGAGGACCCAGTCGTATAAAGTCATTTCAAAGTTCAGCCGTGGACCAGTTAACTCTTTTTCTGACACATTCTCACCTAGGACAAACCTAGAACAATGACAAGCAGACAACACATTACTCGCTTTGACCGGCTAAAGCCGCTCACGATGGACAGTCTCAATCGCCTGCCTGTGACAAAAATAATATTTTCTTTATTATTTTTACGGGTGTCGATTCGAACAAAGTGTCGACTTGCATGTGTTATTTTCTTTTTGAATGGACTTCTTCTTTTATGTGTGTTCCGTAAAAAGTTTCTCTTTGTAGCAGTCTTCATCTTTTTTACGTGGTCTTCGATTCTATATATGATATGAAGAAGTCAAGCAAGGTTGGGGGTGCTAGGAAGCCGCATGATCAAATAAGATAAAATGTAGAGGTTTGTCCTTTAGAAGTGTATCTATTTTCTTGGACTTACGAATGCTGAAGTGCATTTGTTGTTATCTTTTTTCCCTTGCATTTGTTGCTGAACTGAGGAAGATATACTTGAAAAGTGCAAGCATCTGGTTGTTTTTTAAACCAAATATTTCAGAGATATTTTAGAGTTGATAGGTCTTTCACTTCTCTATTGTTATTTGGTTGGATTTGATTTTTCTATTCATCTTGGTCTGTTGTGTATATATTGAAAATATTATTGGCTATTAATAGTAATTTTATTCATAATTATAAGGTGGAAGCTACTCGCCGAGGGCTGGTATAAGAAGTGGTAGGTTTGGATCCATGATAGAACAGTATGCTGACGTTGTGCGTCCTGATAGCAATACCTCTAGGTCTTCTATTGATGGTGAGATTTTCTTTTTTATTGTCTCTCTTAAATTTTCTTTAATTGTCAAATTTATTAGATCTTCTGCTTTGCATTAATTTTATACATGTGGTAATTGATATGTAATTGATTAGTTCTTTCTTTCTTATATGAACATTAGTGTTTATTTCCTTATAGTTTTTATTTCTGTAGTTTATAATTTTTCTGTTGATGCTAAAATGTGATTTTTCTATAGATTATTGGGACTTAGGTGATCCGATTTATGAGTGTGCATCTTGCCATGCTTGGTTTTGGTATGAAGAAAGGTTGTTGTCTTTGGGACCAAACAATCTCCCGAGTATTCGGTTGTTGTATCCGTGGGAAGATCAAGCTTCCCACATTGAAGTCACCGCCTGAAGATTTGAGTGATTTGTTTTTCGGAATGAATGAGATAAGTAAGCATTTCTTAGATAATATAAGGTACTACAACAATATGTATTGTTTTACATCTATGAGTGGCAAGATAGACCCAAGCTTGAATAATGGGAGAGGCCCTCCAAGTATTCGGATGCGTGGGGAGAATGTACATAGGATTGGTAGTTTGTCGCCACTTGAAGGAAATCCTCCAAAATTTGCTCAGTTGTATATTTATGACACTGAGAATGAAATACAGAATAGACGGGCTGTGATTTGGTGAGTATGCTTTCTTGTATTCAAATATATTTAGTCTTGGGTTAATTATTTGTTGTTTGTTTTTCATTAAATTGGGACTTCTGATTTTTTCTATAGGGGGAATGAATGTCATGATGAAGTTGTAGTGCGGCTTGGGAATATTCTTGATAGAAACAATGTGCTTGTGAAGTCTTTTCGTATGGTGAGGGATCGATTGAATGATTGTGTCAGTTCTGAATTGAAATTAAGATTGGTGTGTAGAAGAAGTACAGATCCTAGAACTTACAATCTTCCATTAGTTTCGAGGTTCTTTGCTCTTGTGGTTGGTGATGTTGATCGGTGTGAGAACAGACTAGATATTATTGTGGAAACAAGGTCCGGTCACTTGAAGCGCATAAGTGAGTTACATCCATCGTACACGCCCTTGCAATATCCATTGTTGTTTCCTTATGGTGAGGATGGGTATCGTGAGGATATTCCCTTTGCAGAGTCTGAGAAAAAATATCGTCGTAAGAAAATAAGTTTTATGGAATTCTTTGCTTTTAGGTTGCATGAGCGTGCGGGTGAAGTATCTATCCTCTTATTCTCGAGAAGGTTGTTGCAAAGCAATTCATTGTAGATTCGTATACTCGTGATGGAGTCTGCCGAGGTTATGTTTTGTGCGTCGGAAGCAACCAAAGTTACGAGCACATCTATATAGTGGGATTAATGAGGGTGCTATGAGGGGCCGGATGGATGCAAAGACACGATATGGGAAGCCGGTTGTTTTACCATCATCGTTCACCGGTAGTCCACGGTATATGAGGGAAAATTACCAAGATGCAATGGCTATTTGTGCTTGGATTGGATATCCTGACTTGTTTATTACGTTTACTTGTAATCCAAAATGGCCAGAAATAGTGCGTTTTACAGCGGTGAGGAATCTGAAGACGTATGATCGTCCAGATATTGCATCTCGAATTTTCAAAATGAAATTGAATGGCTTGATGAATGACTTGCCCAAGAAGGAACTGTTTGGACTCGTTAGAGCGGTATTTATTTACATATTCTTATATTACCATCCTTGGTTTTGTTGTATTCTAATTCATTCCTTTATTTATTCCAGCTGTTTACACGATTGAATTTCAGAAACGTGGATTACCCCATGCACATATTCTGCTTTTTTTGTCAAAAGAGTTTAAGGATAGAACGTCGATGCCGCCATTGATGATATTGTAAGTGCGAAATTCCGGATCCCGAAACGGATCCTCGGTATTATCAATCTGTGCGGGATTCTATGATGCATGGTCCTTGTGGGGTTGCCGATTTAAAATCTTCATGTATGCTCGATGGTATTTGCGTTAAAAAAATTTCCCAAACCTTTTGTGGATATAACCAGTAGGGATAGTAGTGGTTATCCAATATATAGGCGCCGTAATAATGGTAGGTTTGTTGTTAAGAGGGGTTTTCCTCTTGATAATAGGTATGTTATTCCACACAATAGACATCTCCTTTTGAGATATGGGGCACATGTTAATGTGGAATGGTGTAATCGCCCAGAGCGATTAAGTATTTGTTTAAGTATATAAATAAGGGCAATGATCGTGTTACGGCTGCGTTTTCTAGAGAAGATGGTTTGGTGTCGCATAAGGTGGAGGATGAGGTTACACAATATTATGATTGCAGATATATTTCGCCGTGTGAGGCAGCTTGGCGAATATTTAGTTTTGAAATTCATTTTAGATATCCTCCGGTTGAGAGACTGGGTTTCCATCTTCCAGGGGAGCAAAGTGTGGTCTTTTCTGAAGAGGCTCAAATTGATGAAGTTCTTGCACGACCATCTGTTAAGCAAACAATGTTTTTGGAGTGGATGGAAGCAAATAAAAAATTCCCAGAGGCTAGGTGTTTGACCTATGCTCAGTTCCCGACTAAATTTGTCTTTAAGAGAAATAAATGGCAGCCTAGACAATCTCAGTTTGCGATAGGGAGGTTGTATAATGTGAAGCCTGGATCCGGAGAACTTTATTATCTAAGGTGTTTATTAAATATTGTGAAGGGTCCTACAAGCTATGAAGAAATAAGATGCATAAGTGGTGTTCAGTATGATACATTTAGAGATGCTATGTATTCTTTGGGTTTGTTAGATGATGATAAGGAGTATATTGATGCAATTAAGGAAGCCAGCTTATGGGCATCTGCGTATTCTATGCGTTATATGTTTGCTTCTTTGCTTTGTACATCTTCAATCTCACGACCTGAAGTTGTTTGGGAAGAATGTTGGACTTATCTTTGTGATGATATTGAGGAAAAGCACAGAAATTTGTTTCATCATCGTGGTAAGAATCAGCGTATTATTATTGTTTTTCCATTTGAGTTGCTGTTTTTATCTTGAGATCTATATGTCTGTGTTTTCTTTTATGTTAACAATGTCTTATATGTCAATATCTTTCTGTGATTTTTTTGACTGTGAGTCTTTTTGTATTAATTTTTTCCCAACTCTCGATTTAAGATCTTCGTGTATACTTTGTTCAATGCAAGCTTCTGTCCATTTATTTAATATAATAATATGTCTATGGGTTATGTTTTGTAGGCCTATCACTGACCAGTGATCAGTTGAAGTGCTATGCGCTAATTGAGGTTGATAAATTTTTACGAGCTGTTGGTAAGAGTTTGGTTGACTTCCCATCCCTTCATTTGCCCGTTGTTAATGTGGTTCCTTCCAGTGATAATTTGTTGGTGATGGAGGAGATGCAATATGATTTGGCTATTTTACAACAGCAACATGCAGAATTCTTGCTTAAATGTATTGATGAACAACGTTCTATTTATGATACTATTCTGCAGGCTTCTGAGTCATCTACAGGTGGTTTCTTTTTTGTTTATGGATATGGAGGAACAGGCAAAACATTTATTTGGAAAGGTTTGTCTGCTGCATTACGTTTACAGCACCAAATTGTTATCAATGTAGCTTCCAGTGGTATAGCCTCTCTTTTACTTCCTGGCGGTAGGATTGCTCATTCGCGATTTAAAATTCCAATTGATGTTGTTGATGACTCTGTTTGCAATATTCAGCAGAATAGTTCTTTGGCGAATTTGTTGGTTTGTGCGAAGCTAATTATTTGGGATGAAGCTCCATTAATGCACAAACACTGTTTTGAGGCGCTGGACCGTACTCTACGAGATTTGATGCGTTTTACCAATCCAAATGCATTAAGTTCTCCATTTGGTGGAAAGACAGTGGTTTTGGGTGGTGATTTTCGTCAGATTTTACCTGTTATTCCAATGGGTAGCAGGCAGGAAATTGTTCATGCTTCTATTAATTTTTCTTATCTTTGGGATTATTGTGTTGTTCTAAAGCTTACGAAAAATATGAGGTTGATCACAGCTGGCGTAGATATGGAGAAAGATGATGTGCTTTCCTTTTCAAAAGTGTTGGAAAACATTGGGGATGGTAAGTATGGTGCGTCTGGTGATGGGGTTATGGATATTAAACTTCCTGAAGATGTTGTGCTTACGTATTGTGGTGATCCAGTGGTTGCCATTGTTCTTTGCAATTTATTTCAAAAATGGAAAATTTTGTGATGATCATACATTCTTGTATCAGCGTGCCATTTTAGCCCCTAATTTACAAGTTGTTGAGTCTCTCAATGATTACATAATTGCATCAAGGCCTGGTGGAGGTCAGCTATACTTGAGTTCTGACAGTACCTTTGGTGTTCCACCTTTGGATTGTTCTTCTGATGATGATCATGCTGCTGAGTTCTTAAATAGTATAAAGTGTTCTGGTGTGCCCAATCATCAGTTGTTCTTAAAAATTGGCACTCCAGTTATGTTGTTGAGAAATATAGATCACTCTAAAGGATTGTGTAATGGTACAAGATTAATTATTACAAGGCTCGGGAACCACATATTGGATGCTGAAATTCTGAATGGTAAATCTGCAGGTGAGAGAATTCTGATTGCGAGAATTCTGATTGCGAGAATTCTGGTAAAAAAACTCAGTATCTTCTTAATCTTAATTTTTGAAATAGAGAACAACTGTTGTTTTATCAATAATACTTATACAAACTGCATCAATAGATATATTAGGTCATAATTGTATTCCAATGAATCAGAAGCAACCTAAAAGAATAATTTGCTACCATTTACGAAGGAAAAAAAAATAAAGCAAGAAGGGAAATAAACACTCATACATCTGATGCAATTTAAGAAGAAAAATTGCATCCAAAATATTATTTTGTGTTTCCTTTCAGAATCAACTTTCGTTAATTCAAATAATAGACTTCGTATTTTGTAAGAAATGGCTCGAATTAAAATCTGAAAGAAAAGGCTCGAAACAACTATATTTTAAATTCCAATATAGTAATTTAGAACAGAAATAAAAAACCGAAAATATTGGTTGATGGAGAAGCACACTAACTGAAGCACAATCATTGAATGTAGCTAAAATTACATCCAAAATGCAACATAATACTAATAAAGATTAGAAGATAGAAAAACATCTCCAAAACCAATAAGAACACAGTAGATGTAGTACCCACACCAGAAGACAAAATGCATACAAAGATTTTGAAAATTTGTGGCTACTTACCGGCATTATGCGTTGCTATTTGGGGAGGGCAGAAAAACCGCGTTCAAGGAGGAAAGAAAATGTCGGCAGGTTAGGTCTGAAAATGGGTTAGTTGTATATGTATTTAATTCAACTACATCTTCTTTTATTGAATTATTTATTATTATTCGTTATTATTCTTTATTTTTTTAAATCAAGCATTAGTTCCTTATTTAATCAACGTGTTTTTTTGGTTATATCTTATTTACTTTAATTAGTTAGCTTATAATGAAAACAAATATATGATTTCGAAATAAAATACGAGACTTATTACTGAGTAAGTAAGACATTAGAGGTGGAAAATTTCCAGAAACAGATAAGATGATGGAGCGAGTGATAGACAATAAAGCGTGTGGATGTAATCTTATTTTTCTTCTTAAATTGCATCAGATGTATGATTGTTTATTTCCCTTCTTGCTTTATTTTTTTTTTCCTTCGTAAATGGTAGCAAATTATTCTTTTATTTTAGATTTAGAATTATTTACTTAAAAATTATTTATAATAAAAATGTTTTAGAAATAACCTCAAATTTGTAAGAAATTATAATAATCTAAGATTCATTATCATTGCATTTTAATAAATAAATTTTTGTAATATATAAGAAGAGTAAGTGACAGCTATAACTTGAATATGTTCAGCAGAATTGTTCTTTACTTTACCAGAAAGTAGCTTTAGTTATCAGAGAATATTTGCTTTAATCTCCTTTCTCTTTGTTCAAGGTAGTGTGGTTTTGACTTTGACTTCCTTACCTTGTCCCGTATCTAGCGATACTCGTTTTGTCGAATCGCTTTGAGTCGTTTCCTTATGAATAGACTTGGAGATCTTTCTTTGCTGAGTCGTCTACTGACAAGATGTAGTCAGTTGTTGACTGCGAAGATACTGAGTGTGCATTGGTTCCTTCTGCTGATACACAGTCAGGGGCAATATGCATATCAGCAAAAACATGTATTTCTAAGTAACCAGCTGATACTGAAAAGTTTAGCTGAAGAGGTTTGAGTATTTATTTAATTATTATCTTAAGAAGTATGCTCGCATTTACTCTCACTCAGTATTTTATGAGCGTTCATTTCATTTTAAGGATTCTAAGTCAGTAGAAAAACCATGTTCAGTATTTGGACTTAGAATTTAATGCTCCTGCAGTGCATTTAATGCATCTCTTGTCTACCTTTATATTACTCATTTCCTACCAATTATAGATGTGCGGCGATGGAATGTATTTTAACTTTAATCTCAGCGGTCAAAAAGTCAAAATCGATCAAAACTGATTTCAATCACAGCCGTTGGATTAAAAACCTGTTGGTCCCGAGTGTACGGTCAGGTGTAGAGGGGGGGGGGTGAATACACCTGATTCGATTTCTCAACTTCGAACTCGAACAGTCCTATTCAGGATGGTGTCGACCAAACAGTTTCGACCGGCACTGCATAACCGTTTCGAATTGAGTTAAAGGCTAAGAGTACTGACTCAGCTGAGATCTGCTAACTGACTAGGTCAGAATTCAGTATCTACAGTAAGAGTTCAGTGCGCGGAATAGTGTAGGCCCAAATCAGTTTTTGTGAGAAAAGTTTTTAAGTCTCAGTTCAGTAGATTAAAAGTTCAGTATGCTGAGACAGTTAATTGATTTTAAATATGATGTTCAGTATGAATAGTAAAATCAATGCAACAATTAAGAAAGCAGTAAGAGACACAGGATTTTTAAAGTGGTTCGGATATCGCTCAAATCCTACGTCCACTGTCCCAAATGATCAGGAGGCTATTTATTATCCTGAGTTAGTCTCGATCGCCTTGCACATTTGGGCAAAGCCGCGTCTTAATTTTTATATCGATCCAAGTCTCGCTTACAACACTATCAAACTTAAAGTGTTTGACAAACTTCTCCAACAGTGAAGGAGTCCTTATACAATAAGGATTGGGTTCAAATGTGAACTCCTTCGTCTAAGCTATAGATAAGAACGGTTGAGCTTAGGGTTAGAGGGATAGGGAATATGAGAGAGTAGCTTCTAGATCGACGAACAGCTGAAGGTCAGCAGTACCAGGTCAGAGCCCTTCTCCACCATCCAATCCAGACAACAACGATGATGACATGGATACAGGATCACCCAAGGAAGCAGATAAGGGAGGATATGCTGAGGGAAATACTCCCCTTGGCGAACAGGGCACCTCACCACCACCAGAAGCATCAGGTGAAGCCCCAACAGCCCCAACAACCTCACAGCCAAGTACAGGTCAGCTAGCAATGACTGAGCTGAGGATAGGAACCAGCAGATTCAAGTCTAAATCAAAACGCTCCTTATCCTCACAGTCAATCAGAAGAACAATTCGAAGGCAAGGAAAAAAGAATCGGTTGCTAGCAGAAGAAGTTCACAACGAATGGGCTAACCTCTCTAAAGCTCAGAAGAAGAGTTTTGACAAGCTGACAAAAGGAATCAACAAGGTCACGAATGCGCCTACTCCTCAAGTTGATATCCAGGAGATTGTTGAAACAGCACTGAAAGCTCAGAAGATGGATTTAGCAACTCAAAATGAGCAGCTACTCATGACTCAGCAGAAAGAATTCTCCGAACCGCCGACTAAGAGTCTAGCGTAAGTCCAACAAAAGATGGATGACGGGAATAAAGTTGCAACCTCTAGCCTTCGTAAAGCTATAATTCAACAAGGGCGAGAGGCTCTCAAACAAATCCAAAAAGAAATCACTCTATCTCAAGATCAAGCTCTACTGCAACTACGCCGAGAATCAGCTGCTCAACTCAAACGTCACAGACCTGATCAGGAGCAAGATTTGGAAAATTACTGCGATGCAGTAAAGGATTTTGATGCAACGACTACACTTATCAAAGATGTATGCTTCAAGATTGAGAAAGAAGTTCTTTGAAATTAAAACCCACCTATCCATGATCGCCTTACCGATAATGCCAAAAAGGGGGAAATAGTATCAAAGGGGGAAATGGTATCAGAAGAAATGATGGGGGAAATGGTATCACAGGATGGAAATGGGGGAAATAGGAATCAAGAAGAAAATGTCGAGGCAGGAACTTCAGGACAAGTGGAAAGAGCAGAAGAGACAGTAAGGACTCAGGAGGAGAGTCAGCCAGAAAAAGAAATCCCACAGACTCAGGAAGAGAGGGAGTCGGAGAAAGAAATCGGACAAGTCCAAGCTACTGAAGGAGATTTTTCAGCTACACAGGCTGTAACAAGTTCAAGACTTCTCCCGGAGTACGGCATCACCCAAGTCCAACATGTGCCTGATACAGAGCAAATCAATGATGAAACAGCAACTCAGCACATAGAGGATATCACTCGATTTATTGAACAAGAAGATGATGAAGATCAACAGTCACTGCCACCACGAAGGTCTGATAAGGAAATTGTTACTGAAGACAGTCCACAACCTTCACCAACTCCGAAATTCAAATCAAGAATGGAGCAGGAGGCTTATGATCAAGAAGTAGCTCAGAAGCTCCAAGACCAACTTGACAGAGAACATCAGATCGAGGAAGCTAAACTGAAGAAACCTCAGAAGAAGCCAATGCGAAAAATTTCTAAAGACAAAGCGAAGCAGCTAGCTGAAGAAAAGAAGAAAGCTCGACAGGAGATAATCAAAGCAGCTGAGCTAACCATAGCAACTGCTACTGAAGCACAGATCATTGTTCAGAGTTATCCAACAAATCTTACACCTGAACAGGAAGCTGAGGATAGAGCTACATGGGAAGCTACGCTGGCAGGACTGAATTTAAGAAGAGGAGATTCAAGGTCAGCAGCTCTCCGGGAAAAGAAAAGACTGGCTGATATGGCTAAGATGATCAGCTTATCTAAAAAGCCGCCGTGATCTAAGAAAGCGAGATCCCAAGAGGATCAAAGTACAGAAGAATAGCTCCTACAGGACCCTACATAAAGAAGATTGTTCCTCATACAGACAAATGGGTACCTGCTCAGCTGAATGAGGAATGGGAATTGCTCAAAGAATCCTTCATAAAGAGCTTCTATGTATGGAAGTATTTCTCTCCGGATACATCAGCTGAGCAGGCATTTGATGAGTTCATGTATATGTTTGATTTCCAGCTAAAAGATCAGCTTCTGGATATAATGAAGAAAGAGAATATTCTATTCAAAGCTCCATCCTTCAAGCGATATCCACCTCCTAGAACAACACGAGGAGTTCTGTTGACAAAGGTAATAGAAGATGAAGTAATTCAGGCATCACATCATTATGAGCTAAGTCAAGATCGTCCTGAAGATCATGAGGAGATTCAGATGTTGAGAACAAAGCTCTACAAATATTATTTTCTGGAACCTCCAGCTGAGAAGTCTGAAGATTTCAAAAAGAAGACTCAGAAGTTCAGACGGCAGCAGTAACCTCTTTATCTTGTTGCTTTTGTAATAGAGATAGGAACATGTAATCTTATCATATATATATATAACAGTTCCTGTTTCTAGCCAGACAATTACTCATTGTCTTAAAGCTTGTTTTGATTGTGTTTTTAATATTCCACAACTGATCACTAAGTGATCTGACACACATACATAACCAGTTTTCTCTGATCTTGCCTAAATCTTATTCTGCTCAAATTAAGCTGGTAAGAGTATCTTGCCTAAGACAGATTACGGAAATACCGTATATGTATTTCAGAGGGTATTATTGGGTTAAAATAATATTGGAGTAGATAAGAAATACTAAATATAAGTTGATGCTTTAAAAATACTTAAGTTAATTTGATACCTAAAATTCACCCGTGCGTTAGCACGGGTGTTTGCCCTAGTTTAAAATATAAAAGGTAGTATTAATTAAAATTAAAAGTTATAATATTACAATTTTATTATACTTATTATTGTATTCATATTTTAAATATTTTTATTTAAATTATATCAGATTTTAAGATTGTTATAATTATTTTTAAATTATATGTTAAAATGTGTAATTATAAATCTTTGATTTAAATTATATATGATAAATTATATATTTATTATTTAAAAAAATTTAAAAAATAATGAAGCTTATAACTATTATACATATTTGAGTAAAGGACATCGGATAGTCGAAAGCGAATTTGAGTAAAAGGACAACGGATAATCGAAAGCCGATGATGAATTTTGATGGAGGATTAAGTAATTAGAGTTAATGTATACAATAATATTAATATAAAATAAATACATTTATAAATATATTATTTATTAACATAATAACATCCATTTATAAATTCGGATAATTTTTAACACTTGTAGTGACACTTGACGCATTTCGTGTGATGACACGTGGCAGTTGACCGTTGACTTTTTATTTGACTTTTCCGGGTTCGAGAGTCGACCACGTAACAGTTGTCGGATTCGAAGTTCGAGGCTTCGGTGTCGAAATTATTCAAATATATCATGATTTAAGGATAATATCATGAAATACTTTACAATATAACTATACCTTTAAAAATATAATATGAATCCTTCATGAAACATGGAAGTAGAGATATCTTCTCCTGAAAAACGAACTCATTTTTTGGAAAACATGAAAATGTCATATTTTCTTTTTTCTTTAATTATATGTCTCTATTATTATAATTTAATGTTTTTCATGATATATTTGATTCCACCTTCGTAGCGGACTTCTCGTGTCCCGTTTTCGACGTTTTAGGGTCTCGATGAATAGTATTTGGAGTTTGGGAATAGTGTTTTAGGGTTTTACCGACGGATTTTTCCGTCGGTAATCCGTCGGTAATTTACTGACGGAATTTTTCCGTCAGTAAAGCTTAAATATTTAATAAAAAATTCAAACTAAAATCAAAAAAAAAAATTCAAAATATTAATTTAATAATACTGACGGAATATTCCGTCAGTAAAATTAGTTTAAATTTTTTATTAAATTTTACTGACGGAATAATTCCGTTAGTAAATTACCGACGGATTAAAGACGGATTTTTCCGTCGGTAATCCGTCGGTAACTTCAAAAAATAAGATCCGTCGGTATTCCGTCGTTAATAGCCGACCCGTGTTTTAATCCGTCGGTAATCCGTCGGTAATTCTGGGATTTCTTGTAGTGTACATGATTGAGACTTTTAGATAATAGTCTTACACATTATGTAAAGCGATGTAAAGTTGTAATTTTAGTTATTTTATGTAGCAATTTATAAATATAACTAAAATTATTAGTTGAAGTGGCTAAAATAGAAAACATCCTTAAAAAACCCAGTTTAAAACATGAGCCCAATTGAAAAGCTACATAGGGCTCAAGAGAGTGATCGTAACGGCGAAACTACAATTGTATTCAATATTCATGAATCGATGACTACAGTCTCAAATATTTTGATACCGTGATCGTACTTTTCGAGAAGACTCGATTGTGATCTCTTGAAAAATTACCACCATCCCAACTCACATGAGCTTAATTAGTTCTCTTCCGTTCGAGAATCAGACTTAAATGAATGTTCTACTTATAATACTCACATGGGTGGAATTACGGATTTGGTGTGGGGGAACAATTAATCATCAACAGCCCATACTTTGAGAATGTATGGACCCAATTTCTGCGCAGAGCATCATCTGTCCCACTCCTAGGTGGCTCATACCATGGCCCACCAATCACGCCCACCCCACGCGGGCCACCTTTTTCATAATTAAAATAGTTTTTTATTGCTAATATGGCCCACCAATGAACGCGTGGCGGGACGTGATTGGTGGGCCACCGAGTGGGATACGATTTTTGGACCAGAGGATCCGGATTGCAATTTCTGGGCTCAAGATTATTCATCAATTCAATTATATACTAATTTAAAAGATTCATTATAACTTTTGAAAGTACAAAAAATTCAAAATTCTCTCGACTGCAGAGAGACAAAGATGTTTAAGAGAGAATGTTTCTCTGCCTTTAGACAAATAATTATTCCACTTTACAGGTTTGTTCCACTCGAATGACAGAGCTACCAAGATTTAATTTCCCACCTTCTACTATCTCTATCATTCAAATTCATTTGCCAATACAAACTCAAGTATAGTAAATAAATGCCAACCGTATTCCATATTTCATTAAAAACTAATGTTCACAAAATTGTGACAAGAATAATATGTGTTGGGTTATGAGTCAGTAGCTTGTCTTAACAACCACTTAGAGGATACTTAGTAATATTTGAGAAATCAGTATTGGGGGAAATCATAGTGTCTCATGCTATGGAATTGAAGATCCCAAAATCCAGCTTGTATCCATCGTGTAGTGTCGATAGGACTAGATGATGTAATAGGCTAGACAGTTTTTATTTTCATTATCGTTTTTGTCTAAGTCCTGTACGTGGTAAATGTTGGATTGATCTTCAGTAGGAAGTTACCTTCCAAAACCCCACGTCATCAGTGTAAGAGCTTATGTCATCAGCTGATCATCGCTCAGTAGAAGACATCTCATCAGCTGATCGACATCAATAGTAGAACACATCAATCAAAGCTCAGTACCTTCAGAGTCATCTGCTGACTACTCTCAGTAGAATATTCACTATCAGCCGACTCAGATGAATAAGACAGAGACCGCATCAGGTCTACTGTATCCAATAGGAAACGACCCGGCTTTTAACATCATTCGAAAGTCAGCAGAAGATCATACGAGGAAGAGTGAGAGTTAACTCCGATGAAGACCGATGTCTGACATATCTCACCTACCACAAACCTCGACCAATGAGAAGCCGTCTAAGCTCTACTGCTCTGACCTACTAAAGCTGCTCTCATGCACAGTAAACAACAACTCTGCTGCAATAATTCGAACTTATGGCCGTTTTTGGACGCTTGTGACACGTGGCATCGTCCTCTCCAATGGGCATATGTCTGGGTCACAACTATAAATAGAGAAGCACTTCCGAGCTCCACGCACGGGATATCAAAAGGGACAATACGCTCAAGCTTTCGAAACACTCTAGCACATTCAAAGAAGATCCAGTGAAGAACTTGCCTAGCATAATATTTTTAGTTTTTCTCTCTAGAGTTTATTTCTTTAGATCCATCTTCTCTATCTAAGCTCAACCGCTCATATCTATAGCTTAGAACCCTCGAAGGAGTTCACATTTAGTGACTGTTCTTATTGTAAGAACTCCTTCATAGTTGGAGAAAATCCCCTCACCTTCAAACTTAGGTTTGAACTGTAAAGTCGCTAAGGACTATAACTTAGAAGGGTTTGTCCAGTGCACAGATACCTTGTTGAGGCTTGCTCAGACTAATCAACAAGACCTCCTATTCAGCAGGACCGTGGACGTAGGATCTTGCGTATCCGAACCACGTTAAAAATTGCTTGTGTTGTTTACTGTTTTATTGCATTGCATACAAATATCTTACAAACTCATATCTTGCATAAAATGTATTCGAAAAGTGCACTAGCCAAAATTATTTAATTTGTGAAAATCACGTTTTCAACTGAGACGAAATCTCCGGGCCCTACACACTTATCTGCACTACGTCATCGACTGAGAATCAAGTACTGACAAAAGTCAGTAGGAGTGACTCAGTAGTTGACACACTCTGACCCGCGATCAGAAGGTTACTATTTGGCACTGTTCATCAGTAGCAACCTACAGCTCAGCTGTCCTTCGCGTTTGAGAAAAGAAACAGTACTCAGGTGTATTCACCCCCCCGACTCTCGTCTCCGGACCAACAATATGTGACTCTCGTCTCCGGACCAACAATATGTTATTGAAAAAATTAATTACCAGCAATAATCTAAATATGGAAAAATTAATTGATCAACGAATATTATGATGAGTATACTTAAACTTCGATAATGTCCAATAAATATGGAAAAAAATTGATCACAAAATATACTTCTTAATTGTTTTATTCGCAAAACCACACATAAATACTATCACAAAAAAAAAAAAAAAATCCACAAGTTCCATTCGGATGACATAACGGTTAAGATGCATAGTTTATCATCGGAAGACCATGGTTCAAAACTCACCAAGACCGTTATGTGTGAGTCTATTACATATAGTACATAGTTAATCTGGGGTGGTTAGCCCCTCCTCTGTTGTTTGCGTGCACGAGCACGGAAACGGGACTTATTTAGTGCGACTTTGGCAGCAAGACTGTTATGTGTGGGTCTGTTACATATATCATATAGTTAGTCTAGGGTTGTTAGCCCCTCCTTTATTTTTTGCTTGCTCGATTACGAAAATAGGATTTACTCAGTGCAACTTCGATAGCTGCACCATCTTAAAATATTTAAGAAAAAAAAACTTTTCACATTTGGGTGGAAATTGTTATGCACTATTTTTTTAATGTTAATTTTCAATAATTTATATGATTAAAATTTTGAATTTCCGGTGGCAATGAATAATGATGCAATTTCTGGGCTCGAGACCATACATCAACGTTTAATAGTAAAAAATATAAATTCAAAATTCTCTTGATTGCAGATCGACAAAGATGTTTGAGAGAGAATGTTCCTGTGCCTATAAACAAATAATGACACTTTACAGGTTTGTTCCACTTGCATGGCAGCTACCAAGATTTACCCACCTTATAATTTCTCAATTTTTCAAATAAAAATAACTCCCATCTCTCTTTCAACATTAATGCTCATCACAAAATTGTGACAAGAATAAATATGTTATGGGATACGGACACACGTGATGTACGTAGAGGTCATTAAATTCATATGATTAATTTTTTTATAGGAAATATATAGTTAAACCATAAGGATAATATTCTTTTATCAAATTTTATTGTGAAAAGACAGAGTTAAATATAATTAATTAAATATTGCGGGTTTGGAATTTATACTAAAATTATATTTACTCCGGTCCTAATAAATATGACTTGTTTATTTTGACCACGTTGCTTATAAAAGTTGTTTGTTGTGGTAAAATTAGTGAGATCCATTAAATTATTAAAGTTTAATTTTAAAATGAAAATAACAAACCAACTTTTTAAAAAAAATTCCTAAAAAATGCTGTATTTTTCCCGTTTATTATTAGTATTATTATTAAGGAGTATCTATCTACGACTTTTGTAATTAAAATATTGTTTAATGTTCTTGAATAAAATCGAAACCATAAGAAATAAAACCGCCATTTTGCTTTGCTCACTAATAGTCCTCTCTCTCTCTCTTACCCTCTCTCTTTCTCTCTCTCTCTCACAAACACACATTAGTAAAACCCATCCACCCATCATCATACAGAGTACCCGACATTCCACCCCACCTCACTCAGTGGTTGAGTGAATTAACTCGTGTCACTCAGCCCACCTCGTACACTACTCTACTCTCTTCAATTCTGCTTTTTCCCCGTTTGCACCTCATTATCAAGAAAAAAAGACCTGCTCAATGTTCTGCTAAAAATTATTTCTTGGTGAATGTACAAGTTTAGATCTTTGAATTGCCCTATTTATGGTGTGAATACTTGACTAAAATGCAGCTGCAAGTGTGCTGCTTCCCCCGGGTTTAAGTCGGGTCGAATTCTCTCTCTTAGCTGCATTCATGAACTCCAATTGAAGTTTGGAAGAAAAAGGTCGGACTTTGACTCTCAAGTTCATCATTCTTGATTAAACAAAACCAGCATTGAAGATTCAAGAATTTTTTCTGGGCTCTTCGGCATGCTTCGTGGTAGTCTTCTTGCAAACCCTTCTTTGTGTGTGTTTTCCTTTTGGGCTTTTGTTTCTTTATTACCAATTTGTTTAGTTCTTGGCAAGAATGTTGAGCGACAGATCTGAGTCGGTGAGATTTCTACTTTGCTTGCAGAGGCTGTAATGTTAGTTTATTTGTGCTTATATAAATAATGAATAATGCATTTGTTTGCTGCTTCTAATGCAACTGAAGAGTCCGTTAATTGCAAGTGTGTGCCTGCTAAATTCAGTGATTTATTCTTAGAAATCATGGTTATTACTGTACTATGAATATAATATTGGCTTAAATTGTTCTGCACCAAGCAAAAAGTTCTTTTTCTTTCTGCTTTCTATTCTGCTAAGTGTGTGTGTTTGTGTTTCTTCAATGGGAGAGAAATGTAGTGGAAAATTGGAACCAAAGATCTCTTTTTTCTGTAAGAACTATGCATTTCCTTTATGTGCTATCTTGTTTCGGATTAAGAAATCGAAATTAAGTAAAAGGTGGAAGTAGAGGTGAATTTTCCTACCTAATTTTTTGTTTTAGATCTTGAGGACTTTGCTGTTCATGTTAATTCAGTTAATGATGAAGTCTGCTCTTTTTTTAAGCTATTTGATCCACTTTCTTAGAGAATGAGCTTGCTTAATTATCCACACGCGGACATGCCTTTGCCTTTTCATTTCGACGCCTTTTTCTTTTCATTCTTCTTTCCCTTTGGCATGCTCAATGACTTCCTTTTTGGTAGGCATTGCCAAAATTATTTCCTTTTCTATGTGTGGAGTGTGGACCTTAAATTGTAGCTCCAAAGTTCTCCTTTTTGGAGTTTCATTAGCAAAAAGGGTAAATATAAAGAAAAGGAATGTTTAAAATCCATCTTCTATTTGTCAGATGCAACAAAATAATCATGTATTTAGTTGAAAGTGTTTCATGTTTATGAATATTACAAGCTTGAATCTTAATATCTCCATGTTTAGATTCCTTATCTTCTCTTTTGCATGTCGTATTATTGTTTCAGTTTCCACCTTCATTCATCTACTCGTAAACTAATCTCTCTTTTATGTTTGCTCATGCTCTTCCTTAGGAAAGTTCCAATCCACGAATCACCACACGAATGCTTCACTAAATCTTCTAATGAAAAACTGCTCCCCCCATGTAACGCTATGTTCTCTCATTGTCATTGTCGTTCTTCTGCCTCTTGCTTGGGCCGACTTGAGCTCAGACAGTCAAGCCCTTCTGTCATTCTCAACTGCCACACCTCATGGCAGGAAACTCAACTGGAATGCCAGCTCCCCTGTCTGCACGTCGTGGACAGGGGTCATTTGTAGCACGGATGGCAAAAGCGTAATTTCTCTCCGTCTTCCAGGTGTTGGACTTACCGGCCCTATTCCTTCCAACACTATCGGCAAGCTAAACGCCCTTAGAATCCTAAGCTTTCGAGCCAATCGCCTTAGTGGCAATCTACCTTCCGATATTCTATCGCTCCCTTCTCTCCGCTACATCTTCTTACAAACCAACAACTTTTCCGGTGAGGTTCCATCGTCACTTCCTCCCCAGCTTGCTATTTTGGATCTCTCGTTTAACTCATTGACCGGAGCCATTCCACTAACGTTGCGGAACATGACTCATCTTACCACATTGAACCTCCAAAAGAATTCACTTTCTGGGCCTATTCCTGATCTGGATCTACCGATTCTCAAACATATCAACTTAAGTTACAACCAATTGAATGGGACTATCCCATCTTCTTTAAATACGTACCCGAATTCTTCATTCATCGGAAACTTTTTATGCGGGCTGCCTCTGAATCCTTGCTTCCCTCTTTCTCCACCTTCTTCAATGAGACAAAGCTCCAGAAAGAAACTCTCTTTGGGAGCTGTAATTGCTATTGCAGTGGGAGGTTTACTATTGCTATTTCTCGTAGCTCTAATTTTATATGTGTGCTGCTTTAAGAGAGACCAGAATGATGAAGATATAACCTCAAAAGTCAAGCCTTCGGGCGTAGGGAGGACGGAGAAACCAAGAGAAGTGTTTGGCAGTGGGGTGCAAGAACCCGGGAAGAACAAGTTAGTTTTCTTCGAAGGGTGTTCGTATAACTTTGATCTTGAGGATTTGTTGAGGGCCTCAGCCGAAGTGCTCGGAAAGGGTAGCTTCGGGACTGCATACAAGGCGGTCTTGGAGGAGTCAACAACGGTTGTTGTGAAAAGACTGAAAGAGGTCATCGTGGGTAAGAGGGACTTCGAACAGCAAATGGAAGCCGTTGGTAGAGTTGGACAACATCCGAATCTTGTGCCTTTACGCGCCTACTATTATTCCAAGGATGAGAAACTCTTGGTCTACGATTGCTATCCTTACGGTAGCTTGGCTACTCTATTGCATGGTACAATCTCTTATCTCTCACAAACACACAAACTAATGCACCTCTCTTGAAGATAATCTTGATGAAACTAAATTGATGCCCTTTTCTTGATGGTGATCTTGATGAACTATATTGATGCGTTTTTTTTTAAAATAATCTTGACGTAACTAAATTGATGCACTTTTCTTGAAATTAATCTAGATGAAACTAAATTGATGCACTTTTCTTGAAGTGATCTCTTGATGGAATTAACCGGCAATATGTAGTGTAGTTGGTATTTTCACTTTTATGTAAATGGTTGATCTAGATTTGATCTAATGTTCGATTCCGGTTGGGGTCGATTTAAATTAATATATATCTCTTGATGGAACTAAATTGATGCACTTTCTTGAAGAGGGTCTTGACGAAACTACTTTCTGCGTGTTTTCTTGAACAGGAAGCAAGGCTTCAGGAAGAGCTGCATTGGATTGGGAATCAAGAATCAAGATAGCCCTTGGAGCAGCAAGAGGGATTGCTCATATACATTCCATTGGTGGAGCAAAATTCACTCATGGAAATATAAAGTCTTCTAATGTCCTCCTAAATCAAGATTTCGACACTTGTGTATCCGACTACGGCCTAGCTCCACTGATGAGCACCTTGGCTACTTCATCCCGACAAGCAGGCTACTGCGCTCCAGAAGTCATCGAAACACGAAAACACACTCATAAATCGGATGTGTACAGCTTCGGAGTGGTGCTGCTCGAGATGCTTACTGGGAAGCAGGCCGTCCAGTCTCCCGCGTGTGACGACGTTGTTGATCTCCCGCGGTGGGTGCAGTCAGTGGTCCGGGAGGAGTGGACGGCCGAGGTGTTCGATGTGGAGCTGATGAGGTATCAGAACATTGAGGAGGAGATGGTGCAGATGCTCCAGATTGCCATGGCTTGCGTTGCGAAGATGCCGGAGATGCGCCCCGGTATTGGAGAAGTGGTTCAGATGGTCGGAGAGGTACGGCAGTTGGAATCGGAGAACCGCCCGTCTTCCGATGAGAATAAGTCCAAGGATTCATATGTGCAGACCCCTTGATTGTTGTTATAATTTGGAGGAAGCTAATCTGATTCAAGATTAGATTTTTACGCGCCGCCCATCTCGGCTTCGACTTGCTGCCACTATTGGAAGTGCATGTGTGATGTGTTTAGTGAATGTGTCGTTAAATTTCATAACGATGTAGTTTTGTAGTTCTATGTTGTCTTTAACAACTATTGTAACTGATGTCTTCTTTATTTGTCGAACGTTCAACTTAACCAGCTATTCCATTGAAAACTGTTCTATAATGACTTGTATGAAAGTCACGTGGATGACAATAACTATTTGGCAGTTGTAGATCGAGTAAAGGGTGGGTTATTAACAGAAATCAAAACGACGGTAATTTTTCAAGTCGAATTCGATAGGGGTCTTGAATTTAAGTGGTCTTGAGTGGCCTACGTGCTGATTTAAGTGGTCTTGAGTTCAAATTCTATTTTAGACACGTTCAACTTTTTACTTTTTTCATTCACTTTTGAATTAGGAGTTGTTCTAATCTAGGCCTTTAATTTTGAAGGTACTTTTGAATTTTTTATTACGCTATGAATGTTTTTTGCATGAAGATTCGTATGCTTGTCTTCTATAATATGTGTTGTACCCTGAACTTGTAAATCGTGATGAAATTTGAATGCAAGAAAATTGGTTACGCCGGTCTCTAGCTAGGTACACTTATTGTAATTTTATTACATATATCTATTAAATCTATATCGCACAAAAACTGAAATACATTACATAGCAAACCGCAATCTTCGCCGGCGCCGGAGTTTAGCCGGAGTGATGGGAACCGTGTTTACTGACTCCGGTGAAACCTGTCCCGCCGGTGGCGCAGCCGTTATCTATGGTGTCGTAGATGTCTTGAACGGTAGCGCTGTTGGCGAACCAGTAGTCCCTCTTGACGTGCGTGAGGCAGAGGAGCACCGCCCTCGTGTGATCGCCGCAGCCGCCTGCCTCGCAGAACTTCGGGCCGTCGGCGGCGGTGACGTTCAGCCACCCCGATGCTGTCAGCGTGTAGTTTAGCCCCGTTTGGCACGTAGTAGATGTCTGCAGAGTTAATTTATCTAGAATTAATTTATAAGAAATAGAGCATAAATAGTTAAAATTTTATAGCTATGATTTCAAAAATGCGATTTTTATGCTTACACGATGTATAATTACCGTTCCAAAATGCATATTTAACATTATACTCTCAACTATCATTACACGATTCAGTAATGATGGGTACTTCCGACAATCGATAAAATAATATTTGATAGGCTATATAAATACTTCTTCCGTTCCAAATATATATGTCTACTTCCATTTTTCATCTATCCCAAATCTATATACCTATTAGTAATTTTTTGTATCAAACTAAATCTTTCACCAACTTTAATAGATCTAATTAATATGATACTATAGAAAAATTCCAATACCAACATTTATAATAGCAAACACAATTATGACATTAGCTTTTTAGTAATTTACTTTACTTTACTCAAATTCCAATACCAACATTTATCTAACTTTCATATCATTAAATTTTTTCTTAATCTATATGAAAAAGCAAATGAGCATATAAAATAGGGACGGAGGGAGTAATTTCTTTCCGGTCTTGATATGGGTCAGTGAATAATATTCAATAAAATAATAACCTCATTAAACGAATAATTTTTTTTTGGATAAAAAGTTATCATTTATCGAGATTTAACAGTATCTTTAAAAGAAGACTTACATTCCATAGGCAGTAAGCGGAACTCCTCCAAGCCTGGGTCGGATTCAAATTCTGATTGGCTGCCGGGTAAAGTTTATCTGCCATTTATTAAAATGATTTAACTGTGGTAAATAATACAAGTAAGATTAAAGAAGCAAGAAAAGAGGAAGAAGTTACTCTCTGCCGCTGTTGCACCGCGGAGGAAAATTGCAGCGACGAGAAATAGGGCGAGAGGGCCGAGATTCAGCCGTTGTCGATTTTCCATTTTATCGCCTTTTAATTAAACTGTACCACAAGGTTTGAGGTGTTGTACCATATGCAGATATATGTTGTGATTATATATACCGATTATATTATATGAAGAAATTAAAAACATCCTTCTCCACTAACAAGGAGTTATTATAAAATGGGATATGCTTAGAATACATAGATATCTATGACTCTGATACAAACAAGAACAGTCATAGCTAGAGATGTACAACTAGCATAACAGACAGAGTTGATAAAACCGAAGGGAGGAATGTTTATTGGCCTTATGGGTAGTGTTGTTATCGAGTCGGGTTGCTGTTGGGTTCGGACTTGAATTCGGGCTCAAGCTCGATTCAAGCTATTAATATAGGCTCGAACTCGATTTGATAAATAGACTGTATTCGAGCTCGATTAGAAAAATCGATAAATTTTATATTATCAAAAATTAAATTATAATCCTTACATATTTATAAAAAAAATGATAATAATAAATAATTTATTTAATGTTTTATATATAATTAAATAATACTCCGAGCACAATGATCTCAATGTTCTTTTAGTTAATAAATTCTTCTTTGACAATCCGCTATATCTTTCGAAATATAGATTAGGTGAAATTGATCATAATGTTCTTTTAGTTAATAAATTCTTAAATATTTTAAGATCGAACGAATTGGTTCTTTGGTCCAACATATGCATTATTTGTTTTTTGTTTTTTAAGTGGACTTCTCCGAAGGGTAATTTGCTTTTTTTTTAATTATTATTTGAATTTACAATTTCATGGTTGGTAATCTACCCGGAAAATACATTTGACCTGTCCGATTAAAAATACAAATTATTGTTGGATTTTGAACCAATTACCAACTAATTAACTACACATGTAAGATTAATTAAAACATAAAAACATAATTTTCACAAAATTTTAGTAGACATGCAATTAAGATAATGCTATAATGTCTATTTCTATGACAAAGATTTCATTAATACGTGGCAACACTTTAAAAAACTTAGGGGCCGTTTGGTAAGAATTCGGGTATAGCAATGGTAATGGGTATGATAGTAGGATGATTGAGTATGTGTATGAGTAATTCCTTTAATGATGTTTGGCATTTGCTAGTGAATGGGTATGATAATCAAATATGATGTTTGATTGTATTTAGACTTCAATGGGAATGAATAATTTTATATAAAAAAATTATGATAATTTTGTAAATATTCTAACGTGATAAATAATAATGACATGAGTCATGTTTTTTTATTTTGTGAAATTTAATACAAGAATATTTTAATAAAAAGTACATTATCTTTTATTTGATTATTTACAAAAAAAATAATATAATATTTTAAAACATAATTGTAAAGATACTTTCTACATATTTTTACGATTAAATAACTTTAATAAAAAATAAATTTTTTTTTATAAATTATGTTAAAATATTTTTATACAATAATGTTTATTATTTGACAAAATAAGTTTTATTTAATATTATTATGTTATTATATATTTTTATGAGATTAGTGTATTTACTTTTTATTAAATTAAAAACATTTTGATAAATTATGTTTAAATATTTTTAAATAATAATGTTTATTATTTGATAGATTTTAAGTTTTATTTATGTTTTTATAAAGTTATTTATTTCAAACATAAGTGTATATATTTTTTTATAAAAATATTTTTATATTCATGCTAAAATATTTCTAACTAATGATACTTGGTATTTATAAAATTGAAAATATATATTTATATCATTATTCTTATTAAATAATATTATAAAAATAAAATTCAATTTTAAAAAATAAAACATAAAATATAATTTTGATACCCATATGGGTATCAAAACTCATACCCACCAATCACTTGGGTATCAAAAAATCCATACCCATATGGGTTTGATACCCATAGTAGGGTACCGATACCCACGTACCAAACACGATATATGGGTATCAAACCCGGATGATACCCATAATAAGGCAGGATACCCATGAACCAAACACCCCCTTAATGTGTTTAAAACAAAATAATAAACCATGCTTGTACAACCAAATGACAATATTCAGAAACATTAAACATAAAATGAATAATAAAACAATTACATATATGCAAACTATTATTTGTACATCACTTAAATATAGCATGCTTTGGAATCATTTAATAACTGAATCTATCATGCTTTTGCGAAGATGATTAACAAACATGCTATCGACAACTATTTATAACAACAACAATAATAATAAGATGCAATAGTTTGATTTTAATTATTGCAGTTCTGCTATGGAATGCAAAAACCCATAATCAAGACAATAATATTTCCGCAATTCCTGTTCAGTTATGTGGCTATATCAGGAAATAAGGATTAATACATCTAAGTAATACGTTCTCTTAAGCACTACAAATAATGTGTTACATTATTATCCTTTATTTTATACATAAATAACCATTTATCCTTTATTTTATACACAAATAACCATTCAATGCATAAGACCGACCGTAAATCACCATAGTAATAATTTTCAACATAACCCTTTTGGCAATTTCGGCAAATATTTTCATCATACAACAATTCTTCATTTATCATACATAATTTTCGAAAGCATACTAACAAGAAGGATAAATATTCATAATGAGAAATTTATATATTCTTTAATTATCCATTAGTATTATCACACGCCTCGAAAAACATAATTGCGGAATAAATTAACAAAGAGATGAACTAGTGTGCAACATGTTGCACATGCAACATGGTCCAATTTTCAATTTTGACCCGATTGGACCGGATTTAACCCGATTTTCTATTTTATAAAAAAAAATTAACTAAATAAAACTCTAACCTCCCTCCCACTGCCGCCTCTCTCTCCGCTCCTCTTTCTCTCTCTCTCTGTATCTCTCCCCCTCTCCCCTCCCCTCCCCTCCCCTCCCCTCCTCTCCTCTCTCCCACCGTCCTCCCCCCTCTCTCTCCCACCTCTCTCTTCTACCATCCTCACTTCTCTCTCTCCACTCCTCTCTCTCTCTCTCTACCATCGCCCTCTTGACGAGAAGAGGGGGAAAATATGTTATAGCTGTTCTAGAAGGTAACGTTCTTGGCGGCGCCGCTCATTCTCTACATTCAACCGCTCCGCAGCCTCAATCAATTCGTCGAGACAACGGCGTTCATCCTCAGCGATGTCGTATCTTACTTCCTCAGCATTTTCCTGGGGCTCCGCGTCACGATTTCCCGCTTCGTGTCTCCGCACATCTCCGGCGGCCGATATAAGGTAAATCTCCGAGTAGTTTTTGCCTTTTATGCTAGTTTTGTTGTGATCCGTCTCAATAATAAGTTTTTGTGGCGGCGAGAAGTGTATATGTGTTCGACGTGGTAAATTTCTTGTATATTGTGCTTTAATGCTTGTACCTTTGACTATTGATACGAATACAGAGGAAGTTGAAAGTGTTCTATTTCTATTTTAGCATTTTCAATCGAATTTGATCTTCCAGTTTTTGTGGAATAATAAATCAACATTTTACATTCTAATGATTTAAAATTGAAGAGTTCCATTTTGCTACATCGAGGCTTATCGGATTTTTTCAAGGGAAAAAAAAGTTACATGTAGACTAAGCAATTGAAATTGAATTTCACGTGACAAGAAGAAATCAACAACTAGTTTGACTTCTTATTTGGGAAAAATCAATTATCGTGATTTAATTTGATTTTGTTTGGAGTATTGAGATCCTTGCATTTGATATGACCTTTATTGGTTAGGTAATTTATTGAAGTGTCATTTCTTGTAACATAATGTGTCATTTGTTGTGAACAATTGTGTCATTTGTTTAAAATAACTCATATTTAAAAAATGACGCTTTTATTCAAAATAATTGGCACGTTCTTTTATCGTGATTGACACGCACAACAGAGATAATTGGCACTCTGCTCTCTACTGTAAATTACGGCTTAAACAAACACTCTGCTCATTATTGACACGTTCTTTTATCATGATTGACACGCACAGTAGAGACAATTGACACTCTGCTCTCTACTGTGAATTGTAGCTTAAACGAATACTGCTTATCATTGACACGTTCTTTTGTCATAATTGACACGCACAATAGAGACAATTGACACACTGCTCTCTATTATGAATTATGGCATAAACGAGCACACTCGCTCATCATCGACACGTTATTTTGTCATGATTGACACAAACAGCATATACAATTGATACTTTTTTCATAAGCAAATGACATTTTTTTTCGAAACAAATCGCATTTTTTTCAAAAATAATTGATAGTCAATAAATGATACTTTATTCAAATACAAATGATACTTTTGTTTGTTATGATTGACACTTTGGATAAAAAGTAAATGACACATTTATTCATTACAAATGACACGTCTAACTTATCAAAAAAAATGGAAAAAAATAAAAAAAATTTGTTTGTCTACGATTGACACTTTTGTTTGTTACAATTGATACTTTCGTATGCAAAGAGTGACACACCCGTCCTTAAAATAAATGGGAAAAAACGTTAAAAAAACGAAAAAAAAGGATTTTTTTAAAAAATTTTAAAAAAAATTATTTGTTGCGATTGACACTTTTGTTTGTTACGATTGACACTTCCGTATGTAAAGAGTGACACGCCCATCCTTAAAATAAAGAGGAAAAAAAACGTAAAAAAATAAATAAATAAAAATTAAATTAAAAAAAATTAAATAAAAACGGATTAATGATGTCATGCTGACATCAGCGGGTCAAAGCGAGTCAACGGATCAAATATGGGTCAAAGCGGGTCAAAATTGGCTAATTGGATCATGTTGCATGTGCAACATGATGAACACAAGTTTTTGCCATTAACAAATTCATAAAACTGATAATTTTAAGAAGATAGCAACAGAGTAATTTAATCTTTCTTCATCCTATCTCATATACATAATATATTATACCAGCTTTAATCAAAACCGAAGCCTTAGGAAATTGAAAATGCTTCGATAATTCAAACTCAAAGAACAATATATATATATATATATATGATAAAAACTGGTGTGCACCATGTTGCACATGCAATATGATTCAATTACTCAATTTTGACTCGCTTTGACCCGTATTTGACCCGTTGACTCTCTTTGACCCGGTTGGCCCGCTGATGTCAACGTGACATCATTAATCTTTTTTTTTAATTTTTTTTTTTACCTTTTTTTTTAATTTTTAATTTTTAATTTTTTTTTTTACGTTTTTTCCTCTTTATTTTAAGGACGGGCGTGTCACTCCTTGCATATGGAAGTGTCAATCATAACAAACAAAAGTGTCAATCGTAACAAATAAAAGTGTCAATCACAACAAACAAAAAAAAATTAATTTTAATTTTTTTTTCATTTTTTTAACGTTTTTTCCCATTTATTTTAAGGACGAGTGTGTCACTCTTTGCATACGAAAGTATCAATTGTAACAAACAAAAGTGTCAATCGTAACAAACAATTTTTTTTATTTTTTTCAATTTTTTTGATAAGTAAGGCGTGTCATTTGTAGTGAATAAATGTGTCATTTGTTTTTTATCCAAAGTGTCAATCATAACAAACAAAAGTATCATTTGTATTTGAATAAAGTATCCTTTATTGACAATCAATTATTTTTGAAAAAAATGCGATTTGTTTCGAAAAAAGTGTCATTTATTTATGAAAAAAGTGTCAATTGTATATGTTGTTTGTGTCAATCATGACAAAATAATGTGTCAATGATTAACAAAGTGTCTGTTTATGCCATAATTCATAATAGAGAGCAGTGTGTCAATTGTCTTTGTTGTGCGTGTCAATTATGACAAAAGAACGTGTCAATGACAAGCAGTATTCGTTTAAGTTATAATTCACAGTAGAGAGCAGAGTGTCAATTGTCTCTACTGTGCGTGTCAATCATGATAAAAGAATGTGTCAATGATGAGCAGAATGTCTGTTTAAGTCGTAATTTACAATAGATAGCAGAGTATCAATTGTATGTGTTATTCGTGTCAATCATGACAAAAGGACGTGTCAATGATGAACAGAGTGTCTGTTTAAGTTGTGATTTACAGTAGATAGCAGAATGTTAATTATCTCTACTCAAATATACATACAAAATTGAGGCCAAAGTTAAAAAAAACCATAATATCAAAAAATTTGAATCAATCCTCGAAACCAGTTTTCTGCCAAATCGCATTCCTGACTCTGCTGAGATCTCTCCCCTTGAGCGTCCTACCGATCCCTTCGTGAACCGAGAACGAGGCAATCCTCCTCCTCGCCATTTTGCCTCGCCAGAAACTCGTGCGGCGGAACTCGATCGCCGATCTCCTCGCCTTCCTCGTCATCGTAGTCCTCGTCGCTGTCTCTCCGACGGTTCTCTCTGTACTCGTCCTTCAGTATCTTCGACCAGTCCGGACGTTCACCAGCAGCGACGATGGAGCACCGCATCGTCCGCTCGCCGACGACGACGACGATTTCCTCGAGATTCTCGAGCTCGACTTGCGAACCTCCGGCGACTGCGAGCGCGCCGCCGCGCTCCAGATCTCCGACTCATCGAGCTCGAAGATCATCGAGTCGTTATCGTGCGACCGATCGCTCGAGAGGAATCTGTAGCTTGCTCTAGCGCCGTAGCTCTTCGATGCCGCCATATCACTCGAGAAACACGATCAATTGTAAAAACGAAAACGATTGACTCTTCTCTCTCTAGAAGCGTGTGTGAGGATTTTGAACTGTGAGACGGGGGAGAGAGAGGGGGGAGGACGGTGGAAGAGTAGAGAGGAGGGGAGGGAAGGGGAGGGGAGGGGGAGAGATAGGCGGCAGTGGGAGGGAGGGGAGGGGGAGAGATAGGCGGCAGTGAGAGGGAGGGGAGGGAAGGGTTTTTTTTTATATATAGTACAAAACCGGGTCAGACCCGATCAAAGCGGGTCAAAATTGAAAATTGGATCATGTTGCATGTGCAACATGATGCACACTAGTCCTTCTCATATATATATATATTTTAAAACAAGTTCAATATCTATCAATAAACATCATAAATTAGAAAAAAATATCTAGCAAATATTATTGAACATTCGTAAATCACTCGTTCTTGCAGCGGAATATATACATAATACATAAGTTATCCTAAATCCCAATCTCTAAGGTTTATGCAAATCATTCAATTACAGCATAAAAACATATATATTATCTTATGCATAATAGATAACCCTTTTTATAAAAAAATTTAATAATAATTGTGGTTGGGCGACGCATTCAGTTGACCAAAATTAACAGCGGATTATCATGATCATAATATCTGGTGTTAGACCGATAATAACACAAGAAGAGTAGAAGCATATAACATGCGTAATCACTGGACATAAAGATAATCACAAATTATGAGATATCAAGAAACAGAACTCTCGCATAGCATGATATTCAAATTATTCATGGTCTCAAAATCAAAATAAAATAAATGCACTAAATAAATCCCTACTTCGAATAATTGATTATCAAATATCTATTTTACTTCAAGGACAATCATGTGTTCATTAACCTAAGCTCTGATACCACATGTAAGATTAATTAATTACATGAATCCTAAGATCTTAAACTACATGATTATCACATGATACACATAATAAGTGAGAGAGATCAAGAATACCTCCTTCCATGGTTTCCGTGGTTGACGTCGGTAGATGTAGCTACTAGAAATCAGTTTCTCTCTCCTAGCCTATGAACCGTGCATATTATGGTTTCGTAAGTGTGTTTTATGATGACTCTAAAGCAATATATTTATAGGCGAAGAGAGGACCAATTTCTAATTGGAATAGGATTGACATTAAATATCTAGTCCATCATAGATAGAGAATATCTCCTTAATAATAACCAACTTATTGAATTTAATATATATCCCTTATAAAAACATATTCCTATTAGACCACAATAATGAGTGAGATATCGATAAATAATAACCGTATCTTACAACACATTGCAATTCAAAATGTTCAGAGTCTCCCTTTTCCCAGCCTGTCAATAACTGCACATTAATGTCAACAAAATTCAACTTTTGAGATCAAATCTAAATAACTATTTGTAGCTACAATTGTGGATTTCGGTCTGTTATGCAATCACAATAGTAATTTTCAATCATATGAATTACAAAAGTTACTCTTAGTATTTTAAGACAAAACGACAATCACATTTTTTTAATTGAATCCAATATATATAAGGGTAGGTTCTAATGAGAACATCTCATCTTGTCGAAACTATGAATGAATATGAAGTCGTTGGATCGAGTCAATGAAATGCTGAAATTGTATCTGAAGCTAAAAAAAAAACTTGACGCATTTTCAGATCAAAATAACTGCACAAAGGACATAAAGGTAAATTTACGTGTTAAAATTAGGCAGTAATTTTTTTTTGGTGCCGTCACAAACGAATTTGAAAAGCAATTAGGGCTATTCCTTTCTTTGAACTCTCTCAACGTTTACGAAAGTGAAACTAGGGCTAATCATTCATCCACTTTGAAAATCAGGCTGCATCGAGTTTTTTAAGTGAACTAATGATTTAGACAGTAAAATAATTCGATCAAATGGTTATAATATGTTTATAAAATCATGTTTGATATGAGATTTGAGGGTGAGGATGATCCACTATATGTGAAGCTTAAGGGTGTTAATGGTGAGAGGAGTAGATTAGGGCAAAGTTTGAAGTATAATTTTGGGGATTTTATTCCGATTTTGAGGCCGTTCTTGAGAGGGTAATTGAAGGTCTGCAAGGAGATGACGCGGAGGAGGTTGAATCTCTATAAGGACGCTTTTATTCAAGAGAGGAAGTAAGTTTGTTTTTACGTTGTTATTTGTTATACACGTGATATGTACTAAGGTGGTGTAATGTTGAATTGTGACCTCGATTTCAGGATGTTGGAAAATCGGTAATAATGTGTATATATATATATATATATATATTATGGAAATTTAGTTAGCATTAAATGCAAATTTGACTTGAGAAAAAGTCAGCCCGTTTAATCGTCTTTTCGAGCCTCGATATATATCCGATTTATGAATTGAGATATATGACGTCGATCTATGTTTCGAGTAGATAATTATAGTGTGCTTAATTTCTCGATTCCGATTTTCGGTGAGTGAGAAATAGTGGCTCGAAGTTTGGGGGGACAAAACTAATATGATACCAAAAGTGGAGAAACTTACCTAATTCGGGTTTTGGAGAGTTATTACAATAATCAATGTCCCACATTGATTAATGTGCAAACTTTATTGTGGTATTTAAGTGTCTACCACATTGAAGGAGATAACAAAGTGACATGTGGTGGGCTTGGTCCACACATGCTCATGCGCGCGAGCCTTTTCGCCGACCGCCTCACACGCGGCGCGCCGCGGCGCACCGCGCCCGTGCCCAGCCCCGGCTCCGGTTTCGGTCCGTGTCCGTGGACTTCGATCTTGGCAATTGGTCATTTGGGTGGTCCGTGGGCTTGTCAGTTGGGCTTTGACGTTGGGCTCGTTGGGCTACTTGTGGGCTGATCCAATTCATTGGTGCAGTGCTCCTGCTACACAAGATTACTCTCCTTGGTGTTGTGCAACCTTTCACCTGAGCTGGACTGCCTATAAATAGGACCAGTCTGCATATCATTTGATCACACAACAACACACAACAATTTTCTTGCTCTGCATACGTCTTAGTCTTAAGTTCTACATTTTAGTCTTAAGACTTACATCTTGGTCTTAAGTTGTTTAGTCTACGTCTTAGTCTTAAGACATACATCTGAATCTTAAGACATACATCTGAGTCTTAAGGTGTTCAGCTTTTGTCCTCGCCTGAAGTCCAGTTCGCCGGAGCTCGTAGTTTTGCGGTGCTGCAATCTTCGAGACGTCGTCGTTTCATCTTTGGGGACGTTACGCCAGAACCGAGAGCACTACCGGGGCGTATTTCATCTTGCGGATAGAGGCCTTCCTCGACTCGACGAAGTTTTCTTTTAGACATTTTTGTTTGTTTCATTTTCCGACTTATCGGTTTATTTTGTAATAGCAGCTTGTATTCAACAATCGCAAGACGAAATAGTACCTAAGCTGCTTCGAGTAAAATTGAAAAATGTCTTCCTCATCTGCTGCCCTATCCGACGCTGCCACCTCCACCAACAATGCAACCGTTGCCGCCATCTCCTCCACCTCGGACGTTGTCGCCTCCTCCGACAATGTCGTTCTGCCGATGTTTGTCCTGGTTTCGACCCCGACTTTTGCAAATCCAACTCTTGCAGCCATGTCCGCCGCCACCGATGCAAGGATCGCACTTAACCGTGCTAATGTCACTAACTCGGCATTTAACTTTAATGCAATGTCTTCTGCTTTGCAGAACCATGTCCCTTTTGGGAGTGTAAACCACCATGGTGTGGTGGGGGGGTTCGAACCTGACCCTGACGGCACCTCTGCACTCATCTACAGTGTTGCCCGCTGCCGAGAAAAACCGACGAAGTTTAGTGGAGCAGACTTCAAAAGATGGCAACAGAAGATGTTGTTCTACTTGACAACATTGGGGTTTACGACCGTGCTGTTGGAGAACGCACCCGCCCCTCCAAGTGAAAATGAGGAGAACATGGAAGTCCGCATAGCCTACGAAAGTTGGCTTACTTCAGATTATTTCTGTAAAGAATTTCCTTCTAAGTGGACTAGATGATAGTCTATACAGTGTATATGCAAATGTAAAGACCTCCAAGGCAATTTGGGAGGCACTTGAAAGAAAATATTGTACTGACGATGCAGGAACCAAGAAGTTTGTAGTTGCCAAGTTTTTGGACTACAAAATGGTGGACTCTCTACCGGTCATGGAGCAACTTCAAGAGTTTCAACTTATTGTCCATGACGTCCACGCAGAAGGAATGCTTTTGCCAGATGCTTTTATTGTGGCAACCGTGATTGAGAAGCTTCCCCCGAGCTGGAAGGACTTCAAGAGCTATTTGAAGCACAAGCGAAAGGAAATGACGCTTGAAGACCTTGTTGTCAAGCTCCGCATCGAGACCGATATGAGGACTTGAGATGGGAAGGGCAAAGCACCCGTGGAACCAAGAGTCAACCTCGCAGAGAAAGGTGGCAACTCCAATAATGTCAAGAGAGGGCGTCCAAAGAGCAACCCCAAAGGCAAGGGCAAGGTGCAAGCCCGCAAATTTGAAGGGAACTACTACAACTATGGCAAATCCGGCCACATGTCCAAGGACTGCCGTAAGCCGAAGAAGAAAAGGGCTCGTCAAGCCAACATGTTGGAGATAACTGAAGCCGACCATGCGGCCATTGCCACCGAAGAAGGTAATGTCGTGGAGAATGAAGGGAAGTGGTATATTGATACCGCTGCCACGGCATATGTTTGTGGTGACCGAAGCCGCTTCACCAAGTACAAGAGTTGCCAAGGGAGGAAGCTCAATATGGGAAATCAAGCCTCATCTGAGGTAGTTGACTATGGTACTGTGGTGCTAAAGCTGAGCTCCGACAAGAACCTTACTCTTGGAGAGGTGTTGCATGTCCCCGATATCCGAAAGAATCTAGTGTCCGGCTCTGTACTAGTCAAGAGAGGATTTAGACTAGTTTTTTAGTCGGACAAATTTATTTTATCAAAATTTGGAACATTTCTAGGAAAAGGTTACCTCTCTGAGGGCCTTTTCAAGCTGTCTATAATGGCCTTGCGCCCAGAGCCCCGTGAGGGCAAAAATAATGAGAATGAAGCTACTTTCTCCTACTTGATTGAGTGTTCCGGTTTATGGCATTGCAGATTAGAACATGTTAATCTAAATGCTATAAAAAGATTAGTTAATCTTGATCTACTTAAAGTAAATGAGTTTAACAAAACCAAGTGTGAAGTTTGTGTTGAAGCAAAATTGGCTAAGTTGCCATTTCATTCTGTAGAAAGGAACACAAATCCTCTAGAACTCATTCACACTAACGTATGTGACTTAAAGTTTGTACAAACTAGAGGTGGGAAAAAATATTTTATTACTTTTATTGGTGATTGCATTAAGTATTGTATTCTTTATCTTTTAAGGAGTAAAGATGAGGCGCTTGAAGTTTTTACTAACTTCAAAGTAGAAGCCGAAAACTAACTTGATTGTAAAATCAAAATGGTACGAAGTAAGAGAGGTGGAGAGTATGTAGCTCCTTTTGAAGACTTGTGTAAGACAAGCGATATTATTCATCAAATCACTGCCCCCTATTCGCCTCAATCAAATGGTGTTGCTGAAAGGAAGAACCGAACTTTAAAAGAGATGATGAACGCTTTGTTAATAAGTTCTGGACTGTCCCAGAATATGTGGGGAAGCCGTTTTGACGGCTAACTACTTATTGAATAAAATACCTCTAAAAGGTAGGGATGTTACTCCTTACGAGTTGTGGAAAGGAAGGAAACCGTCCTATAAATACCTCAAAGTGTGGGGGTGTTTGGCTAAGGTAGAAGTGCCTTTACCTAAGCAAGTTGCAATCGGTCCTAAGGCCGTTGATTGTATCTTTATAGGATATGCACTGAATAGTAGTGCATATCGATTTGTCATTCATAAGTCGGTTGTGCCCGATATGAATGTTGGAACTACTATTGAGTCAAGGAATGCTATATTATTTGAACATATATATCCATGTAAAAAGGATGATAAAGTTGAGTCGAGCTCTAGTGGTGAAGCAAGAGAAGTTGCTAGTAGTTCTAGAAATGTGGGGGTAGAACCTGTTACGCGTAAAAGGTAAGCTGCCGATCTTGAAACTTTAGAACCAAAACGTAGCACTAGAGCAAGGGTTGCTAAGGACTTTGGTCCTGATTATGTAGTTTTTCTTTTGGATGAAGAACCGCGGTCTATAAAAGAAGCTCTTTCTAGACCTGATGGCCCACTTTGGCAAGAAGTTGTCCAAAGTGAAATTGATTCCATCATGCAGAATCACACTTAGGTCTTAGCTGACTTATCCGAAGGTTGCAAGCCCTTAAGATGTAAGTGGATCCTAAAAAGAAAGTATAAGGCAGATGGGTCAATTAACAAATATAAAGCTAGTTTAGTGGTTAAAGGTTTTAAGCAAATTGAAGGATATGATTTCTTCGATACTTATTCGCATGTAACGAGGATTACGTCTATCCGTGTGCTTCTCGCGATTGCTGTTTTGCACAATCTTGAGATTCACCAAATGGATGTGAAAATTGTCTTTCTAAATGGAGATTTAGAAGAGGAAATTTATATGGAACAACCTGAAGGGTTTGTAGTACCTGGCCAAGAGCGAAAGGTATGTAAGTTGGTGAAATCCCTATATGGGTTGAAACAAGCACCATTACAATGGCACTTGAAATTCGACGAGACTATGTTGTCGAATGGTTTCTCGTCGAATGGTTTTAAGATTAATGAATGTGACAAGTGTGTTTACATAAAGAATACAAAGAATGGTTTTGTAATTGTTTGTCTTTATGTAGACGACATGTTAATTATGGGACAAAACCTTCAAGTCATAAATGACACCAAACGTATGCTTAAGAGAACTTTCGATATGAAAGATATGGGAGTTGCTGACGTTATTCTTGGAGTGAAGATTCAAAGAACTCTCAAAGGGATTGTTTTGTCTCAATCTCATTATATTGAGAAAGTACTTAAGAGGTTTAATGTCTTTGATAGTGTGCCGGCAAAGACTCCTCTAGAAGTTAATGTTCACTTGAGCAAGAATAGGGGTGATCTTGTTGCTCAAGAGTATTATGCTAGGGTCATTGGTTGTCTTATGTACATCACGAATTGTACGAGGCCCGATCTAGCTTGTCCGGTGAACAAACTGAGTCGCTATACTAGTAATCCTAGTAGAGAGCATTGGAAATCTCTTGTAAGAGTCCTGAGGAGGCCGAATGGCTACGTAATTTTCTTGAAGATATTCCATGTTGGACGAAACCCGTACCACCTGTGATGATTCACTGTGATAGCCAAGCGGCTATTGGGTTGTATAATGGTAAGTCGAGACATATTCGTCGTCGATATAATACCGTAAGACATTTGATCACGAGTGGGGTTATCTCTGTAGACTATGTCAAGTCTATAGATAACCTAGCTGATCCGCTTACTAAGAGTTTGAATCGAGATCAAATGTATAAGCTCGTAGAGGGAATGTGAGTTATATCCACAAGTTAAAGACGATTATAGTGGATACCCAACCTTGTAGATTGGAGATCCCATGAACTTGGTTCAATGGGAAAACTAAGCTATATGAGTCTGTTGATACCAGACTCAAATAGTCTATTCCCTAAAAGAGCTCGAGAGTGTTGGTGACCTATCAAGTGGTGAGGTTAAGTATTTGACTTTTAATGATTCTTGGATGCCTTGAGAAGGTGGAGTATGACAGGATACTTGAGTAAGAATCACCTATGTAAGTGAGAAGTGAGGGCGGCTTCTATTTAAGTGTCTGCCACATTGAAGGAGATAACAAAGTGACATGTGGTGGGCTTGGTCCACACATGCTCATGCGCGCGAGCCTTTTCGCTGACCGCCTCACACGCGGCGCGCCGCGCCGCGCCGCACCGCGCCCGTGCCCGTCTCTGGTTCCGGTCCGTGTCCGTGTCCGTGGACTTGGATCTTGGCAATTGGTCCTTTGGGTGGTCCGTGAGCTTGTCCGTTGGGCCTTGTCAGTTGGGCTTTGACGTTGGGCTCGTTGGGCTACTTGTGGGCTGATCCAATTCGTTGGTGCAGTGCTCCTGCTAGACGAGATTACTCTCCTTGGTGTTGTGCATTTGTCACACCTAAGCTATTCTTTTGGAAGTATCTAGAAAGAGACACTTCAAGTGACTTCAACTCTCCACTTTCCATCTACCCCAATTAAATGTTCCAGTAACCTTTCACCTGAGCTGGACTGCCTATAAATAGGACCAGTCTGCATATCATTTGATCACACAACAACACACAACAATTTTCTTGCTCTGCATACGCCTTAGTCTTAAGTTCTACATTTTAGTCTTAAGACTTACATCTTGGTCTTAAGTTGTTTAGCTTACGTCTTAGTCTTAAGACATACATCTTAGTCTTAAGACATACATCTGAGTCTTAAGGTGTTCAGCTTCTGTCCTCGCCTGAAGTCCAGTTCGTCGGAGCTCGTAGTTTTGCGGTGCTGCAATCTTCGAGACGTCATTGTTTCATCTTTGGGGACGATACGCCAGAACCGAGAGCACTATCGGGGCATATTTTGTCTTGCGGATAGAAGCCTTCCTCGACTCGACGAAATTTTCTTTTAGACTTTTTTATTTGTTTCATTTTCCGACTTACTGGTTTACTTTGTAATAGCAGCTTGTATTCAACACAGAAATCTCGCAAAAGGGAGTGACAAGAATGGGATGAAATGTGGGATTGATCACTTTCTTGAAGCTCATCAAAGTGGAGAGATCGATGAAGATAATGTGCTTTACATTATTGAGAACATGAATGTTGCAGGTAAACACTACTTGAAACAACTTTAGCATATTATATTCATAAAATGACAAAAGAAAGTGTTTATTTGAAACAACATTTTTTATTTTGTAAGATTTTATTACAAAATAATACTACTACATGAGTGTTCTTGAATTTGCACCAAATCCATTTGGTTTTTTTACTTTGTCAATAAAATGATGTTGGACTTTACTAGTGTTGTTTTTCTTAGTTTTCATTTGACATTTTAAGGGTTCTTTTGAATTTACATCAAGAAAAATACATAAAATCTGTAATAAATAAAAAAAGGGTCTACATAATTTTTTTTAATGATAAAATAAATGGGTCACTAATAGACGGAGGGATAAGTAATTTTTAAGTTAAATGAAGTTTCTATCATTCGGCTTTAAAAATCTAATATGCAGGTCTAGAGGGAAATTATGAGCATTACGTTCATGCATAACTTCCATATAACACGATTATACTTTTATTTCTTTTTCACATTTAGGCTTGTATTGAAATTTATACATGCATGAGCAGCAATAGAGACAACAGTTTGGGCATGGGCGATCGCAGAGCTCATCAACAACCCCACAATCCAAGATAAAATCCGGGCCGAAATCGACAGCGTTCTCGGCCCGAGGGCCCAAGTGACCGAGCCCGATTCTAACAAACTCCCGTATGTCCAAGATGTGATCAAGGAAACTCTCCGACTCCGAATGGTGGTCCCTTGCTTAGTCCCCCACATGAACCTCCACGAGGCCAAGCTAGGCGGCTACGACATCTCCGCCGAGAGCCGGATCCTCGTCAACGCGTGGTGGCTGGGCAACGACCCGGCCCAATGGAGGAAGCCCGGGGAGTTCAAGCCCGAAAGATTCTTGGAAGAGGAGGCTAGTGTTGAGGCCAACTGTAATGACATTAATTATATTCCGTTCGGAGTGGGACCAGGGGCGGATCCAAGATTTCGAGTTAGAAGGCGAGAATTTATAAGGACATGAAAGGTGTTGTACGGGGGTTCGGGCGAGAATTTTTTAGGGCGTTTGTTTCTATTTAGGTCTAACTATACTTACTACTTAACGATATTTAGGGCTATTATATTATTCATGTAACTATCCCTTGAAATTTAACACCCTATTTTGATATTTCTACATGTGATCGAGAGATTCAAGAATTTATTCAATTGAGTAATAAGTATTGAAAAAAAGAACATAAACATAATATATCAATTGCATAAAGTTATACTATATATTAAATTGCATATGCAACCTTTATATATATATATATATATATATATCCGAACTCCAAGTTTTAAACCTCCACAAAAGTTGTTGTACTTAATATATAATTTTTAATATTTTTCATATCTAGTTGTCATATTCACACTAGTTTTTTATTTTAAATTAAAGATAGAATGACAAATTCGAAAATTTTGAGGGCAACTCGAAAAGCAAAATGAAATATATATGTAAATTATAAAAACTAGAGAGCTAATTGTAGTAATACACAAAAATCCGAAGGGACGGTCGCACCCACATGCCCCCTTTGTATCCACCTCTTGCCGTACAATTAAAGACTAATTTACAATTGGAACAAATACATGAATTGGGATTTGGGATAAATAATTTTGAAGATAGAAATATTTTATCCCCTTCCTAAACTCTAGCTTCATAAATAATATTTAAATAGATTGGAATTTGAAATATAGAATATTGTAGAAATACACATTAGTACTAAATTTAATATTGAAGTTTACTTTATTTTTGAATTGAATTATAAATTTGGAATGAAAATATAAAATACAAAAGCATTATGAACATTTCATAGATAAAATTGAGGAGAGGCAATTGACTACACTTGCGTCCGCCACTGAGTGGGCCGTAGGAGCTCCCCGAGGATTGTGCTTGCGTTACCCATTATGGCCATAACATTGGGCCGACTGGTGCAGAATTTTGACCTCCTGCCGCCGCCCGGGCAGGACAAGATTGATACGGGGGATAATAACGGGCAGTTTGCTACGAGGATATTGAAGCATTTCGTCGTTGTGATGAAGCCAAGAAACTAGTTTGTGTTGATGTATTTAAATAAGTTGCATGTATACTTTGCACCAAGAATGCAGGTTTAATTCTCGGATTGTAATTCGCAATCGCTATTAAAATTATTTTCATGTTTTATTAAAGACATACAGTTTTGAAGGGACATTTGGGTTAGTATTTTGAAAACTAATTTTAGATGATTCGAAACAAATGTGTAGTCCAAAATAAACCCCCTAAATTTGTAGCCCTTCATTCCACTTTAGGAACATTATTAAGGTCTTACTTATATAATTTATAAACCAAAATCAATTTAAATAAATTAACCCATCAATCACAAACATTCATTCAATTTTTTTTAGAATATAGTGCCAACATAGTAGGCCCAAAATTATTTGAGTTCATTGACCCCTTAAAATTTATAAACCTTATAACCTAATTCAAACTAACTAATCCGAATATCAATTCATTAATTATTTTTTAAATTTTGCAAAGAACGGTAAGAATCAATATTCCTTAAAAGTTAAAACCTAAATCAAACTACATCATATCACAAATCTTAAATAATTTATTTTTTTACTTTTTAATACTACTCTTAACAAACGCCATTAACATAGTGTGAAACGGAAAATTAGTTAAAATTAAAATATGTACGCCGGAAAAATCATTTCAAATAAAATTTACGAATACCATCTGTTTTAGAACATGGAATAAGTCAGGGTCTGTTCATTACTATCGAACTACTATTGCAGGTTTCCGAATCCGATGAAGATTAGATCAAATAAAAGGTAATCGGAAACATATTTTTTTTTAAAAATCATTATTTAGTGAACCGAAAATCAGTTTTCTGAAGAAAAAATCAGAAGATTTCTATAAAGTCAAGTTAAAATCATCGTATGAAGATTTTCGCGACAGAAAACAAAGAATTGAACAAAAAGTAAACGAAAACCAGAAACAAATAAAATCAGATCGATAAAAAAAATGTAGGTCTAAACCAGGCCCCCAAATCATGATACGAATCAGAGGGGGCAGACATGCCGACCTTGAGTCTTCGCTCTCTGTGCACATAACCATGCTTCCTTCATTGTTCTTAACGTCCAGAGCATCGGCTTATTGTGCACAGATTCAACCAAAAAAACATTGCGAGAAAATTTTGAAGAAAACATTTCTAAATAAGATGTTTGAAGCAGAGCTGCAAAAGAATGAAGCTGCAGAGGGCTGGGCGAAATATGAAACTTAAAAATCGACTGTTTGTGATTAGTATTTATAGGCGTATGAATCAGCTAGGGTTTCACGGATTGGTGATTGAATAACGGAAATGCCCTTCCTTTTGGGCTTCTTGGGCTTGAGTTTGGGTTGTTTGTGTAGTTGGCGATTCCGGCCGATTTCAACATTTATGTCATTAATGTTTTTATGACTTTTATTTAGAACATTAAGAAAAATATATAAGTATATTTTACGATTTTTAGGATGACGATATTTACCAAAATTATACAAATTTAGTGTTATAGTTATCCAATTTACAGTTATCTTTTAATGTGATCTATTAAATAATATTTCATGTCCAATTTTTTTCTTTGGAAGTCTCATTAGAAGTATCTAATTTATAAAAAGGGTAAAATATATGTGACTAAGATTCAACCACACAAAAATTCAAACAATACACACTATAAAATACAATTTTCTTAGTAATTGTGCCTAAAAGAAATGGGACACTACTAATGGAACATAGGGAATACTTCGTTTTATCGGTGTTTATGGGCGGATTTTCGAAAAAAGTTAACTTACTTACATAGGTAGGTTAATCAAATAACCAATTATATGGGATCATCTTTGCCCTCAAACCATCCGGATCGAGTGACTTACATACGGGTAGGGCTATTAACAAATCGAGTTTTAATTGAATAGTTCGGGTTCGAGCTCGAGAAGTCTCCGGTCGAATTCGAAAATTTTAAGTCCTCATTTAATATTCTTCAATTCTTTCGAGACTATTCATCTTGAAATCTCGGATCAATTAAATTAAATTATTTAATAATACATATATTAATTAAATAATAAATATATTATTACTTCATTCGTCCCAACCGACTTGTCTTGTTTGGTTCCGGCACAGATATTTTGGTGAGTGGGTGGTTGTGTGTAGATGAGTAGGTGATTGTGTGTAGAAAGTGGGAGTTTGTTTAGTAATTATTTTCTTTTTTAAGGAAACAAGACAAGTCGGGTGAGACGGTCCGAAAAGAAATACAAGACAAGTCGGGCGGGACGGAGGGAGTATAATTTATATTTTAAAATATAAAATTTTCCAGCTTGCAAGACGAATTCAAACACTATAAGTATTTAACGAATCAAACTCAAGCCCATATTAAAAACTCATATCGAATTTGAACTTGAACCCGAATTCAAATTCGAGTCACAAACAACTAATCGAGTCAAGCCTCAACGAAGCTTGGCTTGATTTCACACCCCTACATACGGGCTGTTGGACGGACAAATAGATATTTTTTCTCGTAAAAGTCGAGCGTGTTGGTAGATAAACTTTGTCATTCTACCACCCACCTACCATTTGTGTGTATTTTTTTTAAAAAAAAAAAAAGAAGAGGAGCATAAATTGCTGCGGGCGGATCAAGCAAACGAGACGGATTAAATGGTTCTTCGAACAACCATAATAAGGGTGGGTAGGGGATCTTAAGTTAAATAATGGACTTACAAAGTATGTTCTCTTTTATTTGGTACACCAACCACGTGTAGAAGTTCCCCAACCAATTATTAGAAAACTAATATAGAAATTTATTGATTATATAGTTTTATAGAAAGATGGTAAATACTTAACAATTTGACTCATAATAATATACCTATGTTATCAAACCCGGCCCAGCTCGGCCCGGCCGGTTGACTGGGTTCAATCGTGACCCGGTGAAAAATTCGGGCCGGGCCAATCAAAAACCCGTACTTCCCTTTGACCCGATGTGACTCGGAAGAACCGGCCGGTCGAACCGGCATCCGGTACCCGATTGACTTGGTAACATTAAAAAAAAAGTCTAATTTAATGATTTAATCTCTTATATCTAAATCTGATTTCTCTCGTTCTCTCTTCCAGTTTCACCCAAATTGCCAAATCCCATCAACTTGGGTGGCTCCGCCGTGAGCCTGAGTAGTGAATCCCGTCAACTTGGGTGCTTCTGCTAGGCTGCTTCTCTTTCTCAATTTATGAGTTTCTCCCATCGAGCCTTAGAGCATCTTCTTCTACAAATTGAATCTTATCTTTAAGGTTGAAGCCTTTGAATAAAGGTAAATAATTATTTCAATAAGCAATATTAGTAATATTCTAGCGTTTAAGTAATTTATAATATTTATAAGTATTATTAAAAGATATTTAATATATTATTATGTTACACTGGGTTGACCCACCGGTTCAATCGATTCAACCGGTTGAACCACTAAAATTAATTTTTCCGGGTCAATGACCGAACCGGGTTTAGTAACATACGATACATTAAATTAAATATAGTTAGTATGAACTTTACATAACTTACATATTTAATATAAATTGTGGGTAATTCTTTTTACGATAAACACCATATTTCCGTATATTTTTTGACCTTTTATAATTGAAGACATCTTAATAAACTAATCTCTCCTATAATATAGTGAACCACGAGGAAGATGAATTCTATACAATGCATTTGCATTGATTTATCGGACCATTGAGATAATCATATTTTGCATATAATTCAAATATATTGCATGAAGAGATCATATTATCTATATTTAAATTCCTTTCGAAAATTTATTTATTATATTATATTATAATCCAAAACATACATAAATGCATCTACGTGCACCTAAAAACATGATTTGTAACGCTTAAAATACTTGGTCCTATCATATCTAGTATCTACAGTTAAATCTCGATAAAATAATAATCTTGTGACAAAAAAAAATATTCATTTAACGAGGTTATTACTTTATCGAACATTATTTTAATGCATTGGCCCATATCGGAGTCGGAAGAAATTATTATTTTAACAAGATTATTACTTTATCGAATATTACTTTATCGAGGTTTAACTGTACATACATACTGATATACAGGTTATAAAACGTGACGTTAACCACTTAAAATATTTTTCCGCTGCTCCATTCTTAATTATATTATATCATAAAAACTACTAAATGGATAAAACATTATGCATTTATCTAGATAGACTTCTATTATCTTATCTTATATATATAAAAACTGAATGATTTATTAACCATTTATAGGTCTAATTTAAAATAATATTGTTAGAAATAACATAAATGTATTCAAAAACAAACTTTAAGTACCACAAATCATGTTAAACTAATCATCCACAAGATGTAATTAATTTCGGAAATGATAATTTAAGAGATTATTTATATATTTACTCATTTATAGATTATTTATAGATTTACCCATTTTATTTTCATTTATAGAGTAATATAAACAATGAAATTGAATTGACACAACTTTGAACAGCTTCAAGGAGATAGATTAACATATGCCATGAAATTGAATTATTATTTTATGTTAGATTTAGTAATTGGGGTTTAATATGTATTATATAATATATCTATAAATTAAATATATTAATGTTATTTCATCATGAAATTGTAACATTTTTCGTGCGTAGCACGGGTGTCATTCTAGTATATATAAAAACCGAATGATTTTAATTCCAAATCAATCTCAATTTCAATTCAATTGAACTCAATTGGAATTTCATTAAATTGAGGGGCAAATGATTTATTCTTTTATTTTCAATAGATACATATCTACAATAAAACATCAATTTCAAATATAATTGCATTTCAATCTAATTAGTTTTCCAAAAAATATTTACATTAAATTTCTTTTAAACTCTTTAATAAATGATTCATTTTTAAATTGTTCAAAATTATCTATTATTATCTATATAAAAATCAAATATTCTAATTTTAAATCAATTTAACTTTCATTAAATTTAGTGGTAAATATATTATTCTCTTTATTAATTTATAGATGCACAAATACGTCTATAAAAAACACAATTCAATTAGAATCAATCTCAATTCAAATTCATATTATTTTACAAAAACTAATTCAATATCAATTCAATTCAATTTATATTCATTAGTAAATAATAGTAAATTTAATTAATAATCTATCTAATTTAACTATTATTTTATTTATCTAAAAATCGGATGTTCAATTTCTCATTATCTGAAAGCAAGGGCATTGTCCATATTTCAAAAATTGTATTTATATGTTTTATATGATTTATCATTTCTTTTGATATATTTATATTTATTTAGTTAAAAAAGAGAGTTTCATTAGTAATAATATTTTTTTTAAAAAAGAAAAAGAAAAAGGAAATGAGTTATGCAATTAAAATGTTATATTTTTCACTTTTTCAATTATCAAAATAATTTTTAATGTACAAATAATATTGGGCATATATTTAACTAAATATAATTTTTTAATCATTCAAACATTTAATTAGCCTAATCTACAAAGTATTAACCATAAATAGGTCTAATTTAAAATAATATTGTCATAAATAACATAAATGTATTCAAAACAAACTTTAAGTACCACAAATCATGTCAAACTAATCATCCACAAGAAACAATTCATTTTGGTAATTGATAATTTAAGAGATCATTTATATATTTACCCATTTATAGATTTACTTAGATAATTTTTATTTTTATTATTCTCATTAGGAGAGCGGTGTCTCGACTGACCGACTGGTGACGAAGCAAGGTGAGCAGCAGAAGCATGTTCAGTTTTTAAATTGTGTTTCTTTTTTGCGCGTTGCCGCTCATCTCTTATCTTCTCCTTTCTTTCTCCTTCCGGAGTGCATCTTGATGAACATGTAAAATATTAGATCTTAACGACGGGGAGGGGGGGGGAATGCATCGATGATAGCCAAGTAATATAGTGTTATAAAATTTGTATTCATTAATTTGGGAACTGTTACTGATTGCATCCTCTTTTTCATTTGTGAAGGTAATTTGCTGATATCCAATTGGTTTGCTAAGTGATGTTTGATGTTGGTGATGCTCACTTTCATATTAGATATGGATAAGTTATACTGCGGATAAATAAAAGAAACTACATGTGAATGGAAAATTAGACTATAGCGGTGTGGTGAAGAAGAAAATCATTTCAAGTGAGTGGTACGGCTTTGAATTGAGCATAAGGCAGTTCTATCTATGAACAAGCTCAAGAAATGGATATTGGATAATGTAATATCATTTGTTACTATGATCATATTAATAATATTTTAAAAAAATTGAAATTATATTTTTGGAGAATACAACTATGTATTATGCATTAATATATTCTTAAATTGATATTTCAAGCCCTTTGGTAAATACTTGTATGTTTTATTTGTAACTTTCATCATCAATTCATAATGTATACATATGTTCAACAATTAGAGTAGTAGGAGATAAAGTAATATAAACAATGAAATTGAATTGACACAACTTTTAACAATTCCAAGGTGATAGATTAACATATGTATTATATATATATATTAACTATATTAATGTTACTTCATCATGAAATTGTAACATTTTTCGTGCGTAGCACGGGTGTCATTCTAATATATATAAAACCCCAATGGTGTTTTTTAATTAATTGCAATTCAATTTCAAATTAATTGTATAATTGTGTTGGGTTATTAGTCAATAGATGGTATTCAGCTGATTAGCGGTTAAAATAATATTGGGGGAAATCATAGTAGTACTATGGAATTGAAGATCCCAAAACCCAGCTGATATCAGTAGTGTAGTGTCTCGATAGGATTAGACGATGTATAGGTTATACTTTTTGTAATTGATTATCTTTTTGTCTAAGTCCTGTACGGGGTAAAATGTTGGATTGATCTTCTGTCGAAGTTACTTTCCAGAACCCCACGTCATCAGTGTAAGAGCTTGCGTTCTTCACCAAGACAATGATCTTTACCTTCGATAGAAGACTGACCCATCACCGATAGTTATCAGCAGAAGAACATAATGCAAAGCTCAGTACCTTCGTTGTCATCAGCTGACCCACCAAAGCCTTATCAGCTTGTCAGCCGACTAAGTCGAAGAAGACAGAGATTGTCTTGAATCTACTGTATCCGACGTAAAAACGACCCGATCGTAAAAGTCATTTCGAAGTTCGAGCAGAAGATCATACGAGGATGTGGAATAGTCAACTCTGAACACTAACACATTCTCACCTACCACAAACCTCGACCAATGAGAAGCCGACAACGCTTTACCTGCTCTGACCAACTAAAGCTGCTCTCATGTACAGTGTCAACTGCCATGCTGCAACAATTCGAAAAAGATGGCCGTTTTCTTTGGAAGCTTGTGACACGTGGCATCGTCTTCTCCAACGGACATATGCCTGCTCACAACTATAAATAGAGAAGAAATCCGAGCTCCACGCACGGGATTAAAAAGGGAAAACGCTCAAGCATTCAAACACTCTAGCAAACTTGAAAGATCATCCAAATGAAGAACTTGCCTTCATAGAATATTTCTAGTTCTTCTCTCTAGAGTTATTTAGATCCCTTTCTTCTCTAGCTAAGCTCATTGCCATATCTATAGCTTAGAAATTTCGAAGGAGTTCACTTTCTGTGAATTGTTCTTATTGTAAGAACTCCTTCTTAGTTGGAGATCATCCCCTCCCTTTCGAACTTATGTTTGAATTGTAAAGTCGCTAAGGACTATAACTTAGAAGGGTCTGTCCAGTGCACAGATTCCTTGCTGAGACTTGCTCAGATTAATCAACAAGTTCTCCTGCCTTGTCAGGACCGTGGACGTAGGATCTTGCGTATCCGAACTACGTTAAATTGCTTGTGTCATTTACTATTTTATTGCACTGCATACAACTGATTAAAAATCATATCTTTGCATAAATCGTATTTTAAAAACGCACCAGCTAAAAGACTTTAACTTGCGAAAACACATTTTCAAACTGAGACGAATCTCCGGGCCTTACACACTTATCCGCACAACGTCTCCGACTGAGTTTCAAGTACTGACAAAAGTTAGTAGGAGAGCTCAGTAGTTGGCACACTCTGACCCGTGATCGAAGGTTACTATCTGGCACTGTTCATCAGTTGCACTGTCCTTCACGTTCTGAGAAAAGAAACTGTGATCAGGTGTATTCACCCCCGCTCTACACCTGACTATCGTCTCCGGACCAACAATTGGTATCAGAGCGCACGATGTTCTACTGATCACCTGTTATGTACTATTGGTCTTCTCGAACAGATCCTGAAAACGTTTTCACTGCACAAGCATCTCTTCAATTATCCTTATACTCGTTCACAACATGTCTGATATGTCAGGTATTCGGATGGTACCGATGTTCTCTATAGAGAACTATACGGTATGGCGTGTGAGAATGGAGGCACACCTTACATCGCTGCATGACAGCATGACGGACGTCCTTGAAACAGGACCCATCGTTCCCATGATCGACAGCGTACAATTTGCCGCTGTGGGAGGTGTAGGAGCACAAAATGGTGCTAAGATCCCCAAAGATGTTCCAGTGCTCCAGCTGACACTCAGATCGACCATGCCTTCAAAGCAACAGTCAGCAAAACTGGAGCCAAAACCATTTCTTCCAAAGAAGGCAAAGAGAGTGCAGCGAAGAAACAAAGTCCTCTGAGATATCTGCTACTGACCAACTTGCGCTGATGGCTCTCAAATATCAAAGAGAGAAGGAGAGAGTCAGAAAGCTGAAGAAATACCATAGAGATTCTCCCTCAGGTAAGAAAGATTATCAGAAAAGGGAAGAACCTAATCCTTCTACTGAATGCAGAAACACTGAGCCTGCTGCTAGCCCATCCAAAGAATCAGCTGGAAAGAGCAGCAGAACATCTCCGTGTACAACCGCAAGAAGGAGGGACATTATCAGTACGATTGTCCCGAACTCTCAGCTGCTCAACGAGCAGAACGGCAGGCCAGACGAGATAAATTTGCCAAAAGAAGGCAGGCCTACATAGCCGGAGAGATATCCGACAACTCAATCGAGGAAGATACATTTATGTATTCTTCTGAGGACGAAGCTGCATTCATCGCAGTTGAGATCGAAGAGACGGTTCCTGAAGATACGGCTGAATACTGTCTAATGGCCGGAGAAGAGGTTGAGATTCAGCTGAGCACAGAGTTTAGCAGAACCATTCAGGAACTGGAACAGGTAAAGGCTGAGAATCAGAGACTTTCTTCTGATTGTCAGGTCTCTACTGACTCAGAGAATCTGGTTGTGAGACTCAAGGAGGAGATCGAATCTCTTATGATTAAGTCTCAGCTTCAAGAGACTCAGATTTCAGTTATGACCAAGGACAATTCTGAGAAAGAGACTGAAATAGCCCGACTTAGTCAGAAGCTCACAGACGTGGAAAAAGATTATGACTCACTCAGAAGAAGTGACAAGGTCTGGCGAGGACTGATGACTGAACAGTACCTAGGAGCTAAGGAGAAGCTAGAAAGTATGCTTAGAGCACAAAGGCCAACAGTCATGAAAGAAGGACTTGGCTATACTCACGAGGCTTCCACTTCAAAAAGCTCAGAAATGCTGGCTGATAGGTTCGTCAGAGGAAAGGTGTAAGCTGCTGACACCACACCTCAGACGAAGAATAAACAGAAAATAGTTGCACCTCAGTCGAGCAACAAGAAGCAGCTGACCAAAGGTTCCAGCCCCAGGACACCACGATCAAACTCGGGGGGGAACCAAGAAGGTCGGGTGGGCGTAACAAGACAATGAGCCACTGTATGAGCACCCGGCTCAGTATGGCTCGTACTACTATGAGCCCAGGGTCAGGAGAAGCGCAAAGACTCAGAAGAAGAAAGCTCATGAACCCAAAATCATCAGGAAGTCAGTATCTCCAGGTCCTGTGGAGAAGAAAACTGACAAGGTTCAAAAGAAGAAGTCTCAGACTTCTAAGGTCCCTAGGCAGATCTGGGTTCCGAAATCACCCACTAACATGTAAGGACCCAATTGAACCAAAGGGTACCTAAAAATGCTTCTGTTTTGCAGGTGCATAAGGACCCTTGGATAGTGGACAGCGGCTACTCAAGACACATGACATACCAGAAGAGCCTGCTGACCAACTACGTACAAGAAGATGGTCCCAGAATTGAGTTCGGTGACAACTCAAAAGGCTACACAAGGGGATATGGAACGCTGAACATTGGGACTGCTTCAGTTCCAAGAGTAACATATGTTGAAGGACTTCAACATAATCTCATTTCTGTCAGTCAATTCTGTGACAATCTTAACAGAGTTATCTTTGACGCTGGTTTCTGTGATATTGTTGATAAATCTACAGGGAAAACAGTGTTATCAGGCTCGCGGAGAAAGAATATCTACGTTGCAAACTGGAAAACCGCAGAACCTGAGGCTTACTTACTAGCACAGACGAAATCAAGTGACAAGTCAGGATGTCTATGGCATAAGAGACTCAGCCACCTGAACTTCAAGACTATGAACAAGCTAGCCAAGAACTCCAAAGTCAGAGGACTGCCCAACGAATCGTTTATCAAAGATAGAAATTGTGAAGCATGCCTGAAGGGAAAGCAGATAAAGAAAAGCAATCCACCTATTCATTCACCTTCCACTAATGGAATCCTTCAGCTGCTGCACATGGATTTATTCGGGCCAGTTTCTCCAGTGACTATACGAGGCAAGAAGTATGCCCTTGTCGTTATTGACGACTACTCGAGATATACATGGGTCATCTTCATCGCCAACAAATCTGATGTTCAAACTGAGCTACCCAACCTGCTGAAGAAACTCAGTGTGGAAAAGAACATCAAGATTCAAAGAATTCGCTCAGACAGAGGAACAAAATTTCTCAACTCAGTAGTTAAGGAGTACTGCGATAAAGAGGGAATTCAGCACGAGACATCAGCAGCTCGCACCCCTCGGCCAGAACGGACTTGCCGAACGTAAGAACAGAACACTCAAAGAAGCAGCAAGAACGCTCCTAGCAGACTCTGGACTACCCTCAAAGTTTTGGGCTGATGCTACTGACACCGCCTGCTATACTCAGAATCGCTCTTTACTTACACAACAACACATGAAGACACCCTACGAATTATGGAAAGGGAGAATTCCTTCTATCTCTCATTTTCATATTTTTAGATGTCCTTGCTTTATCCACAATAATGGGAAAGATCAGTTGAAGGTCTTTGATAGCAAATCTGATCAAGGAGTATTCTTAGGATACTCTCGAGTCAGTAAAGCCTTCAGAGTCTTTAACTATCGGACCATTTGTGTGGAGGAAAGCCCTCATGTTGTTTTTGATGAGTTTGTTACTGAGAACAGGAAAAATACAGAGACAAATACTGAAGATGTTAGCAGCAAGCTACAGGATCTCGGACTGACTGATAAAGTTGAAAAGATCCAGCATTGTTGGGATGATGAGTCAGACGATGAAGAAATTCAGACTCAGCCAACAGGCGATGTAACTGACCTGGTTGATTCTACTGAACAGAATCAACAACAGGTAATGGTCGATGAGGAAGCCCCAGTGGTAACTAAGACCTCTACTGAGAATATAAACTCAGGGGGAACACAAATTGTTCCTGAGCTAAATGCCCCTGAACCTGGAAACTCAGTAGATCCTAACCTTCTTACTGAACTACTGCAATCACAGAACAGTACGACTGAAATGCCTAACACACCCCATCGGTGTAGAAGTAGTATCAGAAGAAGAAGCCAGACTCAGACGTTCATGGCTTGACGCTCATTCTTCAGATCTCATTATAGGAGATCCATCAGCAACGATAAGAACAAGATCTAAATTAAGTCAAGGAGAAAGCTCACTCTATTCTTGTTTCTTGTCTACAGAAGAACCTCAATCAACAGAGGACGCACTCAATGATGCTGACTGGATCATCGCCATGCAAGAAGAGCTGAACCAGTTTGTCAGAAACGAAGTTTGGGAGCTTGTTGACAGACCTAGACATCAGCACGTTATTGTCACTAAGTGGGTCTTCAAAAACAAGCGTGATGAAAACAATGTCATCGTCAGAAATAAAGCTCGACTAGTTGCCAAGGGTTACTATCAAGCAGAGGGAATCGACTTTGATGAAACATTCGCTCCAATCGCAAGATTGGAAGCCATTCGTCTATTCCTAGCTTACGCAACACATCAAGGTTTCAAAGTATATCAGATGGATGTAAAGTCAGCTTTTCTGAACGGCGTACTGAAGGAAGAAGTCTACGTGGAACAACTGCCCGGCTTTCAGCAGGGACATCAGGTGTACAGACTTCGAAAAGCTCTGTACGGGTTAAAACAAGTACCCAGGGCTTGGTACGATACTCTATCAGACTTTCTACTTCAGAAAGGTTTTCAGAAGGGGACAGTAGATCGCACCTTGTTCAACATAAAGTCAGGAGATGACATACTACTGGTGCAAATCTACGTGGACGACATTATTTTCGGCTGCAGAAACGTAACCATATGTCAGCAATTCGAGAAAATGATGAAGGAGAAATTCGAGATGTCTATGATGGGAGAGATGAACTATTTCCTTGGATTTCAAGTGAAGCAATCACCAGAAGGAATTTTCATCAATCAAGCCAAATACACTCGAGATCTTCTCAAAATATTTGGCTGCGATTCAAGCAAACCAATCAAGATCCCCATGAACACAAATTTCAAAATCGATCTAGACAAAGAGGGAGCTTCTGTTAACTTTACTGATTATAGAGCTATTATTGGTTCTTTATTATACTTAACAGCTAGCCGACCTGATATAACTTATGTTTTAGGTGTATGTGCAAGATTTCAAGCATATCCTAAGCGAAGTCATCTAGACTCAGCAAAGAAGATTCTGCGATATCTAAGAGGAACACCTGACGCAGGGTTATGGTATCCTGCTGATGATAATCTAATACTGACAGGTTATTCTGATGCTGATTATGCAGGATGCAGGATAGATCGAAAGTCAACTTCTGGAACGTGTCAGTTCCTAGGCAGCAAGCTAATATCTTGGTTTTCAAAGAAGCAGCATTCAGTAGCAACGTCCACTACTGAAGCTGAATACATGGCTGCTGGAAGTTGTTGTGCCCAGATCCTTTGGCTTCGACAACAACTGAGAGACTATGGTATAATTCATGATGAAGTGCCCATCTACTGTGACTCCACCAGTGCTATTGCAATTACTCAGAATCCAGTTCTCCATACGAGATGCAAGCACGTGGATATTCGACACCACTTCATCAGAGACCATGTCGAGAAGAAGGATATCAGAATGGAGAAAATCCATACTGACAAGTAAAGGGCAGACATACTGACCAAACCACTAGCTGAGAACAGATTCAGAGAATTATCAGTTGAGCTAGGTCTACTGGATGCTACTGAATCGTGTCAGTAGAACACAACAATTGGTTGGTATCAATTGGTATCAGTAGAAGCCAACCACTGATATACCAACAATTGGTATCAAGTGTAAGGAACCAGTATGACAGGTCAGAAGACTCAGTACATTGATTCAGTCGGGAGAATCACACTGTACACAATAAGGGGGGACGTGGTCATCAGCACGTCAACCATCCTCCTTAGCCTAAACGGTAACCAGCTGATCGTAAAAATTTAGCTGAAGAGGTTTGCGTAGTATTATTTACTTAAAGTTTATCAGAAGCATGCTCGCATTTATTATCTCAGTCGCTAGCACTCAGTAGTTAATGAGCATTTATTTCCCGCCATTAATTTTTAAGGATAAGTTAGTAGGAAACCATTCTCATTTAAAATGACTTAGTCTTTAATGCTGCCTGCAGCGCATTTAATGCATGTCTTTTCACTTACTTTAACTGCGCATCATCCTATGTGGGTCTATGGTAGAGGCGGCTTAGTAATCATTCCTTTTAGAACATCTAATCTCAGCCGCAAATAACAATGAGAGATTAAATCCCAACCGTTCGATCTAAACGGTTTTTCACGCATGATCTTACAAAATCTTTCATCTTCTACCTTCTCCTCACTTATCGCCATTTCCGAAATTTTAGAGCTTTCTCTCCGCGATTCAGTTTTCTTCCAAAATCTTAAGACTGCTTTGCATTTTTAGTATCTCCAAGCTCTAAATCACTCGGTAATGTATTAAATCTTGCTTAAAACTCATACTAACTTACTCTATTTTCAAGTGCTAACGAGTCATTTTGCAGATTCTCATGGCGACAAGATACCACCCACCGATATTGACGAGATCATCAAAACTCGCATCCAGTTCGAACCCACTATGGCGCTTCGTCAAGTTGATCTTCCATATCTGGAGCCCGTGTTCACAGCTATTGAGAGTTCTGGACTAGAACTGCTCGTCTCCAAGCAACCCCAAGCGTTTCTGCCCAGACAAGTGGCGGAAGTCTACTTCAACTGGAGAACCCTAGATTCAGGGGTAGAGGAAGCATCCTTCGCATTCATGAAGGAGGTTGTACCAAATTCGTGGGATGCGAGTCAGCATATCATCAACATCCGAGATGCTCTGGAGTTAATCTTTGATCTTCCGGCGACTGGAATCTCTCCTATAGGCTATAAGGAGAAGGAGATGAACTCATATGTTCAGAAGTTTTGTGGAAGGAAGGATATCATCTTCAAGACAGCGTTGCCGAAGAACCTTCTGCTACCGCAATACCGAGGACTCGCATACGTTGTCTCTCATATACTCACGAGTTCTGCGGGTTCATATGATCAGCTGTCTAAGCCACGCATCCAACTGATGATGGCTATAGATGATGGAGTCCAAGTTAATTGGACCGACTATTATGTAGCCGAGCTGAAGGCTCGGGCTTAGAAGTTCACAGCCTCGCCCACTGGAGTGAGAAGACTTATAAGTGTGGGGAAGCTGTTGTATAGGACGAAGATGTCCATACTTATCGAGCAATCAGTCTCGAGGAGTTCAGCTTTTGCTGACTCCAGGTATTTCGATAGCAAGCTCATCAAATTTAAGACGAAAGCCGCTGCTGAGAAATCCATCGGGCGAGGGCCGCCTGATCAGAAGAGAGACGTATCAGACTTGCCCCCTCGCGCCGACCCGCCTAAGAGGAAGAGGCTAACTAAAATTGGACCCTCTGAGGTCTCAGTCGAACAAGCTCAACAAGCCTCTCCTCCACCCACTCAAGAAGAACAGATCATAGATTCTGACACCGGCATTGAGGGTGCCACGATAAAGGACAAAGTTCAGTGCATCAGTTCTGAGGAGACTCAGTCGGACATCAGGGTACCGACTGAGGAAACATCCTCTGAGTGGACCACCCTACACTCCACTCGTCTCCGAGCTACAGGAGAAGTACATGCTCTGATCCCTGAGATCTCTGAGCACCCAGACTTAGTGGAGATAGCCATAAGGGCAAGGACACAAATGTTGCTGAGGTTCCTCAGCTGGGATATTCTCGAGGATCTTATAAGGACCCAGTCAGCTCTGTCCTTACTTACCGAGGAGCAGGATTTGCAGTCAGCCATTGGGTTCGGGGAACCAGCTAACCTCGCTTCTTTTGAGGACTTGAGGGCGGCGATGTTATATCTTCTAAGCCTGCACTCCTCAGTCCCCGGCGACAGCCCTTCGCCTCCATCTCATCATGGTGATGACAAGGATGATGAAGAGATGGAACAGGCACCACCCAAGGATGCGGACTGGGAGGTTACTGGCGAGGGTTCCACTCCCCGCGAAAAGGGCCAATCACCACCACCCTCTAAATCTGGTGAAGCTCAAGTTGCCTCGAAGCCGAGTCGAGCGCAACAACTCACCATATCTGAGCAGAGGCTCGGGACTAGTTCTTATCAGATAAAACCTATCGGTTCCGTGACCTCCAAGTCGGTAAACAAAGCTATCAGGCGCCAAGGGGACAAGAATCGTCTCCTCGCCAAAGACGTACATATCAAATGGGCTCAATACACAAAGGCCCAGACTGAAAGCGTCGACCGACTAGCAGAAGGGGTTAAGAAAGTCTCAGAAGCTCCTACTCCACAGATAAACATTCAGGAGATCATTGAGGCAACCCTTTCAGCTCAGAAGGCGGACTTAGCCGCTCAGAGTCAGCAGCTCCTACTATCTCAGCAGAAATCTTTTTCTGAGCAGCTGACTCAGACTCTCGCGGCAGTCCAGGCCACCATGGACGAGAGAAATAAATTGGCCACCACTAGCCTTCAATCAGCTATTACGCAACAGGCTGAGGCACTGAAAGCCATACATAAGGAGATGACAGAATCTCACGATCAGTCTCTGCAAAAACTCCGACAGGAGTCAGCTGCTCAACTGAAAACATTCAGAGCTGATCAGGAGAAGGACTGGGCGCAATATTGCGACCTAGTCAAGGATTTTAAAGCAACTGCTACTCAAATCAAAGATTCTGTCCATAACTTGGAAAAGGACGTGAAAGCCATCCGCACTCACCTCTCCCAGGCTGATGATGCCAAAAAGGGGGAAGGAGCAGTGAAAGAAGAAACTGAGGCGGAACAGGCTGATGTTGAAGCTATTGAGGGAGGAAATCAGGGGGAAGGGACCAGCTCAGTACCTCAAGGAGAAGGTTCAGCCGCTCAGGCTAGAACCAGTTCAGCTGTACTCCTCCTAGAGTATGTCCCACTGCAACCCACTGTAACTGAGCCAGCACCTATCTCATCTGCTCAGCACATCGAGGACGTAGCTCGTTTCCTCGATCAGGAGGATGAAGAAGAGAATCAACAACTGCCACCGCAAAGGCCGGGGAAGGAGACTACAACTGAAACCACTCCTCCATCTTCCCCGACGCCCAAATTCAAAACTAAAGCAGAGCAGGAAGCCTATGATCTACAAATTGCTCAACAACTACAAGACAAGCTGGATCAAGAGCATCAGCTAGAAGAGGCCAAGAAGCCTAAGAAAGTGATTGGCAAGGCTGCCAAAGGCAAGGCTAAGAAAATCAAGGAGGAACTGAAGAAGAAAGCTCAAGAGGAGCTAGCCAAAGCTCTAATTACTGAAGTCCAGCCAACAACTCAGAGTTACTACACTTCAACTCTTACACCTGAGCAGGAGGCCGAGGACAGAGCTACCTGGGAGGCAACGCTGAAGGGACTTAGTCTCAGGAGAGGAGATGCTAGATCAGCGGCCCTCAGAGAGAAGAAAAAATTGGCTGACATGGCTAAAATGATTTGTCTATCTGACAAGCCAGCAACTGACTTGAAAAGGCAGATACCCAGAGCTTCAAAATATTACAGGAGAGCGCCCAGAGCACCTTATGTTAAGAAGGCGCCTACTCCTCACATAGATAAATGGGTACCAGCCGAACTGAACGAGCTATGGGAGGAACTAAAAGAATCTTTCATCAAGGGATACCATGTATGGAACTTCTATCCGTCTGGGATACCTGCTGATCAACTATTCGAAGAATGTCTTCATCATAACTTTCCCCAGCTCGCAGAACAACTTCTGCCAATCATGGAGAAAGAGAAGATACCCATCGAGCCCCCAGCCTTCAGAAGAATCCCTCCTCCTATGACTGCTCGCGGCGTGCTTTGCACAAAAGAGATAGAAGATGAGATCGAGGCAGCTGCTTATCATCACAATCTTAGCACTGATCAGCCTGAGGATCTCGAGGAAATACAGACTCTGCGGAGAAGAATCTATAAGTTTTATTGTCTGGATCCTCCACCTGACAGGTCTGCAGACTTCAAGAGCCGAACGCAGAGATTCAGACTTCAGCCTTGATCTTCTTATCTCAGTTTGTTGTAATAGAGATAGGAACCTATAATCATCATGTTCATATATATATCAGTTCCTATTTCTATCCAGACAATTACTCATTGTCTTACGGCTTTTGCTTGTGTTTTTCACAACTGATCACTGAAGTGATCTGACACACACTCACACATAACCGTTTCTCTGATTTTGCTTATTTCTCACCTGCTGAACTTACTGAAGTTATCTGTTTCAGTTTTACTGAAGTCTTTCTAAGTCAGTAGTCTAGCATTCCTGTCTTTGTTTTTATAGAAGTAGAGGTTTTGGCATCATCAATTAGGGGGAAATTGTTAGGTTATGAGTCAGTAGATGGTATTCAACTGATTAGCGGTTAAAATAATAGTGGGGAAAATCATAGTAGTACTATGGAATTGAAGATCCCAAAACCCAGCTGATATCAGTAGTGTAGTGTCTCGATAGGATTAGATGATGTATAGGTTAGACTTTTTGTAATTGATTATCTTTTTGTCTAAGTCCTGTACGGGGTAAAATGTTGGATTGATCTTCTGTCGAAGTTACTTTCCAGAACCCCACGTCATCAGTGTAAGAGCTTGCGTTCTTTCGGCCCGGTGATCTTTACCTTCAATAGAAGACAACCCATCAGCTGATAGTTATCAGCAGAAGAACATAATGCAAAGCTCAGTACCTTCGCTGTCATCAGCTGACCCACCAAAGCCTTATCAGCTTGTCAGCCGACTAAGTCGAAGAAGACAGAGATTGTCTTGAATCTACTATATCCGACAGAGAACGACCCGGTCGTAAAAGTCATTTCGAAGTTCAGCAAAAGATCATACGAGGATGTGGAATAGTCAACTCTGAACACTGACACATTCTCACCTACCACAAACCTCGACCAATGAGAAGCCGACAACGCTTTACCTGCTCTGACCAACTAAAGCCGCTCTCATGTATGTGTCAATCGCCCGCTCGCAACAATTCGAAAAAGATGGCCGTTTTCTTTGGAAGCTTGTGACACGTGGCATCGTCTTCTCCAACGGACATATGCCTGCTCACAACTATAAATAGAGAAGAAATCCGAGCTCCACGCACGGGATTAAAAAGGGAAAACGCTCAAGCATTCAAACACTCTAGCAAACTTGAAAGATCATCCAGCGAAGAACTTGCCTTCATAGAATATTTCTAGTTCTTCTCTCTAGAGTTATTTAGATCATTTTCTTCTCTAGCTAAGCTCATTGTCATATCTATAGCTTAGAAATTTCGAAGGAGTTCACTTTCTGTGAATTGTTCTTATTGTAAGAACTCCTTCTTAGTTGGAGATCATCCCCTCGCTTCCGAACTTAGATTTGAATTGTAAAGTCGCTAAGGACTATAACTTAGAAGGTTTGTCCAGGGCACAGATTCCTTGCTGAGACTTGCTCAGATTAATCAACAAGTTCTCCTGCCTTGTCAGGACCGTGGACGTAGGATCTTGCGTATCCGAACCACGTTAAATTGCTTGTGTCATTTATTGTTTTATTGCACTGCATACAACTGATTAAAAATCATATCTTTGCATAAAACGTATTTTAAAAATGCACCAGCTAAAAGACTTTAACTTGCGAAAACATATTTTCAAACTGAGACGAATCTCCGGGCCCTACACACTTATCCGCACAACGTCTCCGACTGAGTTTCAAGTACTGACAAAAGTCAGTAGGAGAGCTCAGTAGTTGGCACACTCTGACCCGTGATCGAAGGTTACTATCTGGCATTGTTCATCAGTTGCAACCTACAGCTCAGTTGTCCTTCACGTTCTGAGAAAAGAAACTGTGATCAGGTGTATTCACCCCCCCCCCTCTACATCTGACTATCGTCTCCGGACCAACAAATTGTGTAATATCCCTTAAATTGAAGGTTAATTTTATAATCTAACAAATAGTATATTTGAAAAGTTTGAAAAGTTTAATTTAATGAACTAACAGATAATTAAAACATTAATAATAAAATATTAATAATTAATTTAGAATATGAAAGAGTGCATTAAAATTTAAAAACTTACTTATAATAAGTAATAGATTTTAACATTAATTTAGAATATAAAAGAGTGCGTTAAATTTTGAAAACTTACTTGTAATAAGTAATAGATCAAAACATATACATATAATAGATAATAGATTAACTAATATATTCTAACCGATATTAGATTGTTTAGATATACAATAATTAGATATTAGATGTATATATACAAAATACTTAAGAGAATAAATTAGCTAATAAATTCTAACAGATAATAAATTGTTTATATAACAATAATTAGATTAGATATTAGATGTATATATAGAGAATGTAGATGGTTTTGGCAACATACACGATGTAAAATTTAAATGATGATTGAAATTCTACATTTATTTAAAGAATATGAAAGATTGCTCTTTAATATGAAAGTGGAATATTAGATTTCTCATAGATCAATATTTGAAGGGTAGATTTGTAAGAAGAATTATACACCAATACTAATATTATAGAAAACAACAGACATTCCCATTTCGTGGATTACTTTCCATTCCTAATTTTCATTAGCTTTTTCTGTCTTTATTTGATTTGTACATAGTTTTGTGATTGATTATTAGGTCCGATATAACATGCATAATTTGTACAATTTGATGCATTATGTTACTTTTTGTGCAAATATGTGAAGACCGAATATTGTTTAAATCAAATTTTTACATGCATAATTCTGTATCATGCAATACATTATGGTAGAATACTTGATGCATAATACATGCATTATGGTAGAGAGCTTGATGCATAATTGTATAAATTTTTTATGCATTATGTCAGACTTTTCAATGCATATTTTAATAAAGAACATAGCATGAATATCGCATAATATTATAAATAATTAATATAATTAAAAAATATAATTTCATTAATATTATTAATAAATTAAATAATATTACTTCTAATTAATATAATGAATATTATATGGCACAAAATATATTAACACAAAAAACTATTATTTTTAATAACTTGACAATATCCAGAACGACTTCAGATAATGCATATATGAATTTCATAATATACATCGACCTATAAATAAATATGCATGATTCAATTAATTATGAAATCACGTTATTTTTTTCTTAAAAAACTTTTGATGCTATCTTAACAAACATTTACTAAGATACGATTATAAAAGGAAATATATTAAATTTTATAATTAAAATATTATTTATGGTCTTTCATTAAATTACTTAAGGAAATAAATTAAATAGTAACCTACCTTATCCAAAAAGATTCCATACCATAAAAAAATATTTATTAGGAGTTGATAAATCTAAACTTACATTAATAGCCTTTTCGATGTTTTGCTTAATAAATTCATTAACAAATTAATTAGATGATAACCGTTGATTCAATTAAATCAATGCATACACATAAACGATATTATGCATTGATACTACTTAAAATATGCATTGTTAAAACACTTATGTAGAATGAAAAATGCAAGAAATTAATTATCTGAATATATGCATGTATAGATAAATTTGGTTATATGCATCTAACTCTAGCGAAATATGCATTATTAAAATACTCTGAAAAAATGATTTGACACATAAAAAACCAATGTAAAAATTGTGATTTAAAATCGTATGCATACATGCTAACAAATTCATAAGAATAATAATAACCATATTTAATTGGGTGGCTTACTATAAAAAAAAGTACGCAATTTATAGGAAGTTATATAGATCAATTTGTTTGTTGTTATTTATCTGCATTAATTAATATGTTAATTAAAAAATAAATTAGATATTAAGAAACTTGTCATATCCGTAAATAATCACACGATATTTTAGAAGTTATATAAACCTAAAATTACACTAATAATCTTCTGGATATTATGACATTTAAAAAGTTATTAATTAACTAATTAATGATATTCGTTGGATCAACTAAATTAATTGTTGTAATTGGTTCTTAGTTCTCACAAAAACCCTTAGTTCTTATTTGAACCAAATCCTATATACATATATATCAATATGTAAGCCAAATAACTTTATGCAGGAAATTATAAGAAATCTTAATCTTAACTTTGCAGACATGCCGACTGTTTGGTCTCTAATTGAGGAGTTGGACGATTCAAAGGAGTCATTTCAATTATATTATGCTGATGAATTATTACAATTAGTTATATATCACGACTCACATATATTAGATACAAAGTACATGTCACCCACTAACAATAAATATTTTGTGTTACAAATTTGAAACTAAATGAGGACCAAATCAAAGGCTACACATTAATAGAAATAGAGAAACTACTGCATAATTTAGGAAATAGCTTAAGAAATTTCTCAACCATACCATTCTGGGAAATTTAGTTGTTTCAGAACAATCAAAATAGCTTGATCATGGATGAATTGCACTACGATCGTGGATATCTTAAACAATAGTACACAGTGTTCTTACAAAAATGCACAGATGAACAACGCCAAGTGCATGATACAATTGTACATTCCACAGAATCAAATTTGGGTGGGATGTTCTTTCTTTACGGATACGGAGGAACACAAAAAACTTTTGTTTGGATGGGAGTTTCAGTAGGGCTACATTCGATGGGAGAAATCATAATCAATGTTGCATTAAGTGGAATAACATCGCTTTTACTACCTGGTGGAAGAACATTCACGGTTCAAGATTCCAATAAATCCGATAAAAGATTCAGTCTGCAACATTCAACAAGGGAGCCCATTAGCTGAACTACTTCAAGAAACAGATCTAATCATTTGGGATGAAGCTCTGATGATGAACAAAATATGTTTCGAAGCACTAAACAAGAGTTTGTGTGACATTATGAGATTTAAGAATCCATCAAACTACAACTATCCATTTGGCGGGAAAATGGTTGTTCTCGGGGGTGATTCTCGATAAATTTTGCTTATTGTTCCCAAAGGTAGCCGACAAGATATTGTATATGCAACAATCAATTCGTCATATCTTTGGAAACAGTGCAGAGTCTTAAAACTGGCGAAAAACATGAGGCTACAACAACAAACTCGCAGGACGAAGCAAATAAAATTAGCAATGGTCTTAGAGTGGATATCAAGTATTGGAGACGGGACAATAGGAGGCCCCAACGATGGAGAATCAAATGTTGAACTTCCGGAAGATATAGTTATGAAATATTCAGGGGATCCAATTGCTGTTATTGTCGAGTGTGTTTACTCAAAGGATAACGAAATTAGCAATTTTCCAAAATTTCTTCAAGAAAGAGCGATTTTGGCACCAACTTTGGATGTTGTTGAAACTTTCCATGAATATATAATGTCACTCACTAGAGGAGATGCCCGAACATATTAGAGTTCAAATACCATGTGCAAATCCTACGAAAATAACTCTCTATTTCAGGACACTCATACACCATAGTTTTTGAATAGTCTTAAATGTTCAAGACTACTGAATCATAAGCTATTTTTGAAAGCAAGGGGCTCCAGTTATGCTTCTCAGAAATATAGATCATGGAAACGGTTTATGCAATGGTACTCGGTTGATTATTACAAGACAGAGGGATCGCGCATTAGAAGCAAAGCTACTCACGGGTAAAATGCGAGAGATAAAGTGTTAATCCCTAGAATATCAATGACACCCTCTGATTCAAGAATGTTGTTCAAATTTCAAATAAGACAGTTTCCAGTGATTGTCTCTTATGCTATGACTATCAATAAAAGTTAGGGACAATCATTAAGTTGTGTTGGACTGTTGTTGAAGAAGCCCGTGTTTACACATGATTAGTTATATGTTACGATCTCTTGCGTTACAAATTGAGATGGTTTGAAGATCTTGATATGGGATGACGAAAATATTAATTGTAGAAGTACGAAAAACGTCGTGTTTTTAAAGAAATTTATACAAATTTATAGATAGCATCAGAGTGTTAAAATACACTATGTTTTGTGATGTGTTCAATACGACACAATAAAGGGTTTACTAAACACGTCTTTCCAACATGTGTGTTTATGAATTGAAAACAAACAATATGAAAGACATTGTTAGAGTCTGTTTTAATTACAAGAATAAAACAACTACTAAACAAAAATGGGATACTTAAGAATCGTTAAACAAAATGGATTAACAACAAATAAAATAATGTGATAAAAAAATACGATATACGTATAACAATTAAATCGAAATTTAGACCACTTAAATGAAGATCATATCTAAAAAACAGGATATGAAATATTAAAAAAAAAAACCGCACAGGCACACGGGCACTGCACTAATTCATTATCTATATTCCTTTCTCAGGAACGAATAATGCTAAATCATGCCGAATTTCGATTTTTATACTCCCTCCATCCCATTATTTATGTCCCATTAGGAGTGAGCACGATAATTAAGATAGTGGAGGTAAATGTGTAAAGTTGTGGTGTAAAAGTATAAAGGGGTGGGGTCCACTTGCTTAGATTGATTGTGGTCCACTCATTTATTTCCTTATTTGGTATGAGACATAAATAATGGGACAACCTAAAAAGGCAAGTGAGACATTAATAATGGGACGGATGGAGTATAATTTTTAAAATATTTTATTTCACTTTCTTTTCTCTCAAAATTTCAGATTTTAACTTCCTCGGACCTATTAGTATTAGGTCAACCCCTATCCTTTGGGTAAATAAAAGTAAATATTAGTACATGCTTTTATAGCAATCCGGATCTTCTGGCTCATTTACGGTGAACCACTCAGTGGCCCACCAATCACGTGCTGCCACGCGTGCATTGATGGACCATGTTACCAATAAATATTATTTATTTACTGATAACATGGTCCATCAATACACACGTGGCAGCGCGTGATTGATGACCACTGAGTGATCACAACAAATGGACCAGATGATCTTTTGCCTTTTATAGTGACCTAAACATTTACCAGTTTTGACTTTCGGCAAGACTTTGACCCATTTTACCCTAAAACATGGGAATCTACGAGGCCATCGGCCCATCAGACTACACCAATCTATGTCTGAACGCCCACACGCTGTAATAATCTTCAAAAGCACAAAATCCCAAATGTGAACATAAAAAAGGAAAAAATGATTTTGGGGGTAAATTGACATATAGTGTAGATGAGCTGCAAGTGGTCTTCAAATGTCGTGCATGCATATCGTTGCACCCATTTCTCTCTGCATGCCAGCACGCTTTTTCTCTCTCCTCCCGCTTTCTCTTTCTCTCTCTAAACACATAGATACATGCCCTGCTTCTATAATATATCGTCTTTTTGGTTTTTTACTATAATCAATTCGATTTGTTTCTGGCATAAGCGGAACCGGCCACCGACCGCCGCCGTTGTTTATTAACTTTAGGTTTTCTTTTCGGCCCTTTTCAAGTCCCAGATTCAATTTAAGGTTTCAGCTACATGCTACCTGCAATTGGGCCCATTGGTTTTGTTTTTGTTTTGAGGGTGTTCGCATGCGGACGTTGGATTCGTTAGATTTGGACGAGGTGAGTAGAAATATGAGTTTTCCTTGTTTTCAATTGGTGAGGAATTTCGGTTTCTGATGCGGGATAGCGTTGTTTATTCTGCGATTTGAGACGTGGGAGATTCACGATTTTGTTTGACTTTGTTTGATCTGGGCGAGAACTGACAAGAGTTGGGATTTTAGGGTTTTGATCGTGATGAATTTGGGTTTGGGGGTTTGAAGGAATTGTTGATTTCCGGAACGGAATTTTCGAGAAATGGGGTCGAAGAATTGCATGAATGAGGCGTGCCGTGCAACGTCGTCGGATTCGAAGAAAGGTTGGAGCTTGAAATCCGGTGGATTTGCTGCGCTTTGTTACAAGTGCGGGTAATTTTCCTAAATCCCAACTCTGGCCCTGTTCTGATGTTGTAGTTCATCAACATTCCAGGTCTGAATCTCAAAATTGAAGGGCAAATTGGGGATGTGCTATTTTGATTCCTGAACTATAGCTAGGCTGCAAATGCTCCCATTTCTTACTATGAATAGCTTTTCCATTTGATTATATTTTTTTTCTTCTCTATATTTAGTATTTTTTCATGAAACTTTGGAAGGCAGTTTTACCTTTTTTTCTTCTCATATTGTTGAAATCCAGCTTCGTGGCATTTTGGCATTTGCTTTCTTTATTTTCTTTTTTAGTTTGAAAAAGAACAGAGTTGCCAGTTTAATGGGGGTTTTGATGGACCAATGCCATATCATAGTTGGTGATGGACTCTTTGAGGAAAAAAAGGTTTATTCTATTAGGATTTTATTAAATCATCGAAACTCGTTAGAAGGTACTGTTTGCCACATGTCATGATGTGTATACTTTTATTGTGGTTGATACTTTAAGTGTGCATTACTTAATTTCATAAAGATCTGATTAATTGCTCCATTAGTTGCTAATGTTTCTGGCTCTAAGTTTGTTGCATTATACTCATACTAGTTTGGATTGATAACTTATTTTACTTATTTGTCCGGTCGGTTTATTCCTACTCCGTCGATATTGTGTTCTTGTTTCTTGCTTTTGATGTAGTTTGATGTGGATTTCAGATCTGCATATGAGAACTCTGTTTTCTGTGAAACATACCATTCAGAGGAATCTGGTTGGAGGGAGTGCAGAATATGTGGGAAGGTAATAATGATTTCGCTTCCACACCTTTTAGTGCACTCCCCTTGTACTGTCTAACCAATTTTGCTTCCGCTTAGCAGATTGTCCATTGTGGATGCATTGCTTCGAGGCATCTATTTGAATACATGGAATTCGGTGGTGTTACGTGCATAAGTTGTGCTCAGCGTTTAGAAATCCATTCATCACAACCGGTACAGGCATTTTTTTGTTCGCTTCGGCTCCAAAGATGCTAGCTCTATACCTTTACCCCATTTATCTTCTTTCTTAACTTTCCCAAAAGTTGGATGATCATAGCACTCTTATAACTACACTATCTATTTTGTGCTGTTCACCATCTCTGGAAATTCTAGTCATTAAAATTTATGAATTTTTTAGGTATTCTACAAACGTAAAATCAGCACTCTGTAAGACTTTAGTGGGCTCGAAGTATATTACTAATTTTATCTTCCACCATGAGATGAGTATCTATCAATTTATCATTGTTTCAGCCCCAAACCTTTCTAATCGATGTTTATGGTGCTTTCTCTACCAGTTAGTTTTAGACACAGTCTTGTTTACCTTCCTATCATTTTTCTTTCACTTTGTCTCTTCATGGGGCATGTTTTTCTGTATGAGGCAATTCACCGTATTACATTTGGTATTTTCACCCCATCTCATGTGATACATAATTTTTGACAAATGCTTAATTTCACATTCTACATATGACTTAATTGGTTTTAGGGGTACTCAAACTTGATTTTTTTTTTTTTTTTTTTTTTTACTTTTTGCAGATTCCCTGTGATATTTCAAGTGAGAAATCTGCCACTAAAACTTGTACTAGAGATGCCCAGCCTATAGTTATTGAACATAGAAATGATGATGAGAAACTCAGCACGCAGAAGCTTCTGCAGCTGACCAGTGCTATAGGCGTGCATAACGCTGCATACGAGCAACTGAAAAAGGAACCTCATATTAGATCTACAGAAAGAAGTAAACGTGTACAAAATCACTCCCAAAATTGTTCATCGTCTGTTTTTGTCAAGCCCGACTACAGCCGACCAAAACAAGGGGTCAGAGATATGTACGAATCTCTATCTCATCAATCCCTTAAATTCTGTTTTACTGCTCCTTTGGGTAGTCCAAACAGTCTCCTGCCTCCTCCCGGTGGGCCCGTTTCGGGCAGGATTGTTGAAGTAAATGAACACACCAAAGGTTCTCCTCTACATGGGCAAAAGGGACGCCATATTTCACCCAAGCCCCCCAAACCAAGCTTGGAGGCAAACAAAGGACCTGCTTCACAAACTCGTGTTGCTAGGCCTCCTGCTGAAGGACGGGGCCGCAATCAGTTACTTCCTCGGTATTGGCCGAGAATCACAGACCAAGAACTACAACAATTATCTGGAGAGTATCCATGCTATAAATTTTTATTCTTTAAATTCTCTCTGTATAAAATGATTTCAATTATTGTGCTTGCTTTAAACGTCCTTTGATATTTATCGAGTATTGCCTTAACCATCAACCCCCAGTTTAAAATCCACTATTGTACCTTTGTTTGAGAAGACTCTTAGTGCCAGTGATGCTGGGCGAATTGGTCGCCTGGTCCTTCCAAAAGCATGTGCTGAAGTGAGTATTTAGTTTTGGCTTTGTACATTATTTCATTGAAGCATTTTTTTCATCTATTTTATGAACCAAAATAATATGTTGAGCAGGCATATTTCCCTACGATCAATCAATCAGAAGGTATACCAATAAGGATTCAGGACATAAAGGGCAAAGAGTGGACATTTCAATTTAGATTTTGGCCTAATAATAATAGTCGGATGTATGTTTTGGAGGGTGTAACCCCTTGCATCCAAAATATGCAATTACAAGCTGGTGACACAGGTACATCCTTTTCTTGTGTGTTGTCTGAACATTGATACGGTCATGTAATGCTTCTTGATTTTATCTATGATTTAAGAATATTGTTCAGTTCCGTATGTCAAACCCAGCCCTTATTAGCTTTAGTACACATGTGAAATAATTTATTTCCTTCTTGCCCTTTTGGATAGGAGGCTTACTATTAGATCTGATGTTAGTGGTCGTTTTCTGAAATAGATGCAAATTCATGTTCGAAATCTTTAGAAAGTATCTGGTGTGATGATTTTGCTAGGCTTTACCATCAATTCCAATATATCTTATATTGTATATGGTGTTACTATTTGATGGAGATTGACACTTTTGGTACCATGCCTTGTTTGCCTTTTCGTTTAGTGATATTTAGTCGGATAGATCCTGGGGGTCAGCTTGTCATAGGCTGCCGGAAGGCGGCAAATAATGATGATGTGCAGGTCAGAAACTCTGGATAGATGGTTTCTAGATTATTTGAATTATGACAACTTTCTTTACATGTAATCTTTGGCAACAAGCAGGAGCCACAAACACCTGCATCCCTAAACAGCGATTCTCCCGGAGAAGCGTCTTTTTCTGGGGTTACTGATACTCAGACTTCAGTATGTTCTAACTTTTTTCTTTTTAATGACTTATGTTTGATAAATTTTTATCTCTATGCTAATTGAGATAATATGATGTCCCGAATGAAATCAAGAACGGAGGCAGGGTATCCGATGATTCATACCAGCAGCTTATGTCCGTCTCAGACAAGAAGAAGGCTAGAAACATTAAAAACAAGAGGCTTCTCATGCACAACGACGATGCTACAGAACTGAGAGTCACTTGGGAAGAAGCTCAGGAGTTGTTTCGTCCGTCTCCATCTGCTGAACCAACTGTGGTCATGGTTGAGGACTATGAATTTGAAGAATTCGAGGTTAATTGATTTTCGGCTGCCGTTATAATTTTCGTGTTTTTTTTCTAGTTCTCGGTTTTGTTACTGTTGTTGTGATGTAGTGGCTTCTCAATTTTGGGTTCCTATAATTTTCTCTAGTAAATTTGTTCTGATTATTGTCTTGTGTTATTTTAGGAACCTCCGGTTTTCGGGAAGCAGACTACTTTCATTTCTCGGTCTTCGGGGTAAGGATGATCGCATTTAATCTCCTCAGTTATATGTGGTTGAAGTTTTACATTAGGGCTAGATATCTTTTGACTAAGTATTGATACTCTTCTATGCCATCGTCTTCTTATCGTATCAGTGAGGTTGAACAACTGACTCAATGCGACAGCTGCTCAAAATGGCGAAGGTTGCCTGTGCACGCGCTTCTTCCTGCAAAGTGGACTTGCTCCGACAATATCTGGGACTCGAACAGGTCTGTAAATTATAAAAAGGATTTAGCGTAATGGGGTTCGAAATATTTACAAAACTTAATTTTCTTGATTTCTCGCGAAATAATGTTAGGATTTTGTGCTAATAAATCAAAGTAGTAGAATCCTTGATCGAAATTTGCACCATATACGGAGTTCTATCAGTGCGATGTCTTAGTTCGATTGAGCTACTCGAATTGTCAATTTCTGAATCAACTGATTTTTTTTATACCTTATGGATTACTGAGTTTCAAGCTTTCATTGCTCGGTTGCTATATATTAAACCAGACCTCTCAAATCTGGTGTTCGTTAAGCCCCTCTGCTAATTTAACTTCCTCCTCTTATGATGATTTCTTCAGGCGCTCGTGTTCTGCTCCACAGGATTTAAACCCCCGGGATACAGATCCGTATAGCGTTAACAAAGGTAAGGCGTTCATCTACTTGTCTGAATTCATATCGTGTTATCGTACACGTTTATGGAAACTCGAGCATACAATCATTTAGCAAGTCATTTCTTTCTCTTCCGGCAAATAACTTGACTTGTTTCTCAATCTGGGCTTGCATTTGTGAGGAATTTACCGTCTCATCGCAGATCATAAGAAGCGAAAGGTTTCAGAAAATGCAGTCCCAAAAGAGGGCGAGCCGTCCGGCTTGGACGCGCTGGCAAACGCCGCGGTTCTAGGCGACATGGGGGAGTATTCAGCCGGAGCCACCACGAAACACCCGCGCCACCGCCCCGGCTGCTCCTGCATCGTGTGCATCCAGCCGCCGAGCGGGAAGGGGAAGCACGAGCCTTCGTGCAAGTGCAACGTCTGCCTGACGGTCAGGCGCCGCTTCAAAACGCTCATGATGCGGAAGAAGAAGCGGCAGTCGGAGCGTGAGGCCGAGCTCACTCTAGAGAAGGACAACTCGGTAGCCAAACGCGAGTCCGAACTCGAGAAGGAGGACATTGCCGGGCTCGCACTCCTTGACATGAATAATCTAGAGAATGAGACGAGCAACGCGGATGCGGCGGAGGCGGGCAAGGGGCGGTTGGACTTGAACTCCGATCCGGGCTTAGTGGAAGCGTTGGTGAATTCCACGGTCTTTCCGTTGGATGTGTACACGGGGCAGAACGGAGGTTCGGGCGTGGGGCCGGGGCCGTGTTTGTCGGAAAAGGGTGTGGATAGAGGGGAGGCGTCGGGTGGCGTGTAGCGGAGAGACGGGTAATGTGGTTTGTTTTTGAAGTGGTGTAGAGTGTTTAGATGTGTTGTTATACTGGTCTATGTTGTTGAACAATGTAGATATAGATATGTGGTGTTTGGCGATTTGTACTTGTTATGTTTTTCTTGCAACCTTGGTTTGTGTGTAGATGGAGGAACAGGAATGTGTGTGTGTGTGTGTGTGTGTTTATACTTGAGAAAACTCCTAAATACTAATAATGCAATTCAAGAATGCTTTGGTGGTTCATTTGTATTTCTGACCTCCTTTAGTTCATCTCTCTCTCTTTCTCTCTCTACTTTCCGGCATGCAGTTGAATCGTGACTTCTAAAAAAGGAAATCACATCAAACAATGCTCCAGAAACATTCCGTTCGTTGGTAGATTGTATGGTGTAGAATACATCACCTTATGTTTCAATTTTACAAATTAATAATTTTTTTGAAAAAAATAAATGAAGTGAAAATTATATACACCAAGGGACAACTTGTGGACTTGGTCTAGCGTGTATGGAATTGTTATTAGTGAGAGAATTGTGTGACAATATTAATTGAAGATTAAAGAAACTGAGTGAGACTTATTTGTTATTGACAATTAATTTACAATAAATGATCTGCGGCGCAATTAATTTTCAACTTTTTAATTGGAGTGATATTATGTCAAGGTTTGTTGGAGAATTTTAAATTTGAACAAATTTTTATTGAGTTCCTTACTTCTTCTTCCCGAATCATGAGCTATATTACACATCAACTCAACTATAGTAGTAATAGTAATGCAATTTTCTTCGCCGTAGTTTTTTTTTCAATTTCTTCTATTTTTTTTACTTAAAATTTTGATTACAACCGAAACTGAACCCATCCAAACCGAGAATTTTAGGTTAAAAACCGAACCCAACCAAAATTTTCCAGTTTGATATTGGATTTTACATAATAGAGAACCGAATTTTCAGCTAATCGAATTTTTTGTTTAATTTAGTTTTGATTTGGTTCAACTGAACTTGCATCCCTAACAATTGGGATGGGAGAGATGACAGAAGGGCGAAAATGCACGCACTGTTCAACGCCACCGCATCACGGTGGCGCCGCCGACGTCTATACCGCCAGCAAAAACCACCAGCCACACAGCAATTCCCTTAGCCCTATTCACAAAACAACCAACACTTTCCTTTATAAAGGTCTTGATTATGATAACTTACTCGAAAAAACACAAGAATCTGTACAACAAAACTCCCAACTATTCTAAGCTAATTGAATCTCACATCATCTCTGCAAAAAAACCATCCATCTATTCTATACACATTTAAGCACATGAAATGCTATTAAAGCAGAAACCGAAACTCAAGCTCTAAAAATCAGTTACAAAAAGGAAAGGTCTACTGCCTCATTTCACAGCAGAAATGTAGGAAGATACACGTCAGTGGAACCCGGGAAGTCGAAGCTTTTCTTGTTTACTTAACATATCACATAACACCTGCCTACACAACACTTGATGTGTGATATTTACGCATAAAAACAAATTAAACGGCACTCATCGCAAATATCGTGATGATTTACAATTTGCCTCCTCCATCTACCAAAGTAAGAGTTGTTCTATGTCAAGAAGCTCATAAAAGTTGTACCTTTACAAAGAAAATCCTACGAGTGCCGCATCAGGTTTCTCCATTTGTCCTTCAAATCACACTGGAATCGAACAACCTTCATTAACTTCAATGGTAAAAAATATCGGAACTAATGGAAGAGAAGCTGACATGTGTACTTACATCAGTTCTTCCTTCAAATATGTCCTGGTAGGCAGTTAGGATACTCTTCCAACACCCTACTCCATACCTTCATGAAATTAAAGAATCCGTATAAAGCACATTATTCTAGGATGGAATTCAAACGGAACTGAAGAAGAGAAGGTAAAATATAGCCCAGAATGTTTGAAGTAGACAAAAGTGCATAGGCTTGTAATGGTAGCAAGTAGAAAAGCCAAAGACAAACAAATAATTACTTAGAGAAACAGGTTTTTTAACCGAAGAACCGCAATTATTCAAAAGCAAAGCTAGATAAAATAACACAAGCACCGATGATGTAAATGTTGCGGAAAAAAAGTTAGGAATAATGCATACTTCTCTACCCCAGCCCTCAAGGTGTCCTCTTCTAGGAGGCTCCATCTCCGACCTTTCCTCCTCTTCTTCAAATTATTAGGTTCATATATCCTTAAAGGCGAGGTAATCACCCTCGGAGGGGTAGGTAAGTGAACCACAGCCGTCCGACCTATGTCTTCTCGAGATTCATCAACTGAATCATCCCACTGCACACAATGTTCAAGGAAAAATAAACAATTGCCAAGTAAACAAATTATGATAACTTTCATAGGCGATCACTCCCGTTATTACTACACAATAACTGGATTTGAGAACTTACCTAAACATTAAAGGCTCTGGATAAAAAAACAAAACGATATTTTGTTCAAGGAAATAAAAGTCATGCTCACAACATCTAAACCTAACAACTCAGAGACTAAATACATTGAATACATAACTTGTTATATTAGACTTTACGTTTGCACAACATACAAACCTTAAAAATAGAGACTAAACTAACTAACTACGTTGATATTACCCTTTACGTTTCGAAATGGTTGCACAACATCTAAACCTTACAATTCATAGACTAACTACATTGAGTAAATAGAGATCTTCTAACTTGTTAGCTATTAGAATATGTTAAATGATTAGGTCATGTAGGCAAGACTAGAACAAGTACAAACTTATTACCTGGAACACATGGGCAGTACTGTTCCGCTCCATTAAACTTGGCTTAGGCACATTTTTCTTAATAGCCGAAGTGGATTGCACAACTCCTGCAACATCAACAATAAATGATTTGGGTGTACCATCACTTCCTTCAGCTCTATCTTTCCGCTTATTTCGTCTTTCCTCGCGTCTTGTCTCGCTAGGGATTGCTTCTGCAACTCGTAATGCACCGGGAAGGGGATCCTTTACAACTGCTTGGAGCTCCAATTTACTCAACTCAAGGGCTTCCCGAGCTCTGTTGACTTCTACACTGCGTGGTGAACTACTGCATGATGGCTCTTTTGTCGTTTCACTAGACTCAGCTATTTTCGCTCCTCTAGAATTACCAGTTAATCCTCTAAGACGTCTCAATCCAACAACCTTGTCACGGAGCTTAATTTTCCCCTTATGCAATTCTACAACAAGAAAAGCAACACAAAAGATGTATAATGTAATCCGCTAACAACTCTCGGCATTTTAACAAACATATAAATAGTGAATGCAATTGCAGCTTTGCAAACAAAATTCCAAGAGCAAAACTCTGAAATGCAACATAGTAATCAACTTAATCATCAAATCAAACATAGTGATTGCAATTGCAGCTTTGCAAACAAAATCCCAAGAGCAAAACTCTCTGTAATGCAATATAGTAATCAACTTAATCATCAATAGAGTAATCATCAGTTAACCTTTGCTAGCATTACTTCCGTTTGCAGCCACATCAATACGAGACGGTGGTGTTTCTTCTACAGCTACTCCATCAATCCTATCAACACATAAAACTTTCTGCAGACTCTCGTCATTCTTCGCGCTCTCAGCAACCAACTCGAGGAATGAAGGCCCCAATTTTTCTCTCTCTTCCCTCAGATAAACCCTTACGGCCTCAACCGCATTAACTCCCTCAAACTTCTTCATGACAAGCTCACATGCACTATCATCCCATACCGCCGCCTCCATCGTGTCTTTGCACTCCCACAATAGCTCTGAACCCAAGCCCCCCTTCTCCACAACTTTCTGCATTTTCCCGATTTTGACCCGCCATATCTTCTTCACCGTTTCGAAAAACTTGAACTTTCTATCGGAGTCGTCTCCATCTTCTTTGAGAGGCTTCAACGTGCAATCCACCGCGACCGCGCAATACGCACGCTTCATCGTATCTGATACCGCCTCGTTCCCCTGCCGGAATTCAATCTCTTCCAATTGCTCGAACAAATCGAGGGCGCTTTCGGAAACCGAACCACTGGATATATGGAATTCGAGTTTCTTCAACAACAACAATTTCTGTAAATTGAGATTCTCTTCTGGCAGCGGCAGAGTGTTGAGCATGGAATTCACCTCTGATTCCTCCAGCGGTTGCCGGAGAAAGAATTCAAGAACCCAATTAGCGACGAACGGATCGACACTCATCGCAAGATTCACGAAAGCATCTAAACCCTAGTTTGCAGAAATTGGGGGATATTCATGCAGATAAATATCGTTGATTAGGGATTTTTCTTGAACATGATTTTGAAATTGAATGCGAGGGTAGAAAGATTCCGGATGAAGGAACAAGAAGATTATTAAGCGGGCCCGTATGGTTTGCTAAACATTTGTTCCTCTGTGTTCACACCTTTAATGAAATCAATTATGCATGAGTGAATAGCCATTTTGTGACTAAACATTTCAACTTTTTTGAATTTTCTGCGTTTACATAAGAATTATATATTTGATGTATAAATTTAAGAAATATTAGTAATTTTTGTGTTTTTTATTATTTTAATAATTAAATAATATTAATGATGATTTAAAGAAGGATAAAATTATTAGATTATATGATTTTTTAAAATATAATTTTTATAATATAGTTTTATTTTAATAATTATAATGATTTTAAACTATTAAAATAATAGGTTTTGATAAATTATGTTAATTTTATTAAATAGTTTAATAATTTATGTATTTATTTTCAACGTTTAAAATAATTTAATAATTTATCTTAATTTTGTGTAATTTCTAAAAATAATATTTTTTAAGTTATACGAATTCTACAATGCTAAAATGAAGTCTAAAAGTTACTATGTCTTTATATAAATTGAATCATATAATAAATATTTTGTTCTAAGTAAAATAAATTGTATTACAAATTTTTTACGATATTTAGCTTTTAATTCTTAATAATATTCAATTACTAATTGTATTTAAAGAAAATATTATGCATAATTTTATGATTTTACCCTTTTTAAAATTAATATTGATATTATTTAATTATCAAATTAATAGAAGACACCAAAGTAGCACGCATTTCTTAAGTTTAAGAACCAATTTATAAATTTTTAAAGTTAAGACACCAAAACTAAAAAAAAAGTTGAAAGTTTAGATACTAAAATGACAATTTACTCATTATGCATCTTTAAGGTACAAAAAATTTCAACATGCCTCAAAACACTTTTTATATGAAAATTGTTAAGTTCGTCATTAATATTTTCTATCTTCTGGGGCATACAATGATTCTTTCACCATTTAGGGCATTAATTACCTACTAAAATAGTATCCGTCTCTATTCAAGGTCCCAACATTACAATGCCATTTTTGTCTAAATTGTGAAATACATGAGCTTCTAAATGCTGTATTTTGTTTGTGATCCTTTCAGGGCATTGACTTGTCACATGAGTTTGAATCTCATATTTCCGTATGTGAAAAGAAGTATAAATATCTTCATATTTTACATTTTATATGACTAGATGATTGATGGTGTTGTTTATAATGAAGGAAAATCACAATCATCTCAATATGCATTGAAAAATACGTTTATAAAAAACATGACAAGTTCGAATTCCAACGTTTTATACTTGATATAATTTACATTTTTTACATGGTTTAGAACTATTAGATAACGGTAATAGCTAACCTACCATATTAAGAAAATAATAGTTTAGTAGCCATTGCAAATTTCGTTAATCAACAAAAATAACACAATGTATGGGATCGGATTCTATTCAAAAAACCCTATTCTAATGTTGTTTCATAAAATAGACATCTAGATGAATATGATACAAATTGTAAAATTATACCGTAGTCATCTAAACACGTATCCTTATGGGATATTGTTGGTATAAGTTATCTCGTGTCAATATGTACCCTTTGCATGTTTTCTTACTATATTTAAATTTTTTAAACAAATAAAAGTAACTTTTAACAAATTTAACCAACCATGCGTGAGATCATTTGGGCCGAAGGAAATACAATGGGCTGCAGTAAGCCCAATGAAAATCAGCCTGGCGCATTAGGGTTTCATCGGCATATAAATAAACTTCTCGCTCGATTTCTCTCTCCACTCTAGAAATCTAATCCCTGTGGCCGAGCTCTAGCGATCAACTTCCGTCAGTCAACAATGGTTAGATACATTTTCATATAGTTACAGTTTCATAGTAATCAATTCCATGCTCCTGATCTGCGTCGCTTTTTGATTTTGAGCTGCTGATGAAATTTCTGTATTTTCTCTTTGCTCGTAAAATTTAGACGTTCAAGAGAAGAAACGGCGGTCGCAACAAGCACGGCCGTGGCCACACCAAGTTCGTCCGCTGCTCCAACTGCGGTAAATGTTGCCCCAAGGTATTTTATTTTCTTTTATTATACCTTATGAAGTTTCTGATTGACGTTTTGGACAAGGACTCAGCTTAATTGGTTACTCAACTTACTCCGTTAGCTCATTAATTTTAACTTTTTTGGATCTTATTTTGGTTCTGAAGTTTTGATGCTGTTTGTTTGAGAGGGAAATTCGCATAGAAGCATTTTTTGTAAGCTGTTTTTAAGAAATTGTTCGCAGTTCCAGCGTTTTGTTATGCTGTTTTGAACTTTTCATTGATAATCCATGTTTTTGTGTGGAAGACCTGACACCTAATGTTTCTTAGGAAATTGTTTTCAGATTGATGTGAATTAATTCAGATTATACTTGTTTCTGTTCACTTGAATGATTTGATTAAGTGATGGGAGTTATTTGGATCAGGACAAGGCAATCAAGAGATTTCTTGTGAGGAACATTGTTGAGCAAGCTGCAGTTAGGGATGTTCAGGAAGCTTGTGCTTTTGATTGTAAGGTTTTCTATCTCTTTATTAGCTGCTCTGGCCTGCTGTTTAGATTTTGTTTTTATTGCTAATGAATTTTAGGCCAAGATCTGTAATGCTCTAATGCCTTCTGTAGCCTACACCCTTCCTAAGCTGTATGTGAAGATGCAATACTGTGTATCCTGTGCCATCCACTCCAAGGTGGTTAGGGTGCGCTCTCGTACTGATAGGAGGAATCGTGAGCCCCCGCAGCGTTTCAGACGCCCAAGGGTCAGTTTTACCTACTATATGATTTGTTTTCCTTCTAATTAAGCTATCTTCATGCTTACTAACCTATTTTGTCTGCTATGTACACTATTTGCATTATTGGATTGATCAGTTTATCTATCTCTTCCTTAAAAAAATAAGCGGTTCCCTTATTTCTAAACTTGGGTTAAAGCATGTTTGTTCTGCATGTGTGATATCTCTCTTCAAAGAGTATCGAAAATGACTGGGAAATGGAAGCTTTTTTCATGCAGAAATATTGCAATCAGATTTAGATAACCCCAGTAACAGTAGATCAATCTGAGAATTATTGCCTTAATTAATTGTTCTTTGTAGATTATATAATGTCTGGAATGTGTAAGCTTTGTTCATGGTGAAGTACTGCAATCCGAATTAGATGATCCAGTGACAGTTGAACAATTCTGAAAATGCTTATTTCAGGCCTTGCCTTTTTTTAGAGAAATACTGCAACCCGAATTAGATAACATAAAGTAAAAGTAGAACATTTCTGACAATTGCTTATTGTGTCGGCCTTGCCTAAATGTATGGGCCTATCCTATTTTTCCACAAATCATACTTCCGCATTCTTGTTTCACATTCTCTTCATCTACATTGCACCTTTCTTTATGACATTGAGTAATCCCTGCCACTTTTTCAGGATGATATGCCGAAGCCAGGTCAAGTTCCTCGCCCTGGCGGGCCACCTCCAGCTGCTGCTCGTACTTGATTTGCATGGTTAAAGTTTTGAAATAGGGCTTTTTCTGGTGGTGTTATGCAACTTCTGCTTTCTGGTTTTGATCTTTATCGTTATCTCCTATTTATCAGACTGAACCTGTTATCCAAATTTGATGTGCAAACCAAGTTGGTTCTGGTGGACCGCTGAGCTGTTTCATACTATAGTGCAAGATTGGCCTTTTTATGAAATCTTTAGTTGCAATACTATTAGAATTGGCTTTCATAATTTGTGGGTATTTTTATAATAATGAATTTTACATCATCAATAATATTAACGTCAAGCATCTTAGTGTTTTTGTATACTAATTTTAATGGATCCCTACTTTTAGGTTATTTTCCTTTTTGGTCTTTTTTATTGGTGTAAATAAGAGTTAATAGTACTCCCTTCATCTCACTTTTCTTTCTTCTTTGTTTTTTTTCTCTGAATCCATACAAATATTTCTTGAACTTGTTATACCTTTCTAAGTAAGGAAAGCAAGTAAAATAAGGGAAGTTACACATCGGGTCTGGTAGTTAAGTCGTGGGACCAGATCACCTGTTACCAATTTGGTGTCCCAACCCCAAACGACACCATTCTGCTCTTTTTTTTTTTTTAAATATTTTTTCTGTTGTATCACCATTAACCTTAGCGGCTCGGCACACCTTTTATAAATCACTCTTTCCAAATCCTGAAGACAGATCTGCAGATTGAAGGGTTCCTTAATCCCCCATTACTGCAAAACCCACAACAACAACAAAAAATGCGGTAACGGAAGCAATGGAATTCTACAATTTATTCTTCAATTGAAAACAAAAATTAACTGCAAAAGCAATGGATAGGGAGGAGCGAGAGAATGATTTTTTGAGACGTTGGGAGAATTGACTGATTCATAAAAGCGAACAGAGCAAAAAAGGATAAAGGTGAGAGAATAGGAAAATAAATCTTAAGAAAAAATTGCAAAACGGTGTCGTTTTGAAGTTGGGAGAGGGTTGGGACATCAAATTGGGGACAAGTGATCTGTTCCCACTTGATTTCCTGGACTCGTGTACTCTTTACAATGTGCCTATAGTGATTTGGAAAACATAAAAGAAAACGAAAGTTGGATCAGATCTAACACTATGTTCATAATAGACCTTATCCAAGAACTGTTTCTGACTACAATTTTCAAGGTAATTTGTTTTATTCAATCGCCACGAATCAATTGATTAAACAAAAAATACAGAACATATAAAGAACTAAAATTACTCTTTCCTACTCAATATATATCTATTCCAATAGAATTGCAAAGAGGGCAACTATTCTTCTTCTGCAGCCATTTTCCGATGCAGTCGGCATGAAAACGATGCCTACAACATAGAACTCCGACCTCCGAATCTTCCCCGTAAAGATCATCTTGACAAACAACGCACATGTCACCATCGCAGCCGTCTTCCGCCGTCGTAGTCACCAATAAACATGAAACCTCTTCCTCTGTCAATCCATCACAAGGTTTGACCCAACCTTCAGCGTCGTCGGTTTGCAACGGGACCTGACGAAAAACAATATTATCCTCGAGACCGGCAGGAGATTGATCATACCCCTCCACCACCAAATTGATCCATTCATCTACCGGAAGGCTGTAGTCGTCAACGGCGGGGGACTCCGGTGGATATAGGTTGAGATCGGATATTTCTCGGCTGTAGATTTGACCGGTGTGGGGAGGCGGCGTGGTTTCATGCGGCAGACCGTTTCCGCCACCGTGCATGGCGGGGGAGTCTAGTGGGGAGGAGTCGAGGTCGAGCGTTTCTTGATAGAGAAAGATGGGATGCGGCGGTGGAGCGTGAAAGTCCCACCGGCCGCCGCCGCCTTGATGCATGTAAGCGAGATCATGCGGCGGAGGGCCGCCGTGCATGGCGGTGGGGTGTTGGGGAGGGATGGCGAGATCGATTCTTTCTGGAGTGTAGAATTGATGGGGAAATAGGGGAGGCTGCGGTTGAGAGTAACAATCCCACAAAACGCCGCCGCCGTCATCTTGAGGAAGGTTGGACGGCGTGGCTTCCTGATGCATATACGCGATATCATGCGGCGGCGGAGGAAGGCCGTACAAGGCGGCGGCGTGTAGGAAACTGTGTACTTGTAGGGGAACAAAGTTGATGTTAATGTAGAAGGGTTGTAGCACCGCCGTAGGAGCAGCCGCCCAGCCGCTGTATGGGACATTAGGAGGAGAATATTGATGCGGCATGATTTGTTGAAGAGCGAGAATTTTGATGAAACGATGAAGGAATTTAGTTTTCAAATTAAAGCTGGTTGTGTATTTATAAAGAGATTTAAGTTACCACATTAGTTTCCTACTCGATATGGACTCATTCCTAAATTGAAACTAAAAAAGATTTACCTTCTAAATTAAATTATTAGATTCTCTTTCAGATTTTTTTTTTGAAACTATCACAAAAAAAAGTATTACCAGATTTTATTATTATTTAAAATTTATATGAACAAAATCTGATCTTGCACAGGACTTATAAAACGCTACTCAAAATATATGATTTTCAATTAGCTAAAAAATTGTAAACCGACGAAATTGAATCTGACAGGGCAATTGTGGTATTTAACGGCTTAGTTGGCGGAGATATTCATCCTCGAAATGACTTGTAATTTTTCTCACATATAAATATACTAAGTTTGAGTTTCAATTAGTTTTAAGTTTTGCACATGACTTTCAAATTTTAAGTATTATTAAATCATTTAAAAATGATTTTGAATTGAAATGATGCCATTTATTAAACACTCGAGAAACGACACAGTTTAGTCGCTAGTCGATTTGTCTACACTGGAATTTTCGGTGTCAACGTCAGCTTTAATTTGAGAACTATATTGATTCGTGTGTTAGTTTTAATAAATTGAAAAATCATATATTTTGATGAGCGTTTTAAAAATCATGTACTAAATCAAATTTTGTGCAAACTTGATGTAATTTCAGGTTGATATCGCAAAATATAACACCAATAACATACTGAAGTCTGAAAGCCCACCCGAACTGGGTGAAACTCAAATTTCTAAGCCAGAATAATAATAAATAAAATTTCATCCTTAAAAAGTTCTGACATTAATTTTGTTCTCAACTGACGTAAGGTGATTACTCCATATTTAATGATGGGATGAAAGAATATAATCGTCATAAAACTTTAGAGTCTGCTTATCAATTTTTAATACTCCCAAAATTCTAATCCATAATTTTTGGACAGGAATTATAATAAGAGTTATTATGTATAAAATTATGAAAAGTTTTGAATTCCACGTAAAATTTTTATGAAATAATTTATTAAAAAAAATGAACAACAATTTTAAAACGCCTCAAATAATACGAATAGAATAATAGATAAGACATGATTTATTATTACTTTATTTAATAAAGGTAAAGTCACATCAGTTACACATTTATGGATTTGTCCAGTCAAAAAGTAAATAATCTATTACGTCAAATCCTCAAAAATAGGATTGCATAGATCCTAATTCAAGTATAGCAACTAATCATAATTATCAAGTACTTAAAAACAAATTAATTTCTTTATTTGGAGAAAGCACGTAATTCCATTAAGATTTTGTCGGAAAAGAAAAAGACCGTCATTTATTCCACCCAATAAATTTACAAACTCTCATTTAAAACACACCTTCCCAACAAAACATGCAGTACCGACTTCTCATTCTATCAACTAAAATACTCTCCCCATATTGAAATACTCTAATTTCTTTATGTATTATGTGTATAAAATTATGTAAAGTTATAATTTATAATTTCCTAGAGAAAAAGTGTTTTATTTATCAAAAAATAAACCGAACAATTTTAATTAAAAATTTTGAAAATATATACTAAACTATTTCAATGGAATGAAAGAAGTAACAAATAAATCTTAAATACTAAATTCTCACCCCACTAATAGGAAGAATACCTAATATTTGTTATACCACATTTATTATATTAAAAATCGAAGATATTGAAAATCTTTATATTGTAATTTGCAGTAGTATAAATGTATAGTATAATAGCATATTGAAGTATCGCAAAAACTTTAGTGCAACCGGTTGCAGGTGCAACCGGCTGCATAAGATATATAAAACATTAATGTACAAATTAGCAAAAGCGCGCATGTAGCGCAGTTGGTGTGTTGTTGGGTTCTCACCTGAATGACGCGGGTTCGAGACCCAACAACACCTAAATTACTCAAAATGTTTTAATTTGACATTAAAATATATTAAATTTATTCTTTTCGTTTTTTTTTAATTTGACATTAAAAATTTAATTTGTTTTTTTTTCAAATTACATTATGATACAAAAAATATAATAAATTTATTCTTTTATTTTCAAAAAAATAATATGATTCAAAAAATATTAATATGTACATTGAAATTTATTCTTGTTAATGAAAATATAATATGTATAATTTTTTTCAACTACATCACCAACAAAACTTTTTTTAACATTAAAAATTGAATTTTTATTTTTAAATTACATTATGATACAAAAAAAATTAATAAAATTAATTTTTTTTATTTTCAAAAAATTAATATATGACTCAAAAAATATTAATATGTATTTAGAATTTATTCTTGTTAATAAAAATAAAATTTTTTTTCAATTACATGATAGGGAAATATGTGGAGATGATAAAAGTATCACTTTATATGAAAAATGTATCAATTATTCTGAATATATCATTTGTTCTGAATAAAAGTATCACTTCTTATTAACTAATGTATCCCTTGTGATGAATCAAAGTATGGTTCAGACTTCCCCTCTAGGGTATAGTAAAAACAAGGAAAAATACCGTAGCAGGTTCCACGACTAAAAGGGTTTGGAAATGCTAGCGTTCCGAAGGAACGCTAGCTTTTTCCAAACCCTTTAAAAATGCGAGTGTTCGGAGGAACGCGAGCATTTTTAACCGAGAGAAAAAAGTAGGGTTTAGACTTCCCTCTAGGGTACAGTAAAAACAAGGAAAAATACCGTAGCAGTTCCACGACTAAAATGGTTTGGAAATGCTAGCGTTCCAAAGGAACGCTAGCTTTTTCCAAACCCTTTAAAATGCGAGTGTTCGGAAGGAACGCGAGCATTTTTAACCGAAAAAAAAGTATGGTTTAGATTTCCCCTCTAGGGTACAGTAAAAACACAAAAATATTATTGCTCAATAGGAATGATACTTTTCTTTAGGCAGAATGATACTTTTATTTACAACATGTGATACTATTACTCAATAAGAATGATACTTTTCTTAAGGAAGAATGATACTTTTCTTAAGGAAGAATGATACTTTTGTTAACAACATGTGATACTATTGCTCAATAAGAATGATACTTTCTTAAGGAAGAATGATACTTTTCTTAAGGAATAATGATACTTTTCTTAAGGAAGAATGATACTTTTATTAACATGTGATACTATTACTCAATAAGAATGATATTTTCTTAAGGAAGAATGATACTTTTCTTTAGGAAGAATGATACTTTTGTTAACAACATGTGATACTATTGCTCAATAAAAATGATACTTTTCTTAAGGAAGAATGATACCTTTCTTTAGGAAGAATGATACTTTTCTTTAGAAAGAATGATACTTTTCTTAACAACATGTGATACTATTGCTCAGTAAGAATGATACTTTTGTTAACAACATGTGATACTATTGCTCAATAAGAATGATACTTTTCTTAAGGAAGAATGATACTTTTCTGAAGGTAGAATGATACTTTTGTTAACAACATGTGATACTATTGCTCAATAAGAATGATACTTTTCTTAAGGAAGAATGATACTTTTCTTAAGGCAGAATGATACTTTTCTTAAGGAAGAATGATACTTTTGTTAACAACATGTGATACTATTGCTCAATAAGAATAATACTTTTTTTAAGGAAGAATGATACTTTTCTTAAGGTAGAATGATACTTTTGTTAACAACATGTGATACTATTGCTCAATAAGAATGATACTTTTTTTTAAGGCAGAATGATACTTTTCTTAAGGAAGAATGATATTTTTCAATTGGTTGGAATAAAAATATTACTTATTATAAACAAATTTATCACTTTTGTTAAATAAATATATCAATTAAAATGAAAAAAGGGACAAACTTGATTTGAAAAAATATGAATTGGTTGGAATAAAAATATTACTTATTTAAAACAAATTTATCACTTTTTTAAACTAATATATCAATTAAAATGAAAAAAAAATATTATCAAAAAAAAAGGACAAACTTATTCTGAAAAAATAATTATAATAAAAATATGAATTATTATAAAAATATATCAATTAAAAATATTTTTCAATTGGTTGGAATAAAAATATTACTTATTTAAAACAAATTTATCACTTTTTTAAACTAATATATCAATTAAACTGAATAAAAAACATATTATTAAAAATAAAAGGACAAACTTATTCTGAAAAAATAATTATAATAAAAATATGAATTATTATGAACAAATGTATCATTTTTTTTAAATTAATATATCAATTAAAATAAAAAACTCAAAATTACGCTGCTGGGACTCGAACCCGGGTATATGGAATTTGAGCCCAACAGCATAGCCAACTGCACTACCATACGATTGTTGAAAATACTACAAATCTTACCTATTTAACTGTAAACGTCCGGTTGCACCTGCAACCAGATGTACAGGAGTCCAACTCAGTATCGCAAAAACTTTAGTGCAACCGGTTGCAGGTGCAACCGGCTGCATAAGATATATAAAACATTAATGTACAAATTAGCAAAAGCGCGCATGTAGCGCAGTTGGTGTGTTGTTGGGTTCTCACCTGAATGACGCGGGTTCGAGACCCAACAACACCTAAATTACTCAAAATGTTTTAATTTGACATTAAAATATATTAAATTTATTCTTTTCGTTTTTTTTTAATTTGACATTAAAAATTTAATTTGTTTTTTTTTTCAAATTACATTATGATACAAAAAATATAATAAATTTATTCTTTTATTTTCAAAAAAATAATATGATTCAAAAAATATTAATATGTACATTGAAATTTATTCTTGTTAATGAAAATATAATATGTATAATTTTTTTCAACTACATCACCAACAAAACTTTTTTTTTAACATTAAAAATTGAATTTTTATTTTTAAATTACATTATGATACAAAAAAAAATTAATAAAATTAATTTTTTTTATTTTCAAAAAATTAATATATGACTCAAAAAATATTAATATGTATTTAGAATTTATTCTTGTTAATAAAAATAATTTTTTTTTTCAATTACATGATAGGGAAATATGTGGAGATGATAAAAGTATCACTTTATATGAAAAATGTATCAATTATTCTGAATATATCATTTGTTCTGAATAAAAGTATCACTTCTTATTAACTAATGTATCCCTTGTGATGAATCAAAGTATGGTTTAGACTTCCCCTCTAGGGTATAGTAAAAACAAGGAAAAATACCGTAGCAGTTCCACGACTAAAAGGGTTTGGAAATGCTAGCGTTCCGAAGGAACGCTAGCTTTTTCCAAACCCTTTAAAAATGCGAGTGTTCCGGAGGAACGCGAGCATTTTTAACCAGAGAAAAAAGTAGGGTTTAGACTTCCCCTCTAGGGTACAGTAAAAACAAGGAAAAATACCGTAGCAGTTCCACGACTAAAATGGTTTGGAAATGCTAGCGTTCCAAAGGAACGCTAGCTTTTTCCAAACCCTTTAAAAATGCGAGTGTTCCGAAGGAACGCGAGCATTTTTAACCGAAAAAAAAGTATGGTTTAGATTTCCCCTCTAGGGTACAGTAAAAACACAAAAATATTATTGCTCAATAGGAATGATACTTTTCTTTAGGCAGAATGATACTTTTATTTACAACATGTGATACTATTACTCAATAAGAATGATACTTTTCTTAAGGAAGAATGATACTTTTCTTAAGGAAGAATGATACTTTTGTTAACAACATGTGATACTATTGCTCAATAAGAATGATACTTTCTTAAGGAAGAATGATACTTTTCTTAAGGAATAATGATACTTTTCTTAAGGAAGAATGATACTTTTATTAACATGTGATACTATTACTCAATAAGAATGATATTTTCTTAAGGAAGAATGATACTTTTCTTTAGGAAGAATGATACTTTTGTTAACAAACACGTGATACTATTCTTCAATAAAAATGATACTTTTCTTAGGGAAGAATGATAACCTTTCTTTAGGAAGAATGATACTTTTCTTTAGAAAGAATGATACTTTTCTTAACAACATGTGATACTATTGCTCAGTAAGAATGATACTTTTGTTAACAACATGTGATACTATCGCTCAATAAGAATGATACTTTTCTTAGGGAAGAATGATACTTTTCGAAGGTAGAATGATACTTTTGTTAACAACATGTGATACTATTGCTCAATAAGAATGATACTTTTCTTAAGGAAGAATGATACTTTTCTTAAGGCGAGAATGATACTTTTCTTAAGGAAGAATGATACTTTTGTTAACAACATGCGATACTATTGCTTCAATAAGAATAATACTTTTTTTAAGGAAGAATGATACTTTTCTTAAGGTAGAATGATACTTTTGTTAACAACATGTGATACTATTGCTCAATAAGAATGATACTTTTTTTTAAGGCAGAATGATATTTTTCTTAAGGAAGAATGATATTTTTCAATTGGTTGGAATAAAAATATTACTTATTATAAACAAATTTATCACTTTTGTTAAATAAATATATCAATTAAAATGAAAAAAAGGGACAAACTTGATTTGAAAAAATATGAATTGGTTGGAATAAAAATATTACTTATTTAAAACAAATTTATCACTTTTTTAAACTAATATATCAATTAAAATGAAAAAAAAATATTATCAAAAAAAAAGGACAAACTTATTCTGAAAAAATAATTATAATAAAAATATGAATTATTATAAAAAATATATCAATTAAAAATATTTTTCAATTGGTTGGAATAAAAATATTACTTATTTAAAACAAATTTATCACTTTTTTAAACTAATATATCAATTAAACTGAATAAAAAACATATTATTAAAAATAAAAGGACAAACTTATTCTGAAAAAATAATTATAATAAAAATATGAATTATTATGAACAAATGTATCATTTTTTTTAAATTAATATATCAATTAAAATAAAAAACTCAAAATTACGCTGCTGGGACTCGAACCCGGGTATATGGAATTTGAGCCCAACAGCATAGCCAACTGCACTACCATACGATTGTTGAAAATACTACAAATCTTACCTATTTAACTGTAAACGTCCGGTTGCACCTGCAACCAGATGTACAGGAGTCCAACTCAGTAAGTATTCAGTAATCAGCATATAATAGTTTTGATTATCAAATATCTAATACGGACTAATATTATTGATAACCAAATATCATTAAATGTTTATGAATATAAAAAACTCGTTACATATATCAACATTGCTTTATAACAGACGAGATTCCCCCCGGGGGGGGGGGGGGGGGGGGGGGGGGGGGGGGGGGGGGGGGGGGGGGGGGGGGGGGGGGGGGGGGGGGGGGGGGGGGGGGGGGGGGGGGGGGGGGGGGGGGGGGGGGGGGGGGGGGGGGGGGGGGGGGGGGGGGGGGGGGTTTGGGGGGGGGGGGGCCCCCCCCGGGGGGCCCCCCCGGCCCCCCCAAGAATACCGAAATTTGGACTATCAAAAATTCAGTATCATAATATGTTTGGTTTGGTATACTACGAAAATATAGTATGTACCAATATATGACATGTTCCAATGAAATTTCCATTATACTGATTTTAATTCAGTGTCATAATATGTTTGGTTTGGTATACTAAGAAAAAATAGTATGTACAGATATATGACATGTTCCAATATAATTTCCATTATACTGATTTTAATTCAGTATCATAATATGTTTTGTTTGGTGTACTACGAAAATATAGTATGTACCGATATATGACATGTTCCAATGTAATTTCTATTATACTAATTTTAATTCAGTATCATAATATGTTTGGTATACTACGAAAATATAGTATGTACAGATATATGACATATTCCAATGTAATTTCCATTATACTGATTTTTTGCTATGTTGGAAAATTATAAGAAAAAAAATCGAAACATGAAAGTGAAATTCCGTTAAGCTTAATTTATTACAAAATCCGCTTAGGCATAACCGAGCTCCAAACATCAAGAAAACGACGTAGTATGAGACGTTAAATAAGCATAGAAACGACGGCGTTCCGGGAACTGATATAATAAAAGGCGACTATTTCTCTTCCTTGTCCCTTCGTCGCGTCCCGTCTGTCAGCCGCGCCATCTGTAGATATTTTTCACGACCGGAGGGAGAGAGAGAGAGAGAGAGACATACCTACTGACCTACACGTGCACATATACGTACAGACAAAAGCAGAGCATGTATATATTGAGAGGGAGAGAGAGAGAAGCGGTTTTGTTTTGGTTTCTGTGATCTCTCTCTCTGCAAGTAACTGAAAAAGGGTGGGGAAATTCGGAGGAAGATGAATGCGAACATATTAATGTAATTTGTCGTATTCATATCCGGATTTCTCTCTTCTCTCTGTTTCGAGTTTTTCTCTAAAGACTGGAGAAAAATTAAGGAAATAGAGTGAAGGCTTGGATTTTTTTTCCATATATTTCGAAAACCCCCAATTTCGAAACCCCTTATCCCTCTGCTTGTGGAATTCGCAGCGTTCACATTGACGACGGCGCAATGATAATTCACGTTCCGTTTTCTGAAGCTGAAGCGGTTTGAGGATTGAGTTATGATGGTGGAAAGAGGGAGAATCGAGATTTCTTCCATTTGATTGATTGTTTTTGTTCGGTGGGGGCTAAATATCCAACATGGGTGAGCTGAACTCAGAAGGCGAATTCTTGGCGGTGGAGGAGCGGTCCGATTTTGTCTCGGCTTGGAAGGCGTCCTCTCCGGCTGATCTGGCGTTGATCAGTGAGGAGTGCTTGTCCGCGGCGGAGGAAGCGGCGGATCAGGTGTTGAATTGGGTGCACCCCACACTCGACGCGGAGGAGAAGAGGAGAGACGTCATTGATTACGTCCAGCAACTCGTCAAGAGTCATTTGAATTGTGAGGTAATCGATTTCTTTTTCCCCGAAAGAAATTAAATTCATTTTTTTTGCAATAATTAATTCATGTATTTAAATGTGCTTGTCAGTTGAAGATGGTCTGACTCTACCGATTTACGTTTGTATCAATTTTTTTTCTTCACTTTCTGGGCTCACCTGTTTGTTTATTCAATGAGTATGGCAACGTGGTGGTTTATTCAATTATTCTTTGAGAATACTTTAATGTTTTTTTTCGTGATTCTAAGTTGTGTTGATCTATAATCTTTTGTTAACCCTTAATTTAATTGGTTATTTAATAGTTAATCATTCAAATCAAGGTATGGTTTGGCTAATCAAGATTTATTGATAATTGTATAGGGGAAGGACAAAAGTTTTATGTCTTAATCTGAATGTCCTTAGACAAAGGATCTATATGCTAGATTCTAGTATTATGATAATACTAAGTTTCTTAATCTTCATTGGATCTTAATGTGTTCTTCCCACATAGAAATGCAGATGTAATTGACAGAATTATTAGTATATCTCAAGAAAGGATATTTCTTTGCCTATTCCTTCTGGACCTAGGGATATAGGTCAAGCAAGTTGTAATATTCAACTCCTTAATGTTGACCGGTTCGTGTCGAACCAGGTTGTTCCGTATGGATCGGTGCCGCTCAAGACATACCTCCCTGATGGTGATATTGATCTGACCATCCTAAAAGGTCCAAATGCTGAGGAATCTTTGCCTCATGATGTTCTCTCTCTGTTAGAGGCCGAAGAGCAGAATGAAGATGCTGAATACCAAGTTAAAGACACTCAATTTATCGATGCTGAGGTAGTATATATGCAATAGATGATAGTGCAATTTCTATTGTTTATCATGATTCATACCAGTGCTTCTTTCTGCTTAGATTATGCTAGCAGTAGCTTGGAATAGTTTTGATTTAAATATGGCTACTCCACATAAGTTGTGACTTTTAACCTCCGCTCTGTTCATCTTAGATTTAATCAAACCAATTGTTCTTGTCATTTGATTCTGGACTTGAGATTCTGGGTATGCTTTGTCAAGTGAGGCACATAAAACAACTTTTTTCTTATTATATGTGCAATTTTTTACACATGATACCATTGTCGGCAACATTTACTGCAAGCCTGTAGGATGCATAAGCTTCTTGGTGCCGACTTTTTAGCGTAACTGTCATTATATCTTTAACACTATTGCATTTTTTTTCCTTTTTTCATTGTTTTGGGTGAGGGGGTGCTGATATTTTGGAGGTAATTACAAGCCACCAAATGCATTGTTTGTCTATTCTACACGGTGAATGCTTTTTTGTGCATGCCTACTTGATGTACTGATTTACGTTGTGCTTCTAATGGTAGGTCAAACTTGTGAAGTGCCTTGTGCAGAACATCGTAGTTGATGTAACCTTCAATCAGCTCGGTGGACTTTCCACACTCTGTTTCCTCGAGCAGGTAACTATGGAAACTTCATTCTCCAGGATTTGGTAGCTAAAATCTGGTCGTGAATTGTGTTTACTTCTGCTGTGTTTGGTGCTTTTCCATTCATTTTTGATAGTAAATGCACATAATTCCCTTTACCTACTAACATTGACACTTAACATGCCACTATGAACTTCTGAAATAACATTCCGTACTTCTTTATGAATCAGGTTGATCGCCTTATTGGGAGAAACCACCTCTTTAAACACAGCATTATCCTGGTCAAAACTTGGTGCTATTACGAGAGCCGTATCCTCGGTGCACACCATGGCTTAGTTTCTACATATGCTCTGGAAACTCTTGTCCTATACATATTCCATTTCTTCCATTCGTCGTTAAATGGTCCTTTATCGGTAAGAACCTCCAACTAATATGCCTTATATGAGTTAGAAGTAAATGGATAGGTTATTATTGTCAGTTCATTATTTTTTCAATTTCTACATAGGTACTCTATAGATTTCTAGATTACTATAGCCAATTTGACTGGGAGAATTACTGCATCAGTTTGAAAGGCCCAGTTCATAAATCGTCCCTACCTGATATAGTGGGTAAGCAACCCTCTTCCGTAACGTGATGGTGGTTTGGATTTATTAGATACCCGTCTTGCTTCCTAATAGTTTTTCGATTCTTAATTTTCATGCAGCAACGATGCCTAAAAACCGGTGTAGTCGTCTGTTGCTTAGTGAAGAGTTTTTGGAGAAATCCATGGAACTATTTTCAGTCCCATCTAAGATTGACACAAATCCAAAAGCACTTCAGCTGAAACATCTCAACATAATCGACCCACTGAAGGAAAACAATAATCTCGGCCGAAGTGTACACATAGGTGAGAAACTATCCTTCTCTTCCATAACATTTTGCTCTATGGTCAGATGATTTGTCAGGGTGATTATGTATTTTCAGTCTTTCAAGCCAGATAGGAAAAGTAAGACTTATATCTTAGATGAAATCACTATGACTTGTTTATATACAATAATTTTGCTGTCTACTAGGCAATTTCTACCGTATAAGGAGTGCGTTTAAGTACGGTGCTAGCAAGCTCGGTCAAATTCTGTTACGCCCGAGAGATGAAATTGCAGATGAGATCTGTAGTTTCTTCTCAAACACCCGTGCAAGGCACGAACATCAATATAGTCGTAGCACTCTACATCCGGCCCTAAGATATAGTGATGAGGATTCTTCGACTGCATCCTTATCATCGCCGGTTGGACTCTTGTCCGACGATGATACCGACGACAATACTGTTTCTGCTGAACAGACATCCATTCTCGAAAGTGGAGGCTCAAACCATCAACTTGATTTAGCATGTGATTCGGAGAGCTTTTGCTTCGATCCGTGGTTGAAGAGTCGAGAACAACACGTAGAGATGAATAGTACATTGCAATGGTGTATGGACAACCACGACGCTGCCTGCAGTTGTCTAACCAGTTCTAATTCGACTTCAGAGGGGAGCCGGTTGGAGAATCTGTCGCTTGATTTCAGAGAAACGGACTCTTCAAGCACGGGAGGTGAACCCGAGCCATTCAATCTGTTGGCTGATCTAACTGGAGATTACGACAGTAACATTAGAAGCTTGCTCCGTGCTCAACTCTGCCATGGATTCGCTTCGTCATTACCTCCCAAGAAGGCATGGGATATTGTTCATCAACCAAAACCACACAACAAGGAAGCATTCATGGATTCACAGTTATTTCCGGGGGACCATGTTAAGTATGCCGGTGTTAACTCTACCTTGCTTGGTACCGCACTCCTCTCTCCAAAAGCTCGAGGACTTGGCACTTACTTCCCGCATATGGTATTGTATTCTTCTCACTATCTTCTTTACAATACTGATCATACTGACAACATATAACATACTTATTATTTCTCACCCTTGTGTGAGTGGTTGATCAGAGGTTCGATCCTATTAGGGTAGATTTAAAAATAATAATATTTCTCCACAACATGATCACAACTCTCATTATTCATATACACTATTCATGTGCTGCAGAGTGTTTTTTACTCGAACCGGCCTTTGCAATGGAGGGGCCAGAATCATCAAAACCATCACCATACATACAGCCATAGTCAAGAAGTTCAAAGAAAGCCTCTAGAAACCCGGAAGAGATGCAAATCTCCGGTGAATCAGATAAACGGGTGCATAACCGCATTATGCAAGATCGAGTTTGGATCTGTTGGGAATCTAGCGGAAGAGGTGTTATCAAGCCAATGCTCGGGACAAAGGTACTAAAACATCTTTTTCCATACATATACACTTCTTCACTTGTAACGCGTTTCTTGACTTGTAGGGTCGAAGGGCAGTCGATACACCTAAAGAACGACGAGGAGTTCCCTCCTCTGTGCCAATAAAACAAACTTGATAGCATCATTCAAGATGGGGCAATGTGGCGTCGCACACTAACATAGCTGCATGACTTTTTAAGGTAGCTTTAGAGAACAAGACAGTAGTACAGTTGGGGTTTGTCTAATCTTAGCTTCTTTCAGCCATTGATTCTGATAATGTAATCATCTTGGTAGAGATAGAGAAGTAAGGGCAGGTTGGTAATTAACTTTCATAGCTGAACTCTTATTTCTTGCTTTTGAATGGGAGATTTGGTGTTGGTGTGTAAATTAATAGATAAACCTTAGACTTCTCAACTTATGTCTTTTTCTTGCCCGGTCGTTGACATGATATCATATTATCATGTTTGTTTACTTAACTACTTCTTTCATCCCACTAGAAATGACATGTTTTTTAAAATGATAAATATTGTATGAATTATATTTAATTATTTTTTTGTTAAAACAATCTACAACACATTGTATCATTTTTCTTGATTCTCGTGTTAAAAAGAAACATGTGTTTTAATGGGATGGATGAAATATATTATTGAAAAATAGTAAAATAGACTACAAGTCTACAACTCTATTCGACAAATAAGCAGAGGCGGATGTAGGGGTGGGCTGGGGTGGGCTCCAGTCCAGTGCAACCCCGGCCCAAAAACTACATTTACCTGACCCAAATTTATTTTTTACATATTTCAGCCCACCTCAGATCAGTTCAAATGATTTGCAAATTTATTATAATTGAAATTCATTTCAACACAAATTCTAATTCGCAAGCCCAAATCCCAAAATCTAATTTTGACAGCCCCCATTTTTCGTGTCGATGCCGAATTTTATGTGTAAATTTTACGAAAAAAAATATTTCGTATTTTATGAAAATTTAATATATTGAAGCGAATTTAAAAATAAATTAGTTCAATGGCCCAACAACAACTAAATTAAATGGTCCAACAACAACAATTAAATTAAATGGTCCAACAAGTCAACAACAATAATCCTATACAACGAGAATTGAGATATAATTGAGAGGATAGTGAATTAACGACACTTCAGAGGACAGAGGAGGGATCAAGGAGCGAGAGTTAAGCAAACCGTATCCTAGGCGTCCGGAGTCCTTACTCTTGACTTCTTTATACTCATTGTTACATTATATTTTGTCTAAAAAAAAAAATTTTCGGGGGCTTCGCCCCCCGGACCCCCAATAAGTCTCGCATCCCCCATCTATAAATCCTAATTCCGACCCTCCAGAACCCCCCCAGTATACATTTCTAGATCCGCCCCTGCGAATAAGGCATTGACACGATGAAACAATTGAAAGTTCAATTTATTTTTGAAATATTTAGGATTATTGTGGCATACAAATTCATTTTATTTGTGCACGTAATCAATTGAGTCCCCACAAGTACAAAAAGTAGTTTTACAATGGATAAAATGGAAGAAATCGAAGCATAAATCTAAACACTCCCATCTATTATCTAATGGATTAGGCAAATGTATATCTCAATTCTCCCACTTGATTGAAAAAGTTGAAATTCTTGAATGATGGTAAATCTAATACGCTACATTGCAATGAGATAAGACACACGATATGAGACCATATTTTTTAAAATAAAATTAGGACACGATATGATGCTACATATAGTATATAAAATAAAATCATAATATTATTAAATTCTATTAGAATTAGGTGTCAACATGTATTAAAGCGTATATAACACTAAATTGGAGTGTTATGTCATGTTGGAATGTCTAATACTATATGATACATTTAAATTTTTGAAGCGTTCGTACTTTTTAATTAGCTACTGCATTTGATACAAGTATAATTTCGAAATATTTTTATGTAAGGCATTATATAACCTATGTATCACACTTCTTAGATGATTGATATGTAAGATATGCAAAAATATTATACTATTATAATTATGATATAAAAACAAACGCGATACGTAGAATTACAAATTGTAGAACATACAAACTTTTTAGTTGTAATAGGAAATTTACTCATTTACCATCAAATGCATAAACATAAAATTTTACTTCTCAATCTATATTTAGATTCTTATCTCATTTATAATCATAATCGATTTTGATGCGAATTCATTAATTACTCTCCAGACTAATCTGCCTCAGAAACTTCCCACTTCCCAGTGCAATTACGTCTGATAAAATTAATAAAAAATAAATATTCTGACAAGGTAAGCATACATACAGACATACTCCGAAGATGAAAATTCAAATTTGCTGTCTTCAACAATTATGCCGTCCCTAGTTCCGTTTGTACAAATAACGGCAACTGCCAACTCCGTTACATTTGTCGTTATCCGTTTCCTCAAGAACTCCACCCGCCCCTACCGAATAATATCATACCAGCCATAGATTCTTCAGTTTTTGTACTTCCAAGATTATCTCTTGTAATTCTGGTACGCCTTCTCTTAAACTACAATATTTTCTTGCCGTGAACGTGAACGCAAGTGTTGTCGTAACTGCTATTGTTACAATTACTTTCCAAAAAATTGGCAGAGGATTTGTCGCAATCATTTGATCATGCATGCAATATTCTTAATTAGAAGACTATTTAAAATAGTGGGTGAATCTTTTTTCGAGTTCTTTCGTGATCAATCACCTTAATTTTACTGCCTAGAAATAGAAAGATGGTAGTTTCTTTATTCGTTTATTCTTGCAAAGTGGCTGTCGCTTTTTATCGAACACTTCGGCTGCATAAAAGTTTAAAGTTTTTTCAGCAGGGGTGGAGTGCCCTTTTGTCTTTTGTATTTTTCTCCCATGAAAATCATGGAAGAAATGCCATATTTCTTCATTTTTAATTGGACTTCTTTTCTCAGGTGGAACATGTGTACTTTTTGTGATTAGTTTTTCTATTAATATATCTTGAGGTTGTTTCATTGACTTATGATATATTCATATAATATCCAAAGAGTTGATTGCTTATTTAATTAGCTTGTGTTTTCTGCAGAAGATTCAAGCAAACATGTATAGAGCAAGGGAGAATGGCCATGAATCTATGGATGAACAACCCTACGTTGAAACTGATCCCACCGGTCGTTATGCTCGAGTAATTCTCTCTCTCTCTCTCTCTCTCTCTCTCTCTCTCTCTCTCTCTCTGTGTTTCTATTTTATCAGTTTTGAGTTTTTGATGCGTAGTATTTTATTGCCTCTTTATGTGTGTGTGTTATAATTACCAGTTCCTTGTTCTAAGTTTTATCTGATAATTTGCTTGTCGATCGACACGGATTTGACAAAGTTTATGCAGTTGTTTTCTTGGCTATACACAAATGTCTAAATTGCAATGACTTTTGTGTGTATTTTTCTAACTTATATCCCGATTGGATCGATTTCAGCAACTTGTGTTTGAATTAATAGTCGAATAGTTGAGTATTCTTCTGGTACAACTCATTGATCAAGTTAAGGCTGTTGACTTTGGTTATCTAATGAAAGATGAATGTTGGTAGTTTGAGGAGGTTCTGGGAAAAGGGGCAATGAAAACAGTATACAAAGCCATCGACGAGGTGCTCGGAATGGAAGTCGCGTGGAACCAAGTGAGGCTCGTCGACTTGCTTCAATCTCCAGAGGACTTGCAACGCCTCTACTCCGAGGTTCACCTTCTCAGCACCCTCAACCACGCCTCGATCATCAAATTCTACACTTCTTGGATTGACGTCGAAAACCGAACCTTCAACTTCATCACTGAGATGTTCACTTCCGGCACCCTCAGACAGTAATATTCTTCCCACAATTAGTCAATTACACTTCTAAATGCATATCTATGCTTTTGTTTTGGCCTATTCTGTAGTCATATAGACTGTCGTTTCTTGAGTTCAGATATAGAGCTAAGTATAAGCGAGTGAATCCCGGAGCTATAAAGATATGGGCTCGACAAATACTTGAAGGTCTCGTATATTTGCACAGCCATGATCCTCCGGTTATACACAGAGACCTTAAGTGTGATAACATATTCGTCAACGGTCACCTTGGACAGTTAAAGATTGGGGATCTTGGCCTAGCAGCAATTCTTCGAGGCTCGTGTCGAGCACATAGTGTTATAGGTATACTTGGCTGCTCATCTTTTTTCCTTCTACTCTTCTTGAATTTATTTGATCATACTTCTCTGGTTGTATTAGGCACACCGGAGTTCATGGCACCGGAATTATACGAAGAAAACTACAACGAACTTGTAGATGTATACTCATATGGGATGTGCGTTTTGGAGATGATTACTTCTGAATATCCGTACAGCGAGTGCACCAACCCAGCTCAGATATACAGGAAAGTGACATCGGTAAGACTGTACAACCATTTTTCTCCCAAAAACTTAACTAACTTTGTGAATCATGAATGTTTCATTTTGAAGGGTGTAAAGCCGAGATCATTCTACAAAGTTCAAGACTTGGAAGCACAGAGATTCATTGGGAAGTGTTTGGAGACTGCTTCGAAGAGAGTGTCTGCAGAAGAACTAATGCTGGATCCATTCCTCGCCATCGGTCTCGCCAACTCAAAACTTGAGAAGCAAAAGCCGTTCTTGAATCAAAAGATTAAACTCGAGCACCTGCAGCTGTATGGTGATCCTCCTAGAACTAATATGACTATTACTGGGAAGTTAAACTCAGAAGACGGCGCCATCATTCTCAAAGTGCAGATTGCTGATAAAGAAGGTAGCCCTTATTTTCCGACCCTAAATACTAAAAGGACCCTTTTTTGATTCTCCCAAACCATACGGCCCCTTAGAGGTTTTTATCTCTGTTTTCAGGTGGTGTTAGAAATGTTTTCTTTCCCTTTGATATTGAAAGCGATACCCCAACTGATGTGGCGAATGAGATGGTGAAGGAGCTCGAGATAGCAGACTGGAGGCCATCCGAAATCGCAGATATGATCCACGGGGAGATAGCCGGTTTGGTTCCACATTGGAAGGTTGAGAATCCTCACTTCCATGCACTAAACTATGGACCATATGATTATGATCAACAGAGTCTTTTCTCACCATCTTCGTCATCCCAAGTGTCCGCCTTCGATCCAATCGCATCTCAAAGGACAGAAGTAAAGCCTCACTTTGGTTAGTCCTCTAATTCATAACCTCCACATTCTAATCAAACTTGTCTTTTTTTCAAGATCATAATCAAGAATGTTCACTAAACTTGTCTTTTGTCAACATCATAACCAAGAATGTTCACTAAAATTGTCTTTTTTGAAGTTCATGATCAAGAATGTTCACCAAAATTGTCTTTTATCAACATCATAATCAAGAATGTTAATATCCCTATGTCACATCTCACTTGTCCACTTTCTTTTCGGTATTTAGGCAGATTGATTTTATATAATAAAAGTGTGGGACCCATATAATTAATTAATTAGTTTGTGTGGTAAAAATGTGAGACCCATATAATTATTTAATTGTTTAGAGCGGATTGGAGTTGGTAAAGGTATGAACTCATTTCCTTATTTAAAACTGGACAAGTGAGATGAGATAATCCGAAATGGAATACTGGAAAAGTGTAAAGGAAAAGAGGGAGTACTAAACTTGCCTTTTGTTAACATCATGATCAAGAACAGGGGCGGATCCAAGGGGGGCGACCGCCGATTCATGTCGAAACTTGATTTTTTATGTGTGATTTTTCGGATTTTTTTGTATTTCGGCTCCTAGAAATCTATAATTCGTCCTCTTTTCAATCGAATTTTCAAATTTCGCCCCCTCTTTCCTCGTAATCCCAGATCCGCCCCTGATCAAGAATGTTAACTTGTCCTTTGTCAAGATGATAATCAAGAATGTACACTAAACTGTAATGCTCTTCATAGGTGAGTTGTTTGATGACACTAGCTCCCAAAGCTCCACACATTCTTACTCCAACTGGGCTTACTACTCTGCAGACGAACACGACGAACATGTAATGAGCCCAAAGAGGATCGGTCAAACGGGCTATGAAGATGCACCAAACCCTTCAAGATTCTACCCCGGAGAGAATCTTGCTAATCAATGCAAGAAGGAAACCCCTCGGCTGACAAGGAACCGGTCTCTAGTAGATACGCGGAGCCAGCTCTTGAACCGGTCACTGGTAGAGGAGGTTAACCGAAGGCGATTGTTCAAGACTGTTGATGCAGTTGAAAGCATTGGGTTCGTATCTCCTTTTGAAGCTTCGAATAAGGCTCCACAGAGAATGAATGGCGCTGCTCCGGTTAGGTTGAAGAAGAATAGAGGGAAATGAGAGGCTTAATCTCATCTGCAGTAGCTACTTGTAGATGTGTAAATACGAAATGTACGAACTCTGCAGCACAATGTGCTGGGGAGTTTAGTATTACTATGTTGTGTATAGTCGATGTAATTCTCTAGGTGTAGCATCAATTAGGGGTGGACAAACAATTCGGGTTCCCGCGCCCGTACCCGTCCTGTTCGGGTATTTCCCGTTCGGATCGGGAAAAATGGGTACGGCGGGTACCCGCAAAAAATCAAGCGGGTCGGGAACGGAAACGAGTTTTATTCTTAAATATCCGTTCCCGAACGGGTACCCGCATTAATATACAATTTTTTTTTACATGTGGTGTGACCTAAGCCTCTTAGTAGAGGTGGGCGCGGGACGGCGCGGGTAACCGTTTGCATGTTTTGTGTTAGCACTAGAGTGTGACTAAACAGTTTTCCACGGTAATTTTAATTATAAGAATCTATGGTTTCATAGTTGATAATCATATGGTCGGTTTTATAATTATAATTTATGGTGAGACACCATTGGAACATGGTTTATAAAATAGATTATGTACTCCTATAGTCCTATTTAGTGGTTTAAATATATTGGTATTTTTTAATTTTAATTTATGTTTTTAAAATTTCATTTATTGGTATTTTTTAATTTTTATTTATGAATTTAAATATATTATAAATAGGTGGTAATATTTGCGGGTAAACCCGTACCCGTATCGTATCCGCGCGGGTACCCGCTCTATGCGGGAACGGAAATGGGTATTAAAATTAATTACCCGCAGGCGCGAGTATCCGCAAACGGGTACCCGCAGCGCGGTATCCGTCCCGCGCCCACCCCTAGCATCAACGAGACAAGATGTTATGAGAGGAGAATCCTCGAGAGCTTTTGTTGTTGGCAAATTGGACAGTTTATTCCCCGACTGTTTGACCAATTTGGTCTCTTATTTATTTATTTTAATTAATTGATTCACAAACTATAAAATTTTGGATAAATTAGTCCTTCTGTTCAATTTTTTGTTAGTCAACCGTCAAAGTTTTTTAAAGGGCATTTTCGGTATAATTTTATTAAGGACCAAAACATTCAATACTGAAAGATTGAACATCAATTTGGCTAATTTTTTTCTTAAAAAATTTTAATTTGTCAAAAATATAAAGATATTTTAGTCATTTTGATTTTTTTTGAGGACCATGTCAATTATAAAAAATTTCTAGATCATCATCGCCAAAATTTATTACTTCGTGACCAATTTTTTTTTAATATTATTATGAAAACCAGAGATTAAAAAATAGAATATCTGAAAATTTAGGAATAAACCCTATTAGAAAGAAAATAGATTCGAAATGAAAATCTAGTATAGTTTTATTCATCGATTTTCAAATATTCAAATTTTTTAATCCCTCATTATCATAGTTATATATTCGGAAATTTTGATCACGAAACTATAAAATTTGACAATTATAATCCCAAAATATATTATAATTGGTGGGATTGGTCATCAACCTATTTAAAATTGGCGCATTTGGTCCTTAAAAAAAATTAAAATGACTAAAATATCTTATAATTTTTGACAAATTAAAAAAAATAGTAAAAAAAAATGGTCAAACAATCATAGTTGGGGGACTAAACTGTCTAATTTACCTTTCTTGTGCATTTTCCTCAAAAGTTGAAGAGTGATGAAGCAAAAAATTGTTCTTTGGAAATGTTAATGTTCTTGTTATCTTAGTCAATATAAGGGGACCGAATTTGGGGTGGAATCTACACCCTCGGTCTTATAGAATGTGTCTCTTATTCCATTTCGGGTTGTCATATAAAACATGTCTTCTTTCTAAAAATTGTAAATTTTATTCATTTCGTCCCATAAGTAGTGTCTCAATTTCCTCTTTCGACCGTCCCATTAAAAATGTCTCATTTCTAAAAGAGGTTAAACATATGTGGTCAAGAATAAATCATTAAAAAAATCAAACAATTCACACTATAAAATACTATTTTCTAAATAATTGTGTGAAAAGAAATGAGATACTACTAATAGAACAGAGGGAATACAAAAACTTTATTTGTAAGACTTACTCATTTATACAATTTACACACAATTTGTAACTCTTATTAATAACCGTACCTAAAAAAAGGAGGGATGTAGGGAGGGAGTATAAATTTAGGAGTTCCAATTTATAATTGTGAAGGAGATGGATGAGTTTACAAATACAAAGGTGCAAAATTAGATTTAAATAAAAAATTAAGATTAAATTCACAAATTTATAGAATAGTTGTGTAAACACGCTTCTAAATTCACCTCTATTGAACAACTATATTTTTCACATTCATTTATCAAAAGTAGATAGAAAATTGAGATTTAACGGATGATTGTTTAATTCCTCAACTTTTTTGGGACAGTTTTTTGGGTGAGAAAAATACGTGAATTTTTTAAGTCACGAAAAATGTATATCTGGAAATAAAACTGAAAAAATCTAGAATAACTAAAAATAGGAAATTTAATATTGTGGTGGTCTCTAAGCGGCAGGCTCTTAAATTTATTTTAGAGTTTTCAACGAAGAAAAAACATAAACTATATGATTGACCAACCGCCGACAATATCTCAGCCAATCGCCGCCCGTGCCCAGCCTCTTAATTAAAAAACGTTTTAAAAAAGGTCAGAATCAGACACGCTAGCTACGAATATTTTAATAGTAAGTTAAACGTGTTGGAGTTGGACAGTACATGATTGAAGTTGATGGATTCGGATCGCGTTACCAAAACGGGTCGGGTAAAACTGATTTGTTTATAATTATCATTTACATTTTCAGACGTAAATTGTAAACGTGGCAGTAAACGTGTCCAAAATTAGTACTTCTTCCGTCCCATTATTTATGTCCCATTGGGATTGGGCACGGTAATTAAAATAGTGGAGGTAAATGTGTAAAGTTATAGTGTAAAAGTATAGAGGGGTGGGGTCCATTTGCTTAGATTGATTGTGGTCCACTCATTTATTTCCTTATTTAGTATGGGACATAAATAATGGGACAACCAAAAAAGACAAGTAAGACATTAATAATGGGATGAAGGGAGTACTAGGGATTCCGTATCAAATTGACACCCACCCACCACCGTTGTCCCTTTTTTCTTAAGAATGAAATAGGTATGTTAAAATTATGCAAATTTACTCTCAAGTTCTGTATTTTATTGAAAAATCAAATTCTTAATTAGATGATTACATAGAAAAAAATTATATAGCAATGATTATTAAACAATAGGTCATGTTGTTAATTATAAAAAATGGGCGATCTTTTTAACGTATTAATTATGTGTAATAATTATAAAAATTAATTATGGTATTTATAGAATACAATTATAACAACAATAGAACATATTAAAATATAAAGTACTAATATTACATTAAAAACAATCACAATAATAGAAAAATATTATGAAATACATATTCGATAATAGAAACACTACGATAATGGTATTACATATATAATTACTAATTGAAATTGTTGTGGGTCTAATGTGTAATATTGATAAATATATAAATATTATTGTAAAAATATCATGAAATGAAATATACGAGGAATATTCTTTTTGATGGTGAACTTGAGTTTGCGGGTTAGAGTAAGATTATTGTTGATGTGACAGAAACTGTAAAATTGTGTTAAAAATAGACATCTCGGTTGGAGATGCTCTAAAAGGTTTTAAATTAACTTTCACAAAATAGTTATTTCTATTTTATGCCACAATATGCTCATCTCACATAAGTACCAAAATATAAAAATAGTTACTCCCTCAATAACATTCATAATATATTTAAGATAATTAAAATAATTTTTAATTTTTCTCATTTTAAGTTATTCAATTCATATTCTGTTGGTACCGATACACGAACTTCCTTATTTTGTGCATTGAAAGCCAACCAGTGTGATCGATATGCGATCCCTACCGATTCAGTATTGTGATTGGTGTCCTCGTCTTTTTTAAAAAATAAAATATATTTTTTATACTTAAACAATCAATAATATGAAGAAAAAAAAATCACACTTAAAAATAAGTGGGTTATATCAAGTCGGAAAAGTGAAAGACTTGAGAGTTTTTTTTAATAATTTCAACTAAATTTTGAATGTTATTACTTAAAGAAGTATATTTGTATTTATGTGTCTCATGTGGCTATATGTAATATTATGACTAAACTATGAGCAAGAGTTTTAAAACGAAGGGGTATTTATCGGAGTGTTAATATAATTTTGAAATTATATCAAATACTAATATAGAAATGAGAATTGAAGTTATAGTAAAAAATCTTATTTTTAGCTACAAGCTGGAGCACGAACCAAAACAGCAGTATAAAGATACTCTCTCTAATCGTGTTTATATCATAATCCCTTGAAAATTCTCGAAAATAAGTTCGTTGAATAATCTCAACCACTCTCCACAATCAAACCCACGATAATTCAGCGCCAACTATCATTAGCTGTACAACCAAACAAATTTCTACTTTTCCGCGGCTGATTTTTCTCCTAATCAACAACCGTTAATCGGCGTCTGGATTCCCCATCGATGTCGGAGATCCACGGGGCGTCGAGTTCGGCTCGCGCGTCTCATCCGACAATGGCTCTGTCGCCGGAGAACGCGTTGTTCAACAAGTACGACGTCGGGAAGCTGCTCGGCTGCGGCGCCTTCGCCAAGGTCTACCACGCGCGCGAAGTCGCCACCGGCCGCAGCGTCGCGATTAAGGTGATCAGCAAGAGCAGATTGAACAACAACGCGACTCTGATGAACAATATCAAGCGCGAGATCTCGATCATGAGCCGGCTGCGGCATCCGAACATCGTAAAGCTGTTCGAGGTGCTCGCAACGAAGAGTAAGATTTTCATCGTTTTGGAGTTTGTCAAGGGCGGCGAGCTGTTCGCTAAGGTGGCGAAAGGTCGATTCACCGAGGATCTAGGGCGGAGTTACTTCCAGCAGCTGATCTCCGCTCTGGGATACTGCCACTCGAGAGGCGTTTACCACCGAGATCTGAAGCCGGAGAATCTGTTGCTGGACGAAATTGGGGATCTGAAGGTATCGGATTTCGGGCTGAGCGCGTTGGCGGATCATACCCGAACCGACGGAATGCTCCACACTCTCTGCGGCACGCCGGCCTACGTGGCGCCGGAGATCCTCGCGAGGAAAGGCTACGACGGACCGAAGGTCGACGTGTGGTCGTGCGGCGTCGTTTTGTTCGTACTGACCGCCGGATACTTGCCCTTCCACGATCGGAATTTGATGAATCTGTACAAGAAGATCTACAAAGGCGAATTCCGGTGTCCGAAGTGGATCTCGCCGGATCTGAAGCGGTTCTTCTCTCGATTACTGGATACAAATCCTCAAACTAGAATCTCGATTGACGAAATCAAGCGAGATCCATGGTTCAGAAAGGGGTATATTGAGGGAAAAAAATGTGAAAAAATCTGCGGTGAGTGGAAGGAGGAAGAGAAGAAATTGCAGGATATGAACGCGTTTGATATCATTTCCTTTTCCAGCGGACTGGATCTCTCCGGATTGTTCGACGGCAAATTCAAAGCGGCGGATGACGTGGACCGTCTGACGGCGGAGGATCAGCCGGAGAGCGTTTTGGAGAAGGTGGAGGAGGTCGTGAAGGCGGAGAACAGCGGACTGCAGTTGAGGAAGACGAAGGAATGTGGCGTCGAGTTGGAGGGGCAAAATGGTGATTTCCTAGTATCGTTGGACGTTTACCGGTTAACTGACCGGTTAGTCGTCGTGGAGGTGAAACGGAAAGCCGGAGACGCCGGCGCGTTTGTAGGGTTGTGGAGGGATAAGATTCGGCCGGAGATTCTACGTCGACCGGAGGTGCTAGTTTCCGGCAGCAACTAGAACTTCGATTCCCACAACGGCTGCAGGGGTAGTTTCGTCTTGATATTTTTTTTTCGTGTTTGAATATTATTTCATTTTTATTTTTTCAATTATTGTTACGTCATGTGCATAAAATTATAGTGTGCTTGTATACTACCAAGTTTGTGATTATTGTTTATAAGGGGAAAAATATTGTAGTTTGTGATAGGAAGGAACAAGAAAAATAAGAATGCAGGTGCTGGATTTTGAAAATCATGGCACGGCGAGATTTGTATATTTGATTTCAGAAACATGTGTAGAAGAAGCCATTCATTGTATTATCGTTGATTTCATTAATGCAGTTTCTGTATTAACTATATCGTGATTCTAGAATTTCTAGACGTCAACTATATTATACTTGTAAATTAATTAATCTAGCTAGAGTTGCAAACATCATTTGCAACTTATGATATGCTTATTATCGGCACTTTTAATTTGTTAAAGTTAAAAATAATTGCTTTTAAGTAAAAACGTGATTTTAGAGCACCAAAAGCTTCTCAATTTATGTTTAGAAAAACTGTTTATAATTGAGCAGTTTAACTGTTTAGTTTTAGAGAAGATACCGTAGTAATTAGATTTTTTAAACACTAAAAAACTGTTTATATGGTTATAAGCAAATAAGTGTTTATTATAAACATTTGCAAACACTCTCGTACTCATCTTGAAATGCCAATTTGGCATAATCAGAATTTGAAATTAAATAGTTCATAGAGAAAAAAATGCTATTGTTAAATCGATCTTAATAAAAATTGAATGTTAAATCAACTAGATCGAATCATTTACACATAAATGAGAATACCATCTAAATTTACACAAAAATGAGAATGCCATCTAAAATAATAAACTGACGGTCTAATTCGTAGAGAAATAGGAAAATTAGACCGAGTCATAATATAAGAAGAAATGTATCAGGAACATATAAATAAAGGAGCTAGCATAAAAACTGAAATTGAAAGTTGTAAATTCATAGAAAAGAAAGTCATCTTCGGTTACATAAGTACTAACTCAACTAGGCCAAGAGTGTTGTTATATTTTCAAAGTAATATGTAAAATTGAAATTACATTCCTTAAACCTAATGTGCGGTCCTTAATTAATACTTCATCCATCCCGAATGAACTATATTCTATTTTGAATTGTCGCCACACAAATGTCTTCTTTCTTAAAAATGAAATAAATCTCTCACAAAAAAAATCACTTTTTTGTGGGCCTCATTCACATCATTTTCTCTCTTAACACACAAAAGTCCACCACGTATATTACCGAGCCAAAAAGAAATAGAACGTTTCATCCGGAATGGAGGGAGTACTCGATAAGATCGTATGTGACAATATTCCACTAAAGAATACTTGGATCCATACGGGAAACAATGTAAAAACAATACTATTAACATACATGCAATCATGCATAGAATATATTAATGACCAAATCAAAAACAGAGCTAACCAGCTATATGAGATCTTAAACTAACATCACCGCTATATATGAGCATATGTCATTTATGATTAGCTTATAGTGGTTAACTTTTGCTATATTATTTGGGCTAGAGCATAGAAATGGAATTTATCGAAAACGCATTTCGATAGTGATTGCGGGCTACATTGTCATCTAAAGAAAAACTAACAATCCTATACATATAATGGATGATGTGGTAAGTCATGGTGGAATTTCCACGGATAGATAGATGTCGTTGTCTAAATTTTTAACACTTTTACATTTTGTATTCTTGAAAACTTCGGTGAAGGCCCAATTCAAATGTTGCCCAACGTGTGAATCAAATTAAGCCAGGATGTTGCTGTCCCAAAGTCAACATCTGCGAGATCTCACACATGGGCAACCTTCAAATTAAGAGCTGGCATTCCTCTCTCTCTCTCTCTCTCTCTCTCTCTCTCTCATATTTAACACTCTCACAGCCGCCCTCAATAGTTTCTACTTCACCAATTTCTGCACTTAAAGATCTTGCCACTTTCTTCAACAACCATAACATTGACCCTGCTTTTTTCCTTCCTCTCTACCACTTCCTATTTTGTTGTTTTCTTGCAAAAATCTATATAATTCTTGAATGTCAAGAGAAAGGTAATTCACCAACCAAACCAAGAAAACCCTATTCTCGTTCTTTCTTCATTAAATTTCAAGTAATACACAAACATATCATATGTTGTAGTAATGATTTGTTGTAATAATTAATCTACTCGTTCAGAGAAGGGTTTGATGAGATCGGAAAGAATCTGAAGACGGAGATCGATGGTTGTAATAACTCGTCGGCGGTGAATATGGGAAGGGGACACGTGTTCGGACCGCCGGGAAGCGTAAACACGATCACGCCGTGCGCCGCCTGCAAGCTGTTGAGAAGAAGGTGTGCTGAGGAATGCCCTTTCTCGCCTTACTTCTCTCCACACGAGCCCTACAAGTTTGCTGCTGTTCATAAGGTGTTTGGAGCTAGCAACGTTTCCAAGTTGCTCATGGTAATAATACTTTAATCTAATCTCAACCCTATACTTTTCGATCTTGCAATAATATAAATTTATTTTTTGGCATCTTGTCAATTTTGGGTCATAGTTTTGTCCTTGAGATTTACACCCTCATTTCAGGGAGTGCCAATTGAGTCTATATAATTACTTCAATATAAAGCTAGGATTTTGAGACTAAACTCGCGCACTTGCATATATTAGTGATTCAAAGGGGGACATACATAGTGAAAGAATTGCTCTTTAATCTCGATTTTTCATTATACTTTTAAAAAAAATTGAGTTCGTCCCTTGAAATTACATCCTAAAATGTGAAAAGTTCTATATCGTCCCCCTAAATCCAAACCCTTGATCCGACTTTGAATATAAATAAGCCCTATGAAATAAAAAAAATTGCATTGGAGTCTCCAATTAATTATATTATATAGATTTTCAAGAAGTAGGGCTTAAGTAGGAGCTCAAGTTTTTGAAAACATCAATATAATTAATTAGCTATTCTGATTTTATTTCTTTAATCTATAAGTTAAATCTATCACATAGTACGTGTTTGAATTCTATTAATATCTTTTAGATCGAGATCATACGCAACTTTAGAGGGGTCACTATTTTTCAAACTATGAACTTACTCAAGTTTTTTTTTTTATTATTATTTTTTAAATTGCAGATTCTCCCTCTCAAAACTGCAAGATTTTATTTCATTTCTTGAAATTATGAATTTGCAACCCTAAATTACAGATTTTGTCCTCCTAATTATGAATTTTGGATCCGCGGCCGGACAAGACTCGAGATTATTTCTAAATTAAAAATTGTTTAATTTTGCAGGAGGTGGCTGAACCCCACAGAGCCGACGCAGCAAACAGTCTGGTTTACGAAGCAAACGTGAGACTTCGAGATCCAGTATACGGGTGCATGGGTGCAATCTCCACTCTGCAGCAGCAGATCCAAGCTCTACAAGCCGAGCTCACAGCCGTGAGGGCTGAGATAAGTAGATACAAGTACAGAGAAGCAGCAAATTCTATCATCGCTTCCACCAATGCGGCGTTGGCCGTCTCCGTGGCTAAGCTGCCGCAAGCTCCGCCCACTCCGACGCCTTCTCAGCCGTCTCCAGCACCGCCGCCGCCGTCTATTGTTATCTCTTCCACTTCTTCCGCTCCCTCTATGTACACATCCCCTTCTAGCACGGCTAGCTACACCAGCATTTCCAATAATCATATACCTTTCTTTGACTAAATAAATGTAATGATTTATCCCTTTATAACTTGGTTTTCATAATTACTACTATAAAATTAGAGGCGTTTGATAATTTGACAAGAGGATTTCGTAATCAGAAATTAATATAGAATTTTCATGAAAGAAGTATGAAAATCGAGATTACTTTATACTATAATGTTATTAAAAATTAGGTGTATAGAAATGTAACGACAATAAAACCAAATGTTAGTATAAATACTATAATAACATAACAAACAACATATGAAAAATAGTGAAAATAACGAAGTGCAAACCGAGGCGAGAGTTACACTCTCTCTCCGCAAGACGATAATGCTCCGCTACTCGGTGCAAGCGGTCTATAGCACTCGTCTCCAAGATACAACGGTTTCTCAATTACGAGTAGTTGCACTACTTCTCGTAATTCCGGCGAACTACTTGATATCTCGGGACTAAGGAGATACTAATTAATTTATATGTATGGAGTGAAACAAATAGGGATAAATGAAAGAAGGAGGAATCATATTTTTCGGATTTTTTTCCTTTACTTCAATTGTCCTATTTATAGATTTGAAGCACCCATTCATAAAAGACACAACTCTTCACAAAGGACGCAACTTTTCGTAATGGACACAACTCTTCATAATGGACACAACTCTTCACAATAAGATGAATTGTGAATGGTTGCATTTGTTCAACTTCCAAGTATCTCTTGGCATGAACCAACATATCCCTTCATGAATCAACACATTTATTCATCATTTAGTTTATGAAACAATGTGTCCATTCCATGAAGTAACGTGTCCATTCATCTAGGAAACACATCCTTTCAATTATTTATATATTAATTAATTTAATAATCTAATTTCCAATTAAAAATTCTAACAATCCCCCAAATGGAAGTTAGATTTATTAAATGCAAATGCAAATGCAAAATGTTATGCAAACCAAAGTCCCAATGACCTATTATTGCATCAGGATATGTAGTTTTTTGCTTTGAACTTTCCTTAGTATAATGTTATCGGATTTACTCGCTGCTCGGTGAACGCGATGTCTTGAACCGGTCAGCTTTCGTGTAAACCAAGACAATAACATATACACAATAATAGATACAATATCTTTCGTTCTCACGTTGTGTCCATTTTGGCCTTAGACCATATCTTGGATTCATAAGTGTTTTTCTTATTTGAAGCGGCCACACTTCTCACTTATATAGGTGATCTCCTATAAAGTGTATCCTGTCATACTCCACCAATAAGGCTATAGGAATCATTAAAAGCTTATATGCTTACCCTTTACCACAAGCTACAGGTTTGCACTTGGGGCAGCTTCGAGAATGGATTTTTAGTTGTGTTTCCAAGTGCACAACTTGAACATTCTTAATTTAGTTGTCTCTTTGAACCATGTTCATGGGATCTCCAATTATCATGGTAGAGTTACCATTAAGAGCGTTCTTTTAGTGTGGATTTTAATCACATTCCCCTAACTACATTGTACAATTGATCACGATTAATAATTTTAGTAAACGTATCCGCAATATTGTCTTTTGACTTCACATAGTCAATACATATTATTCCACTAGTGATCAATTGTCTAACGGTATTGTGTCTTCGACGAATATGTCGAGACTTACCATTATACATACTACTTTATGTTCTCCCTATTGCAGACATAAAATCACAATGTATCAAGACGGGAGACACAGGTTTTTTCCCAACAATGAATATCCTCTAAGAAGTTCCGTAGCCATTCGGCTTCTTCGTATGTAGTCGTTATGATGTCATGCATCATAGGCTATGCGTTTTTGCTCATCTTTTTCATCTTCCCCCACAATTGGAGGTGTCTCTTTCAAGAATCGAGACAAATTTTTTGGATTTTTTTCCTTTACTTCCCGGATGAACAATGTTATTTTATTTAACTACTTTGAATTTGTCTCGATTCTTGAAAGAGACACCTCCAATTGTGGGGGAAGATGAAAAAGATGAGCAAAAACGCATAGCCTATGATGCATGACATCATAACGACTACATACGAAGAAGCCGAATTGCTACGGAACTTCTTAGAGGATATTCATTGTTGGGAAAAAACCCGTGTCTCCCGTCTTGATACATTGTGATTGTATGTCTGCAATAGGGAGAACATAAAGTAGTATGTATAATGGTAAGTCTCGACATATTCGTCGAAGACACAATACCGTTAGACAATTGATCACTAGTGGAATAATATGTATTGACTATGTGAAGTCACAAGACAATATTGCGGATACGTTTACTAAAATTATTAATCGTGATCAATTGTACAATGCAGTTAGGGGAATGTGATTAAAATCCACACTAAAAGAACGCTCTTAATGGTAACTCTACCATGATAATTGGAGATCCCATGAACATGGTTCAAAGAGACAACTAAATTAAGAATGTTCAAGTTGTGCACTTGGAAACACAACTAAAAATCCATTCTCGAAGCTGCCCCAAGTGCAAACCTGTAGCTTGTGGTAAAGGGTAAGCATATAAGCTTTTAATGATTCCTATAGCCTTATTGGTGGAGTATGGCAGGATACTCTTTATAGGAGATCACCTATATAAGTGAGAAGTGTGGCCGCTTCAAATAAGAAAAACACTTATGAATCCAAGATATGGTCTAAGGCCAAAATGGACACAACGTGAGAACGAAAGATATTGTATCTATTATTGTGTATATGTTATTGTCTTGGTTTACACGAAAGTTGACCGGTTCAAGACATCGCGTTCACCGAGCAGGGAGTAAATCCGATAACATTATACTAAGGAAGGTTCAAAGCAAAAAACTACATATCCTGATGCAATAATAGGTCATTGGGACTTTGGTTTGCATAACATTTTGCATTTGCATTTGCATTTAATAAATCTAACTTCCATGTGGGGGATTGTTAGAATTTTTAATTGGAAATTAGATTATTAAATTAATTAATATATAAATAATTGAAAGGATGTGTTTCCTAGATGAATGGACACGTTACTTCATGGAATGGACACATTGTTTCATAAACTAAATGATGAATAAATGTGTTGATTCATGAAGGGATATGTTGGTTCATGCCAAGAGATACTTGGAAGTTGAACAAATGCAACCATTCACAATTCATCTTATTGTGAAGAGTTGTGTCCATTATGAAGAGTTGTGTCCATTACGAAAAGTTGCGTCATTTGTGAAGAGTTGTATCTTTTATGAATGAGTGCTTCAAATCTATAAATATGACAATTGAAGTAAAGGAAAAAAATCTGAAAAACATGATTCCTCCTTCTTTCATTTATCCCTATTTGTTTCACTCCATACATATAAATTAATTAGTATCTCCTTAGTCCCGAGATATCAATTAGTCCCGAGATATCAAGTAGTTCGCCGGAATTACGAGAAGTAGTGCAACTACTCGTAATTGAGAAACCGTTGTATCTTGGAGACGAGTGCTATAGACCGCTTGCACCGAGTAGCGGAGCATTATCGTCTTGCGGAGAGAGAGTGTAACTCTCGCCTCGGTTTGCATTTCGTTGTTTTCACTATTTTTCATATGTTCTTTGTTATGTTATTTATAGTATTTATACTAACATTTGATTTTATTGTCGCTATATTTCTATACACCTAATTTTTAATAACAATTTTCTGGCTTCAGACGCTATGCGTTTTTGCTCATCTTTTTCATCTTCCCCCACAATTGGAGGTGTCTCTTTCAAGAATCGAGACAAATTCAAAGTAGTTAAATAAAATAACATTTACCACAAACAACATATGAAAAATAGTGAAAATACATATTTTTTTTTTATATGTATGGAGTGAAACAAATAGGGATAAATGAAAGAAGGAGGAATCATATTTTTCGGATTTTTTTCCTTTACTTCAATTGTTCTATTTATAGATTTGAAGCACCCATTCATAAAAGACACAACTCTTCACAAAGGACGCAACTTTTCGTAATGGATACAACTCTTCATAATGGACACAACTCTTCACAATAAGATGAATTGTGAATGGTTGCATTTGTTCAACTTCCAAGTATCTCTTGGCATGAACCAACATATCCCTTCATGAATCAACACATTTATTCATCATTTAATTTATGAAACAATGTGTCAATTCCATGAAGTAACGTGTCCATTCATCTAGGAAACGCATCCTTTCATTTATTTATATATTAATTAATTTTATAATCTAATTTCCAATTAAAAATTCTAACATATAAAAAGTTGGATTTCTCAAACCTCTATACGTACTTGGTTGGTTTGGTCCAAAATCAACATCCGATTCTCATTTTGCATCTAATAGTCATGTGGATCTCATTCTTTTTCTTTTTCTTTTTTTTCTTTTCTGATAATGGATGATTTCACAACTGCTATCCGAGATGCATATCGAGTAAAGTTATTATTTGTTATAGTCTACAAATCAAATAAAAATATAAACTAAATTGGTCTAATTATGTGTAAGTCTCATGAATCATGCATATATTAAGATAATTAAATAGGCTTTAGTACAAATACTAGTTAATAACTAGCTTGGTGGGATTTAACTTGTTTCTAATTAGTCAAACAATTAATTTTATATTTCGATCCATTATAGATTAATAAAAATGAAGAAAGAAAATTATTTCTTCAGCATCGGTTAGTGGGAATTATCTTCAATCTCAAGGTGTTTGTTGTCGAGTTAAACGCAAAACATGGTTCGAATGCATAAACATGAGCTGACTTTATAGCATAAAATAAGTTTGTATAGTTTCATTTTATTTTATTATTGAAGCAGTTAATGCATTTAAGGATTATGATTTCTCTTGGGACAAAATAACTCCGTGCGTAATTTCCGCCCGTGCTGACAATTCCTAATAATATATAATACGTACGTATTTTTTTGTGGAAAAAGAAAAACCTTTTATTTTTTGTTTAAATTCAAAATTAATTGTAATTGCAAAGTGGCTCATCAACATCAAACATCTCTTTCCAATTTCTGTGGCAGCTATAACTTGTCAATTTTTCCGTGTTTAATTTATGTTTATCAGTATAATAGTGATATGTGTTTTCATTTAACAAAGGTATACTCTAAATTGGATTTGTTAATGCTAGGAAAATCATTATTTTAGTAATTTTAAATTATATGAAACATGTATCGCCATTGCATTTGTAACGGAAATTGGACAACATATCTCATTCGAATTCTTATTCTTTGTATTCGTCATATTTGTCGAGTATGGTGTGACATTAAATGTCATTAATAATTTCATTAGTGAACACAGGGCCACTAACGAGTGGACGCCGTCGTACTCAAATCGTACATAACTCCAAATTCTATATTTTTTCAAAGAAAGTATTTTGTTCTCTAGACATTATAATATCTTATTCTTATATCATCAAACAGTCTTATTCTTGTATTATATATCAAACATGTCACGTGGTATGAAAGAACTTGAAGTTTCTCCATTCTTCATAAACACGACACTTAGATACAACACGATATATAATACACGACACGACACAGTCCCCAGATAACATTACAACATAACTCAATTGGGCCTCCCACAGAACTTCCTGATCTCCCCTGCGGAGCCGGTGAGAGGGCTGATGTCGCCCATCCTGATCATGGCGGCGACGAAGTCACCGAAGAAAGCTTTAGGGTTTCTGCTGTAGCTTTGGACGAGGGAGTCTGTGGAGACGCCGCTAAAGAGGATCTGATCGGAGTGCAGGAGTCCCTTTTGTTTGAGGAGGTTGGTGAAGTAGGAGTTGTCGAAGAATGCCGGAGTCTTGTCGTCGAGAGCGGCGAGGTTGTTGGCGCCGTTGGGAGCGGTGGCGGGGCAGTTTGCTTGCCTCGCCGCCGCGAACGAGGGATCGATGTTGCTCTCGTTGTAAATCCGGTCTCTGAAGGTTGCGCATCTTGCTAGCCCTATGGTGTGTGCTCCTATAGAGAGAGAGTTTATCTATATTTTTCAAGATTACAAAGAAAGAGTATTTATTTATTATTATTATTATTAATTTTTTATTTTTTTCAGATAAAAAAGCAAGTTGAAAGGCCAGGGGAACTAGAGGTTGATATTTATCAAAGACAGCCTAATTTCTCCATGACAAAGGAGGAAGGGGAGGACTTTAGAATTTTTAGATTTTGAGGTGGGCAAACGCAATTTTCGAATGCCAAATTATAGTATTTTGAAAAATATTTAGGGATTTAAAAAAAGTTAAGGTGCACTAGCCCGCATGCACAAATTCTATATCCGCCTAGGACAATAGACCTAAAACGTCAGTTTAGGATCTATAATTTAAGTGATTTTGGGAATTGCCCCAATTATGAATTATTTTCATTCTAATTATAAAAATCGAAATTTATTCCAAATTATAATCCAAATAAAATTATGTATTATATATTCTATTTTCTCATATAGCTCGTTTGTATTGTCAATTGTTGCAATTCGGTTAATGTCGTACATGAATATATATGTAAATAATCGTTAATATAAATCACCTGATAAAACAACCATATCTTTGGTGGAGAGACCAACATCTTTAAACCTGTTGATAAGGTTGGTAAGAGTAGAAGAAGGACCGGGAAGCACACCACTATTTGCCGCTTCAAAACTCGCCGATTTCGAATCCCTCCTCCCTACTTTCACTTCCCAACTTGGACCCCCAAGCTGCACCATCAATGACAGTAATTCTACATTTAGAGAGAGAGAGAGAGAGAGAGAGAGAGAGAGAGAGAGAGAGAGAGAGAGAGAGAGAGAGAGAGAGACTAACAAGGGCAACGGAGTCGCGGGAAGCAATAGTGACGATATCAGCACACGAAACGACGCCGGGGCAGACGGCTTCGAGCTTGGCCTTGATAGCGTCGATGACGTCAAGCCCTCTAATGGAGTTGTTGTTGGGAGTTGCCGTCTGCTCGCGTCTCAACGTTGAAGTGTCGTCTAATAGAATCGATGCATCGCACCCCTTCAGTAATAATTCGGCTATTTTAATCTCGTATTTCATTTAAAAAGACAAGAGTTTTAGTAAGAGATTAAATTAGTTCAGTCGAAGTATAAGTCCGAGCTAGTCCGGCTCGACAATTTCATTGATTTCAGACTATATATCTTTTTAAATAGAAAAATATATATAAAAAAAAAAACTTTGATCTAGTGAAATTAATAGCACGTAGGCTGTTAAAATTAGTCTGAAACTCATCAAGCTTTTGTGGAACGAAGTTCAATCGATCAGATTTATTTTGGACCTCCAAATTTCGAACCAACTTTAACCTTACTGCGGTCGTCTAGTGAGCCTATTGAATTGAACCACATCCATTAATCTTGACGGCTACAAAGACTATGTTTATTAAATTAATACTCGTATTCATCCCCAAGATAAATTATTTTTAATTAAAAGTGGGTCCCGGCAATCAATTTTTTTTATTCCACCAATAGTCTCTCTTATCTCTTATTCACACTCTCCCCCTCCACAGCCGCGTCCGGCGTTCACCGCCACCAAACGCCGGCCAGCTTCATAATGTATTTGAGAAACTCCGGTAGGGGTCACCAAGCCACCAATGATAATAAATACACATATACTCATAAACATAATTGTTTGTTGTTTCATGAAATTAAGTCAAACGTAGCGCATGTAAAATTAGAAATGCGAAAGATTACTTGAACAAAGCAGTCGTGGAAGTGGAGGCGGAGGAGGGAGGCGCCCATCCTCTTTTCTTTTGCGATGGCGGCCTTAACCCCCGACCGGACCACGTTAAACACGTCCGGACATGTCTTTTTGTAAAAACCGGTCGTTAGGGTTGCAGAACTACTCCCTAATACCAGTAGTACGATAAAAGTACGTAGAATCGTAGTCGAGGATGAGGAGAAATAAGAAGCAGAAAGAGGAGAGGAATTTGAAGAACAAGAAGTTCTCATTTTTTTTCTTCTGAATTTGGGGTTGAGAGATAGTGAGGATTTGCATGAAGATTGTAAATGCCTATTGATGGTGTTATATAGATGCAGATGGGTCAAAGTCGATTAGCAATAGATAAAAGATAAAATAGTTTTTTTTTTTATTTTTTGTGATGATTTATTTATAACACTACAACCATATGTTATCTAAAGTGCACACTGATTAAATTATGTTAATATGTAATAGCTTGTAAATCATACAAATATAAATTATGATTAAATTATGTTAATATGTAATAGCCTGCAAACCATACAAATATAAATTATGCGAAGATAGCCAAACCATTTTTAATATTATTTAATAAGTTTACTCAATATTTAGAATTTACATTTTCTTGAGTAAGGATTGCAAAAGGTTGATTTTGACTATTCAAATGCCCTCCCTTTGTTTTTTTAGTAGTCTACACAATGTCACTCGTGTAATTTTACTCAATGTTAGATTTTAACTAATTAATTTATAGAATAAATGAGGAATATGCCCTTAAAAATCATATTGAGTTCGTGGGGACAAATTTCTAATTAAAATTTCAAAAAAATCCTAATCAAAATCCTTCTATAGTTTAATTAAAGTTTTATAAAAGTATCTACTATTTTTTTATGGTTACTTTATGTGTTAAGATAAGGAAACCCCCTTCAATTTTAGGATTTAGGGTTTAATAAAGGTGTTACAGTGGCTCTTTCGAATTATTATATGACTGTGCATATACATCAAAGTTTAATTAGTGGGACCTTAAAACTACTATTTCCGATAATAACTAATCAAGAAGTTATGCCAAGCAGCCTATTACATCATAAACATAGTTGAAATGTCCGACCTACATATTGAGAATTTTGATATATGACTAATAATTTTCAAATATCCTAAATAGTTGGCCAGTTCCGTTAAATTTTAGATAAAGGATTGTTCGTTTAGTTGTAATTAGTTTTATCTTTCCATGAATATTTCACGAAATATGATCGAATTGCTACATTATTTCTGAGTATAATTATTATACGGGACTAAAATGTGGCGACTCACAATTTCGTGAAATATCGGGATCACTTGACTAAAATTCGGACAATCTACTTATGGAATAATTTAGGACATATCTATATTAAATGTGATGATACGTTATTGAGAACGACAGCGGAGTAAATGCAGAGACTAGGAACAGAATATTTAACGTGGCCTAAATATGACTGAATCAAACAGATATGGTTAAAACATCATAATCGATTAAACAAAGTTCATTCAATCGTAATTACAACAATTTTGTAGTTTAGTTGGATATTTCTCACAATAGATCATCTGATGCAGCGGAAGATTAAGTAAAATGCAAGTAGATAAAATAGGATAAAAAGATACCAATCGAATCTGTTGATTTTCGGAATGCCGGAGACGATTTACAAATATTAATCAAAATTCGTTGATTCGCGCACGAATACCGGAAGTTGATCTTCGTTAACCCATTAATTCGACGCACGAATACCTAGGATAACGGCATCCAAAGCCGGTCCGCCTAGCGGAGGGGAATGGGGGACTAACGGTCGCACCGTCAATTTTCTTCAATCCTCAAATCTACTAAACTAAAACATAAAGATGCCTTTATATAGGCTCACAATAATAAACATTTAAAGCTTAATAATAAATAAAAACGATTATCTATGCTGTCTTTTGAGATTCTCCATGTGACTCTTCGAATTATGTTGTGCCCCTTCATCATCATCCCGGTCTAGTCTCTTTCCATTCTAGCTTGAAAAATATTAGATCTTAATAAGGCTTTATATAAGATCGTCAATTAGTAATTGGCTAATCTCTCTTTCTCTCTCAAATAATATTTAAATTAATTAATGAATTGTCCAGTATGTTCTACTACTTAAAAGACTTTTTCCACATCCAGTCTCACTTGTATCCTTTCAGATCTTCAGTATTTAGATCTTATTTTGCTTTCTTCCATAAGAAAATGCCACCTGTTGAAAAGTAACATTATATGATTTTATTAACATTTTAAATGAGATTTTGATTAAATCATAATGTTTGATTCTTCTTTGTCGGTGATTACTGCAATAATTTCAAAAATCGAATGTGACCACGTACATCTTAGCAGCCTTTCAGAAAGGGACACTAAAAGCGACTCACGACTAGACTGAACCCAATAAACTGTGTTTTGTACCCAAGAAATCATCCAACGCAATTTTTTATAAATTTACTATTTCGTGTCTAAATTTCAGACATTTCATCTAAATTTATGATTTCTCCCCGTAAGTTAAAATTCTGGATCTGTGTTGCGAACACATATATATATATATAGGGAATGGATCATATGAGAAGCCTCCTTAAAATAAGAAATAAGAAGAAATCTGCACTCTTGATTTTATTTTTTGATGATTTAGATTGAATATGCTCTGGAATATTTATTTTGCATGTTCCTTATATATTTTATGCATAAGGGCAAAATTAAAAAAAATACAAGATGTATGCATAAAAAAAATAAAGAATATGCATAAAACATGGGCGGATCCAAGGGGGGCGGGTGGGTGCGACCGCCCCCCGAATTTTCGTGCATTACTACGAATTTTCGTTTATTTCGAGTAATTTATATATTTGTTCCACGTAATTTTTCGAATTCGCCCCCCTGAAATTTTTAAATTTATTATCCTAAACTAAAGTAACAATGAAGAATTAGTGTTAATGTGACTACGAACTTCTAAGAATATTAAAAAAAAGTATATTAAGTATAACTTATTTTAGTGGTAATGTTTAATTTAGAGTTATAGACATTTTTTTTAATTACTTGATTGATCTAAAATTAGTAAGTGTAAATAAACTATCATTTAAATACTTAATTAACTCCTAAGCCACATATTGTTAGTCTTCATAATTTTCTCCAACTAAATTTAGACTGACAAAATAAGATTGTGTACGATATTTTTCGAATAAATATGAAGAATATAACAGTTATTTATGGAAGAAGAATATAATACTTTAAATAAGCCAAAAAAGAGTAAGTATAATTAGACTTACGTAGAAAAATGTCCTAAAAAATTTTCTCGGGGGCTCCGCCTCCGAACCCCCGGAAGTATCATACACCGATAAATTTCGCCCCCCCTAACCAAAAAATCTGGATTCGCCCCTGGCATAAAATATATAAGGAATATGCATACTTCTCACATTTCTATATAACTATGCATTCATACCGAATCCATACCCTATATCTATATGTATATAGAGAGAGAGAATCATGTGAGAACCCATATTTAATATGAGAATTGCAATCATGCATAATCATTATATGTTTTATACATAGTCCTTATGTTTTTTTTATGCAAAAAATCTATAATTTTACAATTTTCATAATCCTTAAATGCTTTATGCAGAAGACAAAAAATATAAAATTATAGATTTTTTTTACATAAAATATATAAGGATTATGCATGGTTTGCAGTTCTCATGTTAAGTGTGGGTTCTCACCAGATCAATAGCCTGTTATCGTGTGAACATATAAACACTGTACTTTAAAGACAAATGTACTACACTTTAAAGGTAAAGATATTGTATTTTAAAGTGCAGTACTTAAAGTGCAGTACACTTGTCTTTAAGTGCATTACATAAAGTGCAGTATTAAAGTGCAGTATATTTATTTTGAAAGTGCAATACATTTATCTTTAAAGTGCGGTGTTCACATGTTCACACGATAAGGGATGTTCACATGAGAACCACTCCATATATATATATATATATATATATATATATATATATTATTGTGTATCATCGTATCAATATCAATTTAGAATAAATTTGCATGCTATAAAGGTGTGTTTGTGCAGGTTGATATCGCTAATAGTTTACACTCATATATATATATATATATATATATATATATATATTGTGGATCTTGTGAGAACCCTCCCTATTTGGATGGTCCAGATTTAATTAATTTAATGGTCCATATTTTAAATTTAATTTAATGGTCCAGATTTTATTAATTTAATGGTCTAGATTTAAATTTTATTTTCCGATATTTTTAAATATAATTTTAATTTGTTTATTTAATGAAGGGTAAAATTATAATTTTATAATTATGAATTTATGGTAATTTACACCATTCGACAATTACTATCCAGTTATTGGCTCATGTGTAATTTTGTCATTAACATTAATTAAATTCATTCCTTATTTTATGGATGCATGAACCGTTTTCCACATTTAAAACCGTTTCCCTTATTTTTCTCTCTCCCTCATTTTTCCTCAACTATTCATGTTTTTCTCTCTCTCTTTTATACAATGGGTGAATATATCAATTTAAAGGTCATAGAAATATTAATAATTTATTATACAAGCTTCTATATTCATATTAGTTTTTGTTATATAATTAATATGTTATGCATAAATATTAATTGGCTTATACATATATTATTAGTATGTTATTACAAACTTCCAAATTAAAATTAGTAATATGCATATGGTAGTTGTCTATTATGCAAAAATATAAACTTAGTTATGCATATATTAGTAATTTGTCTTTACAAGTTTTATGCGTATATTAGTTGTATGTTATGCACAAATATGAACTTGTTATGCATATATTAATAATTTATTTTTACAAATCCAGAAATTTTATATTTGGTTAACATGATTGTAGCAATATGCAAGAGACTATTATGCATAATACAAGAGATATTTATGCATAATTAATGAAAGTTTTATGCATAATTGAATACACTTTTAATGTGTGATTTTTTGCATAATGAAAGAGACTTTTATTCATAATAAAATAGATTTTTTTTGAATATTTTTATGGATAAAATACAGTTTTAAATGATAGATTTTTAATGAATTATGATTTTGGAATTAATAATATGGGAAGTTATTTAAATCAATTCGTTTGTTGCTATATTTATCCACATTAATTAATATGTTAATTAAAGATTAAATTAGATATTAAGAAACCTGCCTTATCTATAAATCCATAAATATAAAAATTACAATCTTAACCTTCATTAAATAAACAAACTAAAATTATATTTAAAAATATATGAAAAAAATAAATCTTGATCATTAAATTAATAAAATCTAAGGCCATGATTAGTTCTTAGTTCTCACAAATAGGGAGGGTTCTCACAAGATCCACACCATATATATATATATATATATATATATATATATATATATATATATATATATATATATATATATATATATATATGGGGTGGTTCAAATAGGAACACCCCTTAGAGTGAGAAATAAGAACAATTATAGGCCTTTAGATTATGTTAATTGATGGATGATATTTGTTTAATTTTTTTTTCGGCCGAAATGCACCATATACTTGTTAAATTTTGCACAAAGGGTATAATTGTCAATTACTTATTATAAAAACCTAAAACTGTGTATAAAGAAAAAAAAAATTCCTGTTTGTGCGTCTTGGCCCCTCCACTCGCTTCACAGTGGAGAATACTCCTTCTTCAACAAGCCGGCAATGCTCTTGAGACCACCATAGGCTTCTTAGACTTGACTACAGAGATCGATCGTAGAAGATTGAGAATTTCACATTTCTTATCATAGTGCGCTACAGCTCGCTCAATGGGGGGCTCGCGTCTTCTTGGCTAGTTGGTAAATATTAAACCACGGGACGCTTCCGATCCTCAATTGGAACCCGGGTCAAATCTACAACCAAAAAGATTACACCTTTCGTCTTCGTTCTGCAGTTTGTTTTTTCTTCTCTTTGATTTTTCTTTGGTTTTCTGTTTCTCCTTTCTTTATGGTATTGTCCAGATCTGATTTTTCCTATTTGACCGATTCTTCTCAAAATTGTGAATTTTGATCGATTTTGATTCCAAGAGTTGATTCTTCTCAAAATTGTGAATCAAATCCTCCTCAAACTGTTCAAGTTCGAAATTTTGACCGATTTGATTCAAGTTCGAAGTTGGTGTTTGTGTCCAAAAGCAGTTTGGGGACTGTGCAAGTTCGGATGACCGATTTTGATTCTCCTCAAAATTCCTCGATTTTGATTCTTCTTGAGCCAAAAACTTTTGGCCTTAAGGTAATTGAGTCCCAAATTTCCTTAAATGAGTCAATTGAACCCTCAAAGAAGGAGGCACGTTCGAAGTTGGTGTTTCGTTCGAAACTGCTTCGGATTTGGATGTGATTTGTTGATTATTTTAATTTATAAATATATGCACAATTTTGCAAAAAAAAATGCACAATTATGAGGAAAAATATGCACAATTAATGAGAAAAAAATGTACAATTACTGGGGAAAATTTGCACACATTTAATGGGAAAAAATGCACAATTATTAAGAAAAATATGCACAATTAATAGGGAAAATATGCACAATTAATGATAAATAACGAAAAGATGAAATTATTAAGGAAAATCTGGGACGAGACTTAGATCTAGGACGATAATTAGTGAAACTACGCACAATTAACGATTGTTCTCGTAAAATCTGGGGCGAAACTTGATGATATTAAAACATGGAAGAGAATTAATGAAGATAACGTTTACAACAAAGGAAAGAAGATAAAAAAAAATAATAGATTGTGCAAAATTACAAACATAACCTCAGTGCAAACTTTTTGCCTTAAAGGTGCATTTCGAGATTTTAAGTGATGGCATGATCTGGAGCGTTGAATTACTTGATCAAACGGTTATAAACTGTTCCTATTTCTCACTCTAAGGGGTGTTCTCATATGATCTCCCCTCTCTCTCTCTCTCTCTCTCTATATATATATATATATATATATATATATAATGGATCATATGAGAACTAAGGTATTTAGAGAGAAATAAGAACCAATGTCATCCTTGATTTATTTGAATCAACGGATATCCTTAATAAACTAATTAATGCATTTTTTATAATGCATCAATATTCAAAAGGTTATTAGAGTAATTGCAGGCTTTTATATTTGCTGAAAGATTCGTCTGGATATGGTCTTATTTTTTTGACAAAGCAAGTTTCCTAATTTTCGATTGATTATGGTAATTTAATGTTTACGCATTTATAACCGCTAATGAATCGTGAGTATGTAATGCACTAAAAATCTCATATACTTTCGGTTGATTAAGGTAAAAGATTTAATGTTTTCGGTTGACTAGGGTAAGTTCTCTTGATTAAATAATCATATACTTTTAGAAGTTTATATTATTTGTTATTCATTAATTACAAATTAGTAAAATATTAGAATTAGTATTAAGCACCAAAAATCTCATCATTCTCATTATCATCATATGATTTTAATTAATGTATTTAACAATAATATTGATGGATATATTAGTACTAAATAGTGCATTTACATTTGCATATTATATATTATTAATATGTTTATTAGCAACATTACATAATAGTTAATTTTGTTATTAAATATCTTGCCATATTCCAGAGTATTAGTTAATTAGTAATATTATTTTATTAATTAGTAATAGTAATAATTAATTATAATATTATGCCCTATTTGTGCTATGTTAATTATTAAAATATACATCGAAAAATCTAAGGCAATGCATTAAATAGTATACCTTTATGCATCAATAGATTTACCATGATTTTTAAATATCTTGCCATATTCCAGTTTATTAATTAATTAGTAATCTTATTTTATTAATTAACAATAGTAATTAATTATAATATTATGCCCTATTTATGCTATGTTAATTATTAAAATATGCATTGAAAAATCTATGACAATGCATTAAATGTATATGTATATATAGAAGGGATCATATAAGAAGTAAGCTTAAAATAAGAAATAAGAAAAAATTTGCACCATTCATTTCATTATTTGATCGTTTGGATTGAATATGTTCTAAAATATTCCTTATGCATATTTCTTATATATTTTATGCATAAGTTACAAGATTTATGCATAAAAAATATAAAATATTACTTGGATGTACTATTAGACTAACATTAAATTTTGTACGTTTTTATGCATAACTAGGGTAACAAGCTAGTTTGAATGTATAATCTTAATGCAAATGTGAATAAATAATGTGTACCAACTAAATACAATTTAATCAAATTATAAATAAAGAAACATTCATAATGGCCACCTATAAGTTTCTCCTAGATAATTCTCAGACCGTTTTGAAAACTAACCAACTTTTTTTTTTTAAATATCAAATTTGATATTTTGCAATTAGGTAAGGAGTGCGGTGTAATCTATGCGTAATTGGTCCAATTTATTAATAAATTGATTACAATTACCATTCGACTTTTTCTTATATATAATTTTCTATAATAATCGAATAGAGAGATAATAAATCTGATAAATTTTCTTATAATAGATATTATTATATAAAACTTGACCCATATTATGCTATTTTGACCGAACATTTTTTTATTTTTTTTGGAACTCGGGTACACCCCTTCCTTCGGAAAATTCTATCCTAGACCCGGTCCACAACTTAAGTTGTGGACCCGTAATTATAAAACATGCCACATAAGATATTATTAAAATAAAAAAATCCAAAAAACACACAACTCTAATCCTACACCACAAGTCTACAAGACCGGGTCTAGGATAGAATTTTCCCCTTCCTTTAGGGCTCAAATCGAGGCTGCCTTCCGTCGTCCCCAATTTCAATTACTAGTATATTAACACTTTTTTTGTATTTGTCGATAACTCAGCACATAATTTGATATTCAGAGTAGGAATTCTCAGTTCTCGTTTTCTGAAATAATCAGGATAAAACGGATGTGTTAGGAACTTTCTTTCCTTCTCAAGAAATTTGTCAAGCTCCGTAAATGGAGCGAACGCATCATGTGGAGGTGGGAAGTCTCGAAGCTTCGCTTCTTCAAATGATCAGTGATCACAATCACGTGGCGATTGAACTGCGGGATCGAACTGGTCAGTTGTTATTATACCAAATTTGTTGTTGATTTCACGATGTCAAATATGGCGTGTCGAGTGCTATGTCTGTTTGATCAGGCTTGTATGTGTGTGTTGGGAATTCTTGTTTAACTTTTGATTTCGAACTGAAACTCTTTTTGGTGAATTGTGATTAAGCTTCAACTTAAAGTGATGTCTTCTTTTGCTGAAGCTTATGGTTAAATTTGGAGAGCTCAACTTTGATGTTGAACTGGTATTTGCTTTTGCTAGAAAATATGGTTGATTTTGGAGTTAGAACTTTAAATGGAGTTTCTTTTTCAAGTTGCACTGATATTTGCTTTTTTATTCTCTATGTCTCTGTATAATTTTAGAGAAAGCGAAGAAAGAAGCAATCCGGAGTGCAATCCATGTATCAGATATGCTTGTGAAAGCTGTTAATGGTGGTGTGGAAGAGATATTCATAAATGAGAAGCGAATTGAGTTGGAAATTCGAGCATTGACTGCAACTATTACGCGATTCTCAAAGCAGACTGATCAGTGGCTCGCAGCATCTCATGCTACCAACACCGCTATCAAGGTTAGCGAACGAGTTGTTTCTACTAGTGCTTCTTGGTTTTTCACAGTGATTATAGAATGTCTCTTGATTCGAGCTCTTTAGTTATGAAGACTGCTTAAACACTTTACTCCTTGCTAGTTCATGCTAGAATATGGACATTATCAACCTCTTGTAGTTAGCAAATTGAATTCTGTAGCCACTATACAATTTTCTAAGTGTGTTTGTGTAATGTTACATCTTTAGAAATGATTGGAAAAATCACGTGCAGTGGCTTATTTATACCTGCTGTATTTGATTTGTGTATCCTTCTAGGCTGGAAAACTACTTATTGATATGCATTCTTTCATAAATATCGTTCTAGGGGTAACGGAACTTATTTGGGCAACTAATTCAAGTTTTATGTTTGTGTTCTTGGAAAGTTTTGTGGAAGTTGTTTGATCCGGGATTCCGGGAATCATTTAACCTGGTAAAAGGAAATGACTGAGTAATTGAAAATGAATGCTTTTTAGCATAGTACTAACATTTATATTTACTGCAACGACTAACGAGCATCTTTAAGTGATAAGTATGGTAGCATTCACCCCAGCATATTCTGTAATTTACTTTGTTCATTTATCAGATTCTGTCCTTCCGTAGGACTATACTTGCATGTTATTGAGAGCAAGAAATATAAGTTATTGTAAACAGATTCGTGTCGGAACACCAGATAATTGTCTAAAAGTATCTTCTTAGACGAATGAACACACGTGTTACTGAATTGCAGTTATGAGAATACTTTCTTGAGTTTTCATCTTTTGATTTCCAGACTTGTGGTTGAATGCAACACTGATAAGTGGTAATCCATTTATAAGACTCGAATTTGTTTACAGGAAATCGGAGATTTCGAGAACTGGATGAAGACAATGGAGCTGGATTGTAAAAGCATCAGTGCTGCAATATGTAACATTTACCAAACATGACCTTAATTCTAGATCTGAATATCTGATTGCACCTTTGTGCATTGTGTAACATTCCCAGTTATTCTTCATTACTTGTTTATATATTAATTCCATAGGATTTCACATTCTTGTTAATTCTCTCTTTCAGTGTAGTTGGCTATATCATTCTGGCTAATTCTGAGTCATATATATACAGGGTTTCATTTATCAATCCGAGATACACTGAATTCTCACATAATTGAGTTAAAAATAGATGATAACTATAAAGAGGAATCTTGATCTTTTAAGAGTTTTAGCAATCTTGACACTATCTCTATATGATCACCAATAATCACCACAGGAGCATTGGCTATCTACAAAGCAATGAAACCGGTTATTATCCCTAACTATGATTTCTCTATCAACAATCCCAGATATGAACTTTATAGCTCTATGGCAATCCACACAGATCCTAAGATTCTTCGTTATTCGTATAGGTACGCCAGGAGGAAGCGCGATGAGGCCAAAAGCAAGCGCGAGCTTCTCACTGTGGCTCCAAACCTCAGACTCCTTCTCTTCATCCTCCAAATCATACAGAGCCATTTTTGTATCAGGTACATATCCAGCTGCCTTCAAATCATTCTTCAATTTACCCAGCATTGCTTGAATCTCACCATTCCTACTATGTGACTTATCTTTTGCTTGGAAAACATGGACTGAGTTTTTCACTGATATCCAACTGCACCCTGCACCTTTCTTGATTCCCACCTCCTTCATCTCATCCCTTACTAGATTCGCCTCGTCCCATCTCCCTGCAGAAGCAAGCATATTCGATAAGAGGACGTGATTACCCGAATCTTGTGGATCGAGTTCGAATAGCTTCTCTGCTGCTATTTTCCCAAGCTCTGGTTTTCCATGCATTTTACATGCACCTAGTAAAGCTCCCCATATTGAAATTGTAGGTCTAACCCTCATCTCCTTTATGACTTGGTGGGCTCGTTCCACCTGCCCCGCTCGCCCCAACATATCGACCACACACGCGTAATGTTCAGCCCGAGGATCGACACCAAACTTTGCCTTCATTGAGTTGAAGATATTCATCCCAACCTTCACCTTACCTCCTCTACTGCAAGCAGTCAATACACAAACAAAAGTTACATGGTTAGGGAGTAACCCCTCAGAGCCTCTAGGGTTTATCATCTCCTCGAAAAACTCCAATGCCATGTCAGCACGGCCCTGATGAGCGTATCCACCAATCAACGCGTTCCAACAAATCAAGTTTCGCCTAGGCATGACTAGGGGTGTTAAAAAATACCGAAAAATCGGTATACCGCCCATACCGTATCGAAAATATATCGAAATACCGAAATTTTTGGTATACCGAGATTTTCGGTACGGTATGATACCGTACCGAAGTTTTTTGGTACGGTAAATGTATGGGTTTTCCTATACCGCGGTATACCGTAGCATACCGTGGATACGGTACATACCGAAAGTAACGGTACATACCGTATACCGATAGATACCGTTTGAAACCGAACCACCGGTATGTACCGATATTCCGACACATACCGTGTACCAAATTATACCGATCACGGTATATACCGCATACCGAAATGATACCAAATGTCGATCTATACCGATCACGATATATAACGCATACCCAAAAATATGTCGTATATATCTTGTAATATAGTATCTTTTAAATGCAAATTTAATATTTTAGAATTTAGATACATTAAAAAGTGGTACTTCTTACATTAGTCATTACGAAAATCATAAAGAGTTCATAAAGTATTTCATGATATTATTATAAAACTATGATATAATATATATTTTTGTATGAAATGATCAATTGAAATTACTTTTTAATTTTTGTGTCGAAAACGGCACACAAAAAGTCTACTACGAAGGAGGAATTGAAAATATCATGAAGAACTTAGAAATATAATAATATAGATATATAATTAAGGAAAAAAGAAAATATGACCTCTTCATGTTTTCCGAAAAATGAGTTCGTTTTTCAAAAGAAGAGATCTCTACTTCCTTGTTTCATAAAGAGTTCATATTTTATTTTTAAAGGTATAGTTATATTATAAAGTATTTCATGATATTATTATAATACTATGATATAATATATACTTTTGTATGAAATGATCAATTGAAATTACTTTTTAATTTTTGTGTCGAAAACGGGACACAAAAAGTCTACTACGAAGGAGGAATTGAAAATATCATTAAGAACTTTGAAATATAATAATATAGATATACAATTAAAGAAAAAAGAAAATATGACCTCTTCATGTTTTCCGAAAAATGAGTTCGTTTTTCAAAAGAAGAGATCTCTACTTCCATGTTTCATAAAGAGTTCATATTTTATTTTTTAAAGGTATAGTTATATTATAAAGTATTTCATGATTTTATTATAAAACTATGATATAATATATACTTTTGTATGAAATGATCAATTGAAATTACTTTCTAATTTTTGTGTCGAAAACGGGATACAAAAAGTCTACTACGAAATAAATAATGGTAGTATATTTAATAGTAGTATATTTAAAATAAATAAAGTAACAAAATATTTAACCCTCCCCCACTAATTCCCTAATCCTTAATCTCGAATCTCGATCGCCCCGCCCCCCACCCCACCAAAGCCCTAGTCGCGACCCGCGCCCGTCGCCCGGCCGGCCGCCGATCGCCGCCCCGCCGCCGCCTATCTTTATGCTTTATGTTTCGGTATACCGGTGTTCTTTCGGTATACCGATATGCGGTAAGGCATACCGCACGGCCGGTATGGCAACGGTATGAATACTTGCTCATACCGCACTTACGGCATACCGATCAACGGTATACCGCAATAACCGGTATGGTAACGATATGCAATTTTCCATACCCCACGTTTTCGGCACGGTATGCGGTATGGGAAAATTTGGACGGTATGCTGTACTGTAACACCCCTAGGCATGACAAAGAAGACCCTCTCACAATCCTCGATGCTCCCGCATTTGCCATACATGTCGACAAGGGCGCTCCCGACGAATATGTTGTCGTCTACACAAGCCTTCACTGCTAGAGCGTGGATTACTCTTCCCGTTTCAAGTGCGGCCAAGCTTGCACAGGCGCTGAGTACACTCGAAACCATGAAGTCGGTAGGTTCGAGCCCTGCCCTTCTTATATGTAAAAATCACTCACATGCCATCTCTCCCATGTCGTTCTGTTCATATATAGCCAACATGGAACCCCAAGAGACGTTGTTACGTTCACTCATCTTCTGAGAGACTTTCTCCGAGAAGGCAACTTCGTGGCACTTGCCGTAGAAGTCGATTAGTCCGTTCGAGATGGAGATGTCGACCTCGTGTCCTCCTTTGATTAAGTTGCCGTGCATCTGCTGCCCTTGTGGGAAGAACCGGCCATCGGAGCAAGCATTCAAGAAGGCACAAAAGGAAATCGAATTTGGAGAAGCCTCTTCGTCGTGTAGTAGCTGCAGAAACTTGGAAATTCCCTCGCGTGGCTTCCCGTTCAGGACGGCGTTCGAAATGCTAACGTTCCACGTTGCTATGTTCTTCTGCGGCATTTCGTCGAACAGTTTGTCAGCGTCGCTTAAGAGCCTTGTTTTGCTGTACATGTCGAACGCGCTGCAGGCGACGAACGCGTCGGCGGTTAGCATGAGCTTCACGGCTAGGGCGTGGAGCTGCTGCCCGAGGATCGGGAACTGCAGCGCCGCCGCTGCTTTGAACAAGCAAGGGAAGGTGAAGTCGTTAGGCTGGAGGTGCTCACGGCGCATGGTGGTGAAAGAGGAGAAGACTGAGGCGTAATGGCCGTTCTGGACGTCTCCGGCGATTAGGGAAGTCCAGGTGACGACGGAGCGGAAGTGGATAGGGGTGAAGGCGAGGACGGCGCGGGCCGAGTCCGGCCGGTCCAGCTTTGAGTACATGTGGATGAGATGGTTCGAGAGGAATGAATCGAGTGCTATGCCTAGGGTTTTGACGATTCGGCCGTGGGCGGCCCGGCCCAATCGCGGCGACTGAGCAGACACGGTGGATTCCACCAGCGTCGCCAGTGATTTCGGGGTGAGGAATGACATTCTACGTTAGTCTTTGTTATGGTTCGGCTCATTTGATCGCCGACGCTTATAACTTGGGGGTGATTATCATTTGTTGTAAGAGGGTGTTTGATAGTTGCAGCTGTAGCTGTTGCTTTTCGATTGAAAACGAGTAAAACCTAGAACATTCTAGAGATGGAACGAGAAATTTTATTTCTTAAATCTGTAAAGCTCATCGAGCACAGTACATGGATCTGGTATTTATAGAAGAGATACACAGTTGAATTCTTAACAAACTATCTAACTAACTCGTGACAGCTGGCATCCGCCTTATTGATAAAACGCAAAACGTAACAAGCACGACTTTATAAGTTTGAATCACGACCGTTCATCCAATCTCACGGCTGTAATTCAAACACACAAACCCTGACTTCTAACCGCCTTCAACCAACTGCTTCAACCATCCACTTCGTCATCTTCAACCAAACGCTACAGCACAAAACCGTGATTAAGAATCCGTACACCCCCCCTCAAGATGCACACGATGCAAGTCAGAGAGGGACATCTTGGAGAGGAGAAATCTAAAACGTGGACCAGCCAAAATCTTTGTGAACAAATCCGCCAATTGAAGTGATGTAGAGATAGGAGTAGGCAAAACAAAACCGTTCTTGTATTGATCACGAACCACGTGACAATCCATATCAAGATGTTTCGTACGCTCATGGAATACCTGGTTCTTGGTAATGTGAATAGCGGCTTGATTGTCGCAGTACAGAGGAATGGGCAAAGCTGCAGGAATCTGAAGATCACCAAGGAGATAAGATAGCCACTGCAACTCACGAACGGTACTGCCAAGGGCTCGGTATTCTGCCTCAGCGGTGGATACGGACACTGTTGTCTGCTTTTTACACTTCCAAGATATCAAGGCACTACCAAGGAAGATACAATACCCAGTAAGAGATCTTCGAGTGTTGGGACAAGTTCCCCAATCCGCGTCTGAATACCCTTGCAAACGAAGCTCTAACTGTGTTTGGAAAAATAAACCAAGAGAGGGGCACCCTTTCAAATACCTAAGTACATGTAGTGCAGCCTCCCAATGTTCTTCATGTAGAGTTGATATGTGCTGACTGAGCTGCTGCGTTGCATATGTGAGGTCTGGCCTGGTGAGATCGAGGTATAACAACTGTCCCACCAACCTCCTATACTTCTCTGGATCAACAAGCAAAGGAGAATTTCCAGAGTTCAATGTAAGACCAGTGGGAAAAGGGGTAGAAACTGAACGACATCCCAACAAACCAGCTTGCTCAACCATGTCCAAACGTACTTTCTTTGAGTGAGATAGATACCTTGTTCTCCTCTGGCCAACTCCATTCCCAAGAAGTATTTTGCAGAACCAAGATCTTTTATGGAAAATTTCTGATGAAGGTAGGCTTTCAAATCAGTTATTCCAGAAAGAGATGGTCCTGCAATTAAGATGTCATCTACATAAACCAATAAAGCAAGAAAGGCGGATCCAGTTCCAAGTGTAAACAAGCAGTGATCAGAGGCACTCTGTTTAAAACCATACGATACTAATGCCTTACTCAATTCCACATTCCACTCCCTTGATGCCTGCTTGAGCCCATATAAACTCTTTATCAACTTACAAACCTGTCCCTGCCTTGCCTGCGTATACCCTTGAGGAGGTAACATGTATATGTCATCTGAAATATAACCATGCAGAAACGCATTGTTAATATCAACTTGATGAAGAAACCAATCATGAGATGCAGCCAAAGCAATAAGCAGCCGTATAGAAACTGGTTTAGCAACGGGAGAAAAAACTTCCTCATAATCGATTCCATGCTCTTGCTTGTACCCTTTTGCTACTAATCTAGCTTTATACCTCTCTACACTCCCATCTGCATTTAGCTTCACCTTATAAACCCACTTCGACCCAATGGCATGCTTACCTGGAGGCAATTCAGTCAAGCTCCAAGTCTGATTCTCCTCAAGAGCAGACAACTCTGCATTCATGGCCTTTTGCCACTCCTCGGATTGACATGCTTCCTTGTAGGAAGAAGGTTCCTTAACAAGGCTGATGTTGGCCAAAAATTGTGTATAGGAAGAAGAAAAATTTGGGTTATGGATGTAAGGGAAGGACTGAGGTGTAATAAGAGGACTGGGTTCTGAAATGGAAGTAGAAGGTTTGATGTGGGCAATAAAATCACTCATCCAAGCAGGAGCCCTTGTCTCCCTCCTTGGTCTGACCATAGGATGCTCATTAGACGGGTTGGAGTTCAAGTCTGAAACCTGAAATTCTTCTGTAACTGAAGGAATAGACTCAGTGTTGGGATCAGGTAAGGTACAGGGTTCATGCTCAACTGGAGCATTTTCATCAATAAAGGAAGGGATAATAGAGGAGGGCTCAGCTTCTTCTGCAGGAGCACAAACATTAGAATCTGCAAAAGGAAACAGATTAGGAAATGCTTTTATATCCCTAGAGATAATGATCTCATCATGATCCATATCATAAAGTAGATAAGCCTTATGTTCAGTGGCAACACCTATCATTATACATTTCATACTTCTGCTGTCAAACTTCTTCTTGTGGGGTTTCACATTTGCTGCGTAGATGAGACATCCAAATGGTTTTAAGAACTCAAGATCAGGTACCAAGCCAGTGAGAACTTGGTATGGACTGATCCAATTCAGTAGCTTGCTAGGAATTCGATTAAGAATCCATGTTGCAGTTAGAATAGAGTATGGCCAGAACTTCTCAGGAAGCTTACTGTGAAACATTAAAGCCCTAGCAATCTCAAGTAGGGAACGATGCTTCCTCTCAACCGTACCATTCTGCTGAGGGCTGTAAGCACAGCTCTTAAGGTGAATGATACCAGATTCCATCAAAAAATTCTGCACAGAATTATTCACAAACTCTGACCCATTGTCAGTCTTCAACTTCAAAATACCACATCCATATTGTGTTCGCACCATATGCACAAATTGCTATAGAATCCCACAAACTTGGTGTTTGGACTGCAGCAAATAAGTCCAAGTGCACCGAGTATGATCCTCAACTAAAGTTAAGATATAAGAGGCATGAGCTATGTTTTCAACGTTATAAGGGCCCCATACATCACCATGCACCAATTCAAATCGAATTTCACTACGTCTATGAAGGACTGGAAACGGATTCCTACACTGCTTGGCTTGGTGACAGATGTCACAGCTAGCCAAATACTCCTTTCCACCTGAAGAACAAAGATTTTTCACAGCAGGGATATGTTGTAGAGACCCAAACGAAGTGTGTCCTAGCCGCACATGCCAATCCAAAAGTTTGGAATGAACAGCTTGAGGCACTATATTTACAGGATGTAGAGCAAGATCCTGATGAATTACATAAAGCCTTCCTAGTGCCTTTCCTATACATAGGAGATGATCATTCCGAATATTCTGCACCAAACAATACTCTGGAAAGAAGGTGCACCTAACCTTCAGATCACAAGTCAATTGATGTGTAGAGATCAAGTTGTGTGTAAAAGATGGAACAAAAAACAACTCTCGCAGAGTAATGTTGGCTCCCAGTTGCACTGTACCAGTCTCAAAAATTTGCAGAATTGCACCATTTGGAAGATAAATGCTTTGAGGAGAACTCAGTGTTTTCAAATCATATATGAGACTCCTATCACAACAAATATGGCTACTAGCACCGGAGTCCATAATCCAAACTCCTTTACCATTCAACTCTCCAAAAGTACTAAAGGCATAGTGTTTGTCCAAAGAATTTAGTGGACCATGAGCAGACACATTATTTACAGTGTTGACATGACCTCCATGTGATCCAGAACCTCCAACTCCTCTCATTTGATTCAGTACCTTCTCAACTTCTTGCTGTATAAAATAAGAGATCTGTCCAGGATTGGGGGCAGTTGATGAACCAGAAGCCACAGACTCCTCTCCCTGAAAATTCGATTGGGTGACACAATGTGCATGTCTAGGCATCTTCTCCTCCTTCATCTTCTTATACCAATCAGGAACTCCATTGAGTTTAAAACAATCATTCCGTTCATGTCCAACTCCCTCACAAAATGTACATTTCAACTTTCTTCTTTCTTCTTTACTTAACCGAGGTTTATAAGAGCTCCCTGTACCCTTATTGTACTGATTATAATTGTTCTTAGATCCAACATTCATCACCAATTGATCTGATTGCTGCACACTTCCTGACCTAACATTACCAACTGCTGTCATAGCATTCTGACCTATCACTGGTTTAGAACTGGTTATGTGTCTTTGATCCTCATCTTGACACACTACATTGTATGCACGATTGATAGTTGGTAGAGGTTCATACATCAACAAATTGCTTCTAACATTGTCATATATATCGTTTAAACCAAGAAGAAACTGCATTAACTTCTCATTTTCGCACATGCTTCTAGTGTGATCGGCCGCATCACACACGCAGTTAGGAGGAGGAAGTAATAGCGCTAGTTCATCCCAATATGCACTTAACTGGCTGTAGTAAGTTGTCACAGACTCATTTCCTTGCACATAACCAGACAACTCCTTTTTGATACGGAAAATTTTCGGTCCATTACTTTGGTCAAAACGTTGTTTCAAATCCATCCACAACAAATGAGCATTATCCTTTAATTGAAAGGATTGACACAGTTTCTCCGAAATACAGTTCATAATCCAAGAGAAAACCATGTAATCACATTGCACCCAATCACTATGAGAAACATGATTATTTGGCGGTTGAGCAAGCGTACCTTCAATGAATGGCAGTTTATTTCTTCCAGCAAGTGCGCGATAAATCGCTTTACTCCATGTGTAATAGTTAGGTCCAGTAAGGATCACATTTATGATCTTCAACCCTGCGTGATCGTGTGGATTCAAGTAATACACATCCGATCGCCGCATCGAGTTTTCACCTTGCGTCGTCATATTTCGATTAACAACCGTATGAGTTGGTTGATCAGCTACTGAATCGCTAGAATTCCCGTTGATTCGAACAGAACCTCTTTGAAACAGATCGCGAAAGGATTTGTGCCCTGAATCCCCTTCTTCGTCAGCTAATACCTCCCACGGAATCCGTCTTTGTTTCGGCATCCCTGGATTCGTGTGATCTCAATGTTTGGCTCTGATACCATGTTGCTTTTCGATTGAAAACTAGTAAAACCTAGAACATTCTAGAGATGGAACGAGAAATTTTATTTCTTAAATCTGTAAAGCTCATCGAGCACAGTACATGGATCTGGTATTTATGGAAGAGATACACAGTTGAATTCTTAACAAACTATCTAACTAACTCGTGACAGCTGGCATCCGCCTTATTGATAAAACGCAAAACGTAACAAGCACGACTTTATAAGTTTGAATCACGACCGTTCATCCAATCTCACGGCTGTAGTTCAAACACACAAACCCTGACTTCTAACCGCCTTCAACCAACTGCTTCAACCATCCACTTCGTCATCTTCAACCAAACGCTACAGCACAAAACCGTGATTAAGAATCCGTACAGTAGCCGCCATTGATATAACGCGAGAGTTTCGAGCAACCAAAAGGGTGGGAAGTAAAATATATAAATATAAGTACTATTAAAGTATATATAAAAACTCGATAATAAAAAATTCAAAATTCTCCAGAGCTGGGCTTTCTTTCTCAAAGCCCAATTTACTTCCACGACATTGCTGTTCATAGTCCTCTTCTCTCGAATTTCAGACTCAACACTCATCTCATAACTTTTTGAGTAGCAATGGCGCTCTCTATGCTACGAAACCCCTTTTCTCCACCGTGGATTACGCCGTTACTGTCAAGCGGCCGCTTACTGAACTCCTACTCTTTCAAGCCACTCAAAATCACATCCTTTAGCTCATCCGCCGCCGCCGACGCCGAAGTTGGATCCTTGGAAACAGAGCTCAAATGGGAAGTTATGCGCAAGAAGAAAGTGGCCATGCGCGTTGGCTATGTTGGGTCCGATTACAAAGGTCTGTTCTTGCAAAAGGGGATAGTGTGATAGTTTGTGTTGCAGTGTTTCCAGTTATTCTTGTTTCTTTGTCATTCATTTCCTTTCCTTTTTTTATTTGGGTTTGATGGATTTTGCGTTGATGTTGTGGCAGGTTTGCAAATTCAGAGACATGAACTTGATCATTCCAGTGAGAAAGTCTATCCTTCTTCCTTTTTTTTTTCTAATTGATTATGTAGATTCCTTTCCTTTGTTCGATATTTAATTTGGGTAAGATTTTCTGTTTTGAGATTGAATTGAAGACTGCAGTGTTATGATTTATGATTCTGTTTTCATGACTTCGAGGATTTTAAGTGTGGAAATGCTAATGTTTTCTTGTAGCAATTGAATCTGTGTCTCCCTCCAACTTAGGTTTTAACTTAGTGTGTTCTTGTGTAATACTGATTAGGGGCTTCTCATTATCAATATTTATAAATCTGCTCTCTCTTTTTGTTTCCAGAAATCCGTTTTCTTGGTCGCTTCTTGGTCTCAATATGGAACAAGTTATCGCGTATTATGACTTGTTTTACGGTGTGTTCATTAGATGCCATCGTCGTAACTCCTAAAGACCTGTTTGTACAAATGCGTGATATGATTAATGGTTACTGACACATTATGTTTAGGAGCTTGTATGTTACTATATTGGGATATAAAGGGACTCATCTTATTTTGTTTGATAACAGCAAAAAACTTCATTCCACTATATTGGAAATTGCAATTTGGCATGGGGAGATTTTCACTTTAGAGAATTCTTCTTCTTCTCCAACAGCAAAATTATATACTATATTGAGTTTCAAGAAGATTTTGTTAAAGCTCCGTGATCTTGTTCTGTAGCCATTGAAGGTGAACTAGAAAAAGCTATTTTTAAAGCTGGCGGAATTAGAGATAGCAATTATGGGAATTTGAACAAAATTAACTGGGCAAGAAGTAGTCGGACTGATAAAGGGGTAAGTTACAAGTCACTATTCTTTTAGACTAGGTTTTGTCACATATATTTATACACTTAGTTGGCCAGACTCACTAACCTTCATTCATGCAGGTTCATTCACTGGCGACCGTGATAGCTTTTAAGATGGAGATCCCAGAATTTGCGTGGAACAATGATCCCAATGGCTTTGCCCTTTGTAAATATATCAATTCTCACCTTCCCCAAAACATAAGGGTTTTCAGCATCTTACCTTCTCAAAGGTAGAGATTTTGCTATTAGGATAGTTTATTTTTGGTGGTGTTGTGTTTACCAGTATCTTATCACAAATAATTCTGACTACCGGAGGAGAAAAGGAGGAAAATCCCCTTATCTTTTCTTTCTGATATTGAATTTCTTCATGCAGGTTTATGTTTCTTGTCAAATGTTATTCGATCTTTAAATGTTGGTTGACCTTATTTCAGGAGTTTTGATGCCCGAAGAGAATGTAGCATCCGCAAGTATACGTACCTTCTTCCAGCTGAGGTTATTGGAGTAAAAGATAATTTTACCGCTGGTGAAATTGATCATCATTTATCAGATTTTAACGATCTACTCAACACTTTTGAGGTATGTATGCAAGGGCTTTTTATACCTTGTAAATGTTTGGTTTTTCTGCATATAGGTTATTTCAGTATTCAGGATTACCACCTTATGCTTAAAGAGGCTGTTTTATTCTTTTTCATATTTACTCGATGGACCTTCTTGACTATTTTCTGGAATCAAATGCCTAAATGTGAACGTGGATTATTAGCTATAAACTTAATTTTTATGTCCATCAGATGACTTAGTGAGGAATAAAAGGTTCATTTTCATCAACTAGTTGTGCCAATCTGTGATGTTTCAGGGAACACATCCATTTCACAATTATACAGTTCGATCTAAATACAGAAAACAGCCTCGTAGAGTGTCTAGAAAGGGTTCCGTATCAAAGTCGTCTGAGCTGGAGGGAACTGATGAAGAGGACATTAATGGAGGTAATGAATCCGAAATAGATGGAGCATCTGATGAAGACGAAGACAACATGAAGGAACAAGAAAAACCAGTACCCGTACTTGCTCGGTGGTTAGACGAACCTGATGAGAACGACAAGCTTAGTTCTTCACACTTTAGAAGGATTTTTCAGTGTTGCTGTGGGAAACTGGAGCAGTTATCCGGTGTTAATTATGTAGAAATCTCCATTTGTGGAGAGTCATTCATGTTGCACCAGGTAACATTTTTTTAACCCATAATTCTCGCTGTGCTATACTTTTGCTTCATTCTTTTCGGTCTTCACTATATCAGATACGTAAAATGGTGGGAACTGCCATTGCTGTAAAGCGCGAGTTACTACCACGAGACATTCTGAAGTTATCCCTCTCCAAGTTCTCCAGAATCGTGTTACCTCTTGCTCCGTCTGAAGTTCTGATACTAAGGGGCAATAACTTTGTTATCAGAAACAGACCTGGCAACCTAACGAGGCCAGAAATGATGGCGTTGGTCGAGTCAGAAGAGATTCTCAAGTCGGTTGATGAGTTCTATCATTCAGTTATGCTGCCTCAGTTGTCTAAGTTTGTAGACCCTTCAAACTCCCCTTGGAAGGAGTGGGTGCCGGTGTTGGATGCAAACACCGGTATCCCCGAATCCCAACTAGACGGCGTGAGAAATGCTTGGAAGCTCTGGAAGGAGAAGCGTGTCTAGTAGGTATGTTGAAAATGTTTCTTGAATGATAGCTGCATTGGTCATGAGAGTGGTGAAGAAGGTTTTGAGTGTTGGTTGATGAGGGAGGAGTGGTGTGAATTGATGGGGATTAAGATAGTTGGTAATGGAAACTGGTAGTTTGTATTGGAAGTGTGATATATATGGCTGAGGCTGAGGCTGAGGCTGAGGCAGAGGCAGAGGCAAGGGAGAACGACTGATGAACAGCTGCATAAACTTGATGGAAACTGTTGAAAAGTGTTTGGTTTGTTGAAATGATGAGTTTAATGAATTTTGATTTTTACGAATGGAGGAAGAGAGAAATACAATAATTTTGTGATTTCATATACTCCCTCCCTCCGTCCCATTCATTTTATTATGTTTGAATCCGGCATGGAGTTTAAGAAAATGGATATTGTATTCATTTTGTCATATTTGAATCCGACGCGGAGTTTAAGAAAATAGGTATTGTATTTTTAATTAGTGTGACCCACAATCTTATTTCTTTTTTTAAAATAATTTTCTAAAACTAATCTTATCATAGCTTGTGGAAACACAACAATTTTTGTTAAACAATTTATTGAAGCAATTTTTCTGGAAAAGTGCTTTTACAATTTTCACTTAATTCTCGACCATGAAAATCAGATTGATGCAGATCTGTTCTTTTCGATTTTCACTTAGTTCATCAATTTTTTTTCTTCCCTTTCATTCCAAAGTCAGATTACACATAAAAAATCAAAATCATAATTGTAGAGAAAATGGCAAAATCAAAATATGACCACATATCAAAAATTCAATTTACACAAATTCAAAGCAAATTAGCCTCAATCAAATTCAGCAATTCAATTTACACAAATCATTGCATCGCCACTCCTAGATGAATAATCCCTCTCTAAATCAATCGACATGTTTCTCTAAAAAAGTAATCCAGAGGCAGCGATTTTATAGAAGGAAGATAAAAAGTTGCGGCGCCGCAACCATTGAACTCAAAGCTCGCGCTTTCGGAGACGAACGAATCGACAGGAGGGGAAATGTTAGTTTGGAAGGGAGGCGGTCATTAGCATAACAACGTTTCATCACAGTGGGTAATCGCTCCATACATCCTGCGTTTTAGAGAAGGGCTGCGGCAGAGGTTTTTTCGTGATGAAAGAGAAGTAGAAATTTTTGCTTAGATGGGTTTCATCGATCCTCTCAGAGCCGTAGTCCATCGTCTCGGAGCTATAGGAGGAAGAAAGGAAATCGTGGGAGAGGCGGCCATTAATGGCGCTTTTGCTCATAATCGCGTAAGGATCGGAGAGGCAAAGCGGGATTTGAGAGTGAGGAGCGGCGGATCTAGGGTTTTAGGGGAGTAGAAGCGCTACGGGCCCATTTGGTTGTCGTAAAAGTAAAAGTAAAATTGTTAGGAGAATATGATTCCGCAGAATATGATTCTGCGGAAAATAATTTAGGAAAAAAAACTTGTTTTGAAATATAATTATGTGGAATATGTCTTTAAGGAAAATAAATTACTTCAGTGTGTTTGGTGAACACAATTTTTTTTCGGATTCCAATCTTTTTAATTATTATTAAATTGAGAACAACCAGAAACTAATAACAAATATATTGCATACTAAAATAATAAGAAAAAACCACTTCTCTCCTTCTTCTTCACCCTTGCTGCGTAAATTTAAACTCAATCACAAATACTAACCATAAATTTAATCAATCTAGAAATCGACATAGTAATTTTTAATTCTGTATAATGATAGAAATTGACACAGTAGTCTATCTCAAACCAGAAATTCAATCCATCTATAGAAATCAACACAGTAATATATCTCAATTCTTTAATCAAGCGAAAGAAATCGACGCAGCAATAGATGCCGCCACTTTTGCTTTCATCCGTCGTTTCTAATTATAACTACATGGAAAACAATCAATTATCAATCCAAATTAATTAGTTAAATTAATCAAAATGATTGAATGGGTTGACTTCCCTCATGCGGCATTTAGAAAATTAAACCTGGGTGGCTGAGGATCAGAACATGACAAAGAGAGATTTTTTTTTTTTTTGCTTGGGTTGCTTGGGGAAGAGATGATCAAGATTGAGTGCGGCGTGAGTTTTTGTTGAAAAAATGATAGCGTGAATCAATTAGGAATCGATGGGTAGAATCCCGTGTTATGGAAAAAGAATACCTAAATTTTAGTAGGAAAAAGAATTATTGAATATTACCTTATTTTCCTTATTTGCAGGATTCTTATTATTTTTTTCATTTTTTTCAAAATTAAACCAAAAATAGGATTTTAAATGTTTGGAATCAAATTACTTTATTAATACGACCAAACAAAAGATTTTAATAATTAGGAATAAGATTACTTTCTCGGAGCAAAATCTTGTAAACCAAACAAGCCCTTCAGAGAAAATACTCTCTCTTACTCACTGGTGAGAGGCAGAAATGATTAGACTTGCAATTAGTGGGCTAATTAGGTTAATTTAATTAGATTTAATTTCCCTTATTATTTCCATAAATAAAAACAAGATAGTATGAGCGAGACAATTCAATTAGGAAAGGAAGACAATATGAATGGGATAGAGAGAGTAATATTTATATTTAGATATTTTCCAATAGTCTGGCGGATGTCCCTAAATCTTGTACAAATTCAATGTTTAGTATATAATTTTTAAAATATATATATGTGTTTTGCCCTGATACAAAAGATTTTATTGACTTTTATTTCCAAATTTGAAATTTCACTAATATATATTCATATTTATGGATCTGCTTTGTAGTCAAACTGATTTAAGATTGATTCATCTTTATTTTAATATTATTTAAATAATAATACTAATAGCACACTAATTTCTTACGTCACTCACACCCGTCACAACCTTCCTTTTCTCTCTCTCTCATAGAAGCTCCAAGGTAAGAAATGAAATTTTATGCGGGTTCCTCAAATCAAAAAAAAAAAAAAAAAAAAAAAAAATCTTCTCACCAAAGGCCCATTAGGTGTTCTGTCACCCTGTTACGTTAAGGGTGGTTGAACCCTCCTGTGTGATTTGCAGGCTACTGCACAAGGAGCGTGGTTTACCCAGTGCGCACCAAAGGTAGCGGCTGCGGGTTCCATGAATCAAAAAAAAAAAAAAAGAAAGGAAATCTGCCGGGTGTTGCCTGTCCTGTCACATTAAGGGTGGTTGAATTTTCATGTGTGGTTTGCATGCTACTGCACAAGGAGCGTGGTTTACCCAATACGTACCGAAGGTAGCGGCTGCGGGTTCCATGAATCAAAAAAAAAAAAGGAAATCTGCTCTTTTATTTCTCACCCTTCTACCTCTTAAATACCCATTCCTTCTTCTTAACATTTTCAAACTCGACATTCAAAGATATATGTTTCGACACTCCTTTTACCCAGATTTGTTTTAAAACTCATAATCTCTCCAACAACGTTTCTAGTTGCTTCCCAGAATTAAAGAGGCTCATTTATTTAAGAATTGCAATTGTTACAGTTTCCCTTTTTTTCAAAAAATACACCTCGAAACTCCAGAAGATCCTCTGGCCCAAATATGGTGGCACATTCGATAGGCACCAATCACGCCCCGCCACGTGTGCATTGGTGGGCCATCTTTTTAAAATTAAAATATTTTTTTATTGCTAACATGGTCCACCAATACACTCGTGGCATGGCGTGATTGGTGGCCATCGAGTGAGACACCCATTTTGGACCAGAAGATCCGGATTGCCTCGAAACTGGTTCAAATCGAGTAAACTGTTATTCGTACAACTCGGCCGGTTCACACCGAGAGAAATACAAAAACGGGCGTCGTAGATTGAAGCGGACAACCGGCCGGTCCGGGCCGGTTTAATAATACAGCAAATTTTTAGAAAAGATGAATGTCACGTGCATGTCGCATGATTCATACCTAAACAGGAAATTTCTATCCAAGACCGGTCTTGTAGATTCTTATTTGAATGCCCCTTTTTTTCTTTTTTTTTTTCATAAATTTTTTATAAAATTCGTTTATTATTTTTCTAATCCCTAATGGAAACACAATTTCGTCGATTTAATTATCGACGCATTTTGAGTAATTACGAAGTATTTTGAGCATTTCACGAAATTCGGATAATTTCGAATTTTATATCGGCACGCCTATTATTATTATATATATATATATATTTGTGTGTACCTCGAAATTTTTATACGTACGATTGAGCCGAATTTTCGATACGAAAATTAGTTGTTAATATGTATATACTTATATATGTATATATATATATACTTACATATACATATGTATACTTAAATAATAAAAAGGGGAGAATGGTAGAGAGTTTCATTTCCACCGCCCCTTCACCCACTCTCTCTCTCGCTTCTCGCTTTCTCGCTGCCATACACACAGCCACAAACACACGCAAGGTTGGAAGGAAAGATCTTATCAAATATTGAAGAGAAGCTGCAATTTTTTTGGCTACCTTCTTTCCCATTGGCTCAATTAGAGGTCGTCCACGTGCTCGCATCGGTAAGGGAGAGGAAGGGGAGTTTCATGACGATGGGGAGCTCAAGTGAGGGATACATATCACAGTAGAAATCGATCCTTTTCCCCTTCCTCCCTCCAAAATTATCTCCAATTTCTCCATCGACCTCTCAATCGTTCGAGTTCCCGGAGTCCAGTAACCCACCCCCCCTTTTTTTCTTTCTTTTTCGAATCCGCGGTGGCCGACTAGCACGAGTCTCGCCGCGTCCGAGAGAAAAAGCGAAGAAGGTAATCTTCTCTCCTTGTTAAAGAGCTCCTGTACTCATTTGTCAAGCCTTGGATATTAAACCAAGAATGTAAACTTTCCCCCTTCATGTAATGAAACGTTTTTTTTTTTTTGTTTTTGTTATTTCAAGTTTCATCTAATGTTGATGATCGATAGCTTCATTTAATCTCCTGGTAGAAGCTGCATTATGTCGATCTCATTGATGAGTTGGGACCGTGAATGTCCTTATAAACCTGGAAATTTGCAGTATATATATGGTCCTCTAAGTGTTTGATATAAAGCCTAAGACAAGTTCTTAGCTATGAATCTGAAATAATGCTTGGTAACCTGAGAATCTATGTCCCCTACCTAATAGAACTTGGAAACCAAATACATAAGGAAGCCCTCCGTAAACTCTACAACGAGCCATTCAAAATCCCAACCTAGGAGTTGTTCGCTGCATAGATGGCTTCCCAAACTGTTGAGCTACGGCAGTGAACCACCCTGTTCAAACAACTCCCGACCACTCTAAAATCGAATAACGCCTATCGAAATTCACAACTCTGGAAAGCCACTTGTATGGGCTTTCCAACGCTCTTGCGGATCCTAAAACCGACTCTCGAGCAGAAGTTACATCCCGTTAAAAACTGCCCAAAATGTCTCAAACCCAGATTTTTCTTGAAAGGAAAAATCTGCTCATCACGCGAACTTGCGACGCGATTTCCGACCGAATAACAAAAACAATGCCCAAGGCTATACATTGAAACCTTGTACTTCTAGCTTCTCAACCCTTCGGTTCATGAAACGGAAATCGGAAAGGTATTCGCCGTCGAAGAAGAGTCGCTGCACGTTCTATGTTTCAAGCTGGGAGCACATTTGAGCTTTCTAAACATTGTTTATTCTCCGGAACCCTTTAAAACTCATACTTTGGGAAGTACTACTACAGGATTTCCAACGCGTTGGCTCTCGAGATTTGGAGCTCGGACCAAAAAGTTACGCCGTGTAAAACGCCTACTCAAAACTGCGGGTTGGCGGAAACGTGAGCAACGAAGTCTCCGACCGTTTTCAGACCGAGAACTCATAATTCTCTAAAACTGACACCCACGCAAACCTTGATAAACAAGGTTTCCAAAACATAGCCTCGATCGAAAACCGAGTCGATCGAAGAGATACGTACTGAATCGCCAGAAGCTGTCCGGAAAATGCCGAACCCAGAAAATTTCTAAGTATGGAAATGAGGCTTGGCTCCACCGTTTTGAGAGAGATTTTGTGAACAGCCCTCAGATATGGAAACCCCAAGCCCTATACCGTATCTAACCTTGTCATTCAAGGAATCCCCAGAACTTTTCCGTTCATGGGAGATCCGTATCAGTACGGATCAAAAGGCCCCCGAGCCGCCTCCTTCCCGGGATGTGCGAACCCCCAACTTTAGGATAGCTAGGAGCTTCGTCCCTTCTCGAAACTCACCGAACCTGATACCGATAGAAGCTGAGTTCGTTGGCTTTCCAAAACCGTGCTCGACTAAAATGGAGTTCGGACGAAGAAGTTACGAGCCTGAAAGTACAGCTGGAGAACTGCCATAAACTCGCTGACTCCTTCGGGGGCCTTTTTTTTTTTTAACGCCGATCGGAAAACTACTTCTACTACTTGTAACCCTCCTGGGGAGAATCTACCGTGAACTTTCGTCGTCGGGCCGGCCGGTCGTCCGAAAATTAAAGCCGAAAGTTGCTGCGAATAATACAGCCAAATTATTTAAAAGATGAATTCACGTGCATGTCGATGAACTTATACCTCAAACAGGAATATGGATAAAAAAATTTTTAATTTTAATATTATCGACGAGTGGGTATATTTTCGTAAAAGTTATTTTGAGTTAATGAGCTCTAAATTCTTGTTTATCCATGAAAGTTTTTGTGCATTTATCTTGTTTAATGCTCCCGAGATCATCGAGATCCCTATTAATCTAAAACATTAATCAAGATTGTGTATACGTTGTTGTAACTTGTGACCCCTTTAAGAAAAATAAGTGAGACGCCCCTGTACATTATTTTACATGCCCTACCCCTCCCACTCCCCAAATCCTTTTCAAAAACATTTTTGAAATTGGCATTCGGACGGGTGGAGTCGAGGGCGAGGGTTACTTGTTTGATATGCTAAATCCCCCCCGTGCTTAATTGATACTTCTGAGTTTTTTTTTTGCTACTCGTCATTTTAAACTTGTCTTCATGATTATTGAACTAGATTTCTTTTATGTGCTCAACACTTGTTTCATTTTGATAAACCCCCCCCCTCTCGGCGTTGGATTTTGAATATTTTTTTAATTTTTTTTTTTTTTATATTTTTTTTTTTTTTTTTTTTTTTTTCTCCCCCACGTCACGCCCTTTTTTTTTTTACTAAATCAGATGGATTTTTCAAATTTTATTAATATCTTTTTTTTTTAAAACTAAATACAGTAGCAGTGTCCGTTTATAATTTTTCCCTAAACAGATGGATATTCAAATTTAATTCTAATTCTCCCGCAAAAAATAGAAGGAAACCGTAAACCCTAAGTTCTTAATTGATCGAGTCCGTCAACGATGGCGGAGAACTCGTCCGCTACTCCCAGTGCCGACAAGCCGGTGATCGTTAGGGTTAAGAGAAAAGCCTTTCAGTCGGCGCTCGATGCTTTTTGTAAGCTTTTTTCCTATTTTTTTGTTTACTTTTTGGAAGCAATTCATCTGGTATCTCGAGCCTTTTCGGAAATTTTTCCTCTCAATTTAGGGTTGGAAATCCATGAGAGGCCATTGAAGAGGGCTTTGCTCAACTTTGGAAAGCTGTCAATATCTGATGCTTCTTCAAGTAAAGGTGCGCTGTGAAAGAACTCATGCAATTTCATAACAGTAGCAAGTCTGTCTTATTTGCAATACATCTTATGAGAGCAACTTCAGAAAGACTTGTGTCGGTTAAATGATTTAAGTCAGAACTTCGGTTTCTGCTAGGGTTTTGACGAACTGAGAAATTTTCTTAATCGTGCATTTCATGCTCTATTTTAGTGACTTTTAGATTTTCTATTTTTTCTTTTAATCGTCTGTGTTAAAAACCGGTTTCTATTTTATCGAATTAGTTCTTATGCTTCTTGAATTTTACATGTTTAACAAGTTAAAACATTAGATATTTTTCTGTTATGTTCGAAAAGTGAATTGTGCAGTCAGAGAAAATGAAATAGTTTTTCAGACATTAATGTCAGAATGGTTTGAAGACGATGAGTTGAACCCTGGGCAAAGTGGTAAATAGAAAATGACATGGTTGGAGAATTGTACATGTTCGAAATAGAGTTTACTCTTTAATGGCACTGAACAGTGTCTCATATTTCCTTACACTTGACTTCTTTGCTAAACTGAGCCCTAAACCACTGTAAATTCGGTCTTCAGTTAAATAGCTCTCAATGTTTTAATTCCACGTGGTGTGGTGTAATTTTTTATGTAGATATCAAGTTTCTATTTTTATGTGACCATTGTTGTGACCATTGTTAATGGTGCATCCTATATGCTGTAGTGGAGGAACTGAAGACAAAGAAAATCCTAGTACGACGCGTGGAAACAGTTACGAGCTCCAAAGATACATTTGATGTGCTGAGATCTTTTGTGGTCAGTTATTTGTTTTCATGCACTATCATTTTGTGGGTGGTGATGTTGTAACTGTAGAAATAACCATCGTCATTTTAGATGGGTCCCTGTGAGCAGTATCCTGAGCATCTAGATCATATTATAGCTAACCGTTTCAGTTATCTTCATTATTGCTAAGCTATTAGTGATTTGATATTCTGTTATATGTTTAGCAAACTCATTCATCAAGTGAGTCAAAAACAGAAGAGAAAAATGAAGAAAGAAGACAAAGTTGGAAGACTGCAGATGTGAGTTCTCCCTGACTTCTCTTCCTATATCCTACCAACCCGACGATCTTTCTTATTCATACTACATCTCCATCCTTATTATTCCTGCTGCTTGTTTGTAGTTCCAAGAATATTAGTCTTCTCATAGTTGAAGTTACTTAGTTGTTCATTACCGAGTTAATAAGTATTACTTTGCCACTATTTTGAGATATTGTTGAAACTTGGTTATTTGGTATTGCATATGTCAGTAGTAAGTCGTCGGCGTATCGCGCGTAACAAATCCTTATGTTGTAATTGCTTTTTAAGGGGGCCGGCTTACGGGCCAGGCCTCTCTCTGACCTGATAACTAGTATTGCCTCCCCGCCCAGCTCTATCATCTTTCTTTAGCAACCTCATACTGAAACTTGCTTTTAATACCTCTATATATGAATAGCATAAAGATTTACCAATCATTGTTTGTATTGCTTTCAGAAACAAGATCGGCTATTGGTCAAAGCAAGGCAGAGCAAAGAGGTAGAGTGCTTTTAGTTATTTTTATGATTTCTTAAATCATGGGCCCCGATACCTATCAGTAACAACGGTCAAAATCTCTAATCCTTGTGCATGGACCTGCAAGATGCGAATGCATTTTGTGAATTCTGTACTGTAAAATTTCTGAGCGGGAGGTTGTTGCTGCATATGGTGTTTCAATAATTAGGAAATACTTAGTTTTTGTGTTTGTTATATTGGCTATCTGTTTTTCTTTTCTTTGGGGGCTTTATTGCTTTCTAGCTTGGCCGTGATTGACTATTACCCATATGGATCCTTTCTTGTTTGTAATAGGGTAGCAAGAGTTGAGTTGTGGCTTGACACTACTTTTTTCAAATCCTGAAGGTTTTATCAAGACACACTCGTTTTGAGCAAATATGGAGAAGCAGAAAGGGGAAGAATGAAGCTCCAGAGGATGAAGCTGTTTATGATAAGTGTCGACTCTATGATGTTGTTAGAGTTGATGTTGAGGAGCATGTTGAGGTGCATAATAAAACGTAGGCCCCTTTCACAAGCAAGGATATTGCATCACTACTTAACCTGTGATGAGTTTGCTCTGATATCCCAAATCTTGAACCCAGGGATACAGATATTGATGACTACAAGATGATGGCTGATTTCTTGCCTCTCCTGAGAGAAGTTTTGCCTACTGCTGCTGAGGAAATTGAACATGATGTCATGTCCAAACAAGGTATGCTTCCATGATTCTGTTTGTCACGGACTTGAGTTGCTGGTCCATCATGAAGTGGTGATGAAAAGTTATTCTTGTGGGTTTAATTGTTTTCTTATTCTATTGTTGGAAGTAGACCATCTTGCATAGTTGTTTATCAATCTAAAGTGCAGATACGGACATTTCATTATCTGGAATGCAGTTTCTTTCATGTGTCTGTGCTTTTTTTTTTGGTCAAATTGGGGTAGAATATTGAAGCAGTTCAGTAATTTGCTGTTCCAAGAGTGCAGTATTTCTGAATAAGTTATTTTAGCTGGCTAGTTTTGTGTTGGATTTGTTTTTCAGTTGAGCAGTTTGTGGGGACTGTTACGGACGCCATCACCCACCTTACCCCAAACCAAAGAACCTTGGGACAAACTACTAACACTAATGAACATTAATGTTAAACTATTCTTAAATATTAAGTTTATTGTTGAATGTTGATTTTCTATTTATGTAGCTCCCTTCCCCACTAGAATACTCGAGCTGCACCCTGTACACATCAATGCTTCTGTTTATGTTGTTGGCGGTCGTTTTTCTAGATTAATCTGTCACATGTATCGAATTTGGTAGTTTCCAGGGGTAATACATATATCAGAAAGCTGTGTTTATCTTCTGCATATTCGATTGTTAATAATCTGCTACTATTGATGTGGCATTCTCAGATGGTTTTGTGTATGACGTCTATGCTATTGAAGATAATGTCAATGTCTGTGAGATGGAGGGTGATTCTACAAGCTTTATTCCTCTGTAAGGCTTTTATTTGCATTGTTTGGCTGCAGTTTGCTTCTAAAGTTTTATTTTCTCTGACTTTATAAGCTGGATCAGGGTTCAAGTTGATGAGGATGATGACTTCTATGATGGCCCAGATGATTCAAGCTATGAAACTGATGATTCTAATGGTACTTTCTCTCTCTCTCTCTCTACGTGCCACAAGAAGCATAGCCATCTGAATAATATATTTTGAATCTTAGCTGAAAACAATCCCCTGAATGATTATCCTGATGAGTCTGAGTCCGAGGAGGAGGAGTCGGAGGAGGATAGTGATGAGTCTGATAATGATGATAATGAAGAGGAGGAGGAGAAGGAGGAAGTCATGAGCAAACTATCTGATGAGCTATCAGAAAGTGACGGTATAATGCAATCCGATGAGCTCAAAAGCACAAACCACGTAGCATGTGAACGTCAAGAATTTGGGTATGAGTATGAAGGATCTGAGCATGATGATTGGTCTGAGTGTGGTGATCAAATCTTTGAATCATATGAGTATGAAGGATCTGAGCATTATGATTGGTCTGAGTATGGTGATTAAGCCTTCGGCGAATGTGGGGGAGACGATGAGGACTCTTACTGGTGATTGCATTGCCCCTTCATGATTGTGAGTAGTCTTTGTTTTGCCATGGTTTTTTGTAACTATGAACTGGTTGGTGTTTTCATGTGTTTGAACGTTAATGTGTTAATGGGCAAACTATCATTGCAGAAAAATATGAAATGGTACCATAATTATTCAATGTTTGAACATAGAGCTAAGTCTTGATAATGAAATTATAATTGTTGCAGTTTAAGAGTCTCAATTACGAAATTGTAGTCGAATTTTCTCGTATTAACTTAATAAGCTTGATTAGGGTTGGAGTGAATCGGATGATGACTACTACGACGGACCAGATTATGAAACTTTTGATTATAATCTAGTAGGATACGAAATAATATACTATACAATGTCGGGGTAGTAAACAACATTTTTAAAAAATCTAGATGTGACATTAATGATACACTTTCTATTTTTTTTTTTAAAGAATTTATATCAAAATTGTGACACATTCAACTTAGGATTTACTTTTGCATAATTAATGCCATTAGTAGTTATTGTTCGCAGTGGGTAAGCTGGAGCATTGCACCGAAATGCAGCGTAGTACTGCAGTGGGTAAGCTGGAGCATTGCACCGAAATGCAGCGTAGTACTCAGCTGCCGAGCTAATTATTTGGAGGGAGCGGATACCGGGAAGACGAACCCTAACTTAAACCCCAATTTAGCTGAAAACGAGGGGAAACGGACATTCTTTCTTGACTTTCTCGTTGACGTTCCGAATGTATATATGGTCTGTTAGGAGGTATAAATGAGTAATTTCATAATTATATCTCCTGGAATTGGATTTAACAATCTAACTAATACTAAAATTATTTTATTTACTTTGATTTAAATAATACTAACAAACACTTTTAAATTACAAAAATATTTCTCTTTATACATCAGCTAAGCTACATTGGTATATTGCTCATAATCTAATTAAAATAAAACAAAATATTAGAACAATTATAAAATGATACAACCAAATATGTATTTATGTATCTAACCAGTAATCGAATATCAAAATTATTTATAAAAAAATATTAAAAATATTTTAAATACGTTTTCTAACTAATTATCGATATATTCGTATCTCCTCACAATCAAAACCCTTCTCATCCTCTTCTCCCCGTAACATTATTACATAGATTTTAACGGTAGAACGTCGAGAATGATGCGGTCAATGAAGATGGCGAGATATGAACAAATCAATAATAAGTTAGAAAACGTATTTAAAATATTTTTAATTAATTTAATTTATTAAAATAATTTTGATATCGTAATATGACTCAAATACTTATATTATAGAGTTATAATTTTTTTTTCATTCTCTCCTCCTTATATCTATCTTTATTTAAAAAATAAATAAATTTAGTATTACTATGTAACTTAATATAGATAGATATAACGAAGAGATAATGATAAAATAAATTATAACTCTTTATAGAAGTTTTTGTGTTTTACAATTGAATCTCTCAAGCCTTATATAACCAATTTCTAGACATGAATTGTTGATATTAATTTGATCAAGGGTTAAGATTTAACATCTAAAATTTTATACACTTGTGTAGAAAATGTACCAAATTCTTATATATATATATATATATATATATATATATATATATATATATATATATATAAGAATTAAGAATCAATGATAACCATAGATTTATTCTTATCTATGGTTCTTATTAAATATCCAATTAATAATTATTTTTTAATGTAAATAATAAATAAGAGTATTAAGGTAATTTACATTTTATTTGATTAGAAACGTATCTATATAAGGAATGATTGTAAAGTAATAAATTATCCTATTTAAGGAATGATTGTAAACTAATAAATTATCCTAAGAGGTGTTACATATACACTAACAAAAATTGATTAAACAAACTTAATTTTAGAGGCCAACCATAATAAACAAAATCAATGTTTGGTATAAAATTAAATATAGAAAATCAACTTTAAAACAATTAGCATTGCCTCCAACAATAATATTAAAATGTATTTTATATTATAAGTTGTTGATGCATCATGCATCTATTTGTACTATACAATGTAATTATATATGCATGGTGTGCATATTTAAGTGTGCTTCTTATATAAATAGTGATGCATATGTAATGATGCATGAAATTATAATGGACAATGCATATACACATGCATAATAAATTGTGTTCGTTTGTATGCATTGTAATAATTATATATATATATAGAGAGAGAGAGCAGATGCAAATGAGATGTTATTGAAATAAAAAAATTTAATATTATAATGCATCAAATTTATAATATACGATTCGTATACATATTGATGTGAAAGTGTTTTGCTTGAATGCATTATAATTTTATATAAAAAACTAACCCATATAAAAATGTTTAATGTTAAAATGCACCACATAAATTAATAATATATAATCAATATTAAAATGTATTCGCTTGTATGCCGTATAATATATAAACCCATGCATCAAACTCTTCATATATATGCATCAAATTTGATAAACTTATGCATAAAAAAGTAGGTACATATTCATTTATATGAATGCATCAAAACATTTGAATTTATGTATCAAACACTTTATACATATGCATTAAACAATTACCATCTATGCATTATTTTCATTGTTGGCGGAGAAGATATACTTTTAAAACTTATGCATCAAACTAAATAAACATATGCATCAAACATTTTATACATATGCATCAAATAAATAAATTTATGCACAAGAAAAAAATAATGGATCATTCGAAATTATGCATTGATTCATTTTAATATTCTCTAAATTGTATTGCATATTACTTTTTGTTTATTGATTCACCCAATATTAATTATAGAAATGTTCCAATTTTGCGTAAATATCTCCAATATTTATTTATGGAGTATTTGTTTATGGAAATGTTCCAATATTTTTGCAAATCGTACTACATATTATTTGTTTATTGATTCATTCCAATATTTTGATAGGATTGAATTTAATATTTCCTAAAAAAGAGATATTATGTGTTATTTATATTACAAATATACCCTTACATTAATATAGATTAGGAAAATATTAATAATATATGGCAAAATCTGACCGTTAATCTAATTATAATCTATGATCCTGATTAGTTATTAATTCTCATATAAGGATTGCTTCTCATGAGAACCAACCATATATATATATATATATATATATATATATATATATATATATTATATTTGTATATATATGTCCTTTCAAATTATAAAAGTTTCAAATATATAATAGCTTTTACAATAAAAAATTATGACGTAATTAAGTTTGAGTGAGAGACAAATTTTATTGAAAAATGATGTAGAACTATACAAATTTATTTTACGATTAGGATTCGACTACAATTTCTGGCGCACGTGAGTAAATATATGCAGCAAAACATAATACTTGGTTACTCAAAATACAGGAAGACTCTATAGTCCACCATATTCATCTTTTGAGCCTGAAGAACAATTCTATCCATACCTAGTATAAAGTATTAGGCAAGATTTGCTCACAGATATATATGGGAGATAAAAAAAAAATTGTTGTATAGTTATATATGTCTGGTGAGCTAGTTCTGTTCGTCCACATAGGTATCCATGGTTTGTCATAAACATGTATTTAGAAGCTCATCTAAAGTACTATATTTCTGTATCTTGTCAAACAATATTCACGAAATTATAAGGTATGGGCGGGGAGATTGAGTTTAGAGTGGAGAGCAAGAATGCATAACCAACATCTTTCATCTGCAAAATAAGTCCACTTAACTAGAGGAAAATCAGATCAGACTGAGAGATATCAACCCAAACACAACCAGGATCCTTCCTCACTCCCACCAATTTGCTCCAACAACCACCAGCAGCATCATACATGTTAGCAATCAAAATATAATGCCCATAATTAAGTTTTTAGCTTCTATTAATCTAAACACACCGAGAATAGAAAGTAATCAATGCGTGTCTCACATTAACATAGTCAACAGAAGAATTTCGAATGGCCAAATATGAGAACAAGCACCTAAGCCTATAGGATCGAGATCTCATTTGACTTACAAATTCAAGAAGCCTCCAGCAATAGTGTCCCACGTTATATTACTTGTTTCCATACCGGCTTCTAGCAAAACAAGCCTTGAGAAGAGAAGGGTAATAGCTTCCTCAAAACGCCCTCCGCTTACATATGATGAGATGAGGATATTCCATTGAACAGGATTCTGACTATTTGTATTTGCAGCTATGAAACGAGCATCATCAAGCCGTGTAGTATGAAACAGTATTTGGATCTTGGAGACCTAAAGTAATAACATGGGCATGAAGAAACTTGGACAATAATAGAGAGGATACCTCACTCTCGACGGAGTGTACCATTCACCCGTCGGCAACAAGGCTTTGGTAGTTCAGCAATGGATACACCACCTTCTCAATTAATTGACCATTGGGGCAATCAGAGAAGGAGCGGCTACTGATGTACTGTTCTGATACCCAAATCAAGACTATGTACATGAAACACTACTTCAATTCATGCAATCAAATTGTATAAACAACAGAGCAAAAATGTAGATTCTCAACTTAAACAACATCAGCGTAAAGCTTGGAGAACAAATTGGGAGAAATGCCAATTCTTCAAGAACAAATTATCTGAAGCACATGCAATGATGGGACTGATCAAGTAGGTTGATGGGACTGATCAAGTAGGTTAATTAGCACCAATAAGTAAACAAACAATAGTGCTACTAGGTCATATTCAAGTAGCAAGATTGAACCTTTACTTGTAAATTATGATTACTCATTGCAAGAAATGTGTAGCAAAACACTTCATCTATATTGCCTCAAAACTGTTCCATACTGGCAAATGAGCAATAAAACAGTTAAAACTAGACAAGAATTTCGAATATAACTTACAAGGAATTCAGAAAATACATAAGACTAACTCTTGTGAATGTTCCTTCCCACAATTTTGGCTGGGGTATTGCGGAGGAGATTTCCTGGCTTACCAGGAACAGCACCTTTGATCATGAGTCATGACAACATTAAGCTCATTGTCGATCTTCATATCCTTGAGCTTTCTTATCTTGGTCTTGGTGCCTCCCATTCTCCCCGGCATTTTCTTGCCCTTGTAGACGCGTCCAGGAGTTGTTCCAGCCCCAATGGATCCGAGCTGTCTATGACTCTTGGAACCGTGAGTCATGAGACCTTCTCTTGAAATTGTGTCTCTTGATTCCACCTAGTAACACAAGTCAATTATCTCACTAGCAGATATTTTACAACGCCAATTCAGAAACAGATAACGAAAAACAGAGCATGTTCAGCTACACACAGTTCTATAGTCTCTCCAAGAAACAAGCAAAAGCAGAACCAGTTCATCCACTCCATAAGAATTACTCAAGGACAATCAACAACATCCCTTGGTACGTAGGGTGTAATGAGCACGAACTACATCATCTATGTTCATACTCAAGCTATGGTAAGTTCCTGCTAGTATATAATCTATTATAACCTCTTGTTATGCACCACTCTATTGCAAAGGTTGCTGGTTTTTATTACGAACAGTACAGAATTGGTGCTTAATGTGAGGGAAGCTGTAAATCATGGCGGATAGATGGAATAGCCATGAGCTGGCTCGGGTACATGTGGCTGCCTTTGCTGTGAAGGCTGGCGAGAGGTTTACTCCCTTTCCTTTGTGGTCAAGGGTGGCTGTTTTGGCATAAGAGGTGGAGGGCTCCTGTTAAGGAGTGGGGAGAGTGAGTTATTATGCGGCTGGCCAGTACGTTTGGAGATGTTTGTGAAGAAAGTCCAGTTTTCAAGTTCATGTAATTTTCATTTCAATTGTGGAGTTTAATATCATGTGAATGGTTTAATAAAGATACAATGTAGTGGGGATTGGCTCCAAGTCATTGATACGGGTAGTTAATACTCCACATTCCTTTTTCCTTTAATTGAGATAAAAGTCTCATCATTTTTCTTTCTTTTTAATATCAAGTAAAATGTTGATATTGGGATTCGAGAAAAATTTAAAATTAAAAGGGATGGAGGGGGGATTGTGCAAACCACCCCCCCCCCCCCCCCCAACACTCCCTAGCCCACCCCCCCCCCCCCCCCCCTTCACACCCCCCCCCCCCTTAAGTAAAACAATACGAATGGAAAAAAAAGGAAATTTTAAAAGAAAGGGGGGGGGAGTGTGTGTAAAAAAAGAAAGCGGGACTCTTCCAAAGTTATCAAGATCAATTTTTTTTTTTTTATTTATATGTAAAAATAAAATATTTTCCCCCTAAACCCTAAAATCTTCATTCTTCAATCTTTCTTCTTCATCCCTGCGGCGCCGAAAATTCCGAAAATAAAACTAAAATTCATCCTACGATTTGAGTTGAAACAAACTACTTGAAGCTTTCGAATCCCTTAATCAAAGGTTTGTCCATCGATTTTTGATTTTCGGAGAGAAAAATTGTTGTTTATTTCACTTCTTGTTACATTATTTGCGATTTATTATGTTGTTGGAGACTTGGAGTCCTTCGTAGAGTAGCCTGTTCGACAAATATAACCGCTGGTTGTAGGTTGTATTATTTGCGATTTGATATGATTATGTTCGTTTATCATCTTCTTAATTTGTTTTGTAATTTTAATTTTTTGAATGTGTTAATGTGGTCGTGTTTTTTTTTTTTTGGCATTTTATGTTGGTACTTGGTGCTTGATATTGTATTTTTAGACATTTAAACTTTTAATAGATATTTATGGTGATGGTATTTTACCCAATTTTTGATTTTTTTTGTCTTTATTTTTAATAATTATAATATATTTTTTTGTAATTTTAAAATATAACAAAAATATAAAAATTAAGGAAACGAAAGGGGGGAAAGGTGGTGGGCCGGGGGGGCATAATGAGGATAAGATATTGGGGGGAGGGGGGGGGGGAGGGGGGGTGACACGGCTGTAACTAATTGTCTTCTCCTAAACCCCAACTGAAACCCCTAAACTATCATGGTGCTAAATTGACATACAAAAGAAAATATTCAATGATGGTGCAGGAAGTTCGGTTTACACAAACACGGTCAGCAAATATGTGTAGGAAAATTTTGAAAAAACTGCACAAAATCCTGCCATTGATCAATTTTGACATGTTGCGGTTCAATAATGAACTCCAACGGCAGTAATGATTGCAGCTATATCAAATGCATAAAAAGATATAACTTGAAACCCTTTCCCTATGCTGGTCCCCGAAACGTCGACTAAATCGCCTTCCTTGAAAAGCTCCGCCACCGCCAGCCGCTGATTAGCCTCGAATCCTTCAACCGACTGCAACCGGAACTCCAGCAAATGTCGGAGCGGAATGACTCCGAATTTCTCCAAGTGGACAATCTCCGGTTTCCTGAGCTTCCGGTCACGAACCCTACGGTATCCGACTTGAACGGCGTCATAGCCGTCCGTAGCCTGCGTCTTCACCTGAGTCACTATATTCTCCTCGCGGAAGCCGAATACGGTGTCCGGAATCACTTGTCCGGCTGAGTCGAAGTACGACATCATACCTAATTTGGTCGCCATTACGCCAATTCCGGCCTCCATTGAGCGGCTATGGGAGAGAGCATCGAGGAGGAGGCATTGAGAGAGAACGAGGAGAAGAGTTTCACCGGGAGACGGAGGAGGAACGAGGAGTGGGTAGAGGAGGAGGCGGAGGTGGAGAGAAGCTTGGAGCTGAGAGGAGATTGCCATTGGGGAGAATTAGCTTATTTAGACGATCTCCAATGGTCTCCCTTATTATAGGAGACTTTATCCTTATTTTATGGCGGAAAATGTATTTCGTTTCAACGATTTTTCTCTATTTCTTACCTAAAAAGAATATTCTCTTATTTTGCTTTTATAAATTAAATTAAAATAAAATTATATAATTAAATTAAATATAATAATATATTTATTGCAAAACTCTAGATTACATATAATAATGTCTAATTATATTTATATAATTAAATTAAACATAATAATATATTTACAGGTTACATAATAATATCTAATTCTCAGAAGATGAATATTCATTCCAGAAATGATTAATTAATGCATTTAAAAATGTGAAATTAATATTAATATTCATTAAACTCAAGTATTTTATTTTTATTAATATTAAATAATTTCATTAAACTCATTATCTTAATTTATTCTAAACAAAATTAAATTAAAATTAAAGCTAAAAAGGATAGGGGAACGATAGGGGAGAGACAAATTCTCCCTCAAAGTAGGGGATAAATTTTGTCTCCCTTAAAATAAGGGAAGATTTAGAGCACCGTTGGAGGTGATAAAATAGAAAAATATAAGGGAATCCCCTATTTTAGGGGACCCTTGGAGATGGTCTGATTCCCTCTTTTTTGGGCAACGGATAGGGGACCGTTGGAGAAGAAAATAGGGGAATTCCCCTTATTTAGGGGACCGTTGGAGTTGGAGAGGCCCTTAGAGCATCTCCAAGGGAGATGCTATTGTGGCGTTAAACGCCTTTATGCAGTATTGAAATTCTCCAAGAGGACACTTCAATTTACTCCATTCCAACGTTGGCGGGTTTTTTCTAACGCAACACTACCGTGTTCTTGTTCACACGTAGTGTTGCATTTTTTTTTTTGATTAATATATTCAACTTTATATATTCATATATTTAAGATAATTAGTATTTTTATATATTCATATATTTAAGATAATTAGTATTTTTATTTGTTTTAAGAATATTAATTATTATGTTACACTAAAAAATACAATAATATAAAAAGACGAAAAAGTTTAACATAAATTGAAGATGCGATAATATTAAAATTACACTTGCATAAAAATACGACAACACTAAATTAAGGAGACAAAGCGATCTAGTAAGCTCCAAAACCGCTATCCGAGCCTCCAAAGTCGCTTCGATCCTCCGAAGTCACTTCGATCCTCCAAGATCGAAAAATCACCTCCAAGGCTTGATCGTACTTCTCTTTTCATAATTATTTTTTCTTGTTCATTCTTGAAGTAATTTCGCCGAATAGGATCAGAAATGTTGTCGGTGTCTATCATTAAAATTCTTATTATCTGATTCCCACCTTTGTGATGCATTAATTGATCATATGTGGGAGGAGTATTCAAATTCTGAAAATTATGATATGTAATATTAGTTTTTCTATTATATCATGTAATTGTTGGATTTGTGCTTTTAAAAGTGTTGTGTATTCTTAGTTTTATTATTGTGGAAATAAATTAATTGTTTTATATTTATTTAAATATATTTTTACTTATTTAATTTTTATTTAAAATTTTATTTAGTGAGATTAATATAAAAATAAATATATTTAAATATATATAATATTATATAATTAATCAAATATTAATAAACATATTAAATTAATAAATAAAAGAATCAAAATAGAATATTCCATTGTAGAGTTAAATGTAGAGTTGACGATTGGAGATGAATTCGGAAAAACTGTACATTCAACTCTACAATAGTGTGGAGGGAACTCTACAATAGAGTTGCTCTTTGGAGTTGCTCTTAGAGTTCAACTTATTTGAAATTGGCCGTTTGTTCTGCTGTGAATTTGTTCTACAATTAATTTCAAAACATACTAAAATATGTAAATGATTTTTTTTGGCAAAATTGTTTTAGAAATAAGTCATGAATTAATCTTTGCGTTTTTTTGTGATGACATTGACTTGAAGAAATGTCTTTATGGCTTGTTCTCGCAGTACGGAAGGATATTGGACATTGTTGGCATAGATTGTGTTCAGTGAAGTCACAGCTGCAAGCAATGCAGTTCGACAGATGCAAAATTTCCAGTTTTACGAAAAAACCTTGATTGAATTGTCAAATTAGAGATATTTAATTCAAGTTTTTATTAAGGATACATAAATATAACCAAATAAAATAATAAAATAATTTAAATAACCACACTTTTAAAAATATAATGTAAATAACTATTTTTTAGACTTTTGAGAATGAAGACATGATGTATTCCGTTTTTGTGCAAAAATGTAGGTCCCACTTGACTATTAAATTTAGAGATATTTAATTCAAGTTTTTATTAAGGATAATTGTTTAATAAGAAAGTTAATTAATGAAGGAAAAAGTCAAAATATAGAACTGTTAAAATCAAGACTATTAATTAAGTAGTTGTATTAATTAAATGATAATTCAGTCCTTTAATTAATTCATTCATATTTATTTATGTTAGTATTAATTATTACCAACCTATAATTTCTTCTATTTATATTGAATATTATTTACTTTTATCTTCACTTCCTCAATGAAAATCTTTTTTCTTCTTCAAATCAACCATCTTAGAGTTTTAGTATGTTCCACTGTTAAAGCATCGAAACAGAGCTAAACGGCATAAAGAAAAACGTAAATATGAATATGGTATGTTATTCTATTTCATATTATATTTACTGAATTTCGAAACTTTTATGAAAACTTATAAGTATAATCTCATCATAATTATTGTTGTATAATCCCTAATTTTATGCAAGTATATTTTAGGAACAATTATGATATTTCGTAATAACGCTAATATTATTCTGCTATATTCTGCTACAATTTAAGAATGATTATGATAAAATATTTTAGGATATTATGCTACAATTGTGAGATGCATTGCGTTGATTGATATTTAGTTATTTAGCTTAGGAATAATTAAGATAGCCCTAAATTTTGCTGAACGTTTAGAAAAAATGATTAAGACATTTTAGAATATTATAATCATCACTACTACAATTTGGGAATGATTAATATTTTAATAGACTGGTTTAGGAATTAATATGTTAGTTTTTATGATCTCTAGAATTATTAAGTTTGTTTATTTTTATTTTTTTTGCAATTTTCTCATTAAATCGAGCTTAAATTAACATAATTAATGTTGTCTAATCCCTAGTTTTATGCTACTATATTCTAGAAAGTAATTCTAATACTTCGTATGCTAATCTTATTATGCTACAATTTAGGAAAATATCTTAGGATATTTTAGGATATTGTAATTATATGTATGTGTGAGAGAAAGATTTTGTGTCATTAATTGATACATTGCTGCAAACATATTCGTCTCACATCATGCCAATGCCACATTCAGATTACTAGATTGTACCGTCCAATGTTTTTGCCTTTACTGTTCATGCTCCAGTGATTGAGTGTCAGACTGGTCGGCCTAGAATGAATAGAGCTCGATCAGCTATTGAGTCTTTTAGGCGCAGATACACATGCAGTAGATGTCAATGCAGTGGCCACAAGAAAAGTGCTTGCAATGCTCATATTCCTATTGATGGTATTACCTATTGACTTTTGAATTAACTTTTAATTTATTAATGCTAATACGTGTATTTTATTATTAACAGATGTGCAACTTAATAATGTGGACCCGAGCATCCATAAAGTACGAGGACCAAAAAATGTAACAACTGTCATGAAATGGGTCATACAATTCGAAAGTGCCCGACTAGAGTTGATGCAACAAGTGATTAATTATTCCATGTAAACTTTGAAGAAATATTATGTTTGTGCTAGATAATTAATTTTTCATGTGTTTTTAAAGATTGGGAATCGTCCTTTTTTATTTTGTAATTTATTTAATTATTCCATGAAGGTGATACATTCTTACCAATTAAAAATAATATTAATTTAAATAACAATTTTAAAAAATAATTAAATAATCTAAAAAAATTATTTGTTCATACGAAAAAATTATTGATTCATTAAAGAAGTGAAGATAAAAGTAAATAATATTCAATATAAATAGAAGAAATTGTAGGTTGGTAATAATTAATACTAACACAAATAAATCTAAATGAAATTAATTAAAGGACTGAATTGCCATTTAATTGATACAGCTACTTAATTAACAATTTAAGGTTTTAGATTTTTACTTTTTCCTTCATTAATTAATTTTCTTATTAAACAATTATTCTTAATAAAAACTTGAATAAAATATCTCTAAATAGTTTCACTCTTACTAAGTCAAATTTAATAGTCAAGTGGAACCTACATTTTTGCATAAAAAGTTGAAATGTAAGTCTTCTTTCTTAAAAGTGTAAAAAGTGGTCATTTACATTACATTTTTAAAAGTGTAGTTATTTAAATTATTTTGTTATTTTATTTGGTTCTATTTAAAAGTGTCCCTTTCTTTATACCACATAAGCAGCCACATAAATTATTTCATTTATTTTCACTTTATTTTATATTGCATATATTTTCTAGTATAACTTTTTTATTTTTATTTTTTAAATTTTATCATTCTTGATGTACCACAAGATACAAACCACTCCCTTTGTTAGGTTTCGACCTCTCATATATTTTTATACTCGTGTATTATTATTTATTAAACTAATTTTAAAAAAGAAAATATTAAATAATTATTTATTTATTTTAAGAATCAATATTAAAACAATCAAAATTGTTCCATGCAAACAAAATTCCCATTGAAAACTAAATAACTTTTTACGAAACTTAAACTGAATACAATCAATATTTTAATACTACCTCTGTCCCGCTATTAGTGGCTACCTTACCTAATTCGGACGTCTCGCTATAAGTGACGACGTCCCAAATTAGTAAAAAATTACTATTTCTTTCCTACTTTACCATCCACTCTCATTATTATATTCATTTATCTCTCTACTTTATCATTTCATCTCAATTACTTTATCATTACTTTTCATTATCTCACCCATCTTCTATCCTATACTCTCTCATTATCACACTCATCTCTATCTCATATTTTATTACATATTCTCTTAATTTTCGTACCGAAAATAAAGACGCTACTAATATCGGGATGGAGATAGTAGTATTTTATATTTTCTTTTGATTAATTTTTTGGTTATATTAATTTTATATTTAATTTCGTGAGTGGCATTGTTGTGAGATCACTAAATATATTAAAATCCATTTTAATGCTTATTTATAAATTTCAAAATATCTTTAATGGATAAAGAGAAGTCACAAAATGTAAATGATTTAAGCAATATTACAAAATAAAGTGAAAAGTAAATGAAATAATTCCATGTGGCTGCTTATGTGGCATAGAGAAGACTATTTTGGAAATTATTTTCTAAAAGAGATTAGTTTGAGAAATATTTTTTTTGAGAGTCTAGTTTGACAATTCACTCAAAAACCTCTGGTCAGTTTATCTACTAACAAGATTTTTTACTTGTCATTGGGATTACATCGGTTTCCATGTAGAGAATTCAAAATGCTTAAGCAAAATCAGATTGCATTGCTATTACCTACGACAAGAAAAAGAAGCAAGAGGAAAAAGGTGCATTCCCTATGTGGATTAATCTTTTATTTCGTATTTCCAAGTTGGAAGTTTGTTATAAGGTTTATGGTAGAAATTATTGTATTAGAAAGAAAGAAATGGTCTTTTCTTTGTTGGATAGATAGATGGAAGTGCATTTGGATTTCTGGTTTTCAATATCCAGGTGATAGAAAGAGACGTGGTGAAGAAGATGAGGCCGATGCTACTGCTATCTACTTCCAATAAGTTGAATATAAATGTACGTCTTTATCATCTTATGAAACCCACACCATGATCACAAGCCGGGTATTGCTTTTGTACAATTTCGTGATGATTTCAACCCTTCAAAATCACCCATGCCCATCTTCAACACTCATTCAAGAATTCTAAACTAGATTGCTGAAACAATTTATTCCAATGTCTCAATATTTCGTTGAGAACTGAAGCAAACCGAACTAAAAACATTTCAAAATTAAATTGAAGTTGGAGCAATAGATTAAATAACAAAATAGACACAAACAAACAAATATCTCAAACCTATCATACAACAGCAAACAAGGATACCTCTTTAAAACGCCTGACCGCCTCCCACAAAGAGCTGTCCGATCCGGTCCTCAACATCTTCCACACTATACCACCTAGTATACCTATCCGCATTCTTCCCACCATCCGCGCCCTGCACTCTACTGAGGAAGCTACGGTACGCGGGGCAAACCGTCCCTACAATCGATCCCCGAACCTCGTCTCTCAACCCATCATCAAATATAATCCAACTACACTGCGTCTTGCATATATCCTCAAAGTACGAGTTGAATAGCTTCATCTTCTCCTTCAGCTTCGTCGATGATTCAACAGAGCTGTGGTCCACCTTCAAAACTCCCAAAACCTTACTCCAACAACTTCTTTGATAACTCACATGATACTGCCTCACTTTCGCCGTGTGTTTCCTAATCCACTCCTCACCTAAAAGCGCGCCCAGATCGTTGTCCTTCGCCTTCTGCACGATGTACCTCCCGTTGTTCATCATGAAAACAGAGCACAAAGAAGAATCCCTATAGATCTTCGATTTCGCCTCCAAGTTACTCTCTAATAACTCCATAATCCACGCCATTTGGACTGCCAGAGAGGAGGAAGACCACAAAGCGCGTTCATCCCCTTCCCTGTAATCAAGATTGCCAACAGCAGGGGAGATTGTTTCTTCGAAAACTTGCTCCAATGTCTGCCTAGCGCGGCAAGCAGCGCGTAGATAATTCATCACGTATCGAGTGATCGGATGGAGTCTACCACCGGGAACTGGTTCTTTAGCCGGATCTCTACGGATTAAATTCTCCAACTCCATGAATATCCCCCTAATAGCCTCCCCTAATCTCTTCCAAATCGTTATGGCTTCATTCCTCAAGGATATGCAGTACTGATCGGAAAAGATTAGCTCGAATTCCGGCATCAAGTCTCTCACAGTCTCGTAGACATCAAGCACTCTGAACAAACGCTCGGGAGCGCGGCTACCGATTGCTACAGCATCGGCGAAATTCAAGAGCTGAATTGTGGAGCCTCTGCAGACCTCCATGAATGCAAGGTCGGAAGCGGCGGATAAACCGAGGAAGACACGATCGCATAAACGTCGCTCGCTCGGGAAGAGGATTCTGAGCGCGACGTTCATTGATTTGATCCATTTCTCGATTTCGTCCTCCATTTGAGTCCATTGCATTTTGTGCACATCGTCGATGCTCAGCTTCTGCAGACCTAGGCGTGAGAAGCTCTCCTCTAAGAAATCTCTTCGAGACGAGCTGTACGCGTGAGAACACTCCTTCATATACCCTGCCGCCACCATCCGCTTTGCGATCTGGTGGAGGTCTCCGATCGTTCCCAGCGGAAGAGCGTCTATCACGATGTCGTAATCCTTAATCGGTTGAGCCACGGGGATGAAATTCTCATCATCGTCGCCGAAGTCGTCGTCCTCGTCGGAGAAGTCAGGATTCGCGTGAGTTGACTCGAACGACTCGGCGCCGCGCTCGATGAGCGTTCGAAACTCTTCTTCCAGCCGGAACATCGACTGCTGGAGTAGATCCTCAGCGCGGTCGAGGCAGGCGGAGATCTTCTTATCGTCGGCCAGAGGCGTCCAGTCGCGCACAGCTCCAACCAATTGATCGACTGAATCGAGAAAGACGGCAGGATCCGCGGATCCCGACCAAATCGCGCGGTCAGAAGAGAGGTACGGCGAGATCTGACGGTCGAGAGAGTATAGAATTTGTTCGACGCCATCATCAGTGAGCTTCTCCGCCAGCTTCTCGCGCAGCCTTCCGTCAAAACTGGAGAAAATCTTGAGTATATCGTCGGACATGGTGTCGGTATGGCCGAGCGTTTTGGCGATGTGGCGAGCAACAGCTATGAGCTTCTCCTCGCCGTTTTCCGCCATTGCAGCAACAACTCCAAACTCTGCTCCCCAATAGCGAGCCCTAATCAGCTCAAACAACTCGAAAATCGAAAAAACAAATTGGAGTGCAATTAAAGTGCAGAAACTGAGAGAGAGGGATAGGAAGACGATGCAAAGCGGACGGCAAACGCGGGTAGCATGAATCAGGGCGAGTGAAGTTCAAGAGGGTGGGAAAAGGGGGAAAATTAAGAATTTTTCTATCCTAGAGCGGATCTACAACTTAAGTTGTAGACACAGTGATTAAAAACCATGACACATCACATGTTTATAAAAAAAAAATTAATAAAAAACATAATTTTTATCCTAGACCACAAGGTCTTGTAGGCCCAATCTAGGATAGAAAAATTCGAAAATTAATGAAGGTTAGAGAGAGAAGTAAAAACAGTGAAGAAAGAGAGAGAGATTGAGGCGAAGAGATGGTGGTAGACTGGTCGTTAGATAATAAAAAAGAAATTAATTGTTTAGAAAATAAATGGTTTATATACCTACCAATAAGCAAGACTTTTGAAATTTAATAACAATAAAGACTTTAATGCTCATTACTACTACTATTTGGTAGCTTTTGACCAAGTCAATAAACTAAACTAACTTACTCTATCCCAAAAGTCAATTCTTATCCCATCGCAATATTATTTGTTTTGTCTTCAATTCCGAAAAAAATATTCAAATTTTGATTCTATTGCTTGACATCAAATGGATTTTTTTTTTTTAACGAGGAACCGCCGGATTCATTTTCTATCCAATATGGTGATTGTATAATTTTCAAAAATGTCCCGTTCCAATAAAGAATGTATTTCATTTTTTTCTCATCTAATTTGTAGATGATTTATTGTACTATCTCTGTCCCGTTAATATCGTCGGGTTTCTTTTCGGCATGGAAACTAAAAAAAATTGATTTTAGTTGTATATTTTAGGGGTAATGACCAAATAAAGTACGAACTTTTTCGATTTTGCAATTTTAACACGTACTTGTAAACTTGCGAATTAAAGCACAAATTTTCATTTTTTTGCAATTCGAGACACGCTTCCATACCCAAATTTTTTTCCGGTCAGATGAGGTGGATGCCTGTATGGACAATACCTATCGAGAGTGCGAAGAAGAAGGTGAATATATTAAGGGTTTTCTATTGTTGAAGGTCATATCCAACTCTTTGTATTTTTTATTAAGTGTTTCTATTAGTTGATTGTGTTATGAATTTTATGAATTTTAGTTTATATTATTAAAAAACGACGTCGTTTTGTTTTAATGATCTGAAAAAATGGTCAACTTGGTGACCACGTGTGCAAAGCAATGCCTTTTTGTGTTTTTCAATAGTCGGAAAATTTGGGGATCGGAGCGTGTCTCGAATTGCAAAATATTGAAACTTTGTACTTTAATTCACCAAGTTTACAAGTTCGTGTTAAAATTGTAAATTTTGAAATCGTGTTTAATTTGGTCATTATCCCTATATTTTATGTGTTTTAATTATATTAAGAAATTAATACAGTTTTTGAAGAATTGTTGGTTGGAAAAAATGATAATTCACCCAAAATTTATTAAGGCATAATTGTGGCAATTGATTTTGTTTTTTCTGAATTTTTCATATTCCAATTAAAGAAATAATTTAAAGTCTTCAAAAATTTAAAAATCTTAATGTTTTGAGTTCCTAGCGGGATGGAATCTTGTGAAAGAAAAACTTTTGAAAAGAGAGTATATAAGAATGTGGAGTGATCATGTGGGACTTTTGAAAAAATAGAGTGTATAAAAATATGAGGTGAGTAGTGAGTTATAAAGGGCACACCTCATTTTTAAATATAGTGTTTTTGTTAGGGGTGTGCAAAAAAACCGCAAACCGCCACCCGCCCCGCTTAAACCGCCCGTTCCAACCCGTACCCGCCGGTTGAAATTTTTTAAAATGAACCGCGGTTTGAAATTTGAACTAACCGCCACTTGGCGGGTGGGTGGCGGTTACGAGTTGAGGGCACCCGACCCGCCCGCCTCCTATTTATCTTAATTTTTTATGTTAAAATATAATATTTAAATACATAAATAATAAAAATATAGGCAAGTGTATGTGTCTTTTAGAATTGAGAGAAATTGGTTCATTTTTGTTGCCCTTCTTCTTCCATTCTAAGTTCTAACTTTTTAAAATTCAATCATCGCCTTCAATTCAAGTCCATTTATTATTCTTTTTCGAAGTTTCTTTTCTTTCTATGTTCGATAGGTTGCAAAATACAATTTTCAGATTACTTGAAGTACTTTAATTTTCAAGTTGTAGGATTTTAATTATGTTCATCAAAATTTGCTAAAGTGATATCATATTTATTCTCTATTATTATTATTTTATTTTACGCATTGGACACTTCTTATTGATATCGAATGACTAATTTTATTGACATGATTTAGAGAAATAACAATCCGCCAAACCGCCCGCAACCGTCCGCCTACCCGCTTACCCGACCTGCTATGGTTTCGAAAAAAAACTAAACTGCCACGGTTTGTAATTCTCCTAATCCGCCTATATATAGGTGGGTCATTTTTTACGTTTAAACCCGCCCGAACCCGCCCGCACACACTCCTAGTTTTTGTTATTAAAGGAAATAAAATAATATTATTCGCACGACCAAAAAAGAAAAACAAGATAATATAATAGGATGAAGGGAGCATGTATTAGCGACAATATTAAACATTCGATATTAGAATTAGACACATGCCACTAATGAAAAAATGTTACACGATAAAAGAATGAGTGAATTACCTGTTAATTTTTTTTTTCTCATTTTTCGATAGTCCACCAATAAAATGATAACTACATCATTTATAATTCAAAATAGCTAAAAATAATTCAGTCAAGAGAAATAATTTCAAACTATGATAGTAAATTTTACAATTATATATTTTTACAATTATATACGCAATTTTGAATTTATTAACTGTACACAAATAAGTTGGAGACTGGTAGATCATAGAATAAAACACGAACTACATGATCAAAATCATAATTTTCTCCATCAATTAAATATTGCATATTTAAGTCATTTTTTTTCTTAATATAATACTAAAAGTAAACGTTCAGTTTAAAATTGGTGTCACGTCGTTGCTGAACATTTCGCCATCGTTAAAATTCCTAAACAAACCATAACATAAAAACAAAAAGAATAAAATCATAAGCTAACAATATTTTAAAACAAATTTAAAATATTTGTGCAAAAAAGTATGACACGTTGCTTTGTATAATAGGCGTAAAAGGTTACAGCATTAGAGTGAAGGGTGTGAGGCTGTACAAACAACCTCTTATAAGACAAGAGAAACAGTCCAACAGTGTAAAAATGAGAGCAACTTTTTGTAAGGTGTTTATTGCGAAGTAAAACTCCTATTATAGAACAGGAATAGAGCTCAAGATTTGGACAACGTACAAAAATCTTCTCTAGCGTATCTGCTTGTCTCCTCTGCAACCTTAGCCCACTCGTTTGCGATTCTCTCGTTATAGGAAACCTGTAACGACCACGACAATTGCTAATCCGCGTTCTCAACAATAGCAGAATATGCAATGCACGGAAACCTCCTCGGAGAAGAGGAAAAAGGAGGGAACAACGAGAAGAAGAAAACCAAATGTATTAATGATCTATGGAAACACATTATGTACATTTTCAAATTTGGATAAAACAGTGGGGAGGGAACACGTATTAATGAGATGGTAGCAATTGAGAAAGCAGAGATATGAAGCCATCCAAGAGGTTAATGTTCAGGGAGTAGAAGTACCTGATGAACTACAAATCCTTTCAACATGTCAGCAAAGTCCGTCTTTCTTTCTTCATCAAACCTTTGGATCTCACTCCTGTTATTTTCCTACAATCGTATAATTCTTTACATCAATAATAATCACTTTAACATGGGACAGTAAGGGCACTAGTCAACAGCAACTTTAACCACGTTCTGAAAATGAGGAGGATTCTAATTCCACCTATTGATGGAGTGGCACGAGATATGGATATTTGAAGCAGAGATTAACAAAAAGGTCAAGAAAAGAAGATAAAGGGAAAATGATCTAGTGGGTTATGAAGAACAAAGGTTTTTAGCTGCCTCTTGGCGAACGAGCTGAAAAAGTTATAAGAGGTTTTTCTATATTCAAAAGCCCAAAACCTTCATTCTGAACTATTGTCATGATCCACCAAAGCGGAGCAGGAAGCAAAGTATTGAATATCTAAGTCAAATATCAAGCGTAGAACAGAATGAAGTCATCGATAATAACAATTCTCTCCAACATGTTATGTTCTATAATTTTTCAGATACAACTATGCACCAGAAAAGATAAAAATTGCAACAGACTAGTGCATCTGTAATCAAATATGACAATAAGTAATTAGGGCCCAGTATCTGCTTTCACAATTATGTCAAAGGAATTATGCATACTTGATAACTTCACTTCAAGATGAATTAGTTGGATCAAACAACTAGCTTGTTCTAGTTCTATACTATCATGTAGTGGGAGCACTCTACATAGTCTCTAGCAAAATTTTCACTGAAGTTATTCAATCTTGTGAATCAGATAAAATAAAATTAAAATGCACAGAAAGTTGGATTACATAAAAGAGCTTTGGCATTCTATTCCTAAATCTTACTACTTCACACATGGAAATTCTTTAGCAAAAATCCTACCGATCTTATATCTAGATATAGCATAAACCAGTATCAGCATCCATAGGGACAGGGATATATGGCTTAAAGTACAAACACTCTCATGAAGCACAGCAATCAGCATCTTTGGAAATATTTTAAAATGCGATTTCATCCAGTCAATAAAAATTAGTTTTAACTGTTAAATGAGATCTTACCTTTAATACAGATGATGATTATCTGATTAACAGGAAGACAGGAGAAAAACTTGAAATGACCAAGGTTAAGATGAATACTGAACCTCTAAGCTGACAAGTTGCAACTAAAGTGTTGAACATAAAGTAACTCAAGTCTCTTCTACAAACCCAATAATAAACACATATTTTTTGAACTATAAAATGGTTTGCAAAGATGATACCTCACTTCTTCCTCTCATTCAAAACTTTAAGAACAAAAACAGATAACAATAATAACAATAATCAAATCTTTTGAAAATAGTGGCATTGGTTACTACAAAACGATACTCAATTTGTAAGGGAAAATCAAGAGGAACATGGTTGCCAACTAAAATCTAATGCATAGGAATATCCAATTGCTTGGGCATCGTTAAGTACACAACCAAATGAAAATTCAAGCACAGGTCGATCACTCCAAAAAAATAAATAAAAGTCCCTTAACCCAAAACCTGGAATTAAGCTTCAGTGGCAAAATTTAATAAAACTAAATGATAACAAATCTGGTCAAGAAAATTCCTAAGAAAACTTTCAATAGTTTATACCTTAATTCTTTCATATTCTTTGATTGCACAACTTTTAGCATCCTCTGTCACCCTAATGGCCTCTCTTAGGTCGTCTAACTTGCGGACCCTTGATTTGTCACCACCAAAAACATTAGATGACGCCATTTCAAGCTTATCAGCTCTTGAATTCAAGGAAGACAATTCTGATATAAGAGTTTGCAGTGTCAGTAAGGCACTAGAACGATCAGCGAATGCATTATGCAGAGACAACATCATTCCCATATGTTCGTGCAATGTATCCTGCAATACAAATTTGAATACAAAAACCAAATCAAAGTGAATCAACATGAGGAATATTTGGGGTGGGGATTATTAACTCGTGTGTTAATTATGCTACAGCTAACTCCAACAAATGAGGTAATCTATTTTCCTTTCTCCCTTATTTGGATTGAACAAAGAAGAACAAACTCCCTAAATCAAAAGATTGGACAAAAATAAATAGAAAATCAGAAGAAGAATGATATACCGCTATGAAGTGAGTTAAAATGAGCAAACTTGTCAAAACTTACAAAATGCTTCACGGTGTGTGCATTTAAGTCTCGATACAATCTGCTTGCTTTAACAGCTGCAGTAGCGACATTTTTCATATCAGTGGCCCTCACTCTTTGGGTATCTGATGTCGCCTGCTCATTCTCAAATTTGGTTAACTTAATAAAAGCCAACCCCAATTCTCCCATGATCTCCCCCATTTCTTGCTGTGCCTTAGCAAAGGACTCTGCCTACCAGTTTCAGAATACAAAAATAAGGAGAAATGAATTTAAATATGACAATCAGAAATAAAAACTCTATTATGAACTAAGTGCAACTCAACATTTCACAATCATTTACTGAAAAAAGGGTTTGGATATTGTGAAACCTGCTTTGACGCATTTGTGAGGTGCTGCTCAAGATTAAGAAAACTCTCCTTCTTCTCCAAGAAATCCTTATCCTCCTCCTCCACGGGTGGCTTCGCACTGCCCCAATCATTTACAACGGATTGCTTCAATTCCTTAAAGAACCTCAACATATCCCTCCCACCTTTAGCTGGATGCACCACATCTTGTGGCTCCATCACACTACTCGACTCCCCCAAAAGCTGCTTCGGCAGCCTCAGAGCTCCATCAAGCATTCTGGAGGCCATGTCAGTGCTTGTGAGCAGCGGCATTCTCCCCTCCACAGTCAAAAACACCCTCAGCTCGTCGCTCTTTCTAACCATTGGATGCCTGGCAAGCCGCCTCATGTACTTCTCCAATTCCACTCTCCTCTGCTCCACAAACTCGTGCTTCTGCATCACCTGACTCTCAACTAAACTCTTATCTGGCCGGGGCGGGATGAAGAACCCTCTGTAACCTTCACTTAGCCGATCCGAAAGTGTGACGATATCTTTAAACCGCCTACGCACACTGAAATCCGACCCCGCGTAATCCGGAATATTCGTTCTCGTCGTGATCAGATAACTAGTGTAAGTATTCCCACCCGGAACAATCGAATTCGAAGGCTCAAACTCCTTTAGCGGATCCGATACGCTAATTGTCAAATAATCGGTAGTGGACGAAGGAGATGGAGGGGAAAAAACCGCCACATCCGTCGCCTCTCCGGAGATCTCGCCGTGGCCGTTGGATTCCGGGGACCTGTCGTGGAACTGATTGACCATGACATCCGCATAGGATGGGGAATCGAGAGAGGTGCTGTGAGGGGGGGATAGGAGGGGATCCGAGACGGCCTCAGTGGTGGCGATTGACGGCGGAGAGGACAGGGGATTATCGGATGTGAGCGTGGTCATGGCGCTGCGGTAATGGGAGGAGGACTTGGATGTGGAAAGTTCGCCATTGAAAGTATCGTCGCCGTCGCTATTGACGGTTAGGGTTTGCAATTGGTCATTGGCGGAGGAAAGGGGGTCGAGAAATGCTTCTTGTTCTTCTTCCTTTTCGCCATTATTCGCTTTGCCATTCTTCTCCGATCCCATCATGACTGTGAATCTGTAATTTAGGGATTCGTATCAGATTGCAGAAGGATTCGGTTTTAATATGGAAGTATGAGTGAAGATATGATACTTCGTCTCACTTGATCTTCGTCTAACATTAAGAATTTCAGTTTTTTTTGGTAAGATTATAACCTGTCCTGGTATGTTGATTTCAGGAGAAAAATGATTAAATTTTGATTACGGTTAGTTTAAACTATTTTGATTATAAGTTTGTGACCTAAATACTTTCTGAATTACGATTTTTTTATGTCTATTTTCTTCCGCTGATGTTATTTTTTAAAAATTATTAAAATATTGTAAGAACATTTTTTGAATACTTTTTCTAAGAAACAATTTGATCATTTATAAAGTTTTAGGATTAATTTCAAAAAAAACTTTTGTTCTATAACTTTTTTTAATTTAATTTTTTCCCCTCTAAATAAGATTTTTACAGGTAATTGATTAAGAAAATAATTAATACTTTATATGTTTGATTAAATTATTTAATGTAATTAAAAATAATAAATTGTTTCGGTTTTTTAATAAGGATTTTGTAGTCCATTTAATTAAAAAAAATTGACTTAAAAAATTCTTATTTTGGGGAAAAGGTATTCAATAAAAAAAAGTTTTTTTTTAAAAATTACTCCTCATTTTTATAATTTTGTCCGAATTGTTTTCTAGAAATAAAATTTTCGAAAAATACTCTTATAATATTTTAATAATTTTTTTAAAAATATCACTCATTGATGAAAAAATAACAGAATGAACAACTCGGCCAAATTTAAACAGTTTTGATGACTTAATAAATTAAGGTCCAAGCTTCGTAATTTGGGGATTATTTAGGTCAATTTAATTTTTAAACAAAACTTGATTTTTTTACAAATAAAATTGCGGTCCATGGTGCCAAAAGGGTCGGATCCGTAACTCGAATTTGGATTGGAGTTCTGGTTGTGAAGCGCTGAAGAGAGATCGACATTTTGGAAGTGATTTCGGTGTGATTTGGGAACTATCCAAAATATTAAATATATCTATGGTTTGAAAATATTATTTTTAAGAAAAAAAAAATGTACGAAATCAAAATATTCCTAAATTATCTTTAATCTTTATTAGCAAAGATGGAAATTTCCTCCTAAAATTATTGGAAAGTAGAAAATTGCCTAGTTTTACTCTACCATATTACCATAAATTCCCCCATCAGAAAACCCCACAATGGAAACTGCTGCGACGTCACACTCCGACTAAGCTAGGTTTTTAACCTTTTTCAGTCGCAATCCCGTTTTCCAGCCGTTGCGCTCCGTTCCATTAACACAGAATTAATGATCGTTACATATTTTTCTCAAGAAAATTAGAAAGGGAAGAAATCCAATTCCACGCTGTGATTCAGACTTTCAGTTATGGCGTCGAAATTCGGGTTAGCGGGCGGCATTCCGGAGCGGCGGGTCCGACCCATTTGGGACGCCGTTGACTCTCGCCAGTTCAAGAACGCACTCAAACTATGCACAGCACTTCTATCCAAATACCCCAATTTTCCTTACGCGCTGGTGAGTGCATTTTGTTTCAAGATTGTGCGGATTATTATTATTAATTTTTAAAATTTTTGAATTTCCTTGGAGATGAATGAAGTAAAGATTCGGTTTTCATAGTTTGAATCGTTACGTGTCAGGCGTTGAAAGCTCTAATTTTGGAGAGGATGGGCAAGAACGAGGAAGCGCTAAGTGTTTGTTTAAATGCCAAAGAGATTTTGTGCAGTAATGACTCCAACGTTATTGTAGATGATCTCACTCTGAGCACTTTGCAGATTGTTTTTCAGCGGCTTCATCACTGTTAGTCTTCGTTCCTTTTCAATTTATTGTTTGGATTCTCTTCTTAGACAAGTGTTGATGGTTGGAGTGGGCAGTGGATATGGCTTCCAGTTGTTATGAACATGCTTGCACGAAATATCCCAACAATTTGGAACTGATGATGGGCCTCTTCAACTGTTACGTGCGTGAATATTCGTTTGTAAAACAGCAACAGGTTGGTCCAATGCATCTCTTTGTGGCCTCTGATGTTTTTATTTATGGGTGACTTCGAATTCGGAATTCATTTTATGTTGCGTGTGACGTTTGTGCTTATTGCAGATAGCTATTAAGATGTACAAGACTGCTAGTGAAGAAAGGTTCTTGCTCTGGGCAGTTTGCAGTATTCAGTTGCAGGTTTGACTGTTTAACCTTTAAAAGGCATTTAGTTTTGTTTATAATGTAATTAATTTAGTTCAAAATAAGGACTATTGTACACAATTTCTTCAATGCATGTGCTTTGTTCACACAGAATGTGCAAGTTGTAATGATGGAGACAATCATAGAAGTTGCTCGGCTTAATGTGTAGCATACCAAATAATCTGACGATTATGTGAATTTAGTTTTGTTGATAATCACTAAGTTTTTTTAATGCAAAAAAGGTTTGTAGTGGCAATGGAGGAGTGAAGCTTTTGCAGTTAGCTGAAGGGTTGCTCAAGAAACATATATCTTCTCATGGTTTGCATGAACCTGAAGGTTATTTCTTATTACCTCTTTAAATAGCCAATCGGGAGATAAATGAGTTTTGTATGTTTGTGGGATCGATTGATAGTTTAGCTACTGAAACAGCTATTTCTTGTGCAGCTCTTAGTGTTTATATATCTCTTTTGGAGGAACAACGTAAGTATAGTGATGCATTAGAGATTCTTTCTGGGAAATTAGGATCTCTGATGATGATTGAAGTGGACAAACTACGGCTGCAGGTACTTTGTAGAACATTATATTCCAGTTGATGTGTTATAGCAGCATCATTTTTATAATAATTTTTTGTTGAGCGAAAGAAGACTTGTCTTTTGCATTTATGTATCATGACTGGTTCTCTTTGTGAATTGTGTGCAATCATAATTCAGACCTATTTGCTCTAAGATCTATGTGTTGAGATGTACTCACTCTAGTTGTAAAATACTCCAAGAGATGTTAGGAAATTTTTAGGATCTTCTGTTATTTGTCGAAAGTAAAGCAATGTTTTCATCATTCGCGTTTCTTATTTTTTTCATTCTTTTTTTTCATAGGTCATTTTGGCATCCTAGTACTCTGTTTGTCTAGTTTGTCTTCATTTAAGCTTGTTCCTGTAACTTTTAAGTTGACAGGGAAGGCTTCTTGCTAGGGCAGGAGACTATGCTGCCGCAGCTGATGTCTTTCAGAAAGTTTTAGAACTATGGTATGGTGATGCATCTTTTTACTCTAAAATCTTCTTAGGAGTTATTAATGTCCGTCTCCATCTTCCAGTTATTGCATCTACACAACCTTGCTTTGATCTTTGATTTATTAAAAAGAATAGCTATATTGCTTTAATAATAGCATGTCAAACTTAGAAAGTGACTATAACAAACCATTACTCTAGAAAACTCTACATTTGTTTAGCTGTTTTCCTATATTGAACATTTTCGTGAGATCCTGGGAGTTTTCTTATTGTTTTGGAGTTTATTGAAAACTATCTCTATAAGACTATAACCACTGTCAATCCTAGTCAAATCGTAACCCCCTAAAAAGGAAAATCATAGTAACATATAAACCTTGACTTTTTGGAGGTCAAATATGTTATTAGTCTAACACTTACACAATGACTGTCATACAACATTAGATACCTGCTGATTTTTATGCTATTTCATCATTTAAATTTATATGTCCAATCTTCTCTACTATACTTGATTTACAATTTAATCGTTCTTGCTTTTACTTGCAGTCCTGACGACTGGGAGTGTATCCTACAATACATTTGCTGTCTGCTGGAGGATGATAGTATCTTTGTCAAAGATTCTGATCCCAGTCGCACAACACAATCTATTGCCTGCAAGACTTTGAGTATCTCGGAGGAACTTGTAAGTTCCTGAAAATTCTTTGAAAGTACTTGAAGACTATGTTTCTACAGCATTGAACTTGTTTACTTCTCTGTGCAGTTTGATTCACACATGTCAGGAGCTGTGAGCTTCATACACAAATTAATTGAGACCAATAGTTATTCTGAAAGAGGCCTGTACCTGGCGCTTCTTCAAATTGAAAGACAGAAGCTTTTTTTTCAGAGAGGTGATGCTGACAAATTAGTTGAGGATCTGATGCAATATTTTACCAGGTGCGTAATACATTACATACTAATTATTTATCCAGTACATCTTAAACTTCCTTGTTAGCACCCTCCTTTCTGCTCACAACTTTCTACTGTCTCTCATGCTTCTCTTCTTTCTGATGTTCATTCAATCTGTAAAATCAGGAGGGCTGGAGTTGGTCTATGTTTTACTCATGCCCACTGGGTCGATATTGAACTTTAAGTTTTTCAAAAAGCTACTTAGAGTGCCTTCTGTAAAAATAGTTTATTCACGAATCATAATATGGGGCCTACACACAAACTTAAGTTACTTCAACTCACAACTTGTTGTCAAATAATCAAAGTCCGCAAACTGAGAAATTGCCAAGTGCTCTGGTTATCTTTCAACAAGCTACCAGTTAATGTGTATATGGGATTGTTTATTGATACATGCATGCTTGTCTTTGCTATGATAATACTATTGAATGATTTATTCTCTGGATACAGGTTTGGTCACTTGGCTTGCTTCACTTCAGATGTTGAAACATTTCTTCAAGCTCTTGATAGTAATAGAAAGAGTGAATTCTGGAAGAAACTAGTGAAGGAGCGTGAAGCAACCACGGTTGCGCCAACTAAAGTTCTTGGCCAGTCCATAACTATATTCAAAGTTCAGAACACAATCGGCGATGTATTTACTCTTCCAGTGGATGGTATGCCTTGTGCCATTTCATTTAATTTTATTATGTGGTCAATAGTTTCTTCTCTGCTAAGCACCTAAGCTTTTACTTATTACCTTTTAATCATAATCACCCTTATCTTTTTTCTTGTCTAGCAAGAAATAAACATATTTTCTCTCTTTTTCTTTGTTAAAGCCTACCCTAAGCTCATTCTTTCGGAATTTTATGTGGAAAATCTTCATGCCTTTTCTTCTCTCAGTCTAGTTTTGTCTGGCATCCTCTCAATCCTATTAAGTTACCGTTGCATTTTTTTTGCCCATGCTCCTCTCTGGTCCTTTTTATCCTGTTAATGCTCTATTAAGCATGCTATCGTTGTTACATCACATATCTTTCTGGTTTCTTAATGTAGTAAACCAGATATGTAAACCTGTTATCATGCTTATTCATGGTTATTACAACTTTTTTGTATTTATTTGACAGAGCTCGAGAGTATGGCCGTGCAAATGACACAAATGTTTTATAAGAACCTTCCACTTTCAAAAGACTTGGATGCACAAGAAAACATGCATGGTGAGGAGCTTTTGTCAATGGCATGCAATATTTTGGTTCAGGTACTAGTTTATTTTCAAAATATGTGCTTCACTTTTAATTTTTTAGGAACTTTTGTTGCATGATTGGCAAATAAGAATATCCGGATATTGTATTATATATTTTGTTGTATTAAAACTTGATAAATACCAATTATCTTTTGATGAGAGCCATCTGATGTCATTACTTTGCAATACTTGATTTGGGTTAGAGGGAAATTTTCCCAGACCATTCGGAACTCATTCTTGACACAGGCCTTGCTATATATCCTTTTGATAGACTTGGATGAATACCAATGAAGCTAAAAAATTTAGTGTTATTTATTTCCTTTCACTTATGTGCTCTTCTCTCAAGCTTTTGTTTTTAATTTGCAATATCTGCAGCTTTCTAGAATATTAGAATGTTGTTCTGGTTGTAATATTTTTCACCTCGTGGCTAAGCTTTTCTGGCGCACAAGGGATCTTGGCTATTTGGTGGAGTCGATTATGATTCTGGAGTTTGGTTTAGCTATCAGAAGGTTAGAAGAAAGTTTAATTTTTTGTAATCTTGTTGCCGGTCATCTTGTCTTTCATCAATCTTTTAGCAAACATGAAAACGCATTCTGAATCTTGGTGATGGAAGAATTGCAAAGTTAATTTCTTTCACTGTAATTGGTGAAAACGATGAAATGAGTTGGTGCAAACTGCAAAGAACAAGTCGGATTCCCTATTAACAGTCTTCATGATCTGGCATGCTTCAAAAGTTGATACTTTTATGTTTATTAAAATAGCCTCTCCATTAGAAGGAGAAAGGAAAATTTATTTACTTTGTTTTGTGCTGAATGAATATGAAGGGACAGGTGATTGCTTGTATGGTGAACAAGTTGTCACCATCTACCTTATGAAAAAAGACTTGTATTTTTGGGTTGGTAGTCGAATAGACGATACACTATATGCATGCTAATTGCACCAAATTTGAGTCTGACTTTGAATTTCCTTGGTTATTTTTGCAGACATGTCTTTCAGTACAAGATTTTATTGGTCCATCTTTATTCATATTGGAGTGCCCTATCATTAGCTTATGAACGGTGTGTGAAAGGCTCTGCACCAGCAAATTTCATCTTTCTCTTCCTTTCTCTCTCTCTCTGCTGAATATTTGTGTTACTATCCGGTTTTTACTTGTATGGGGTAGAGAGCTATTTTTCCAGAACCTAATTTGAGTTTTTCTCTTTTGTAGTTATAAATCCTTGGATGTAAAGAATATTTTGCTGGAGACTGTATCTCACCACATATTACCACAGATGTTAGCATCTCCTCTATGGCCAGATCTGAACAATCTGTTGTGTGATTATTTAAATTTCATGGATGACCACTTGCTGGAATCAGCGGATCTTACCTTCCTTGCATATCGGCATAGGAATTACTCCAAAGTAAGTAGAAAGCACTTTATTGTATTTCATTATGATAAAACCAGTAATCTGTGTGGCTTGTCACCTTTCTCTTGAATGTGAATTGCTTAAGGCTGATCTAGGTATCACTGGTTGTTTATTTTAGGGAATCATCAATCTAGAATTGCGTCCCAAAAGGAGGATTATTTGTGCTTCGTATTCCCTACTACAATCACTCCCATTTCCATTTTCTTCCCATTCTGCTCAAACTACTAAGACACCAGAACTACCAGTTGTGTGACTTTTGTGTATTATGCTTTTAGTCATATTGTTGTTTCCTGATATTGAAGTGTCTAGTAATAATTTATTAATTGAAGTTGGTTATGCTTTTGAAGTGATTATGTTACGGATTTGGATGTGTTAACACTAACAATGATCCTATTGTCTTTGTGGTCTCAGGTAGTTGAATTTGTCCAATTTAAGGAAGGGTTGCAACGTTCCAGTCAGTATCTAATGGCGAAGATAGAATTACCCATTTTACAGCTAAAGCAGAACTCAACTAATATCGACGCTGAGGAGGTAACTATATTGTGCTTTTTGTGCTTTCCCAGTTGTTATCAACGAGGTTATTCAATTTGTTTGAATCTATTTTCTAAATGAAATTGAAAATCAATTCCTCAGTCCATCCTGGAGAGCTTGAGATGTGGAACTGACTTTGTTGACCTCTCAAATGAGATCCGAAGCAAGTCATTGACCTTTAATGAAGACTTCAGTTTACGGCCTTGGTGGACTCCAACTTATGATAAAAATTATCTAATGGGTAAGTGTGTTCCCTAACCGTTGCATCACTATAAGATGTTATTTACTTATAGCAATAACAACAACCCCTCTATGTTTTCAGGACCCTGTGAAGGACCGTCTTTTTGTCCCCAAGGAAACATGGTATTTTTCATGTGTTTACTTCATTCTCGTTCTCCAATGTATGGATTTTATTTTCATATGGTTTATATCATTGAGCTATTAAAAATAACATCATCTTAGCTTTTGAATGAACATATACTGCATATAACAAAAATTACATATGGTTGTAAGTATATCTAGAGGGCGATTACGGTCAATCTCACCCATACCTTTTTATGTCCAAAGTTGTACGTAGCTCGGTTACTCATTCTTTTGTTCTGCTAGAGTTGTTCTTTTGATTAGAACTGAAGCCCTCAAAAGGTTTCGAAACCCTAAGCCAATCTTTTATTGAGTTGATGTAAGATTATGAGTTGTCCCTAAAACTATTGATCAATTGAATTTCCCACTCTCTTTGTAGCAAAATCTGATCAAGCAAACGGAGGTGGATTTTGTCAAACAAGTAGAAAAGAGATCCCTTCTTCCACGAATGATATATTTAGCTATAAACTCTGCTTCAGCATCAGTAAAGGAAAGTATCGAAGGCAATGGTTCCGTAGTTGATCCAAAATTCTCCACAGAGCTCAAAATCTTGCTTGAACGTTATTCAAAGATCCTTGAATTCCCCTTCCAAGATGCTGTAGAACTCGTAGTTGGGTTATCGAGTGGCCAGAAGGCTATAGAGGTATGTTTTATTCCATCTAAATATTTACCATTATTCTGGTACTTCTCAGTTACAAGGCTGCTGCTTAATCATGCATATCGTATACTAAAGATTGCCCCCCTTTTGCAGGCACCTATTACGGATATTATCGACTGGGCAAATTTTGCTGTCTTTTTTAATGCTTGGAATCTAAATTCTCATGAGATTCCTAATACTTGGTATCTAGTGAATACTTTGCTGAGTAAATATGTATCCGAGACGATCAAAGCTATAGGCCCGGTAGCTTCTTCTCCGGGGAACGATCTTTCTCTTCTCGTGCAGCTGGTTACTGAGCCCCTAGCTTGGCATGCTCTCGTTATCCAGTCGTGTGCTCGTTCATTGCTTCCTTCAGGAAAGAAGAAAAAGAAGGGTGGATCTATGGAGCAATCGAATTCTCACCTCTCGAACGAGATTCAAAGTTCAATCTCGTCGCTCTGCGACACGATAGAGGTTGTCACGAAATGGCTGAAGGAACAGATTCAGAAGCCTCATGATGGAAAATTCGAAGCCATGTTTTCTTCGATCAAGGGAAACGACGGGCCGGGAAAAGTGTTCAAAGTACTTGAATCTTCTCTCCCGGTGATGAAGGATGCCGATGTTGGTGATAGGGTTCTTGAGGCGTTGCAGAATTGGAATCCTACAGACGTTGTGAGGAAGATTGTTTCTGGGCAAGATGGGTTGCTGTCGACGTTTCTTAAGATCTGCGAATCGAGGACCAAATCGTTGCTGGCTCTGAGGGGGCAGCTGTAGAAGCCCCTTTGTGGAGGGAGTATGAAGAATCATTTTAAGGTGAGGGCTTCTTATTCCATTTATGAATATTGTTGGCGATTGTTTCTTGCATAAACCTTTTTTTTGCAATTTTTGTAGTTTGGTTTCTTGATTTTAGATTTTACTTGCATCCAAGAAAATGTTTTGGACATTGGAAAATTACACAAAGTTTCTTGTCATGTGTTGTAAATCAGATCAAGCAATTTATTTTCTTTGATTTTGTGGTTTTGGTGCTATTAATGTGTGGCATAGGAGTAAATCTTGATGAAAGTGATTTTCATCATTTCCTTAAAGGTGGTTGTATTCATTCTCTATCGTATTCCATATCGTATCTTGTGTTTTATTCATGAATACATGAAAGGGCGGATCCAGAATTTAGAATTAGGCGGGCACAATTATAGGAACATTAATTTGTAATGGTGGATCCAACATGATGTGATGGTAGGGTTGCAAAGTAAAAGTTGAAATTTGTTTTAGTTGGTTGGTTGCCTATCTCTTTGAAAACAAGCGTGTTTTTGCAGTTCAAATGAGTTCCTTGATGAAAAGCAGTTGGTAAACAAACTTTTCAAAAACTTTTTTCTTATTTTATTTGTTGCAAATTACTACCCTTGATTGAAGTTGGTTTTAACAATTAACTGCTCCTATGGTAAGGTGACCAAAATTTATTAATTTATTCTTGAAGCCCCTTCAAAGTCTAGATTCATTCGGATAGTATTTAGAACAATTTAAATAAACTCTTTTTGGTCTTTTTCATTGTAGGAACACTTGTTTTAATGTTTGGAATGTAGGCTTCTTTTTTAGGAGTTTAAAATAAGCCACAGAATAAACAGAAATCTATAAGTTGGTCGGGGTTGTTTTTTTAAAATCAGAAGCCCAAAAAACTTTAAAAAAAGCTTACCAGAGCGCTTGGAATGCTACTTTTTTTTTTTTATAAAATTGAACAGTTTTTTCTTCCTAATATCATAAATGCCAACAACTTTTACTTTAAAAAAATTTCTAAGCAATTTTAAGCATAGATAGCTAAAAGTTGCTTATAAAAGTTGATCCAAACATGCATCAATGTTATTCTTACTCGGAAAAATTAAATTCTCTTTGTTTCAAATAATGATATATGTCTGCATAGTGATCGAGAAGAAATGCGATAATTGCTAATAACATAAAAACAACATGAGATATATGATCATACAAAAAACATATAGTGTAGTTGGTATTCTCACTTCTGCATAAATGGTTGATCTAGTGTTCAATTTTCGTTATGGTCGATTTAATAATAAATAATACTCCCTCCGTTTCGCTATTAATGTCCCATTTGGTTTCGACACAGAGATTAAGAAATTTTATTTAAGTGTATTTTATGAGTTTTAATTGCATTAAGAAATTAACACGATTTTCGAGGAGTGGTTGGTGGAAGAAATGAGAATTCATCCAAATTTTTGCAAGTCATAGTTGAGACAATCGGTTTTTTTTTTCATATTGTATTTTAAGAAAAAATAATCTTAAATTTCCATAAAGTTAAAAATCATAAATTTCTGAATTTGGAGTGAAATGTAAATCGTGTGATAGTAGATTTTGGGAGAGAGATGGTATGCTAATGTGGGGATGAGTAGTAATTAGGAAGACCCATTTTATTTTTTGATTAAGAGTATTTTTTGCTATTTTATGAAATATGACAGTAATAACAGAATAATTCAATTAAAAAGTAGGACATTAAATTAATGTAACATGAGATATGATCAAGTCAACTCGAACGAGACAGCACAATGAACTTCACCTAATCCCACCGCATAGCAAATCACTAATTTCACACTACAAATTCATTATGTACCAAGTCAATTTTATTACTAACCAAATCTGGTCTTAGGTTTCAGGTAAAAGCTGCTATCTCCAGATTTGTTTAATTAACTTAGTACACTGTTTGGCTAACTAATGATGCTTAACATAAAACAATAACTTCCTATATTAAGATATCATGAAAAATAATAAGATCATCTAATTAAAGCCATTGTGATTTTAGTATATAAATAGATCCACAATTTAGCTCAAACTCTACCATCACCATTTCTAGTTCACTAGATTAAACAAGCAAAATGAGAGCTAACTATTTGCTTCTCGTCTTTGTTTTAGGCATACTATCTGTTGCTACTTCTTTCCCAGAAACTCACTACCATGACTTCGTGGTATGCTCTTTTTCTCTGTCTCTAGACATGTTATAATTCACGGTTCCCAAATTCGAACCCTAAAAAATGCACATAAAGGTTTGAGTGTACCATGGAACTTTCGGTTCCATCGACATTTTTATTTATTCATTTTTTTTTATTTAGTAACTAGAATGGTAGGTTACAATTTAATCTAGGTCGTTGATTTCCATCGACTATTTAATTTGGGACTTTGGGTCAATGCAAAAAGCTTGAAAAATTATTCAAAATTGTAGAACGGGGACTATTCCATCTTAAAAATCGATCAATCTCAACCGTTGATTTGAATTTTAACTAACAGTCTAAATCCGATTGAGGGTTCTGATTGGCGCGGTTGTAGCGCCGGTTACGGTTTTTTCACCTAGTCTCTCTTTCTCATTTAACACTAACCGCAGGTTCAAGAAGCGCCGGTCACCCGGCTGTGCAAAACCCGCAACATACTCACAGTAAACGGGCAGTTTCCGGGGCCCACCATCGCTGCCAGAAACGGAGACTTAGTAGCCATCAAAGTCACCAACGGGGGGCGTTACAACATCTCTCTTCACTGGCATGGCATACGCCAGATGCGGACGCCGTGGGCCGACGGACCCGAGTACGTGACGCAGTGCCCTATCATGCCCGGCGGAACCTACACGTACCGGTTCAAGATCGAGAACCAGGAGGGGACGTTGTGGTGGCACGCCCACAGCCGGTGGCTACGCGCCACCGTCTACGGTGCACTTGTGATTTTCCCCAAGTTGGATTCTTCCTATCCATTTTCTGCACCCAAGATCGACGTTCCTATCATTCTTGGTATGTTTCACACTTTTACTGACGTTTTATTTTACAAGACAAAATTACTAATAAAAGTACTTTATACATTTGCACAACTATTTTATACTTTTACGCTATAAAATCAAAATATGGCGAAATGATTCCTTGTGTATGGACATATCACCTTAACTTTTAGAAATAAAATATATATCACCTTTAATTTGTCATTTTTACGACCTTGTGTATGAATATATTATATACCAACTTGAATTTTAAAAAGAAAATTTAATATATTATAACCGTGCATGAATGGCGAAGAGAAGAAAATATTGTATCAAATGCATTATTTTAGATTTTTTGAAGAAAATATCGTGTTAAGCTGTGTTATGAGAACTTACGAAAAATGTGGTGCAATGATTGATGTCAATCTACACATCTAGGTGAGTGGTGGGACCGGAATATCGTCGACGTCATGAAACAAGCCCTCTTCACCGGAGCCGCCCCCAATGTTTCGGACGCCTACACCATCAACGGCCAGCCCGGCGATCTCTACAAATGCTCAACCCAAGGTGAAATCAAACACAGCAATAATAAATAAATAAATAATCACCTACAATTTATCTTAATCTTAACAACCAAAAATATATGAAATGTAGGTACAACAAAAATATCAGTCAACTCGGGCGACTCAGTCCTCCTCCGAGTCATCAACGCCGCACTCAACCAAGAGCTCTTCTTCACGGTCGCCAACCACAAACTCACCGTCGTGGAATCCGACGCCAGCTACAACAAGCCCTTCCCGACCAATGTGATCATGGTCGGACCGGGCCAGACGACGAACGTCCTCCTCACCGCCGACCAGCCACCGCGTCGTTACTACATGGCCGCGGGCCCCTACCACTCCGCCCAAAACGCCGCGTTCGACAACACGACCACAACCGCAATCCTCGAGTACAGAACCACCTCAACAGCTAAGTCATCCCCGCTCATGCCTCGGCTCCCGGTCTACAACGACACGGCCAGCGTCACCGCGTTCACGAGTCAACTCAGAAGCGTAAAATCCATCGCTAAAGTACCGACCCGGGTCGACGAGAGCCTCTTCTTCGCCATCGGATTAGGCCTTATAAACTGCAGTCCTGGCCCTAGATGCCAAGGGCCTAATAACACTCGATTTGCGGCGAGTATAAATAATGTCTCTTTTATTCTACCAAGTAGTGTTTCTCTTCTGCAAGCCTACACCCAAAACGTAAAAGGAATTTACACGGCGGATTTCCCGCCTTCGCCGCTGATCAAATTCGATTACACGGGTAATGTGAGTAGAGGGCTATGGCAGCCAGGGTCGGGTACTAAATTATATAAGCTCGAATTCGGATCCAACGTGCAGATTGTGCTGCAAGACACGGCTATTGTGACTACAGAGGATCACCCGATCCATTTACACGGGTACCATTTCTTCGTCGTCGGAGAAGGCTTCGGAAACTTCAATCCGTCATCGGATCCGGCGAATTTCAATCTTGTTGATCCGCCGGTGAGGAATACGATCAATGTTCCGGTTGGTGGATGGGCTGTTATCCGTTTCGTCGCGGATAATCCAGGTGTGTTTTAGATCTAGGGTTTAATTCCTTCCACTTCCCCCAATTGATTTCAGAAAAAAAAAAAAAAACTGTTGATTATTGAGATTATGAGCGTTGTTATTGTTGCGGTGTGCAGGGGTTTGGTTGATGCATTGCCACATAGATTCGCATCTCACTTGGGGTTTAGCGATGGCGTTCGTGGTCGGAAACGGAAAAGGTCCGTCGCAATCGATGGAGCCACCGCCGCCGGATCTGCCGAAATGCTGAGATTGTTTTTTTTACCGTTTGAATTTTCCTCTGTTCTTCATCTTTGTATTAGATACTTGACGTGATTTGCAATTTAAAATTGTCATAGAGTTGCCCTATTTTATTTTATTTTACATTAAAGTTGATCTTGTATTTCTTGTGTTCATGGATTGCATTTTTTATGCTATCTTTATAATACTATGTATTCATTTCTTTTCTTTTTACCAACATTATCTGTTTTTCTTCAGCATTGAATTAAGATTTCTTTGGGTTTTTTTACTGAATTATTCAAGAACCAAAGCAATCATCGTACAATATGAGATGAAATACGAATTCTGTAACATAAAATTTCGATTGTAATTATAAAAAGGGTTTAAATTATTGTTACAAACCAACCTAGAAAAGAATTAAAATGAAGACCCAATTTGACGGCCAAAGTTATCAAGTTAGACATGTTTACGATGTAAACTAAAAAAATAATGATACTTCGAAAACTTAAATATTTTGTTAGAATCAGACACTTCAACATGATAGTCGTATCATACCAGTTTTCATCACAAAAATATCATTTATTTATACAAATGCGAAGTTTATTTAGTTATTACATTTACAACGAAGTTAAGATTAAATAAAAGGTTTTAATTAAAAATATTGGTCAAACGTTTATTTATTTAGGCAGGAAAAGGCGGGAGTCAAATTAGTTGTGGAAGTCGATTAATTAGCAGATAACGAGTATCCGAATTAGATTTGCTTACCAGATATCTTTTGTATACTCTTAGGGAAAGCATCTATAAGCCTAATCCTTTCCGATTTCGTAAGATTTGTTGATTGCTTTAAACACTAACCAAAATTATCATGATCTCATACAACTCCTTGCTCCGCGGATTTACACATCCTTTGTCTTCTTTTTGTTTTTTCTCATCAAACACTCCTCAACTATTCCGATGGAGAAGAACATCGAAGGAACTGCCATGGGTATCGATTTGGGCACGTGTTACTCGTGCGTTGGAGTTTGGCAGCACAACCGCATGGAGATCATAACCAACGACCACGGCAACCACACCACGCCGTCTTGTGTGGCCTTCGCCGACGACGACGAACGATTGATCGGAGACGCCGCCAACAATCAAATCGACACCAATCCTATCAACATTGTTTTCGGTAAGATTGCTCTTCTCCAATTTTCACGATTGTTCTACAGTTGGAAATCAAAATCGGTGCTCGTTTAGGTTTTACAAACTACAATACTATTGCATCTGGAAAGTAGTATATAATCTGGGTGATTACGAATCTCATATGTTTTCATGCGATTTTTTAAAGTTGTGTTCGTCTTTTTTTCAAATCAAGCCCAATGCTGTTGCGAAATCGCCTATGGATCGATTTCCGAATGAAAATAATCGTTTTGTTTTGTACTGAATTTAATTTTGCATTGTACTCTGTTCTTCAGTGTTGGTTGGGTCCTATCTTGGCTAGAAGTGGAATATATCACTATCAAATCAAATTTCAATGTTCATATGTTGAGATTATAGAGATCTTGTTTGTCGAGATTATATAGATCTTGTTCAAGTGGATTAGTGTTTGTCGTGTCTACTGTTTTTTTATTTATTCGGAATGATTGTATCTGTGTTTGATTCTGCAGATGCAAAGAGGTTGATTGGCCGGAGGTTCAGGGACTCGACGGTTCAGAGTGACATGAAACTCTGGCCATTCAAGGTCATTCCCGGCACCAACGACAAGCCAATGATCGTAGTAACTTACAAAAGGAAGGAGAAGCAGTTTTCAGCTGAAGAGATCTCCTCCATGGTGCTCAGCAAAATGAAGCAGATCGCCGAGGCCTATCTCGGATCCACGGTCAAGAACGCTGTTGTCACCGTACCTGCATACTTCAACGACTCTCAGAGACAAGCAACCAAGGATGCTGGTGCGATTGCAGGCCTTAATGTTATGAGTATCATCAACGAGCCTACTGCTGCAGCCATTGCGTATGGCCTGGATAAACAAGAGAAGAAGAACGTGCTGATTTTCGACCTCGGTGGTGGTACCTTTGATGTGTCTGTACTCGCTGTAGAGAAGGGGGGTTTTCAAAGTGAAGGCTACTTGTGGCGATTCCCACCTTGGAGGTGCGGACTTCGACAACAGAATGGTGAATCATTTCGTGCAGGAGTTCGAACAGAAGCTTAAGAAGGATGTTAGTGGGAATCCCAGAGCTCTGAGGAGATTGAGGAGAAATGCTTAACCGATGCAAAGTTGGAAAAGAGCAGCTTAGATGAAGTTGTCATGGTCGGGGGTTCGACTAGGATTACGAAAGTCCAGCAGCTGCTGCAGGAATGGTAAAAAAGTTTGCAGAAGCATTAACCCGGACGAAGCAGTGGCTTACGGTGGTGGTGTACAGGCCACGGTCTTGAGTGGGGAAAAATGGTTGCAGGATGTGGTTCTTGTGGATGTAACTCCACTGTCACTCGGAATTGAGAGCCTTGGAGATGTGATGCAAGTAGTGGTACCGCGCCGACAATCCAGGAGGGAGTCTTCCATACCAGCGAAGACAATCAGACGAGTGTTATGTTTAAGGTGTACGAGGTCGAAAGAAGCAGATCAAGGTACAACAATCTGCTAGAATACTACTCTTATCAGTTCCACTCCATTAGGGTTTGGTTGATGCATTGCCACATAGATTCGATTTTGACAATTTAGTCTCACACGATCTGTAGATATGCTTGACCTTAAAACATCATTCTGTACTATTATTACGAAATTGGTAATCATTGTAAGCGCTTCGGTACTTCGGCTAGTAAACTGCCCCAAAAGGCCAAAACTAACACAAAGCCTTAAAGCTAACGAGGTCCCTTAATATGTAACATATTGCAACAACCTAATTGATTTAATTGCTCTTGAATTAATTAAGTTTTATTATTTTCATTAGTTGCGATTAGTTGACACAATTAGTAACTTCCCTGAAATAAATTATTATAATAAAGTACAAGGGGTTTATCTGCCCCAAGTACTATAGTTTCATATTATGATTAAATTCCTTGGCAGTTCAAATAATACAGAACCAGTGGTTGCACCAAATCCCTACTCTGATTGGACTAGGTTTGGTTCCTTTTGTTGACCCAAACCATGTTCCATGCACCCCCACCCCACCTATTTTCAACTCATATTTGCGGTATAAAAGGGAAGTCTTGCTCCATCTTAGTATCCACCCAAAGCAAAACAAACCAAAGGAAAGAAAAACAATGTGTTCTTACAATCCTATCACCACCAAAATTGCAATCTTTCTTGCAACAATTCTCTCCCTCTCTCTAGCAAATGCAGAGACACATTACCACCAATTTGTTGTATGCCTCCATAACTCATTCCTCATTACATATTCTTTTCTTTTTTTTTTTCACACAAATTATGAATTTATGATGCACAATGTGTGCATAATGTTTTCAGGTTCAAGCAACAGCAGTGAAGAGGCTGTGCAGAACTCACAACATAATCACTGTCAATGGCCAGTTTCCTGGGCCCACTCTCGAGGTCCGAGACGGCGACACCCTCGTTGTCAAAGTAATCAACAATGCCCGCTACAATGTCACCATCCACTGGTAACTAATATCACTTCATCAGTGCATGTCATTTTACAATATCCTCGTTTTCTCACCTCTCCCCTGTCTTTTAGGCACGGCATCCGCCAGATGAGAACCCCTTGGGCCGACGGGCCTGAGTACGTGACTCAGTGCCCGATCCAGCCCGGGGCGAGCTACACCTACCGGTTCCCCATCGAGAACCAGGATGGGACCCTGTGGTGGCATGCTCATAGCAAATGGCTCAGAGCTACTGTCTATGGAGCACTCATAATATACCCCAAACTCGGTGTTCCGTACCCTTTCCCCAAGCCTACCAAAGAGATTCCTATCTTGCTTGGTGAGGAAATTTTCATCAAAACCTCTTCAAATTTGTCTCTCTCTACTAACATGATTTTAACTCAATAGGAGAATGGTGGGATAGAGACATCATCAGTGTTTTGCGACAGGCGATTTTCACCGGCGCTGCTCCCAACGTCTCCGATGCGTACACCATCAACGGCCAGCCGGGAGATCTCTACAGATGCTCAAGCAAAGGTTAGCTTAAACTGCATGGCAAATTGGCACCAGCTACAAAATAAAATTGAATATTAATTCTACAAATCGTAAAATGTTCGAGAATCCTTAAGAAAATGCATCAAGTTATGATTTTTTTCGATGCAGAAACTGCTAAATTCTATGTGAAATCCGGAGAGAGAGTTCTGTTAAGAATCATCAACGCTGCACTCAATCAAGAGCTCTTCTTCACCGTAGCCAACCACATGCTAACCGTGGTCGGAAACGACGCCGCCTACAACAAAGCCTTCTCAACCAGAGTCGTCATGCTCGGCCCGGGCCAGACCACCAACGTCCTCCTCACCGCCAACCAACCCGCCGGCCGCTACTACATGGCGGCGCGTGCCTACCACAGCGCGCAGAACGCTGCCTTCGACAATACAACCACCACCGCAATCCTACATTACGATTCCGTCCCCTGCCCAACACAAAACACCACTTCTCCAAGGCCACTGCTGCCGGCATTGCCGAGATACAACGACACGAACACGGTCACCGCGTACACGAGTCAACTCAGAAGCCTCCCGTCGGAGAACCTCAGAGTCCCGACTCAGATCGACGAGAGCCTCTTCTTCGCCGTGGGGTTAGGCCTCATAAACTGCAGCCCCGGCCCCCGGTGCCAGGGGCCGAACAACACGAGGTTCGCGGCCAGCATGAACAACGTGTCGTTCGTGCTGCCCCGGCGAACCTCGCTGCTGCAAGCCTATTACCAAAACATACAGGGAGTCTACACCTTAGACTTCCCCCCAGTCCCACGCGTCCCGTTCGACTACACGGGCAACGTAAGCCGCGCCCTCTGGCAGCCGCGGCCGGGTACTAAGCTGTACAGGTTGAGATACGGGGCCCACGTGCAGATCGTTCTTCAGGACACCGCCATTGTCTCGACAGAGGACCATCCGGTCCATCTCCACGGCTACCATTTCTACGTCGTGGGGCAGGGGTTCGGGAACTTCAACCCGAGCAGAGACACCGCGCGGTTCAACCTTGTTGACCCGCCGGTTAGGAACACCATCAACGTGCCGGTTGGGGGATGGGCTGTTATAAGATTTGTTGCTGATAATCCCGGTAAGGCGGAGCTAACTCTGTTCTTACAAAGAGTTGACTTTTTTCTATATGTGTCTAATCTTGCTATGTTTGTTTTCTTTGTAGGAGTTTGGTTGATGCATTGTCATATTGACTCCCATCTCACTTGGGGGTTTGCTATGTCATTCTTGGTGGAGAATGGACCGGGGGAGCTGCAGTCGGTGGTGGCGCCGCCTCCTGATCTGCCGCCGTGTTAGGATCAGTTTTTTCAAACTTATTTTCTGTTTGTTGAACATGAAGCCAATTGGCATCCTTCTATCTCCATTTTAATAGTGTATTCTTGTTGTATTTATTTATCTTTGTATTTTCCTTTGATCAATTATTGTTCAAGTGAATAGCCTTTATGAAAAGAGTTTACATTCTGTTTTTTGAAGTCTGTTTATCACATTCTCACATGCAGAGTAACTAGCAGACATGTATAAAATGCATGTGAGAATAAAATCCAGAAAATTTTAAAAAGTGGTTAAAAATCTAAACATTTAACCAAAAGGGTTAATTTTGCATTTCTCTCAATTTATACATGTATTTAAGTGAACTTTTCTTGCTAGACATCATTTACCATGTATACACAAGTCCAGTCTGAAGGCCTGGAGTAAATATTTACAAGTATATACAGTTTTCCTAGAGAAAAAACTTCACATATTGACTACTCAAACTGTGTCTAAAGTAGTGAATTTCCTAAGGCCTAAAAATACTCCTATATATCCTAATATATGAAATACTTGTACGAATAGCTACCTGAATGTCTTTTGTCCTCTGAGGATTTGCTGTTGCATCACTAAAACCGAAGCTCCGGTGCCGAAATCCTCGGAGGCAACGTACACTCCGATGACTCCGAGCTCACTGTTCCCGCTCCAATTCGATAGTCCTTGAAGGAGACGCTCCTCCCCACAATCCAAAGATCATAGCTATCCTTATTGATTGCCTGGATGATAGCAATAGTCCCCTCCCCATTCCTCACCATAAGCAACGCGCTCGTTCGCCTCCTTCTTCACCCAGAACGAAGTCACCAATTGGTCCATGTCATTATCCCCCTTATTTTCATGAGAGAAATCTGATGACGGTGAGCGAAGTGTCCAGACATCCGACCGCGCGGTCCGAAAAACAAAGCGCCTCTCTCGAATCTGGCCCGCCCAAGAAGAGAAGGACCATGTGATGAATCAAGCTTCTCAAAACGCCCGGGGCGAGAACTAAGTCCGACATCTTGGTTACGAGGACTCCCACCAAGCAAGGGGCGTGTTTCAAGATGCTGGAAGTCATGGATTGAGAGCCTTGCTTCCCGGGTTTGAGTCTATCCACTACTCTCGTGGGGATTGGCGAAATGATCAGATGGGCTTGCGTAGCAAGCGCCAGCTCAAAGATGTCGCGGTGCATGGTCCGCTTAGGGGCTATCGATGTGTACGAATGTATCCTAATGTACTCGCCTTTCGCCTCGCTGAAAAGCTACAGAGCATTATGTATGCTGAAAAGCTACAGAGCATTATGTATGGAACTGAATCTTTCGTCTCCGGAGTCTTCATCTTCGTGGTCGATGAACACGGGGTTAGCTTTCGCCACGAGCTCGATCAGGCGTAAAGCATGGATGGAGATAGGCGTGCTGACGGTCGGATTGAGGAGCTCGAGTAATTTCATCAATTCATGCAGATTCTCTTCCTCGTTGATACAAGCCACGACGTGGAGCTCGGAGTTGTGCGCCGTATGCTGAATTGTTCGTCTCGTGTTGAGCATATACGGCCTTGCAGGATCTTGGAGTATCTTGATCAACGGCGTGGCTAAAGCAGTAATAGATATCGTCAACAACACCAGTAATGAGAATTCCGGTATCCCCACGATCTGCAGACATCACAAGAGAGATCACAAACTCGCATCAAAAAGTTGATAACAACATTTACAAAGTCTAGGAAGTTACTTAAAATCTATCCAATGTATAAACAAGAGAAACTCCACTTCCCCCCTTAAGCTCATTATGAGGCAGCTAACGGACGGCCTTCGCCTTGTTTGGAGGCTTCGAATATAACTACACCGTTATTACCAATTACGTCGCCTACTATTGCAACCAACAGAGCCATCCTCCCGATTTCGGAGCTGAGTAAGTTGAGCTCCTTCATGATCGGGTAAAGAACGGGAAATGCTGTCATAGCCGAAGAAACTTTTGACATCTCCGGGTTCAAAGACTTCCTCAAGGCTAATGCAACAGACAAGCCAAAACAGAGCAGAACCACCACGCTGAATGTCGCAATGTACCAATGCTTTTTCTCCGCTTTCCTTATGAAAAACATGTCCATTTTCACAACGGATACGAAGAGGAAATACATGAACCCGATTATTTCCATATGCTGGACCACGTACTCCGCGTTGTCCGGATTCACATATGTAGGGAACTTCTTGTTACTGCTTAATACAGATGGCCCAAGTATAATGCCACCCTACAAATCGTTTGCAAGAAAAAAAGAAAAATAAAAACATGTAAAAAATATCTTCCGCTCCGACAGACATTTTCACAAACACATGGTGGGCAACAACGTAACGCCGATAAAAAGCAAGAATCCACTTACGATGATCTCTGAGATGACTTGAGGCTGTCCGAGGGGCTTCAGGAGAAACCGGACGGCTCGAGAGACGATGTAGAGATACGATAACTCCAGCAGAATTAGGGGGAAAGAAGATTTTAACGGATTTTGGCCGTAGAATACGCCGAAGATACTGTCATTTTCTCCCTGCAAATATAAACTCCGCTATACGGCATTGCTTACAATTTACAAAGATGTTGAATTTTTTTTTTTTTTTTTTTTTTAACAATTTACATTAGAGAAATTTATTTTCCTGCAACGATTCGGGATATGCATGGATGGTGCAAGAAACTAATCAAACGCCCAGAAACAAATGATTAACGGTGTTTTATGTGTATCTCTTGCTTGGGAAAGGTACATATATTTAAAAATGAGATTGGACTAGTGTGAAACATGATCTCCAATTTTGATCCATGTTTGACTTATTGATCACCTTTTTTTTTCATTTTTTTCATTTTTTTTTTTTTTTTTTTTTTTTTCGTTTTTTTTTTTTTTATTTTTTTCTTTTCCTTTATTTTTGTCTTTTTTGTCTTTTTCGTCTTTTTTGTTTTTTCGCTTTTTTCGTTTCTTCGTCTTTTTTCATTTTTTCACCTTTTTCGTCTTTTTCGTTTTTTTCGTTTTTTTTTGTCTTTTTCGTTTTTTTCGCCTTTTTCATTTTTTCGAATTTTTCGTCTTTTTCATTTTTTCGCCTTTTTTCATTTTTTTCTTTTTTTTTTCGCCTTTTTTCTTTTTTTTATTTTTTTCGTCTTTTCGGAAATACAAAGAAAGACACGACACTTTTTTTCATTTTTTCGTTTTGAAATACAAAAAATATTTTTCATTTTTTTCCCCCTTTATTATAAGGACGAGAGTGTCACTCTTTCTATATAAAAGTGTCGTTTGTTCTAAACAATGACACTTTTGTTCGTTTGTTCTAAACAATGACACTTTCATTTGGAACAATTGACACTTTTCTTTATTACGATTGACACTTTGGGTAACATTTCTGGTTATTATGCTTCATATTGATTAGTAGATGAAAGTGACATGTTCCTTAATTCTGAGTGTCAATTTACTTCAGTGTGATTGATACTTTAAGATAAATGACACTTTCGTTCGTTGTAATTGACACTTTTTCATAAACAAATGACATTTTTTTAGAAACAAATCACATTTAAAAAAAAATAATTGATATTCAATAAATGATATAAATGACACTTTATTCAAATACAAATGACACTTTTGTTTGTTACGATTGATACTTTGGATAAGTAACAAATGACACATTTATTCATTACAAATGACACTCCTTCCTTATCAAAAAAATTGGAAAAAAATAAAAAAAATTATTTGTTACGATTGACACTTTCATATGCAAAGAGTGACACGTCCGTCCTTAAAATAAAGGGAAAAAAAATTAAAAAAAAAATTGTTTGTTGCGATTGATACTTTTGTTTGTTACGATTGACATTTTCGTATGCAAAGAGTGACACGTCCGTCCTTAAAATAAAGGGGAAAAACGTTTAAAAAAAAGTATTAAAAAATGTGATGTCATGCTGACGTCAGTGGGTCAAACATGGATCAATGCGGGTCAAAATTGGATAATTGGATCATGTTGCATGTGCATGATGCATACAAATTTTTGCCTTTAAGAATATGTAATTACTCTAAAAATGTGTACTACTAATTTGAAAGTTGGATTATAATTTAATATTGTCTTTTAATATAAATTATTCCACGAATTTTTCAATTATTTTGAGCGAATATGTATGTTTTAAGTTGCTCTTCTGAAATAGCCGTTTGGGATAAAAATAAAAATGATTATTTTAATATTAACACTCGCAATATAATTAAATTGACTAAAAACGAACTTGTTTTTTGACTTTTCAGATAAGTTTTACGTCAAATATTGTCTCTCTACCGAAAGTTCATATTCGCATCCGGATTTCTAGTATTAAAAGTTTAATATATAATAGTAATCACATCTTTTAAATGAAAAAAAATAGCTATTTTTATATTTTCATCTACAATATTATCAAGAGTGGGGACAGGGCAGGGGGACCCAGTGCTCCCTTAAGATTTTATAAAATCCGTATGTATGTTGTATTTGTAACTAAGTTACTGTTTAGCCAAATGGGAAGTGTTTTGAGTAAATAGTGTAAGAGTGTTTAATTCCTTTCAAGGCCAATTTTATATTTTTTTCTACTAAAAGTTTTAAGACAAATTTGCACAAATGATCTCCAATATTTAATGAATTGTTTCATAATTTATTTATTTTTTTAGTTTATTGGTTTCCCATTGTTAAGTTGGATAAATTGGTCATTCTGTTAAATTTTAAGTTACTCATTTGTTAGTCATATGAATATTTACGAAATAAAAGTTTCAGGGATCATTTTATCCAATTTTAACTGTTTTAAGAATATTTTTTAAAATTATAATCTTGTTAAAAAAAATTCAAATAAAAATTTCTATAACAAACAAAATTAAATTAAAACTTAAATAAAAATTAATTAAAATTTAAAAAATTATCTAATTTAACCTTTTTAAGGATCAATTCATCCGATATAAAAAAAATTCAAATAAAATTTAGGTACGAAAAAATTAATTGAAATAAAAAATTAACTAAATCCCTTCTCTGCCGCCGTATCAAGGTCACGCCTCTCCGGCGACATCTCCGACCTCAAAGAACGCAACATATTCCCCGACCGCTGTGTTGTCCCACTCCCCTCTTCCGCCGCGAGACTCAAAATTACTTCCTCCGTCCCGCTATTACTGTCCCCTTTGATTTCTGCACGGAGATTAAGAAACTTTATTTAAGTGTGTATTTTATGAATTTTAATTGTATTAAGAAAATGAACACAATTTTCGATGAGTGGTTGGTATAAGAAATTAGAATTTATCCAAATTTTTGCAGGGCATAGTTGAAGCAATCGATTTTTTTTTTCTGTTTTTTTCATATTGTATTTTAAGAAATAATCTTAAATTTTCAAAAAGTTAAAAATCATAAATTTTTGAGTACGAAATGGAACGAAAATCGTTTAAGGGATAGATTTTTGGGGTGTTTGGGATAGCTTATGTGAATCAGCTTATAGCTGAAAGCTGCATCGAGAAATGAACTTGGTGTTTGGGAAATTCAGCTTATAGAGATGCTGAAAGCTGTTTGGGTCCAAGATAGAGAATTTTCCTAAGCTGGTATTGGCCAGCTGAAATTGATAGCTTATAGTTTTTATAATTTTTAATTTTTTTAATAAATACATTCTATTATAATTTTATAACTATTTTTTTTAATTAATGATCGATATTACTTATTTATATGTATACTTTTTATTTGTCATTTAATAAAGAATAAGTAAATATTTATCTTAGTAATATAATTTATAATCTTTTCTATTCTTAATTTTAATTAATAATATTAATTATACTTAATTTTTAAATAAATTTTATTTTAATAATATTTATTATTAAAATACTATTTTATGAGTGGAAATAAATTTTATTTATATAAAAATTCTAAATTTGTTTAATAAGTGAGAAATAAATAAGATTTCATTTTATAAGCTACGATTTTATTAAAATTTTCAAATATTAATTTTTGACTTTCAGCACTTTTTGCAAACACTTACAAATTATCAAAATCAACAACTTTCAGCTGCTTTCAGCCACTTTCAGCAGCTTCCAACAACTTTCAGCACTTATCGATAAGCTTCAGCTACTCCAAACACCCACTAAGTAGGAGGGGTATACTTCATTTTTTATTTAAGAGTAGTTTTTGATATTTTAGGAAAGAGGACAGTAATAGCGGGACAACCTGATTATGAAAGTAGGACATTAATAACGGGATGAATGGAGTATTAGTTAATCTAGATTTAATAAAAACAAGTTAAATTGAATCTTTTTAAGTATAAAAAATTGAAAAAAAGTTAATTAAAAAAATATTTAAAAAGAATTTAAAAAATAATTTAAAAATTGGATAAATTGATCCTGAAACTATTATTAGTTAATCTAGATTTATTTTTTGTTTATTTTTAATTAATTTTTTCAAAAAATAATTAGAAAGTTAATTAAAAAAATATTTTAAAAAAATAAATTAACTTTTTTTTTTGGAAAAAGATTATAATTTAAAGAAATATTTATTAAAAAACTTAAAATTTCATTTCAAAATTAGATGAATTGGTCTCGAAACTTTTATTCCGTAAATATTCCTATGACTAACAATTGACTAACTTAAAATTTAACAGAAGGATCAATTTATTCAAATTAACAAACATTATGGACCAATAAACTTAAAAAAAAAATTAGAAATCAATTTATCCAAACTAACAAATATTGGAGATTATTTGTGTCAATTTGCCAAGTTTTAATTGAGTAAAGATGTAAAAGGTGGTGTGTTCAATTCCTTTCTAGTCAAACCCACAATTATTCTCCTACTTTCTTCTTCTTTTCTTTCCCTATCTCTACAAAATCTTTTTTGTAGTCATATTTTTCTTTTTATCCTTTTTTAACTAAAGGTCGTAAAAATTTCAAAAATCTATTTGTTCCCAATCAAAAATGTTAATTAAAAGACTATTGTTTATGAAAAAAAATTACAAACACGTAAAGTCGAGCCCTTATGCCAAATTCCTAACTACGCCATTAAATATAGCCATAAGCACATGATTTTGGTACTTTCAATATGACATGAGCGGAATATAAGGATAAAATTGAGAGGACTTGATATACAAAATGGTACAAAACTTGAGAGTGACTTTGTCGATGTGGACGGGACCAGAGTGCTATATAACCGAGACTTTTGGACAATAATCTTACATATTATGTAAAGTGATTAACACTTATATTTTTGACTATTTTGTGTAGCAACATATAAAATTGACTAAAAATTATTCTTTGTTTTAGTGAGGTGGCTAAAATAGAAAACATCTATTATGAAAACTAGAAGGGATTTTTTTTTTTGTATGTTAAATCTACTTCTATTATGTGATTGGGCCAAATAATAATAAGAGAGTATAGTAGCAAGATGTGATAAAAATGAAATTAACTGGAAAGGGAGTCAAGGTCCAGAGCCACAGATATCCGTGGGGCCCAGCCAATTGCATCATTAAAAAGGCTTCAGAATATTTAAGTCTAAGAGCATAAAAATATAATCCCTAGGTAGGCCGTAACTATCTCTATATTCTTCAAACGGCATTAATAATTAATTCCCTCTCTCACCCACACGCATCAAATGCCTCACCTGCAAAACCATTTTCTTCACTCATATATTCCTCAGCCTTCTGCATACCAATTAAATGCAATGCATTTAATTTAATTATATAATATAATATTGCAAGAAATTAAATTTCTCTGTCACGGACTTTATGAGCAAATGTACAAATCGCCAATCATGCATATCTCAGTCAGTACAAGAGTAAGATAAGAAAGATCGATGTAATTAACCGTGGGTGCCTTAATATGTGTTACGTGTATGATGAACACATACGTATATACTTATAAGGGTCTTTGTGATTTCGATTCGGGTTTTTTTATTATCAAATTTGTGCAAAGAAATCCACGTTAATTTGTTAGAACACAAATGGTATGGATATCTAGTAAAGCAAGAATTTAAGAAATTGATTAACCATCTAATTAATTCACCTTGATTCCGGCAGCTTTAATCCCAATCATGCAAGTTCTCGACCAAAAAAGATCATACAAACAAAGTAGGAACAAGAACAGAATTAGAAACATACATAGAAAGATCCTCAAAACCCTTGTAATAAAAACCATTTTTCTTGAATTTGATCAATGAAGAAAACCCACCCTAGCAATACTGTTTTCTTGCAACCCTTGTAGCAAGAAGGAACCATGGAACTCAGGATGGATAGCGCCACGATATATTCGACGCGATTTTGAGCTACAAAAATGTCCGTTAGTCGTGGCGCTATCCCTCCTGAGCTTCACGGATCCTACTCTATGGAGAAACAAATCAAGGATTCTCTCTCTAAATCTTTCAAGCATTTACATTGATGGTGTAGAAGTGAGAGGGTTAGAGTGTGTATTTATAGGAGGGAAGAGCTGCTCGGCAACAAGGGGCAATGGGACGTATGGACCAAAGCTAGGACATTTGTAGGAAACAAGTACTCCATGTTTTTACATTTTTCAAGATTTGGGCATTATCTTCATCATTCATTTGTCCAAGTATTCGGTGCTCATCTCGATTGAAGTTTTTTCTTGTTATACTAAAAAATAGCACTATTGTTTTAGGTTTAGGAAACAATAAAATAATAATAATTATATTTCATTTTACATTGCCGACGAGTTGACTTTCTTTAGAAATACTTAATAAATTATTAAATTATGGAATCAACCATTGCATAATAAATTGATCATGTTCATTTCTTCCATTGCCATCATTAATCATCTAAGTCTTTGCTTAGTTATACCCAGAGCGTTTAAAATTAAAAATTAGAGAGTGAAATCTACAATTTCAAAAGAGATGAGACGAAATTTGTAGTTTTGGAGGACACATGCATTAATAGAAAATTCAAGATTATGTACGATTTTGACGAATCCAATTAAAAATTCGAGAAATGTTAGCTTCTAATTTTGGTATAAGACATGGATCAAATTATAAATATGAAAGAAGAATTTCAAGAGGCTTTTCTTTAATTTATTATTGGAGTTGTAAGAAATTATTCTACTTTCATGATGATTGATGATGGTAAGGCATTCTTTTTGGATGAACCAGTTAGAAGTTAGAGATGTATGTGGCTTCTTACTTAAGTCCCATATGTCTTGCTAACATGTTTGTTAGGGTCACTATTATTGTTTTAATGATGTCTTGTCTTAGAATTAGAAGTTAGGGACAACAGTTTCTACCACTTCTTTTAAGATATGTTTATTTTAATCTTTAAGAAGAATGATTTTGATTTTCCAACAATCAATAGCAATCATGACAAATGAATCTAATTTACCATATTTAGAGAAGGTAGTAAAAATATTATACACAATAAAGTAAATACAAGAAAGGAAGGTAAAAAAACATGCATGCATTGATCACCTCGCAATACCGACTACCGAGTCAACTAGTTGATAGATTAGACGATCTTGTCATTATATTATATTTGTTATAAAATCAAAAAAGAACTACTACTTTTTATTAATAAAAAAACAAAAAATTACTTTCCAAGGAAACATATAGACGTATAATAACATACAACGAAGACATAAACCAAATGGAGTAATCGGTTTTATCACTAGTCAAACACACCATCAATTAAAAGTATATTTGTCAAAAGTAAGAGAAGACTAAGGAGCAAACTTGTAGAATTTTTAAATAAAAGATTAGGGATAAAGATAACTACTAATCATGCTTTTAGTTGTCCTTCACCACCCCAACATCACTTTAATTTGGAACTCTAATATTCCTCAGAGTAATCATGCTCACCTTTATTACATGAAGTCGGCAGCCGAAATTACGTGGTTTATCCCTCTTAATACCTTAATTAAATATTAATTACTTTCCTAGCTTCACTAATCTCGATATTATACTTATACAATAACACATGCGTATAATCTAGTGTTGCATAATAGATTGTGTTAGCTGTCAGCATCATTATATACCCACCAATTTTTTTTGCAATAATAATAACTATAAGAGATGGAAAACGTGATTCGAAGTTGATAATTGAACTTTATAAAGTGTGTTTTGAAGCTTGGTCAAGCCATAATTTTATTTGTTGCATGAGGCTTGAGTTAATTTTTTTTTCTTTAATCTAAGACATTTCAAACAAAATATCAAGATTATCTTAGTTATTTTTAAAACAATGCACAAATGGATGTTATTCACATATGATATGATCAGGGATAGATCCCAGATCAAAAGCTATGCGACGAAATTTGCAATTTTGAATAAGAGGGGAAATGTGTAAATATGTGATCGACATAAAAAACTTAAAAAGTTAAGGTTCTACACGATTTGGAACGGCTTCACCCTCCAAAGGCGACCTAGGCATGTGCAAACAACACATCCACACTGAGCGAGAAAGTCTCATGGCCCCCTTTTTATTTTTATTTTTTTAAGTAACCCAATGTCATTTTCACAATTTATTGCTCAATCTCTCTTGTAAATACGTCGAAAGCTCAATACAAATAACTTAGATTTAGAGAAAATAAATAGACCCGAAACTACTTCTTACTAATTGGCTGAATCCATTATACCTAAACCGAAAGTCCAGCAATGGAATCACGCACACATTTTCTCTATCCAACTCTCTCGGGTCTCAACCAACTTTTCATCAATAGCTTCTACATATTGTACTATTTCATGTTAATAAAATATATTAATTTTTCTTTTATTATTATAGGGCCTAAACTCTAATATGTCAGGACCCACCTGCCACCCTCTCATCAACTGATCCTCAAACAGTCACCTGCAATCATACACGATCTGAGTTCCATTACCACTAAATCTTTCCAAAATACTCCCTTCGTCCCATTATTTATGTCTCATTGGGACTGGACACGGTAATTAAGATAGTGGAGGTAAATGTATAAAATTATGGTGTAAAAGTATAAAGGGTCCACTTGCTTAGATTGATTGTGGTCCACTCATTTATTTTCTTATTTAGTATGAGACATAAATAATGGGACAACCAAAAAAGATAAATGGGACATTAATAATGGGACGGAGGGAGTATTTATTTTGGAAACATCCGAATAAAGATTCAAATTATTATTACTTCTCATACAAGCATAATATGTATGATATAAGTTGTTATTACAATAAACTCGCTAAGTCTGAAAACAAAATACAATGAAGAACATAATAAGAACTTCATCGAGTCGAGGATGACCTCTATCCGCAAGACGAAATATGCTCTGGGTAGTGCTCTCGAATCAGACGTATCGTCCCCAAAGATGAAACAACGACGTCTCGAAGTATTGCAGCACTGCAGAACAACGAGCTCCGGTGAACTGGACTTCCGGCGAGGGAAAACTGCTGGACAACTTAGGACACTAGGATGCAATGCAGAGCAAGAAAAATTTTTGTTGTGCAGAAATGACATGCCAGGAGAATTATGTTAGAAGTAAATACTGTCAATTAGGCCGGTAGTGGGGAAGGAAAGTGGAGAAAGTGGAAGGTTGGTTGCTGAAGAGACTTTTTCAAGCACCTTCCAAAAAGGTATTATCCTGTGTAGTAGGAGCACTACACCAAGTTAGGCCAGACTACAAATTCGAGCTGGGTCAGTCCACAATTAGTCCACCAAAGCCCAATGCCCAAAGCCCAACGGACAAGCCCACGCACCACCCAAATGACCAATTGCCAAGATCCAAGTCCAAGTCCAAGGACACGAATCGGAACCGGCGGTCGGCGAAAAGGCTCGCGCACATTAGCATGTGTGGACCAAGCCCACCACATGTCATTTAGTTATCTCCTTCAAGGTGGTAGAGACTTAAATACCACAATAAAGTTTGCACATTAATCAATGTGAGACATTGATTAATGTAATAACTCTCCCAACCTCGCCCACATTGATTAATGTAATAACTCTCACAATCTCGTACAAGATAAGTTTCTCCACTTTAGGTAACATTTTGATTTTATCCCCCAAACTTCGAGCCACTATTTCTCACTTATTGAAAATCAGAATCGAGAAATTAAGCACACTATAATTATCTACTCGAAACATAGATCGACACTATATATCTCAATTCATAAATAAGATATATATCGAGACTCGAAAAGACGATTAAACGGACTGAATTTTGCCCAAGTCAAATTAGCATTTAATGCTAACTAAATTTCCATAATAACAAATATATATATATATATATATATATATATATATATATATATATATATATAGGGGAGGGTTCAATAAGGACCACTACCTTATTGAAGGAATTAGGAACAAGATCTATTCATCCATTTTATAGAATGTATAGTTGAGATCAATAGTTAAATTAATAATTAAAAAGTGATTTTATATTTTGTTAATTTTAGTAAGGTAATTTAATATTAATATGGACATAAAAGTGTATATAAAAAAGGGCCACCTCCCTCCAAACCCCCCCCCCCCCCCCCCCTTCCCCCCCCCCCCCCCCCCTTTCCCCCCCCCCCCCCCCCCCCCCACCTTCCCCCCCCCCCCCCCCCCCCCCCCCCCCCCCCCCCCCCCCCCCCCCCCCCCCCCCCCCCCCCCCCCCCCCCCCCCCCCCCCCCCCCCCACCCCCCCATTAATTTTTTTTAAAAAAAAAAGAGAAAAAAAAAAAAAATTAAAAAAAAAAAAAAAAAAAAAAAAAAAAAAAAAAAAAAAAAAAAAAAAAAAAATTTTTCAACGCCCATTATTTTTTCCCCCCCCCCCCCCCCCCATCCCCCCCCCCCACCCCATTCGAAAATTTATTATTATTTTCATTTTCTCCCCCCCGGATTCAAAAAAACCATATATTAATATCATTTTTATTATTTTAATTATATTTATATAAAATTTTTTTTTTTTTTTTTTAAATTACTTTTTTTTTATTTTTTTTTTTTATTTATTATTATTTATTTTTATTTTTTTTTTTTTTTTTATTTTTTTTTTTTTTTTTTTTTTTTTTTTTTTTTTTTTTTTTTTTATTTTTGAAAAACCAAACTTCCCCCAAATTTAATTAAATTTATTGAGTTTTTTTTTTTTTTTTTTTTTTTCCCCCCCACAATATATTTAAAAAAAAAAAAAAATTAAATTTTTTAATTAATTTTAAAAAAAATTATATTTTTTTTTTAAAAAAAAAAGGAGAAAAAAAAAAAAAAAAAAAAGAAAAAAAAAAAAAAAAAAAAAAAAAAAAATTAAGTTTGTTTTGTGGGGGGGGGGGGGGGGGAGGGGGGGGAGGGGGGGAGAGGGGGGGAGGAGGGAAAAAGCGGCTTTCTTCTTTTTTTCCTTTTTTTTTTTTTTAAAAGGTTTTTTTTTTTTTTTTTTTTTTTTTTTTTTTTTTTTTTTTTTTTTTTTTTTTTTTTTTTTTTTTGTTTTTTTTTTTTTTTTTTTTTTTTTTTTTTTTTTTTTTTTTTTTTTTTTTTTTTTTTTGCCCCTTTTTAAAAAACCTAATCTATCTCTCTTCTCTCTCTAATTAATTCGCACGCTATCTCTCTAATTAATTCTCACGCTCTCTCTCTTCTCTCTCATTTCTCACGCCTCCTCTCCATTCTCTCTCTCTTTCTTCCTCTTCATCTTCTCTATCTAAATTAGGGGTGTTACGGTAAGGCATACCGTCCAAATTTTCCCATACCGCATATCGTGCCAAAAACGTGCGGTATGTGAAATTGCATACCGTTACCATACCGGCCATTGCGGTATACCGTTGATCGGTATGCCGTAAATGCGGTATGAGCAAGTATTCATATCGTTGTCATACCGGCCGTGCGGTATGCCTTACCGCATATTGGTATACCGATATAGTGAGGTATACCGAAAGCAACGGTATACCGAAAGAACACCGATTTAAATATTGGGGGGGGGGGGGGCGATCGGGATTAGGGAGTAGGGAATAGTGGGGGAGGGTTAAATATTTTGTTACTTTATTTATTTTAAAACACTACTACTAAATATACTCACCATTATTTATTTCGTAGTAGACTTTTTGTATCCCGTTTTTTACACAAAGATTAGAAAGTAATTTCAATTGATAATTTCATACAAAAGTATATATTATATGATAGTTTTATAATAATATCATGAAATACTTTATAATATAACTATACATTTTAAAAATAAAATATGAACTCTTTATGATAATGGAAGTAGAGATCTCTTCTTTTGAAAAACGAACTCATTTTTCGGAAAACATGAAGAGGTCATATTTTCTTTTTTCTTTAATTATATATCTATATTATTATATTTCAAAGTTTTTCATGATATTTTCAATTCCTCCTTCGTAGTAGACTTTTTGTGTCCAGTTTTCGACACAAAAATTAAAAAGTAATTTCAATTGATAATTTCATACAAAAGTATATATTATATCATAGTTTTATAATAATATCATGAAATACTTTATAATATAACTATACCTTTAAAAAATAAAATATGAACTCTTTATGAAACTTGGAAGTAGAGATCTCTTCTTTTGAAAAACGAACTCATTTTTCGAAAAACATGAAGAGGTCATATTTTTTTTTCTTTAATTATATATCTATATTATTATATTTCAAATTCTTCATGATATTTTCAATTCCTCCTTCGTAGTAGACTTTTTGTGTCCCATTTTCGACTCAAAAATTAAAAAGTAATTTCAATTGATCATTTCATACAAAGGTATATATTATATCATAGTTTATAATAATATCATGAAATACTTTATAATATAACTATACCTTTAAAAAATAAAATATGAACTCTTTATGAAACATGGAAGTAGAGACATCTTCTTTTGAAAAACGAACTCATTTTTCGGAAAACACGAAGAGTTCATATTTTCTTTTTTCTTTAATTATATATCTATATTATTATATTTCAAAGTTCTTCATGATATTTTCAATTCCTCCTTCGTAGTAGACTTTTTGTATCCCGTTTTCGACAAAAAAATTAAAAAGTAATTTCAATTGATCATTTCATACAAAAATATATTTTATATCATAGTTTTATAATAATATCATGAAATACTTTATAATATAACTATACCTTTAAAAAATAAAATATGAACTCTTTATGAAACATGGAAGTAGAGATCTCTTCTTTTGAAAAACGAACTCATTTTTCGGAAAACATGAAGAGGTCATATTTTCTTTTTTCTTTAATTATATATCTATATTATTATATTTCAAAGTTCTTCATGATATTTTCAATTCCTCCTTCGTAGTAGATTAAAAAGTAATTTCAATTTGTGTCCCGTTTTCGACACAAAAATTAAAAAGTAATTTCAATTGATCATTTCATACAATAGTATATATTATATCATAGTTTTATAATAATATCATGAAATACTTTATGAAGTCTTTATGATTTTCGTAATGACTAATGTAAGTAAAGTACCACTTTTTAATGTATCTAAATTCTAAAATATTAAATTTGCATTTAAAAGATACTATATTACAAGATATATACGGTATGTTTTCGGGTATGCGGTACATACCGTGATCGATATAGATCGACATTCGGTATCATTTCGGCATGCGGTATATACCGTGATCGGTATAATTTGGTACACGGTATGTGTCGTAACATCGGTACATACCGGTGGTTCGGTTTCAAACGGTATCTAGCGGTATACGGTATGTACCGTTACACTACAAGAAATTCACCGTACACCGACGGAAAATTCCGTCGGTAAACCGCGAAATTCCGTCGGAAAAAAAATTACCGACGGAATACCGACGGAATAAATGCGTCGGGTCAGGCTTTGTCGGTAAATATTACCGACGGAATATTCCGTCGGTAATATTTACCGACGGATTGCCGACGGAAATAAACCGTCGGAAGATTGTCACCGGATATTCTGTCGAGGAGGAAATTTAAAATAAATTTAAAATAAATTTTTTGTTTTTATTTACCGACGGAATTTTCCGTCGGTAATTTTAATATAATTTTTTAAATAAATTTTAAGTTTTTTTACCGACGGAAATATCCGTCGGTAAATTAAAATAATTTTGTAATATTTTTTTTGGTTTATTTACCGACGGAAATATCCGTCGGTAAAACGTCGGTAGATTTTTTTTTTATATATAAATTTTTTCGTTTTTTTGTACCCAGTTATCGACAACCTGCAATTTTTATCCAACCAACACATCACATATATTTAACCAACCAACACATCACATATAACGATTCAAATCAACTCAAAAAGCAAACCGAAATATAAATATATAAATCCTAAAATCCAAATATTCAGTATATATACATAAACCATAAATAAATAAATCATAAAGAGGTGGGAGGAGGGGGACCGATCGGATTGCCGTCCGGGAGGTCGTCGTCGGCTAGAGGAGCCCATCATCTCCATAAGCTGGGTCATCTGCGCATTCATATATGCGACCTGCGCCTCGAGGCTCCTCCTAGCTGCCGACTCCTCCTCCAGTCGGCGCATGATCTCGGCATTGCTCTGGGATGGCCCAAGTGAGGAAGTAGAAGAGCGGCTGGCGGCGTTGATGTAGCCGCTCCCTTCCTCGCCGAAACCGTAGAGCCGTCGCTTCTTGTCCCGAACCCCTTCCAAACGCAGATAAATCGCGTTTTTATCCGCGTGGGGGCCTTCTTCAGCAGCAATCCGCTCCACCTCCGCCTATTATAATATAAAAAAAGAAATTAGTCAAACTCAGAATTGTAGAATAATATTCTATATTGTAATTGTGTGCTTACATGAAGTCTCGCCGCCTTCATGTTGGAGAAGTCTCCACCTTTGTAATGGAGACTCTGGAAAGTGTCAAAGGCGGTGGACTCTAAGGAGCATCCTCTCTGAGAAGCCTATTCATAACATGCATAAACAAAATTATGTCAAAAACAAAGACATAAGAAGCTAAAAAACATATAAAATGAGACTTACCGTAGACTGTGAGTACTGCATGGCTGACCGGGACCCTCCTTTGTGCTTGCTCATCCCGGCGCCCGGCTCGGGCTCTAACCTGCGGCACTGGGAAGCAGTCTCTGACTTCTGGAGCACCTCTGGCCGCATCCAGTACTCGTTGAGGGCCGCCCACCTCTCTGTGTTGATGTAGTCCGGTTTTTGAGGGCGGCCCATCTTCATTTCGTAGTGCCAGTCGCTGAACCTCTTGGATGCCCTCTTCTGCCACATGTGGTGGACTGCCTGGTCCCAATCAGCAGGCCAGCGGATGTGCTTCTGCAATTTACATGTTTATACATGTTAGATATATATATAAATAAATGCTAAATTATAAGATTGTAAACTTGAAAGAAAAACTAACCTTAAATTCTTCAAAATACTGCTCCTTAATTTCAGGAGGAGTCAGCTTCCAAGTGAACCCAGTCGGGTTATTGATCAATTTAAAACACTCAACGATTGTCGAGGCCAATCCAGATAGCTCAAGCAATCGCCTATTATTGAAAATTGGTTAATCCAAGTTATACTTCATATATTTAAAATTATTAAAAGCAATTATTACATACCCCTCAGGTGAAATCTCGAAACAACGGCGGCTATCCACCGAGTAAGAGTCCGTAGAACCCTGATGGGGTCCACCCGACTCCGGGGGACTGCCTCCATAGCCAGATGACGATTGAGGTGCTCCACGCCCGGCGAGAGCCGATACTGGCCCCGCCGCCACGACCTCTAGGAGGCGCCATATACCTGAAAACATAGAATAATTATTAATTGCTTCATGCCAAAAAAATAAGACAAAATTCTTTTAAAACCTGTAAGTTATACTAGTCATCACTAATGTCATCATCTTCTGATGTCAGAACATGTTCTTCTTCATCATCATCTCCTTCGTCAAAATCTTCCTCATCGAGTTCTATTGTTTGACGTGGATGAGATAATGTTATATCAGTTTGTACTGTCGCGTGGTTACATACTGGTGGGTTTAGTATGTCATCCTCTTGAAATGCTTCATCTAATGAAGATTTAGTTGGCAAATTGTTGGGTGATGATTCAATCCTCAGCATGATCATACTTGTGGGAAATGACTCTATCTTCTATACTGAATCACGCTCAGTAGCCTCGTGCTCTGAACTGTTGAGAAGATTTGAAGATCCCAAAACCCTATCTGATTGGTGAACCATTCCCTTGTATCTGTTTTGTCTCTGAGGTTTCAGACTCAGTAGACACTCTGCTCTGGTCAAGGCGCTCAGTAGCTTATTTGCCTCAGGCACCGGTGCGGAAGACTCGGTGATCTTGGACTCAGCGAGAGCAAGATATCGAGAGAGTCGTTGAACCGAACTCGGCAGGAGTAGTTCACTGGACTCGTAGCCGATCATCGATAGACTTATCTCGGCAGTCCTATCTATCGAATACAAGGTCGGACTCAAGCAACGGCGGATAGTCTTCGGAGGATCGAGAATCTTTTGAAAGACAATCGGCATTGTCGTATACGAGGAAGAGAGAAGTCGGCTTCGACCGTCTCGAAGTTTATCTTGTCTCAACCACTCCATCCACCTCAACGAATGACAAGCATACACGTGTCTTCTCACCTGCTAAAGCTGCAGTCAACCTTTTACCTAAAAAGGTGGGAAAGTACACTGTTACCTACACCAAAAAAGCCGTTTGCTACCAAAAAGAGAGAGAGAGAAGAAGATCGTCTCCAACGGATCTATTTCAATCTCTGCTCTATAAATAGAGGGATCATTCAAGATTTGAAGAGAATGCGCGCACCTAGAACACGAGAGAGCATTCAAACGAGCGAAATTAACGACTAAGTCTTCCGCAAGAATCAACCGAGTTATCTCCGGCGAAAGACTACATCCAGCTCAAAAGGAACCAAGCTGAATCGACATAAGCTTCTAGTATCCAAGCGACTGACACGAACCTATAGCTAAACCCTCAGCTGTTCGTCGCTCTAGATAGCTACATTCTCGTTCCTTATCCCTCTAACCCTAAGCTCACTTGTTATATCCATAGCTTAGATGAAGGAGTTCACATTTGAACCCAATCCTTATTGTATAAGGACTCCTTCACTGTTGGAGAAGTTTGTCAAACACTTTAAGTTTGATAGTGTTGTAACCGAGACTTGGATCGAGTATAAAAACCAAGACGCGGCTTTGCCAAAGTGTGCAAGCCGACTGAGACTAACTCGGGATAATAAATAGCCTCCTGATCATTTGGGACAGTGGACGTAGGATTTGAGCGATATCCAAACCACTTTAAAAATCCTGTGTCTCTTACTGCTTTCTTAACTGTTGCATTGATTTTACTATTCATACTGAACATCATATTTAAAATCAATCAACCTGTCTCAAAGATACCGAACTTTTAAATCTACCGAACCGAGACTTAAAACGTTTTCTCACAAAAACCGATTTGGGCCTACACTATTCCGCGCACCGAACTCTTACCGTAGATACCGAATCTCGACCTAGTCGGTTAGCGGATCTCGACCGAGTCGGCACTTTTAGCCTTTAACTCGATTCGGAACGGTTATGCAGTCCTGGCCGAATTTGTTCCGACACCATCCTGAATAGGACTGTTCGAGTTCGAAATTGAGAAATCGAATCAGGTGTATTCACCCCCCCCTCTACACCTGACCGTACACTCGGGACCAACAATTGGTATCAGGGCGAGAGTTCTTTAAGACTCTTGTCACTTTGAGACTGGTCTATTCGAACGGATCCGGAGGAAAACGTTTTCACTGCATATCACTCTACATTCATATCTATATTCTTCATGGCTGATATGTCAGATATAAGGATGGTACCCATGTTCTCGGTGGAGAACTATGGAGTATGGCGAGTCAGAATGGAAGCACATCTGACATCCCTCCATGACAGTATGACTGAAGTGCTTGAAGATGGACCTATTGTTCCTATGATTGATAGTGTCGTAACTCAGGACCAAACTCAAGGAGGAGGAATGGTGACTGGGAAGAAGATCCCCAAAGACAGAAGTCTCTTCACTCCTGAGGAGAAGAAGCTTCACAATCTAGATCGAGTCGCCAGGAATGCTATACTAACCACCCTTAGTGATTCTTATCTTGGCAGGGTTCAGGAATGCAAGACTGCTAAAGAACTCTGGGATGCTCTTGCGCTACTGAGTCGAGGGACTCAGAAGATTAAAGCCAACAAATTAGCGCTGGAACTCCAAAAGCTGGAAAGCTTGTCTCTCATGCCCGGTGACAAAATCGAAGATCTAAACGTCAGATTTATCAATCTGATGAACTCTATCAATGGGCCGGGAAAGACATTCGAAGAATCGAGAGATGAATCTCGAAGATTCTCGAGGGCACCGCCGGACGGACACTCGGACACCTTTTGCCACTCTCTTTGCGACATTCGACTTAGATGTTGTGTCTCCCGACCATATCTTTTCGTAATTACGGGCAGAGGAGTTTGAGTTCGACAGACCTCAAAGAAAGCAGAGAGCCGAAGCCGACACAAAAATCGACCATGCCTTCAAAGCATCGGTCAAGCCAAAGCATCTCCAAAGAACGAGCAAAACGACGAGTAAGACGCGAACCTTCACTCAATGATCTACAAGAAGGAAGTCTCGCTCGAAGTATGCACCGCTCGTAAAGTATCGAAGGAGAAGGAGCGACGCAGTAAAAGTGACTAAAGCCTATCGGGAAACGAAAGGTAAGTCAAAATATATGTCGAAACACACTCCTGACTCACAATCTTCTGAATGCAGAAAGAAAGATGACTCAGAACCATCAAAGAATAGCGAAAGCAAAGAAGAAAGAGTCATCGCTTGTTACAACCGCAAGAAGCCGGGACATTATCGGTATGATTGTCCCGAGCTCGCAGTAGCCGAACGCGCAACACGTAAGGCAAGGAGAGAGAAATTTGCCCAGAAAAGACAATCCTACATAGCTGGCGAAATCTCAGACGACTCAGAAGAGGTCGACTCCTTTATGGATTCATCTGACGATGAAGCAGCCTTCATGGCCTTAGAGCATGAAGCGGAAGAATCGGTGAAAAGTGCATGATGGCGGGCGAAGAGGATGAGGTAAATTCTCATGAACCACTTAAGTCCTCTTCACACCGCACACACGACACTATTTCAGGTGCGAGATGAGAATTTGGACGTCACGACCGCATACGAAGAACCGCTCGACGAACAAATTCGAGATGAGTCTGCAGCTCGAGAAGACTCTTCGGGAGTTGGATACCCCGAAAGTAGAGAATCGGAGACTTTCTCGGGAGAGTCGGGTTGCTACCGAGGCCGAAGGACTTGTGTTGAGACTCGGGGGAGGATATAAACTCTCGATGGCCAAGTCTCAAGCATCAAGAAGATCGGATTTCGTTTTGACCAATGACTTGACTCGTAAAGATATCGAATCGAGTCTGCTCAAGCAAGAAATGTCGGGACTTCGGGCCGAGCACGACACACTCGAAGAAGAGTGATGATGTCCGGAGGAGCCCGATAACCGAGAGGTACATGGGTGCCGAGAAGAAATTAGAGGCTATGCTAGCAAGCAATAAGCCAAAGCACCGCAAGGAAGGACTTGGATTCGGCCCGGGGAGCTTCCTCATCGCCCCCAAGACACTCGGAAGTACGACTTGCCGATAGGTTTGTTCAAGGGGAGACTATGAACGCAAATATAATGAACCCCCTAGCAAAGAACAAACGAGAAGATGAAAGCACCTCATCCCACACATCGGCATTCGACAAGAAGATCGGTGCCAAGAAACCCCGGTTCGATCAAGGGGGAACCAAAGAAATCAAAATTGGCGGATCAGTATGGACCTCCAAAGCCGACACATCCGGCTCAAGTATGGACCTCCAAAGCCGACACATCCCGGCTCAAGATGGGTCATACTATTATGAACCTATAGTCGAAGAGGCTCCAAAGGTCGAAGAAAAAGAAAGCCACACGAGAAGGCTAAGGTCGGCGATCCCACCAACTCGGAAGATCGGGACTCCCGAACCTCGGAAGCCTCGGAAGTCACCGTGACCCAGTCCGGTGGTCGGATATGTTGACTCCAGTGGAAAGAAAATGTCCGAAACCACCGGGGTTGTTAGACAGATTTGGGTTACTAAAACTAACATCTAAGGACCCAAAATCAAAAATAAAGGGTACCCGAATATAATTACTTTTTGCGGAGTGCGTAAAGACCCATGGTATGTGGACAGCGGATGCTCAAGACACATGACATACCAAAGGAGTCTACCGAAGAATTATATCACCGAAGAAGGACCCGACTGAGTTCGGAGACAATGCAAAAGGCTATACCAGAGGATATGGAACACTCAGCATTGAAACTGCCAACGTTCCAAGAGTATCATATGTTGAAGGACTTCAAAGATAATCTTCTCTCTGTTAGTCAATTTTGTGATAACTCGAATAGAGTGATTTTTGACGCCGGTTTCGTGATGTTATTGATAAATCCACAGGGAAAACCAGTGTTATCGAGTTCGCGCAGAAAGAACATATATGTGGCCGATCGGAACTCATTCAACTCGAAGCTTGCTTATTGGCGAAGAATGACAACCGCACGGGGTGGCTATGGCACGAAGACTCGGCCATCTCAACTTTAAGACGCTCAACAAGCTTGCAAGAAACACTCTAGCAAGGGGACCGTCGAATGAAGTATTCAAGCAAAGACACTCGGTGTGAAGCATGTCCGAAGGGAAAGCAAACAAGGAATCAAAATCCTCCGGTTCCATCGCCTTCCACGGATGGAATTCTTCGAACCGCTACATATGGATTTGTTCGGTCCGAGTCTCCCCGGTGACGATCGGAGGCGCATAATATGCATTAGTGGTCATAGATGACTACTCGCGCTACACATGGGTCATATTCATTGCCAATAAGTCGACGTCAAAACAGAGTTACCAACGCTTCGAAAAAGCTCGGTGTCGAAAAGAACACCAAGATCGGAAAAATACGTTCGTACGCAGGAACCGAGTTCCTTAATTCCATGGTAAAGGAGTTACGCAGCGAAGGAATAGAGCATGAGACTTCACCGCACGCACACCTCGGCCAGAATGGAGTTGCTCGAACGAAAGAACGAGAACTCTAAAAGAGGCAAAGAAGGACTCTACTCGCGGATTCAGGACTCCCAACCAAATTCCGGGCGGAAGCTACCGATACCGCATGTTATACTCGGAATAGATCTCTACCGACAAAGCAAAGATAAGCGGACACCATATGAACTATGGAACGGCAGAAGCCTTCTCTATCTTATTTCCATATTTTTGGTTGTTCATGCTTTATCCACAATAATGGGAAAGATCAGTCAAGACTTTTGATAGCAAGTCAGATCAGGGAGTATTCTTAGGATACTCTCGGGTCAGCAAAGCTTTCAGAGTATTCAACTATCGGACTATTTGTTGTTTTTAACGAGTTTGCTACTGAAGACAGGAGCAATAACTCAAATTCTGAATCTGAGGACATCAGTAAGCAGCTACAGGATCTAAGCTTAAAAGACAAATCTGAAAAGATCCAGCTATGTTGGGATGATGATTCAGACGAAGAAACTGAAGACAAATCTACTGAATCTCAACCAGCTGAGCAAGTAGCTGAGCAGATTGATTCTCCCGAACAGAATCAATCCCAGGTAACTCAGGTCGATGAGGAAACCGTAGAGGTAACGGAGACCACTACTGAGAATAACAACTCAGGGGGAACATCTAGTAATGTTCCCGAGCTGAATGCCCCCGAACCTCGGTGACTCAGTAGATCATACTCTTATCACCGAAATTCTTCAATCTCGGAATAGTACAACCGAAATGCCTAACTCACCTACTATCCGTGTTGAACAAATTTCGGATGAAGAGTTAAAACATCGTAGATCGTGGTTAGATGCTCACACCGCCGATCTTATAATTGGAGATCCTTCAAGCACATGTCAAGACAAGATCCGATTCTGCCAAGGAGAAAGCGCATTATTTTCCCGCTTCTTGTCTACGAAGAGCCTCGGAATATTGAGGATGCACTTAAAGATGCTTCTTGGATTATTGCTATGCGAGAAGAGCTGAATCGGTTCACGAGAAACGAAGTATGGGAGCTTATAGACGGACCCGGCATCAACATGTCATTGGAACCAAATGGGTCTTCAAAAACAAGCGAGATGAAAACAACGTTATAGTCGAGAACAAAGCAAGGCTCGTGGCTAAAGGCTACTGTCAAGCTGAAGGAATAGATTTCGATGAAACTTTCGCTCCAGTTGCAAGATTAGAGGCAATTAGACTATTCCTAGCCTACGCAACACATCAACGATTCAGAGTTTATCAAATAGATGTAAAGTCTGCTTTCCTGAACGGCGTGCTGAAAGAAGAAGTCTATGTGGAACAACCGCCCGGCTTTCAGCAGGGACATCAAGTATATAGACTCAGAAAGGCTCTATACGGGTTAAAACAAGCACCCGAGGGCTTGGTACGATACCACTGTCTCGAGTTTCTTCTTCGTAAAAGGTTTTCGAGGAGGGCACATGAGATCACACGTTGTTCAAAGCATTCGACCGGAAGACGACCTATTACTCGTGCAGATCTATGTGGATGACATTATCTTCGGTTCGAAGAATGTCATTATGTGTCAGCAATTTGAAAAGATGATGAAGGATAAGTTCGAGATGTCGATGATGGGTGAAATGAACTACTTTCTTGGTTTTCTAGTCAAGCAATCCGAAAAGGGAACGTTCATCAACCAAGGCAAATACACTCGAGACCTCATCAAAAGATTCGGCCGCACATCGTGCAAATCAATCAAGATCCCGATGAACACGAATATGAAGATAGATCTTGATAAAGAGGGAGTATCGATGAGACCAAACTCGAATACCGTGCTATAATTGGTTCTTTATTATATCTAACGCCTACTCGTCCCGACATAACTTATGCTTCGTAGGTGTCGTGCTCGATTTCGGGGCGAATCCCAAGCGAGTCATATGGACTCAGCAAAGAAGATTCTCCGCTATCTACGAGGAACACCGACATGGGTTTGTGGTATCCAGTGATGATAATATTGAACTAAGCTGGTTATTCGATGCCGACTATGCGGGATGTAGAATAGACCGAAAATCAACTTCGTGAACGTGTCGGTTCCTAGGCAAAGCAAGCGATCTCATGGTTTTCAAAGAAACAAGCACTCGGTGGCCACGTCGACTACCGAAGCCGAATACATGGCTCTTTGGAAGTTGTTGCTCCCGGATCCTTTGGCCGAGACAGCGGAATGAGAGACTATGACGTCATTCAGAATGAAGTGCCGATCTTCTGCGACAGTACCAGTGCTATTGCAATCACTCAGAATCCTGTTCTTCACACGAGATGCAAGCACGTGGACATCAGACATCACTTCATTCGTGACCATGTCGAAAAGAAGGATATCAGAATGGAAAAGATCCATACTGACAAACAAAGGGCGATATACCGACCAAGCCTCTAGCCGAATCCGATTCGAGAGAACTTTCAGTAGAGCTAGGTCTGCTGGACCCTAATGACCCCAGTCAGTAATAAGGTTTCAGGAGAGGAACATTCCAGTGAGGGGGAATGATCACTCTTAGTACTGAGTAAGTTCAGTACGTAGAGATTCAGAAAACCATCTACACGAGGTATCAGTTGACTACTATGTTCAGCTGACAGGTTTGCGTATCTCTACTCTATAGTATCTAATGCAACAATGATAAGCATTTATTACGGAAATTCAGCATGATTTAAATATCTCTTAGTTTGTCATTTATTGATAACAGATTACATTTAATACACGACATTCTATGCACAACTTTGCTTGAACTCGTGCGCATTAAATGCATGTCTTATCATAGTTACTCTTTAGGCATGTTTACAACTTGCATTGACTTAGACGGCTTTTGTGATCATTACCTTTTATAATATTGAATCTTAACCGTCCATCTCATAAAGTAGGTTTAAACTCAGCCTTAGATCGATAACTGTTCATCTTCTAGATATGTACATATTTCGATCAAATCTTAAGAACCGCCATATTCGCACTTAACATTTCGATCATATCTTACCTCACGAAAAATCCGAGAATACCTTTGTGCAAAAACCCTCATTTGCTTACTTTCACCTCGATCAAATTCTCGGTATGCCTACATGAAGTTACTTATGTGTTGATCATTATTGATTAGTATCATATATAAAAAGGTTTTATTTAACAAACGATATCGATAACAACTTTGTGTAACAGTACAATGGCGGAAACCAATATCTCCATGATATCTCCGGCGGATATGCGAGAACATTCGGAGAAGGATCGCGTGTGGTTTGAACCCACCATGGATTTCTATTCATGCGATCCGGAGTACATGGACGATATATTCTCGCCCGCGCGAGTCGTGGCCGGAGAAATTTCTGTCTCAGGAGGCCTTCGTTCTTCCTCCCGAGACAGGGTTGCGGAGCTGTACTTGAATTCGGACGCGAGTGTCCGGAGACATAGTGGCGAGATTTGTTGCCCATTCTATCCAAAACGCCACTACGGAGCCGGAAGCGGATGTCCATCAAGGATGCTTTGAAGCGGAGTTTTGATCCGCCCCTCCGAAGGGACCGAGACGATCGGGTACGAGACGACCAAGTTGATGAATATCTTACCGTCTTACGTAGAAAGCCCACTACTTTCGTGAGTCGCTTTTCCGAAGAACAACATGTTGCCTCGGTTCGGGGCACTTGCTTATATAGTGACGCAGCCTACCGACAAGCCAAGCAGGTCGTTTGACCAGTGTCGAGGCCTAAGATTCGGGATGATGATGGCCATATACGACCGAGCCCGGATAAATTGGACGGAGTTCTTTCTCCGAGAATTCATGGCTCAGCCGCTAAATTCGACAAGGCATCGAACATGCCGAGCGCAAAGGGCAAATTGCTTTGTATGGACTCAAACCTGCCCATCATGATCGAAGATTTATGTGGATCTCGAGCCTATCACCTACAATGACAAGGAGTACTTCAATGTGAAGAAGGTCGGATTTCACAACAAGACGACGGCGCTTCGGCAGATAGGGTCGGGACCCTCGGTAGTCTCTCCACAATCAAAGTCTCAAGAGGGCTACGCCTACAAAGAAAAGAACCCCTCCCGCTAAAACTCCTAAGGCACCGCAAAGAAACCGAAGAAAGCCGTTGAGGTGCCGGCCTCGAGGAGGTTCCGGTAGTGCTCGCCGAACGGGCTCCCGAGAAGACTACTCGGCCCGCACGGTGGTTGATGAGTCCGAGTCTTCTCGAGAAGACTTAGTCAGTGGAGAAGATCGTTTCCACCGAAAGGGACCAAGGGGATGCTTTCGAAGCTCGGAGCGCAGATATTCGGCGCCAGACGGCCCCCTTTCGTCCCTCCACTCGGCTCGGTCCCTCCAACCGAAGAGCGAGACTTCACACATAGACTTGGAGTCTCGAGACCGCATCCGAAGGTGAATCAATCGGGATGGAAGCAGCGATTATCGTCTCTAGAGCTTCCCGAGAGATCATCCAGTTCATTCCAGAGCTTGCTGACCATTCAGATTTGCTCGTCCTAGCCAAGTCAGCAAGGCTCCATATGATCCTACGCTTTCAGGAGTGGCCTCAGCTTCAACAACTTGTTCTACACTACTCCCGTCGCCAGCCTACACTTGGAAGAACTGAGATTGCGTGAGGAGATAGGCTATTCAGAGCCTGAGAACCTCAACACGATGGAGAATCTAAGGGCAGCCATGCTTGCAATTATTGCTGATCGACGCCAAGCAGTAGGCTCAGCGCCCTCAGATGGGTCTGGACCAGGCCGGTCGGAACCCACCCGTTGATCCGGCCCTGGGAAGTTCGATGAGGGACATCCACGGGACAAGGATACCCATACCGAAGCAAGCACCACCACTCGGTATCCTTGGTCCCGAGAAGTCCAAGGCTGGTGCTTCGTCCTCAGCAGAGCCCGCTCAGCTCTTGCTGCAGTCGACTTTCGAAGCAGCGCCCAGCCAGACCGCAAAGAGATCTCGATCAATGGCAAAAGCCTTAACTGCCCAAGGGATCAAAAATCGAGATCTTGCGAAGGCTATCCATAGGACATGGAAGCAGACTGCTCAAGCCACGACTAAAGAACTTCGAGGGTGAAGTCTTTCGTCTCTTCATCGCCCGCCCTCGATGTTTCCACGCTTATTTCGAAGCGTTGGCTCGGCAAGAAGTCAAATTCGAAGCTCGGCTCAAGATCTTTCAGGAGAGCCAAGCCAAGCTACTTGATGAATTTTTGGCTTCTAAACTGGCTCATACTGACGCTATCACTGAACAATCCGAGGCCACTGAACAAAGACTTGAGAATATCCAACTGGCCTTGGAAGACAAGATCACTGAGAAGCTGAAAGACTTCAAGGAAGCAGCTGACCTCTCTCACAAGCAGTACAAGGAAGACCTTACCATGGAGAGGAACGAGTTGCATGAGGCTCTGACTAATCTCCACCATCGTCTTGATGAGCTGTCAACCTCCTACAAAAGTCTGAAGAAGTCAGTCCTAGTCCCTACCCCGGTGCTCATTGATGATGCTAAAAAGGGGGAAAGTGAAGGAAAAAGGGAAGGAAAGAAGAGTACTGAGAAGCTGACTCCCACCAAAAGTCCAAAATCTAAGGGGGAAGCTGCACTAAAGTCATCCCAGACTCAGACTCAGTCTCAGAAGGGTGAGGCCCAGGGTGTTTCGGCCGCGAGCACGGTAGCGAAACCGGCCCAAGTGGCTCGAGGACCCCAGACAGGACTACTCGAGCAACCCGGCACTCCCAAAGACATTATTAAGGAGGTTGCCGAGTACGCCGAACAGCGGTGGAGGACTCGAGAAGAAGAAGAGGCTCCTCTTCCACCACCGATTCAAGAAGGCAAGGGCAAACAAAAGCTTAAAATTCCAACCCCTCAAGCAAAGAGATTAAGATACATATCTGGCGAGGAGGAAGCCCAAATAGGCTGCGGATGAGAGGCGCGGAGAAATTGCAGAGGCCGAAGCGCCTAACAAGCCAAAGTCTAAGCCTCGCCAAAGGAAAGACTAAAGCCCCATCCAGAGGAGGAAAGAGAACCGCTAGAGCGCCTCCGAGAAAGCTCATCATAACGGATGAAGAGGACGAGAGAAAAAGACAAGGAGCAAGCAGCAGAAGAGTCCGAAAGGCGGGGTACATCCAAATCTAGATCTAGTACCCCCCTTTGAATCGGAACAAGCTCCTCGAAGCCTCAAGAGCAAGATGCGAAATTGAAGAAATCTTTGCTCGGATGGATAGATATCTCTACAAAGGAGAGGAAGCTAGACGGATAGAGGTCGCCATACAGAGGATACATTTGGCGCACCTTGAGGCACTCGGGAAGCGCATCGAACAAGAGGCCGAGCCGAGAGTTCCTTCGAAAGCCGACATTCCTTATCGATACGAAGGTTCGGGAAGCCAAACGATCCGAAAACACATAGATGGCCGAGATCGGACGAATGGATGCCTATTCGGTTCAATCGAGAGATGGGAATCGGCCAAGATAGAGTTTATCAAGAGAAATTATTTACGGCGATTACGGCCCGAAATGTCTAAGGCCGATGCCTATGTCGAGTGGATGACCATTACCGAACCCGATCTTTACCCATATATGCACGGAGCAAGATGGCGAAGGGGTAGTAGTCGGCGTTCCTGAAGCAAGGATCATTCCTCCACCCGTAAGACAAGACGACTCAAGTACATCTCGGAATGATTGAACAAGAAGTGAAGAATCTTTGCGTTGAACGAGGTCTAGAACAAGATGATCCAGCAGACTTCGCCGAATACCTGAAGCTGAGGAAGAACACGTTCAGAATGTATGGAGTCCCACTGCCTGAAGATCAATCCCAAGGTTTCATGAATAGGATTCAGCAGTTTAAGGGTTCTCCTTCTTAGTTCTCCTTTTAGCTTAGCAAGATTTGTAATGTACTGAACTATTTATTATATATATACAAATCTTCTTTTGGCTCTGACAACTACTTGTTGTCTAAATAGCCATGTTTGCTTTATGCTTTAACACTCAGAATCACTGAAGTGATCACTGACACACACACACTTTGTTTATTTACTTGTTAGTTTTTGCTCGGTTAGATCTCTGATATACTAGACTTTCGAAGAGTTATTATTTCTCTTAAGGGGAAATTGTTGCATGGGGGAAATTATTGTAAAGGGGGAAATTGTTCTGCTCTGTCTCCCTCAGTAGTCTAGCACTTACCAGACAACTCCACTGATCCTACTTGTAATATTTGTAAGGAGCTCTGGTTCTGAGTAAGTTAGTGTTTAACATAGTTGATAGGACATAGATGATAGGTTTTGGCATCATCAAATAGGGGGAAATTGTTGGGTGATGATTCAATCCTCAGCATGATCATACTTGTGGGAAATGACTCTATCTTCTATACTGAATCACGCTCAGTAGCCTCGTGCTCTGAACTGTTGAGAAGATTTGAAGATCCCAAAACCCTATCTGATTGGTGAACCATTCCCTTGTATCTGTTTTGTCTCTGAGGTTTCAGACTCAGTAGACACTCTGCTTTCCGGTCAAGGCGCTCGCAGCTTATTTGCCTCAAGCACCAATGCAGAAGACTCGGTGATCTTGGACTCAGAGCGGAAGGATATACGAGAGAGTCGGTTGAACCGAACTCGGCGAGAGTAGTCTTGGACTCGTAGCCGATCATCGTAGACTTATCTCGGCCAGTCTATCTACCGAATACAAGGTCGGACTCAAGAACGGCGTATAGTCTTCGGGATTGTCGGAATCTTTTGAAAGACAATCAGCATTGTCATGTACGAGGAAGAGAGAAGTCGGCTTCGCCCTGTCTCGAAGTTTGTGCTTTGTCTCAACCACTCCATCCACCTCAACGAATGACAAGCATACACGTGTCTTCTCACCGCTAAAGTCTGCAGTCAACCTTTTACCTAAAAAGGTGGGAAAGTACACTGTTACCTACACCAAAAGAGCCGTTTGCTACCAAAGAGAGAGAGAGAGAGAAGAAGATCGTCTCCAACGGATCTATTTCAATCTCTGCTCTATAAATAGAGGGATCATTCAAGATTTGAAGAGAATGCGCGCACCTAGAACACGAGAGAGCATTCAAACGAGCGAAATTAACGACTAAGTCTTCCGCAAGAATCAACCGAGTTATCTCCCGCGAAAGACTACATCCCACTCAAAAGGAACCAAGTTGAATCGACATAAGCTTCTAGTATCCAAGCGACTGACACGAACCTATAGCTAAACCCTCAGCTGTTCGTCGCTCTAGATAGCTACATTCTCGTTCCTTATCCTTCTAACCCTAAGCTCACTTGTTATATCCATAGCTTAGACGAAGGAGTTCACATTTGAACCCAATCCTTATTGTATAAGGACTCCTTCACTTGTTGGAGAAGTTTGTCAAACACTTTAAGTTTGATAGTGTTGTAAACCGAGACTTGGATCGTATAAAAACCAAGACGCGGCTTTGCCCCAGTGTGCAAGCCGACCGAGACTAACTCGGGATAATAAATAGCCTCCCGATCATTCGGGACGGTGGACGTAGGATTTGAGCGATATCGAACCACTTTAAAAATCCTGTGTCTCTTCTTGCTTTCTTAAGCTGTTGCATTGATTTTACTATTCATACTCGAACATCATATTTAAAATCAATCAATCTGTCTCAAAGATACCGAACTTTTAAATCTACCGAATCGAGACTTAAAACGTTTTCTCACAAAAACCGATTTGGGCCTACACTATTCCGCGCACCGAACTCTTACCGTAGATACGAATTCGACCTAGTCGGTTAGCGAGATCTCGGCGAGTCGAGCACTCTTAGCCTTTAACTCGATTCGTAACAGGTTGTCCGGTCCGATCAAGCTTTCGATCGGACACCATCTCGAATAGGACTGTTCGAGTTCGAAATTGAGAAATCGAATCGAGTGTATTCAACCCCCCCCCCTCTACACCTGACCGTACACTCGGGACCAACACAAATCTATCTTAAATCTCGGTTTAACTTTACATACTTCCAACCATGCCTTCCTAGATTTATTCACACTAGGATATGAGCAGTAATACACTTGATGCGCTTGTGATGCAAGGACAAATGGTTCATAATTCTGCAGCGGTTTCGTTTGATCGATAGAAACCAACTTGTATTGTGGATGTATATAAGTCCCTCTAGGGGTCGGGTCAAACCATAAGCACTTGAACAACATAGTTCGTTTTATTGGTAAACCTGGGTACTCAACTTCACATATCTCCACCAACTGCCCATAATAATCAAGTGCATCAGAACCATAATTCTGCCCTTGTATACACACTCCGCTATTCATAGTGGACTTTCCTACCCCATGTGATAAAGTATGAAACTTATATCCGTTCACAACGTAACCAGGGTACGTATAAACCGCTACTAATGGACCTTTTGCTAAATCCCGTATATACGGATTCATCTCATTGCAATAAGGGGAAGAAACCTAAAATCATAAGAAGCTAATTAAGAAAAGAAAATATTTTCAAATTTATTTAGAATGGATAAGCTCATCGTACATATGATTTGAACGAGCTCCGAATTCCTGCTCCACCGATGTTTGGTAATCTTCATTTGATATATTTGGACATGCACGTCGAATTTCTTCCTCAAATAGGCTTCATTAAAGTTGGTTGAAGTCGTTACGTATATTACATAAGTTAGAAAATAAGACAAGCGAATTATAGAGAAACTCACTTGTGATATTCTGTAACCTCGTCGCAGTTCAACAAGATGTATAAGTGGGCGGCATTATACTCCTTTTGATCAAGATATCTCATTGACTTCGCGCCAATTGGACGACCTTTTGGAAGAAATATAGAGGGGACATCTATGTTGTCGACCGTCTGGCCTTCTTGTTCCACTTCGCAATTGCGAGGCATCCTCCTCAGCCTAGTGTGGATATGATCTTCAAAATAGTACGAGCAGAAATTTGAGGCTTCTTCAGCTAAATAAGAATTGCATATGGATCCTTCCACACGAGCTTTATTGCCAACATATTTTTTCAATTTCCCTAAATATCTGATAAAGGGTGGTTCAATGCATTAATAATTAGGAAGAAAGGATATTGAATAGGAAAACAATAATATGAATGATATTATACCTCTCAAATGGATACATCCATCGATATTGAACAGGACCGGCTAAACGAGCTTCATCAGCTAAATGCACCGGGAGATGCTCCATGGAATCGAAGAAACTTGGTGGAAATATGCGCTCCAAGTTGCAAAGAGTAATTGGAATACTCTCGTTTAGTCTCCTCATATCTTCAATTCTTATAGCACGAGATGTTAAGTCTCTCGAAGTATAAGCTCAACTCGTAATTGCTTCGTCCAAACGAGTTGTGGAAGAAGTTCACGAAATGCAACCGGTAGAAGCCGTTGCATGAAAACGTGACAATCATGACTTTTCATCCCAAACATTCTTAACTTACTCATGTCTACACATCCTGCTCATGTTGGACACATAACCATCCGGTAGTCCGAGCCGCTTCACCCACGTTAATAATGCATGCTTCTGCATACGACCCAAGCATGTAACATGCTTTCGGATAATGTCTGTCACTCTCGTTAAGCTTCTTCAGTTCAGGTCTAGCACAATATGTATTCAACTCTACCCTAGACTTCGGCGTGTCTTTGGTCTTTCCTGTCACATTTAGGACAGTGTTGAACACATTATCAAACACGTTCTTCTCAATGTGCATGACATCGAGATTGTGTCGAAGCAACAAGAATTTCCAATAAGGAAGATCCCAGAATATGCTTCTTTTCTTCCATCCCGTAACATTTTCTTTAGAGACATATTTGTTAATACCATCGTAGTCTTCGGTGACTTTCACAAAACCATAAGCTTCAATTTAACTAAGTATATCTTCTCCTGTTCTAATGTCAGGGGGTGAACGTGCTACAACTTTATTTTTCAGGAAAGCCTTCTTATTTCGTCTGAAAGGATGACTTAGTGGTAGAAACTTTCTATGATTGTCAAACCACGACATCTTACCACTCTTCTCAAGATAAAATGCATCTGATTGTTCCATGCACTGTGGGCATGCGAATTTCCCACTGTACTCCATCCCAGACAACATTGAGTAGGCCGGAAAGTCAGATATGGTCCATAGCAAAGCAACTCGCATATTGAAATTTTGCTTCTTGGAAACATCATACGCGAGACACGCCATGTTCCCACGGGTTCAATAATTCGGCTATCAACGGTCTGTAGAAAGACATCCAAGTTATCTTTTGGATTTCGAGGTCCGGGCACCAACACCGTGAGAAACATGAATTGATCTTTCATGCACATGCCAAAGCGGCGATTGTAAGGAGTTAGAATAATCGGCCACAAAGAGTATTGTTTTCCAAATTGAGTAAATGTTTGAAAACCGTCGGTAGAAAGACCTAATCTAACATTGCGAATCTCCGAGGCAAAATCGGGAAACGTCGAATCCAAGTGCTTCCATGCTTGGAGAGTCCGCAGGATGACGCATCACTCCATCGTCCACCGATGAAGCATGCCAACGCATATGAAAAGCGGTTGCATTAGATGCATACATCCGCCGGAGTCCAGGGGATACGGGAAAGTAGTACATTTTCTTAGCGGCCACTAATTTTTTCTTCCCTTTCCTACTAGATTTCGGACTGTAGTCTAAATATCGCGAGGTACCGCAAAACTTACAACTCTCCAGTTCATTATCTTCACGCCAATAGATCATGCACGAATTTGGACAATAGTGAATCTTCTCTACCGGCAACCCCATGCCACTAAGCAATCTCTTAGACTCGCTGAAGTTATTAGGAATCAAATTTCCTTAGGGAAGCATATCCTTAATCATTTGACTCATCCTGTCATAGCCCCTTTGCGACATATGATTCTCAGCCTTCAAGTTCATCATCTGAACTGCTGCAGACAATTGTGAGTAGGTCTCACAACCAGGCCACAACTCCGTGTCGACTGCCTGCAACATTTCATAGATCGTGTTTGCTTCATTATTTGGTGACTCCTCAATATCCGCATCATTATAATTTGGCCCAAAGATGATCCATTACCATCCTTTGATAGGAGGTCGACGTGTCATTTTGTACATTTCTCGTAGCTTGTTCATTTAGGGTTACGTGTTTCTCCCCATGAGATGACCAAACTTTATAATTTTTAACGAATCCCTTCATATAAACGTGCTCTCTTACAACTTGTGTAGTCAAAAAACACCTTATTCTTACAATTTTTACACGGACATCTAATTTTTTCCCCGTCCATATAATTTGTCTGGCTACTTGCCCAATCAATGAAAGCCTCAATGCCATTCACAAATTGAGGATTCAATGAACCGTCTATTGTCCACCGTGTATACATCCACGAACGACTCATTATTTCAAATCCTGATTGTACGAATGGAGAAACTAGTTGATTATCAAGAGAAGTTCGACCTTGGTATGTCTTTAGTGAGAAAAAATTGTCTGAAATTTGTTGTCATTTGACTCTTATAATCAATCAACTAATCAGTGCTATTTAAATAAGATTGTTTTCTTGAAATTTTTTTATGGATTGTCAAGTGTAGGAACTAACAGTTGATTTTTTATGTAAGAAGAAGAAATAGGACATTAAATTTCAATTCTTATATCTTTATGCAAAAGGGATCCAAAATTAAATAAGTAAGATGAAGGGTATTAGTTCTTAGGTTCTCATCATATCAATCTCCTGATTTAACATTCTTATACTTAAACAATCAAAACAAACAATCTGCGAAGCATAGTTAGAGAAGTTGAGCTCTTCGAAAAACACCAAAACAAGAGCTAGAACGTGAGTGTGCTAAAATGAAAAGTATACAAACCCTGTTCTGAATATAGAAAGATCAAATAACATATAAAACACAAGCTTCAACATTGGCAACTCATTAACAAAAAATAACTATTTTTCGAAGATTGACAAATGATATCTCGAATAAATCCAACCAACACAATTACCCTTTCTTGACGGAAAATGGGACCGACTAAAACACCAAACTCTCATTCTAAATATCCACCGTTCTTCAATTATTAATACTATTATTTCAAGAATCCCAGGCACCATTGGGCCGGAACCGGTTGTCCATTATTGTGCAACGTAACTTATCCTCTCTCTCTTTCTCATACATAGATAGATACACATTAGTTGGCATGTCTCGTGTAGTCTAATTAGGACTTCATCTTCGCAACATTTCTGGCTTTAATAATTTGATTCAAAATTTTAGAACAATCTCGATTGTTCCACAACGAGCGCCAAAATATGAATGATCAAAGCATTCATTTTTGAACAAAGTATTAAGCATTCACAAAGTATTAAGCATTTTTGAACAAAGAATTAAGCATCACAAAAGTAGTAGGGTAACCTGGAGAGAGAGGGGCTTCGGCGAGCAACTGGCGGCGGTGAGCTACTGGCGGCGGCGAGCGACTGGCGGCAAGTGGCGAGAGACGATCTACAGGCGGCGGCTCGACTGGCGGCGGCGAGATACTGGCGGCGGCGAGCTAGCGCGGCGAAGCGAGCGAGCTGCGCGCAGCGAGCGACGGGCTGCGGCTCCACTGGCGGCGGCGACAAGCTGCGGAAGAAGACATGCGTTGTATTTTGTTCTGTTCTGCGCCTCCGCCCGTAAATTAATCTAGGGTTCACCGACGAATTTACCGACGGATTTCTCCGTCGGTAAATTATAAAACATTTTTAATAAATTTAAATTAAAAATTCATTTAAAATAAATCAAAATAAATTTACCGACGGAATATTCCGTCGGTAAACATTTTTTTAATTTAAAAAATGATTTTCTCAAAAAATAAATTATAGTTTCGATTTAAATAAATCAAAATATATATTTACCGACGGAATATTCCGTCGGTAAATTTAATTAATGATTTTCTCAATAAATAAATTATAGTTTCGATTTAAATAAATCAAAATATATATTTTACCGACGGAATATTCCGTCGGTAAATTTAATTAATGATTTTCTCAAAAAATAAATTATAGTTTCGATTTAAATAAATCAAAATATAGGTAAATTTAATTAATGATTTTCTCAAAAAATAAATTATAGTTTCAATTTAAATAAATCAAAATATATATTTACCGACGGAATATTCCGTCGGTAATAAAATAAAAAAAATAATTGGCAAAATTGAAATTTGGCGACGGAATATTCCGTCGGTAAAAATAGCGACGGCTGTTTTCCGTCGGTAAGTTTAACAGTCATATTCCGTCGGTATTCCGTCGGTAAGCCGACCCGTGTTTCTTTTCCGTCGGTAAATTTGATAATTTTTGTAGTGTTACTTTCGGTATGTACCGTATCCATGGTATGCTACGGTATACCGCGGTATAGGAAAGTCCATACCTTTACCGTACCAAAAAACTTCGGTACGGTATCATACCGTACCGAAAATCTCGGTATACCAAAAATTTCGCTATTTCGACATATTTTCGATACGGTATGGGCGGTATACCGATTTTTCGGTATTTTTTAACACCCCTAATCTAAATCACTCACGCAGAAACCGTCTCCCGCAAGATCTACAGAAACTCATCTTGCTCCGCCTTCTCTCCGACTCCGCCGTGCAGTCCTTCGTCCTCTCTCTCTGTCTTGCCCCGCCTTCGCTCCAACTCCGCCACAAATCTGCAATTCCGCCACACCGGCGTCCTTCCCAACTCTACCGCCGCCACAGATCTGTAAATCCGCCACACCGGCGTCCTTCCAACTCTACCGCACCGCCGTTCGTCCGACTCCGCCACTATTCTTTCTCCCTGTATCTTCTGTCTACATCCCTACCCCAGATCTGAACATATCTCATCCTTAGGCGTATAATAAGTATCGATGGCGTGCAAGCTTATGGCCGGCGGTGGGACATGGCAACGAAGAACGTCCAGAGAATCGTTTCTCTCATCCATAGAGATTCAATTTGCAAAAAATAATTATTTTTTGTGGTGTTATTTTATTAAAAAAATTGGATTTTTTTGATTATATATTGAATGAATATTAGGTTATAGTAGTTTGTTAAGTTCAATTTGTCTCCATATCTACTCAAATTCCTTCAGAATCTGTAAATTTAATTAAATCGCATAAAAAAACGAAAAGTGCATAAAACAAACGCGGAAAGTGCATAAAAAAAATTTCAAGTACATACAGAAAAAAGTTCAAGTGCATACAAATTAAATATAAAGTGCATAAGATGATATTGAAGAAATTATTGAAGAAAGAGAAAGTAGACAGAGAGGAGAGAGAAGATAGTAATAATCAAAGGAGAGAGATGAAGAATATTGAATTTTGAAATAAATTTGAAAATTAGGTTTTTGAAATAGAATTGAAGATTACATAGTTACCCTTAATGAAATTAATTAAGGGCTTTAAAATTAGAAACATCTCATTTAATCTAAGCCATACATCTTCAAAATTAAAGGATGAAATGTGTTCCTAGTTCCTTCATTAAGAGAGTGTTCCTAAAAGATCCATCTCCTATATATATATATATATATATTAACAATTTTCCAACATAATACTCGTATAATTTTTACTAGTAAAAAGAGCATTTAATTATTCATGTATAAAGATAAAAGAATCACTAAAACATGTTATATATGGTGTCAAGTAATTTCGTTTTTCTAATAATAATTACACCTAATTATGTAAAATGACGGCAGACGAATAAATAATTATCTATATTTTGCAAGCTAATTTTTCTATATTCATCATTTATAAAAAAAAACCATTTTTTGTATTTTTATTAATTTATTTCAAATAGCGCGGCAGATCTAATTAATCATTAAATAATGTAGAATGGGCGCGCAGTTGGAGTAGCCGTTGCCTAATTCGGCCTAACGACATTTCTGAAGCCACCTCGTTTACTCCGCCAAACACTCCTTTATTTTGATGCATGGCATGGCCCTTCTCCTCCGCGGCAACTACCGGTTTCCAATTTTCAGTCCTTTCTCCGCATTTACCTCTATTTCCGCCGCAATGACTTCCTCAATCGCGCTTCTCTCGACACCTCTCTCAAAATCCGCTTTCCGGTTAAAAAATGAGATTCGGAGGGCCTCGCGGTTGAATTTGGAGAAATTTAGGCTTTTCCATGGCGTCGGCGTAGGATCGGAGGCGGTGGTCGTTGATGACGCGCTGTTCAAGGATTACAAGTCTTCTACTGCTTTCCTGTTCCCCGGTCAGGTCAGAGTCTAATTATATTTTGTTTATGTGTAGATGTAGCTGTGGTTAATTGATGTCGTGTTAAACAATTTTGATTTTCCGATTGAATTTAAGATTATACTTCGGTTTAAGCACCATGATTTTAATTTTATAGTAAATAGCTCAACTGCAGACGAGAATTAGTGAATCTAATAAAGTTTTTTTCGCAGTTTATACAACTGAAGTTGATGATCATGATCGAGTTGATTTTTCCCCTTTCTGTTAATGGTGGAATTATGAAAAGAAGTTCCTCTTCTTTGTTCATTAAATACTACTTCTAACAATACATTTTGTAATTAGACTGTCTTTAGCTGTACTGATTGACTGATTGTTATTGGTTCTTTGTTTGGAATCATATGCAATCAACTTTCTGTATTAACTGGTATATAATTAAGAATGAACCAATATGTATAACGATATCTGATTGTTACTGAAGAAAGTACGTTTAAGATGTTCATTATTATGAATCCATTGATGCTTCACTGAAAGAATACGGTGGCTGTCGAAGTCATGTCTCGGTCTCTTATCGCATCCGTTCTTCTCTGTGAAGGGCGCACAAGCTGTAGGAATGGGTATGGAGGCTCAAAAGGTGAGTTGTACAAGAGAGCTAATGAGATTCTAGGGTAGGTTCAGGTCTAAGTGGTAACCATTTTTCTTTTTCAATCTTATGTCCATGCTCTATTTCAAAGAAAAATCACTTAAATTCCAGACTACGACTGAAACATGTACAAATAATGGACACTCTGTTCTGAATAATTGATTCAAGGTTCGACCTTTTGGATATTTGCATTAATGGACCAAAAGAGAGGCTTGATTCCACTGTCCTAAGCCAGGTATACTTTTATTTCAAGAGTTTTCATTACACAATGATGAAGCCATAATTTGTTACAGAAAACAATCCAGTTTATGGCTTGTGTTGATTGGAAAGAAAGTTCAAAATGGATGTCCCCTGAAGTACTGGCCTTATAAATAAAACATGCCCATTTTCATAATGCATTTCTAATTCACTATCCTGCCTGAGAAACTGATAGCAAATATATTTCCTGATCCATTTATCCAGCCGGCAATCTATGTTACAAGTTTAGCTGCTGTTGAGGTGCTCCGAGCTCGTGATGGAGGTCAGCAAATAATTGATTCTGTGGATGTGACATGTGGTCTAAGCTTAGGAGAATACACAGCTCTTGCATTTGCTGAAGCATTCAGGTATACTGCCAACTCAGTCAGCTGTTTTCTTCACATTTCCAGTTAAGGGTGGTTATAACTCGATAGTCTTCGAGTAATCTTCGTCTCGGGTGCAGCTTTGAGGATGGGCTTAGGCTAGTCAAGTTAAGGGGTGAGGCAATGCAGGTACATCCACAATTTGCTAAAATCATTACCATGTCTCCTTGATATAAACATTCTTCTGTTGCTTCCACAAGGATGCTGCTGATGCTGCTCAAGGTGCCATGGTTAGTGTTATTGGACTAGACTCTGCTAAAGTGCAGGAGCTCTGCGATGCTGCCAATGAAGATGTCGATGAAGCAAATAAAGTTCAAATTGCAAACTTCTTATGCCCTGTAAGTCCAGAATATAGATACTCGTCTATATATTACTTTGATCCAACAAACTACGCGTTCTCATAGGGAAACTACGTTGTCTCGGGAGGCCGAAAAGGGATTGAAGCAGTTGAAGCAAAGGCGAAACCATTCAAGGCTCGAATTACAGTAACCATCTCCTCTTGGCATGATCGAATTTGTGCTTCGGAGATTTTACCTCATAATCTTAACTTAGGTTCGGTTAGCTGTAAATGGAGCTTTCCACACAGCTTTCATGGAACCTGCTGTCTCAAGACTAGAAGCTGCTTTAGCATCAACAGTAATCAGAAAACCCAGAATACCAGTCGTATCCAACGTCGATGCAGAACCACACGCAGATCCAGAAACAATCAAGAAAACACTTGCTTGCCATGTAAACAGTGGCTTTTGTTAGTCGTGTGCAAAACCAGAATACGGATAATCATTCCCGTTTGTTGACAATTCAGGCTACTAATCCGGTCCAATGGGAAACAACCACGAAGACATTGCTGAGCAGAGGATTGAAAATGAGCTATGAATTAGGACCGGGAAAGGTAGAACTTAACTACTGTAGAATTTCTAAGTATAACAATTTTGGTTTCTTTGATACTGAGAAGATCTTGCTCTGCATTTTAGGTCATTTCTGGGATTGTCAAAAGGATGGATAGAGGTGCTTACCTCGAGAACATTGGTGCCTAAGAAGTAAGAACATACCAATTTACGGTCTGCCTAAATTTCTCTCTAGGTCATAACTGCACTTGGGGAAACTAATCAACGGATGAACTATTTTAGGTCAAAATTCAGCAAGGCGTTATATCAAATAGCAATTACTGAAAGAGTGGAATGTCAAGTGTATACATTTCCATGTTTGAAAATGCAAAAATATACAAACTTTTCCATAAATGCAATAATATACAAATGACACTACTTCACCTCCAGTGTGTGTGCAGGTGTGTTGCAGTTTGTGTTGGAATCTTTTTGAATAAGTAGTCTCGAAATTAGCAAAATAAAAGTTGATGATTTTTTTTAAAAAGCTAAAGTTATTTAAAAAAAACTTCTTTAATTGATATTTTCGTAAAACAAAAAACTTCGTTTAAATATTTTAAAAACCTGAACGAAAATTTAATATTTTGTTAATTTAATTTATGAATTCAATTTGAGGAAATTTTAATATTTTAGTAAATTTAATTTACGAAATTTATGCAATTTTGATAATTTAATTTAAGCAATTTCATTAATTTAATTTAGGCATTTTCGTTAGACAATTTCGATAATTTATTTTTGGCAATTTCATTAATTTAAATTAGGCAATTTCGTTAATTTAATTTAGGCAATTTCGTTAATTTAATTTAGGCAATTTCATTAATTTAATTCGGAATTTTGATAATTTATCGAAAAACCGGTTTTGTTAATTAGGCAATTTTGTTAATTTAATTAGACAATTTTGATAATTTAATTTAGGCAATTTCAATAATTTAATCAATTTCGATAATTTAATTTAGGACGTCAATCGATCGGGATAATTAAAAATATATATATATATATATATATAAATATAATAAATTTAAAAAAAAATTATTCGTCGATCGATCGGATAAATTAAAATATATATAAAAATTTATACATAAAAAAAAATTATAAGTGTCGTGATCGGCGCGTAATCGGCAAAATTAATATATATATATATATATATATATATATATATAAAATTATACATTAAAAAAAAATTATATATGCCGATCGACGCCGTCGATCGCATTACATATATAACATTAACACCCGAAATACACATAACTATATAACAGAACACAAATCTTCATCGGACACTAAATCGGACCCGAAATCGAGAAATCTATCGGACTAACGTCGGCATGAATCTTCCAAACCTACTCACGTCGGACGAATCTTCCAAACCGTCGAAACCGCTCCTAAAATGGAAGATGTTAGTATTTATTTGAAATTAAATTAATTTTTAGATGTGAAATTAATGTATAATTACATGTTTAAAAGTGGTTTTTATGAAATATATATGTTGGGTTTAGTGAGTATAATATAGATTTGTTTGGATTGGGTGAAAATTGGTGAAATTGAGGTAGAAATCGCGGAAAAAGGTTGAAATCGGGCGTTACCTCGCGCCGCGGTTCGGTCGAACCGGCTCGGCCGGTCAACGTCCGACCGGTCGGCACGTAATTTTTATGTAATTTTTTTTTTTTGTGAGTTTATTTTTAATTATTTGTAATCGTATTAATTATAATTGTAATATATAGGTTAATTTTAAACGTTAGCACTAGAGACGTTTATCGGGATTACAATATACTATAAGATGTTTAGGCACTTTGATTAGAGAGAAATTATGTAGGCGGGGTGGTATGGATCTAGTCAACGGTTTATTTGTGGTCGGTCGGGGCATAGTGGGTTGGCCGGATGGTAAGAATGCTATGCGGGCTCTTCACCCCTATTATCTATGAGATTTCGGTACGACCTTCGGAGGTTTGGTTTAATTATGTTGGTGAACATCCGTTTCTCTATCGAGTTTGCATTGGTTCGGGCTCATGTTCGGCGAGTGTAGTTTTGACATGGCGCCTCTTATCGTACTAATCCGGGGTGTACAACGATTCAATGGTGGGAGACAATTGAAGCAAAGAACTTGTTAAGGGTTTACACAATATGAGTCGTGGCGTTTCGATGATGACTTGATTAAGTTGTCGAATATTTTAGCTCTTTTTTTCTGGTTCTATGCTCCTGCAGACACTAAGAAAATTGATACATGGATATGGGTATTGGCTGATGATATCAACCAATAGAATGCGTTCCCATGGGGTGCTTTTACCTACGAGGCCATGTTGCACTACCTCAGTTACGTACCAAATTCCTTGGACCTCGTAGGATCAAAATATAATCTCTATGGGCCGATTTGGGTACTACAGGTATAATATTTGTTCACAACTTAATTATTACTAATTTCTAATTTTTTATTAGTTTAAATAACTCGATATATTTATATTGTAATATAGGTGTGGGTATATGAGGCCATTCCTAGTCTGGGAGCTCGTTGTGCGACCCTTTTACATCCTGATGGTTTCCCTCGTTATTTACGGTGGTCATTTAATGACACCGATCAGCGTGATATAGCTAGGTTTTTTAAGCGCCAGGTAAAAATATTTTTATTATTAATTACACAATGAATATGTTATGGAGTTTCTTATTAATATTTAATGCACAAATATTATGTATTTCAGATGAGAGACTCGGTAGTGTTTGAAATGTTAGTACCGACCGAGGTTGAGGAGAGGTGTCCATATTGGCAGAGTGCAGTTGGTAGTAATGCATTTGGACTACACTTTCCTGTGCCCTTGAACCCCCTACAGCCGGCACAATATGATAAAGATGGACAGCGTATCTTGATCAGGCGCACCGAGGAGAGCAGACGTAGTTCGAGCAGAGGAGTTATCGGTGGGGAGGAGGAGCAAGAGGAGGAGCACACTGTGGTAGATAGTAGGAGAGTTCGGTAGGCGGGCCCGGCGTACACAAGCATCTTCATCCGGCCGAGAGATGCATCGGGTAATAAACTTAAATTCACAAAAAATTTCTAGTGAATTCCTCTTTTAATAATCGTCTTCTTCTTTGATAATTATTAGCCGTTGGTGAGACATCTAGTTCAAGGGACCCAAGAATAGAGGCCATGATCAGTCAATCTATTCAAGAAAATTTTGAAAGATGCGAGCAAGCTATGATGAATAGAATTGAAAGATGCGAGCAAGCTATGATGAATAGAATTGATGATTATCATCGGACTCTCGATCGGGAGCTAGTGAGTAGGTGTGAGGAGCTGCTTGGATAGAAGTAATAGGCCATTTCGATCTGGATATAGGTGGCACGCTCAGGCTACGCAGTGGCCCCAGTGGGATGAGCCCGCACCACCGACATTTAATCAGCAGGGTCAGGCTATGGATGTAGAACCTGGCGGCGAGTTGGTAAGAGAATTTTTCAATTAATTTAATTTCTTTTCCTAATTTAATAATTGTCTTTTGTAGGATATGTTTGAGCCGAGTAACTCGTTGGCTCAGAGTTTTGAGCAGTATTTGTCTAGTGAAACCTTGGCCTTTCGACGTCCAGATGGTTTTCCACTTCAACGAGAATGGTTCAAGAATTTTATAAAGATTGATTACAAATGGATTGTGAGATGGTAAACTGCTATATCCAGTCACTGCGGGTCAGGCTAGTTCAAGGTAACCTACCCGTGACTCCAGATGCCCAATACACAGTCGTAGCGGACTCTACAGTCTTTGTAAGTATATTTCATATCTGAGTATTTTTTGAAAAATATGGTATTTGTTTAGTTTAATTTTATCATTGAATAATTGTTTATAGATGGGTATTATGAATGAGTGGCTCAAGTGCGTGAAGAATCCAGAAAGTAACAGACACGAGAATGATAAAGATTATAAATGGGTTCCTCAAGAGGAGGATGTGCAGTGCGTAAAGGGGAATCCAGAACTTGGGACAAGCGATTGGTACTCCGCCAAATATGTGAGTACTATTCATATATTTTATATATAATAATTTTAAGGTTCTAAATTATATATTTGTATCTATTGTAGATCATATTTCCAATCTTGGCAGCACACCATTGGTTCGTATTGCGGTTATGTATTTCAGATTGGAAGCTCGAGATGTTTGACTCGAAAAATAAATTTAGAGATCCAAATGTATTCAATTGGTGCGTCAAATGCCTTATAGCTTTCCGGAAATTTATAGCGCGATTCTTATGGCACGGGAACTATTGGGCGTGTAATGCATATAGTTATCCATTCCCCGGAGGTCAGAGGCCCTCAGTTGTGCTTATGGATGATGAAGAGCAGTACTTGCAATTGGATGCGTATAGTTGCGGGGTATTTACATGCATGACTATAGAGCGTCTCCTCACCGGTTTTCCCACTCGGGTATGTGGTAATGAAGAGCGAAACATTAGTAAATATCGTAATTGGATGGCTGTAAAATGTTTTGAAATGTGTGATATTGCTTGAATTTTATGTATCAATTAAATGTATCGTAATGTAATGTAATTGAATTTTAGTAAATATCCTCACCGGTTTTCCCTTTTTATTTTTTTCAACCGATCGGCACATGTTAAAAATTACGGACATGTTAAAAAATATATATATATATATATATATATATATATATATATGGTCCGATCGATCGGACAAGGGCGATCGATCGGACCATATTTAATTTTTTTAAATTAAAAAAATATATGGTCCGATCGATCGGACAAGGCCGATCGATCAGACCATATTTGAATTTTTTTTTTAAATTACTGATGTTAAAAAACAAATATATATATATATGGTCCGATCGATCGGACAAGGCCGATCGATCGGACAAGGCCGATCGATCGGACCATATTTAATTTTTTTTTAAATTACTGTTAAAAAAAATAAAAAATAAATAAATAAATATATGGTCTGATCGATCGCGATCAGACCATATTTAATTTTTTTTTTACATAAATATATGGTCCGATCGATCAGACAAGGCCGATCGATCGGACCATATTTTATTTTTTTTTAAATTACGGATGTTATTAATAATCAAAATTATACTTAAAAAATCAATATAATTGAAATAAACTCTTAAAAATTATAAAATTTAAAATAAAAATTTGATAATAAATATTTCAGGGGAATATTATGAAATGGTGTAATAAAACTTTATATATATCTATACATTAGCAAAATTAAACATGAATCATTCTTGAAGTAGTTATGACTTTATACAAAAAATGAACTCATTTTTCGAAATATAAGAAGAGGTCGAAAGTTTTTTTTTTAATTATGTCTCTATTATTATATTTCAAAGTTATTCATGATATCCTCAATATCCTCTTCGTATATCACTTTTCGTTGCTCGAATTCGATGTTTTGAGGGTTTAGAGGAATAGTATTTGGGGTTTTGATCAAGGATTTTGAGGGTTTAGTGGAATAGTATTTGGGGTTTTGATGAATAGTAGTTGGGGTAACCCTTAATCATCCTATCGGTCAGATTGTGTATACAGCTGTCGGCACGAATAGTTTTGTAGTCAAATTTCAAGAAAATAATACAGATGTGACAGCTGTCACAGCTGTCACGTTTTTACTTTTTTTTTCATTATTATCGGCAATGTATTGGTTTTTTTTTATCGGACCATATTTGAATTTTTTTATGTTTTTTTTTTTAAATTACTGATGTTAAAAAATAAAAAAATAAATATATGGTCCGATCGATCGGACAAGGCCGATCGATCGGACCATATTTGAATTATTATTTTTTTTTAATTACTGATGTTTAAAAAAAATAAATATATGGTCCGATCGATCAGACAAGGCCGATCGAGCGGACCATATTTTTTTTTTTTTTAATTACTGATGTTAAAATATATATATATATATATATATATATGGTCCGATCGATCGGACAAGGCCGATCGATCGGACCATATTTTTTTCTTTGGTCCGATCGATCGTACAAGGCCGATCGATCGGACCATATTTTTTTTTTGTTTTAACCATGTTTAAAAAAAAATTAGGGTTTATACGCTATTTAATTTAGGGTTTTGTCAATTAAGGGTTTATACGCTATTTAATTTAGGGTTTAGGGTTTATACGCTATTTAATTTAGGGTTTCAGCAATTTAAGGTTCCGCAATTTAGGGTTTTAGCAATTTAGGGTTTCGCCAATTTATACAATTTATTTGGTTATTTAGGGTTTATACGCTATTTAATTAAGGATTTAGTCAATTAAGACAAACACCACACAATTAAGGATTTAGTCAATTATATCACTTTTCGTTAAACAAACTTCATACTTCAAATAATATATAGAAAATAAACTAGAACTAAGACACCACAAATTTAATCTTGTGTCTCCCTCTCTGAACATGTCCTCCTTGTGTGGCCTCTTTCGTGACAAACACCACACTTTCTGTATATATTTACCCCTCAAATCAAGGAAAATCATACGCCCTCAAAATAATACATAGATATTTACCTAAAATCAAGCAACAAATATAACAATTTATGGAATAGGTTTACCTTTAAAATTGTTTCACACTCTCACTCTCTCGCTCTCGTTCTCTCTCGCGTTTAAAGGACCCTCGCTCCCTCCCTCTCGTTCTCTGAAATAAAATTATCGCTCTCTCGCACCCTCGCTGTCTTGCTCTCCTTGTTATAGAGTTCAATTTTTTTGCATGTGAAAATAATCATGGAAGAGTATAACTGTGTTGCATGTGAAGAGGAAAAGAATCAGATTCCTCCTCACTGTGTATAGAGTTCGCTTTTTCCGCATCTATTGTTGCATGTGACTAGGTAAAAAGGTAAGTGAATATCTTTCCGATTTTTTTTCTCTCTAAATAAGTACATGTACACTTTTGATTCTTGATTAAAAAAAAAAAGTTGTTGGACTACTGCATGCATGAGACGAAATTATTCTGCATGCATGAAAACAAAAAAGGCTGGACGTTGGTCAACACATGTGATAGATTAAAGTAGTAAGAGAGAGAATGTTAAATAAATAAAAGACAAGACACTTGCTGATCGATCGGAGAGCAAAGATTATACATAAATTTATACATAAATTAAAAAAAAATTATATGTGCCGATCGATCGGCACTGCCCGATCGATCGGCAGTTATACAAAAAATAAATATATGGTCCGATCGATCGGACAAGGCCGATCGATCGGACCATATTTTTTTTTTTTAAATTATGTTAAAAAAATAAAAAAATAAAATAAATATATGGTCCGATCGATCGGACAAGGCCGATCGATCGGACCATATTTTTTTTTTTTAAATTATGTTAAAAAAATAAAAAATAAAATAAATATATGGTCCGATCGATCGGAATGAGACCATATTTAATTTTTTGGACTTGACACTTGCTGCAAAAATAAGACACTTGCTGCAAAAGTAAGAGGAAATAGAAAAACCTATTAACCTAGGTACCTTTTATAGGTTTTAGAAGACAAAATGTACATTTTTGCAATTATGGAATCTCATGTATATTTTTGTATTTTCCATGTTTGTTTTGTACATTTTTGCACATCGCCCTTACTGAAATCTAATTTTTGAATTTCATCAAACAAAAGAGGCTCAATATCTCCAAAATCGATAACTAAATACCATGATTGTTCGTAAAAATCAGTGATCAATTGGTGCAGAACCTGCAGGAGCGGCGGCGGACGGCAGCCTCAAGCCGCGGAGCCGATCGATCCACTGATCTTCCGCGATCTGATCCGCCCAGGCCGAGGCGCCGCCGAACGAGATCCGGCGCATCGCCTCCATCACTCTAACGGCGTTGTCCTCCGACAGGGGAGCGTTGCGCCGCCTCTCGTCGTCTCGGTAAGCTCGCTGTATCGCGCTCTCCGATTCAGTCGCATTTTCCTCCTCCTTCTCCTTATCTTCATCGTCGCTTGTGTCGTGCGATGATACTCCGTTCTGCATCCAGCCATTAGGTAGTCGGTGGAAATTAGAGTTTGGATCTTGAGCGGAGGACTCTTCCCCTCCGTCGTCGTCTATCTCTTCGCCGCCGCTGTTGTCGGCGGTGGAGATTGGCTGGTAGTAGTCGGATGAATCGTCAGGGTTGGAGTCGGAATCGCTTCCGCAAACGCCGTTTTCCTCGTGCGAAGTAGCTGATGCATTCATCGTTGCGGCGATACTACTCGAAACCCAATTGACCAAATACGGAAAGACCTCTGACGATGCGTACACACAAAAAACCTTTCTCCTTGCGATGCATATATTATTGGGAAATTGTTTTCTCATCCTAACTAAAATATTTCATTATACATTCATTTAATTTTATCTAATTCCTTTTCTTGATTGTTTTATGTGTTGTGATTTTTTCTATTGATTTTCGGAAAAAACAAAAAAATTAAATTGCAAAAGGTTTTTGCACCAGCCGGGAATCGAACCCGGGTCTGTACCGTGGCAGGGTACTATTCTACCACTAGACCACTGGTGCCTATTGGTTAAATTGATCTTATACTATAAATTGGTCATCTCGTAGCAGCTATATTACTTTGGTATATCCGGGCTAATTGATCAATAAAACGATATTTGTAATGATGCAACAATACTCCATCATCTCATTTGATGGTGGACCTTAAATACTTGTATAAGCAGGGAGGGATTAAATAATCAAGGCTTCGTTGATACGCCTCCAGCCCAAGGAAGATGATTGAAAAGGAGGTCGAATAAGTATAGTTAAGGTGAACATTTGAACTTAGGTATTGCTCTCAAAACCCGAACTAGCTACAATTCATATTCGTCATGAAAATTAGCCTCAAGATTTTAGCAGCACTCGACCGCTGATCTTCCGTCAATTCATCCGCCCTGTCTCGTGCTGCCTCCGCATCGTCTCACCGCCCAGTAACGGGACCAAGAGCATGGCTTGTTAAAAGTAAATATCAAATATCGCATAAATTGTGCGGAAGTATGTTTCTATTGAGGAAAAACAAAACGTATATATACAACAGATCAAGACTCTAATCTAAGGAAAGAAAATCAAGAATAATCTTCTCTTATCCATCTCATGAATATCGTTATCTTCAATCCATGAATATAATAATTTTATCTAATCCATCTCATGAATATCGCTATCTTTAATCTCATGAATATCGCTAACACTCCCCCTCAAGATGGCGTATGTAAGTCTCGAATACCCATCTTGCTAAGTAGAAAGGTAAACCGTTCACTTCCTAAAGCTTTGGTGAAGAGATCGGCAAGTTGTAACTTTGAAGAAACCGGTAAAGTATCGATCTCCTTAGATTCGACACGTTCTCGAACGAAGAAACAATCCATTTCAACGTGTTTGGTTCGTTCATGAAAAACTGGATTTGCTGCTATATGCCTTGCAGCTTGGTTATTTCATCACACTTGGTGGAGCTCCAATCTCTTGGCGTACAAAGAAACAAATGGTTGTTGCCCGATCATCTGTAGAGGCTGAATATCGTGCTATGACTGTTCGTACAAGAAGTTTCAAAAACAATACTATTCGCGGCATAAAATTCCATCATCTCACTACTTTGAAATTCTTTTCCATTGTCAGTCCGAATCCTTTTAACAACTTTACTAAATTGTGTCTTGATTAAATTATAAAAAGCAATCAAGAACTTACTCACTTCAGACTTAGATTTCAATAAAAATACTCATACGGCCCGACTATAATCATCTATAGTCAAAAAATAACGCGCACCGGAAAAGGACTCAACTTTGTAACCACCCCAAGTGTCGCAATGTAATAATTCAAAACATGCAGTACTTTTAATAAAACTATGAGAAAATGAATTTCGAATCTGTTTGGCCCGCAAACAAGAGTCACAAATAAAATTGTCTGAAGTACCATGAATAGAACTGATACGCTTGATCATGTCAAGAGAAAGATGACCAAGTCGTTGATGCCAAGTCTTGGAATCTTTATGTACGGCAAGAGAGGTACCGCGCACTTGAATAGGTTCCATGCAATAAAGACCATCACACTCTTTACCCACTCCAATCAGTGTCCTCGAGGCCAAGTCAATACACAGAAATCCGAGAAAAAGGTGAATGCACATTGAATATCATTTGCCAAACGACTCATAAATAACAAATTGCATTGAAATTTAGGAATATGTAAGACATCCTTTAAAGTGATATCATTGGCCAAGGTTGCAGTTCCTACACCCTCAACAAGTACTCCATCACCATTGGGTATTTTCACGACCTCGTTACCATTAGGTGAGCGCACATTGTAACACCCCGAAATTTCCTTATGATAAAATTAAATTTAAATAAGAAATTCATTTGCATCTCATGCATAATATTATGTGTGTAAGTCCTATAAGTCGCGCCTTAGAATTTAAAAACGAACTATTATAAGTGATCATATCATAATTAATTTCATATATGTTTGTGTATCTAATGCAATATCAAATGTTTAAATATGTCTATTTCCATTATGCGTCATTATTTAGGAAATTTAGAATTCATTTTGGACCAAATCAATATACATATTTATGCATATCTATTCTATAATTATTTGATTTGTTTAAAATTAAATATGCTTGACTAATCAAACGAAATATGGGATTTAGTGTTTAGCGATGGTTTATATTAAAATCATAACTTCTTAGGACTTTTGTTTAATTTTTGTGGCGTCTGACTAAGTGGGTATATGGAATCTTAATTTGATTTATACTAATAAAATATTGCTTTTATTTATTAGAATAGATATATTTGTTAAATTGGTTAGACTATAATATTAATATTATTAGGCTAAGCATGTACTTATTTTGAAGATAAGCAATCTTCTAAAATCTGGGTGATCACGTTTTTTTTAGTATTAACATTAGTAAAATCCATTTGGATATGTTTAATATTTACATGTTTAATATTTATCTTTCCTTTAAATATATATATGTTTATCATGGACAGGAAATTAGGAATTATATATATACATTTTATCTTTTAATTTGAAAACTTCAAATATTACGGTTAAAATCAATTCACAATCTTTTAGATACTCATAGATAGTGGTAGCATCTTTTTAGTCAAAATTATAACCAACTAAGATTAAATAGATCTATATATATATACGCCAACTCTTAAACATCTTCTTCGTCATTATTGAAGTTTTTATTTGTTCTTGGTTTCTTCCGGATTCATTACAGGTATCCCGAGAACTCTGATTTATTTATGCGCATCTCTTGTTGAGAAATTTTGATATTGAGAACACATGAAAATAATTTTTATTATGATACATGGATTAGCATGACTGACCCTTCTTGCAAATTTAGTGTTTTCGTCGTGAATGATTATTATATAAGTTAGAGTGTTTATTTGTTGTGCCTCATGTGGTGTTCCAGTAGATGTTGAAATATAGGATTAAATCTAGCAAAAGCAAAACACGTGAGGGAGGGATTAAGATAACGATCATCTAGTTTTATTATTATTATTTCTCAAGACTTCTACTTTTTGGCAGATCTCTCAACTTGTACCTAGACTAATTAGGTGATTAGCAATACTTTAAAATGTACAAATAACATATCCAGTAGATGGTTTCGAGAGGTTTGGGAGAAGCAGCAATTATTTTCGGATATTATTATGAAAGATTTAATGTATGAATTTTTACTTGTGTACTTGGAATCCAATCTTTATACTAAGAGCCATGTTCTTTTATGAATTGCAGGAAAAAGATTTATTTGGTTCATAAAAAGTTTTCAATGATTGTATATAAATGCTACCTTGAGTGATTTATTGAGAATGATGAATTATTGTTTATATTTAGGAATATACACGAGGTTCAATTTATATACATGTTTATTGAAAATTAAGTTTAATGTTAGGACGGGCGCGCGAGGCTTAAGCACTTGATATACATTGTTCATTCACTCAAAATGTTAAGGTGGGGAAATTTTCTTACACTACATTTATCCTTATTATATTTTATGCTCGATATTTATGAGTTAATGTCAGACATGATAAAGAAGGATCGAAGTTGATCCGTGATCGAAGTTGATCGGTATAAAAGTTTGTGGTCGAAGTTGATCCGCGATCGAAGTTGATCGGTACACATCTTTATGGTCGAAGTTGACCGGGGTCGAAATTGATCCGTTTTAAATGTTAGAGTCGAAGTTGACTCGGTGGTCTGTGTGACTACGTAATTCTTGCATGTTCTAATTTTCCTTAACATATTGGTATATTATATAGTTTTGATAAGTGTATTCCCCACTGAGTAGTCGTACTCATCCCTATCATTTTAACATTTTTCAGGAAATGGCTCGGCTGATGCGTAGAGGTGTTGGTGGTGATGGTCACAAGGAGGAATTATCGTATTTAAAATTATTGCTTTAGTTTATGAACTTTTTGTTATTTCTTTTGAAATGTTAGACTTATTAAATTTTTATTTAAGACTTCCGTTGAGTATGAAAATAACCTGAGTTTTTCAATGATTCTTTTCCATGAAAAGGTTTTGAAAGAGTTGAAATATGCATGTTAAGTATGAAGTAGCGTCCTTTGTTAAGTTATGAAAATTTGGGGCGTTACACACATCCTGCAACAAATTAACATTACTAGCAATATGTTCCATTGCCCCAGAGTCTACGACCTCAGGGCGACACGAATCGTTCTTACCCTCCATGCGCGTGGATAAGGCAAGATTGGCATGTGATTTTCGATCTTGTGAAATATGACGATGACTCTCCTCCTTCAAGACCATGTGATAAACCGCCCTAACCGTAGGCATAGGATCTGAACTCAAGACCCTAGATTTGATCAAGGAATAAACCTCATCCAAGCCAACGAGAAACTCATACAATCGTTGTCGCTGTAACAACGCTCGAATACGCTTGTCATTTCCACATTTACAACAATCGCATGTAGGTATAGCATCAAGCATATCTAATTAATCCCACAAAGCACGGGAAGCAATAGTACCTCCCTCTTGTCTCGTTACCATGATTTGTCGTCGGAGATCAAAAGTTCGAGGTGCGTTAGCTTTGCCATATCGTTCACGGAGGTCGCTCCATATGTTTTCGAGCTGACTTGATTTTTTTAACACTAACACGAACTTCTTTTGTCATCGAGCTAATAAGACATCCACGCATCATAGCATCACACCGTGCCCAATGTTCGTACATTTGTCAGTTTTTGCAAGCTCCTTAATCGAATCATCCACAAATCCAAGTTTATTCTTGGCAAATAAAGCATTCTCCATCTCGTCAACCCAATCAATAAAGTTACCATCGTGCAAGACATCTGTAACAAATATCTGTCCCAGGTTATCGGAAGCGTGTAGATAATAAGGAGATATATTGTCGATGTTGATCTCCTTCGTCGCCGCCATGGGAAGAGCGTGAGAAAAAAATATTAGGGTTCTAAATAAAATTGGAGAATGAAAAATAGATCAAGAAGAGCGAATGTAAGAACGGGATCGATCCCGCTCTGATACCATGTTAAAAGTAAATTTAGAATAGCTCATAAAGTGTGCGGAAGTATGTTTCTATTGAGGAAAAACAAAACGTATATATACAACAGATTAGGGCTCTAATCTAAGGAAAGAAAATCAAGAATAATCTTCTCTAATCCATCTCATGAATATCGTTATCTTCAATCCATGAATATAATAATCTTCTCTAATCCATCTCGTGAATATCGTTATATTCAATCTCATGAATATCGCTATCTTCAATCCATGAATGTCGCTAACATGGCTGCAGATCATCTTCCTCTCTCTTCAACAAGGGATGCTCTTGCTCTCCTATCACGAATATCAGATCTGCCCGCCCTCTGACTCCCCTTCCCTTCCAACCTCATCTTCCTGCCTTTCCGATCCTCACCGTTTCTTCTTCCTACGCTATTCGCCTGCAACGTAATGAGGCGTAAACATAGCAGCTCAATGTCCACCTTCTTTTTTAAAGGTTTAATTTCAAATTTTAGTCCAACCAAGGGCCAAATAAACCAACATACTAAACAACATATTTATTTTTCAAATTTCATTAAATAAGTGCTAGCTTTCATATTAATGTTGCATAAGATAAACAATTAGTTGCTGGCATAGCTTGAAGTCTATTGGACTATGGACCAAAGTTCAATTGGGCCTGATTTGTTGGGTTTTCAAATCAGCCCGGCCCTAATTAAGAGTAGCCAATTTTGGAAGGTATACGGTCTTACGGGATCTTGTTATTACCCGTTATCTTTGACAGCGTTTCTTGTGACGGAGACGTTCTTGACGCAGCCGAAGCAGAGCTCCTCGACCGGCCACCGTGCAATCGAGGTGCTTCTCCATCGGAGGCGGCTTCAGGAGGCCGCTTGAGTTGGAGAAGAATATTGGGGGGGGGGGCCTCCACCGCTCTGGCGGTGGTGTTTCTTGACGGCTCATCTTTTTGGCTGAGGCTCCGTCGAAACGATTTTTTCGCCGGAGTATGGTTTCTCTGGCCATGGCTCAGATTCCGCAGCAGCTGAGACGGGGATGATCCCGTGGCGGCGTCGCCGTCGTGAATACTGCATTTTATGCATTCATCCGCCTCATCGCCGTCGCCTCTTAAATCAATGTCTGGATTGTGTTTCTTCGTGTGGATTTTGAATTTGCAGAACTGCAGGATGGATAATTAGGGTTCATGTTGTGTTGGAATTGGGGAAATTGCATGGGAATTTGATCATAGAAAAGCAATGCAGAATAAATTAATTGAGGATTTAATTTTAATTTTTTTATTAAAAAATGGAGTTACCTTGTATTATTATTATCATCTTCAATTGTTTAGTTTTTTGGTTTGTTTCCTCCTTTGTTGAGAAAGTTGGTGGGGTTTTCTGGGTAGCATTTGGTGATGAAGGATTTGCATACCTTGCAAACGTTTGCAACTCCTAGAATGTGAAGCAGATATCATTGGAATTTGATGTTGAATGATCAGCCATAGAGAGAGAAATCCGGCAAAGAAACATCTAAATTTGTAAGCAATGAATTTTAATGTTCTTTTGTGAAACCGGATCGGATAATATCCGCCCGATCCGGTGTCGTATCCGATCGGATACCAATTCGGGGAGCAATTCTAGTATCCGGTCGGATACGGATTCGAATCCGGATATCTTGAATCGAATACGGATTCGAATTCGGATTTCACATTATCCGTCCGTATCCGATTTTTCCCGCATTTAATCGGATATTTCCCGGATTATGAAATCGGATATTTGAAATATTTAATAATTAATTTTATAATATAATAATAAATTAATATTAAGAAATATATAACCCCCACTCTCTCCGTCGCCTTCACCCCCACTCTCTCCGTCGCCTTCACCGCTCCGCCGGCGAAGCCCGACGGCTGGGTGGCGTGGGCGCTCAATCCGACCGGAACCGGCATGGTAGGCTCGCACGCGCTCGTCGCCTTCAAGGCGGCGAACGGATCTATGGCGGTGAAAACGTACATCTCATCCTACGGTCCGATCTCCGAATCGAAGATCGCGTACGATGTTCTGAGCAAGAGCGCGGAGGCGTCGAAGGGAACAATTACGATCTACGCCACGCTGGCGCTTCCGGCGGCGGCAGCGGAGCTGAACCAGGTCTGGCAAGTTGGATCGACGGTGGTGAACGGAGTTCCGGAGAATTTGAACTCGAGGAGTGCGCTGCAGCTGGTGAGCGCGGCGGAGAATGGTGGTGCTCCGGCGCCTTCTCCGTCGGTCGCGGTGGCGCCTTGTCATTCCTTATTTAATCATCATAATTTGGCCCAAGAGGGTGTTAGTCGCTTTTTGTGCATTCTTTAATCATCATAATTTGACGGACACGTATTGCATTTGGTAACCATGATTAATCTTTAATTATTGATTATAGCAATTCATTTGAATTTGAAAAATATGCTAATAAACATATTGTTTACAAAAATACTAAATTTCCTACACACCTTTAATGAAAATGTAATATAAAATATATAATCATGACAAATTACTACTAAACTAGGGTCCAAATACCACGACAAATGTAATTCTGACTATAAAGTTAGATGATTTTTATTTTTATTCGCCTCCAGAAAATGTGATTATTTAAATTTATCATTTTATATTATAATGATTAATGAAGTATGTGTAAATTATAGTCCCCTTACGTAGTTTTCTTTAAAATTTCATGTTCTCAAAAGAATGTTGCATCTATTATTGGTGATTTAGAGGTCATGGAAACACTTTTTGCCAGCATTGTGATTCAGGTTTATCAGTTTTACTTATTTAATTAGAATGTTCTTCCAAGTTAGTTGTCAAACCTTATGTGGTTCTTAAACTTTGTAAACTACTTTATATTTTAAGCGCATCTATGATTATTGGCTTATTGCTAGGTATTTTATTTTGAATTTCGGATTTTTTTCGTACTTTCTTGATCTTAAAAAATATGTTATTTATAATGGATAGTATATTAAATATAATTTGCATTAAAACTTCTATTAAATATTGTATACGTGATTTTTTCATGTGTTGCAATCACAAATAGATGATTATTTATAAATCATACTATCCGATTATTATTATTCGAATTCGATTTGAATCCGTCATATATCCGCCCTGTATTCGTATCCCGGATATTCCGAATCCGTATTATTATCCGGCCTTCCCGTATTCGATTCCGAATCCGAGAAAAAAATATGGGATCAAATATGGAAAAAGCACTATCCGTCCGTATTCGATCCGTTTTCACCCCTACCTAAGACACAACCCCCCACCCCCACACCACGGTGGATTCAATTATGTATGGTAGTTGAATTTAATCAAAATAAATTTGAAAGGAGTGTTTTAATTACTCATTTGTTTTACTTTTGATTGATTCATTTATATCTCAATATTCTTGTCTTTTTTAAAAATATGATACATTTAATGGAACAATCCAATTATGAAAGGAGGTGTTGTGAATCTTTTAGCCTATCAATTAAGTGGTACCAAATCTCATAACACATTAGGTGCATCACCCACCACAACATACACATAGCATCGGTTGATTGGTGGGTCATATAGTGATAATTAAAAAATAGAATAAAAGGTTATATAGTGATAATTAAAAAATAGGATAAAAGGATCGCTAACGTTAATGAGGACACTTCTAATTGGACTTCGAGAGTATTTAACTGTAAACAATTTATGATATTCTACATCATAAAAAAAATCTTATCTAAATTATGAGCAATTGAGATACAAACAAATGAACAATGTTAAACTTTTAACGGAACCTGCAGACTTTTTAAGAATACATAATTTTTATTTGCAAATAAAACCGTACAATATACTATACACATTTTAATCTGAACACAAACATAATCAGCCATACCCACCACTTACTCAAACTTCAAAGAAATATATTTGAAGATTCTAAAATAGGAAAAGGATTCTTGTTCCCAAGAGAAACTAATTTGTTACAAACTCGCTCAACATATATATAATAATAATAATAATAATTGCTATGGTATGATTGGTTTCTTGTAAACGCGTTTCCTGTCTCTTTGCCGCGTTTGCACAGAATTTCCAAGAAACCATCACCATCACAATCCCAAGACTGAAGACTGGGCCCAGAGTATTAAAAAGACTGTTTATTACTCGGTCTTTTCCTCACAATTTCTTCATTTTTTATAATCCCTCTTTTCCGTGATCAGAATTCATCAATTGAATATGCAAGAGTTGTACATCAAAGCATTGGTTTTCTTGCTCTTGGCATGGGTTGCAGCAGCTGCGTATCAGCCTCAGGCAATCGGCAAAAGACAGCCCAAATCTGTGATTCTCCCCGTCTCTGGAAATGTTTATCCAAAAGGGTATTTTCTTTTTTCGGATTTTCTCAAAATTGTTCTGCTCTGTTCGGAATTGAAAATTCAGAAATTTCGATTTTTGGTTCTGATTGCTGTAGGGTTTTTAGGGGAATGTGATTCCCAGTATATCTGATTTTTAATTCTTGATATTGATGTTAGAAATGCTAATGGGTTGATGGTTTAGGGCTTTTTTCTCTGTTTTAATGTGTGAGATCATTTTGCTGGAAATGGATGAATCAGATTTTGCTTTACTCTGTACTGCTTGTGTTCTTGCCTTTGTCATTACTGATAGTTGTACTCCCTCAGTCCTGTTTGAAGCAACACGTTTCTTTTCGGTGCGGAATTAAGAAAAGTGGATAATAAAGTATGAGTGAGAGTTCCAAGATAAAGTAAGAGAGAGAAATGAGTGAGATAGTGAAAGAGTAGATGATAAATTATGGGAGAATTTGTAACTTTTTTTCAAAGTTATTTCATTTTTTGGAAACGGTTCACTTCAAATGGGACGTCCCGAAGAGGAAAAATTTCTTGATTTTTTTTCTTGCTATGTGTATATGGATGATCATTTCTTGGTTTGAATTGTTTAACATTGACATTAAAATCTGAATCAATTGATATAACATTTGTTCCTCTCTTCAACTCCCTTTTATGCTGTCTAACTGATGGTGTTTTGATCATAGTTTCTTGGTTTACATTGATTCTTTACATAGGTACTATCATGTTACAATGTATGTTGGCCAACCTCCGAAACCCTACTTTCTTGATATCGATACCGGCAGTGATCTTACATGGCTTCAATGTGATGCACCTTGCACGAAATGTACTCCGGTAAACTTCTTGCTCGACATATCTAACTTACAGTTAGGTAATTTTAACAAATTGTGCTGATACTCTGGTTAACATTAATCTCTAGGCTCCTCACACTCTTTACAAACCGAAAAGAAACCTCATCACATGCCACGACCCAGTATGCGCCTCTCTTCAAGGGACCCAAAGCCACGACTGTGAAGCAGAGGAGCAATGTGATTACGAGGTTGAATATGCTGACCACGGATCGTCTATGGGCGTGCTGGTTCACGACACGTTTCCTCTTAGATTCACCAATGGCAGCACGGTAGCTCCACGACTAGCATTCGGGTTAGGGACTATCCTCGTAATCTCTAACGTGTCGTTTTTTTAATGCTTCCAATTTGAGTACTCATATATTCTTTTGACTTATGCAGATGTGGGTACAATCAAGAATTCCAAGACACGGCTCATCTACCTTACACGGATGGAGTCCTCGGACTGGGCCTTGGCAAATCGAGCGTTCTAGCTCAGCTACGTAACAGGGGTTTGATATGAAACGTTGTTGGCCACTGTTTTAGTGCACAAGGTGGAGGGTTCCTCTTCTTTGGAGACGATTTTCTCCCTAGTTCAGGGATCACTTGGACACCGTTATTGAGCCAATCGTACGTTTCGTTATCTACTAGTATAACATTGGGCTATAATATATGTTGATTGCTTATCGTGTTCTATTTGTTATTCAGGAAATACTACTCTTTAGGACCAGCTAACCTCCAATTTGGTGGCCAAGCTACTAACATTAAGGGCCTTCCGATAGTCTTTGATAGTGGAAGTACTTACACTTACTTCAGCTCTCAACCATACAAAGCTCTAGTTTCTATTGTGAGTTTTTCTTTCGTATTAAGTCCTCTTGATCTGCATATATGATCTGATAAAGCCTCATTGCCAGATAAAAAGAGACTTAAACGGAAAGCAACTGAAAGATGCAGTCGGGGATAAAACCCTCCCGGTATGTTGGAAAGGCGCTAAACCTTTCAAATCAATCCGTGATGCTGCTAACCACTTCAAGCCTTTGACTCTAAGCTTTACAAACGCCAAAAATGCTCAGCTTCATCTGCAGCCCGAATCTTATCTCGTTGTTACAGTAAGCGACTTAAAGTTACTTATCTTTCTCTCGTAAGTAGAGAAGAAGAAATAAGGTGATGGGTGATGATAGTCTGATACTTTCTTGATTCAGGAACACGGCAGTGTCTGCTTAGGCATTTTGAACGCGGGAGATGTCGGGTTAGAAAACATGAACGTCGTTGGAGGTAGGAATCTTGTTCCGTCCCGTTATTGTTGGTCTGCTTTCCTTTTTGGGCTATCCCATTCTTGTTGTTTTGTTTCCGAAAATGAAAATAATTTGTGGACCACAATCGGAGGAAATAAATGGACCCCACCACTTTAACATATCTCCACTCATTTTCTTAATCTTCGTGCCGAAAATAAACAAGCTAACAATGACGGGACGGAGGTAGTATAAATGATGCATATAGGCTCTTTTCTTGCTACATCTGAGTGTTGAAACCTTGAATTTGCAGATAATTTTATGCAAGACAAACTCGTGATCTATGATAACGAGAGGCAGCTAGTCGGATGGGCTCCGGCGAACTGCAACAAGCTTCCTAAGTCCTGACCAGTTACTACATTTGTTATAGTTTGCTCTTAGCTCTACTAGGCTGGAGGAATTCTACTGCAGTTTTTTTTGTTGATGTATGAACAGCAGGAATCTTGATTATGATGAGGGTTTATCTTGGAAGATATTTGCTCCTCAAGATTCAGCTTATAGAGGGGTTAGAGCAGAGTTGTAGTGTTAGCTTTATGGTGTTAATAATCAGTATATAATAGTAGATGCAATCTTGGACTGGTCTGTATTCTTGTGAGCACAGTGGTTGGATGAAATAACAAGATTATTGTTTGATGAGGAAAAATCCACCGTTGTTATTTGAGTTGCACACTTAGTAAAGTCCCTTCATATTGAGTAGTAAAACACACATTATATAAAGATGAAATTCACACTAGTTAGAATATATAAACTATTTAAATTTATATGTCACAGACTCGATCTAGAGATGTCGGTGAATTCTTCTTAACTTTCAAATAGTTTATTTATGTGTCGATGATATCATCACTATACGCGTCTCAAAGATGATGGATATTGATAACACCCTCATCAAGATAATACAAGGCTTCAAAGGTTTTTAGGAAATAAAACTATGTTAAAGAATATGAATATGTAGGGTTAATGTTGGAACCAAAATGACTATAATTTATGTAAATTGTAATGGAAATTTATTTTCCCCCAAGTAAAGGCAACATTATTGGCGCCAAACATCCTCCCAACGATCCGGTGCGCCTTCTCTGCGGTTCTCATCACTCTTTTTTCATACAATTCCAGTTGATAAAGAAAAACTTGTAGAAAATATATTGTTTAGTAAGTAGCGACTTAAACTATTAAGCAGCGTCACTGCAGAAAAAACATATAAGCCATCGGAGGCAGTCATATAAGTGGAGAGAGAGAGAGAGAGAGCGGGTTGCAGAGGCCGGAAAACACTTCCTGTGACGGCGTCGGTTTTTGAGCTTGCGGGAAGAATGGCGGAGGTGATAGATGTCATGGACATCGACGATGAGAACGGAAACATCGATTCTGCGAAGGCTAACATCAAGGGCAAAAACGTGGTCGTTTCGACTGCTCCACCGGACACCAGAGCCACCCCTTGGGTCGAGAAGTACCGCCCTCAGTCTCTAGACGACGTCGCCGCGCACCGTGACATTATTGAAACTAGTAAGTTACGCCTTCAATTTCTATGAATTCTTTTTCCGCATTTCGCCGATGGTTGGTAGGCTTAGCTTCGGCAAGCACTTTGAGATTTTGGCCTTGTTAGGGTGTTAGGTTGTACTGGTTGAATCGGCTCCCGACGGAAGATCTTGTCTGTTACGTCAAGGAATTTTTAGGGTTTTTTGGTAAATTTTGATGCTAGTTCATATTACTCATGTGGAGGAAGCATAATTGTTTCACTAGTTCAATTGTGCATCTGGCACGCTTATGTGTGCGGTTTAGATTTATGCATCACTATTGGTAGCTCTTGTTACTTAATCCTGTGATTTTATGTCTGCGGTTTGTTATCACTATTGGTAGCTCATGTTACTAATCATGTGATTTTAGTGGTTTGCTGCAAAATGGTGATCGTGTATGGGCATAATTTTATACTTAATGTATTGGTTATTTACGTAGTGTTTTTGTCCCACAGTTGATAGATTAGCAAGTGGGAATAGATTACCCCATTTGCTACTGTATGGACCGCCAGGGACGGGGAAGACATCTACTGTTCTGGCAATGGCTCGGAAGCTGTATGGGAACAAGATGCAAAACATGGTTCTGGAGCTGAATGCATCAGATGAGCGTGGTATTGATATCGTTAGGCAACGGATTCAGGACTTTGCAAGCACCCAGAGCATCTCTTTTGGGTATTTTCTGGCACATGCAGTGCTATTTTATGCATGCGTTTCTATGTCTTGAACCGATCGCTTTGATTATGTACATCTACAAAGAGATGCACAACCATAGGGCTGAAGGTTATGTTGGAATATCAAATATGAAAAGGCCAACATATACTGGAATTAGCATCTGGCTTGTGGCAGCAGATTAGGGAGCTTCTAATGCTAAATCTAGAACTCTTTCTTACATTTGAAAGTATGCAGATGACTGAAATCTTGAATTAGTCCTTGATTTGATCCAGATTTACTTAATCAAGTTCTGTATTAGTCATTAGTGTTTAAAGGGTAGAGTTAACTTCAATCTGACCTACCTGTGTACCTTGTTGTTTGTAGGGAAAAGTCTCCAGTAAAATTGGTTCTGCTGGATGAGGCTGATGCCATGACAAAGGATGCACAATTTGCCCTACGTAGAGGCAAGACTATTCTACTTTTTTAGTCAATTGATTCTATCTGAATTAAATAACAAAATTGGTTTCCATTATTTGCTCCTCAGTGATTGAGAAATACACAAAATGCAATAGATTTGCTTTGATTTGCAACAATGTCAATAAGCTTATTCCTGCATTGCAATCAAGATGTACACGCTTCCGCTTTGCTCCTCTTGATGCTGTTCATGTCAGAGAGAGGCTGAAACATGTAATTGAATCTGAAGGGTAAGTGTTTCATACTTTTTTATTGGTTACATATCTTACATATTAACTAGGCAACTAGATTTTCTTAAAGTTTATTAAATATCAATTTGTTTTACACTGCTAGGCTAGATGTTCCGGAAGATGGCATGAAAGCTCTTGTACGGCTTAGCAATGGTGATATGAGAAAAGCCTTAAATATTTTACAGGTTAATATCATATTCACATCATTTTATTTGTTTTTATCTGTTGAGCATAGCTCCATCATCAAGCTAATGACAAAAATGGAAATATAACATTTCATTTATTGGCAATAATGCTTACCTTATATAGCCTGCCCATTCAAGGACTTCATTGACAACTTGCCGTGTACATGATGATGCTTGAGTCTCGTTTACATAATGCTTTTTCTTGGCATTCATTGTGCTGAATATAGCCGTAGTTCCCTTTTCTCTTGACCTCTTGGTAAACTATTTTGTTCTTGTTCGTTTTCTGCAGTCGACACATATGGCCTCTCAGCAGATCACAGAAGAAGCTGTCTACTTGTGTACTGGGAACCCTTTGCCTAAAGACATTGAGCAGATTGCTGATTGGCTCTTAAATGCATCATTCACTACTAGCAGCAAAAGTAATTTTGATGCCAAATATCTCTATTATCTTTTTTTCGCTATGAGAATACTTATTCTTCTGTAATTAACATCCAGGAATCTCTGAGTTGAAGGCCAGAAAGGGGTTGGCTCTGGTTGATATCGTCAGAGAAGTAACCATGTATGTGCTCAGATTGTTGTTTATCACCGCATAAATTTCCTCTTCCTCATATCTCTCTTCTTGATTTCAGGTTTGTTTTTAGGATCAAGATGCCACCAGATGCCCGCATTCATCTTATAAATGATATGGCTGATATTGAGTATGTATTTTTTCCTTTATGTTTCCTTAGCTATGAATTTCTGTTATGCTCTAAACGTACCTCCGTTCTTTAACAGTGTCTACTTAGGAAGGGAACTAGATTTCGATTTGGATATCTTACGCATAATATATCCATGGGCCTGTATTAAGTGTTAGTTATGGTTTGCAGATATAGGTTGAGCATGGCATGCAATGACAAGTTACAGCTTGGTTCACTAGTTGCTGCTTTTACACGAGCCAGAGCTTCGATGGTTGCTGCTACAAAATAGTGCAAAATAGTGTCGTGCCTTCACTACCTACTCTCTTATCATGTTTTAGTTTACGTGCTATCATACAGTAACTCTCTTTCGTAATTTGAGATTGTTGATCTTGTACGACATATCATGAGCTAATTAGTTTTGCTGATTGAAGTAAGGTTGTCTATTGAAGTGCAAGATGGGAGTATTAAATTGCATTTGAGAAGGCTGTTTGCATTTACAGTTATGTGATACAAATGTTGCTAATACATAACATGGAGTGCATCCTCATTCTTCCAAATAAAAGAGGAAGTGCAGATTCCCCATTATTGACTGTTCATGTACACGAAGTTGCCTTCTTCAACAACTTCATGAAACTCTTGGCCGTGGGATGGCTTTCGACCTGCTTCACTTAACTCGGTGAACTTATCATTTCCTACACTGCATATTGGCTTGAACACAAGAGCGAAGTTTACCCAATGTGCACTTCGGTAGCGACTGCGGGTTACCTTCGTCATCCAAAAAAAATTACTACTACGCAGTCTCTTCAAAACCATTACCTTCTACTAGATATTCACATTGGTGTAACATAATTTGGCTCCATGTGTTTCACCATTTGAAAAATGGATGGTTGTTCCCCGTGGAAGTCTTTATGTATATATGCACTCTTCAGTCGACCGGTTGGACCAGGTTATCTCGATTTCAAGCGTTCGATTAGACCCTTCCTTATGGCTAGAGCCATCTTTATGGCTGTCGTGGCGGTGGCTGAGGTTGAATACACCACTGTATACTCCTTCATTCACGATTTTGTCGATCTGAATCGTCACCCTACCGACAGTAGTCTGAGAAAATTGAATAATGTACAACTTTAGGCAGGCTAGAGTATCGTTTAACCATGCTTCCAGTTACTTTTCTTTATCACAAGATAGATATTTGTACAACTATGTCGATATCGAAATTTATCTTCATAGTTTCTACTGGGAAGTAGAATTGCTAGTTAGATGGGATAAACGAAGGTGAAAACATGTTACCTTTCCGAACGTGCTTTTGTTTCGGCAAACAACATGCAGCTTTTGCCCCTTTGGTGGTACATCGAAAGCCCATGTAAACGCTTCTTTCCACTCTGGTTGGATGCTATGGTTCACAACCTAAAAGCATGAGAAAAATTTGTAAGCCTATAGGCTATAAGCAGCTATAGTCAAAACTCAAAAGCATTACCAAATTTATCTTATTTTGCATCATAGTATGTGAATAAGATTCATAAATACTAGCAACAGTTATCCAAAAAGAACTAGTAACATAAAGTTAGCAGTAAGAATGGAGGATGCAAACATATGGGAAAGTCTATATATCCCATAATAATAACGGTTTTGCAAGTGTCACATGTCATAATGGTGTGCAACACACAAGGATGGATGCACAATTTGGAATTGAGAATTTTTTCCATATATATACAGTAAAGCCCATGTATTTTCCATATTATCTCCAAGTCATAGTCCATGGAAATCTATGACCTTAAAGAATATAAATAGCAGAGTAAATCTTAATTATATAGTCCAAGAAACTGAGGCCAAAAACATTTGAAAGAATAACTCAATACCTTAGTACGCCTAGGCGGTCCATTGCCAATAGTCAATCGGCAAAAAGTGTTGGTGCCTCCCAAAACGTGTTTCAAATTGTTAGCTCGCTGAACTGTGACCGTTAAGCAACCAGGTAAACTGTTCAATAAGCTTTCTACTCTTTCATGATAACTTGGTGGACAAGTTTTAATGAGCATTTGCAGGATAGGGATGGCTTCCGCTGCAACCATAGCCTGTGATTTCGACACATCTAGTGGCATGCTCGACCATGAATGTTTCAGCACGCACAGAGTAGTCAATGCTATGTCCTGAGCAGCCTCTCTCCCAGACCTCAGTGCTGTAACCAAATGGGGTATACACAGAGTTGCAGCTTCAGAAATATGAAGCTTAGGAAAATTTGAGAAAATAACCAGAATTGTCTTCAACACCTCTTCATTCACAGTGGATCTGGACCACAGTTCTCTCTCCAAAGCCGCTGCAAAACAACATAGTTCGATAAATAAATCCGTCAAAGAAAAGCTGTTTCAGATTAACATATGTGTGAAATAGAAAATATAATCAGGAGGAATGCCTAAATAACAGAGAAGGAAAAAGGTGCCAACACAAAGGCAAGCAATTGTATTATTTGAAGCTATACATAACTTATTGACCTTAAATTTTGAATTAGAGAATATATGGAATACATAAAGAAGACTAGTCATGCTTGTCGTCCATCATCAGTATCCTATTTCAGCCACTGCAGATTTTGCATGCCTATCCTCGAGAAAAAGTCAGAAAAATATGTTATGAGAGTAAATATACCTGTCAAGGATCGTATTAGTTCGTTTGATACATATTCTTGGAGTGTGTGATTTGAAAACAAAAATTTGATCAGCAGTGCGGCTTGTGCGGCTATTTCTGGATCTGGAGAGAGCACCAGCTCTTGAATCACCAAAACGCCACCAGCTTCAGCAACAGCTCTCCTATTGGATCTGCTGCGCATAACAAAGTTCTGTAATGCACAGATTGCCACCATTTTCATTTCCTCTGTTGGCTGATCTTCAAGCAGGTTCACTAGGGCTCGACATGCCGAAACTGCAACGCTAGTTCTAGAAAGCCCTTCATGTTGTGACAGATCACCAAGAGCAAGAGCCGCGAGAAGTTTACCAGCTTGTGATTTTGTTAGTGGGTCTACCAAGTATTGAGATAGAGGCGCGATTGCATATTTAGAAGCCTTCATTTCTCTTATTCGTGTGTTATTGAATAATACTTCTAGTAGCCTTCCCGCTGCTTCCTCAAATTGGTGGGACCTTAGTAAGTCCAACAATGCATCTATAGCACCGGCTTCAGCCATCAGAATGGCACTCGAGGCCTCTGTCTTCTCTTGAAGAATGAGGGCATTTAGTGCAGCCTTAACTGTGTTAGCGATAGTTGAATACAACATTTTTACAAGTGCCTCAGCTGGAACGTGGATATAGTATTCAGCACCAGAGCGTAGAATATTTGAGAGAACTAAAGCAGCAGATTCCCATAAATCCTTAGGAGGTAAAGGGTTGTTTTGAACAATGAGTTTGGAAAGTTCAACTATACCACCTGCATCATAAACTGCCTTCGGCCAACTTAAAGAGATGCTTTCCAGTGCCTTTATTGCAGTCTCTTGTATATTGAATATGCTGATTCCAGCAAGGTGGACAAGGGGAACTATTGCACTTTTTGTGGTTATATCTTTCTTAAAATGTTCTTGTTCAAGAAGATGAGAAAGCAACTCCATACCAAGCTGCTGGATAGCTTGCGATGGGGAATCAAGAAATGTAATTAGAGGTTCGATGAATTGACCAGGAGTAAGTTTCAAAGTCGAGAGACTTTGTGGTTTCTCCAAAATGTTAAGAAGCGTTTGCAGTGCACTATGCTGTCCCCACAGTCCAAAATCGGTCTTAAGGAGCACCGCAAATAAAGGTTCCACAATTTTTACCACTTCTGAGCATTTCGAAATGACGCTACTGTTTGTCAAGATCCTGAAGAGTTCTGCAATCAATGCACACAATGAACTAGGAGCAGTAGGGAATAACTCAAGGCATTTATCTATAATTCCAGCATTTACCATATCCCACTTGCGTGGAGTTCTATCTTTACCCAATTTAATAAGTGCACTGATGCTTGCTTCGATAAGCCGATAATTTGACCCAGAAATCAGACCAACAAGAATACCAACAAAATCATGTCCCGATTTGATCTCAACTAGCCGCTCATCTTCTAACAGTCTATCAAAAGCACAAACACCAGCTTCAACTGCTGTTTCCCTGTCAGACTGTATCAGCAATATCAGGGGTTCCAAGCATTCAGTGGCAATTTCCATTTCTCTAACTCTTGAATCACCGAAAAGCACGCAGCATAATTCTGCAGCATCAGTTTTCAATTCCAAAGAAGCAGCGGATGAGAGAATTCTGCAGAGACTATGAAGAGGATTGTCTTCGAGTTCAGCCAGCACAGCTGCCTTTGTGTTGCTGCTTGCAGTCAACTTAACTAAAGCAGTTAAAGCAGCCCTTTGTTCACATGGCAAATGAGCATCAAGCATGGCTGCCAAAGGCTGAATTGCATGCGTTGATGATTCAGAGTTTTTTATATTATCAGCATCAAAGAGTTCAATCAAGGCTCTAGCTGCGCTTAATCTAGCGTTTCTCGATCCCAAATGAAGAACAGCAATGAGTTGATTTGTGCAACTAATTGCTGCTTCATATCGAAGAAGATCGTGATTGGTAAACAATATTCTTAGTAATTCAGATATAGTAGCCTCTACCAAGTCTTGAGGGCTCAAAGATAAGTATCTAGTCAAAGCATCCAGGATCCCTGCTTCAGCCATGAGTAGTTTATTGGTATCATTTCCATCTGCAATCTGAATTAAAAGGCCAACTGCAGATGAAGGGGCTCCAGGTCTATCTGGAATGGGTTTTAACAAATCAACAAGCAAAGGAATAGTCTTCCGAGCAACAGAGCCTGCTCTAATATCATCAATTTGGAATAGTGTTTCCAAAACTACCAGGTCAGGATTCATTGCCAAAGAAAATTCTTCAGATAAGGCTATCAGATTTGGCATATCTGATTCCAAGTGCCCAATTAGGGTTACTAACCCGGCTACTGCACCTGACTTTGCTACAGCAAGGTTCATTCCTATGTCCCCGTGACAAATAATACTAGCCATCCCCTGAGCAGCGAAGAATCTGTCATTCATTTCATCTGATTTCAAGAGGACAACAAATAAGTTTACAAAACGCATTGTCATAGGAGAGGAGACAACTTTAGAATCCTGGAAAAGTACGGCCGCAAGAGCAATGCTGATCCATATTCCCTCTGAGTCCTCAAACTCTGCCTGAAATGAGAAGTTAACTTTCAGGAAGAAAATATAGTTCAGAAATGCCAAAAGGTTTTAACAAAAATACAATACCATCTAATGCCTAGATTATAGATGATTGACCCTGCCTATATCCAGGTTCAGTAACATTAACAGATTTAATCATGTGATTGAGAAAAATATACAAAAATACAAATAAATATATTAAATATTAATCTTCAAGAGACATGCTATGAGAAATAAGGCATAAGTGAAGAATTTAATGGAAATAGTATGCCCAAACAAACTGTTGCAGAAGCAATTCGTGGTACCAGGTCATCGGAAGTGTATTTTGCAAGCTTCTCAAATAGGACTTCCAGTCCCCCAGCTTCCATCACAGTAATTTTATTCCCTGAATGAGATGAAGCAAGTAAGCATAGCAACCACAAGGCAATGGTACCTCCCAAGACAGTTGCTGGATCAGGCACAGAAAACTCATCTCCCTCCCGAAAAGATGATCTTTTTCTATAAGCTCTAGGTACTTTAATTTCCAGATCAGGAGGAGGGAAAGAATTCTGCTTGACCATATCTACTAATGCATAAATTAGAGGTTTCATGTATCCAGATGCCTCGAGTATATCCACTGATTGATTTTTATATACCTTGGCAGCACAAATTAGCATTGATGCTGCTCCAACTCTCACTTCTGGGCTGCTGGATTTCACTACTCTACTGGCCAAGGCACCAATTGATCTAGAATGTGAAATCAATAAATCACCTAGCCTACCTGGTTGATCCCCAGAAAGTCTTGACAAAATTTCTACAGTTTGATCTTGCACTTTGACCTGTCCCTCAGACAGGCAGCGTACCAGATGCTCTAAGCTTGATGGAACTTCAGAAAGGGTAAACCAGGGTGAGTAACTGGAGTTTCGAGCCTGCTTAATCCGAGATAAAAGTGAAACAACCTCTAACACATCAGCAGCATCATTGCTACCGGCATCCATTGCATTTAAGGAATCAATAAGAGCAAGAACAGTAAAACGGCATTGGGCACTCCCAGCAAGTACATCATCTACTGGAAACTGCTTTAGTAGTTGGCAAAGAGCTCTTGAAGCATTCTTCTTACCTTCGAAAGATCCTTCACCTAAAACCTTTGTTATAGCTGAAACAACATCCTCAACCAAAGCTTCTGCAGCTACTTGAGGATCTGACAACAGATTAGCTAATGCAGCCATTGCAGTTTCTGCAGAATCTATTGATGACGTCTTGGCTAACTTGATTAAGGGCTTCACGTCACCTTCAGCAATATAAGACATCTTATTTGAAGACTTGGTTGGACGCGATAAAGCACCCAATGCTCTAGCTGACTGAGTTGCAATGCCTTGAGTTTTGCTAGTTAAAAGTTGCATACATGGACTGATAACTTCATCTGTGGCAAGGCTATCGCATATATCTTGCCGATAACTGAATAAATCAGCCAAAACAGATGCTGCATGCTCCTGGGTGATCTCATTTGATGATTTGAGAATCTGGACAAGAGACCTCAAACCCGTGTTAGCAGTGGCACCCTTTTGCACAAGATCACTACATGATGCTGTTGAAAGTACATGTCCTAAAGCTTTTATGACATGGGCCTTCGAGGTTGGAGACTCCCCATAGAGCAAAGCTAACAATTGGTTAATGGTGGCTGAATCAGCATCCCTAATTAGCTTTATTAGGGCAGTAGCAGCAGCTTCTTGACCCTTTGGTCCACCATTTTTCAGGAGCCACAAGAATCCAGGGATGGCTCCAGAACTGACAACACAAGCACGGATATCTTCACTTTGACAGCCCAAGTTCCACAAAATATTAGTTGCACCTTCACTTGCCTTATGAGACCCAGCTTCTATCAATTGCACAAGTGGAGGAATTCCACCGGCTGCAGTGATTGCCCACTTGCTGTCATCCTCTTGTTCAGTCAGGATTGCGAGCATCTCAACTGCGTACTCTTGATGCTGGTCACTAGACAAACCCAGAGCTGAAATCAGTATCTGAATTCCTTCTCTCTTTCCCAGGGCCTCCCATACACTTATCTCTTCACTACACAATTGTATAAGCGCCAAAATCAAATATTCTTGAGCATCACCGGTGGTGATAGTGATGAGCCCAACAAGTACCCTTTTTGCTTCAGACTGATTGATTCCAACTGAAGTATGGGGATTGCTATATAGGTTGGCCATTGCCTCAAGGACTCGCTCCTGTATCAACTTATTATCTCTAGGTTTTAAGAGCACAACTAATATATTTTCAACCTGGGCTGATTTAAATGGTTCTTTATCACCATTGAAGACCATTAAAGTATAGGCAAGTGAACCTAGGATATCAGAAACTGGAGCTGCCAACCTTGGTGATTGAGAAAGCTCAGCCAGTTCAAGTAATAGCGCCCGACATACCCCCACATATGTTTGCTAAAGCATGAGTGGAGTGCTGCTGAAGAGCCTGTGCCCACTCTCCTTGCATACCTTCTTTGGAAGGAGCAACGATGGCTCCAATAAGCACTTGCATACCGTGGGCATCAACAATGTCTAGCTTAGCTGTCTCTGACTTCAAAGAAAGAGCTTCTAATGCTTCAGCAGCACTGGCCCTTACAGAAACATCTTTTTGTTCACTTGTGAGAAGAAGCAAAGCTTTGATTACCCCAGAATCAACTACCTTCGGTATGCTATCTGTGAAACCCAACACCAGCCGAGCTAGGAGAGAAGCAGCATTGGACTGAGAAACAGGGTTGTCAGAATGTAGAAGGTGAATAATGATATCTACTCCACCAGCATCAAGAGTTTTGCGCCAGTTCCCATCTTTATCCCCACAAAGATTTCTCAGTGCCCCTGTAATAAATCCTTCTACCACTTTGTCCTGCTTATATTTTGCATTCAACGCGTCCCATAAGGACGACAAGGCACCCTCTGTAACAAATATCTTCATGCCCACATGGTCATCTGAAAGTCCACCTGAAGATAATTCACATAATGCTTCTGCAGCTGCTTTCCTAGCTTCTGTTGCATCACACCTTAAAAGTGAGAGTAATGGGGGAATACATCCCCCTAGAAGCACCTTTAGTCTTAAATCCTGTTCTTTACAAAGGACACTCAATGTAGCAGCAACATTTACTTTTGCCTGTAGAGTACCATTTCGAAGAACGGATACAAACAATGGCATTGCTTGAACATGAGATCCAATAAGAGCCCTACCTTCCTTTCTTGCCCTAGCTATAGCTAGCAAACGAGCTGAAATGAGCTCTTTCTCATGCAGCGAGGATGCATTTGAATGTAGTTGCTCTATCAACTGAGCAACCCTTGTAGTTGTCTTATCTAAGTAATCCTTTGAAGTTGTCTTATCTGAATCATCCTTTGAAGTTGTCTTATCTGAATCATCCTCTTCAGAAGCTCCTTTTAATTCCCTGAAGATAGACATCAATTTAGTTCATTTCCAGTTGACATTTTTAGCGTCATGACTATAAAGTTTTAGCAAGTCTAATGGAGGAGAAAAGTTCATGCCTACTTCAGAATTTTCTTGTGATCCAAAGCCTTCAAATCACAAGACGGACATGGCCAGTTGCTGATAGTGGTTTCGAGCAGTGAATTATGAACTTTATTCGTTTATGTTAAAACAACTATTTAGCTGCTATCTTCTTAGCTTCCAATACATTAGCTAGAGAATTAGTTTCTATTTCAGAAAATAACATATCATATCTAGAGACATTAATGATGAGCCAACTTACTTGATTTTTTGCCACAGATCTGCAGCTTTTGGCTCCTTCTGTCTAGCCGGATATAACCTTGACATTTGCAAATAGACTCTTCCTCTTCAAATAAAATTCTCCACCTCCTGCAATTTATGTCGAATTAAAGTTTCTTTATTAGAACCAGAACCACCCCCAAAATAAGACCTAAACGAACACATTTTAGTCCATCCTATAAAGCAAAACTACCTCATGTTCAGTTCACATTTTTCAACCAGCTCTTAAACTACAGTAACTACCAACTCCTTATCCTAATCACCAAAAACCTTATCCACCCAAAAGCAAAAAGGAAATACACAGACCATCGATTTACCTGAGCCGAAAAGCGGTGGACAGCCTTCCAGATTTAGCCCCTTCCGCAGCTGTTTTCCAGATTCAAACTATTTAACTTCCAAAAATCTCTCAACCGCTCAATTTCTCACGAATTTCTGCACATTTCCACATAAATTGCTCGCGACAGTGCTCTCCTCCGGTTCACACCACCGTCAAAACGAAACAGAAGGCGAGCCACCACCCTATAACCGCATACCTCCGCCTACAGTAGCACAGACATACGCACCCGCCTATACCGCATTTGGACGTAGTAGAATACGCGCATGCAACATTCACAAAGCATTCGCATTGGAGTAATGCGCGATTGCAATTAATTATACGATAACAGTGCGGCGGCGATAAACCAAAATTAATGACAGGGAGATCGGATCAGGGAAATTATTATTTTATACGAGCGCCAATCCTATCGAATCTCACGAAATTGGCAGAATTGGAGAATTAACATAGGGCAACAAATTAATGAGCTATATACGTATTGAAATTGAGGAAATCAACTCGAGAGAAGCCTCGATGGAGGTAGAAAAGGAGAGGAAGAGAGAGAAACAGAGACGGGGAGAGAGAGAGAGAGAGAGAGGGGTTCGTTTTCCATTTCCTTTCCTTTTCACTCCGTGTCTTTTTCATGCTTCTCGCAGGGGCTGTTCCCTTTTGCATGTACACTTAATTTTACTACACTTTTCATGATACACAAATTAAAACGATTTAAAATCTAGTGATTTACTACCTCGGTTCCGTTATTTCTGGTACACTTTCCCGAAATAGACGTCCGCTATTTCTGGCACACTTCCTAATTTAGAAATAATTATCATATCTCTCATACTTTACCATCTTTATCTCTCCTACTTTTTCTTATTTTATCATATTTTCTTTCTTATTTTACCATCTTCTCTCTTTTACTTTATCATATACTCTCACTCATCTTCTCTCTCCTATTTTATCATCTACTCATATCTCATTCTTAATCATTTACTTTCTTAATTTTCGCGCCCAAATGAAGTGTGCTGGAAATAGCGGGACGGAGTTTATTTGTATATACTAATTTCCTAATTTTTACCACAATGGTAAATTATACTCCCTCCGTCCCATTATTAATGTCCCACTTACCTTTTTTGGTTGTCCCATTATTTATGTCTCATACCAAATAAGGAAATAAATGAGTGGACCACAATCAATCTAAGCAAGTGGACCCCACCCCTTTATACTTTTACACCACAACTTTACACATCCACTATCTTAATTATCGCAGTGGTCCCAAATGGGGACATAAATAATGGGACGGAGGGAGTATATTCGTAATGTAACCATTGACGGATGTAAGGAGCAGTGCTAGATGGTGGTGTGAGTGGACAATTCCCGCTATTTTTTATTTTTTTTAATTCATGAAACCCGCAGTTGCTATCTTCGGTGCGCACTGGGTAAACCATGAATTCTCGTTGTTTTTATCATTATGTGTGTTGCAAGTCGCACTCAATCAACTTGAGCCCTGTCTATTGACTGAGTCTTGTAAAGACTGATCTAGAATTGCATAGAGAGGTGCAAAATTAAATTTTAATATTTAAAATATATATAATTTTAAAAAAATTGAAAAACACTAACTTGTTGAAAGGTTAAAAAAAATCGCACACATAAAACTTGATTTTCTCACGATTCAAAAAAAAATGTTTTGTCATCTAAAATGCCACATTTCACCTCTCATTCGAATTTTCAAATTACGGCCTTTCTGTCAATAAAAAATCCGTCCCTACATGTAAATATTTTCAGCTTTTGTCTAGATTTTAGAAAATTAATAATGTTTCAGTTATGGGTAAATTCTTTTTTTTTTTAACTAAAAAATCATTTTCCATAAATGAAATCTGTGATAGCAAATGGGTGTCAGAGTTGACGGGCGAATGGTTTTAGCTTCGACAGTGGGAAAAGATAAAATTGCCGTTAATTTTAGCAGGAATTAAACGCCTTGTCTAGTAGAGTGGGATTCACGATAATGCCCCTGGTTCTGCTAGTGCACGTGACGTGTGTCTTCTTGTCTAGAAAAAGGACAAACTATATGTCGTATAAATACTAATTCCATGTCATTTAGTAATGTCTAATATTTACGAAAGGGGTATTTTATATTCCTTCCGTCCAGCTATTTACGACTCATTTTCTCGATTGGGACATCTCATTAAAAGTGACTCGGATTCAATTTGGCAAAAAATTACTATCTTCTCTTCTACTTTATCAATTATTTTTCCTACTTTATCAATTTTTTCTCCTATTTTATCATTCACTCTCATTATATAATTTATTTTCACTCTCTTACATAACCATATATTCTCTCACTTATCTTATCTCTCATATTTTATCACCTACTCTTCTCTCATACTTTATCATTTACTATTTTCTTAATGACCGTGCCGAAAAGTTTTGAGCCGCTTGTAGCGGGACGGAGGGAGTAATTAATTTTGTTATTTCTAAAAATGGTAAAGAGCTTATTACCATAAAATAAATTATCCAAAAGTCAAACAACATATATCAAATAATATTATTTTTATAATTTTCATTTCCAAAAGAAATCAAATACTACTAATGAGACGGAGGAATACATTGCTATCCATGATAGTGTATGGGCTTTGCTACTTCCCTAGATCTAAGCTTCCATAATTGTGTGTTGGTAGATCTCCTCACCAAGTGTGAGGATTATGGGTTCAGCACCTCGTATATCAAATAATATCATTTTTATAATTTTCGTGTCCAAAAGAAATCAAATACTACTAATGAGATGAAGAAGTACATTGCTATCCATGATAGTGTATGGGCTTTGCTACTTCCCTATATCTAAGCTTCCATAATTGTGTGTTGGTAGATCTCCTCACCAAGTGTGAGGATTATGGGTCCAGCACCTCATATAAATGAATTGACTCTAAGTACATTTGTGGTTTTGTTTGAATTTTTACTTTTGTCAAGGTTGGAATTTTCGTAGTAGTATTTCAAACTTGAAGGCAAGGTAATGATAAAAGAGGTACACTTGTGTGCAATAGATGTATAGTACATTTGGGTTAAAGATGATCCGATTTTGATCTAATTAGACCCGAGTTGACTTGTATTAAAAAAAATAAAAATAAAAAAGTAAAACCCTACTCTATCACTCTCTCATTCTCCTCTCTCATTTTCTGCCTATATCCGCCGCTCTCTCTGCCTCCGTTTTCTACCTCAGATCTTCGCATCGGATGTATGAGTGTCTCCTCTCTCCGCCTATAATCTCTCCGCCTCCACTTTCCACCTCAAATCTTCACATCAGATGTATGAGACGTCACCGCCATAGTAGTACTTCACCAAATCAGTGAGTTTCTCTCTCTCTCTCTCTCTCTCTCTCTCTCTCCCTCTCTCTCTCTTTCTCGAATCAAATCGTTACTGAAATTTGAGTGAATATTGCTTGTGCGTGATGGTGGTGGCAGAATTAACAGATTGATTATTAGTTTACAAGATTCCTTGGTAGAATTGTGATTGTCTGTTCTGAAGTGGTTTCTTTTACATATTTTCAACGAATTTTGTACTGATAGATTGTTGTTTCTCTTAATTGGTCTGTTTTTGTATCCATGCGTCCAAGAAATAACACTTTGTTCAGAACAATTGACACTCTGAAATAAAATAACACATTTGTTCGTTGCAATTGACAAATTTGTTCATTACAATTGACACATTTGTTCATTGCAAATGACACTCAATGAGAATGTGACACTCTCCTCCAATACAACTGACATTTTTGTTTGTTACGATTGACATTTTGAGTAACATTTTTTGTTATTATGTTGATCATATTTTGTTGACTAAATAATTGACCGGTTGGATTAAAGTGACACGTTCATTAATTCTGATTGACACTTTAATTTAGTGTGATTGACATTTTGAGATAAATGACACATTTGTTCATAATAATTGACACTTCGAGATAAATAACACACGTATTCATAGCTGACACTTCTTTCATATACAAATGACACTTTTTTCGAAATAAATCACATTTTTTAAAAAATATTTGATAGTCAATAAATAATACTATACAAATGACACTTTACTCAACATAAAAGACACTTTTTGTTCCAAAGCAAATGATCTATGAATAACACTTTTCTTCGAAACAAAAGATTTTTTGTTCACTGCTAATAACACGCCCGTCGTTAATTAAAAATGGGGAAAAATAAAATAAAAATAAATAAAAGAACATTAAAGAAACTAAAAATAATTAAAAAATATTAAATAATTTATTAAAAAGTATAAAAATAAAAAATAAATTGAAAATAATTAAAAAATCGAATAGTATTTTTGCTAAATAAGAAAAATTTTAAAAAATGAATAAAACAAAAAAATGTTAAAAAAATAAATTAAACAAAAAATGCAACTGGAATGGTTTGAACATGTGACCTCTTGGTAAAAAAAAAACTAACCGCTGGGTTATAAGCCACTATTGTGAAATAATGAACAAAACATTTACTTATTGAATCTGCGTGGGCGCACACAAGTTTTTGTGATGATACAATAGGATGACTAAACATAAATTTATAATCCCTCTGTCATAAATTATTTTATCCATTTTTTACTTTGGAATATCCCAAATATTTTGTACACTTTGCAAATGTGTCAAATTATTATGCACAATCTTTTTTAGGATTAACAACTTTACACAAGTAATAATTCTTCTTAAAAACCACGCAAAAAATAAAGTGGACAATATAATTTAGACTGAGGGAGTAGGATTTTTATAAAACGTTATTTGGAGGCTCATTGGAAATTAGGCCAGGTTTTAATCGAGCCCTCCAAGGCCTGTCATCCCGTTTATGCCTAGTGATATTATTCGGCCCAATATCCGCTTATCTTAGTGGGCCACTTTATCTTATCAATATTTACATATTGTTTCAGAGAGTATAAGAAACTGGATAATTGTCCAATAATTCAAATACCATAATATTCGATTGCGTCATTGTATGTGGTTTGATATTCGATAATTAAATTTAATTTGCATTCGATTCAATATTGATATTTTAATTATTTAATTTAATTTATTTTTTGAGTTTGTTATAAGAAAAATTACTACTATTTGAAAGTTATACTTAATTTTAATTTGCATTCGAGACTATTCGACTCGATATTTTGATAAAAATTTGAAACAGGAAAGGTATTCGGAGTTGTCTCCTATAATTGTTCAAGAGTCGTCTCCTATAAATATATATTTCCTCCATCCCGTTATTACGGTATACTTTCCTAATCGGAGGCTGTCCCGCTATTACTGTACTCAATCCTAAAATAGCAAAAATACTCTTAAATAAAAAATGAAGTGTACCTCCTCCTACTTAGTACTCATCCCCGCATTATCATATTTTCTCTCTCCAAAAATCTATATCTCACACGATTTTTGTTTCACTTCGTACTCGGAAGTTTATGATTTTTTACTTTTTAGAAACTTAAAATTATTTCTTAATATTATTCATCTAAGGACTTATTTTATAATAAGTTTAAGAAAGTGTAGTATATCGAATTCTACGTTTACATTTGAGATCAAATCAATATCATATTTATATTCTAATTCGCGTATCCGTATTTAGTTGTATGGAGGTACCGGTGCAATTTATATATCTATTCAATTATGTGTAAAATGAATCCGAATATGAGAATATTCCCTTTTTGAAAAAAAGAAAAAAGTTGTGCATGTACTCAACTAGTCATTGAGAATATTCGAGGGTGCAAAGAAATGATCTATAGAAGTCGGGAAACTGCTAAGAAGATGGTGGAAATTTAGGAAGGATCGACATATTAATTTTGGGGCAAATACTCCAAACTGCAAAGCGTCAACCACATTTTGGGACCACCCATTGGCTATTAATTAACCACGTTAAAGCGTCACATGTAAGAATATGAAAAATGTGTCGAAACCCCACTACAAAATTGTGCATAATTAGTAAGGCACAAAGTAATACTTGAATAAAATTAAATTTACGCATGCTAAATGATACGCGAGTTTTTCAAGCATTTCATGACATCATGTTAGCTAGTTTTACCAGCAACATATAGTGTAGTTGATATTTTCTTTTATTGGATGATGAAGATAACCCGCAGCCGCTACCAAAGTGCGTACTAAGTAAATCTCACTCTCATACTCTAACCTGCAAACAACACGAGAGTTCAATTCAATTACCCTGGATTAACTATATTGATATGCTCATGGATACAAGTCCTTAATTATTCTTTATCATTGTGACTTTATCATTGCTGATTTTAAATTATATTTCCTTCGTTCCATTTTAAACAATACGTTTCTTTTGAACATGGGAATTAAGAAAGTGTTATTATATAATATAGATTGTTTAATTTTTTAGTAAATGTAGTCCACACAATCTTTACCATTTTAAAAAACGCATTATTTTCAGTGGAACGATCCAATAAGAGAAATACGTCGTTTTTAGTGGGACGAGTCCTTGAGACCAAGTTACTTGGATCAATTTTGTGGAAAGTATGATGTTATTACATAATTTGTTAAATTAAAGTTTGATATAATGTCAAATTTTATCAAGGTCGGTTTAATATCACGTTCCCCAATCTCGTTTGGTCCGAAAACTTTTTTATTTTCTATGTAACCACAAAATATATATGCCAAATTATCTCTTATTTTTCTAACATAAAAGATGTTACTATCAATTTTTAAAAATAAGCAAAAAAATAGCTTCTAAATGCTTATTATTTCATAAGGGCTTAAACGCCTTTTATCTTTTCACTAATTTAGTTCAAATAAATTTATCTACATAACACAATTTCCACCTTTAATTACACTTTACGGCCAATAAGAGCAAGGTCCATCACATCATTTCAATAATACCTTTTCCTCATTATACCAATGCAATTACTCACTTCGTCTCATAAAAAATGTCTTATTTTTCTATTCGAATCATCTCATAAAAAATATTTTGTTTCTTAAGAAGATAAATAACATGTGGATCAAAATTAACAAGCTAAAATTCAAATAATATACACCATATAATCTCATTTTTCTAATCTTCGTGTTCCATAGAAAAGAAATAATTTCTGTAATAATACAAATTAATTACCAATTTACCACTAGTAAATCTTCACACTACCCCTGAGTCGCACGTGCACACTCACAGACAGACCCCCAGTCTCCTGTGCCACGTGCCACCGGAACCCCCGGGCCCCACCTCAAAACGGCTTGCTCATGTACGGTCCGAACACGTCCAGCATCGACGACGCCATCGGGTAGTTCGCCTGGAACTGCGACCCCATCAGCGCGCCGACACCGTCAGCCGCGTCCATGTAGCTGAACGGGAACTCCAGCGCCGAATTCTTCCAATCGACCAGCTTCGGCGCGCTCTCCACCTCCGGCGACAGCACGTGCTCCGAGCAGCTCGAGTCAGTGTGCAGCCGCGGGATGGAATCCGATGTGTCGAGGTACATGAAGTCGTCGTACACCATCGCCGAAGATTCTGGCACCGGCGTCAGGAGGACCGGCTTCGTGTCCTCCTCTGACGTCACCACGCTCGTCATCTTCCGGCTGCTTATGCTGCCCTGCTGCTGCTGCTTCTCGATTGTTCCTTTCTTGTTGTATATGCGGCAGAGCACCCAATCATCCAGCTGTAAAGATCAAACCACAGCCGTCAGATTAAATAATTATAAACTGTTGAAATTTGACTCTAGTTGCTTGTACGCTAATTTACTAAACTAGCCTCAGTCTCACCATCATTATCTTAATTAAGCAATTATTCGTTTTGTATTAACCCCAATTTAATTATTGACCCTAAAAATGAAGCCAGCTAGCCACCCACCCTGAGGCTATTGTTTTTCTTCCGAGCCGACCGGTCCACATCGGCGAGCCGGTATTCGTGCATAATCCAATTTGTCTTCTCGCCTCTCGGCGCCTTGCCGGAGTAAAACACCAGCGCCTTCTTAATTCCGACCGCCTTCGGTTGACCGATAGGCTTATCCGCGCCGGTCGCCTTCCAATAACCACTTCCGGCCGACCGGTTCGGCCTCGAACCGTTAGGATACTTTCTCTCCCTCGGCGAAAAAAAGTACCACTCCTTCTCGCCGTACAAAGCCAGACCTGCAATTAATCAACAATGCAGCAGCAATTAAGTAATTGATCAATCAAAATCACCAAAATCGATAGAAAACGAGAATTGAGTGAAATTACGGTTCAATACCTGGTAATTCCCAAGGATCGTACTTGTAGAGGTCGATTTCCGCAATGATCGGAACAGAGATCGATTGCGAAGTGCATTTCCGGCACAAGTAGTGCATCACGAGCTCCTCGTCGGTCGGGTGGAATCGGAACCCCGGAGGTAACTGCAAATCGACCGCAGCCATTTCTCTCTCCTTGAAAACTAAAATTGATAAATAAATTTCTTTTTTCTCTCTCTGAAACTAAATTTGGGGAAGGTGGTACAGGTAAAGTGGGGGAGGAGGGGTTTTCTGAAACTTACAACGCAAGGGAGGAAAGGGAATATATAGGGGGAGGGAGGGGGACACGTGGCTGGGACGGGGCGGCGGTTCTAGAACACACGTGGTTGATAAGGTTGCGGGGGGACACGTGGCGGAACGGCGGGTGGTGGGTCTGAGTAGAGTTGAGTTATTCTGTCACTGCTTACGCAATGTAGTTTGGACGGATTTGGGTTGTGGAAACGGGTTGTGAGGCGGGTTCGGTGACACGTAGGACAGTCATGCAAATGGGTTTTTAGAATGATTTGTGCAATATAGACTTTATAGAAAGTATTTAAGGAAAACAATTCATGAAAATCAAGACTTTAAAAATAATAAACTTTGTCGAATATTGTATAAAATTTATACAATATAAAAAGTATTAGGTCCATTAATCCAATTAATAAACTTTGTCGAATATTGTATAAAATTTTGATAGAATTTCAGTTTTATGGCCAATATATATAATAAATATATATGTGGGTGTATTAAATATCACACATCATATTATGATTATATTAATTTTGACTATACTAAATAATTATGTCCAAAAAGAAAGGGGTGGCAACCCCATGCTCCTATGTAAATCCGCCCCTGCCCGAGACCCTATGGATCCAATAAATTTGGGTCTGGATTTCATTTTTTGAGATCCAATGGATTTGGATCGGATTTGGACTAAAGTAAAAAATCCCGGATCTGGATCTGGATCGAGGAGGATCCGATCCAAATCCGGTCCATTGCCATCCCTACGGGCAACCTCGATTTAGTTTTCTTACCAAATTATTAATTTTATTGGAATAAATATATTTTAGATCTAGATTTTTTATTTAATAGAACTTTTCCTAATAAAATATTGCAAATTTGATTGCATTTATCATAATAGAATTGCAACATAAATTTGTAAATGTCGAATTTTCAATTGCAGTCATATATTTGTAAAAGTCAAAGAATCATGTTATATTATACTATTTCAAAGTTCAGTTATCAAATAATAAATCTTGTGCTATTATTTTTTACTATTTAAAATTTAGAGGTTTAAGAATAATATCAAAAGGTAGTGAACTAAAACAATGATATAGTTAGAAGACTCATATAAGTGTTTGAATTAGCTATAACAAAATTATATTTTAGAATAATATCTAAAAACTTAAGAAATTTTAAATCTCAAATAAAGTAATAATCGGTTGATTATGTTAGAAATTTACATCTATTTTTCATTTTAAATCCTAAAAAAAATAAAAATGGAAACCAAACCGATTACAAGAATCTAACGCTCCTTACTATTTAAATATTTAAAATAACGGGTTGATTTGTTTATTAATTAAAGTCAAAGCGGTTGGATGTTTGGTGGGACCGGGTTCACAGTAGAGTTGGCTGTTATTGATTGGATGTCAACTAGGTGTCCGTCTTCCAATGGAGAGATGCTGTGACTGATAAATACTAGAACTATTTTTTAAATCCACATGTCTCTACTTCCAATATTCTGAATTACTCTTTTTTCCCAATATTTGTTATTATAAATGAAAAGAGCCGATATTATTACCGACGTATAAAAATAAAAGGTATAGAGAGAGAATAAGCAGGCGTTGCTGAGTCGAAGGAAGGAAGCTTCGTACGAAACTCACGAGCCTCTTTTGAGCACAAAAGGTAGTCCAAGTGAAGTGAACTAACTCCCCACAAATTAATGCCACAAACGCCGCATTGTTGGGGCGGCGCCGCTCCCAAACTTTCCACACCACCTTCATATATGTATAAAACTCATTTTTCTTTGATGGATCCAATATCAATAATTAGTAGTGACAAATGAGAGGATGGTGAATGTATTGTCGAAAGTTATAAAAAAAAATCGGGTTAGGTACAAAATTTGAAGAACGAATGAGGATAGTTACGATTGAATTGCCAAAACTGGAGAAGAAACATCTAAATAAATCAGAGTATTATCGAGTTCGAATCTAAGATTAAGAAACCTCTAGCCTTACACATCTATTTGATTAAGAAATTAGAATATTCCATTTCCGTCCTACAATTACGATTTGATTAAATTCAAGTTTCAGACGCCTTGATTTTGTTGATGTGATTTTATTGTCTTGCATTTTGGATTTGTCCCTCCCAATTAAGTTAAAACAACCTCAACGGCGTAGAATTATCACGAGACAACTTCAATGATATCAACTTTCTTTTCAACAACTTCAATGCCGTGTAAAATGTATATATGAATGAATGATTCATTAATAATATATGCGTACGGTTTCGAAATATTTCGAAATATCAGAACATATCATATTCATATCCATCTAATCTATGTCCAAGTTTGGTTTGATTAATTGTCAAATGAATCCAAAAATGTCCAGAAATTGTTGAAATTAATTCATAGAAACTACTCCCCAATCCCATTCATATTGTCTCATTTAAAAAAGGCAATTTTTTTACATACAACTAAGGCCCCGTTTGGTTCACAGAAAAGAATGAAATCGGAATCAGGAATCATTCCTGAAGGTATGGAATGAAGGAATGATTCCTGAAAACAGTTGTTTGGTTGCAGCAGGAATGAACTTGATTCCAAAATGTGTTTGGTTTGATTGAAGGAATGGAATGAAATCAATTTAATAAATTTATTAAATAAATTTGTACACAAAATATCATATTCTATTATATATTATATCATTTTGAAACAAAAATAAAATAAAATTTAAACATAAAAAAATCTAACAAAGATGTAAATCTACGAGCGATCACATTTCCTTCGCCAAACCCCGTCCAAACAAAGTCCATAAAAAAATCTAACGAAGATGTAAATCTAATGAAGATGTAAATCCTTGAGCTTTAGTCAATCCGAGAATAGTATCCATCTCCTTCGCCAAACCCGTCCAAACACAGTCTATAAAAAACACAAAATGAGTTAAGGTTATACACTTATGATTGCCATAAGTCTCTGGTTTTGGTTCACAGTCCAAACAAAGAAATCACAAAAGCACCTATGGAACAAACCTCTCATAGTTGGTTGCTTCAGACTTTGCTCTAGTCACAATTTGTCTGAAAATGGTCAAGTAACATTAGCAGGGACCATAAAACCTAATAAGAGTGTAAAACAGTTCCCTAACCAGTTATGTATAATCCTGGCAAAGAATCAAGATACACTTAAAAATTGGTCAAAAATCTCTTTGTTGTTGCAAGAAAATGACTTGCTATATCATTTGCTTGAGCATGAATTACAGCTCTCATCTTGGCCAATAAGAAACTACTATGACCATATTGTATACCAGCAATTACATAAAAATCAACATAGTAGTCAATTTATTCCATCCAGATATCACATAAAAAAATTAAAATTAATTATCAAAATCTAAACCACAACTTGCATATACTCACTTAACATAGATATGAATACTGCATAATTATTCATTAAATACAACGGAATAGGGGGAAAATTTGTTACCATGCCGGAGTGGCGGTGAACGGCGTGGATTCTTCGATTGGAACCACAAATCTTGAGATCGACCAGAAACGTTGTTTAACTCTTTTGATAGGCTAGAAACGTTGACCAGAAACGTTGTTTAAAAATCAGAAAAACCACAAATCTTGAGATCGACCAGAAACGTTGCAACCACGGAACGAGCGGTGGGTTTGGAGGAAGTACCTAGCAGATTGAGGGCGCCGCGGCGGCGGAAATGGAGGGCGGAGTGGCGGCGGTGACGGAGCAGATCTAGAAGCGGCGGAGCGGCGGAGACGGACGAAAACGAGAGATGAATCGCACAACTTTCCTTCCCTTTCGTTCTTTGGAGGGTTTGTGAAGACACAGGGGGTGAGAGACGAAAACGAGAAAAAGAAAAAAAAAGAGAGAGACCGAGAAAAAAAGTAAGGGAATCAAATTTAAAAGTGCTCAAATGTAGAGGAATGAGAAAGTGTTATTTGGAGGGGTTAGAGAGGGGTATGAGTAATCATACCTCTATGCGTTTTTGTTCTCCAAACACGAGGAATGTAATCATTCCTTTAAAATGATTCCTGATTCCATTCCTCCGTCCCAACCAAACGGGGTCTAACCACTTTACTTATAACTAAAAATTCTTTTCAATATACGTGATAAAAAAACAAGCTCAATCGGGAGGAGGGAGTACAAAATTTTCTTCAAATCATCACTATGAATATTGAGAAATGACACGTGTTAGTTTTCATTCACGCGTGCATGCGGTTGGTAAACTGATCCTATCTCCATCCTAATTTTCTCACATGTTTATATTATTTTAATTTAATTTTCTTTGTTTCGGGTAAATTTAGATTTTATGTTCTATTTAAAAGTTCACGCATAAGCAACTTTTGTTTTGTAAAAATAATAGCGAAGTTAGAAATTCATAAAACGGAGCGAGAAATTCAAACAAAAATTTATTAAATACACATCTTGAATAATTTAATTCTCAATACTTATAAATAAAGAGTTCTTTCATTTTATTTTGCATATAAAATTCCACATATGACTTTTTTTGTCATTTTTAGAGAGAGATTCACATGTTTCTTGACGCCCAATAAAAGCAGGCGCAACTTTTCAACTAGTGATTAAATTAGATTATCTAACGTTAGCAAGAATGTAATTATTCAACCATTAATGAATAAACAAATACTTAGATTAGGTGTTGACATGTAGGAAAGATGAGTATGATCTTAAGCACTCCAGTAAACTTAGTATAATTAGCAATTAAGAAAGGTTTAGGGATGTGGGTAGGTGTGTCTTCATCTTTACTTTATTACTATAACGAGGTTGTCTAGGTGAAATGCATTCCTGCTTACCTTTGAATTTTTCCTACTCATTTACTTCAAGGTATTAATCATTTGACTGCGATTATTGGAGATTCCAGCCGCCATCTAAATTTCAACATCCTTATTTTGGAGTCATTAGTCGCACAAAAGTATTTCTATATAATTTCGATGTCATTTTTCAAGTATAAAAATATTTTAAATTTTAATGTTGATACTAAACGTGCAAGTTACAAAATTAAAGAATTAAACTCATTTATCAAAATTAAGAACAATGTTCTGCTGATTATCCTTGTTCATAATAATAAATAAATAAAATAAATCTTCGCCATATATATATATATATATATATATATATATCAATAATTAATCATTTAATTTATTATTTTTAATGTAAAACTAGTGAAAGATTATTCTTGAAATTTATATTATACTCAATGATGATAATAACACACATATCTAATTAATTACTTTAGGATAAGTGTGAATCAGCTGATAGTCCTATTCTCAATTAACTGCACAAGATATTAATTACTTTAGGATAAGGTCAAAAGCATCCCATGCACGGTGTTAGACCTAGCAAAATTCAATGCTCGGTGACTTGTGCTCCAGTCCTATACACGCATGGCAAACATATTAAATAATACATTACCTATCTAAAAAGCTGCGACTGCTATATATTTTCAATGAGAAAATGATAAATCATAAAAGAGGAAAAAAGTTACAACCTCATAAAAGAATAACAATTTATGCGACACTATCTCATTATCGTGTCTCTTTGATATACATAAATTATTTAAGTTATAAAAAAAAGTGTTATTTTAAATACTTTCGAGTGAGAGGAGCAATGGAGTCCGGATCTTCTATCCCATTTTTTGTGTCCCACTCGGTGGTCCACCATCACGCGGTGCCGCGCGTGCATTGGTGAGGCATGTTCCGAAAAAATATTATTTATTTACTGGTAACATGACCCACCAATGCACGCATGGCACCGCGTGATTGATGGGCCACCGAATGGGACACCAAAAATTGGGATAGAGAATCCTTAGGCGGAGCAATGACCTTCTCATAGCATCAAAATTTTCGATAAAAGATCGTTTCTTATAAATTTAAATGTATATTATGTCTGCGTGAAGATATTGTCAACAATTTGCACCAATCCAGGTGGTGAAACCAAATTATTGGTTACTTACTAACAATATGAAGAAGAGAATGTAATCAAGAAAAAGTAGGCGCCGAAATTCTGCAACACTTGACTGAATTCCTATACTATTCCACCTATTTGCTAACTTTCAAACCCACTAGTAAGTAAAATAAGCAAGAATATGATTGAAAATTAACACAAAATAAAAATAAAAATTCAAATCATGTGCATGCTGTAAAATGAAAATTAGCATTTGGTAATGGTATGAAATTGCATTAGTAGTGAGTTTGAAGTCTAGGATTAAAGATCAAGTCACTTAACAAGTGGATAATCCAAATAACAATACCGAGCCACTAGAGATTAGAATGTAACAAGACAAAGCCTTCTAGAAATCAATCCATCCTTCCTTTGAGAATTCTCTCTTTAACTTCAGTTGGTGTGCTGTTCAAAAATACAAGATTCATGCAACATTTAGATTCTGGATGCCAACAAACTAGTAAAGAAAAATGGCAAATCATCGAAACTTTGTACTTACACGAGATAGACGTGCCCGCCCCAACCACTCAAACAGTCACGGTCGACTGATGACATTAGAGCTTGTGAGATGGTCTCGAATAACTCCTCAGCTTCCTGAAATTTGGATACAAGATAACATCATTTTGTTTACAACAAATTATAACAGCATTTCTAAATAACGAGAGATGATAGAAGCAATGAAATGTTATGTTCGACTATAATGCCATTGACACCCTCATATAATTAATTGGAATCAACACTAATCATGCTATCCCCAGTGCAAGTCACACTCTTTAGTACCAAACTAATCTTTCTCCAATTTAATTTGCTCTGCGCTAAAGCTAAATTGTTTAAGGTATTGACTCCAGCAGAAAATAAGTTCATATCAGGTCTCTATAAACCAGTAAGTTCTGTTGATCAATATTTAAGTAGCAATCAATCAGATATAAGCAACATCAAGTATAGTAACAGACCATGTCAGGTTTGAACATTGATTCACAGGCACCATAGAGTGATTCGGAGGCAGTTCCAGCAACAACAAAATCCTTGGCAAGTTCCCTGCATTCATATGAAACAAAAAAAGGAAACCCCTGAAGTGTATCTTCTAGGTATATGTATAACAATGAATCCAAAAAGGTCTAGTTAAGTGTTATTCATAAAGACGCAGTGTATTTGATACCACTAGCAGCACCATGTACACATTAAAAAGAACTCACATTCACAACCTCAAATAACTAATAAGCACCAACATGGTATTTTCGCAACATCCAAACATAAATTATTACAAGGTTTTCAATGCACTGTCATTTGAACAACTCGGTAAGAGAGCACAACAGACAAAAGAAGCAAATGCCACCAACTTTTAATGTTCATTTCATATTTAAGTTTTAATTTCTATATCACTTGCCTATAAAGGAGGACACGTAAATCACCAATGGCAGAACGCTTAGCACTCAGTTTGAGGAATTCTAATTAACAGAAAATAATAATATAAACAATTAGAAAAATACAAGGTGTTTGACGTACTTTGCCCCAATGGAATCCATGGTGCATATGAAGGGCTTGTCATCGTCTCCCAATCCAGCAATCACAGGTTGGCAGAAAAAAGGACCAAACCTAAACCAGAAGAAAAGAAAAAGATTATACCATCCTGCACCTCTTTTCGACAAAATATATCACCATCCATCTAATAAAGGACCAACTATAACTTCTCAATGATAACAAGTTCTTCAACTCTGAGTGAAACAATTAATTATAGAACACACAGACACATAAACTATAGACATTTGAGGCAGCATTGAGATTGAAGTTAAGTGGTTGGGTTTGTTAGCATCTACATTTACCCAAAAGCAACTTATCTCTACAGACATGGATAGTAGTAGTTGCAAGTTGCAAGCACAGTTAAGTCATAATTAAATAAGATGTGGAATCTGGAACAATTTTACTTACCTCTTCTCGTAGAGGAGTGCAGATACAAGGCTAGAAAACGTTTCTGGCTTCATATCCCTCTCTTCTCTAAGATGATAGAGCTTGTGTCGGAAAACAAGCTTCTGATACCTTCAACGACTCAATCGAAACACAAATTAATATACCAGAACACAAACTAAGCAAAACTAGACCATAAATATACACACCACCAAACAAGCAAGCTCTCTTCACATACATATAAAAAAACTAGAGACCATTTATGCTAAATATTCCTCAACCAAAATCTTTGCAGTGAAGCCAACGAAGCATCGAGGCGAAAGCATGGAATTAAAAAGCGCTCGAGGCGTACGCCTCGAGGCCCGCCTCGGAGCGAGGCGCCGGAAAAAAGATCTGAGGCATACGCCTCGTTGAATTCGCTTCGCCAGGCCGCCTCAGTCCGTCGAGGCGCGCCTCGAGGCGTACGCCTCGAGTCGACGGCTGAGGCGTTCGAACCATAAATTGGGGCCTATTTTCTTTGACTCATTCTTTAATTTCAACCAAATAATTCAAATTGGCCCAAATTTCATACAACCCATAAGTTTATTTTTCAAAATTTATCAAAATCGATTCAACCCTAATTGACTAAAACCCAATTTTCTTCCAAATCAAAACAATTTACCGTGAAACCTCCGCTGCCGCCCAGAAACCACCGCCGCCGCTACCGCTGAAACGGCCGCCACAGCGACTTCACGTCAGGTGAGCTAATTTTTTAGTTATGGTGAGTTGATTACACGCCGCTGCGACTTCACGGGATATTGTAATCGAGTTTCTCTCAGCTGGATACAATACTTGCATTCTCTGTTTTTTTTACTCTTATAACATGTGGTTGTGATATTGTAATCGAGTTTCTCTCAATTAATTATGAGTATTGAGAAATTGGGTATTGTGGAATTAATTATGAGCATTCTCCTGCTATTCTGGAATTAATTATGAGCATTAAGTAATTATTTGCAATTTCGTTCAAGTGTTGGAAGTGCAAATAGAGATACTTTAAATCTAATTAATAATTTAAACTAACTAATAATTTAAACTTTTTTGTATTATAGTGTATTGCTAATTTAATGTTTTAATGATTATGAAGATTGATATGTTTAATTTGTGAAGTTGTGATTTAAGAACTTATAACTCTTTGTGTTGGTGTGAATTGGTTTTTTTTGTTGGTTTGAACTTGGAAGAAACTTGATTTTATGTGTTTTTGTGGTGTTATATGTTTATTAGGGGAAAAAATAGAATTTACGCCTCGATTTTACGCCTCGGTCCGCCTCGAGGCTTACGCCTCGTGACTCGTAAGGAAAACGCCTCGGAACCCATTTACGCTTTTTTGAACTTTGGGCGAAAGTTAGGATGTTTTCCAAATTTATGTTTGTACGGTTTCTGAACAAGCGCATCCACATTTTTCTTGTAGTTTGTACTGTTCTGATTTCTGTATATAAATTTCCATGAGTCTTTATGAATATATCCGTATTATAGCCGCTCAAAATTATATACAGTCAATCACTTTCATGTTCAAATCAAGACTGGTATTCTGACTTCTGAGCACCTCACTCTTGAATGCCAGCATATTCTATTGCCTTCGTCCAAAAGGAAAAGAACTCAAAAAGACATAACCACAGTAATATATGCTAGCATTCAATTGCTAACTTCTTTTCCCTAATGAAGCCGAAGGCCTCAGTGGGAAAGGCAAGAAAACGTAGGGCAGCAAAAATTGTATCGAAAACAAACACTGAATAAGGTGCCCTAACATACCAACACTCGCTAACCTAGTCAATGGGTCACAATGAATTAACCGTGCTTCAAGCTTCAGTATTTGCAGAAACGTAATAAATTCTCAACTCGAACAAAAAATCGATGAGTGGTGAAATTAGAACAGCTTACAGGGTTTGCGCATCAGTAGCGAGGCCAGCGAGACCAATGAACAGCTTATCGTGGATTCTGTAAATCTTCTGGAAGTCGGTGGCGATTGTCTGAAGCTGCACGCCGAGCCGCCGGTCGCTGGCGATTGCGAAGCAGTTCTTCCCCACCATCGCCACCAAGGCGCTCCCATTATACTCGAAGATCTGCGATTTTCGCCCCGTGAATTAAGTCGCCTCAATAAATCACAACGGGATACAGGGTTTCCAATTAACGCTCCCAGAAATGAAAAGTAAATAAGACAAAACTTACCGACATTATACTTGATGGAGATGCAGATGCAGAAGCTGATGAAAAACCGAAGCTGTTGTTAGGGTGTGGAGGGAAAGTGAAATTTGAGGGGTTTGAGAGAGAAATTTGAGAGTTTGTAACTCATATGTTCGAAGAGAACTGGTTGGGTCGGTGTTTATAGGCCGGTCGCTCGTCGTTGTTGAACTTCATATGTAAGCCTTATTGGGCTCTCAATTGACCCAATAAGAACGTATATTATTTGGGTATAAGATGCCCAAATAGGATACTGCAACTAAATGAGAGAATTTAGAAATCAACAATAATAAGTCTTACAAAGTTTTTGTATTTATAAAAAATTAAAATTTTAGACTTTGTAACTCAATTGGATTTTGTCGGAAAGTGCCAATTCGAAATAAATCGAAAGTTTAATATATTTATAAGCGAGTTTTTAAAATGAAAATTTGAGAAAGTCATATATTTAGAAGAGAATAATATTAAATAATATATTTGCAGTATGTTTAAAAAAAAGCCATACACTATTTCTGAGAACAAACAGACATTTTTGGTCATTATGGTGAATATAATAACTCTTCAGTGTTTCATCTCGTATCTTATTCCTCGATTTATATAATGTTTACTTATGTTCAAAACAAACTACGCATAAAATTCTCAGTAATTGATCTACTATAATTTCATATACTAAAATTTAAATTTTAAATAAGGTGTAAGTACTTCAACATATCAACGTAAGATTCAAGTCTTCCACAATAACACTTTTAAAATAATTAAATGCTAAAACCATTATACTTTGAAATCCAATACAAAAAAGAAAAACAAACAAACATGAACACATAACATAATGCAACACGGCAGAAACCTCTTGTAAATCCTACATTACTCAAACAACACTATAATTTACCACTGAAAATCTCAAGAGTAAAATACACAACAATTGTATAAATACATACTTCAGATTTCATCAAGCCTAACAATTGCAGCATTTCTCATCTTCAATTCGAATAGAAAACAAAACTGTGCGACAGCCTCATAAAAAATGAACATTCAACTCTTTTGCCAGATCACCATCCTAGCTTATCCCAATAATCAAAGAGAATTATAGCCACCTGCACCGGCGGCACGAATCGTTCAAGAATAATAACATGATTCACAAGAAATTTACACATGATTTACAAAAACAACTAAATTTATTACTCGGCATGTAAAGTTTTAAGGGAACCTACTCACCTCATGGAAAGAAAGAAAGGAAATAATAGCTTCAGCAAATTTAATCCTCCTCCATTGGTACATCTGGAATATCAAACCTGTCTTCTTGAATTGTTTTATTGACTACAGAAAGAGGGGTTGGTGCTACAGAGTCAAGGATCACGTAGGCGAACAGGTGAAGTTACTAAATGTTTTACAAATAACATAAATAAATTGACAGTAAGAAATATTATCTGACAGTATAAGAGGAGAAGAGAAAGGATATAGATTGACATAGGATCATCATCTTTCTCCCCACGGTTACGGCTATTATTTAATTCCCTCAGTATTTCAGGTGTAACCTGCATATTAGAGAAAAATGCAGATAATATCACAAATCCACCAATTATAAGCAAGCAAAATCAAGGTTATCACAGGTAAGGTTATGATCTTACTAGTTTATGCCTTTGCCTTTCAACTAGAGAGTTTAGGTCAGCTTTGTCCTCCTTTGTTATTTCATTTTTGTACCTGAATAAATTACACAAACAAAACCAATCGAATGAAATTTTAAATCTTCATTTTTAAGGTGGAAGAGATGTCAAGAAAAACTGCATACCTTTGTGCAAATGCAAGAAGTGACTGATGCCAGATCACAGGCATTACTCTGGACTCGTCATAGAATTTCATGAAGTGTGCAACCAAAGCATCGAGAACACGATATGGCAATGCATACTTCTTCTCAATCAGTATTTTTATGAAATAACTGCTCAGAACATACAGGTCAAATTGCTTCATGAGAACAAAGTCAAGCAATAAGAAGAAAAGACCAGAAAGAAATGCAATAATAGAATGGAATAGGCTTTTTGTAAAAATCACATGGATCACTGTTATTGAAGTACACATTAATCAAACTAGGTTCTACACAACCCCAGGGCATTACACAAACTTATACCTTGTTGTACCATAGTATTCCATCTCTGCAAGCTTCAACAATGCAACACTGCCATGGTAATAAAACTTAGTCAAGGACAATGGACAATCAAGACAGAGAGTATTTAGGGCATAGAAGAGAAATGAAGATGAAAATGCTACTTGGATTACTAAATCAGCCTAAAAAGACCGTGCAGATACTTAATGAAAATCTTAAGAATGAGACCAATAGAATACTTTTCCCAAACAGATTATTTTCAACTTTCTGGCATAGGCACAGAGGTTACCATTATATATCATTAAATTGACCATACAGTAAAAGATTTCTGGGCTAATATCTACCAGTAATATATTGGATTATTAATAAGCACTCTAACTGAATCATATACAGACAGAAAAACGTTACCTAGAGTGAAGAGGAGGAATAGACACCTTCTCCATGATGCTCCCAACAATGACAGCCTCCCTTAAATTGCATGTCCTTGACTGGCAGAAAAGACACCAAGTATGTTGGTATTCAAGCCATAAAGCAGGAGGTGGTGCATGAATTTTGGAAGCACTAGCATAAAAAAGAGTATCTAGATTCTCTAGATACTCACAATTACACTCAACCATAAGTTAACATGAACATTGAGAATAAATTGTGATTTGATTTCTGTCCCCAGACAAGCATTTGGCCAGTTAGATCAGTTTCTACGATTTTTTGACAGAACCAAACTAACAAATTTATGTTGATATGCTTCCAAAAACAATACATAAATTCTTATGCATTCACTAATGCTCAATTTATGAGAAGAATTATTTTGATTTCACTAAGTTGACTTAGATATAAATTGCATCTGATTAGCATATTTCTGAATAAGTTGTAACATATAATTGCTAAATAAAAACGTAAACCATGCATTTAAGAGTCTTTTAGGAATATAGGAAACAATTGCCAGAATAATGCACATGACAGGGAAAAAAATTATGCGCACATGCAAAAGAAAGTACTTTGTAAACTATAATCGATGATAGTTTTCATAATAGCAGATCCTTCATGTATCAAAAGGTTACCTCACACAAGGGAAATATGATTCCCTTATTAAATGCAGCAGGTTTGTAAAGAGCCTTTTTCAAAGACTGGTATAGAGCAAAGTGCAGTCTCTTATTTTTTCGAATATCTTCTCTAACACGTGGCAGCAAGACAAACTTATAGAAGCGTTCCACCTTCTTCACACCCATATTAGAAGCAAAGATTCTTGTTGCTTGATACATTGCATTTGGTGACCATTTCTCAGGTTCAGTCAAGTATAAAACTTCTTCCCAGAATTGCAAAGAAGGTACATGCTTGAAAGCTTTTGGCATCTTGCCAGAGGTGTATTTGTTGAGCAGCTTACCAACCCTGCAAATTTCATGCGCAACCCAAAATCAGTAAAAGCATACAATTATTATGACAATCAGCAATTGACAACGAACACAAACAATGTTGCATTCCGTAAGTAGAGACAAGGCTATAAGCATACCCCTTGTAGAGCTCTATGATGGAGTTGTCCAACTTTGGCATTGGTTGCTCTCCTACACACAAACACGCATCATGAGTAAGTTTGACAATAGAGTAAAATCAGTACATTGTGATCACCAGCGGAAGCTAGAGCGAAAAATCTAGCAATCAATATGATGCATCAGAACATAAAAGAAATGCACAATGTTCTTATTAGCAATACACAATATGTAACAAACCGGCCGGAATCCGCCGGTTTGTTAAACATAATTGAGTGCAGATCGTATGATTGAGAAGGAATAATTTCCTGGTTGTTTCGATTGAAGAAGCTTGATTGAGAGAAAAAAAGGATTGTTGATTGAGAGTATTTATTGAGGGAGAGAGATGAACGAGAGATTGAGAAAGGAGAGATAATTGAAAGTAAAGAGATTGGAGAGAGAATAGTAAGAGATAATTAACTTTCGATACCAACTCAATAAGTAGTAGCGGATATATATAAGTATCCGACTAAGACCTAATTTAATTAAATCCTAGCAACTTAACCAAATATAACTAAAGAAATTAATAAAGAAACTAATACGAAAAATAGATACTAATACGATACTACGGAATCGCGTAGCGAACGGGGTGTGACAATACTCCCCTCTTTAAAGAGTCTTGTCCCCAAGACTCGGATCTTTGACGAGGGAAGCAAGCAGTCGTACAATAAAGGGGCGTCTTCTCCCTTCAATTTCTTGCGAGGTGGGCGAGCCTTGTCAACATGGATAGAGTTCCCACCAACCACGGCCATATTATGAGCCAATGATGCTTGTGCAGACTCCTCTGTTTTGAACACAATATAAGCATTGACACTATTTCCATTCTCATTGATTTGCTTCTTGATTACAGCGTCCTTTCTCGGAATTTTCCCACCGACAATAGGGACGGATCGAAACCTAACAGACTCAACTTCACCAAACTGACCAAATTCCTCAGTTTTCTCAGCTTCAGTAGCCGGAGCATCCTCTTCTGCAGCAGGGGTTTCCTCCGCTTCTGGCTCTTTCTCTACCACAGCTTCTTCTGTTGTTTCAGTCTCGGCCTTCGTCTCTTCAGCTGCCACGTCCTTCGTCTCGACTTTAACAACTGTTGGCTCTTCCACTGTAGCGGTTTCTTCTACGACTTGTTTCTCAGGCTCGGCTTCAGCGACGGCTGGCTCCTCCGCTTGAGCTGATTCTTCGACAACTTCTTTCTCCTTGGAGAGAGATTTATTTTCAATCAAGATGGCTGCCGGAGAGCTTGAAACGATCCCGACCAAATCCGAAATCTCGGCAGCAGTAGGTGTTGCATCCACTTCAAAATCTAAGTAAACTGGTTGAATAGTTGGGAGTGGAGAGATTTCAGAATACCAGTTACCGTTTGCACGTCGGCGAGCCTCCGATCTACGATTGTAATAATCAAACACTTTATTCATCTCCTTAACACAGCGAGCAGTTTCTCGCTCGAAGGCCGCCGCAATTGATTGTTCGATCGCCGTCAGTTGACGATCTGAATATCCAGCTCTAATCGCCTTCTGCCGGAATAGCCCATAGTCGCAGAAACGTTGCTCTGATACCACTGTAACAAACCGGCCGGAATCCGCCGGTTTGTTAAACATAATTGAGTACAGATCGTATGATTGAGAAGGAATAATTTCCTGGTTGTTTCGATTGAAGAAGCTTGATTGAGAGAAAAAAAGGATTGTTGATTGAGAGTATTGATTGAGGGAGAGAGATGAACGAGAGATTGAGAAAGGAGAGATAATTGAAAGTAAAGAGATTGGAGAGAGAATAGTAAGAGATAATTAACTTTCGATACCAACTCAATAAGTAGTAGCGGATATATATAAGTATCCGACTAAGACCTAATTTAATTAAACCCTAGCAACTTAACCAAATATAACTAAAGAAATTAATAAGGAAACTAATACGAAAAATAAATACTAATACGATACTACGGAATCGCGTAGCGAACGGGGTGTGACACAATATTTCAGACCACCGAAAATAAATTTTAGCACCATCTATTGCCTTGAAACATAAGAAAGATAAACCGGAGTATGTTATCATCTGGAAATTTGAGTTCATACTGGATGAGACTTGGGCGTCTTTTTCCTTGATCTTCTGAACAATAATGTCAGCCAATGTGCGTTGAGGGCCATCATCTTTTGATAGAAAAGCTTCCAGTAACTTTTCATCATCATCATTAATTTCATCCTATCACATCAACAGATAACACAAATACGAAGATTAAATAACTACAAGTTTACAATCCACAATGAAATCATAGCCATATCTTAACGCAAAAAGACGAATAACTTTTGTATTATGAAGAACAGTGGCAAAGTAACATTCAAAAGAAAGATTTTGGAGACAAACAACGAAGGGCAAACCTCGAAACTCCATTGTCCAAACTGACTTTGGGTATCGGAAAAGCCATCAAAATCATCCAAGTCATCCTCGTCGCCGTCTTCGTCTTTGCGGCGTTGAATTTGGGGAAACACAATATTAATGTTAGGGTTTTGGTCAGCGGCGTTGGCGTCGTGGTCCTCTTCGCGCTGGATCTCCTTCTGCTGAAGCAGGGCTTCCTTGAGAATCTTGGAGCTGACGGAGGAGGGGACGAGCTCCTCTTGTAGCTGGTGGTGCTTGGGAGGCTTGGCGCGTTTCTTGCCGGCGGAGAACGCGTCGGAACCCAACGGCAAGAACGGCTCCGGGTTTGTGATTCTGGCGCGTTTCTTCGACATTGCTCCCGGCCGCCCAAAAACCCTAATTTGCGAAAGTGGGGGTTTTGGGGCGAGGGTTTTTTCCTTTTTGTAATATCTTTTCTAATTTTTAGTATCCTTTATTAAATAAAAAAATAACAATAGCATTTGTTAATAATAACCTTTAAAACACATCTAATTCTCATTCTAAATTCTAGAAAATAATTTCGGATCCAAACTCAATTTTAAGTTGGACCAAACGCCCCGAAAGTATACATGCACTAATGATTTGATTAAATAAAATATGAGATAATATTAACGGTGGTTTTGTAAATGCTTATCATAATTATTTTTTACATGTTTTTTCTCAAAGTTGAGAAAATTTAAGCAAAATCAAATTTTTTAGTATATATTAAAAAACATATATTTTTTGTAGTTTAAAAAATTATGATGCTTTAATAAAAAATATATCAATTGATGTATATAAATTTAAGAAGAATATATACTTAATTTTAGAGAAGTTAAGGTAAAAAATAAGTTTAACAAATATTAAGGATGTATTTGTAAAAACTTATTTTAAACATCTATCTGATTTTGATCACATAATTTTATTTTTTTTAGTGTTTGCAAAACATTTTCTTTTAAGCATCAATTAGAAGCTTTTGTGCTTAAACCATAATTTCTAGAAATAGCAAAAATATTTATTTTTTATATTAATTTTAGACTCCATATTTTTGCTTATAAGTAATCATTTTCAACTTTAAGCAAAACAAATAAAAAGTATTTAACTGCAAATACACCATAAAAAGATAAGTGTTTAAAAAAAATATTTGCAAATACACCCATCTTGATTTCTCATTACAATATTATTGGCAAATAAAAATAACTTAATGTTATAAATATTTGATTCAATATTTCCAGCAAAACTCATCAGTGTAAGATCCTAAATTCAAGGAAGAGGGATCAATTACAATATAAAAACTCAATTTGTTGTAAAATTTATCATATTTTTCGTGAAATAATATTTATATTATATATATATATATATATATATATATATATATATATAAATAACTTGACAGATAATGGGTCGCAGTGAATGAGATCTTCTGCACCAAAGTTTATTTCATCTCATGATCCAAGTAAGAGAATCTGTATTTAGAAAAAAAAACATAACAAAATTAATCATAGTGAATGCGATTTTATGCACCAAATTATTTCATCTCATGATCCAAGTAATTGAATTTGTATTTAGAAAAAAAAACATAACAAATTTAATCATATGAATAGAAATAATATAATTCGACGATGTAAGTATTGATTACGATATGAAATACCATTTCATAATATATGATCTTGTCTGATTTGTACTTTTCATGTCCTATGCCACCCCCCCCCACCCACCCACCCACCACTTCGATTGTCAATGGCACTAGGTAAGTAAAACATGCTAACAATGCTTCTTGTTCGGAATGCAACTACAACTGCTAATTAATAGCTGGCAAGATTTGTTCCTTTGGTCTATACATTATAATTAAATATATGTATACTCATCTATTTTTTAATGATAAGAATAACCCGCACTCGCTATTTTCTTTTTATTATTTTCGATCATTTTCAAACAATGTTCGAGTGGCATATTTATCTGCCGTCTACTCCATCATAAATACCAGCTAAGTATGAACGAGATTATTTCATTTTCCTCAATGATTCGATCAATTTCAAGATTCATTTATGATGCACGGTTATAAGAATTCTATATATAGATCAGTTTTCATTGATATTTAGGAAATAAGCATTTTTGATGCAAGATTTCATGCATATTTCCTTATTTACTTGCTCAATAACTTATCTTCTCCTCCAATTTATGGTTTCATTCCCTTGCTTGCACGTTTGATTTTGCTAAGGTTTTCACACACTCATGCTATCAGGTTGAAATTTAGAATTCTTGGCATTTTTACTCTTCAAATTTATATATAGTGTTAAAAAAGAGAGAGAGATACAAGTAAAGAAAGATAGAGAGAGAGTATGGTGGGACTGAGGTGGTTCTGGTGGTTCATTTTGGTGACGGCTGCGGCGGCGGTTGGTGGTGCAAGTGGTGGTGATGTCACATACGATGGAAGGTCACTTTTCATTGATGGTCAGAGAAAACTCATCTTCTCTGGTTCTATTCATTATCCAAGAAGCACCCCGGATGTAAGCTCTCTCTCTCTCTCTCTCTCTCTCTCTCTCTCTCTCTCTCTCTCTCTCTCTCTCATATTGTGTCCCTTGTTGATTGTTTTGATCGATGATATTACCAAAGTACTAGACTTTGCTTTTTGAAACATTTTTCTTTGTTTTTTCATGTTAATTATTACTGCATCTCAAACAATAAAAGTTGAAACAAACAAAATTCCCATTTTTGGACAGCTAGAGTTAGCAATAGACAAAATAAAATGAAATTTAAGGAAATCTAGTTTGGAATCGGGTTTAAATTTAAGATCCTTCCGTCATATGTATAGAATGAAAATCAGATATAAGTTTTGAACAAAATTCGCTTTGAGAATCCTCAAATTTTAAATATAATTTAGAAATTTTAATTTTAATATACTTTTAATTCTAACTCTTTATATGATTTATACCCAATTACTCATATGTAAATCCTCTTAACAAATGTTATCTTAATTATCTACCCAACTCAATTGTCTCTTTCAGAAAAATCCGAGTTGTGTCTTTCACGTGCACTGAAATCAAATATCTGTTTTATTATTATTTTTATTTTTTACCAAAAAACAATTCCATCTCGTGAACTACCACTTTTGGTCATAACTCATAATTATTGGTCTCAAATTAATAATTACAGTGATATTCCGATTTATTTGGGAAAGTAACAAAAAATTACAAAATTTATTTATTATTAGATAATGTTAAAAGAATAACAACATTTTGGCAGATGTGGCCTTCTTTGATATCCAAAGCCAAACAAGGCGGATTAGACGCCATCGACACCTACGTGTTTTGGAACCTCCACGAGCCCCATCCCGGACAAGTAAATTACATATTTGCCCTTTGTACTTCGGATTTCACTCGTCACACATAAAAAGATTGTATACATGTTCTAACTTTTTTCATGAATTCTTAGTATGATTTCAGTGGAAGACGTGACATAGTGAATTTCATAAAACAAGTACAATCTCAAGGTCTCTACGTTTGTCTTCGAATTGGACCTTTTATTGAGGGCGAATGGTCTTATGGGTAATTAATTATATATATATTTCTCATTTTATTGCCTAATTTATGGAGTATTTTGTTTTTGATATTTTGGTGATGCAGAGGCCTCCCATTTTGGCTGCATGATGTACCCAACATTGAATTTCGAACCAATAACGAACCATTTAAGGTAATACATTATTATTTCTCGATATTATATTATCATATTTTTAATTAATTATTTTGTCACATTTTCGTCGCCACTAGTTTTACATGCAGAATTTCACGGCGAAAATAGTCAACATGATGAAGTCGGAGAAGTTATACGCCTCCCAAGGTGGGCCCATCATCCTTTCTCAGGTTCGAAATTTCTTTTAAATAATTTGAATGTTTTTATTAAATTTAAAATAATAATAATAATAAATCATGAAGAATTTAATTAGTTAAATTCAGATCGAGAACGAATATCAAAACGTGGAAATTGCCTTCGGAAATAATGGGCCTGCTTATGTCCGTTGGGCCGCAGCAATGGCTGTGGGCCTCAACACTGGTGTGCCGTGGGTTATGTGCAAGCAAACTGATGCTCCCGATCCTGTGGTAAACAACATATTCTCGATTTCTCTCCTTGTAAAAATAAAACAATTTTATAGTATTTAATTTCTACAGATCAACTCCTGCAATGGAAATAAGTGTGGAGAGACATTTACCGGACCGAATTCACCTAATAAGCCAGCATTTTGGACAGAAAATTGGACACATTTGTAAGATTTAATATTTTTATATAAATTTCATGGATATAAATTTGTATTAATAGAGTTATTAATGTGTAGCTATGACCATTATGGAAATACAACAAAAATCAGACAACCTCAGGACATTGCATACCAAGTTGCCCTATTCATGGTCAAGATGAATGGGAGCTACATAAACTACTACATGGTAAGTCTAGTGTAATTCGTCGAAATTCTACTATACTTTAGCGCGTTTTCATAAAGAGCCCGGGTTTGTTTTCTTGATTCAGTATCATGGAGGTACCAATTTTGGGAGGAATGCATCTGCATTTATTCTCACTAGTTACTATGATCAAGCTCCGCTTGATGAATATGGTACATATATCACAAAAATGAAAATAAAATCTCTATATATATATATCCAAATTCATTCTAATTATGTAAAACTTGCAGGTTTGATAAGGCAGCCAAAGTGGGGCCATTTGAAGGAGCTTCATGCAGCAGTTCATCTCTGTTCTCAAACCCTACTCTACGGAACTCAAACTAACTTCTCTTTGGGTGCATTGCAACAAGTAAAGCCTTCAGCAATCTCTCTCATGCTTTCCCTCACTAACAATTCAATCTCTTGATATTAAAGTAAATTCTCAAACTAGGCATATCTCTATGAGGGGAGCAAAGGGGAATGTGCAGCATTTCTTGTGAACACAGATGAAAGAAATGATGCAGATGTTCAGTTCCGGAATCAAACATATAACCTTCCTAAGAAGTCTATCAGCATCTTGCCGAACTGCAGAACTGTAGCATTCAACACGGCCAAGGCAAGTATTTAGAACTCACACATTTCTAAGCAAGAAGTTTGTTTATGCAGAATGTGATGTCACTTGCAGGTAAGTTCCCAATACAGTACAAGAACAATGAAGCCAGCTGTGAAGTTGAACTCACCGGCGATGTGGCAAGAGTTTGATGAAGTTGTACCCGCGTTCAACGACACATTATTGAGATCAGACTCATTGCTGGAGCAGATGAACACCACAAAAGATGCTTCTGACTATCTATGGTACACTGCAAGGTAAATTGATATATATTGAGTTACTGCAAAGTGAGAAAAAGAGAAATATTATAGCTTAATATGCAACTTAAAATCTAGACTATTGAAATTACTAACAGCAACATACCTTTTATAGTTATCAGCAATCCGAGGAGTCGCGGTCTGTGATAACTGTAGATTCTCGCGGACATGTGCTTCGCACATTTGTGAACGGAGAATTTCTTGGTAACATTTTGAAGCTATAAAACATGCCTCTCTTTTGATAATCAAATTGTGTACATACTTACTTACACCACCTTTTTCTTGCTAAAAGTGCTCCCATTTTTTGACTGATTTTCATCAGGTTCAGACCATGGGACTTACAAAAATCAAAATTTCAGTCTGGAGAGTACTGCTACTTTGAAAGTTGGAGTAAACAACATCTCCTTGCTAAGCAATATGATTGGCTTACCGGTATACTCTCGTTTCCAAGTTCAAACCGTTATTTGCAGATATAGAATAAACCCCTTCTTTACAGAGCAATTTTATAACAAAATCAATTGTTCATGTCATTTAAATTTTTTTAACTGGCAGGATGCAGGGCCACATATGGAGAGTAGAGCATCCGGGTTGCGAAACGTGAGCCTTGATGATAAAGACTTAACTTTCTATTCATGGGGATATCAGGTATGCATAAAGAAACTTGTACTACTAAGCAGCATATTTCTTAATCCATAAATTTTTTATGTTCTTTCTGAAAATTTCCTATATGGTTTTCACCATTGTTGCTAAGGTTGGATTACTAGGAGAGAAGTTGCAGCTTTACACAGAAGAAGGATCAAGCCTATCAAAATGGAACACATTTAACACCTCTTCTCAGCAACTCAAATGGTATAAGGTAAGAATAGAAATCTGTAAAAATCTATAACCCTATAACTGTTGTTCATATAGAACTATAAAATAGTGATTTTTTTTTTTTTTGCTTATTATCAGTCAAGATTTGATGCACCTAAGCGGAGTGATCCTATTGCACTAAATCTCGGCTCAATGGGGAAAGGCGAAGCTTGGATTAATGGTGAAAGTATTGGGAGATACTGGATCTCCTTTCATACAGCAGACGGCAATCCTTCACAAATATGGTAAGACGGACACCTATATTCACACCACTACGCCTCTAAAAATTCATGCTAGTGTGTTTCCTAAATAGTTTGAATGCAAATTTTTAGGTACCATATACCAAGATCCTTCCTCAGGCCTACTAATAACCTCTTAGTAGTATTTGAAGAAGAAAGTGGTGATCCTCTAGGCGTATCGGTGGACACTGTTTCCATAACTAAAGTATGTGGGCATGTCTCATATTCCAACCCCCCCTTCAGTGGCTTCGTACCAAAGGGGGCGAGGAAGAAGACCGAAAGTTTATCTTCATTGTCCTAAGAAGAAAAGAATCTCAAACATTCTATTCGCAAGCTTTGGAAGCCCTTCTGGTGATTGCAGCAGTTATGATGTCGGGAGGTGCCATTCGACCAACTCCACCACATTCGTGGAGAAGGTAAGCGTTTTCATTAAGCCAATTTTGTTAACATGAAAAAACAGTTCATACAGCCGTAGCTAGTACTAGGTGCGCAGAGTATCTGTTTTTCTTACATGGTCTGTTCTTCAGGCTTGTTTAGGGAAGAGGACATGTTCGGTTCCTTGGTCGAACAAGAATTTTGGAGGCGATCCATGTCCGGGAGTTTCAAAGGATTTGTTGGTTGAAGCTGAATGCCAGTGATAATGGCTATTCTATCAACCTCAGCCAACTAGTATACTACACTTACACGCAAAAAATGGTCATTGATCCAAAACATGGTGCATATGTAGCCAAGCTGTTCAGATATTCAATGTATGCCAATAATTGCATGAAAATAGTGCACATAAGAAAACTGAGTATAGAAATTCTGTTGTGATATGGACTTACATCCCACATCGGTTCCACACGCAAAGTGTGGAGAGTATATAAGTGGGAGTCAATCCTTCCCTCATAACCTGGGTTTTGAGGGAAGTTAGGCCTCTTGCTTGTATTCCAACAATTGGTCCGACCTACCGGATCCGGAGGCTGCGGGGGAAGCGGGCCGCTGGGTGGGCCCCGTGGAGGCTCAAGAAGGAGGCTATCTGGTGGGCCCCGCGGAGGGGATTGGAACCATCAGGTAAGGTCTCTGGCTGGCTTGTCCCGGGGACCGGAACCATCCGGTGTGTGCCGTCCGTGGTCGTCTGGTTCGAAAGCTTGTCCCGGGGACCGGAACCATCCGGTGTGTGCCGTCCGTGGTCGTCCGGTTCGAAAGGGGGATGTATTGTTGTGATGTGGACTTACATCCCACATCGGTTCCACAAGCAAAGTGTGGAGGGTATATAAGTGGGAGTCAATCATTCCCTCATAACCTGGGTTTTGAGGGAAGTTAGGCCTCTTGCTTGTATACCAACAATTGGTCCGACCTGCCGGATCCGGAGGCTGCGGGGGAAGCGGGCCGCCGGGTGGGCCCCGTGGAGGGCCAAGAAGGAGGCTATCTGGTGGGCCCCGCGGAGGGGATTGGAACCATCAGGTAAGGTCTCCGGCTGGCTTGTCCCGGGGATCGGAACCATCCGGTGTGTGCCGTCCGTGGTCGTCCGGTTCGAAAGGGGATGTATTGTTGTGATGTGGACTTACATCCCACATCGGTGGAACCATCCGGTGTGTGTCGTTCGTGGTCATCCGGTTCGAAAAGGGATGTATTGTTGTGATGTGGACTTACATCCCACATCGATTCCACACGCAAAGTGTGGAGGGTATATAAGTGGGAGTCAATCCTTCCCTCATAACCTGGGTTTTGAGGAAAGTTAGGTCTCTTGCTTGTATACCAACAAATTCCAAAGAATGATCATACAGAAAGGGGGTCGGATTAATTAATGTTAGAACACTTACATTTCCAGTTCTTGCATAATTTATACTCGAAAGAGAAGATATTCAAGACCTGTAAAAAAGAAGAACGATGTTACCATACAAATATTTAGTTTGGAAAAAACTCAAGAAACAGCTGAATTAACAAAGTGGCATTGTATTTGATGAATGAGATAGAATCAATGATTGTACAGAAAGAATCTTGTTTGATCACCTCACTCCTGCTATTACAAATGAAAAGTAAATTAGTCCCTAATCTACTTAAATCTTCTTTCTACATTTGCAAGAAACCTTAGTATACAGGAGAATAAATAGACTTTAAGAAAGATGGATGAAACATGGTGCATCCATCATCCATGCCCGTCATGTACAAGCAACACCCTCCAATTTGCCCAATTCAGATTAAACCATCCATAAGCCATTCATGTACCTTTGTCTCGTCTCTGCTTAAGCAAATCAGCTGCAAAGCTTGTAATGGAGGAATACAGAGTTCTTCTCATTTAGCAGTCCTTTTTCTTTTCTTGTGGAGAACTTCCTTTGTTTCTTGTACTGTCTTGATTTCGACTTGAACCTCAACTGAGTGTTTTTCCTTAGTGGCCCAGAAGGTTGATGGTAGCATAGCTTTCTGAGAGGGGAGTTCGGAAATGAACAGCAGAGTTTGCGCCCATCCAGCATATTTCCCGTATTTGCTCACAAAAGCATCTGCCACACGGTTACAGATCTTAGGTGTCAAGCGCGTGCCTGCCAGTTCAGGGATGAGGTACCTGGTGGCAATCTTTCACAAGAGAAGATATATATATGTGGGTTAGTAAATTAATTAGATGGAAACTCGGATTTCTTGTTTTTGAGTTGGTGTATCTCTCTCTCCCCAAAACAAGAATCATTTCAAGAAAGGGACTAACAAAAGCAACTGGTGATGCAAGAATTAACAGAAGTTATTCATAAAAAGGAGAAAAAAGTTTAATCGATTTCTTTCCTCGATATGTGTAGCCAAGGGTCGAGTTTATTTCTAAGAACTATTGTAGTAGTTTTCCATAAGAGAGATAATAAAAAGTATCACATAATGCACTCATCTGTAAAGAAAATATAATCTTTCTAACAAGGAACCTTTTAACTAACACGGAAAGAAACGCTAACCTGCCACACGTGTGTATCAACAGGAATGGCGTGATGCTGATCTAAAGAGAAAAGAGCGATGCATGCAGCAACCTTCGGACCAACACCAGGTAAAGTAGAGAGATCATCAATGGCTTCTTGAAGATCTAATTTACGAAGAGAAGCAAGCCACTCCAGACCTCCTCCTGGTTTCGATTGCAAAGCCGCCACAGTGCCAACAATATATTTAGCCCTGAACATTTTTCAAGACAAATGTATACCGGTCAAGGAAATAAGAAGAATCTCTTTTACATACAGATGTACAAGTATGCATTCAAGTGGCAGAAAATGAAGCAATATGCTCAAAGGGGAAACACAATGTCTATCAATTCTTTTAGTTCTGAAATATAAAAGCAACTTTTATTAAGCATCACACTCTGCTGGTGCATGAAGAATGTGTGCCTAAATACATTGACATCCATCTTTTTGATCAATGAGATTAACTTTTGCAGTAGGTCCCTGTACACATCTCTCACTAAACTTATTCTAAAATTCTTAGGAGGGAGTGGATTGAACAGTCAAGACTAACTAGAAGTAAATTTCAAGAATCAAGAATGCAATTTCCCCCCAATTTCTTAAAGCCAATCTTACTAGTTTCTAATCATTTAGAAGAACATGAAATTCACATGTCATGGAACCGCAGTTTAGATTTATATAGCAAGGCTATGCAAAATTGATCATCAAGTTTAAATATTAACTAATCAGCAATAACATCAATATAAAGTGTGATTCTTAAAGTGAGCATTGCAAAATGACTACTAAATGAGAATCTCCGAAATAATTCGATTAAATATTCATATGTAACAACTCCCCACTCCCATCATATCCCAAAATTAGTAACTTCACACACAAACTTCAAGCAAAACTAAAATCACAAAAAGTAAAACCTCTTCTCCTAACAAAGGCAATAAAAATCAACCTGTATCCGAAACCAGCCTCTCTAAGCTCGGCTTCCGACAGCAGCGCGAGCCTCTCCAACGACGGGAACTCGAAGAAATCGAAGCCTCCAACATTCCCTAAAAATATCCCCTTTGAAGAGATAAAATCCACCATTTTAGTAATCCTCTGTATATTATTATTCGACGAGCAAATAAACTGAATCAAACACTCCAAGGGGTCCTGCCGCAGAACCCTAGCCCCCTCCAAATATAATGCCAACTCCGCAAACCTCTCATCCGCAGAGCTAAACTCATCCCACATCGATTTCAACGAAATGCCCATGTTCAGGAAATCGAAAAGATCGATCCTTGCAGCATCTCCACCGTCCGTGAAATGACAGAAGCATCCCACGCCGCCGTCCTCTAGCTGTTTGAGGGAGATGAGGTGGGGCCCGACGGGGCCTGTGTATTGCGACGGCCCGGTATTCCTCCACCGGAAAGTTTGGCCGGTGGGGAAAGTGAGCGGCAAGTAGAGCTCTGACTTGCTGATTCCGAGGGGCTTCCATTTGATTTCCGCCGCGGCGGGGAGTGGTTGGGGATCTTGTAGAATGTTGCGGCGTTTTCGGGAAATGGAAGTGACGAGTTTGGTAAAGGACTGCCGCTGCTGCGGCGGAGGGGTTGACGGCGGCGGAGGCAAGGCCGGTTTTAGTTTTGCCATGGTTAGTATTGATCTCGGCGACTGCATGTAGAAGATGAGGGTTTCGCAGAACGGTTTTCTGAAAATCACGAAGAACCTTAATCTCACGTTTTTGGGGTGGAATTAAGAAAAATAGAAAAGAATATACAACTTCAACTAAAGAGAAGGAGGTATACATTGTATAAATTGGAAAAGATTAGTTATATTTGTAATTTCTTGAGGAACATATGTTTCTTCAATGTATTAATTTCCTCAAAGTCTCACATCCCTTATTTTTGTTGATGTCGAGGGTAACTAGTATCCACTATCAATGTGCATTGGATAACTCCGCACATCAATCATTTTATGATTTTAGTTGGTTTTGTGTTTTTATTTTGTTGAGGAGTTCGATGTGTAAAGTGGTATAAAGTATTGGGTCTCTCAAAAAAGTTATACTATATTAATTTACTAAAAAAGGAAAGTGAACAATATATATATATATTTTTTTGGATTCATGTGCGCAGTGGGTAAACCCCACATCTGTTCAATAATCTGCAAACCGCACAGGAGGTTCAATCACCCTAAGGTGAGAGACACACATGTAGCGGTCTCGGTGAAATTTGAACCCGTGGCCTTTTGGTTACAAGGGAGACCCCCTTAACGCTATGTCATCCCATTGGGACATCTTAATTTCTTTTTCTTGCTCCTTTTATCTTCTTTAGTTGGTTTTCTGTGTTGCAATTTTACATTTTTCAATGCACGTTTCGCATCGATATTATTCTATAAAAAATAATAAGTTATACATTTATTTTAGTTTTACGAAATGCACGTTTATCTTTTAGAAATATGCACCATTTCATTACTTATTATACACCATTTGAAAAATGACCATAAAAATAAAATAAACATTTGTTATATGAAACTGGTCTGCATCATTCAAAAGTATAAAATTCTAAACATATATACAAATTATCCTAGCAGAAACGCTCCACATTTGTGCGAGAAAATATTTTTAAAGTAGCGGTCTGCATTTATAGCAATCTTATACTTATGCAAATTTATATCACTTTGAAAGATATTTGCACAGTATTTAATTTTATACCAAAAAACAAACGTGATAATGAATATATCAATGGAAAGTGCAAACTTTATTATCTAAAATGTTGTACGTAATACTTAATCATGCAATTTTTTTATATTAAAAAACTGTTAAGTACTATAGGAAGTTTAACATGCAGTTAAACTAAATTCATTGTGCATGTTTACATATTAAATCACATAAAACGCACAAATCGTTGCAGTTTTATAATTGTGCAAATAAAAAAAGCAAAAATGTGCACTAATTTATCACATAATTATGTAACTAGTTAACACAAACATATCATCCCCGCGAAAAAATATATTGTAAATGTGCAATTAAAAATGAAAAAAAAGTACATAAAATAGTTCAGAAGTGTGCAAATTTCAGAAGCGTGCATAAAATAGCACCACATTCACAAATCAATGAAAAATGCAAATTTTATTTTCTAAAATGTGTTGCGTGATATACTTAATCATGTAATTTATTTTATAATAAAAAGTTGATAACTACAATAGGAAATTGAACATGCAATTAAACTAAATTCATTACGCATATCTACATATTTAATCACAAAAAATGCACAAATCATTGCAGTTGTGTAATGGTGTAAAAATGTGCAATCAATTAACACAAACATATCATCTCAAACGAAAACATATATTATAATTGTGCAGTTAAAAATGGAAAAAAGTGTATAAAATAGTTGAAAAGTTTGCAAATTTCTCTATGTAATTGAACCATATTTACAAATCGTCAATAAACAAGTTAAATATTGATTTAAAAAAAAACCTATTTTAAAATAAATAAATAAACGTACATAATTCACTCCATAAAAAAAACACAAGCCCTGGAAATCACGAACCAATATACAATTCTTTGCCACATAAAAAAAAATACACAATACCTACTTGCAAAAATTTAGGTTCTGCAAAAAATTCAACCAATTCGACAATCAAACAATATCAATTCGTCAATTAACGGTGCAAAAACCTTATTTATTTTGGGTATTTTATAATATGGGAAAAACAAAGATTTTGTCTGAAAGTAAAAAACTCACCAATTAAATCTGAAAGTTCTTCGTGCATTCCAGATGAAAGGGACGAGCAACGTTGGAATTCTCACGGTTAAAATTCGCTTTTGACCGATCAATCTACATGCTTTATTCTGAAATCTCAAATTTCGGATGTTGTAGTTTTCGGTGTAGATGAATGAGGAACAGCTGATCTTGCGGATGAGAAAGTTGAAAAAAGCAATTAGAAGAATGAATATAAAACGATTAACCTAAGGTTGGATTATTATATTAAAATAATTTTACTCTAATACCCTGTTTGTTACTTAATAGTGCAATTCGGGGAAAAAAATTAAAAACAAATCTAGGCCGTCAATTTTCATGATCTAAAGGATGATAATTGTTCTTATTTCTCACTCTAAGAGATGTTCCTATTGGAACATCTCCCTATATATATAGGTTCCAATGTGAACAAATTTTATCGTATGAACACTATACTTTCAAAAGAAATGTACTGCACTTTCAAGACAAAGGTATTGCACTTGTATTTATCAGATTTAAAAAAAGTCGGTTAAGAGAAATCTGATCATTTGAAAATACATGTTCATACGTTCATACGATAAGAGCATGTTCACATTTGAATTTTCTCTTATAGGTATATATGTCATTGAGCGCATTTAGATGAGTATTACTTAATTTTAGATTAAGTCAATATATGAGAAGACTCAAAGCAACAATAGAGTAATGAGCTGAATAATTAGAATATCAGCACAAGAGACCATGCCCACGACTTCGATAGCTTTCTCAAAAACCTCAAAACCCCTCGCGGAGTTGAAACTGGGAGGGGCGGTCTTCTCTCTGGTGAAAGAAGTAATGTTGTCAAAGAGTATGGATCCATCGCAGCCCTATCAATTATTTATAATATTTTTAAAATAAAAAACTTTAACTAAAAGAGGGTAAAATGTTTAAGAAAAAAAAAGAATTACAATATATGTAAAAAAACTCATCATAATTTTGAAGTGTTTAAACAATAACTTTATTAGGTAAAAAACTAAATATATTACTACACATTTTATTTTCACATTTATTTATTATTATTATTTTTTGGGATATTAGCCTGTAAATACATCATCTTTGGTCCAAATTTGGTTTTGCACATGACATTAAAAACGCTCCTCAAAATACACCACTTTTAAAATCTGTTCAATTTGCACACCGACGAAATTTCCGGCAACGTCGAAGCTGACCTGTCGGACGACGTGGCATATGGTTGCTGACGGGGAAGAATAACTATGACACATATGAAATTATAAAGGATTGGTTAGCTAATTAATACACGAAGTTTGCTATCTTTTGGTTTTGCACATGACTTAAAAACTTTTCAATTTATATATTTGTTTTAGTTTGCTTAATTGGGAATTGATAATTCAACACTTAATATTAATTTTAAATTATACGTGTAAGGTTATTGAATTATAATTTGCTATAATATTATACGTGTAAGGTTATTGAATTATAATTTGCTATAATATTATACGTGTAAGGTTATTGAAATATAATTTTGTGATTTGGAATGAATATTAAGGGCTAGGGTAGTTGAATTTTATAATAATAATATTATTATTATTATTAATTTAAGCAAATAAATAATATTTAAAATATAATAGTATGATGTGTTTATGCTAATATGATATATTATAACTTTATATAATATAAAAATTAATTGGTTTTAATGTTTATTTATTTACTATAAATTATAATTATTTAATAATATTATGGGTAAAACGGATATTTTATTTAAAAATTTAAAATAAGCTACTGATATCAGCAGTTTTCAAATACTATTTTCCCAACTTTCAGCAGCTTTCAGCACTTATTTCCAAACACCTACAAATTTTCAAATCAACGACTTTCAACACTTATCAATAAGTTTTAACTACTTCAAACACCCACTAATATGAATTATGTATATATTATAAAATTAGCAATATACATGCCACATTTAATACATAGCTAGCCACAACATTCTTAGTTTATACAGTTAGTTAAACGTCAATTAACATAATAATTCTTAAGCTGGCTAAAATCCAGAAATATTTCATTTGTTAGGAACGAATCAAATTCAGATAACCTACTCAAATAGTCTATATTTGTTTTTCTCTATAAAAAAAATTAACTGACAAACATTTTTTCCAACAATAACATGAGTTTGTAATTAATCGAAACTATCACACCAGTAGAAAGTATACAAAGTCACTGTAGTATGTAGACAGAGGCAGATCCAAAATTACGAAAGAGGAGAAAGAGATTTGAATTTTGATAAAGAAAATGTTAAGTGTAGAATTTCAAGCGAGCGAAACACAAAAGATCTTCAAAATTATACATAAAAATCAGAGTTGGGCGCTCTTCTATTGTAGTGAAAGTCTATTGTGCATGTGTCTTATAAGTACAATTTACATTTTACATGTAATAATATAATATATATTATATAATATTATACAAACACATTATTTACCCCATACAAATGTTGAATTACGATTACAAATTTCCTCATCATGTCACAACCAGGGACGGATGTATTAAGGAGCAAGGAGTGACAATTGCCACCCCTTATATTTGAGTGTGAACTACCTATTTTACCCCCAAATTTATAAAATATCTAATATTAATATATCACATTATAGGGAGTGGATCACTTGAGAACCTGCATTTAACGTGAGAACTCCAAATCATGCATAATTCTTATATAATTTATGCATAATCGTTATATATTTTATGCAAAAAATATACTCCCTTCCCATGATTCTTGTAACATTTCTTTTCGGCCCGGTATTTTAGGAGAGTTGTTGGTTGTGAGTAGAGATGTGTGGCCCTCAAATAAAGTGTGTAATAATTATTTATTTTAGGAAATGTTACAAGAATGGTGGGACATCCCGAAAAGGAAAATGTTACAAGAATTGTGGGACGGAGGGAGTATAATTTTACATTATGCATATTTTTATATAGAAGGGTAAAACTGTAAAATTATAGATTTTTTGCATAAAACATATAACGATTATGCATAAATTATATAAGAATTATGCATGGTTCGCAGTTCTAACAATGGCAAACCGTCGTGGCCAGTTGTAAAAATTATATTTTCATATTTATCGAAAAATCTACTTTTTCTTTATATTATGTCACCCCTTCATAAAATTCCTATATACGTCCTCACAACCATTTTAGATACGCATATAAATCACAACAAATTCACCACACGATTCATCCAAAAAAATGAACCAACAACCATACTAAAGATAAGTTAGCCAACCAAGTCCTCAATAAGAAATGTCCTATCGACAAGAAGGTGGTGAATAATAGGGCTCACATGGTACAACCTTTTGTTTCAAATACTGATATGCCATGGTAAAAGGGGAGTCGTACATTTCCTTCAAAAGGAAAGAAAGGAGACTACTGCGTGTTAGATTTTTATTATGGAAATTAGATTATTAAATTAATTAATTGAAAGGATGCGTTGGTTCCTAGATGAATGGACACGTTACTTCGTGGAATGGACATATTATTTCATAAATTAAATGATGAACGAATGTGTTGATTCATGAAGAGATATATTGGTTCATGCCAAGAGGTACTTGGAAGTTGAACAAATGCAACAATTCACAATTCATATTATTGTGAAGAGTTGTGTCCATTATGAAGAATTGTGTCCATTACGAAAAGTTGCGACCTTTGTGAAGAGTTATGTCTTTTATGAATGGGTGCTTCAAATCTATAAATAGACCATTCCATCCGATTATTAATAATCAATTTTCCAATTTATTTGTGTTTCCTTTCATCACATACTTTCATTTCCTTAGTCCCAAATATCAAGTAGTTCGCCGGAATTACGAGAAGTAGTGCAACTACTCGTAATGAAAAACCGTTGTATCTTGGAGACGAGTGCTATAGACCGCTTGCACCAAGTAGCGGAGCATTATCGTCTTGCGGAGAGAGAGTCTAACTCTTGCCTCGGTTTGCATTTCGTTATTTTCGCTATTCAATTTTTCATATGTTGTTTGTTATGTTGTTATAGTATTTATACTAACATTTGGTTTTATTGTCGCTACATTTCTTCACACCTAATTTTTTAATAACAATCGCAAGACGATAATTCGTGTTGAAGAAATGATGACAAGTAGTAGTAACGTGCTGCCGAACTTTACAACAGCAACGAACAACCAAATTCACGCGGAAAGGATCCCTATTCATGCGGAAAGGATCCGACCGTCGGTCTTTGACGAAAATTCACGTTTAGGTTCTGCCCCAGGAGGGCTTCAAGTTCGTAGAAGTAAGCTTTCTGATCGGGCGTCGTTACGATAATTAAAATGGCCTCCAAACTTGAGTCAGCGAGTTTGTGGCAGTTCTGCCAGCTGTACTTCGCGGGCTTGTATCTTCTTCGTCTGAACTCCATTTTATGCGTCGAGCATAGTTTTGGAAAGCCAACGAACTCAGCTTTCTATCGGTATAAGAATCAGTGAGTTTCGAGAAGGGACGAAGCTCCTAGGCTATTCTAAAGTTGGGGGTTCGGCACATCCCGGGGAGGATGGCGTTTCGGTAGTGCCTTTTCGTAGATCCGTAACTTCTTGATACGATCTCCCAATGGCGAATGGAAAAGTTCTGGAGATCCTTTGAATGACAAGGTTCGATAAGGTATAGGACTTGGGGTTTCCAGATTTGAGGTCTGTTCACAAAATATCTCTCAAAATGGGTGGAGCTAAGCCTCATTTCAATACTTAGAATTTTCTGGATGTGGCATTTAATCAAACAGCTTCTGGGCGACATTCGAGCAGACGTATCTCAGCGGTCGGGACTCTGTTTTACGATCGAAGATATGCTCTGGAATCCTTGTTTATCAAGGTTTGTGTGGATGTCAGTTTTCTAGAATTATGAGTTCGATTGGGTCATGAAAATTGGGTCGAAACTTCGCTGCTCGCGCTTCTCGCCAGTTTGGTGTTTTGAGTAGGCTTTTTCCGAGGGGTATAACATTTTGGTTCGAACTCCAAATAACGAGAGGCAAGTTGCGTTGGAAAGCCTGTAGTCGTGGCTTTACAACAGTATGGATTTCAAGGGGTTTTCGGACAAACAAATAGTGTGTTGGAAATGCTCGGAACATGCTGCTCCGCAGCTTGAAAATCAGTAGGTAGTGCAGCGAGCCTTCTTCGACAGCGAATAATTCCTTGGTCCGATCTCCGTTTCACGAACCGATAGGTGTGTTGAAAAGCTAAAAGTACAAGGTTTGCAATGGTATAGACTTTGGGCATTGTTTTTCATTACTCCGGTCGGAAATTGCGACGCAAGTTAGCAAGATGAACAGTTTTTCTTTCGCAAGAAAAATCTGGGTTTAGTGATGATTTTGGGCAGTTTAACGGGGTGTAACTCCTAAATCGAGAGTCCGTTTATCGAACTGCGAGATGCGTTGGAAAGCCTATACAAGTGGCTTTCCAGAGGTATGAGTTTCGATAGGTGTTAGTTGGTTTTGAGTGATCGGGAGTTGTTTGAACATAGCCGGTTCACTGCCTGTGGCACCGAGGCAGTTCGGAGTGCCATCTTCGGCAGCGGATAACTTCGGGGTTCGAGGTCCGATTTACGAACAGTTTGCGGCTTTGCAAAGTTCGTATTATAAGGGATTATCTGAGGAAAGACCCGATATCCAAAGTTGAAAAGGGTACTCTGAGTAACGGCTCGAGACCCTAGATGAAATTGAATCCGACGAGGATACGTTCCGGGATCGCAATAAAAGTGGATCCAACGAGGAGGTGTTCCTGGATCGCAAGAGTAACTAAAAGAACGCGCTAGGATTGACAATCTAAAAGGTTATTTTATTTAACTACTTTGAATCTGTCTCGATTCTTGAAAGAGACACCTCCAATTGTGGGGGAAGATGAAAAAGATGAGCAAAAACGCATAGCGTATGATGCATGACATCATAACGATTACATACGAAGAAGCCGAATGACTACGGAACTTCTTAGAGGATATTCCTTGTTGGGAAAAATCCGTGTCTCCCGTCTTGATACATTGTGATAGTATGTATGCAATAGGGAGAACACAAAGTAGTATGTATGATGGTAAGTCTCGACATATTCGTCGAAGACATAATACCGTTAGACAATTGATCACTAGTGGAATAATAGGTATTGACTATGTGAAGTCAAAAGATAATATTGCGGATCCGTTTACTAAAGGTATTAACCGTGATCAATTGTACAATGCAGTTAGGGGAATGGGATTAAAATCCACACTAAAAGAACGCTCTTAATGGTAACTCTACCATGATAATTGGAGATCCCATGAACATGGTTCAAAGAGACAACTAAGTTAAGAATGTTCAAGTTGTGCACTTGGAAACACAACCAAAAATCCATTCTCGAAGCTGCTCCAAGTGCAAACCTGTAGCTTGTGGTAAAAGGGTAAGCTATAAGCTTTTAATGATTCATATAGCCTTATTGGTGGAGTATGACAGGATACTCTTTATAGGAGATCACCTATATAAGTGAGAAGTGTGGCCGCTTCAAATTAGAAAAACACTTATGAAACCAAGATATGGTCCAAGGCCAAAATGGACACAACGTGAGAACGAAAGATATTGTATCTATTATTGTGTATATGTTATTGTCTTGGTTTACACAAAAAGCTGACCGGTTCAAGACATCGCGTTCACCGAGCAGCGAGTAAATCCGATAACATTATACTAAGGAAGGTTCAAAGCAAAAAGCTACCTATCCTGATGCAATAATAGGTCATTGGGACTTTGGTTTGCATAACATTTTGCATTTGCATATGCATTTAATAATCTAACTTCCATGTGGGGGATTGTTAGATTTTTATTATGGAAATTAGATTATTAAATTAATTAATTGAAAGGATGCGTTGGTTCCTAGATGAATGGACACGTTACTTCGTGGAATGGACATATTATTTCATAAATTAAATGATGAACGAATGTGTTGATTCATGAAGAGATATATTGGTTCATGCCAAGAGGTACTTGGAAGTTGAACAAATGCAACCATTCACAATTCATATTATTGTGAAGAGTTGTGTCCATTATGAAGAATTGTGTCCATTACGAAAAGTTGCGACCTTTGTGAAGAGTTATGTCTTTTATGAATGGGTGCTTCAAATCTATAAATAGACCATTCCATCCGATTATTAATAATCAATTTTCCAATTTATTTGTGTTTCCTTTCATCACATACTTTCATTTCCTTAGTCCCAAATATCAAGTAGTTCGCCGGAATTACGAGAAGTAGTGCAACTACTCGTAATGAAAAACCGTTGTATCTTGGAGACGAGTGCTATAGACCGCTTGCACCAAGTAGCGGAGCATTATCGTCTTGCGGAGAGAGAGTCTAACTCTTGCCTCGGTTTGCATTTCGTTATTTTCGCTATTCAATTTTTCATATGTTGTTTGTTATGTTGTTATAGTATTTATACTAACATTTGGTTTTATTGTCGCTACATTTCTTCACACCTAATTTTTTAATAACACTGCGGCAGTGGAATATCAGCTAGATCCTCTCTATACGACACATTATGCAATTCGACCCGGCCTTCGTGCCCGTTCTCCATCCGAGCTTGGGTTGTCGGGTCGAATTTACTTGGCTCAATGAATGTGACAACTTTATCTTTACGAAACATGAGATATATCACGGAAATAATATAAATAGCCATAAGAGGGAACAGTACGATTTCAATGAACACATTCCCTACTTTTGGCAAGTCATTGTGGATCAGCCAGTCCACAAATGCAGTGCTAAGATAGTACATATTAATCCCTATGATTCCTAACCCTAGGATCCAAGAAATCACGATGATCTGTACATACACGATAATTCATACATGATTAATTAGACGGTTTGGATTACTCGATGTTAGAAAATATTTACTCACTTAAATCGAGTTTTTGTGCGGTCCCATCTTGGTGGCGCTACTGCTGAACTTGAGAAGTGGGATGAGAGCGAAAGGAAGCTCAAAAGATAGTATCATCTGAAAGAAATATTCGTTTTAGATATATATTGAAGTAGAAATTTCTCGAAGAATTAAATAAGTTTGTAACAAACCGATGCAATGATGATTAGTCGACCAGCTCCGAAAGATCCTCCGATTATAGAAACTATTAGGCTAGGAGTTATGGCAATGCACCTAGACACCAAGTTTCTAATCCATTTCCTCATCTTTAGTTCCAAGAAACCCTTTAAGTACAAAAAAACTCTTCTTAGAGGTAACTTCGAAGCGGATTCAAGATTAATAATTAAGGGTTAAAGATACAATTTTGAAAAATAGGATGCTTCCCAGGGCAATCTTGTAATTTCACGGTGCAAATTAGCAAATTTCTATAGAAAATTTGGGATAAGCATGCGATTTAGGGCAAGACGGTGAACACAACAGGCCATCTTAAATCTACCTATATCGTTATATTTTTCGTATTCTATTCTATACGTGCTTGGGTCACCGCTTACTAGATCTGCATGTGACAATGAATCCAAATTGTGATTTACGGGACAACATTTAGATATTACTACTATAATTTTGGAGTGCGGAAGTGAGATTTTAGCGAGAATAAAAATTACATATTCTTCAAATAGGTACTAATTATAATTTATCAAAATTTAGGAGTGCATAAGGCCCTCATGTACTAGAATCTCGTATTTCATTAAATTAGTAAGGTGAATAAAATGTTACCTGCATAATGTATTGCCCCGCGTAAGTCCCCGTGATAGTAGAACTCTGTCCGGAAGCCAACAATGCAATGGCATAAACAGTCGAACTCGATTTTCCCAAAACATTCTGAAAAAAATATAATTATTAGAAAAAAGAAATTCGTATACTTCGAAGTTTAAGAAATGATTTTTTTTTAATTAATTAAACCTTGAGGAGGAAAGATGCCGAATTAAGCGTTAAGTAGCTCCAACTATCAGCGTTTTCTTCGGAGAGATCATCGGCCAAACAAACGGTCCCCGACACAGAAATAACAGCAACGTTAATTAAAAACGCAACAAAAAGTGCAAATCCACCACTCTCAATCAAGAAATACCGACAAGCATCCTGTAACAAAATCAAATCAATTAATCATTAATTTGAAAGAGAAAAAAAATAGTCTTAATTTTAATCTTGAGATATTTGCTTACATTGATGCCGCGGACGGAATTAGGAATCTTTCTCGAGGGGACTAGAGTGGAGTGAAGGAAAAGATTGTGCCTGCAACGAAATGAGGAATATAAATTTAAATTGGAGGCTACAAAATTAAGGGTTGAAATCAAATGAATCGTACGGCATGACGAGGGCTCCGAGCAGCGCGATGGCGTCGCCGGTAGCTCCTTGGCCGCTTAATTTGGGAATAAACATTCTCCGAAGAAACATGTTGCCATTACGAATACTAATATTGCAATCAACAATTCCAGCTTTCTCACCTAAGATTTTGTGAAAGAAAACGAAGAAAAATTAGAATAATAATAATAATCGTACATTAAAAAAAGAAGAAGAGTGAAAATCCAATTGTTTGTTGGGAACATCCATAAGAAAAATACAACTAAACAAGTAAGAAAATGATTAAGTTACCCCGGCCCTAATGAGCAACCTAAAATCATTTATGTGTACTTTGTAGCAAGAACATACAAGGGGATTTTCTTATGCCGTAAGAGTACTGCACCCGGTGCAGAGGACCCCAACCCAGACTGGGATATGAACTAACATGTTGAGTGCGAAGGCCGTCCCGAATCCTGATCACTGTCAAGTAGAACCAAATGAGTACAAAATTTGTATGTAAATTTACTAATAATAAAAGACAAGTCCAACTTATGAGGACTATGACGTGGCGTATGATATGAAAGGTAAAATAAACTATTGCTTGTGACATTTAATTGCACATTAATTAATACTTCAATTACCTTCGGGGATATCGGCGGCAATAACAGCAACTTCAGCCAAAATCCATAAGCAGTATTTGACGAATATCGGGGATTCGGCCTTGCACAGCTCAGCCAAATGTTTGCCTGCGGTATAAGAATTAAATATTATTACAAGAAATATATAATCTTTAATGAGTTTTAGTCGGTCCGAATCCTCTGTCCCACTTTTTTGTGTTTCTCTTGTGTTCCACTTACATTTTAACTGTAAGCACCTAGGTGTTTACGATAATCCTAAAATTCAAATCATAAGCACCTAGATACTTATAGTTAAAAATGAAATCGGATACAAATGGAACAAAAGATCTTGTTGGAGTTTTAGTACTACTCAACTTCAATGTGGCTCTTCCACGGACCCGAACATTAATCTTGCCGAACTAATTTACTTTCTATTTCCTGACCCGAACATTAATCTTGCCGAACTAATTTACTTTCTATTTCCTAATTTAGTGAGACAAAATATTCAAAACGTTAAATTTAACCACATACACATACGTGCCGGTGCTAACTCCAAGATTTGCCGCAAGTGATTGGATTATCAGAGCAAACTCCAAACCGATAAGGATAACCCATAGCAACTGTAACAAGTACATGAATTATGTACATATTATGATAAATTTCATTTTATTTTAAATAAAAAGTTGCTAGAAATTTGTGGAATTAATAAAGATTTTAAAATTTTTAGGACTAATATTGTAATAACACGCGAATTAAGAACGTTTTGTAATAAATTGTGCATGTAATTAATTACTTCATAGCCGTGGTTTGCTCCCGCTTGTGAATCCGTTTCCACTGCAATTACAATTAACACCATCACCAGTAGTGAGTGAGAGAGTGAGTGAGTGAGAGAGAGAGATTACAGTTGCCGGGATCCAGGTAAGCCAACGAGGGTTTATTTGATGCTGGGGGGAGAGCAGTGCTCCTCCCTCCCCCGCGGCCGACACGTGGCAGACTTTTTTTAATTTCTTTTTTTTTGTTTTTCTCTTTTTATTTATTTTTCTTCTTTTTCTTTTATTTTCTACTAACTATGGTTAGTTTAACTTATTCTCAATCTCATATTTCTAAAATTTAAAAACAATTCCACTGTACCCATTATTTCAATTCTGAAAAGCAGATGAGAAGAGAGTAGAGAAATAGTAGAAAAAAATGGTAAGGAAATTTCTTGACTATGATACTCTCCACTATGATACTCTCCACTTCAAACATTAATTCCTCTTCCAAACCCCCTTTCAGATAAAAATCGGCGATTCGGGTGTTGGAAAATCGAATATGTTGTCGAGATTCACCAAGAAGGAGTTCATCTTGAGTCCAGATCTATCATCAGCGAGATTCACCAAGGTAGCCCGTATTTGTATAATTTTTATTTTTTCTGATACATTTTTGGACAAGATTTGGTTGTTTTGTGTGTCGGGTTTTCCTGATTTGAAGATGCCGGACAATATTTGAAGATGCTGGACAAGATTTGCTTGTTTGTGAGTCCAGAACTCCAGATCTATCATCGGCTAGTTCTTTTTTCTTTTAGTTTTTTTTTTAATTATTTTTTTCTACTTTATTGATTGGTTTGTATTTCTCTACAGATCAATCACACAAGAAGTTGTTGGTAGATCCCGATTCTCATCTTGATGCTGATTTGGAAGAAGACGATTTGGATAATTGGTGTTCTTATTAGGGGTTTTATTGATGATTATGTTTCATCTACTACTACAAATCATTGGTGTTCTTATTAGGGGATTGAGTTGCATATGATTTAGCAAGAGTCAGTGGATTATTTTATGGATGTATGATTTTAAATTTTTGTGATTTACATGAATGAGAAAATTAAATTCTAATTGAATTCCATAAATGTGTACATATTTCGGATCATTGTGAATTATACATATTGTATCTTTGAGAAATGGATATATCAGATTGTTACAGTTTGGTTTTGTGGTGGATGTCTCTTTTTTATGGTGGTGGTGTTGATGCAATTTTCATCTATCAATAGGTAAAAGCTTCATTTTGAAGTGGAAGTAGCTTGTATCCATTCTGCTCTTCCTTACATCCAAGGATTTGCTTACCGTTCATTTTTCACTCTACTTACAAGTGCATTGGACTTTGATAAGCTTGCAATAGAGTGCATATGCAATATGCTCATTTTCCACAACTTGATCAATTGCCAATAAATTTTTCAATTCTTCAATGTCAATGTTTTTAGATTCCACGTGGTTCATAGCTTGTATCTCTTCATCATTGGGTATCAATGACTCTTCACATTGTTGTTCGCAATACATTGTTTCTTCAGTATGGAGTTCCATAGATAGACCCTCCAACAATTTTTATTCTTTTGCTGCAAAAGATAATTATATAAGAATAAGATTATCTGCCAAAGAACAATTCCTGCTCCAATGCGAAGTCTCAGTACACAAGAAATTGATAACTAGTAATGACCAATAACCATACTTACTAAAGATGTAACTAGCATGTTATGCTAAGAATATAAAGTTGATGATTATAATAACAGTTCAATCAAAACATAATGCAGATAGGAAAATCAATAAATGGTGAAATTAGAAAGACATCTAAAAATGCCAAATTGAAACTCAAATTAGTGCATACCAGAACTTCGAATCCACCCACTTTACTTGGAACCCGAAGAATTCCAGCAACACAACGATGAGAGATGAACCTTGTTTCCTCCACAACCCATTTCTTCAATTCAAACAAAAATCTAACCCGCAAAATCTAACAAACCCATCAAATATAAATAAACTGGTGTTATCCCATGTATAATTGAAGTAGAACGAGAGTGGTAGAGCTTGTATTTTGCTAATTTGCTTCTTTTTCTATCAAAACCCACAAAAAAGAAAAACCCTTTCTTTTCATATTAGGTTCGTTCTTTTCAATCCAAAATCAGAAAAATTCCCTCCCTTTTGAATTTTTACACGTTAGTTGAGTAACTATAGTTAGTAGAAAATAAAAGAAAAAGAAGAAAAATAAATTAGACGAGAAAAAAAAAAGAAATTTAAAAAGTCTGCCACGTGTCTGTCGCTGGGGAGGGAGGAGCAGTGCTCTCCCCCCAGCATCAAATACCAAGAAGCGAGGGCCAACTAGGGATGACAATTTTGCGGGTCGGGGTCGGGTATCATTGGACCCGGACCCGCCCCGTGCCTTAAAAAATGGACCCGGACCCGCCCCGTAGACCCGCACGGGTCTAGAATTTAGGACATGACTCCGAACCCGTGCGGGGCGGGTAGACCCGTCCCGGACCCGTGCGGACCCGCAAATATTTTAGGTAATAATAAATTTAAAATTTTGTTTCCACAAGGATTCGAACCCAGGTCATACGAAAATTTACAAGCACTCTTGACCACTAGACCAACAACTTATTTGTTAAATTTAGATAAACATAAAATATATATAATTTTAAATTGTTATTTTATTAAGTTTAATTTAAAACATAAATAAAAATGTAGTAACTTTAATCAAATATAATGATTGTGGTAAGCATGACTAATATTTCATGTGAAAATTAAAAATAAAACACAAAAACAAAATCATCTTTCAAATATATTTTGTAGCTTTTATTCATCATATTTTTTTAAATATACTTTCATATGTTATGATTCTTATTAAACTATGAATTTCTTATGTATATATTCTGATTCTTATGAACTTATGAATCAAGTTCATGAATAATAAGAGTGTAGTTTTTCATTTGTTATAAAAAAAACTCAATTGTAAATTTATAATTTTTTATTAGTCATAAAGAATTTTAAATTGTGAATTTATAATTTTTCATTAGTTCATTAGTTCATGAATACTTATTTTTAATGTAGATAATGTTAATCTCATTTTCGAAATACATTTTCATGATTAGAAATTAGAAATTTGAATATAATATATTGAAATCTAGAAAGTTAATATTTATTGTATTTTTATTAGATGTATTTTTACTTGTTATAAAAAGTTTTCAATTGTAATTGTTCATTAATCATAATTGAAATATAGAAAATTAATATTTATATTTTATAAACTAATTTTTTTGTTAGATGTATTAATTTTTTTTTATATTTTAGTATGTCATATTCTTATATATAACTATACATGTAAAATATTAACAAATGTGAACATTAGTTCAAACGGCATAAGTGCATGTAAAGAAATTATTGATGCTGGTTCGAATCTCACAAATAACACTTTTACACTTCTAAATTCTAAATTCTAATTTGTTACGGGGCGGGTCCGTGTGGACGGGTCTATACGGGGCAGGTCTAAACGGGGCGGGGCGGATCCGCGGCAGGAACCGGAATCGCCCCGGACCCGGTACGGGTCGGGTCCGAAACCGCCCCACACTCGTACGGGGCGAGTATTACCCGCTTCATTGCGTGCGGGTCCAGGTCGGGTCCGACGGGTCCGGGTCCTTTTTCCATCCATAGGGCCAACATGTTGTAAGAAGTTTCTCCACACAGGTTTCTGCCCAAACACCAAATTCGAAATTTCATTTTATTAAAATTAAAATTAAAATCAAAATGAATCGTTCAATACCTGTTCCACGTGGTCATCTCGATCAATTCTTTGCCGCCGGCGGAGGGAGTCCGAGCCACCGCCACAACACGGTTGCTGTTCGCGCCGCCGCTCTCCTGCTGCAAGCTCCCCATTTTTTTACAGTTAAATGTAGATTTGTACACATTAATACTTCATATCCAGTACTTATTTATATAACATGAATTGAATGAATACACCTGTACCAAGAAAACCTCTCAATTAATTTTTTATTCTATATAAAGAGCTTATTTTTATTTTTTTCCTAAAAAAGTAGATATGGACTAAAAATGGGGAATTTTATATCATAATCTTAATTTGACAATATTTTTGGATTCACTTCAAAAGAAGTGCAAATTACAGGTCAGATGGGTAAAAATCGAAAGGCGCCATGGAACTTGCCGTGGTAAATTAACAAAGGGATATGACGTCGCTATCTTCTCTCTCACACACTCTTGGGATCGAATTAAACAAAATCTAGGGAAAACAAATTATATTATATAATTCATAAAACTCAGCAATTATAAAATACTTCATCTGTTTCATAAAATGTGTCTTGTGTTTTTATATACGATTATTAAAAAGAATTGAAAATTATGTTTATAATTTTATAGTGGTGGATCTCACAAATAAAATATTTATAATAATTTATCATTTTCTAAACAAAAACACATTATAGGACATCCCAATAATTAAAGTAAAATATATTTTATGAAACGGAGTGAGTATATAGAAGAGCTTTACTAGTTGATAAATTGTGTCCGGAACATGCATAAATCTAATAAATTAAAAACAGAATGTAATTCGTTATTTTAAAATCATATTTTATAATAATTACTAAGACATTTTGAAACAAAAAAAAATCTTCTATTCATTGACGTAATTCAATTAATATATGTTGAACAAATCAGGTTTCGAATGATCTGCTGGATAAAATATATATGTGATTAAAAAGTTTTATTTCAAAGTGGCATGAGTTAGGGCTGCTCATAAGTTCTGTTGATGATTTGTCAGTGATTACATAAATAATTTTATAATTTTCACATATAAGTTCTAAATTTCCTTATTTGTCTACTATCATCTTGTAATGTTATTTAAAATTTAACAAATTCTCTTTAGTTTATTTAGTCACAGAGTAATCAAAATAGCAATATCCATGCCACATCGTTCTTAATTTGTACAAGGAGTTAGTTAAACGTCAATCAACATAATAATTATTAAGCTGGCTAATATCCAGAACTGTTTTCATTTGTTGGGAACGAATCAAATTCAGATAACCTACTCAAATATTATATATTTGTTTTTCTTTATAAAGAAATTTTAGTGACAAACACTTTTCACCAACAATAACATGAGTTTCTTAATTAATCCAAACTATCACACCAATAGAAAATATACAAAGTCACTCTAGACAAAGGCGGATCCAAAATTACGAAAAAAGGAGGTGCGAGATTTGAATTTCGATAAAGAAAACAAAAAAAATCTCAAAAATTATACATAAAAATCATAGTTGGACGTCATTTGTATCCACTCACGACTGTAGTCCAATTCTGTCATGCATAGTTAGTCTTATACAATTTACATTTTACATGTAATATGATATTATACAGAATTAACATGTGATATGATATTATGCAGAAATATGATTTTTACCATACATATCTTGAATTACGGTTATAGATTTCCTCATCATTTCACAACCATTTTAGATATGCGTAAATTAAAAAACAAATTCACCACACGATTCATCCAAAAATGATGCAACAACCATACCAAAGATAAGTTAGCCAACCTAGTCCTCAATAGGAAATGTCTATGCACATATGTAGAGAGTAAAATTATTACACATTTTTTTTTATTATAAGAGGTGAACTATTATTTATGAGTGGGTACATATGTACTAATATAGTCGGTAATAAAGAAAACGAAATTACTCATAAGTTGAAAAGTCGACTTCAATCACGTGATAATATATATGGTAACATCACAATGTTTAAATGCTACCGTCGTGAGCATATGGTCATTTCACTTAATTATTTTATTTAAAGAATTTATTTGATATATTACTCTTACGTATAATAAACATTGGTGTTATTTTTTGATTTGGATACTCCACTACCCTCCCATACCCCCATCAAATCTAATCCCCTTTCTTAAAACACTTCTTACTTGCTTTTGCTTAAAATTAAAAATAATAACTTTTAAGCAAAATCAGGGAGTTTTTGGAATTAATTTTAAAAAGTATATATTTTTGGTAAATTCGAAAATTATGGTGTTTTAAACACCAAAAACATCTCAATAGATGCTTAATTTTAGAGAAGCAGAATCAGAAAGCGGGTTTTGCAAATATTAAAAAATTACTTATGCAGTAAAAAAACAGATAAATGCTTAAAATAAGCTCTTGCAAATACACCCTAAACTATTCGAATAAAGTTAGGCTTACAGTCTAATTTTATTCGAATTACTCGGACTTGAGCTCGAGCATCATTTTATATTCATTAATTATTTCGAGCTGAATTTGACCACGAGATTATTCGGATTGAAAGCTCGCAAGCTCGGTCCGATTAAATTATAATATTATTAATTAATAATAATATTTATTATTTATAAATATAAATATAAAATAAATTGTAGTAATTTTTACAAAAATACAAAAAATATTGAGCTTTCGAGCTTAGCTCGAATACTAAAATAGTACTACTAAAACTATTTATCAAATCAAACTCAAGCCCATATTAAAAGCTCGAACCAAGTAAATATCGTTTTGATACCATAATACATACATAGAAAATGTAATTGTACACTCATCATATGTGAAAGATTTACGTGTTGGACTTGGTTGCATAATCTTTGAACCTATTGAACAATTGAGCAAAATAGGAAATGATATTGCTCGTATTTATGACAAAAACTAATATTAAATATTATTTTAAAATAACCCGAACCCGGCCCACTCTTTATCATAAACGGGTCGGGGCAAGGATTGGTGGGACGACAATGGAGAGCCAGACTTCCTGCTCGAAACGGACCATCGGGACGAGGTCTCAAGGTCCGAGTAGTAATCTGGTTCGGGCACGGATCTCGGGTTCCCGCCTTTCTTCTTTGCATTTTTCAGCTTCCCAATAGGAGCCGGGAAGCACCCGGCTGAGGAAACCACATCGGGTCGGGCAAGACCCGGAAGGCCAAAGCGATCGGACAACGCGCGCGGCGATGATCGGACTGAGTGGGCTCGGTTCCGGGGCTCCATTTGGGGATGGAAGTATAACCCTGCTGGTGGTGGCTTGAGTTTTCTCGGTGTCTCCGGCAATGGGTGGTTGCGAGTGGTGATTGGCGGCTGCTTTGGCTTCGTTTGGTGCTGCTTCTTGGATCCGGATTCGGATTGGTGGCGACCCGGTTGGGTTAAAGTTGTCTTGGGGACTCCGGGTCGGATCTCCCATTTGAATGGAACGGATCCGGGTGTCTTGAAGGAATCATCAATTTTCATGTTTTTTTTCTTTTTACTTTCTTGGATGTGAGAGAAAGTAGATTGAAAGAAATGGTTCTGTTTGATTAGTGAGAGAATGTGGAAGATCATTTTAGATGAATTTATAGATTTTTGAAGATTGAATTAGTGGATCAGTCTAGGCATGATCAAAGGCGTAGGAAGTGGAAGTTTGGTGGGCCTATTTGAAGTTCTTGCTACATAAGTACAAGATCACAATGTTTTATACTTGTCCCAAGACGGTTCTTGTGTATTGACCAAAACATTTATTATTAAAAAGATATTAAGTTACATTTATTTCTTTTGTCCAAATTCCCATATATGGCATGCATAGCATTTAATTTTGTTTATATAGATTGAATAAGAAAATTAGGCGCACTAAACTTTGACATTTTAGCATCGAATAGAGAAAAAAATGGCACCTTGAGAGAGAAGTTTTGATTATCGCAAGGCAAAATGATTAATAGTATATCATGCACCAATTTCATGTCAAACCTCTAAATCATATTAAAACCATGCGCAAGACTATTTGGAACAATTGAAATATTAAATTATGATTATGAAAAACCATATCAAGAAGTTAAGGATATGTAGTTCGCAACTTAGAATTAAGTTCAAGAATAGAATCGTTCAATCCAAATTTGAATTGGATGTAATCATATAGAAATTATCCAAATACCATATATATGGCTTATACTGATTCTAATTCCTAAATTCTCTTACTAAACGTCTCCTTAATTCATAGTACTACTTTATTAGAATGATATTATTCTTTCTAAGGGTGGTGCAAGTTAAACAGTACTATGAATACATAAAAAGCCAACTTAAATAAGTTGTTTGGGGGCTTTTTCACCGCATAAATACTTTTTAATTATTGGAATGTAGACTTTTGCTTTTTTTTTTGTGTGCTTAAAATAAGACAGAATAAGCAAAAGCTCATAAGCTGGTCAGTTGATGTTTTTTTAAAAAGCAAAACCAAAAAAATTGAAAAGTAGCTAATGAGAGTGTTTAGAATAGCGTTTTTTCTAAAATTAATTTTTTTGTAATATTACAAACACTAGTAACTTTTGCTTAAAAATAATTTTAAACAATTTTAAGCAGAGGTAGTTAAAAGGTGCTTATAAAAGCTATTCCAAACAAGATCAAGATTATAATGTAGATTTAGTTAAGAGAATTTGCTACCACAACCATGAAAGTGCAATCTAGAATTCAGCAATCTCCTACTTTGGCTGTCCAACAATGACACTCCTAAAGCCATGTATCTCTATCTATATCCATAAACTCGCGGACAATTTCACAATATAATTCACACAATTCTTGCAACAGCTGATAACAGAAGTTCAATGCGGCTGATGTAGCATAGAAGAACAAAACAACTGATAATGATATTCAACATAACATAAAGATAAGGTCAGATGGCAAAAGCTAAGACATAGTATTGAAAGTGGCAAAGCAAAGATAACGCGGATGATTCAGACTTGTTCCTGTGACTGATGAATACCTTCTGCTCATGGAGTTACTCATTCTTTTTCTTATCATCTCCGCGGAGTTTGTTCGTATCATCAGCACAGCTCCTCATCCGAACCCAATACCATTCGAAATCTAGACTTTTACATGAAAAGGATAAGTCGTATGGCAAGAAAAAAAAAACACCTTTTGTTTTGATCACCAACCCTAGTTTAGCCACTAATAAGAGAGAGAGGATGGAGAAGGACTTAGACAACTTACAGTGATTGTCAAAGGGGAGCATATATGATGATGATGGAGAAGACTATAGCAGCAATATCACAGAAAAGCTCTCTGGCATTGCCATGGGGAGCAAAATACAGAAACAAGAAACAGCCAGGCCAAGAATGAAGAGTCCTAGAATCTTGCCTTTCTCCTTCTTAGGTGCAAATACAAGAAAGATTATCAAATTAATTGATTTGATCACAGCCCCCATTCCATTGATCACAGACACAAGCAGGTTGTTAGGCACCATGAAAGGCATTCCATACCTATTCATTTTCATCAAAAACAAACTTTCTTGCGTATGTCTATTCCATTAAGGTTATCAGAATAAGCAAACCACATTCAATACTACCAACTAAATCAAACACGTCACACGATGAAGAAAACATAAGCATTAGTTCATGTAAAATATACTGAGGACCAATTCACCAATATTTTTAACGTAAAATATATTGAGGACCAATTCAGCCAATATTTATTCTCAAGTTGTGACTTGGTTGTCATATGACTAGCTAGACTTGCAATCCTTTCTGTAGAGTATGCAAAATTATTATTTTCGACTCCATCTCCAGTCTGATAATCACTCCGACTATCTTGATCTTGTATAAATTATGTGGGATCTTGATAATTTAAATAAGTGATTCTTTCATCTTCCACGATCATATTATGCATGATGATGCAAGCTCTCGTTATTTTTCCCATAACATCACGATCACAAATAAGACATGGATGTTTGATAAAAGCAAAATTATCACAAATAAGACATGGATGTTTGATAAAAGCAAAATGAGTAATATTGGGCTCTATTTATAGAGAATGAAAAACCATGAATTTTAGTATAGATATAGATATTTTTACTAATATATATTATTAGATATTATAATTTTTATAACTATATACAAAAAATTCCGAGCACACAGGAGAGTTAAACCACTCTAAGGTGGCAGACACGCATAGCGTTTCCAGTGGTATTTGAACCCATGACCTTTCGGTCCCCGGATCACCCACCTTCACCGCTACGTCATTCCATGGGGACTAATTGAGCGTTATTCTTAGTCTTAGAGGCTGAGGTGTTTCCATAATATTTTTGTTCCTAGGTTTTCTTCAACTTTGTCATTGAATGAACCATAAACTATGGAATTGAGGTTCTTAGGGTACCTGTAATGGAGCTTAACTCCAACTTTTGGACGTTGATTTTCAATTTAATTTCCCTACAATGACAACTCAAAAAGTTGGCGCCAGCGCCCTAAATTAAAAGTTGGTTTCATGGTTGTAGGATCTTTTACTAATTTTTAACTCTTCGATTTACTAATTTTGAATTCCTAATGTATGCCATTAACTTGAGCAGTCACAAATATGGATTTTGGCAACAAAAATAAAACCGCAATAAGAGAAACAAGAGACTAAAAAATTCAAAGTTCAAAATAAAAATATTTCAATATAATTTACTAAATCGAATAATAAAATTACTTTCTATGACAAAGATAATCCGGAATAGTTTCCATTTTTGTTTTTATGCCACATAATAATTGACTATATATGATTTGACTTGGTGAAAAAATAAAATTACTGTATCCCAATGCACACTACAAGGAAGATCCTCAATTCGAATTCAAATTACGATCTAAACCCACGCCTCCGTTGCCTCACAGACCAGTCAGATCCCGCCAACTAAGCCCGTCTTTCGTCCTTCACTCACCGCACACCCTACGCCTCCTGCAAATTCAAAAATGAGCTTCACGTGGGCCCCACTTCTGTCCACTCCTAACGAATACCTGAACACGATCCGACGGCTGAGATGAACCCCAATTCAAATCGACACCCTCGCCCTTTTTCCCCGCTACGAAAGCAACCATTTAATCTTATATAATTAAATAATTCCCCTTCATCGCATTTTATTTCCATTCACATTTTTACGCAATATTTCCTGCAATTAAAACCCTGATTCTTCCGTTGATTTTCAATTGAATTCGCTCTACTGTCATTGCGTGTGGCGACGATGGCGAGTCTGAGGAGGTCGACGACGTCGTCCCTAGCGAAGCGCCATGCTTCTCCTGCGGAGAGTATCGGGAAGGCGGCGAATTCGTCCTCCACCGCGAAGAAACGGCCGGCGCTTGCGAATGTGACTAACCAGAGGAATGGATCGGGTTATTTGAGTTCAGGAAGGATTTCTGCGCCGGAATCATCGAAAATTGTACGAGTGAGCTTTGTGTTCGTTTATTCAATTTTTACGTCGAAATGCCGTGACGTCTTTTTGTCGTGTGCAAATGTTGTTTGAAGGGTTTGTGCAATTAGGGATTCTGCAATGTGGTTGTACTTCATGGAACCTGTTAAGTCTATCAACTTCAGTGACTGTTCTCTGTTGTTGAATATACTTGCATGGTTTCTGGGGGGTAAATCTATTGTTGTTTGATGTTTTCTACTTTTCTTGGTATAAATTGATCGGTTTATTCCAATTCTTGTTTCAATACACTCGAATTCAAGAGGATTTTTGAAAAATTCGTTACATCGGGAACGGAAATGATTTCAAAATATGTGTTTTCAAGATTTGGGTGTTTTATTTTTTCTTTCTTAAAGGTGTCGGGAACAAATCTGAATCCACCTTTATCTTGTCTGATGCATTATAAAATCAGGTGTTAGATACTGTTACAGCATCCCTTTATTGAATCACACTGGAAAACGGAAGCCTAACTCATTTCTTGAATATGACATCTTCTGAATCATCTCATAATTGTGATTATAACAAGCCTCTGCTGAAATGACATTGTTATCGTTCAGTAGGTTCATGTTCTTGATTGCCGAATGGTTTAGAAGATTTCCTGTCTCTTACTCTGGTTCAAGTTTTTGAAAAAAAGAGAAATAAATGATGCTATAATTTTGTGATTCAGACATGACTTTAGAGTTTAAATGATGACTGAATTTTGATTTATGTAGGGGTCATGTACCACCAAAATTGTGAGCATAAAGAAGGGATCTTCGGCTTCCACAAATGCAAGATGCCGTGGAGCTTTTCAGGCAGCAAACACCTCGGTAAAGCAGAGCAAGGTTGATGTTGGAAGATCTTCATCATTACCGAAGAGCGATGCAGCAATTCCTAAGACTGTTGCTGTGTCTCCAGATAAATCAGAGTCATTCTCTGTTTCTATGGATGAATCTATGTCCATTTGTGATTCCTTGAACAGCCCTGATGTTGAGTACATGGATAATAGCGATGTTACTGCAGTGGATTCCATCGAGAGAAGGGCTTCAAGCATACTTCACATAACAGAACCCACGGAAATCGCAGGTTTGTGCTTTGATAGGATTGCTTGAGGCATGCTAGTATTTTCTTATAAAAGTCATTGTAATGCAAAGCTAAACTTCTCTTCAATGCTTGCAGGGGGTTTATGCAAGAGAGATAAACTTGCAGCAATAGAAAGAGGTGACAAGATTGTCAATGTTGATATGGGTCTAGAAGACCCACAGCTATGTGCAACCATTGCTTGTGATATCTACAAGCTCTTAAGAGCCTCCGAGGTTTGTGAAGAAGGCGAACATCTTCTGTACTCTGTTTCTTTTGTAGGATTATTGTATTCTTGTTTGCTGTTTTTTTTATTCATTTTAACTTGTTAGTTGAAGAAAAGGCCTTCTGCTCACTTCATGGAAAAGGTCCAAAAAGACATCAACCCGAGCATGAGAGCAATTCTCATTGATTGGCTTATTGAGGTTTATCAGTTATTTAATTGAAGTTTGCTGTTCTAATTTTTAAAAGCATTTTTTGTAACAACTTCTTTGAACTACAGGTCTCGGAGGAATACAGACTTGTTCCTGATACATTGTATCTTACAGTGAACTATATAGATCGTTATCTTTCCGGAAACACAATGGACAGACAAAGATTGCAGCTGCTTGGTGTAGCTTGCATGATGATTGCATCGTAAGACTATCATCTCTTTGCATTTCTTGAATTCCCACTATTGAAGTTCATAATACTGATTGGAGGAAATATTCTGCATCTTGCAGAAAATATGAAGAGATTTGCGCTCCTCAGGTCGAGGAGTTCTGCTACATAACAGATAACACATATGTCAAGGAAGACGTACATCTTCAATCTTCTCATCATCCTACCTAATCTGCAGTTACTCTTTGAAAACTAAACCTCATAAGAAGTTCAAATCTGTCCAGGTTTTGGAAATGGAATCTGCAGTCTTGAGTTACTTGAAATTTGAAATGACAGCGCCAACAGCTAAATGCTTCTTGAGGAGGTTCGTTCGAGCCGCACAAGGTGTCAATGAGGTATATATATGTCTATTCTTTAACCTCTTTTTGAAAAAGAAACCATTAAATGAGACTAAAATGTGTGTAATGTCAACCCTCCACAGCCATTAATGCATTTGGAGTGCATGGCCAACTACATTGCCGAGCTATCTCTTCTGGAGTATAGTATGTTGAGTTATGCCCCATCACTGATAGCAGCTTCATCAATCTTTCTAGCAAGATTCATTCTTTTCTCTTCTAATAGGCCTTGGGTATGTCGATTTCTGAAAATATAAACTTGCTTGGGATATGTTCTTTTACTTTTCTGAATCCGTTTTGCTGTGAATGCAGGATGCTACCTTGCAGCACTACACCCTTTACCAACCCTACGAGCTACGTGATTGTGTGATGGCACTCCACGGGCTCTGCTGCAATACTAACAATTCTAACCTGCCTGCGATTAGGGAGAAATACAGCCAGCATAAGGTATGAGGCAAATTCTTGAGCTAGTGCAGCAGATCATTTCATTGGTAGTGAGTGATTTTTAAGTTTAATGAGTTGCTTTTGAAACAGTACAAATTTGTTGCAAAGAAGTACTGCCCTCCATCCATACCCTCAGAAATTTTCCAGAATGTAACCAGCTAATTCTCACAAGCAATGCAACTATTCAAATGCTGGATGGGCATTTCTACTATTCATTTACTGATTGATGGTAGCTGCCCCGTGTGACGGAAACCGGCTTGCCTTGGTCGTCCCTCAAGAGATTTCACTCAATCCTAGTTGTAACTACACCAGATACCACAGGGAAGAGGGATATAGTTGTATGGTGTATTGTAATCAATGGCAGGTTTATGTTGTTAACACAGTTTTCGCCTAACATCATCATCAATTCATGTATAAATCTGTTGTGATTTTCACTCAACTTTCTTGAAGCAAACCATTGCCAGGCATTTATTGATTCTATCAACAAAACACTTAGGTACATGGCCATATATTTATGTACATATGTGTGTAATTAGTGAGGACAAATCCTCTTATTTGCATGGCTAGGGCTAGGGCTAATGTTTAGCCAATGGCAGTCCTCGAATGAACATTTGGATCCACCATAAGGCGATTCAACATTTGTAGGCTTATTGTATTTTGGGCTCCAACTAGGAGTCCCATCTTCATACGAGTTGTGTGTCAATCTTTGGAGCTCCGACCCGTCCGACTTCATCACGAAAATATCGCCATATGGCTGGTAATGGTGCGGGTTTGAGATCGGTTCAGCCGAAACTCCTGCGTAGTCTGAAGTGAACACGATGTACTTACTATCCGGGCTGAACCACGGGTGATTGGTCCGTCCACCCAACCCGCTTTGGATCACTTTCTGGAGCCCCGTTCCGTTTGGATGGATCTTAAAAATCTCGAAGCTACCCGAACCCGGATTCTCCCGATCCGATGCAAATGCGATCCATTCGCCATCGGGTGACCAATTGCACATCGTATCGGACCACGGACCCTCGGTTAACCGGTAAAGCCCAGCAGCTTCGCCATTCAAAGCGTCCATTATGTACAAGTTCTTGTGGCCACTTCGCCCTGATCTGAACACGACCCGTTTTCCGTCGGGCGAGGGAGATGGGAAGGCATTATTTGCACCTCCTTTGGTTAATGTTTTGTAACTTAGATCTTCATCATCTACATTGATTGATATAATGTCAACATTTGTGCTCTCACTAGCAAAGCTTGGTCCAGCACTTGTGTATACAACTCCTTTCCTCTTCCAATCCCAAGCCGTTGCGAAGGCGAATAATTTGGATACTTCCCGGATACCCGACCCGTCTCTATTCATAACGTAAACGCCCGGGAATTGTACGTACGCGACCCGTTCGCCATCCGGGGAATACGAAGGGAACGACCCGCCAACCCGGAATAGAGAAACACTTGGTAAGGGGCTCCGTACATTCTCCAGTATCAAATCGTTACCATTTCCATCGTTGGATGCACCCCTACATTTGTGGTACCCCACCCGGGTGGAATCGGGCGAGATAAACGGGTTGAGATGATGGGCGTTTGGAGAAACGGGTCGGGTCAGATCACTGAACCTATTAGATACGACGTCGTATAGCTCTATTTGACGATATTCTGACCCGGCCCTTCTCGTAGCTACTGCGATGAAGGCCTTGTCGGTAACTGAAGCTGCGGGAGTGAACGCGTGCAGACCCGGTGGGGTGATTCGCTGAGTCACAACCGATTCGACATTGATATTTCCGTCTTTGATATCGAAAGACGCTCTGAAAACACTCCACCAACTATCTTCACATCTTCTGTGGAAATAAAGAGTTGAATCATCGGCCCAACTAGGCCACCCGCCGTGCTCAATGAGTTTGACCCGACTCGACCCGTCCCGAGTTGAAAAGACATAAATATCAGTACCGAGTTCCTCAACGTCTCCACTCCAACCCTTTTCACCGTACGAAGCCACCGCCGTCCAGGCCCCAGACGGAGACACGGCGGGGCTGAAATCTGCAATCCCTTGTGGCGTCAGCCTCCGAGTCGACCAGGTACTCAGCTCGGTCGAGTAAACCGCAGTCCAACTCGCCCGCGGCTTGCCCGGGTCTTCGTGAGTCGAAACGTAAATCAAACTCTCACCCACTAAACTCGGCCTATCCTTCATCGAAACCCGGCCGTTGCTCTGCTCATCACCCACTAAAACAACTTGAGACCGAGTCGACTCAATCGGAACCTCGAGAATCGATCTTGATCCGCCTCTCAGAGAAGAGGCGTCATATATAACATCGAGATAGATCTTTGATGACCCGTTACGCTCCGAGACGTAAATGAGATGTGTATTCGGGTCGGGTCCAACCGGTCGAAGAGGGAAGTGGCCGTTGAAATTGACGGAGCGGCCGTCGGTGAGGCGAGTTTCTTCCGGTGGGCCGTTTGCGGGGAGGGCGTAGATATCGAAGGCGTAGCTTGTTCTTCCTAGAGTGGCGAATGCTATGCTGGCGCCGCCGCCGTCGACCGCCTGCAGAAGCGGAAGAGGGGATAAAATCAGGAAATTGAGGAGGAAGAAAGAAAGAGTATTCTGAATTGAGAATTTCATTGGATTAATTGGTAAAGACTTCCAATTTGGTTGATTTTCGTGTGGAAATTGGAGCGAGTGAAGTAGGGTTTATGGAGTGTACGATGATGGAGTGGATTCTGGAAGCGTTACACGTTGCAGATGTTTCATGGTATATTATCTGAAATGTCAATTTCCACGTCATCAAGATTTTTATTTGTTTATTCCTTTTCAGATAAGATATCGAATGTGTTCGTGTAATAACAAAATCGTATAAACATTATATATAACAGATTTTTTGCTACTAAAATTTATGATTTTTGATATTTTATTCCTTATATAATTCCTTACCATTGACTACTGAAAATTAATCATCTTCATGTATTTCAAATTCAAATATTGTGCGTAAGTGATGACGGGAGTGTGGATAGCAATGTGTGGTTTTAGAGGATAAATATCAAATTTGTCAAACTCGCGATCCTAGATAGGATTGTTGGACCCTACTAGGATCGTGAATCGTAGAATTGTGATAGGATAGTACGATCCTATTAAAAATTAAATTATAAATAAATTAACATTAACAGATAAAACTTAGGATATAATGTACATAAACAACATCTAAAAAGTCATTAAGTCTCTAAAAAATACAAAATTTCAATTAACGAATAAGCTATTCTATTTGGCGCGGATCATATCAATAAATAATTAAATATATAATTAGCATATGCATTTTGTGGTTTATGTTTTGAACAAGCATCCTACTACTAATAAAAACAGTAAAGAGATTCCATATCAAATTTGGTAAGGGAAGAAACCTGACATGTCTCATTTTTTTTAGTATAACTTATGTCTATAAAAATACACTTTTTAGCCTTATCATCATCTAGTTTCTTATCGAATTTTTTTTTTAGAAATCAAACAAAATTCTAAATCATGAAACATATAAGAAAAATTTAACAGTACAATAAACTCAAAAGGACAAGGAATTACTTCGAGAAGTCAAAAAAATTAAAATTACATATGGTCCATCATTCCGAAACATATCCTTTCTTCAGCAATCAAAGCTCTTCACGAGATGAAGTCATCAAGTGATAATTGATTGGGAACTCGAATCAATTGATTGTGTTTTATTGAAGAATGAAAAGCCGATTTATGGCTTTTAGTCTACTTGAAATCATTTACGGCTTTCAGGGAAAAAAAATAAATATATTTTTATTTGAAAAAAAAAATTGATCTTGTAGACTCATGCTGACTCGCACGATCCCACGAGTCTACGTGTTGACTTGCGATCCCACCCGATCCTATCACACAAGCGATCCTATACCAATTCGGCTCGTTTGAGCCTCACAACTCATAAACTCGGACGAGTCTACGTGTTGACTCGCGAGTTTGACAACATTGATAAATATTATTCACAATTTAATTTCTGCTCGTCTATAAAAATAGTCATTTTTCAATTGAATTACAATTTGTATGTTACAAACTATGGGAAAACTCCAGTACCATTGATGTAATTAAGAAAATACTCAAGAGCCCTTCCAAAGCCCAAGCGAAGTATTATCCAACATTATAATCCCATACATTATGATTTATTGTATTGGCCTTTATCCCAATTTTAAATCCAAGTCCATATAGTTTAAACTTATATTATATGGTTTTGATAGCCCAAATTTTAAGATCCAAGTCCATATGGTTATGATAGTCCATATAGTTTAAACTTTTTGGATCTCATATCTTGAAAAGCTGGCGGCGGCGAGTCCCGTCATGTTTGGCCACCGAGTCAACACCAAGTCTCCGACAACCGACCTCCCACCTGAAAGTACAACCCTGTTGGAACCAAGTCAAGAGTCAAAGATTGAAAGGGGTCGAATACGACTTGAGTAGCGCCTTTAATTTTGAAAATCGGTATTTAATATACTTTACTCTTCCAAAATTATTGTCTTAGTTATGATTGGTGCGGAGTTTAAGAAAATGAATGGAAGTGTGGAGTGAAAAAAGAGTTAAAGTCATAAAGTTTGATACTTTCCTTTTTCGGATTAAAATAAGAATAAATGGACAATTGAAAAATAAAATTAATATTTCATTCGTCCCAAAATTCTTGTACACTATTCTATTTCGGGTTGTCCCAAAATTCTTATCCTCTTTCTTACAAATAATTTTTTTTATGAGATTCAAAACTTTATACAAATTTACACACAACTAACAACTCTCTTAAAAATCGTGCAAAAAGCAAAGTGAATGAGTATTTTGAGTATTTTGGGACGGAGGGAGTATAAGACTAGCGTGACGGAGGAAGTATGTCACATGATTTTTTATAATTTATTTATTTTAACAAATTCAAATTAGTCAAATGGATAAGTTGAAATCAGAATAAAATCATATCCACTTGAATTTTCCTAAAACACATCTTAGATTCCTACATTTTAAAAATCTCCAAATTAGAAAGAAAAGAAAAATCAATCCATGTGGGTTGGTTTAAGTTGCAAGTTAGGTGATGGAAGTGATTTGATCCAAACGCGGGAAATATTGGCCGCTGACAGCATTTTATTTTTGTTTTTTGTTTTTATTTATTTCTGCATACTGCCAGAGTTGACTTGTGTGGGCCACTGTTCTGTTTTCTATTGGTCCCACTGTTTAAATGGACCATTTAATGCGGATGGAATATTGCGGGCGAATTATAACTGAAGGGTTTTGGAGTGGCCGAATTCAATGGCACCCACCCCCTTCTCATAATAATTGTTTCAATCTTTAATTTTTACTATTTTCGTCCAATTAAAAGTCACTTATTTTTCCTTTTCATTTTACTAGAAGTAGCTAATAATTATGTAGATCAAATTTCAATGTTAAAAAGGGAACGGAGGTAGTACAATTTTTCTTCATAATGAATTAAATCCATTTCTGGAATAATTTTTATAAGGAGTTATAGATATTTATGTTTAAAGTTGTTTTTAAATAAAAAATGTTATTAGAAAATAAAAAATAATTTAATTTTAGAAAAAGCTGACCAAACACTCTTATAAGCTGTTTTTAATTTTTTTTTTATAAAAAAATACACTCTGTTCAGTTTATAAGCTTCTGTTTATTCTAATTTATTTTAAATTCTAATAATATAAAATTATATTACAAAATTCAGAAGCAGCTTCAAACACTACCTAAGATTCAAAATGAGTTGGTGCCACTTAGGTTTTATGTATGATTAGAAAACATAATTTTTTTTGGTTAAAAAGAGAATCTTATGCAGCAGTTATGACTTCTTTATATTTTTACCGGTAGCTTTATTACACTAGAAATTAATTAAGGGAAGCAACCTTCTATTAAGTGAAAATCAAATCTTTTGTCTACATCAAGCAATCTCTACCTTGCATAAGCATAAGTGCACTTTTGGCCTCCTAGTCAAATGGGTGTCTCAAAAGTCTATAATTTTCCTTGTATCAAATTAAGATTATTGTGATTAATGGCCAGTTTTCACGAAGAAGTTTAAACATATAAAATCAATCGTTCGGACTTAAATTAAAAACCAAAAATTTGAATGAGACAGCTTACCTCGTGCTGGTTTTCGACCTAGCAATATAATTTTTTGCTTTCTCGTGGCTTTGACCAAAATTCATTCTGTTGACTTGTCGACAACAATTTTGGAAGTTCATTAATTGAAATAATACAAAAGTGGACGAGATTAAAATAAATCAAGAAAAAACTCATTAGAATTATGTGAATTCATGATGTCATTCTATTCGTAGAAATTCTTTACTACGAAATTAATTGTCTTGTATGCTAACTATTTTACATGTGTAATATGGCCAATAAACATAGGATTAGCAAGTACGTTACTAGTAAGAATTATTGGTTTGGAATCAAAATTTCCACTTGTAATTATTGATAATAATGCCTAGCTTGATAGAAATAAAGACGTGGAACACACATAAATAAATGTCAAAAGAAAACAAAAGACTAAATTCACATTGAAGATGAAGAAATTAAGTTGTGTCATGCAATGCAATTTTCTGTCCAATGATCAATGGTAAATTCAGAATTTAAAATCCGTAAAAGGTAAAATATGCAATATCTGGATTCAAATTTATATTTTAAAAAGGGCTTACTATGCAAATATTGATAATTTTTTTTAAAAATATAAAGAAAAATAAATACATAAGTTGGGGTCACAAACACCCCAAATCTGGCCATGTCTATTTAATTGACATTAATGATAGTTTTGTATATATGCATATTATAATGTAATATAAGCATAAGGAACAATAGGTGTAGGGTAGATAGCTTGACTATAGTGTTGAACATTATTGCTTCAATTCTCTTAATCATTTACTCCCTCCGTCCCATTTCACTTGTCTTGTTTCTTTTGGGCACGGAGATTAAGAAGAGTGAGTGATTTTGTGTAGATGAGTGTGTGATTGTGTGTAAAGAGGTAGGCCCCACAAAGAAAAAGTGGTAGGTTGTGTAATGATTAGGCTTCCTTTTTTGAAAACTAGACAAGTCGAGCGGGACAGCCCAAAAAGGAAAACTAGACAAGTCGAATGGGACGGAGGGAGTATCTTGTAACTGTAATAGCCAATATTCAAGGACAGAAAGAATGAAATGGTGAATAGGGTATCAAGTGGAGAAGAAGAATGAAGAATGAAAGAGCGTTGGTGTCTTCTAAAGAATTGTCAAGTTTGAACTAAATCCCATTAATTTTAGGGATTGAGAATTCTCTATTTTTTTAGTATGATTTAAAGGTTATGTTTTCGATATCCTTAATCCAATCACATTCAATAAAGTTCATACTAATACAAGATTCTGAAATCCTTCTAGACTTACGAAACACCGTTTAGTTCATGACGTCATCCGTGACATGTCCTATCACACCCCTTCATTTGTTATTGCTTGGTAATAAATGTCGACTAAATGCACAATCATTATCTAGTATTATACTCGAACATAACTTGTCTAAATATATTCCTAATATGTCAATTTATTCAAGCAATCAAATAAGCTAACCAAGATTCTCCATCCCCATCATACATTTAATGCAACTCGTCTAAGTATCTACCAAATTAATTTTCTTAAGTTGAATTACGACTTGAAATAATTTTCTTGTAGACTAACTAACTTTTAATATTAATTACCTTTTTCTTAATCATAAGTCCTCTTTTAAAAAATCAGATTCTATTATTAATTAATTGTTTTCGAAGAGTCGCACTTTCAACTATAGAAGACGTACTATTGTATTTCAGTTGAATTAATATCAAGTGTGGGGATATAGAAAACCTACCTAATACTTTATTGATGGTTACTTGACTCAATTTTCATCGAGTTTAAAAGTTAGCTAATTTTACAATTAAAAAACATATTACAAGTTTAAAACGTATGAATTTGTCTTTATATGAATGATATATTATCAACATCACATCCCATGAAGTCCTTATCAATAAATGAAATATAAAATTTATAGTATCTTAAGTCTTTGTTAGCGGGAGAATTCCGTCACCACTAGTTACGGTTATGTATCGTGAAAGTTATATAGAACATTGAAGCATGCCCGTACAAACAAATTCAATGATTAGTAATTTGTTTCTCTTGAGCTGTTAGTACGTAATCAGGATTAATCTAATTAACCTAAATTAAACAACAAAGCCTAGTGGACACAGGGATACATAATTACAAACCTAAACAAATTAATCAAGTACGGACGATATTTTCTTTATTATTAGATTAATCTTACATACAGTACGTCCTAATTTCAATTGAATTATTGTAGTCAAACATTTCAGCTATAAAAACACCTTTTGACTGATGCATATCTTAATAGAATTTCTCAATCTGCAGTTGTGCATTTATACTTATTTTAATTTTATTTATGCCCTCCCACTCATGTATTCATTCTAATTATATGGTGGGATTCTAATTCTAAAAGTAGTATGCTAACTCTCATTCCATTCGTCAGATTATTGGCACGTTTGCAGTATTCTTAATATAGCAAAGTGACATAATGTACATGGATAGGTGGGTAAAGTGGTTATTGGGTTCGCCGAAACTTCTTGGTCATCTTTCTAAAACTTTTAGGAATATATTCCTACAATCATACCAAACCGTGGACACAACCTATTTAAAATTTACATAATACTAGTAAACAAATATTTATTTATATAGAAAAACTATTTCTCTAATTGATACAAATACATTATAATTAGAATTATACTATGTATGAAAAATATAAATATGTCCGTTTGAACAAGCTTAGTTAGAGTAGCAGTTGCAATTTTTTTCATCATATATATTAAAAGGATTTTAATTGTAATAGTAAGGGTTTGATTGACTGTCTTCTCTTAGAAGCAAGAGACTTAAAGCTGCGATTGAAACATTTCAAGAAAATGTCCCGGGAGAATATTAATCTTTATGTTGGTTGTAATCGCCAACTCAAGATAAGAGAGAACTTATAATTTTCTTACCAAAGAATATGTACTTCCAATTAAACTCAGTTTATTCTTTTGTCATTTTCATAATATTGACAACCTAAAGTTTGATCAAATTATTGTTATCAAGTTGTGAAAATACTTTGAAATTCATAGAACAAAATTGATTATTTCTTTTTTTTTTTACACGTATTTATTTATGCTTTACGGGATAAGATGTAAAGAATACCCTAACACTCTTGCACAAACTCCTGAATACGATGCATGAATATTGGCCTTTGACAATTTTAGGAGTCGAGAACTAATGTATGAATAAATAGCTAGGGATATCTAAGATACAAAATTTAGTTAGACTTGATATGATAATAAATTTTGATAGATATAAAAAATAATAATTAGTATAATTATGTCTTGTAATTACTTTATTGTAGATACTACTAATTATTACAAAAGATATTATTAAAAATAAAATCGTACTTTGTGACTTGTCAAGAAAGAAGTGTAAGCAATAAGCTTAGGACAAGAACATTACTTAAGAACAAATTTGAGTCAACTTTGGCGGAAAGATATCATTAAATTTGTCTTACTCTTATCGTATGCAGGGGAAATATATGGCAGGAAGTTTCTTCACTAACTGTTACCGACCAATTAATGCCTCATTATCACCTTTTGGAATATTTTTTTATTAGTGATGTGGTCAAAATTTAAGGACTTTTACTGCAATGATTTATATTATGCATTTCAGTTCAGATATTTACTTTTCCAAATGTACATAATTTAGGGAGAACGGCCCTCACCCGCCAACTCAGCCCTGGTCCTTCCTAGGTACCATAATGAAGGATGAGATCTTATGTCCCAATTTTTGTATCCCAATATTGTCCTTTTAGTATAACCACTTAGATAGTTACGAAACAATTTTACAAATATGTCTAGATAATTATACTAATGGAATAGCACTGAAACATGAAAATCGGAATATGTGATCGGCTCCCCATGATTGAATATGTAACGTCCCAATTTCTAAAACTTTTTAAGGGGACGTCACCACATGCATAAATTTTATCATTAGATTTAATTTTAAAAATAACTTTAATAAATCTTTTCATAAAAAGGAAGGTTCAGTGCAAAATTTCATAAACAATAAAAACACATGCGACTACTAGTTTTTGGAAAATGCAATGGAAAGAAAGTGTTTAGTTTATTATAAAACTAAAATAATGTAAACAGTTTCATAATTCCTCTTCTGTATGTGACCATCACCATCCACCACTTCAAACATCTGCCGGACCATGATCTGAAAAGGTGAAAATATTAAGGGGTGAGTACGACTACTCAGTGGGAGATATACACATATATCCAAACAATATAAAATGACAATAAACACGGATATAAAACATGCATAATAAATAACTTTGATCCTAGGGCCTCCTCTTGACCCTAAAAATCAATTTCATTTCACACGGTCTCCTCTTGACCGTAACTTTTCATAAGGGCCTCCTCTTGACCCCGGTCACAGGCCTCCTCTTGACCTTGACCTCTTTCATTCTCATGCCTGTCATAAACACATGAATACTGTACACAATATATAATAAGGATAACGGTAACTTTCCCACCTTAACCTTGACTTGGTCGAAAAGTAAATGCAAAATATTAGGTGGTTAAGTCCCGCGCGCTTGTCCTAAACATGAAGAATTTAATCTTTAAATGTCGTGTATGCATTTGACAAGTATATGTAAGTGCACATAATATCATCAAAAGCTGACCAACATGTCTTAATTACCTTAGGAAGAATTGTTTCGGTAATTACATTCACGGTAATATTAGGAAGAATAAAGATATAATAACTAAGCCTTAAATTCACAGTAATTAATGCATGGAAGAAAATTTCTTATAGTAATAAATTCATTATGTATCCTTATCTATCACAACTTGCTATGACTTCAAATAAATCTAGCACACACATAATATATATATTTTTTCAACATTTTCTATTACGCATGCCTATTTCAATTATTATTTTATAGTAGTCAATCATGCAAATTCCATATCTCAATATTATTAATGCTACAAATAAAACAAGTCAAAATTCACTATGTCCCAAAAGTTTCAGTTTTTAATATCTAACAAATAAAAGGGCACCGTGAGTTAATGTATTTGCTTCTTAAATATCTAAGAACAATTATACTACTTTACAGTCAAGAAAAACAAGATCATAACTATGATTTTATGCAGTTCCTACTATCCACATTGCATTTAATTTCCAATAATTTATACATATATATATATATATATATATATATATATATATATATATATATAAACAGTTTTCGTAGCAAGTTCTAAAACATAAATTCCTTTTTATCACTAAGGTCCACGGTCATTAATCAACATATACTAATGAGTTCTAATAATTTAATGTCATTTACTCTAAATTGAATCCATGATAACATCCTAAAACTTAAATCACATTTAATGGCAACTTTGTTATGGAGCGTACATATGACCAAGCTTCTCTAATCCTATGAAAGATTAAAACAGTCTAATCTCATACCAAAACTTACGCAGACATAATATCTATACATATTAATTATAATCTTTAATGTTAAGGACTATGTCAAAATCAAAAGAAAAATGTAAAGGACAAAATAACAAGATTTAACTATATTGTACCTTGAAAGAAAAACGAAAGGAATCAAGAACTGAAATCTGAAAACGTTGGTGCAGGCTAGTATCGAAAATTCTCTCTGAACGGTTTGGGACTAGGAAAATGAATTTTGTGAAACGTGGTATGAATCGTGGTTGAAGGATAAATATATAAATCTCTAATTTAAGTTGATTTAAGATAAGTATGAATTTATATAAGGAATTATATCTAACAATACAAAAAGACTTGGTCTTTGGATAAAACAAACGATCTTATTTATTATTCTAATCCAAGGGAAATGTACGCACCTATATCAAATAGTAATTAAAATACTGAGATATGATATAATCAAGAAACGCTAATATTTTATTTTAAAGAATTTATGCGCATCTTTATAAACTAACATGTTGCATACGTAAATAATAATTAGGATATTTTGAATATAGATTTTGACAAAACAAAAATTTTTACCAAGATAATTATTATTTTCTAGAAAAACTTACAAAAGATTTGGCCTAAAATGAATGGCTATTCAGTTATTTGGAAAAAATCTTAAGTTTTAGTTTTAACCAAAAATATTCACGAAGCTCCTAAAAATAAATCACCTAATTGAGACCATAATAATCCATGTATATTATAAATTATAATTAACAATCCAACATAGTTAAAATGAAAAAAATTGTAGGCTAATATAAAGATTGTCATGATCATGCTTTTTCGTTTAATTAACATCTAAGGCGCGACTTATAGGACTTACCCACAAAATATCATGCATGAGATGCAAATGCAAATGCAATTTTTATTTTAATAATAATAACTATTATTATTTTAAAGTTAAATTTCGGGGTGTTACAGAATGGAATAAAAATTTGTCCATCTCAAATTTAATTTCATTGTCATTTCATATCGACCACAAACTTCATGTGTTTAGATTATACAAGAAAATGCACCCCATACAAAATACATGACTTTCGATTTATTTGAAATTCCACATGAGTCAAAAATCCGGTAAAATCAAAACTGACGTGACATTTTCCGAAGTGACGTGTCTACACACGTGCCATTCCAGTCAGCATCGAACCAAAAGCCTGGATATTTTTTTTTTCTTGTAAATACACAAACTTTGTAACAATTCCCGTTTTACACACAAACTTTGAATTTTATTTAAATTTGCTCATAAATTTATAATTTCATTTTAATTTGTAAATGAAGTTTGAATTTCATTTAAATCTTGTTATGGAAATAAATGTACTTTTTATGTAGCGCTTGTCGACTCCAATAAATTTATAGAACTAACGAATATAATATCGAGTTCTTTTTTTTTTAATGTGGGGGTGTGTTGAGATTGAATTTTAGGGACATACCCACATAAAAGTTTCTTGGACTCGATAATTATATTGATTAGTTCTACAAATCTCTTGGAGTCTACACACTCTACATAAAAGTACATTTGTTTCTGTAATAAAATTTAAATAAAATTCAAACTTTATTTATAAATTAAAATGAAATTCTAAGTTTATGTGCATATTTAAATGAAATTCAAAGTTCATATTTAAATTGGGCTGCCACTTGTGCAGACACGTTACGCCGAAAAATGTCTTGTCTGCTTTAGTTTAGCCGGATTTTTAACCCATATGCAATTTCAAACAAATCAAAAATTCATGTATTTATAGGCAAATTTAAAAGTTCATGTGCAAAGCAAAAATTTGACAAAAGTTCGTATATTTTGAGGCAAATGTTATAATTAATCGATGTAGGAGTCCCAAACAATTGAGAGGAAATAAATTAATGTATACGTGATAATTGATATGACAACTTTAAAAGATCCTCTTGAGGAAAAGGAGTAATTCTCTTTAGGTAATAGCCTTTCTTTCCTCGTATTTTGGGAACCCATCAATAAAAGAATAATGTCAGTTGTCCGTCCAACTAAGGCAATTATTGCCCAAAAATATTAGAAAGCAAACAAAATCAAGAACAACCAAACATTTAGCATATTTCTAGTCTAACTTACTTTTATTAATATACACGTAGCACATATTATAGCATTATCATCGTACAAATGTTTCAAACATTTCGTTGTAAAATCATAACACAATAGATAACAAAAGAATATAGTTCTCCGTATAGCGACCTAATATTCTATCCCACTTTAATCGATTGATAACTAATCAATTAAAGATTATAAATAAAATGTAAATCCTAATTGATAAATTAAACTAAACCATAAAAAAATGAAACTACTGATTATATATATATATATATAATCAATAGTGTTTGATGGGAAGTGGACCGCTCAGCATCCTCTGTCCCAACATTCGGTGGCCCATTCGGTGGCCCACCAATCACGCCCCGCCACGCGTGCATTGGTGGGCCACCCTTTTATAACTAAAATAATTTTTTATTGCTAACATGACCCACCAATGCATGCGTGGCGCCGCGTGATTGGTGGGCCACCGAGTGGGATACGAATTTTGGGCCAGAGGATCCGGATTGGAAGTGGACTAGAGAAGCTCGAGTGCAAATAGGAGACAAAACATTGCTTGTATAATACACTATTAAAATAGGTGGATTTAAGGGAACGGTTTGGCGATCGCTCCTAAATGGTACGTACCTAATCTTGATTTTTAATGTAGTTTTGAAAAATTTATATTTTGCCGCTTGTGCTACTTATTTTTGGGATTGAAATCGCAGATATTTCTAGATTATTAATATATTAAGAAAAATCAAAGGCAGTATCCATGATTAACATCAAAGAAGAACCGTATTCTATGAAAAGGGATGGATGAGAGGCGTAGCGTGCAAATTAATTATTGTTATTCAAAGAGACATATTAAAATAACACCTCCTCCTAGTCCGACGTATATATAGTACTGCTATAACCAACCTCACACACTACTCAATAACTCTTTTTTCTTTCATCTCCACTTGTAGAGTTGGGTTTTCCCAATTTCATTTTCTTTCTAATCTCATTATGAAAGTAAGAACCCTTTTCCAATCTCATTTTCTCTTATTGCTAATTAAAAATCAAGCCTACTTTTGTGTGTGCATGCATGTTCCTTTATTTGATAACTACATGGATTTTTCGTATTATCGTATATCATCATACACATGCCATGTGTTAGGGCCCATGCTCAAGACAGATCAACAGCTTATAGTGTTCATGACATACTTTTATTGTTAAAATAGGCCATTTCGACGGGTAAGTGATATTTTGTATAAAAATGCTTACTTAAACACAAATTTCTTCCTCTACCTGCAAATTACCTACACCACTTAAAAATTGTATTTTCACACTTTTTTTTTTTACATAGATAAAACACGGATATGATATTTACGTATCGACAACATACCCATAACTTTCTATGTCTAAACTCTTATCATCAAGGCTAACATGTAATAATTTATCTATTTTTACCTTGTTTTCACTCATTACGGCTTTGAACTCAACTTCTAATCTCTAAATTTCAAGAATCTTTATTCACTAGTTGTGAGATTCAAAAGCAGTTTAAAACATATTGGTAAAATACGATGGTGAATTTTATTCGAACTACTTAACCAAGTTGTTTTTTGTACTCCACTATTATCATCTTCTCCACCTATATATACCCCTCCCACCCACTGAAAAATTTATCAACTCTTGGAAATTTATGTCATCGGAAAGTGTGTGGGCATATTTCTGCTTAACTGCACTGGCTAGAAAACGGTTGGGAGGCAGAGACCCATTTCATGCACTAAATTTTCTGCGCTAAGAAAGAGAAAATTCAAGAGAGAGAGAGAAAGCAATCATCATTAATCACTCAAACTGCTCACCGCATAACACATAAATCTCTACCAGTTCACTCCGGGTTGTAATTGTAAATTTGAACAATTTCTGTGTTTTCGATCCTGAAGATGAGTGAGAACGGCGGAGCGCGGCACCAAATGGCGGACGTTGCCATCAATGTGGCGGCGCACGGCGGCTCTAAGTGCTACGACGACGACGGCCGCCTCAAGAGGACCGGTGTGAATTTCTCGCTTTTTTTTTTTAATTCGGTTTTTTTTTTTTGAAAATTAATAATAATTCAAAATTATGTTTTTATAGGGACTGTGTGGACGGCTAGTGCTCATATCATAACGGCCGTGATTGGGTCGGGAGTTCTGTCGTTGGCTTGGGCAACCGCGCAGCTCGGATGGGTCGCCGGTCCGACCGTGATGTTCCTGTTCGCCTTCGTCACTTATTACACCTCTGTTCTTCTCTCAACTTGCTACCGGACCGGCGATCCGGACAACGGCAAGAGGAACTACACTTACATGGACGCCGTTCAAGCCAACCTCGGTAAGTTCAAATTCATTAATTTTCTCGAATTCGAGTTTTGAGAAGTGAGATTTGGAGAAGTTGAGATGATTTTTTGTTCGATTTGCAGGTGGTTTTCAGGTGAAGGTGTGCGGTGCGATTCAGTACATGAATCTGTTCGGAGTTGCGATTGGTTACACCATTGCTGCGTCTATAAGCATGATGTGAGTTTGAATTCGTCAATTTGGGGATTTAATTGAATTCTAGGGTTTACCGATGACTGAATTTGATTTGGTTTGGGGCAGGGCGATTGAGAGGTCGAATTGCTTCCACACGAAAGGCGACGCCAGTCCGTGCAGAGTCTCGAGCAATCCTTACATGATCGCTTTTGGTATAATCGAAATCGTCTTCTCTCAGATCCCCGATTTCGATCAGATTTGGTGGCTCTCCATCGTCGCCGCCGTCATGTCCTTCACTTACTCCACCATCGGCTTAGGCCTCGGCGTCGGAAAAGTCGCCGGTAAATTACAACACCACAACATTCTCTCCTCTCTCAATTTTGTTCAATTTCGTTCAATACTAACATGAGTTTTTTACAGAGTCCGGCAAAGTCATGGGAAGTATGACCGGAATTAGCATCGGAACACTCGTCGGAGCAAAATCCGTAACCGAAAGGCAGAAGATCTGGAGAAGCTTCCAAGCCCTAGGAGCCATAGCTTTTGCTTACTCCTACTCCCTCATCCTAATCGAAATCCAAGTAAATTCCCAAATCCTTTCATCAATTTCTAATTCTCTCATCCAATTTTAACAATCTCTAACCTAATTTATCAAATTCAGGACACGATCAAATCGCCACCATCCGAATACAAAACGATGAAGAAAGCAACTCTACTAAGCGTCGCCGTAACCACCATCTTCTACATGCTCTGCGGCTGCTTCGGCTATGCCGCATTCGGCGACTTATCTCCGGGCAACCTCCTAACCGGGTTCGGATTCTACAACCCGTACTGGCTCCTCGACATAGCCAACGCCGCCATTGTCATCCACCTCATCGGAGCGTACCAAGTCTACTGCCAGCCCTTATTCGCCTTTGTCGAAAAAACCGCATTAGATTGGTATCCAAGCAGCAAATTCATCACAAGAGAGATCACAATCCCAATCCCGGGCATCACTATCAAGCTCACTCTGTTTAGGCTTGTGTGGAGAACAATATTTGTGATCATCACCACGATAATCTCCATGCTCATGCCTTTCTTCAACGACGTCGTTGGGATTCTCGGGGCTTTCGGGTTTTGGCCGCTAACGGTTTATTTCCCAGTAGAGATGTACATTGTGCAGAAGAAGATTCCTAAGTGGAGTGCGAGGTGGATGTGTTTGGAGATTTTGAGCATTGCTTGTTTGTTCATATCGATCGCCGCCGCCGTCGGATCTTTCGCCGGAGTTGTGACTGATCTCAAGTCTTACAAGCCTTTCCAGACTTCATACTGATCAGATCAGTCCATGGTTAATCAAGAAACACAATTAAAAAAGGCTGTAGATTTTCGTAAGAAGGAAAAGGGATGTTTGATTCAAGAATCCCATAAATTTCCAATGTAATTTAAATCTATTTCTCAGTTGAAATAGTGTAGATCTTCAAGTAATTATAATTAATAATTACATTGTTTATAGAGTTGTTGTTCTTCCATTGTCCTTGAGCTAGTTGAGTACACTCTTTACAAGCACATCTGATCAAAGTCAGATGCATAATTTATTATTCGGAGTTGAATTTAAATATATAATTAGAGAGGTAAAAAATGCAATTATAAGAGAGATAAAACAATAATTTAAAAAAATTATAAGTAAAAATTGCATGTTAATTATAAGAATTTGGGGTGTATGGCCTCGAGCGTAACAAAAATGCTCACCTCTAATATCCGTCTATGCATCTAATGTCAAAATTACTCCTATTTAATATACAACTCTAGATCGATACTTGTCTCATTATTAGTTTATTAATGAGTGTTGTTGGCATAAATATCTTAATTGCTATGAGTGTTTTTCTTTCCATTCTTGCCCTCATGATTATGGTTTGTGATTGAAGTGACAAGAGCCATAAGACAAACAAGGTTGTAACCTTATTGGAATAATTGAACAACCTTTTAATTTAAGGAAAAGACATGACAAATCTTTGGGATTTATTGACCATACGTACATCGCTAGTATCTAAATCAAATTTACAAGTAGATGGGATGCTCATCATATATATCACCCCACTATAATGGATGGAGGAGAGGAAGTAGTACTTGGAAAAAGTATGAAGAAAAAAATGATCAAGAATGGAATAAACGAACTCATTACCACCACTCACCAATTTGTCATCATGTATCAATAATACTTTCCTTAGAGAATCTTTAGGTTAAGTCCGTCCTACTTTCCTAGTTCGATTATTTAAAGTGTAAAATCATATTAACAATTGTGCCTTTTTCTCATACTAACTTCTTAAACCCACCCTCAACATTTTGGTGAAGATTTTGGATAACTTGAGCACATTTGTAATCAATAATGTCTGGTTTAATTGATATTTCTCACTCCTAATTTAAAATTTAATTCAGACGGTACATTTTTATTTTTATTTTCACTTTTAAATTTTCTACTAAAAAGAAATAGATTTTATATTTATTTCTTCAGAATATAATTATAATTAAAGATATATATGTCATATCTGTAACCACAAGATCCACTCAAACCTTAAAAATGCTAAATTATAAGATTGGAACAAATATAAAATCCAACATGTGTTCAACCACGAAGGCGTTTCTCGTGTTTTTCTTTTTTTTTTTTTATCTAAAAAGTAATTCACATTGGCCGTAAAGGTATTAATTCTGATCCATAGCACATGCAGATAATAAAAAAGACCATGTTACATGGAAAAATCAATACAAAAAGGCTACGTTTTTTGGTAGATTTTAGGGGGCGTTTGATGATTTGAAAAGTTGAAAATAGAAAAAATAATTTTAATAAAGTTAGTGCTACACTCTATAATAGGATATTTATTTTAGTATTTACCAAAAATAAATACTTTTATTTTTATATCATATTTATGTGCCAATACAAGCTTAATTTTAGTAGTTAATTAGATGGGATTAATAAATATGAAGAAGGTGCAAATTGTAATAATCATACAGTAAAAAAAATAAAAAATAAAAATAAACAATTTATAAAAATATAATTTAATTGTTGAATTACATTTTCTAGAATAGAAGCCGACATAAGAACTTGAAAAATAAAATTTAATGGTTGTGTTGTAGTATAAGATATGCATGTACATATAAAGAAATGGGGTGGCGACGCCAACGGCGGCGGCCAGCGGCTGGTGCCAGGACCTCTCGTAGTGGGAGCTCAGCTAAAGCACTTGATGCAGATATGGGATTCCCAAAGTGGTGAGTGGGTTGTTGTCTCTATTAATTAAAAAACCTTCAATTTGTGGCGTGTACGCATTTAATTTTTATATTTTTATTTTAAAATTAAATAAGTGTAAAAACTAACACGTGGAGTTCAGTTGAATGGCTTCTTAACATACCCATGTAGCTTAATTAGTGTTTCAATATTCCTCTATGAAAATAATAGATCTAGAGTTTAATATTTCTTTTTCTTCTCTCTAATAAAGAATTTTTTTAATAAAAAAATGAATTGCAAGATTTTCTGATCTTTTTTGTGTCACTGAAACATCGACAAAGAAATAATCTATCCTAGACGTGATCTTATGAAATTTGTAGGATGGGACAATATCACATCATATATTCCATTTTATAAATTTCCATTAATCTTTAAAATGAATGATACGGATAATTCTACATCATAGAGTTCGTAGATCCATTATATATTTAATTTTTTTTCAATTTAAGGTGAAAAAAGTATTAATGCTGTGTTATTCTTCTACATCATGATTGAGCTTTAGGACCAAGCAAAATATACGACCCAAATCAGTAGGCCAACTTTAAAATATTCAATCATTGTATGTATAATTGCAAGTTTGAAAATACATATATTTAAATTGACCTAAATTAATTACCAACACATATAATAATAGTATTCGTGATAGAGATAAATGTCAACAGCAAACTAGTCCATCTAATTCATTTCTGAATCTCATCACATGCTGCATCATCATTCTGCAAAACCCAAAAAAATTATAAGTTTGATTAATCTAGGCATATATGAGTATCGTCTTACGGATCTAGACTTATAATTATCCCGAGATAGAAAATATACCTATAGAGGGATGAGGATGTTGAAGATTAGGGTGAGTAGGGTGGAGGCGGAATGTGTGAGTGTGAAGAATGGGAAGTGATTCAGCAATGGCTGCTCCTCCACAAGCTTCACTTCTTCTTCTATCAATGCTTGTCTCTCAACCTGATTGCTCATCAGATGTTCATCCAACAAAACAAAAATGATAATTGTCTTTAATTTTATACGTGACAATGTAAATTGTTGAACTAACGTTCCAATCCCACAAGCCCCAACCACATTGTGAAAAAATCCAAGTTACATCGCCAAAAAGATTTAGGTAACCAGAATATCAACGATATCAATAATAAAAAAAACTATAGTGCTAGGGTAATTAAGAACCCTAAATCCTGCAAAAATGCATCCATGGTTCAATCACTAGGCCAATTTTATTATTAATTTATTTTTATACACAAATTATGTTCGAAAATGGAGGGGTCACCAACTAGCCCTATGATGGCTCCGCCACTATATATACGTACGTGTGTAAGAAATCAAGAAAATAGTTACCCAGTGGTACATTTCTTGATTTTCCTTCTCCATCAAAACTTCCTACAACCAAAACATTAAACATGATGAAGAAAATAGACAAGAATTCAAAGACATAAGATGCTTTATATATACCGTCCTCTTTAGATTCTCCAATGGTTCTTGAATAAGCTGAAACTGATACAACAAAAATCCCATCAACATATATGAATTCAATAGTAGTATCAAATTTAGGTCATGATATATATCTTGAAAAATTAATTTTATACTTTTCGAGTTCGAACTTTGTGTAGGGAGTGTTGAAGCTGCTGCTCAAGCTCAGCCAGCTCTTCAAGCTTCAAATCAGTCAAGTCATCACCATTGTACCTCTGGATTAGGCTAAGCTCAAGATTGAGGGTTTCGTTTTTCATCCAGGCCAACTCCTTTTGCATTTGGTCCTAAATGTTTATTACAAGTATGTTAGATAATAAGATCAACAAGGGTTAGAGATGACTCAACTTAGATTCGAGTCCTCTTCAAGGCATAATATTGAGAATGCTCATTGAATAAGCAATTCAGTAAGAGAGTTCGGTTCGAGAGAAAGTAACAGTATCTACTCGGACACTACAGTGGAAGTCCATTAATTGAAATAGAGAATTTCGGAAGAATTTTAGGTTGGAATAAATTTCCAATCATCTGACATCGTATGCAGCTGCTCGAACGTGGTTGTTTTGTTCGTGAATTGAGATCCCTTTGGCCTTCAAATATCTGTCAATAATCTGGTTCATGCTGCCAAGATCAACCAAGATTTCAGCATTTAAAGTAGAAATCTTGCTGTGTTCAAGTAATTTGCTTTCTACACGGAGGAAATAGTATATGAAATTACATAAATCAAAGGTGTGATATATCAATTGATATTCTACCAAGGTTGCTTAATTTCAGACCAAGTTACAGTAAATATGTAAATTGTCTCCCTTTTGTGAGTGTGATGAACAAATGATTAAGAATAATGTCATGATTAAAGTTCTAAACAGACAGTAAATTAATTAATTGGGATTCTTTTTAGTTTCTTGAACATTTTTCAGCACAAAGATGTGAAATTTGATGTTGAATTCAAATCTGCATAAATGATAGAAGGTCAATGAAGTCAGATTGATCAAAATAGACTATGATTACTTCTGTCCGCATTAGAAGTATGAGAGAGACTGACAGCAGTAGAAGCTTGACAGTTAGATTTAACAAAATAAATCTGCATCAAGAAAAATTAGAATAGCTAATTATTAATGCCCTAAGTTTATCTTCTCTCTCTCTCAAAAAAAAAAAAAAAAAAAAAAACAGTGTGAATAAGGGAGCTAATATCTAAATAATCATGTCAAAATTTTGCAAAATAAAAAATTCCAAGAACAAAAACTAGAGAGAGATGGAAGTGTAATTAACCTAAGAGAAGGGGTGCAGTATTCAGTGAGTTTGCCCTTGGTGGAGAAGACAATTAGTCCAATTTGAGCATCGTAAAGCACAGAAAGCTCGTGGGTTTTCTTCATCAAACCGGATCGACGTTTCGAGAACGTCACTTGCCTTCTCGTTTTGTTTTCAATCTTCTTCACCTCAATCTTCCCTCTTCCCATTCTTGCTCAATTCTCTATTCTGATTCAATCAACATGTATATGAGTTAAACAAACTTGGATTTACTTCTTAATTAAGGTCAAACAAAAAGAATATTCCAGTATTAGAATACTAACAATTAGGTCAAATTTGCAAGAAAAATATTATCTTAATCGAGGCGTAGCTTAGCCTCTGCAAAGGACAGATCGAAACAAGTATAATCAGAATTTGGAAAGCCACAAGACTTTCTGCAATTTGGAGAGAGAGAGAGAGAGAGAGAGAGAGAGAGAGAGAGAGAGAGATGTTTAACTGTGTTTACCTTGTTCTGTTCTTCTATTGGTATCTTATACAAGGAAGAGCAAACAAAATGTATGTTACATTTAATGGTTTCATTTTTATGGACTCTCCCTATCTGTGTCTGCATGCCTACGTAGTCCAATTATGTATATATATACATGCATGTATGCATTAGGCTATAGCCTATAGGCATGCACATGCATGTTCATGTAGCTACACACAATTAATAGAAAGTCCAATCCTTAAACTCTACAAATATTTTAAGAAACAGTTACATAGAAATTAAATGTCTGACGAATTAATTTATTGCATGCATATTTAATTAAATATGGTGGGAGCTCCATCCCTCTCATCCACAATTAATGCATCCCATGATATTTATCAACTTTTAATTAAGGTTAAAAAATTGTAGAAATTATTTTAGGGTTTTTTGGTTGTTTTTTTCCCTCTCTTTTCTTTTGTGTGACGAGGGAAATCCGCAGTCATTACAAGATCTTTAAATCTCGTTGGATTTGTGCAAGGATTGATACGAAATATCACGAATGTCGTAGGAGGGAGGGAGGTGAATTATTTAGAATTGAAGAGTTAAAGTTTAAGTGGATAATCGTTAGAAGAAATGTGTCGTGCAATGTGTTAAGAGGAAAGGTTGGATGCTACATTGCTGGTGACGTCTAACCAGCACTGGCTCTTTCCACCGTCTTTGCCTACCAAATATTCCAGAGATTTTGCCATTTTTGGTTCTTGAAGAAAGAAGGACCGAATTAAAGATGTTCCAATTTAGGATTCCCGTAAGGGTTAACCTTATCGTAAATAGGCTGCAATCAAGTTGAGTCGAATCGAGTATTGTAAATATGAAATTATTCGTGTGTACCACTCAAATAAAATATGAGATTGAACTCCTACTTGTTTACTAATTTTTGAGGTTTTATCCCATAATTTTGTGTCCCTTTTCTTTTCCTTATAGAATAAGTAAAATGAAATAGTAATTACTAATAATTGGTGGAAGCCAAGTCGTGTAAGAAAATGGTTTTTGAAGGATATGAACAAAAGTGTAGTAATAATCATCCTATTATTAGTAGGTTTGTTAGACTAGTTCCTTGTTTCACTATCAATTTTCTAAGAATATATAGAGATATGATTAGTTTAACAATTCTTAATTATGATATTAATACGTCAATTAACTCGGGTTGCAACTGCATGTTTCCATCATCAAAGATTGAAAGACACTTGGTAGAAGGAAGAATATCCCAACTATATACAGTAAGCTTAACATGGATTAAAGACCCCCTTGTGCAGATTTCTTGTAAATCCTAATCTACAAATGGTGAATCATATTTAAATAATTACAAAAACTACTAATCTTCAGCAATCTACAAAGTCAAAACAGATGTATTTATGATTAAAAACCCTTCTAATTCAACTGGGATTTAGGAGGCTGATGGTTTAGAGGGAGGAACAGCCACCTGCTTATGATGTTTCTGCCTCTCCTCTACCTCAACTGCATCTGAAGTTGGCTTCTTTTTCACTTTCTTTTTGGGCACAAACTCCATCAGCAGAGCATCAACTGAGCTGCTGTTGGTGCTAGCCTTCACTCTTTCTTGCTTTGGCTTGTCCGCACTAGGAACGCTTGCAACCGGTACTGGCACATAAGGTTCGGGCTTAGATGCAGCAGCACTCTGGACCAGCTTAGCCATCAAAGATGAAGCATGGCCATGGGATTCCGACAAAGATTTCTCCGGTTTACCAGTACTAGCTTCCCTTCGGATATTGTCCTCTGGTTTTTGTGTTAACGCTTTCTTCCTCTTGATATTCTCTTGATCCTAAGAGAAAGTGGGTAAATAAGAAGAAACATGTATAAGACTCCATCAAAATCCTGGAAGGAACAAAATTCTCGAGGCACAGCAGATGTACGCCAAAAATTAGGCCGACCAGTCCTCAAGAGCAACATGCGTGAGATATAGTTAGTTGAGAGATTGATTCATCATGTAAAACTTTAGTAAGCTTTTTCATCATGCAAATTAAATCTCACTTCAGACCATGCTGCTAAAGTGATTGCCATACGTAACTTCCAATCATTCATATGCATTTGAGCGCATTCTTATGGCTCAAATATGCAATGCACTGAGCCAAGTCCTTGATTTCTATTCTGGAAAGAGAAGGGCGTAGAATGAGCAAAAGATAAGCATACCCGCCGTTGGCCACCTAATGCCTTCCTCCTATCTTTTGCTTTACGTATTGCACGCTTAATTCCATCAGTGTCCATGACTCCACCAGGCCACATTGCTGCGAGCTGCAACAGGAAAATACAAACATCAGAAATTTACTTGCATAGCCCTTAAGAAAGTGGAAGATACAGCAACAATAATAATTGAAATATATAACATCCAAAGAAAAGTGGGGAGGATCAATATATGAAAGATATCCACAAGTCATTATTCAACCCCCACCCAAACAAAAAAAACAAAAATAAAAAATGGTCGTCATCCAGGATTCTTAAGCATAATCATTGACGACCCCAAAGCACACAGGCAGGTTTTCTGCTAGTAAATCCAGCAATAACATTCCACACTGACTTAAGCAGTATTATATACTAATCGAAATGTATGAGATCCTTGAATAAACTTAATTGTGGAAAAGAAAACCTCCCTTTTCTCCCTGTTAAAGAAACGAATAGTTCTCATAGCGATAGCATCATCATAAGTGGACAGGGAAAAAGTTCATCATATTTTAAGAATTAATAACCAAATGAACATGCTTATAAATACCAGGGGCAAAATGCACAAATTTCCACAAATGATAATGCATTTTTTTTTACTTATTCTAGTTTACAAGGATACAAATGTTATGCCCATTACCTCTTCATAGAGTCTTCTCACAGGGGGTCCTGAATCTTCTTCTAGTCTCTGGAATAAAAAAGATATTGAAGGGCAGATATAAAACTTCACTGAGTAAAAGTGTAGAACACATTAAAATTAGGAGAAATTTGATACTACCTCAACATATTGGTCGTACAATTCACAAATCTTATTCTCAAGAGCATCATCCATACTGTATTTTCTTTTCAAAGCTTCTTTTTCTTCATGACCAATTTCTTGAAAATCATCTGCATTTGCAGTTTGCTGGACCTGCAAAGTAGATCAGATACCTGTTAATAGATTAGAATATAAAATTTGGTGGCAATATTCAGCATAAGGACCCTTGGTACTTGGTGGTGAAGATATGATTTTGTGGTTTTACTGTAATAGACCCCCAACAGGAATATCACTTATGGGTAAACTTCATCTGCTCTTTCACATGGGTAAAATGGAGAAACCATAATATTCCACCTACAGCTCTTTTCAAAGTTATAGCAATTTGAACATACAAATAAAAGGCATACTTTGGATTTCATGTATTGAACCCGCTGCCTAACCATCTCAGCAACTTCTTGTTTTGTCTTCCGCAATCGATCATCCTTCTCTTGTCTAGCTGACAACCCCATATTAGCCATGATTCTAAGATTTCTCTGTTAAAAAAAATACTCAATTAGCTTGGAATTGTAAACAGATCAAATGTTTCAACATGCAGCATTCAGTTAACTGCTGAGGTGAATAATCAAGTGCGGAACAGGAAGGGACAAATAGGTTCTCAAATTTCACTAAACAAATCATAATTATTACAACCGACTGACCGAGTACAATGGTCCCTCATCCAAGAAACCCCACATCGTTAAGGAGGGAAAAATGGAGGGGAAGAGGAGGAGGGGGGGGACAACAAAGACATGCAAAATGGATAAAAATATAAGAGCAGTTAACAGGCAGTTCTAAAGAAACTAGAGCATCCGGGTTGCCAAAATAATGCTTAAGATACTCACCAGGGTAGGAGGTGGGGATTTTACAGAATGAAAAATAAAAATCATATTTATATGTAATTCCTAATCTGAAAGAGGAGATACCTTCAGAGTCCGAAGTTGCATCAAGTGGCCTAAGATGCTCATCAAACGATTGATCACATCCTTTGGTATTTTTCCATGGCTAATTTGCTGCAACCATCCCAAAAATATAAATGTTTTACATTACCGAACCAAACCTCAAGAAAGAACACACCCAATACAAACATAAAGCAATTGATTAAGTTCTACAGGTAAAAATGGACTTATAGCATAGTACCGCTAATCTAGCAACTTTAGACAGCTTCTGCTTAATCTCAGGTGACAATCTCCTTTTGACTCCCTGAGAAGAATTATCAGGATCTTGTACCTCAGTTGAAGGTGGTCTAGCTGTCATATTCAAATGAACATGAGAAAAGGTAAGTATCATGGCACAATATATCACACTAAAAGAAAGATAACTAACATGACAGTAGAATTTGTAAATACATTCTGCAACTATCTTCTCTAACTCTCTAATGGCTTTGTCGAGCGTTGTAATTTTTGGTCTAACATTAGATCCTTCTTTTCTTGGAACGGCAGGAACCTTCTGAAAAAGATATGTATGAAGACCTCATCAAGGACAACAATAATATATTGCTTGCAGGAATACAAGGCAAAAAAAGGAGAGATGTGAATATAAATTTTGAACAGACTTAAGATGCTCAGTTTCTGCTATATATCCGACATCAAGTATAAGGTATGAATATGCTTTTTTTAACAGTCAACACACATACAAAGGGCTAAAACATAATACATGTGAACGAGATATGGTTCGTCAAGTTGTTACAACTTACAAGAGAGAACATTACGAGATGCACAGTATTGATTCAAACACTAGTCTTTCAGGGGATTCATCATTAACCAGGTTAACTCTTTAAAATAATCTGCTATAAACGCCCCCAAGTTATAAGAAATTTATGCATTTGAAGACAAAGTTACAGCTGAAGTCATATATTGGGATCATCATGTTTGGTGGAGAACCACAAGCTTGAAAACTACTAAATTAACTTCCTAGACTGACAGTTTTGGAAAGAACAAAGCCCAAGCCACAGCAGTTATAAGATAGTGATTTGATTACAAGACCTTAGACAGCTCGTGCATGACAGCATCATCTTAAACATATATATGAATGGAGATTACCACTTCAAGAATAACTGGAGCACAATGAATACGTTTTAAAAGAATCACTTACCGTTACTTGTGGCAAGTCTCTGCTTGGAGGGATATTAAGGTCAAATTTTTCAACTGGTCCACTTTTTTCTTTTTGTTGAATAGATTGATCAAACTCATTCTCATTATTTAGTTTCCCGTAGTGAGGTTTGCTTACAAGTGAACTATCCAGCCTCTGAGCTGAAGTATCTTGAAGTTCACTTTTGTCCTTCAATTTGCTACTTTGATTATGTGATGAGGATACTCCAACATTTTTCTTGTCAGCATCAGCATCCTTATACTGCAGCAATCCTGAAGGTGAGGTATCTGCAGTTTTCTTCTTAATTGAAACTTCAGGTGCATTTGCTTGAGAATCCTCTGGGGCATTTGCAGTATGCATGTTCAACTGACCAGTTGAGTGACTTTCAAATGAGGGTGATGATTTTCTTCCTTTATTTCCTGTTTTCATTTGTTTATTTGGATTTTGTCCATCTTCATTTCCATCTTGAGTTTTTGCCACATCTTTACGTCTCCTTTTCTTTGGCTGCTCTTTAATGGACATGGCAGGTTCACTGCACAGTTGGATTGGAAAAAACCTTTAGCCAACTAATAAAATAAAAATGAAAGAAACAGTTCTCTAACAAGGAAGTGGTTCCCGTTAAATGCAACAATAAAAATTGAAAAGAACCAGCCATAAGAACAGAAGATGTGTGCAGGGATCAAAACACGACTCATAATTGGAGTGACATACCCAGGGATCTTAACAGTATCCATACAGATAAAACATCCATTCTCATAGAAAGGCAACATTAGTTGCAAGTTGTAACCACAACATCATACACTTATGACTCAAAAAAATATTTGCTTCACATACAATTCAAACAATTACTGCCTGTAGATAAATATGGATTTTAAAAAATTTATCATCTCATCTATTCACAATATATACAGACGTTACAGGATAAGTCAGCCAAATAAAAAAGTCCCAAAGCAATTTTTTACTCTCTATACAATTAGTGTGTTTGGTTGATCTTATTTCATGTCTCCAATTTCACAGTTTAGAAAACACAGAAGTGTCATGATTGATCTTGGAATGGGTTCCAATAAAAATAATAATAGTATCATTGCCATATCCAACTGAACCCAAAACATTAGAGCGCAAGAGAACACATCATTCTATTGTCTTAATAGTATTCTGTATAGAAAAATCATCAAGGGTAAATCAACAGAAAACTCACGTGCGCTCCAACTTCCCACGGTTAACGAAAAACCCGTTATGTTTTATTGATGAGTTATCAACCTGGAAATAATCGTCCTGCATAGCCAACAACATGCATAATATAAGTGGAAGTTTGGGGGGGTTCGGTGCACCTAATTGATGAAGGTAAATCACTAACCAACTCCGCATCATCAATAAAGGAATCCTCTGTATCATACTCATCATCATCCGGAACATCATCAAGAAAAACTTCTTCATCTTCACTACTTCCATCACCCTGAAAATCCCACAGATAACATGAACTATTCATGCCAATTAAGAGAGAGTTTTATTCAAGAAAATACACCAATTAAGCAACAAAATAGTAAATGTCCAACGGCAAGTTAATATTTATGATTAACTATTAAGAATCCTCTAAAACAGAACATTCTCTAAAACCAAACTATCATAAAATCAATAGGAGTATACCCAACGATACGATATATCAAGTCTAAATTCACCAATAAATTGAAAAACATACCGCATACATTCGCTCGATTTTCTCAATCACGGTGCTCAGACGGTTCGTCCCCGCCTGACCCTGCGAATCATTCACTTCATTCTCCGCCGTTTCCTTCGAAGACGCCAATGCAGTCGGCGGAGGCGGTGGCTGCTGATTGGCCGTCTCAGATGGAGCAGAAGCTGCGGGTCCGGGGGCATTGCGCTTACTGGAATTAGTCTCCTTCATAAGCTTCTTCCACGAAACGATTGTGGTTTCTCCCGGCCGCAGCTCCACCCGGAAGCGGAGACGGTCGCCGTGTGATTCGCACGTGGACATTGGTTTTGAGGCGGAACCTGATCCCGAAGCGCTGCCTTCGACCATTAATTCAGTGCTGTAGCGATGAATTGCGGAAGCTGAGATTTGGAGAAAGAGGGAAATTTGGGGAGAAAACCTAAGAGTGAAGTTGTTGAGAGGGAAATTTGCGCTGTCGTTTTTTATTTCCCTTTTTGCCCTTCTAGGACGTGTATGGAAGTCGGACTGTAGTGGAAGCAATTAACGAGGAACTGTCAAATCTTCTCATATATCTCCAACGTTACCTTTTTTGTGTGCATATATGGGTTATTTTACTTTTATAAAATTAACCATGTAAGATCAATCTTTTGAATATAATTTCCTTTTTTAGCGGGTTGCATCCATTATGTTTAACATATTTAATTTTAATTCATTCCATTATATAAGTGTTTTAAGTTCTTGTAAAATTAATCATGTTCGTTTATTGATAACCAAAGTCACTGCTTAAGGTGGCACAAAAGAAATCGCTCTTGAACAATAATAGCATACAAAGTACATAAAACGTGTTAGTCAATATTTGATCACTTAAACAATAATAGCATACAAACAATAAAGAAATGTAAAATAAAAGTTACAAATGTAAGTAAGTGAAACTAGTATAAAGAATTATCAATAACAATTATTTAGAGAAAAAAAAAATAGAAAAATATATGAATGGTTGTGGTGGTACTTTTCTCTTCTTATGACCAAATTTTAATTTATTATAAACGAAAAATTGAGAGAAAAAATCGATTTACTTTTAAGCATTTTAATTCCAAATTAAGATTTCTAAAAGGAGCAACAAAACCCTCCGATCCATCACCGCATTAGGGTTTTCGGCCACCATTTTCATTGAGCTCAGCACACACACACACACAATGTGGAGCCCACTAGCGAGAAGGGCTTTGCTCTACCGGCGAACGGCGCCGCTGCGGGGTTTCCGTCTTCCCGTCAATATCCAGGTACCAAACCGATCAGCGCCACTATCTGTTGAATCCGTATCTATATTTTCGTTTCTCTCGAGCAAACACAACTTGCACCAGAACCCTAGATTTTTCTCATCGGGATCAGCTGAGAGTCACGATGACCTGCCTCCCCAGCCACTGAGTTTGAATGATATTGAGTCAAATAGTAGTTTAGATTTCAGTGGATTGAATGAATCTGGTGAATTCGAGAGTGAAGATTCCATATTTGACACTGCCGTGGATACTCCCGATGCGAATCAGGGTTTGAATGAGTTTTTTGATGGTTCTGCTGTTGATGAGAATTTGGAGACTGTAGAGGAGAGTGTTGGATTAGTGAAGAAGAATGATGCGGAGAAGGTGGAGATCTTGTTGTCTTTCCTTCAGAGTACTGGCGTTGTTACTGGTTCAATTGAACCTCATTTGGAAGAAATGGATTTGGCTTTGGATGAAGTTCTTGTGATGAAGGTGCTTCGGATACCTTCTGTGCCATGGGAGAATTTGATTAGTTTCTTCCAGTGGGTTCTGAAGAAGCCTGGCTTCCAGTTAACTTCACATGTTATGGATGCGCTCGTAGATTCGATATGCACACGAAATAGGAAGAGTGGAGTGTATGCATTGTTGGATTTGGTAAATAAGGTAGGGGAGAAGGAGAAGGGGGTGATGAGTTTGGGTTGTATGAACAAAATAATAGCAGAGTTGTCGAGGTTGGGGAAAGCGAAGGCAGCATTTGATGTATTCAATAAGGTTGAGGAGTTTGGATGTTCATCCAGTGCTGATACATATTATTTGACAATTGAAGCTCTTTGCAAGAGGTCATTTTACAGCTGGGCTTGGTCAGTTTGTGAGAAGATGCTAGATGCAGATAAGTTGCCCGATGCTGGTAAGGTGGGTAAGATAATTTCCTACTTGTGCAAGGGAGGCATGGGGAAAGATGCACACTTGGTGTACCTGTATGCAAAGGATAAAAAGATTGATCTTCCACCATCATCTATCGGCTTCGTGGTTAGCTCTCTCTGTCGAATTGAGAAGACTAATAAGGAAACTTATGAGCAAATCAACAAGGAACTTGATAGAGAAACAGTCTCCTTAGCCTTAGAGTTGTTGAATGAATATTCAGAAAAGGATCGGAAGCACGCTATTGAGCCCTTTTCAAGTGCCATTACGAAGTTGTGTTGGATTGAGGATTTCGACAAGGCAAAAAAGCTTCTACTTGAGATGATTGAATCCGGCCCTCCTCCTGGAAATGCCGTATTCAACAGTGTAATCAATGGGCTCAGTAAAAGTGAGAATATGGAGGAGGCAGTAAGCTTGATGAAACTGATGGAGAGCAGAGGCTTAAGACCGGATGTATACACCTATACCGTGATCGTGAGTGGCCTTGTAAGGGCTGGGAAAATGGATGAAGCTTGCAAGATGTTTGATGAAGCCAAGAAGAAGCACTCCAAACTAAACCCAGCTGCATATCACACACTTATTCGTGGGTTCTGCAAGCTCGAGCAATTCGATAAGGCTGTGAGTTTGTTGGGTGAGATGAGGCAGCACGGAGTTCAGCCAAAACATGATGAGTATAATAAACTGATAAAATCGCTTTGCTTCAAGGCTTTAGATTGGGAAAGTGCTGAGAAGTTGCATGAGGACATGAAGGCAAATGGCTTGAAACTCAATGCTAGAACAAAGGCTCTTATTACTGCTGTTAGGGAGCTGAATGAAGAGGCACAAGCACCAGAACAGATGCTTCTTGATAGTTCCAATTCAAATGCCAATGCGCTCGAGTAATGCAGCTGTAAGGAGTTATTCCATCTCTGTCTTGGATTCATCTTACTTTCTTTGTCTGGAGCTGATTTTATTGTTCTCATAGTTTCATGCATCATCAAAATGTGACATTTTCACATTCCTTTGAGAAGTTAGGAGTAGTAATTTTGTGGCTGATGTGGTTTGTTAGCTGTTCTGACCTTCCATCATTTTGTTTGGTTAATAAATAGTCTTGAATACTTCAGCAAAAAGCTTTTATTATGATTTTGCAAAGCCTGTGTAAGCACAACCTTTTATTACTAACAGAGACAGAAAACAGTTTGCATTTAGCTGGCTTTTGTAATCATGTTTCAGTAGAATCTCTTTTCATCTATATATTTTTTTTTGTGCTATAAATCTATTTATTCAGTATTTATTTGGACCTATATATATTTTCAGGTAAGAGTACAATAGCTTATAACTTTTTACCAAAAAATAAAATTCATTGTTCATGCATGACGCAAGAATTGTATTTATACCCCATAATGTTCAAGGCTTGAAAAAAAAGGCCTGCAAATAAGTATTCCATATTGAACTCACAATAATTATTGGCATAAATGATCATTTGCAGAAATTTTCTTCCTTGCTGATAGCTAGAAAATTGTTAAGAGAGAGCTCCAAATACAATGTGGAATGTCAATTCGTTCAGAGATTTCTCTACACGGGAAAATCTATACTGCTGTAACTTCTGTGTATTGAAAAATGTGTATACGGTATTATCCCTATCAATCATCATCCTTCTATAATCCTCCAAAAGATCAAAAAAGGCTGAGAATAGTTCAGCAAAATAAGCAAACTTCAGCTTGAGCACATTTCTATCAACTAAATCTTCTCGGAAACCTGTGCAACTCTATAAGCCTATCAAAATCACAATGCACCTCACACTGCCGCCTCGATAAGCTAGGCTCTCTGACTTAACAGACGATATTATCAATAGCCATATTGAGCATGTAAATCAGAGCAAACAAGCGGTATCTATACAGTGGTCTTAATCATCCGGGTCCATTTCCTCGTCCTGCTCCATAGAGGGGATCGTCTCAGCTTGGCTACTTTCATCTGATTCGAGTAAATCTGTGTCAAGTTCATATTCTTGTGTGTCGGTATCATTACCGTTGCTCTCTAGTGATTCAAGACCTTTTGCAATTTCTTGGGGGCACTCATCTTGTCCTTTATATATAGCCTTAAATTTACTGGTCTTTTGCAACTGCACGAGATCAGCCTTATTGCTGGCTGTGCACAAACACTCAGGCAGGGGATGGGAAAGAAATGACTTTGGCTTCACATGGTGAAATCCTTCCGTGATGCCATCTTCTTCCATGCTTTTGTTGAGGTGTTCTCTTACAGCAAGAGTCCAATTGCGTGGAGGACGGTAAAGATGATCACTCGTGCTATTTAAGAGATGAGTTAGATATTTTCTGCACAGATTAAGAGAGGAAATAAATTAGTGACAAGGAAAAGAAGTTGACAAGTTAAAGCAACATGTTGCCAAGCATCTTAGTAAAAGCTATAAAGGGGTCGGGGGCAAAACACAAAAGCATTCAAATAAACAAAATTTTAATTTATTTTCTAGAACCATACAGCCAAATATTCTAACTAAATTAGATCAGTATGAAGATCATTGAGAATTGCACCAAATATTTTACCTGTCAGGTCTGTATGTTCTGCTTGAGGGCATATTGAACAGCCGATGTCCCATAACTAAGCTGGAAAAATCTGGCGATCCGCTACCATCATTGTCAAAACCAGGGAAAAACGCATCAGCTTCCACGGAGACTATATAATCAATAGCATCCCATAGCAAACGATGAGCTTGGTCCCTTAAATCATTTGGGGAGGGATTTGGTTCTGAATCTTTTTCAGCAATCCACCCATACCAGCCTTCTTTCTCATGTCGATAAATAGGTCTGTCAGGAGGTGGAGGAAGAGGGCGGGGGCGAGGACCAGCCTTGTTCCATTCATCTTTCAGTTGCTTTGCACTCTTTCTTGGCGGAAATATATATGAATCTGTGGGAAGCTGGGTTTCCCAGCCAATTACATTGGCTAGCTCTTGTTTACTGCACAAAGAAGTACGATCCACTAAATTGGCGTACATGGCACGTAAAGGAATCAGAACTCTTTGGCCACCAAAGGTTTCAGAACCTGCCAAGTATATTCTTGTTCTAGGAGGGTAACCCATAGCACGAAGGAGAAGACCAACCTAAAAAGGATTTTGAGATGAGAAATTTGCGTCGTGCTTAAGTAGGGAATAGATACTAGTAAAACAAAGAAATCGGAACCCTTTCAATTCCATAAACTGTACATTTCAATATTTCACTAAATATAATGTTCTTCATCTTTTCATCCAAAAATAACTGGATAAGATCTTCGGCTAAGTGGGGAGTTAACTTTCGGAGAGAAATATCACACCATGGAAAGAAAAAAAGCCCATATGCAGATAATACGGTTGATGGTTTACACTTTACAGCATAGAATTGGAGACATAATAATGCATAATTTGATATAATGACCCCAACAAAGTTTTTGAGCTAGAAATAAAGGCCTGAAAAAGTAAAGGAAAGGATACATTTTAAGGAAAAAGCAATACCTCTTCTGGCATTAGTGGGCATGAACCATTTGCTTTTCTAGTGTATGAATCCACACTTAGCTCTTCTTTAATTAATCTTTGTTTAATCATCTGTGCTCGACGGTATTGAATGAGTTCCGTGTGTACGTCCTACTCAGGCAAGATTAAATTTAATTGTCAGGATGAAATTGATAGTAAAAGTTAAAGCAAAAAAAAAGTCCAGAGCAAAATGTATTATGCTCACCAAAATTATGAATCATTTATTAATCAATGATTTCTAACCCTATTACACTCCACCTATTAATACATGATGATTTTGGAGTTTTTCAACTAACCACAAGAACATAGCTTATGCATTTAAGAAACACTGTTGAAAATATATTCCGGAAACAATGTTCCACAATTTCTCAAGTAAACACCAAAAAAAAAAACTTTTATCCTCTACTACATAATTTTCCACCCACCTGCTACCACCAATCTCTTCGCAATGACTAAAAATAAGAAGGAAAGAAAAAACAAGCATGGACAGTGAGGATTAAGATGCAATAGCTACCTGAAAAAGTTCTGCACAACCATGATGTGCTAGTGTCTCTCTCTTCAGCCCTGGGTGGTAAGCAAGATATGGTTGACCGGAACCTCGTAGCCTGTAGAATGAAAATAAGTGCAAGTACAAATCTTATGTACATATTATAAGCTTATAGTAAGATCACTGTTTCCATATGTGCATAAAATCCACCCAATAAGCAGATATCTAGTTACTGTACATGGGGATTCTCATGTTCAATTCTCGTTTTATTACTCTGACATGCAATGCAAGTCGTGGATTTTTCATAAGATTATTTATGCAGTAGCAAAAGACTGCCGTAGCAAGAATACTGGGAATATCACATGAGGACCGATTCATGATGTCCTTAATCCAATGAAAATCATGCTGATACATTAAGTACAAGATAACACGTGTGTCGAGTCTATCGACTCTTAACAAGGACAAGATGAGGTTCTTTTACACAAGATGTGCTTTTATCTTGACTTAGATATCATCCTATCGCAGTGAACTGACCAAGAGAAGAAAGGGGTGTTCTCAAATCAACTGAAACCTGGTTAAAAATAGAGTCTTGCCAACATCCTTATTTTCCCCTTTCGCCTTCATATTAATGATAGCTGGGTCATTAGATACCAAAATAGGTGCCCTGTTGTGTAAATGCTTTGCTATCTTTTGAACAATAAGCCTAAGGCAATCTGATCATCACCAACTATGATGAGAAAGAAATGACGTACAACTATACTAGATTCTTACTTACTAAGTTTCTTAGCAATGATCACTCATAAGATAAACATCATCCTCTTTTTTGTTATTTAGCAACCACTTACTCATCAACCGGATTTAACAACCGTGGGGAAAAAAAAGTAATCAGGTTACTCGCCTTGCTACCATTCGATGTGCAGCTTCCATAATTTCTGCACGGAAACGCAGCCCTTGAAATGCAACTCTGCACCTGAGCCTCTGGTACTCGACCAAGCTTGAGGGAAGGGTGGGCTGAGAAGAAAAACAGACCAAAGAAATGCAATTATAGTTGGATGGATTACAAGACAAAAGCAACTGCAGATCATTTAACAATAGGTGGTCACTCAAACGATATGACAACCTAATTCTTTCTGAAATACACAGGCTTCCCAGTTGGAATATGGTATGGCCTCACCTTTTCAATTCATTTAAGGAACAAGGATTTCTAAGTAGTCCTTTCTAATTTTGGAGAATTATGAAGTTTTGGTAATTATGAACTAAAAAAACATCAGTGAACATGATTTCTATATACCAAGTCAAAGAATGTAGTATAAAATAAGAGAACTACATATATATTGAACCTGTAAGCATCCTCCATCGTGAAGTATTAACCCAACGACCTTTACACTCTTAAGTTTCGGTAAGACTTCACGCAGATAAAAATTTGGAGAAGAAGAGCTCTGGGGTTTGAAGATCGGATATTGTTTCTGTTTCCGACCCTCTAATAAGTTAGATGGTAGGTCCTTCACAATAACCACTTCACTTGCCAGAGCTTCCTTGAAATGCTCTTCATCATAAAGGTAAGGAAAACTCTTGAAGTTGGAACTGCGGTGTATGAATGCAATTCAGTAGTTGGAATGCCATCAGAGTTTATTAATGTATTTAACAAACATAGAAGAAACCTGATGCCTTTTGATTGAAGACTCTGTTGGATCTCTGGTATCACAAGGGTAGCATTTAGAAGCCTTGCCACAACGACAAGATCACAGATCTAGCAAAGTTAAAGCCAATTAAAATTTAAAACTTTTCAGTAAGCAAGACTGCGAAGCAAGATTTAGAAGAGAAACTGAGGATACCGAGGTTCTAATCTTCTCAAAGCCCCCATGAATTTTAGCATAAATGAAACCATTGTTCTTTTCATTGGGAACTGAAACAAAGAGTCAGTAAAACTCAGGTGACGGAGAAAATTAGAGGAAGTTCACATGTAAGGCCATACATGAAGAGATAATTTAAGCTACAAAACCAAAATTTTGAAGCTATTTAACGATGCACATTGCAATCACTTTATAAGTTTAGAAGTGTGTTAATAGAAACTGAAACTATCTTATTTGAAGATTACAATGTGGTCATAGTGGATATTCCAGGTTCAGCATTGGAATGCACAACACACTATTACAAAAAAAAATGAGGATTATGCAGGACAAAACAATAAACTATTAAACTCAATTAATATTGTGATTCTAATAAGTACAACAGTATCATATTACCACAACTATAAGTTCATGAATCTCACTAGCAACCAACATTACCAAGATATGGTGTACTTCTCGGGTCTGCATACGGCAATAAGGGCTCCAAAGCATTGACTTTTCCCCACAACCTCCTATAACCAGCGCCCTTCACCCGCATCCACAAATATGATATATTAATAAGATACTTATATTTCAAAAGAAAACTCATTCACTAACAAACTTGTTCCATCATGTTCTCAAAACTACTAAGAAATTCAAACAGAGCAACATAAAATTCTTTCACCTTTCTGATGGGGCCATCAAAGTGATTCAAATCCTCAGTGAAAGCAGTGACTGCACTATTCATCACAAGAGTGGCACTCGACTTTGCGAGAATCAAATGCACCAATATTGAAGTAAATGACAGCACTAATCCCCCAAGCGCTGCCCATTTAATTTTGGATTTCATTTTAATCCTTTCGGACCACGCCATACCAATCTCCAACACTTTCTTACCCTATAAACTGCAATACACGATCGATAAACCCCCAATAAATAAATCAAATAGCCCTCCAACACAAGCAATATCCTATACCAACCACAAATGCAATAACATGCAAATTTTGAACAGTGCTCAGCCCTGTGATCTGGATATGATTAACCCCTATCTGATTAAATAAAATTTAACAGAAATAAAATCCATAGAATGAGTAAAATTAAATTATAGCAGATAAGATAGAGTGAGATTACCAACGATAGAAGAGGTTAGCGTCAAAACCAGCACAAGTATAAAACCTCCATCGTAGCTCAGCTACCGTACCCAAGTAACAATTTATATTTCCGAATTAAGAGAGAGAAAACGATAGAGATCCATTCCCAATGCGGCAAGCATCAATGCAGATTCAATAACCCCCTAAAAAGTCCGGGTTTCGTCGAGATCACGAAACCCATTGTCTATTACTTTCTATTTCTTTAATCGGATAGATGTCAAAAGGAAATTCGGGATGAATTCAATTTCGGCTTCGATTTCTGGAGAGTAAGAAATGGAGTAAGAAAAAAAGGGTTTAAGATTTACAGTCTAGCAATTGCAGTCGGCAGCAACTCCGATCGTTCGTTTTCTTTTTTCCAATCCTTTTCCTCTTTTTTATTTGTATTTTTTATATTTTTATTGACTATAAAACCAATATTAAATGAGATAGTTGATTGTTGCATCTTAGTTACCCAAATACCCCTGCATCTCCCAAACAACTTTGGGCGAAACCGAAATTCGAAACTTGGTCATGGGTAAAGTGGGAATAAAGGTTATTGTATGATAATATAAGTCCAATTTTGACCCAATTGTCATTATCATGATTAACCTTAAGCTCAGAAAAAATAAAGAAAGAGAATTGAGGTAAACGGGCCAACGGCAAGGCGGGATTTCTTTTTCTTCAATCACGGTTGCCCCCCCTTACTACTATCCCATCTAGTGGTTCGGGCTAAATCTATCTATTATATTTATTTATATATAATAAAACTCAAGGGTTTTTTAATTGTAATTAGATTTCAATTCAATTCTAATTAATTTTAAATATTAAATTAATGGTAAATTTTAATTTACAATTTTGTCCTTTTTATTTAAATAAATTGTTTTTTTAATTTTTATTTACTCTCCTACCTTTGTAATTGTAATATAATTTCAATTTCAATCTTAACTTTTAATTTTAACTTTAAGTCAATTCAATTTTTTATAATCATTTTTAATTTTAAATCTTTGATTACCTTTTCTCTCTTAATTTCAATTTAATTTTAATTTAATTCAATTTCATATGATTCTTCATTCAATTTCAAATCAAATTCACTTCATCTTATCCTTTGTTTCAATTATTTTAGTTTAATTTAATTTAATCAATTTCTTATTTTTACTTAATGTATAAAGTAATCTATTTTATCTATTTCTTATGTATATCAAAAAAATTAATGCAAATTTCTACAATAAAAGCATATAATTTACAATATCAATATTTTATATGTATATATATAAAATATGAGCATTATAAAATAATATATAATCAATCACATATCATTATACAATAATAAATATTCAATTGAATTAAATATTTATTTAAATTAAACTAAATTATGTTTGTATCCCATTTATAACATATAGTATATTAATTTCCATATATACATCGACAAATTATGATAATATGATATTTCGATAAGTATATATTATTAGTCAAAATTTAAAAATTATAAAGAAACGTTATGTAAATAAACCGATACAAAATATAGACCAAGTGATAGTAGACAGTACACAATAAAAATAATATTCAAATACACAATAAATAAAATTTAACTCGGAGTTATATGACACGTACATCAAAATTGCAAATCAATGAATAAATTATCAACACATAAAAAAAATGTATCGAGTATATTCATGTTTTTCATTATTTTGTTATAACATGTTGTCATTGATCAATTCCATAGGAATACATAATTCAGGAGAAACTCTGAAAACTAGAAGATGCCCTAAATAAATCTTCCAAGAAACGTGTCTTTATTGAATGTGTTTATCTAATCTCTATACTTTTATCCTTTGACAAATTAGCTTACATAATATTTGATCCTCCCAAGTAAAACATTTGAATGTGATTCTTACTGGACGAGTTATACCATTGTCAAAATTATAAAAAAAACTTACTTGAGAGTTCATATTATTCTAAATTGATGGGAGAAGAGTAGTGTCACCGATTTTTCTGTCGGTAACCCAGACGAAGTCATCGGAGAAATAAGATTAGTCGACTTCTTTCGATTTCTTTAATTGCATTTATTAGGAATTTAAATAGACTAGATTAAATATTAGATAGAGATTGACTTTTAAAATAAAACTAGATGCTCTAATTATACACATCTTAGCAGTACCCAATTTATGTAGTACTTAAACAGTGAGAGTATGCTATATAAAAGATGATCATCGAATAAGAATTTACCTTTCCTTTTTGAAAAAATTGCGACGTAATAGAAAAAACTAAATTCGCTAAGACTCACAACCAATTTCTTAGTTTAACTTTCTAGGTTTTTGTTTATGACATTATTAAATCATGTATGTAAAATCACTTTTATTAAAAATGATATGAAAAATACTGTAAAATTTAATAAATTATAAATATATCTATTATATATATATAAATATAAATAAAAATCAAAGAAGGTCCATTTCTTAACGGCCTTTGCTTCTTATTCACATTATTTATAAAATTAAAGAATATACTTTTTTCAATTCTTTACAATGTAATAAGCGTTTGAACGAGAACAAATTGGATCTAGATGCCTAATTATTTAGTTAGTTACAAATGTTGAGAAAAATATAGTGGGTGATGCTATTATTTTATGATTATATTTATAAAATTTGATTATAGTATGTATACTTAGATATTCTATGCTAAGATTCACAAACAATTCCTTAATTTAATTTTCTAAGTTTTTGTCTATAACATTGTATTAAATCATATACGTAATAATCATTTTATTAAAAATCATACGATAAATACTGTCAAATTTAATAAATTTTAAATATATCCATTATATATAAAAATCAAAATCAAAATCAAAGAAGGTCCATATCTTAACGGCATTCACTTCTTATTCACATTATTTACAAAATCAAAGAACGAACTTTTTTCAATTATTCACAATGTAATGAGCGTTTGAACGAGAACAAATTGGGTCTGCCTAACTATTTAGTTAGTTACAAATGTTGAGAAAAATATGGTGGGTGATGCAATTATTTTATGATTGTATTTATAAAGTTTTATTATAGTAATGTATACTTAGATATTATAACATTTTAGTAAATACAAAAAATATTTCAGTGACAACATCTTTATGGAGAAGTAATAGCATGACGTAGGGATTACATAAAATGCATAAATAATATTATAGTTGTATGTATTAAATTTTAAAGAAAAAATTACAGTGTATTAATTGATAAATATTTTAGTAAATATTTTAAATGTATTCTTTTAAGACCAATCTAACCAATACTTGAATATTTGGCAGGATATTAGAATACCGATGTATTTTCAATTATGATGAAAACGGTAGCGCATCAGATATGACTGGTGAGTTACAATTTGTTATATGTGATATTTAATTATAATTATAATTATAATTTAATCAAAACGAATACATATTGTTATTGAACATTTATATTTTTCTTAAGATTAACTTTTAAAATTGAATCAACAAATATTAGACATTATTTGCAAAATATTCAAGTTATGCACCACTACAACGATATGAGTAAGAACGATGATTAGTTTAATGCCCCCACACACCCACCCAAATACAATAACTGTTCTAAGTAATTATTTATATATATTCAAAAAATAAATGATTTATGAAGACAAAAACGCTTTTAGGAATTAAAATATATAGTGCAAACTAATGGAACATCAAGGCGTCCCAATCTAATATTATTGGTGAGGTCTTTATTTGTTCAATAACATATTTTATTTAAGATTATTATTTAATCAGCATTATCATTAGTAGTATAAAATTATTAAAAATGAATATTGAGAGTGCTCTAATATAGGAGACCCAATATACTGCATGTGAGGTCTAAATTTGGTGTGATGAACGATTGTGTTTTTAGTTAAAAGAATCCAGAATATTCCCTTTGTTGTCTAAGTAGAAAAATAATATTTTCGCCGAAAGTATTATCATATTGTATATTTGGTAGAAATTTATTGAGAAAACACTTTCTGACCAATAATATGTTGTATGATAACATTTTATTATCTCTCTTACTTTTTCTTATTTTATCATCTCATCTCTCATATTTTATCATCTATCCATATTTCTTTCTTAATCATCTATTTTCTTAATTTCTGTACCGATATAAAATGTGCCGGAAATAACGGGACGAAAGTAGTAATTGTTTATTGACCATTGTTTCAACATCTAGAATTCAACTAATGATATAATAATCAAACTTGACCTAACTCTACCTGGACAACCGCATACAAGAACACCTCTTACCCAAATTAAACACAAATTAAATATTGAAAAGTAAAAGAATCTCAATATATATTATTTTCAAAGTCGAGGTATTATTATCCGCCTCTCGAAATGTTAGCTTGACCCACCATTTAAAATTTACCGTACTATTTCTAACAAAAGTTTTGCTTGGTAAAAACTATTCATAACGCTAGCTTCAAAATCACCTTCTTTCACTTGCCGCCTGCCGCCGGCTGCCACGAGTCAAAACCTCAACTCTTCTTCAATTACTTGTACGTTACTCTTCCGTTGTTGTACCCTTCAATCGCTTGGGTCAACAATGCTTTCAGGTTCTGGTCGGAGACTTTTCTCTCTCCCTCTTTCTCTCTCCGCTCCTTTAAAACCGATTGCTGACACCGACAAGAATTTCGTTGGAGAATTGTGGACTCTAATACACACACATGCGTTGATTGTATGCACGCCTACTTGTTATATGTTTTACTGTTCTTGAAATTAGTAATCAAATAATATGGCCGGGTAGATTTGTTGCGCGTTTATTGATCATCTCCGGGTATGATTACCCTCTTTCTTAGCTACGTCCAGTTAATCTGTGGTTTTATGAGCGGGGTTGGTACAGCATTGTCGTTTTCAGGTGTTTAATTAGGGTTTTGCTAGCTATTAGGGTTGTTGTGGCCGTCTGTTTATAGTCTCTATCAGGATTAATTATGCGTTCTCACAATTTAATACCTGCATTGGTGTGAAATAGGCAACCTGCAGTTCCTTTTTCTGTCCTCCGTGCATTTATTGTCTACTTGCGTGCGTATTTTTGGAAGTTAATTGCCTAGGCATGTGTATATCTTTACTTCTGTTGCTTCCACATGTGGGCATTTTTGCACATGCGCTGTGGGCAGCCTTCCTTGATGTGATGTTAACTCTGTGGCATATGCAGATAGATGTCGAAAATAAACGCTTTTAATTCTTCGAAACTTCTCAAAACTCATTGATTTCAAATCCTAAAAGGAGATCGAACGGAAGGTGCAATCTGATTCTATCGATTTCTCAGTGTTTTTTTGGAATATTTATATGTTGTAATCATTAAGTGGCTTTATATAGCTAAAGGAGTTCCCATTGATCACATAATGTTTCTATCTCCCCCTAGCCTTAGAAGACTATTCTACATGTATGATATCTGGGAAACTCGTTTTTTATTGCTGAACTATCATTATGTTTATTGTTCACGAATTCATAGAGCGGGCAAAAAAAATATTTTCCTTTTCCTTAGCAAATAGCAATGTTGGCATTTACTTTTATCTGTTTACTTACCCACAATAATTTGTTCCCTATTGTTAAAAGATAATTCCGCTGTCAATCTCAGGGAAAGAAAGTTATTATATGATGCATGGCTGGTGATTGTGCCATTTTCCATCACATTGGATGAACCGCCGATAACAAGGCAACATGTTTGCAGATACATCACTTGGAGAAGATATAGTGGGGATCAAAGCGAGTTGTTCATGATTAATCCTGATCTGGACAACGATAAACAATCAACACCTTATCTGTCCTCTTGTATGGCAGCTGATATATCATCTTTGAGCATGGTTGAGTCAGATGTTTCAGGTGGTGATCTTCTTTCGGCTTCTGATTCAATCTGTGTTAGTGAGCCTCTAGAGCAAAGGGACGAAGTAGCACCTGATATTAAAGCCGATACTTTTGATTCCATAGGCCATGCTTACCTCTTTAGACAGTGTTCAGGTGATGGAAAACATATTGCTAAATTTGATTCTTCTGAATTAGCTGATCTCACAGAGCCATCTGCACAAGGGGATGGTGAAACTAAGGATTTAGTTGGTATTAACATAACCTGCGTGCAAAGTCATTCCCCAATTGTATACACGTCTTGCCTAAGGAGGAGTGCGTGGAATACAAAACCAAATCTGAAGAATGAGTTCCCAAAACCATCAAACTGTGGAATAGTAGCCAACAAAATCTCAGAATTTGATTTAAGTTCCTTGAAATTATTAAGAAGAGGTAGAAGTTCATATGCCAAACGGATTCGGTCATCTGTTTGGGGAGGTCTGGTGAACATCCTACCAGACATGGATAAAACCAGCGGTATTGCTCAAAATTTAGGTAATGACAGAAAACGAAGAAGCAGTAAAGGTGGTCAAGGAAAAAGGAAGAGTACCAAGGATCAGGCTGGTAAAAAGTCAACAGGGAAAAGTTCAGTTCCCACTCGTCATATCTCATTGAAGATCAAGATTGGAAATAAAATCTGTAGCCTTGGTAATACTATTGAAAGTTTAAGTGCATCGGGAAAGTTTGGAGAGAGTGTCTCAAGAGATGTATCATCATCCAAAAGGAATCTGGAGAAGGTGATTCCATCTGATGGTTCTGCTTTAAGCACACATCTTCTGGAAAGGGACCCCTTTTCTAACCAGTCCTTTGATACTTCAAGTAAGTTCCATTATATTAGAAGCGTGGAGGAGGGTGATAGCTTGAGAGGTTTGAGTGAAATCCGATGTTCTGATGTTGGCACCTCACCTGATTCAGAAGTCATAAATTCTATTCCTGATGTTCTGATTTCTGAAAAAGGTTTACCTCTTTTACAAGATGGTCCAATTGTGTCAAAGGCACTTGTCTCTCCGACAGATATCTCTAATTTGGTTTTATCACCTAAGCATAAGAAAGGAAAGAAGAAAGTTAGGATCCCGCAGGAAGACAATTGTATGTTGGGAAGCAAGCTAACTGGTGCTGGTAAGAAATCTATTTCTAGTTTGGGTTCACCACAAGCTAAATCTAAGAAAGGAAGGAAGAAAGATGAGCTCTGTGATGTAGGAAATTATGCAGAAACCAATCTGAAAGGTATAGCAACCACAAATATGCCAAACGGATCTGCAGATAGAGTGGGTGATATCTATTCTTGTAGTGATTCTTATACGAGAACTGAAAAACCATACTTAAATGGCACAGACACGAATCCTTGTTCAGGCCTTGTTGCGATAAGTAGAATCTCAAACTCCCCGGTCTGTGGCATGTTGAATCCTTGCAGCAACGATGGGAAAACTCCCAAATGCTCTAGTGCAAAGGGAAGGAGGTCTAGAAATTTTCCGAATGAGAAAGGGACGTCCACAACAAAGAAAGGTAATAAAAACAATTTAGATGCTAAGCAGTGTTAAACGTGATGCTACTGGCGACCTTAGGGGAGTAGAAAGCCTTCTGCAAACATGTACCTTTTGATGATTGTACCTAAGAATAGAAGTAACATAAATTATTTTCCTCAGGCCGCTGTCTCATATTTTGTTTATTTACATCTGCAGGTTGTAAAATGATATTTTTATATATTCGAATTGATTTTTCAGGAAATAGAACACCATCTGATATTGGAGAAACTGGAGCATTGAGCAATGCTGTAACTGGATCAATTGACATAATGCAATTTTCATCTGATGGGTTGAGAGAGCAATATGATCCACCGAGGAGTGCATGGGTGCTTTGTGACAGGTGCCAAAAATGGCGCCGGATACCAGCAGTGCTTGCTGATCAAATTGAAGAAACTGACTATGGATGGTAGGTAGTCAAGAATATTGCAGTTGGCCGCTGCCTGTATTAATGATCATATGGTAACAATTAGACCTCACAATAAAATAGAGAAATCTTTTATTTAGTATCTAAATAGCTTAATAGGCAGGCTGAGTAAGAGGCCCATAGATTGTGGCCACTTTCTGTGCATAATTTGCTTCGATTTAGGCAGGATATCTTCTTCTTTGAGTACAATATTTATCAAGATAGCCCGGTTGACACAAATATTTAAACCACCCACTTAATGTTTAATAGTACCTGACCTAAGAGTGACAAGGGTGTTCCACCTGTAACCATACACCGAAAAACACGTTCTTGATTTAGTATTGAGTTATACTTAACCAGCACTCTTTTTTTGGTTAATCGCAATCCCTTGCTGCAGTACGCATGTGCGACATTATTGAAGGCAATCCATTTTTTTTTCTTCTGGTCGTCTTAATTTTATTTTTAATTTTCCATCTTTTTTGGGTTGTTCATGTGGCGACGGCTATGTATCTTCTCAATTTTTCTTCCATTGGCAAATTCATGCATTCAAAGAATTTTGTGCACTGTTAATGTTGTGAATGTTTAATACAATTTTTAGCTGGTTACAAACTTTTATAATGCTTCTGTAATTTTTTTTTAGTTTATAGGTAATTTAAATACTTATCTGGGGGGTAGCAAGTTACATGTGTCTTGATTTCTTCCTTTTCAGAAAGGATCCCAAAACAAAGTTTCCTCTCCATGTCATACATAAATAAAATCTTTTAATGTTAGTTTAGCAAGATCAGCTCTAGTTCTTTAGCTGAGGCATTAAGTTCATTTTAAGGGCCCAAAGACATCCCATTAGCAGCGCGGGCCATGTTTTGAGTAAGTTATCTAAGTATTTTCTTCATATCACCATTTCTCAAGAATTACGATTTCATTAACAACTTAAGCTAAAGAAAAAGTAAATCAATTTACTTGTACATTTAGTGAAACACATTGGATTTTGCCATGCTTCAGTATCAATCATGAATTAAAACACAGATTGTGCATCATCGGAATGTACTGGTTACTTTTGCTTTAATGATGTTGATACATTCATATTTTCTGGAAGAGTGGCTGATGGTTTTGTTAAATACATTTTCAAGGACTTGCCAAGATAACACTGATAAAGACTTTGCTGACTGCTCAATTCCTCAAGAGAAGTCAAACTCAGCAATCAATGAAGAACTGGAAATATCTGATGGTTCTTTTGCGGAAGATGATTGTGGTGTGGCTGTTGCCTTTATGAATCTTAACGAAGACAGATCAGAGGGTGTGTGGTTTCTGTTATGCTGTCACAACATTAGCTCTATGTCCCTTGAAATTTGGGTATTCTATGAGACAATATGCCTCTCTCCATCTCTGAACATTGAGTTAATTTATTTATTTAACAGCTGCTCAGCAGTCATCCTGGACGCTTATTAAGTCGAACTTGTTTTTGCAACGAAGCCGCAAAACTCAAACCATTGATGAGGTGAGCTTGGCTTTTCACTTTACTGTTATGCGCATTGAATACTAATTTAGTTTCTGTTTCAAGGCATTTATTAAACTCATAATCTTCATGCACTTCTATATTGAAAACATGCTATAATTTCTATTTTTCAAAATATTCTATTTTACTGGAAAAGTCACCTAGCTTCTTCTATCAGCTTTTGCATGCGTGCATGTGTGCTGCAGCTGTTGCTAATGGAAGAAATGTGGTGATGATTTTTTGTCAACAGTCCCAACCTTGGATATTGACATAAATGTCTGCTCTAATTTTAAATTTTCTCTAAGTGGTATACATTCTTAATCTAGTAAAACATTTGGTTCAGCTTTAACTGATGACCAGGTTCAGCAATAGATATATTTTCTTTCTCTGATCTCAGGTTATTTCTGTATTTGTAACTGCAATAGCTCGTTGACTTAGTCGTCCTTTTCCAAGAAGATCCTATTAGAACAAGTGTTTTATCCCAAAAAGAAGATTAGCTTCAGTACATGTATAATATGACCGATTCACAAGGTTTCCCCCTTCTATTTGTAATTTCAGATACATCTAGGACTTGTTGCCTCTTTTGAGTGCATGAAAAACTTGAAATGGATAATGTTACTCTAAATTTTTAATTGTAATCAGATTTAGACATGTTTAGCTGTTTTAAATTAGTGCTGGGTTTGCTTTTTACCGTACGCAGTTTGAGTAGATGATTTGATTGAAGTGTCAGACTAGGCCTTTTGGGGGATGTAACCTTTTGATGCCGCAAAAGCCTACGATTATTTAATTTTTCAAGATTAGCGTTATGCAGCATTTCTTTTGTTATTCATTATTTTGTAGGATATTCATTGGTCTGAACATGTGAAATTAAATAGTTAATGTAGTTCTTGTGTTTTCTCGTAACCTGCTGAAGATGCTAGCTATATCATAATACATTACATATGAATTTATCAAAGATGTCACACTCCTTGAGTTCGGTGCTGCAATAGAATTCTGCATGGATATTCTGTTGGTTTGCTGTATTCAATGTGTGATCCACCTGAAAATATTTTTCATCCTTTCTGATAACAGGTAATGGTTTGCAATTGCAAACCTCCCTCAGATGGAAGAATGGGTTGTGGGGCTAAGTGTTTAAACCGGGTGCTCAACATTGAGTGTGTTCAGGGAACTTGTCCATGTGGCGAACTTTGTTCAAATCAACAGGTGCTGAGAGTTTTCTGATTTTATTTATATGTAGGTCTCATTTGCTGCCACGTCTACAATTAACTTCTAATGCATGAATTAATGCAGTTTCAAAAGCGCAAATACGCTAAACTGAAGTGGTTCAGGTGTGGAAAGAAGGGCTATGGTCTTCAGGCACTTGAAGGCATACCTCAAGGACAGTTTTTGATAGAATATATTGGAGAGGTTATGCATTACATGCACTTAATATTTAAGTCTCAGTGTCTCATGCAGTATCACGTTAGCTAATTATTTTATCTTTGGTAGTCTGAATATATCGGCAATGTATATCAGCAACAAAGATGCCATGGCCAAATGGTTTTATGTTTATTTCTTTTAATCAATTTTCACAAGTTTGTCCGTATTTTCTTATTTATGTTTATGTGTTGGATGGAATATGCACTGATCTTGAAAAAATGGTGCAACATATGGAATTTTCTGAGCTGTATATTTATTTTGATCTTAGGTTTTTCAACACAAATCAGGAATTTCGATTTTAAGTAGCAACTTAGTTATAAAGATGCAATTTGGGTTTATATTATCTATAGATTGCTGATAGTCTTTGGACGTGGCAGGTACTTGATGTGCACGCATATGAAGCTAGACAAAGAGAGTACGCCATGAAGAGCCATAGACATTTTTACTTCATGACATTGAATGGGAGTGAGGTTTGTGGTAATCTATTTGGTACATGCGTAAAGTTGATGAATTCGTCTGCATCATTAAATATGTTACACACGTTTCCTGAGCTAGTGTCCTCAGTTAGGATAGGTCTGAGCATTGTTTCCTTTTCATGTCAATATGTATGCCAAGTGTTCTGTTTCAAGAGGATGGGTGGAGTAGTTGTTGCACTATTGCATTATTAGAAGCTTTTCTTTCAATGTTCAAAGTTGGAAATCAAATGTTGCTCTGATATTACAGTTATTGAAAAATGGATGAAGCTTCCAACTTTTGGTAGAGTCTGTCTTCTTTATCATCTCTTATTTTATTTCTCTAGAGAAGAAACCAGATGATATCAGTAAACATCCTTTGTTAGAGATTTTATCTTAGAGTATGAAGAAATGGTTTCAGTATCATTGCAGCGATTGTTGTTTCCAGGTTGTATCAGAATTTGTGAAATTTCCAAGTAGGCCTGAATATTTGGATCAAGGAATTTGCCTCAGTTTTCAACTTCTGAACAAGAAACTTAGATCACTAGTTTTGTGTTTTATTGCGTCTGTAATAATGTTGCTGTTAACATTCAAAATTCACACGCAGAACACGAAACAATTTTTCAATGGAGAAAACCCTCTTAGAGAGTGAACCCGCATCATGCCCAAGTTTCAAGAAAGTCGATGCCCCTTCGACTTCCCCCTACCCCTCTCTCAAATACCCACGACCTTTTCATTAGCCTAGATTAATTAAGGCCTAACGTAACCCCTATCTAGAGCTACTAACATTCCTTTCCCTCGTTCATCCCATCTCGGAGCTCTCCCTGTGACCCTCGGCTTTCTTATGAACCTGCCTCGAGTATACCAACATTGTTGGCAGCTTAACTGGTGGCTCGGGTGGGAGAGACATGGCCCCTCTCCCTTGTGAGCCGGTCATGTTCAGCGGCTTTGACTCGGGTTGCTCCATAACAGTTTCATTTTAGCTGCAGAACGATATAAATTAACAGTCCGCTAATCAAAAACGTATCCTGCGATCATGAAATATTGTAATGCGACTTGAATGTTGATGAGCTGATTTCAGTTTGTCCTAAGAATCATTTATTCGATGCATGCTGATTATATCTTGCAGTGATAGCAACACGATTGCAATTACCTTAGATGTTTGAATGGTTCTGGACTTTTCTCTAGCTCTTTGAGATCCCAATATCTTTGCTGTTCCTTTTTTGTTTTTGTTTTATGCCAGCTTTCTATGGTTGGCGTCATTGTGCTAAAATGCAGGTAGTATTCACATCCTCACGGTAGATGCTTCTGTTCCAGGTAATTGATGCGTGTTTTAAAGGGAATCTGGGTCGGTTTATAAATCACAGTTGTGATCCTAATTGTCGCACAGAGAAGGTACTGATGTGAGCTAACCTCTTATACAATGTGCTCTTAAGTATAGATTGGTATTATGTCTATTTACTACTGCATTTTTGCAGCTTTCCTGTCTGCCTAAGGTTCTTGTTGAACCAGTTTGCAGAACCTTCCATCTATTACATCAATCTTGGTTTAAACATTACATTATTACACAAGAACATAGCACAATTGCTTTCTGTTGTCTTCCCATTTCTGTGTTCTATTGTCTCTTTTGATCAATTATTCTGTTCCTATTTACATCTGGCTGGTCAGATGTGGCTAATTTATACTCTATTTAAGCTGTGTTTATCTTCTTCTTGTTCTTATCTTCACCCCCTTCTGTAGCATGCAGAATACATTAGCTGCCTGGTCAGCAGATGAAATTCAATCACTCCTTTTCATGTTAGGATTTTGTTTACTCTCATTAGCTTATAAAAGGAAAGATCTTGTTGAACTAGGTTGAATCTAGAAAGAATACATAAAGACTAAGAACCCACTTCAAATTCGACTGAAGAAGATATCTCAATTCATCAATTTCCAAAAACAATGCCTCATTTCAATGCATGGCAACCTACTTTTTCTCAAGATCGAAAAATTGTCAACCGATATAAATGCATTAATTGAAATACATCAGATGCTACAGTCTTGACTATCTGGTTAAATGTTAAAGTGCCGGCATGCCTTTTCGTCTGGAAGACTCACTATTTCCGCTATGTTATTTTTCTTCCAAGTGAAAACATAAGTTTGATTTTTTTATTCATTAAGCTAGAAATAACTTCACTGCATGTGTTATGGCTCATTCATGATCTTTCGTTTCAAGCGAAACAACTTTTTGTGGTTCATTGCCAAAAATTCACTGAAGACTTTGCCTGCGTGCTTGACAGTGGATGGTGAATGGTGAAGTTTGCATTGGACTATTTTCTTTGAGAGATATTAAGAAGGTAATTTACCCTTGAACAATTGATGTTAAATTTACTATTGTTTATTTATGCTTTTGCTGTTGCCACCTTTTCTTTCTGGGGATGTCTTCTTGAGGTGGGGAAGCAGCGATTCATGCTATAGTTGCAACCTTGTTGGCATGCTTCTTAGATCTTTCACAAATTTCTGTTCTGATAGTTAGAGCATTTAATATGTGCTGGGTACTTAACATGCTAGCTTTTTTTTGGATTAATTGCATGGCAGGGTGAAGAGGTTACATTTGATTACAACTTTGTTCGTGTTTTCGGGGCTGCTGCCAAGAAATGTGTATGTGGTTCAGCCAATTGTCGGGGCTATATTGGTGGTGACTTAACAAACACTGAAGTAATCGCTCAAGATGATTCAGATGATGAGTTTGCGGAACCGGTTATGACATGTGATGATGGAGAGATGGATGAAGATTGGAATGATATAATGTTAAATAACTCAAATGATCATGAAGATGGACTTCCAATCGAACCATCTTTGGACATATATAGCATGAAGAATCGTCTTGGCACTGTTGGCACTGTTGGGGATAGCATTTTAACATCACACATTTCTGAAGCTTCACCTAAAAAAGTTGAAGGTGTCAACTCAGAACTGGTTGCAGAATTCAGGGTTGGAGATGAATTTGGTGTTTCCATTGATAGTAATTCTTCTGCTAATGATACTGTGAAGTTAAATAATAATAAAACTACTGGCGAGTCCTTGAGAGGATCTATGCGAGCAGGTCTTCAGGTTGAATGTAATGGCATCCAGTCACAGATGCATGAGTCTTCCCAACTCATGGACATTACTTTACAATCAGATGATGTGAATAAAGTCACGTCTTGTGCTCATGAATCAGCAATTACTGCATCACATAGCAAATCATTATCTGATAATGTTGATCCTAAGGGGAATCTAGAGTACGCCACTGTGGAAGGAATGGATGAACTAGCCAAGTCAAAGTCTCTCCCTAAGACTAATCGTTTGTTGTTATCAATTAAGAAAGGGAAACCTAAATTGAATGCTTTGAAGGACAAAGTATCTTCGGATGTGGATAAGTTAAGTGCAGAACGGTGCAGGTCTAAAAAGTTACCAAAGCTTCCGTTAAACCATCATTTTGAAGCAGGTATGCTGTGATATAGCAGACAATGAATGTAAGCTATCATTCTTGAAATTTTACTTTAACAAGTTTTGTAACTGCTGACAGTGGAGGAGAAACTGAATGAATTACTCGACCATGAAGGAGGAATAAGCAAGCAAAAAGTGAGTTCTTCCTCCTATGTTTTATTTTTTGAGTATCTGATACTTCTTCTGGTGTTTATAAATTCAACTGACTAGATCCAGCAACCTCTTGCTTTCCATATTAGTTCGAAACAGAGATTGCTGATTTTTCATTTCTTCTGTTGGGTGCTTGACCCTCCTTAATATGAATGTAGGATGGTGTCTTTTTTTTTTCTTTTCAATCACTCTCTCTCAAAGTTATTCTGATTCGATAGGATGCATCGAGAGGTTACTTGAAGCTTCTTTTTCTAACTGCTGCAACCGGGAACAATGGTCATGGCGAAGCTATTCAGAGGTACTCAGAGAATACTAATTTCAAGCTATTTCTTCTTGTAACCTTGCTTGTCAGTTATTTGTTGGTCAATTAACTGCTTGTGTGCATGTGAACAGTCTACTAAGATGCTTTAATTCCTTTTCCTCTCGTGCAGCAATCGAGATCTTTCAATGATCTTGGATGCTCTGTTGAAGACAAAATCCCGGACGGTTTTGGTTGATATAATCAATAGAAATGGTATATTTAATTGTTTAATTACCCGAATAGATCTATACTGAGACTTCTCTAAGAGTGATCTAGTAACAATCTTTTGCTGAGAGAGTCCCTTGTTGCTTTTAGGTTTACAGATGTTGCACAACATATTGAAGAGATATAGGAAGGAGTTCATCAAAACTCCAATTCTGCGTAAGCTTCTTAAGGTAATTTCCTTGGTAATTTAGTTGTACTTTTTGGTTATCTTCATATCAAGTAACTTCATTATTTTGTGTTTTAACTAGATTATATTTTGCTGATACAGGGATCTATGTCATATGTTTCTTTAGTTCATTGGAAATTATTTGGATTATGTATGTTTAACATAGTTATTGACAGCTGTTACACTGTTCTTCCATAGGTGTTAGAGTATTTAGCGACTCGAGAGATTCTGACTTTGGAGCACATAACTGGAGGTCCACCTCGTCCAGGATTTGAGAGGTGAAGAAAAGTCTTTTCATGTTATGTTGTCCTAATACTACTGGCACACACCTAGGTTATGAAGGGGTCACCTTTTTCTATGACTCAAGGTGCACAGGATGCATCCCATAGTCAAGTTTAATATCTTGAATGTTAATTATCTAGTAGGATATACAAATGTAAAAGAAAAGAAAAGAAAAACTCCGTGATAGAGGTCTCTCTCAACTGACAACCTCTCTATTCTTTTTATAGTGAATTTATATATATGGTGGTTAAGTCTGTTTTCTATAGGTTGATGTATTTTGTCTTAGATCTGAAAGCATCGTTTTCAGAGTATGTTTTTGTGCATGATTAAATAGTGCTATTAAATAGGGAGTAATAGAAGACTAATATTGCAACTCAATCTTTCGTAGTATTTCTTGCCCTAAATCATTCTCATTAACATAGAGATCCCTGCATGTTCTATTCTTACTAATCTTACCCTTCTTTGCTTTAGTGAATATCTCTATTACACAATCTTGCTTTCATTGATAATCTTAATTTGAATAGATTCTGATCTCATGCTGAACAAATGAACCATTATTCCAAAATGTATGCTACGGTAAAGAAATGAAGAGATTTTTTCAATGTGTATATTACTCTCTTATGCTGTACGACTGAAATATTCTTGCTTTTGGTATTATATTTGTACCAGTAATTGTTTTTGTTTTTCGTTCATGGTAATCTTTCCCTGACTTGCTACTTACTATTTTCAGCTTTAAAGATTCAGTACTGACTCTGGCAGAACATGATGACAAACAGGTATACGAATTTGTCTTCAAATTATCAATAATGCGGCTATCAATCCTTTTTTGATGGCGTGTCCGGTTGTTCCCGATCAAGAAAAGACAGAAATAAATTGATCGGTTTTGTATTGCCTTCAAAGTAGTTGGTTGAAAACAGTTGATGTTCTAACGACAGAAAACAAAGCAATACTAAAAGAGAAATAAACTATTACCATACTATGATTTTTTTTATCCTTTAATCGAACATTTAATTTCTTTTTTTAAGAAAACAGTGATTCGTTTCCCCTATTGTTTTCTCTTCGTCATTTGCTGATTGTACTTAATACTATTGGACTGATATGGGCAAAAGTTTACTTTTCTGCCTTTGGTGACTCTTCTTTGACATAGTGCAAAGAGAAAATTACAAATCCCCACCCTCTTCACATATTTACACAAAACATAATGACTTTCAAGTCGTTGCCAATACCCCCTTCAAGTGTCGAAAAACTTCAAGAACCCTATTGGAGGCCTAGATTTTTCTTAGAAATCCTCAGTTGCCATTGTTTGGGGCAATTTCTAGTGTTTTGAAAGGAACTTTTTTTTTTCTTTAAATAAGTCAAACCTCAGATGGGCTTCTGTTCTTAATGCTAATTGCTAAACTCTGTCAATGGCTAGTACTGTAGGCAGGATGGAACCTCAACATGTTGAATATTTTTTACGCTAAGTGTGTATTGCTTTTTAAGTTGTTGCAATCTATAGATCTGTCAAGCATTTATGCCCTCTGTGTTTGTTTTCATCTCCAGCAGATAGAACGTGCACTAATGAATTGTTGAATTCCTATAGTTGGCTGAAGTCTTCGACATCTTTTACCTCTCAGGTACATCAAATTGCACGAAACTTCAGGGATAAGTGGATCCCTAGATCCTTAAGGAAGAATTTCTGCATAGAAATGGATGACGCCCTACTTCAGTATCATCACCCTTCAAGCCATGGAGGGACATCTGTATCATATGATTACTGGAATGGTAGAGGTAGAAAACCATCAGAAACAACAAACTTGGTTGAAACGAAGTCAGTTACTGCTTCTGGTACAGAAGAGACTTCTACCATAGAGATCTCACCTTCTGCTGATGAGCCAAAAGCACGCAAGCGCAAGAGTCGGTGGGATAACCCCGTGGAGTACCCGCATTCAAGAAACAGAACCAACTTGGTTGGTGATGACGAGCATAATGTTGATGAGGGTGTCCCTCCTGGGTTTTCTGTTCCTTTTAAAGCCCCTATGACTCCTTCTGATGCTTCTTCAACTGCTACTAATCACCAAGAAAGGGACATGCGAATGAAGCTGCATTCCAACGTTGTATCGGGTGAGCCACAGTTAAGGTTCATTGCACATATGCCCGTCTCATACGGAATTCCCAGTTCCATCATGCAGCAATTTGGAGTCCCTCAAGCAGAAATACCGAAAGGCTGGAGTATAGCTCCAGGTATGTCGTTCCACCCGTTTCCTCCACTGCCTTCATGTGCGCCCCACGAGGCAGACCAATCAATATCTGCTAGATGTGCATCATCCAGTGCAGCACATATAGAGAAATCTGGTCCATCTAGTGATACTTGTCTGACCTATCAAACTGACCAACAAAATAAAAAGACATGCAGCATGGACTTGTCCGGAAGTAATGTCTTGGTTACAAATGGGCGCTTAAAATCTCAGGATGCAGGCACTTGTAGCTTGGGAAGGAAATACTTTAGGCAGCAAAAGTGGAACCCTCCGAAGCTCCCACCATGGGTCCGAATGAGAAACGGCTGGGGGTCTGCCGGGAAAAACGCCAGAAACGGCTCGTACGGTGTAGGTTAAGCAAATGGAGCAAACGATTTTAGGAATCCATGCAACATAGATGAGGATTATAGGAGATGTGAAATTCATTGGTATTTGTTGTGGGAAATCAGCTTCAGTTTTAGGAGACTGTTGAAAAACTTCCTGATACTCCTTTTACATGTACTACAATTCTTTACTCACATCTTATGAAATTGCAATATTCTTTTGTTGCTTCAGTTTCATCTTTGGCTGTAGGCAAATCCCTTTGCCCTGTTCTGCAAAAGATATCCCTACCACGACAAAGGAAATTCAGTTCTTAGCAAGGTAACACTCTTATTCTATCCATAAAATTTGTCTGAAACTCTGATAAGATATATAGTAGGCCATTTATGTGACTAGTCTCTGCATCTGACATGTATGCTTTAACCTCTCTAATGATGCAAACCAAAAATTCGATGTACTTGTATTTTGGATTTTTACACAAATCTAGGGTTCGAATATTAAAACCGAAAGACGAGAAATTCAATTAAACGAATCGAGGATAGTCCGAGTACATCGAGTATCATACGAGTTCCGAGGTGTCCTTTTCCACATCACGATCGCCCTTTAAATACCTCCCCATACACACGCAAAACATTCCCAAAATATAGAACAACCCTCACAAACCATAGCCGCAAACCCTAACGAAATAAAACAAACCCTAATGACCCACGACCCCAAAATACCAAACATTATCCAATAACAAGTTGACCCAATAATAATAATCAACGACAAGACCCCAAACCCCAAATCCATAAGCCCATCCACTACCCACTTTGAACGCCCTTCCCTCTTCGAACATAATACTTGAATGGCGCCGCCCGCTTTGCATGTTGATCCGGTATGATCCCATCCTCGTCAACTTGCTGCACATCAATTTCCTCCGTCTCAACAACCGCCTTGTCCCCAAGGCGGAATGACGGAAATTGCACTTCGACTTCATCTCTCGCGACCCACGTTGCATCCGCACTCGGTTGCCCTTTCCAACGTATCAAGAGTTCCGTGCATGGTCCATTCGCCGTCATCCGCTCTCGACAACGTAACACTTCTTCCGGTTCAAACAAATCACCAATATCCAACTCCAGCGATGCCGGTAATGCAGTTTCGATCGGGTGAACACCCACCACGGCCTTTAATTGGCTAACATGGAAGACCGGGTGGATCCGACAACTCGATGGCAAAATTAATTTATAAGCCACCTTTCCCACCCGACTTTCTACTTCAAACGGACCATAGAAACGAGCCGATAATTTTGTAAACCCAGTGGTGGCTAAGGAAGTTTGTCGATAGCTGCGTACCTTGAGAAAAACTCGGTCACCTTCTTTGAATTCGAGATCACGGCGATGTCGATTCGCATATGTCCGCATTCGGTCTTGAGCCCGAGCTAGATTCCATTTTAATTGAGACAATATTTCGTCCCGCGAACGCAACAAGGTTGCAACCTCATCGACTCGATTTTCTTCCTGTGCGAACCTCGTAACCATTGGGGGAGCATATCCGTAAACAACCTCAAAAGGCATCACTTTACCGGCTATTTGAAATGCCGTGTTATACCAAAACTCTGCCCAAGCAAGCCACCCGGACCACTTACGCGGTTGCTCCGACGAAAAACAACGTAAATACGTTTCCAACACCCGGTTCAATACCTCCGTTTGCCCGTCCGTCTCCGGGTGATAAGCGGTACTAAAGTGCAACCTTGTACCTTGCGCGGAAAATAAATCTTGCCAAAACGCTCCAATAAAACGCGGATCCCTATCACTGACAATGGTCCTCGGGATACCATGGAGCCTAACGATATGTTCGATGAAAACGTCCGCTACTCTATGCGCCGTAAGTGGAGGCTTCAAGGCAATAAAATGCCCATACTTGGAAAGCCGGTCAACCACGACTAGTATCGAAGTAAAACCACGCGAAGTTGGTAATCCGTTGATGAAATCCAACGAAATATCCTCCCAAACCCGCTTAGGGATCGGCAAGGGCTGGATTAAACTCGCCGGTGACCGTGCTTCGTACTTAGATTTTTGGCATACTAGGCACGCCGCCACATAATCCCTCACCGCACCAAACATTCCTTTCCAATGTACACTAGAGGCTAGGCGACGATAAGTCCGTAACACCCCCGCATGACCACCCAACGGTGTATCGTGGAATTCATGTAATAATTTAGGAATCCATGCGGACGTTGTAGGAATAACTAACCTTCCTCTATGTAACAGGCGATCACCGACGATCGAATATCCCGGACGACTTGCGGGATCCTCTTTAATATTTTTTTGTACCTCCTGAATGAATGGATCGTGCTTCTGCTCCTCCACGATCTCCGATACGCCCGTCCACACCGGGCCACTTAACGTGTTACAGTCGCCGTCGGGCTCATGCTGTCGTGACAAACCATCCGCTACCTTATTCGCAGCTCCGGCCTTGTATTCAATATCAAATTCATATCCGAGCAACTTCGCAATCCAAACCTGCTGGGCCGGAGTCGATATTTTTTGTCGCAACAAATGTTGTAAGCTATGGTGGTCAGTGCGAACTAAAAATCGACGACCTACAAGATATGGTGGCCAATGTACGATCGCATGCACTAACCCCATCAATTCCCTCTCGTACGCGGATTTGTTACGGGCCACTTCACCCAAAGCTTTACTATAAAAGGCTATTGGTCTACGATCCTGCATGAGCACCGCGCCGAGGCCGGATCCGGACGCATCGCACTCAATGATAAACTTCTTTGTGAAATCAGGCATGGCAAGAATCGGTGCCGTCGTGACCGCCTTTTTTAATGCCGTGAATGCCGCTTCCTCCGTCGCGGACCAAATAAGCTTGTCTCCCGCGGCTTTATCCAATAATCGCGTAAGGGGTTTAGCCAACACCCCGTAATTCTGTACAAATCGACGGTAGTAACCGGTTAAACCCAAGAATCCTCGGACGGCTTTCAGCGTGGACGGCGTCGGCCAATTGAGTACAGCTCGAATTTTTTTCGGATCCATCTCAACCCCCGCTGCGGAAATTAAGTGCCCCAAATATTCAACCTTTTCACATCCGAACGAACATTTCCCTCGGTTAGCCACGAACTCATTCGATTTTAGTATTTGCAATACGATGGCTACGTGCTGGCAATGATCTTCTATGGACCTGCTATAGATCAAGATGTCATCAAAAAAGACTAGAACGAACTTCCGAAGCATTGGGCGGAAAAGGTCATTCATCACCGCTTGGAAAGTTGCCGGTGCGTTTGTGAGTCCAAACGGCATGACGAGGAACTCATAGTGGCCACTATGCGTTCGAAAAGCTGTTTTTGGTATATCGCGGCTGTGTACCCGTATTTGGTGGTATCCCGCCTTCAAGTCAATTTTCGAAAAATAAGCCGCGCCGGCCAATTCATCTAGCATCTCTTGTATTATTGGAATCGGGTACTTGTCCGGTACCGTGACTTTGTTCAATTCCCTGTAGTCTACGCAAAAACGCCAACTCCCGTCCTTTTTTTTAACGAGTAAAACCGGACTTGAAAACGGGCTAGAACTGGGACGGATGATGCCGGCGACCATCATTTCCGCCACCAACTTTTCCATTTCATCTTTCTGGAAGTGGTTATAACGGTAAGGACGAACGGATATCGGTCGAGCTCCCGGTACTAGCTCGATTTTGTGATCCACCGTTCTGCATGGGGGTAATGTTGTTGGTTTCCCAAATACATCCTCAAATTTCGCAATAGTACCTTGCAATGCCTCCGACAGTTTATTATCACTTCGCGAGTCTTCTTTGAGTACCCAGCAATCTGCGGCGTTGAAAACAAAGGCCGTATATTCCACCTCGCATTCGCTATGTAACGCACGGATCGACACCTCACGCCGCGACAAATAATCCTCACCTTCAAGTCGTACGACGTATTGGCCCACATCATACTCCATAAATTGTTTTCCCCAATCCACGCGCATTAACCCTAACGTGGACAGCCATGCAATACCGAGAATCAGATCCACGCCACTTAAAGCAAACGAATGACAATCCACCGATATATATCCTGGGGCGAACTGAATTTTTAAGTCACGGCATACGCCCTTTGAAATGATGCGATGTCCGTCCCCTAGGCGTACACCGAAGCATTGTCGTTTATCCGTGTGAATCCCTCGAGCTGCCACGAGTGTATTCGAAATAAAATTGTGAGTGGCCCCGCTGTCAATGAGTATGGACACCACCGCTCCGTTGATCATGCCGCGAAGTCGTAGTGTTTGTGGTCCGGAAATGCCCATGGCGGAACATGCGTCCAACTTAGCCTCCCCGCGGGTATCAATCTTATCCCCGTTCGAATTGTCCATCTCTCCGCCGTCTTCTTGCTGTAAGACAATTTCTTCAAGCTCAATTTCCGAAGCCTCGTGGTCCTCTACCAGTAGGATTCGAAGGCTCCGCATGGGGCAATCATGTTGCGGAGTATACGGCGCCTTGCATCGGTAACATAGACCTTTTCGACGCAGCTCTTCTCGGTCCGAATCAGTCAGGCGGCGGAACGGAACACGGATCGCGCTCTGGTCGCGATTCGAAGTGGCAGGCCTATTTGACCCCATACGTTGTACACTATTTGCCGAATGGGTGGGGGCCGGTAGTGCTAACTGATCGGGAATGGGACCTCGTTGTGGAAAAATCGTTCCCCCTTGCCGCCGTGCACTGGCCTCGCGGAAGCCTGGATTTAACGCCGATACTCCTCGAGTAGTGACCTCAACCTTGCGAGCTAAGCGTATTGCATCACGAAGGGTGACGGGTTCCAACACCCACACTTGATTTCTGATTGATTCCTTAAGGCCCATAATGAATAAACTAAGGAAATTTTCATCAGAAAAATTCGGAACACGATTGGCTAGATTAGTGAAATGATCGACATACTCTTCGATCGTGCCGATTTGCTTAGTAGAAGCCAATTTGGCGAAGGCGGTTCCATCGCACTGTTCGTCGAAACGTTCAATTAAACCTTGAGTGAATTCACTCCAAGTATAGCAAGACTTCTCCCTCTTGAACCAACGAAACCAATTAAGGGCCGCACCCTCCATAGCAACCATCAGTAGCTGCTTCTTCTGCTCCTCCGTAGCCGCGTATAATTCGAGATGCTGGTCCACTTGCGATAACCAACCCAGGGGGTCGGTACCTGCAAAACTAGGTAACGGGGGTGGTGGAGTTTCGGAACTACCCAGGTTTTCTGCGCTTCCAGTGTGCGGTTGTTGCATGTGTGATTCTGAATTGGGGGTGTTCAGCGGTGCGCCGGTGCGCAGGGCGTTCATGCCGGCTAGAATCTCGGCTACTTGTTCGGCAACCAAATCGACCTTGATACGCGCTTGCCGTTGCTCCTCCGTAATTACTCCGATGGACTCTTCGATGGCGGCTACGCGTGTGTCCATGGCACTGATTCCGGTATCAATTCCAGATCGGAGAGCTACCATATGACGATCCGGCAGGTCGGACCAATTGATGCAAACCGAAAATTCGATGTACTTGTATTTTGGATTTTTACACAAATCTAGGGTTCGAATATTAAAACCGAAAGACGAGAAATTCAATTAAACGAATCGAGGATAGTCCGAGTACATCGAGTATCATACGAGTTCCGAGGTGTCCTTTTCCACATCACGATCGCCCTTTAAATACCTCCCCATACACACGCAAAACATTCCCAAAATATAGAACAACCCTCACAAACCCTAGCCGCAAACCCTAACGAAATAAAACAAACCCTAATGACCCACGACCCCAAAATACCAAACATTATCCAATAACAAGTTGACCCAATAATAATAATCAACGACAAGACCCCAAACCCCAAATCCATAAGCCCATCCACTAGCCACTTTGAACGCCCTTCCCTCTTCGAACATAATACTTGAATGGCGCCGCCCGCTTTGCTGCACATCCTCGTCAACTTAATACCATCCTCGTCAACTTGCTGCACATCATCTAACCTGTCCATCATGAAGGTCCCTTATTTGGACAAACTTTAGATTTAGAATAGCATGCATCATTCAGAGTTGTATACTCTGTTCATGAAACAATACACAGGTTCCCCGATAGGAGTTTGGTTATGCCAAATAGTGAGCCAAGATTACAATTTACTACACAAATAGATGTCACTTCCGTCCCACTCCATTAGTCCAATTTCTTTTCGATACGAAGATTAAGGAAGTCATTTGTTGTGTGTAAAGTAGTAGTAGAGCCCACTAGAATACATTAGAGTAATATTTTAAGTTAAAAAGGAAAAGTGGAGTAATGAGTGGACTATTTGAGTGGAACCGAGGAAGTGCAATATAGTTGGAATCTCATCTAACAAGGTTTTGCAATCTCATCTATTGTCAGACATCATTATCTTACAACCAGCTACTTTTCTTGAATCAAATACAGCTGATTATGGCAAGGTTTCATTGTAGCTCTACTGCAAGGCATTCCTCATCTTCCCAAGGGCGAAATACTCCACGGCTCACATTCTGCTCAACAAGCTGAAGCCAAATTCAGAAGAAGGCATCAATCATGAAAGAGAAACCAATTCACCAACCTGAAGCCAATACAAGAACCCACGTAGGATGACCAAGCGCTTTACCCCATTATACCGGTATTTTACGATAGAACTGCATTCAATGAAGTAAGGCCTATATACTCACATAAGCAAGGATAGCACAGAGTCATTCAACTGACCCGGATAGTAATCGGTATAGGATCCGACTCGCATCACCTCCCGACACCTTTGGTGCTCCTCTTTGTCATATGGTTTACTCATAACCTTCAACACCTCCTTCCTAAACACATGAGATGCAGTTTGAAGATGGTCTTTTGTATCCAACATCTGCTCACATAATCATACAAACATTAACTTCTTATCAATACCGTGATGATGAAGTTGTGTAAGAAAAGAAAACATACACTTTTATGCAATATTCTTTTTTGACTGCCCTCATATTTTTCCTCGAATTTAAGCACACAAACTCTAACCTCGTTTTTACAAATCCAACAACATGAACTCAGCCACCAAGGTGTAAGAAGTTAATACACATTTGAGAAATAAAATAACATCAGACTTAATGTAAGCCAAAATACGTGCGATGGATTTACTACTAGAACAGCAGACTGGAGGAGAGAGAAGTGGTCCGTATCTGCCCTTCTTACGAGTTTTGATTTGAAAACTGATGAAAGAGAAAATCACCCAAGAAGAAGGAATTACGATTTTATTAAAAGCGCATTTTGGTTAAATCTACTTACAAGTCCAGGGTCAAGTCCCACCGCCACTCTGCGGTTCGCCGGATTCTTTTTTTGAAGATGATCTGTCTAAGGTGACCTTGGGAGATCGTTCCCTTTGAAGATCGTTCTTCTTTTTTTGACTTTGGGAGATCCTTTATGGTTATGCTTTTCATGAGTAGTTGAATTCTGAACTTGTTTGGTTTGAATTTATGGCTGGAAATGGTCCTTAAATCGATCTTTTTCTTTATTTATGATTTCCTTATTTTGTAATGTAATATTACTAATTTGTGGTATAAGTAAGGTACCCGGCATGATGTAATCGTTGTGGTTAAAACCCGAATAGACATCAAAGAATGCAATTTGCTTTTATCCCATGGATGATTTGTGTTAAATATTCTTACCATTCCTATTCTGCATAACTGAGTCTCCTTATATGGTTTCATGGTGCATGCCCATGTCTATAACCTACGTGATAAGTATGTAGGTATTGATGTTAATGACCACAATGTTCGTATGTCGAGGACAACTGGGAGAGGCCTTGCATCTTTCTGAACCGCGACAAACTTTTTCATCAATTATCTAAAACTAGATTAATTGGTAGTTAGATTTTTAAATTACTCATACTAGACCAGTATGTCATCTTACTCAATTGTCATTTGTTGTTCTCCAGTTTACTTATGTAGCACAATGGTGGAAGGTACTAAACAATATGGAGACCGTCATCCCTCTAAACAATGAATTGAGTTACAATGTCAGTTTTGAGGTATTACGGTTTGTTTAAATTCTTCCGTCGATTTTATCTTCTAAAGATTTCTCACTTTATTTTTCCTCATAGACAGGAGGCATAAAGTATTGTTGCATTTGTAGATTTGGTAAGAACCTTAAATCCACTTCTTCTCTTAGTTATTGTTCTATGACACATATTTTAATCCATGTCTAATATCATTATGTGTAAGTGGCGGCTATCCTAGGACCGCGATGTTCTTTCGAATGAAACTTTAGCCAAGTAAGTCGTATGTTCTTTGTGATTCTAACTTCAACTTTCCTTTTAGTTATTTGTATCTTGACTTGGTGTTTTGTTTCTTATGGTATTGTTTCTTCTTTGCAATTTAATTCTTTTGTTATTTTATGTGTGTGTTGTCTGTTAAACTGCTGTGTTTGAATGTTTGCAGCTGATTTCGTGGTACTATCCGTAATGTATTGCAGTTTCTCTTGTTTACTTGGTCATGCAAATCGAGATCGTGTTAAGTTTGAGTTCCTAATGGTTTAGTTTCTGTACGACTTGGCTTGTTGTTAATGTTTACCTTTTTGCAATATGTATCTGAAACTATGCCGACATTTTATGTTTTTTTTATTGTTTGCCATGCTTATCTCTGATGTTTAATCAGAAGTTGTTATGTTTATTCTATGATCTATGTTTACCTTTTTGCTATCTGTATCTGAAACTGTGCAGACAATGATTTTTTGTTGATTCATTTGCGATTCCTAATTCCTTCTTTGTCCTGCAACGTGTTAGCCATATGATATTTAGGTTTCATATTGCATCATTGTGACAACACTTATTTCCCCTTTGTAAGTTTTCTTATAATGTGTAATTTGTTTCTTCATTTTTATTGAGTTTTTTTTTATATACATTACGTACATTAGACTTGTTGGATGGTAGAATTTGGCTAATGCAACAGGTTGGGGATGCAATTTGATTCAGCTGTAGAGGTATTCATTTTCTTATGAGCTCTCTCTTCATGAAATTTATAGATAATATACGAGAAATAATACATGTTGATACATTTTTCACTTTTATTTTTCAAATACATGTTTATGCATGTAAGCATACAATCTGAAGCGATCAACATGGCGACCGACATCTGTTTAAATGATGGAATGGATTACAATGTAAGTCTTGATGTATTTTAAGTTCTTTGATTTTATCTTCTAAATATTTCTCGCATTTTTTTTTCTTATTGACATCAGGCGCCAAATTTGTTTCATTTGCAGATTTGATGAGTGCAGTGTTTAGATTGAAGCGATCAACATTGTGACCGCTTGATGGTTCTTCCTCAATTTAATGAGTGCAATGTTTACATTTGTTTAATCTTCTCTTAAGAAATGAACATGATTTATTTATTTGCATGTGAAACAAGGATTTGAGTCGGGAAACTAGTTTGAACCGTGCATGATTACGTAAGGAGCTTGTTTCTTCCAGGTTGGTGCGACTTATATTTTTCATGTAGCATATAAAGTTGATTTAGATTGACTTTTTTTTTTTTTTTGTCTTTAATTGATATATGGCCTTGTTCTTTGGCTAACCAACCAGTCGAGCTTCTATTTTCACCCTCACATGATTTCCTAAGTAGTTGCTCTTTTCCAGGTTGCATGACGTTCTTTTTAATCTAATTTCTGCTAGGTGTTTTTTTTTTTTTTTGATTTTTTATATATTCACCCACACCCATTATATATATTTTTGAGAAAATGTTGAGAATAAAAGCAGTAAGTTTGTTTTTGTATCTTGTTTCTGAGTTGTTGACTGTGTAAAAACTCGAGCTAGTTGAAGCCCCAAACCTAGTTTTATATCTGCATATGGGACGATAGGATGTGAAGGAAGTTATTGTTATAGATAAATAATTTTATTAATCAATATTATTCTTGATATTGAACACTTTGATATCTGATCACTGCTATGATTTTTTCATGAGGTGCAAAACGAAGATTATCTGGTTGTTTCATATTAATGCGTTCCCGAGAATTCAGAACAAAACCCGTAAGTCTTGCATTTCAATGTGCTCCTTTAGGTAAGGCTGAAATTCTTTTAATCCCCTCATGGTTGATATTAGTATGAGCCTTTTATTGTTTTGTGATAGTGAAACTTAAAAGTAAGAAACAACGCTCTCTCTCTCTCTAAAAATTGTAGCAAATACAATGGCTTTTGGATTCTTACTAGACCTATCAGAAATATATGCTCCATTAGTCTTATTTAGTTATACAGTATTGTTATTATTTTGATATTATATTTCATTATATTCTTTAGATTATTGTAGGTCAGGATGTCACAGACATCATCAAGTAAGGGACTAAGGGTACTTACAGAAGAGGCCAACACGGACCATATAATTGGAGCGGATGGGTATTCATAAGAAGAAATTTCAACTAGAGAGCATGTTCGTCACGAAACTATAAACTAATCGACAAGTATAGCAAACTCTCCACAAGAACATAATATTACTTAGAAGGCTATAATTTACTTATATAACTAATAATTAGAAAATTCATGGGAATCTTTCTATAAGAAAAAATAGTGAAAAATTAAGGAGGCAGTTGAAGTGGTCATCATCACACATGACCACAATCTTGATATGAGAAGGCTTTTAAATCACATTTACATGTCTAGCAGGTTTAAATAACAAAACTACCAAAGCATGACACTCATACCATCTAATTGAAGAAATTGGAGTTGTTGATAAGAAAATAATAAGGAATTTCGAATTGAAAATAAGGTCCAATTTGGGGGTTAGAGGACTTAAGTCTCTGAACGCACTCTCTCTAGGGATGTAATTGAATCGAGCCGAGTCAAATTTTGTTGAGGCTCGGCTCGATTAGGTGTTTTAAGCTCGGATTTGAATTCGGGCTCGAGCTTGGTTGGACATTTTAATATGTGTTCGGTTTCAATTCAATAAGTAGTTGTAGTATTTGATCTCTTTGCTCGAAAGCTCAATAATTTTTGTAATTTTTTTAAAATTATAATTATATATATATATATATATTATTTGATATAAAATATTATAATTTAATTGAGCCAAGCTCGTTAGCTTTCGAGCCGAATAGTCTTGGGGATTTCAACTAAAAAAAGTTGACGAATATAAAATGAGGTTAAGCTCGCGCTCGAACCTTCGGTTTCGGTTAACCGATAACCGACATTTTCGGTTTCAGTTTTCGGTTATTTGTTCTAACTGAAACCGTATTTCCAGTGCTAGCCCTATCCATGCAAATAACTTAAACTACATTTTCTACATAAATACATGGCCATGTATCGATAAATACAATACACCATACAACTATATCCCTCGAGGAACGACCACGGAAAGCCGGTTTCCGTTACATGGGGCAGCTACCATCATTCAGTAGATGAAGAGTAGAAATGCCCATCCAACTTGCAGCATTTGAATAGTTTGCATTTCTAGTGAGAACTAGCTACCTGGTTACATTCTGGAAAATCTCTGAGGGTATGGATGGGGGGCAGTACTTCTTTGCAACAAATTTATACTGTTTCAAAAAGCAACTCATTAAACTTAAAATCAGTCACTACCAATGAAATGATCTGCTGCACTAGCTCAAGAATTTGCCTTATACCTTATGCTGGCTGTATTTTTCCCTAATTGCAGGCAGGTTAGAATTGTTAGTGTTGCAGCAGAGCCCGTGGAGCGCCATCACACAATCCCGTAGCTCGTAGGGTTGGTAAAGGGTGTAATGCCGCAAGGTAGCATCCTGCATTCACAGCAAAACGGATTCAGAAAAAAGCAAAAGCATATCCACAGCATGTTGGTGGTATTTTCAGAAATCAACATACCCAAGGTCTGTTAGAAGGGAGAAGAATGAATCTGGCTAGAAAGATTGATGAAGCTGCTATCAGTGATGGCGCATAACTCAACATACTATACTCTAGAAGAGATAGCTCGGCAATGTAGTTGGCCATGCACTCCAAGTGCATTAAGGGCTGTGGAGGGTTGACATTACACACATTTTAGTCTCATTTAATGGTTTCTTTGTTAAAAAGAGGTTAAAGAATAGACATATATACCTCATTGACACCTTGTGCGGCTCGAACGAACCTCCTCAAGAAGCATTTAGCCGTTGGCGCTGTCATTTCAAATTTCAAGTAACTCAAGACTGCAGATTCCATTTCTAGAACCTGGGGAGTTTGAACTTCATATGAGGTTTAGTGTTCAAAGAGTAACTGCAGATTAGGTGTGAAGATTGAAGAAGTACCTCTTCCTTAACATATGTGTTATCTGTTATGTAGCAGAACTCCTCCACCTGAGGAGCGCAAATCTCTTCATATTTTCTGCAAGATGCAGAATATTTACTCCAATCAATATTATGAACTTCAATAGTGGGGATTCAAGAAATGCAAAGAGATGGTAAGTCTTACGATGCAATCATCATGCAAGCTACACCAAGCAGCTGCAATCTTTGTCTGTCCATTGTGTTTCCGGAAAGATAACGATCTATATAGTTCACTGTAAGATACAATGTATCAGGAACAAGTCTGTATTCCTCCGAGACCTGTAGTTCAAACAAGTTGTTAAACAAATGCTTTTACAAATTACAACTGCAAACTTCAATTAAATTGGTAAACTGAAAATAAACCTCAATAAGCCAATCAATGAGAATTGCTCTCATGCTCGGGTTGATGTCCTTTTGGACCGTTTCCATGAAGTGAGCAGAAGGCCTTTTCTTTAACTAACAAGTTAAAATGAATAAAAATCAGCAAACAAGAATACAAAAATCCTACAAAAGAAACAGAGTACAGAAGATGTTCGCCTTCTTCACAAACCTCGGAGGCTCTTAAGTGCTTGTAGATATCACAAGCAATGGTTGCACATAGCTGTGGGTCTTCCAGATCCATATCAACATTGACAATCTTGTCACCTCCTTCTATTGCTGCAAGTTTATCTCTCTTGCATAAAACCCCTGCAAGCATTGAAGAGATGATTAGCTTTGCATTACAATGGCTTTTATAAGAAAATACTAGCATTCCTCAAGCAATCCTATCAAAGCACAAACCTGCAATTTCCATGGGTTCTGTTATGTGAAGCATGCTCGAAGCCCTTCTCTCGATGGAATTCACTGCAGTAGCATCGATATTATCCATGTACTCAACATCAGGGCTATTCAAGGAATTACAAGTGGACATAGATTCATCCATTGAAACAGAGAATGACTCTGATTTATCTGGAGACACAGCAACAGTCTTAGGAATTGCTGCATCGCTCTTCGGTGATGATGAAGATCTTCCAACATCAACCTTGCTCTGCTTTAGTGAGGTGTTTGCTGCCTGAAAAGCTCCACGGGATCTTGCATTTGTGGAAGCCGAAGATCCCTTCTTTATGCTCACAATTTTGGTGGTACATGGCACCTGCATAAATCCAAGTTCAGTCAACATCATATAAACTCTAAACTCATGTCTGAATCACAAAATTATAGCATCATTTAGTTCTCTTTTTTCAAAACCTTGAAGACAATCAAGAACACGAACCTACTGAATGAGAACAAGGCCATTTTCAGCAGAGAACTTGTGATAATCACAATTATGAGCTGATTCAGAAGATGTCATATTCAAGAAACTATTTAGGCTTTTGTTTTCCAATTAAAAAAATCGTAGATATGCTTCAACAGTGCGATTCAAAAAAGGGATGTTGTAACAGAATCTAACACGATTTTATAAGGCATCCGACAAGATAAAGATGGCTTCAGATTTGTTCCCTACACCTTTAAGAAAGAAAAGGTAAAACACCCAAATCTTGAAAACACATATTTTGAAATCAAGTCCATTCCCGATGTAACGAATTTTTTAAGAAACCTCTTGATTCAAGTATATTGAAACAAGAAGTTGAATCAACCGATCAAATTAAAGCAAGAACACATCAAACAGCAACAAATTTTCTCCCCATAAACCATGCACTGATGCACGTATACTCAGCAACAGTCGCTGAAGTTGATATGATTTTAAGATTCCATAAGTAGAACCACATTGAAAAATCCTTAATCGCACACCAACAAAAACACTTCACGGCATTTCAACGTAAAAATTGAATTAACAAACACATAAGTCACTCGTACAATTTTCGATGATTCCGGCGCAGAAATCCTTCCTGAACTCAAAGAACCCGATCCATTCCTCTGATTAGTCACGTTCGCAAGCGCTGGCCGTTTCTTCGCGACGGAGGACGAATTCGCCGCCTTCCCGATACTCTCCGCGGCAGAAGCATGGCGCTTCGCAAGGGACGACGTCGTCGACCTCCTCACACTCGCCATCGACGCCACACGCAATGACAGAAGAGCGAATTCAATTGAAGATCAACCGAAAATCAGGGTTTTAATTGCAGATAATGTTGCGCAAAAATGTGAATGGAAATAAAATGCGACGAAGGGGAATTAATTATATAGGATTAAATGGTTGCTTTCGTAGCGGGGAAAAGGCCGAGGGTGTCGATTTGAATTGGGGTTCATCCCAGCCGTCGGATCGTATTTGGGTATCCGTTAGGAGCGGACAGAACTGGGCCCACGGGAAGCTTGTTTTGAATTTGTAGGGAGCGTATAATGTTTGTGCGGTGAGTGAAGGACGAATGATGGGCTTTGATTTTGAAGTATGATTGGTCTGTGAGGAAACGGATGCGCGAGTTTAGAACGTGGTGAATTTGAATTCGAATTGAGGATCTTCCTTGTAATGCGCGTTGGGATAGTAATTTTATTTTTCAGCAATTCAAGTTATCGATAGTCAATTATAATGTGACAAAAAATTATATTACAATCTATTCGGATTTATCTTCGTCACAAAAACTTACTAATTATTCAAATTTAGTAACTTATATGGAAATATTTTCATTTTAAATTTGGAATGTCAAATTTATGTGATAGCTCGAATTTAAACTTAAAACTTAAAACACAAACACCATTAGTCTTCATTGGGATGTCATTATGAATTTAACGTTACTTATCCAGCAATTACATTTTTTAAATTTCTTTCTTGTAAATTTAACATTTATCTACCTATATACTGTATTGTGTCACTCAAACTTGAAAGTTCAAAAACATAACAAAAGCAAATTGTGAGTACAAGCGATTGATATCCAAGATAAATTAGAATAAAAAGTTGGAAACTAAACAAATCGAAAAAAACAGCCTAAGAGTTACTCCCAAGAAACCGAAAAGATCCAAGTGCAACTCGTGGAAAAATCTTCTCCAATTAATTTGATTTAAGTGACATTTTAGGCACTAATTTCCCAACTTTTAGTTTAGAATATCAGTTGCAACTTTCAACTTTTTAAATCGTCATTATAGTCAAATGAAATTGGAAACTCAACTTTCAAAAGTTAGATTTAAGTGACATTTTAGGCACTAATTTCCCAACTTTTAGTTGTACCCACTGTGCCTCATCAGATTTTTAAATCACTAACTTTTACTCTACTTTTCTCTACAACAATAAACCCACTAAAATATTATTAACTTCACGTTTTAATTAAAATTTCAACAATTTAATAGGATAGATTTAATTTTTTTTCATAATATAGTAATTAGTATAAAATTGAAATTTGAATTACATACTAAAATGAAAATTATATAAATTATAGTATTAACTAAAATTGAATCATATTTTAATAAAAAGTACAGGAATATTTTTTTATTTTGTGAAATTTAATACAGGAATCATATTTTTTTTATTTTGTGAAATTTAATACAGGAATATTTTAATAAAAAGTACATTATCTTTTATTTGATTATTTACAAAAAAATAATATAATATTTTAAAACATAATTGTAAAGATACTTTCTACATATTTTTACGATTATTGAATATTTATTTTAATAAAAATTAAAAACATTTTTTATAAATTATGTTAAAATGTTTTTATACAATAATGTTTATTATTTGACAAAATAAGTTTTATTTAATATTATTATGTTATTATATATTTTTATGAGATTAGTGTATTTACTTTTTATTAAATTAAAAACATTTTGATAAATTATGTTTAAATATTTTTAAATAATAATGTTTATTATTTGATAAATTTTATTATTAAGTTTTATTTAATAATTATAAAATTAGTTTTTTATAAAGTTATTTATTTCAAACATAAGTGTATATATTTTTTTTATAAAAAATATTTTTATATTCATGCTAAAATATTTCTAACTAATGAAACTTGTTATTTATAAAATTGAAAATATATATTTATATTATTCTTATTAAATAATATTATAAAAATAAATTTGAATTTTAAAAAATAATACATAAAATATAATTTTGATACCCATATGGGTATCAAAACTCATACCCACCAATCACTTAAGTATCAAAAAATCCATACCCACATTGGTTTGATACCCATAGTAGGGTACCGATACCCACGTACCAAACACGATATATGGATATCAAACCCGAGTGATTCCCATAATAGGGCTGGATACCCATGAACCAAACACCCCCTTAGGAATATATCTCTTGAAAATAGTTCTTGTGGGCCCATTTCAAGTGAGAGAAACCAAAGTGAAAGTTGGGGGTGCACCTTTATAATTTTTGTTGTTTATACTATTTTAGAAAGACAAATTGCTACACATGGCCTCTAAATTATGCTAGTTTTAATATATTTGTCCTTAATTTTATTTTTTTCAGTTAATTGGTCCATAAATATATTAGTTTAGATGAATTGTTTCTTCCATAAAATTTTTCATTAGTCAACTTTTAGTCAACATATTTTTTAAAATAATACTCCCACCGTGGCACTAGAAACAATACGTTTCTTTTGGGCGAGAATCAAGAAAGTGGTTAGATTGTTTAACTATTTATTAGTTAAATGTGGTCCACACAATTTTTACAATTTTAGAAAACACGTCGTTTCTAGTGAGACGGCCCAACAAGGGAAATGCGTCGTTTTTAGTGGGACAGGGGGAGTAATAAACTAATATATGAGTTTCAGAATAAAAAAAAATTGGGACCAATTCATCTAATTTTTAATTAAGTTTTTTTCAAATTTTTTTAATTAATTTATCATCTAATAAAAATTGCTACGTAGAAAAAAATAATTTAAAAACTTGAGAAAAACATTTAATTAAAAATAATTAAATTTTTTATTTGAAAAAAAACTTGATTAAAATTCTTATTTGAGAAAAAATAATAATCTACAATTTAATTCAAAAATCTGATAGGTTGGTCCCACAAAACTTCATTACGAAAGTGCCCTACATTATTTTATTATTATTTTTAAATACATTGACTAACAGAAAATTTAACGGAATGACTGATTCATCTAAATCAACATAGTTTAAGGATCAATTAACTAAAAAAATTTAAGGATCAATTCATTCAAGATAGCATAATATTGGGACTATTTATGTCAATTTACCTTAAACAAACTAAGAAACTAGATCTCAACTTTTAAAAGTTGGAAAATTTAACCATAGAGAACACTCTAGTATCTTAATTCCCAACTGAAACAACTAGTGGATCATTCCTTGATGTGTTTATGATTCATTCAATAACAAAGTTGAAGAAAACCTAGGAACAAAAATACTAAGGAAAGACCTTATCGTTTTGGAAACAACTTAAGTAAAGACTTATTGTTATTAAATTTAATAAGTTTTTTTTTGTGTTTGGATGCATACAATATAAAAAATAAAAATTATAGTGTAAAAGTTCTGACGTCGTTTTGGTTGCTTGCAGTTCGTCGAATTCCTCTGATGCTTCTCCGCTCATCCTCGCTCGCCGTAATGTACCGGTATACTACTCTTTTCACCATCTTCTAATTTTACTTTTGCCCTAATTTGGATTTTGCCTAATTCTAGAAATTAGGGTTTGAGTAAGAATAACATACACAAAATGGCCAATTGCTAAAAGCAGTCTTCTTCTCACTTGAAACCCCAACATCTCCCCGTACTACATGTTTCTTGCGTGTAGTTGAGATTGACTCCCCTTTTTGACATTGGTTTTCTTGCTTCCCTCACTCTTTGACTGCCCTCATAGTTCTTCTCAAATTCAAGCACGCAAGATCTCTAATTAATCACGTTCTTAGAAATCCAACAGCATGATGTTAATACATATTTAAAAATGATAGTGGGGCACGAGAATGTGAGACATAAGATCCTATGAACCTCTTTACTAGCATGAATTAATTTTGTAATACTCCATGCTTTTCGGATGTCGTTGGTCGACGGAATCCACCTATTTGTCGTGCAATTCTCTCTCCAATATGTTTTAAAATGAATTGACTCTAGAAAAATTTAATCCTTATTGGATAAAAATAATTAATTGAACAATAATTAAAATTTTAAGTTATATATCTATAAGAATATGATTGGAGCATTGGCATAAGAAGACCTAATATCAGATCATATATCTTTGGATATGTTTCCTTATAGGACAAAGAATCTTCTCCTATAAAAGGATTCGATATTCCCACGTTACTTTGCCGTGGAAGAATAGTCATAAATTGAGAGAGAGGTGTGTCATGCAAGGATTATTACACCTATCGTTGTGCCGTGCCAAGATTGTTACCAGGAGGCCGGCGAGATGAATGGGGTGTTTGGGATAGCTTATGTGCATTAACTTATAGCTGAAAGCTACATCGGGGTCTAAAATAGAAAATTTTCCTAAGCCGGTCTTAGTCAGTTAAAACTAATATATAACCTTTATTATTATATTTATTTATTTATTTAACTAATCCTATTATAATTTTTAAATATACTTGATTGTTTCTTTATTAATTTTTATTTTAATAATATTGATTATTAAAATTCTATTTTTATTTGAGTGAAAAAAAAATTTTAATTTCATTTATGTATATAAAATACCATGTTATTATTTTTAAATATTTTCAGCCACTTCTAACGGCTTCCAAGAATTGAAGTGTGGGTGGTGAGAGCGGTACTACACCCACCGTCACGCCGCCACGTGCCGCGGTTGGTTCGAGGAGGACGGCAAGAGGAGGTACCATCTCCGGCAAAATCTGGCCGAACTCAAGCGAGACATTGATCTACGAATGGATGGACTCGTTCTAGAGGTTTGCCGATTCAAGGAAGCCTCATCCACCACCCCCAATTCCCTCTCCGACGTAGTTCTGGTCGCCTGCAGTTCGCCGTATTCCTCCGACACTTCTCCCCCCATCCCCGCCCATCGCGCTGTACTGGTATACCACCTTTTCACCATCTCCTAATTTCTAATTTTGCCCTAATTTCAGTTTTGCCCTAATTCTCGAAATTAGGGTTTCGAGTAATTCAGTTTAGAGATACATTATCTCTGATGCTGATGCATATACCAATTGTTGAACAGGCTAGCCGATCGCCGGTTTTCAATGTGATGCTGGAGACGGAGATGGAGGAAAGCGCAAGCGGGGCGATGAAGGTGAAGAACGTACCGGACACTCTGATTTTAGAAAGAAATCTCTAATGAATTGCATTAACGATTGTAGAAAGAAATGCGAAATTGGTAAGGGTGCATGAATATAGCTTATTATCGTCTTCAAGTAAACATACGAAGACGCGATTAATTCCTTTTAATTACTCAAATAGTATTTATTTAAAGGGTTTTGGTGTGCGAATTATAAATATATATACTTCGCATTACTAGTATAAATACCTCACACTAAATTCTCCCAAAATAAAATATATAGGGTCGTTTTGCCTCCGCGTTCTCGGTAGTAGCTTTAATTTCAATCCTCTTTTGGGGCCAGATAATTATTTCTTGAGAGTAGATAATTAAAACAAGTCTATTTCATTGTAGCATTATGAACTGCCAGTCGTGCATGTTTACGGCTACATGGACGCCGGCACGTGCCGTAAGTGCTACGCGGAATTTGGCAAGAAGGTGGAGGAACTCGAGTCCCAGATCAAGTTCCTCCGCCTTCACTGCCCCGCCCTCAATCCCGGTACGACCTTCTCCGACGTTGTTTTTATCGTTTGCGATTCACCGGATTCCTCGTCCAGTACTTCTCCCGCAATCCCCGTCAATCGCTCCGTACTGGTACACAACTTATCCCATTTTCGTATTCTATAAAGTAAGCAAATACCATGCCTAATCGTTGTCACAATAGTAGCCAAACTAGAGTTGTTAATTTGCTCATTAATCGGCCAAACCGAATCGAATCAAACTTTTTCTTTGTTTTTTTTTTTTTTTGTATATTACTTCTGCCTTTGTGTGGTTCGCGTGTTAGTTAATTTATATTTGATTTTTCGATGGTTAGAGATAAAAAAATTATTATATTAATTTGTTTATTGCGTAGATTTTACGCATATTGATTTATTTCAATGCATTTTGATTAAAAAAAATTGTAAGAATTACTATATTGGATAGAAAGAGGATGCGTTTTCTATATTTTCCTTTTTGTAAATTTCTTCTCTTTTACCTTCTTGGAATTTCGGTAACCGAAATCAAATCGAATCACCGGAAAAGAACAGGAAAGAAGAAGTAATTAAAGAAAAAATATAACACAACAGATCGAACCTTGTTAGGAGTTTAATGCATTTTTTCAGTACTAATGTTTGATCGATTTTTGGAACAGATGAGCCGATCACCAGTTTTTAAGGCGATGCTTGGAAAACCTAAGGGGAACAATCACGATGAACGACGTATCGTACGAGGCACTCCGAGCGTTGGTGGACTATCTCTACGATGCACAAGCATCGCTAAACGAGCAAATGGCGTGCGATCTCCTCGTCGAGCATCTCAAAACTTACTGCGAGAGCCGAGAGGCATCTGATGTCGATTTTGAATTGGAAGAACTCCCTCGCCTACTGCGCCTTTGCTAAACAACATAACACCAAGACTCTGCTCCGCTCCGCCTTGACCCTCGTCTTGGACCACATCGGCAACGTTACCAAGAGGAAAGAGTACACCAATGAGTTCTACTTACATCTTTTAGGTGAAGTACATTTGTTATTTGTTTATATAAGCTTGCTAAATCATATATTTGCATGCACTAAGTATACATACTTGTATTTTGTTCACACATTTGATCTTAGATACGGCCGGAGGATCGAATGTCACATTACTTCAATTATATATACATTTAGCTTTCTTCCTAGTTATTAGAACTAGAATTATATAATCGAATGACACATAACTTCAATTATATATACATTTAGCTTTCTTCCAAGTTATTAGAACTAGAATTATATAACAAGTGCCAAAATCTTAATTTGTTGAATAACAAGAAAATAACAGTACTATTCATAGGCACGTAACCCTAAGAGTACATTCAGACCATGTACACAATAAATATGTACATTCAGAGAAATAAGTATAATAATAAACTAGATGATAAAGTAGGAGATATAAGATGATAAAGTAGGAAAGAGAGTGGTAATTTTTTACCAATTTGGGACGTCGCCACTAATAGCGGGACATCCGAATTAGGAAAGGTGACCACTAATAATGGGACGGAGGGAGTATGATTTTTAATTTTTTACCTCAACTATAAAGGCAAAAATATGGATAAATTCTCATTTCTTCGTATTAGCAACTCTTCGAAAATTGTGACTATTTATTAATAAACACTTTTTGAAAAGAAAGTCGACAGTATAATTTAAATACTAGTTATAAAATTATCTGTATCTTTTAAAACCCTATATTTCTAGTATAAATATTTAAATGCCACTATGAGACTTACCATCCAGCAAATTCTCCCAATAGAATATACAACAATTTGGTGGAATTCTCGTTTATAGCTTTCGATATGGTACGTAGATTTTCACTATTTCTATTTTCTGATATGATAGTTTTACGTGTATGATCTCACTTTCATCATTTAAGATAGTGGATTTGTTATTTTGATTAAATCAGCTGGCTATATTTCTCGTGCGGAGTGAGCTAATGGCGTGTGATCGTGTTAGCCGAGAAATACCAAATGAAGTCTCAAGAGTCGGTGCGAGAAGTATCTGATGTCAAGATTGAATTGGGAGTATTCCGTCCCCCAGGGGCGGATGTAGGGGTGGGCTGGGCTGGGCTCCAGCCCAGTGCAACCCCGGCCCAGAAACTACATTTACCCGGCTCAAATTTATTTTTTACATATTTCAGCCCACCCCGAACCAGCCCAAATGATTTGCAAATTTATTATAATTGAAACCCATTTCAACACAAATTCTAATTTGCAAACCTAAATCCCAAAATCTAATTTTGACATCTCCCATTTTTCGTGTCGATGTCGAATTTTATGTGTAAATTTTACGAAAAAAATATTTCGTATTTTATGAAAATTTAATATATTGAAGCGAATTTAAAAATATATTAGTTCAATGGCCCAACAACAACTAAATCAAATGGTCCAACAACAACAATTAAATTAAATGTCCAACAAGTCAACAACAATAATCCTATACAGCGAGAATTGAGATATAATTCAAAGGATAGTGAATTAACGACACTTCAGAGGACAGAGGAGGGATCAAGGAGCGAGAGTTAAGCAGATTGTATCCTAGGCGTCCGGAGTCCTTACTCTTGACTTCTTTATACTCATTGTTACATTATCTTTTGTCTAAAAAAAAAAATTCGGGGGCTTCGCCCCCGAACCCTCGATAAGTCTCGCACCCCCATCTATAAATCTTAGTTCCGACCCTACAGACCCCCCAGTATACATTTCTAAATCCGCCCCTGCCGTCCCCTACTCCGATTTCGCCCGTCGGCACTGTAGGATCGAAGATCTGAAACTGTATAAAACAACTAAAACATATATATAATAGATCTAGGGTTTACAAGCTCAGACCGCTCAATTACACCCACCACACTACACCTACACAAGGCGCCTACAGGCCAATCGAGAAACAAATACAAGATCCTCACGTTTATACACAGAATCACTCACTAACTCACTAAAGAGCAAGACAGATTCGAGAGTACAGAGAGAGAGAGGATGAAGAAGATGAGTTTAGAAGCTGCGCTACTAAACAGTACACAAGAACAACCTTATATAGCTAGGTATTATGTAACGGTTCAACATAGTAAGCGAAAACGGTTCAGCGTAAACCGCGCGGGCCGTTTCAATCAGATGGGCCAAGGCACGGGCTGAATCAAGAGTGGGCCTGCAACGTTTCTCAGATGGGCCTGGGCACTCACTGTGCTTGGGCCTATCAGTTAACAAACCTCACCTTAGGCCCATCGACGGTGTGCCCTTCTACAAAGGGAAAGGTGTGTAATTGGCATTTGATGTCATCATCGCCCCCCTCTCCATTATATATCTCCATAACTTGCAAAAGAAAGAAAAAAATACAAACAGAACATGAGAGGTAGATACAAACTAGTAACTTAACCAATTTTGAGTATCTTAAGACAAGTTTGCAGTTTTTCAGAACTTAAGCATTTGGTGCCCATATCTGCTGGATTAAGATCAGAGTGAACTTTATCAATCATAATCACACCTTTTTCCACTAAGTCTCTAATGTAGTGATACCTAACATCTATATGCTTGGTTCTTTCATGAAACACAGGATTTTTGGTTAACTGAATTGTAGATTGGCTATCAGAATATATGATCACATCTTTATGCAGAAAATGGAGTTCAGTAAGTAAACTTTTTAACCAAACAGCCTCTTTCAAGGCTTCAGCTGCTGCAACATATTCAACTTCAGTTGTAGACAAGGCAACAATGTGTTGGAGTTGTGATTTCCAACTTATGCATGAACCACAAAAGGTAAACATATATGAAGTGGTAGATTTCCTATTGTCTCTATCATTAGCATAATTGGAATCCACATAACCTACAAGTTTAGTACCATCAGACTGTTTAGAAAAACAGATTCCTAACTGTTGGGATTTTGTATACTGGAATCAGGTTTTATGCTTGTATACAATGTGTTTTGTCCCTACCACTATTTATTCTCCTATCTGATAAATATATATTTATTTGCACATGTTATCCTTTATCTTGTACGAAAGTCAGATTTGTGTGGTGTGTCGGGTATCACAGAAGACAACACAAATTGGTTGAACTGACAAAATATAAACAGTTATCACAGCTGAGACAACTTAAGGATGAGTTGTCGGTTTAAGCTGCAGTTTAGATAAGAAGTGGCTTGTCTTAGCTGCTTGTATTTACTGGTACACTTAAGGTGGTGTATTGACGGATCACAGTGAGATGTGTTCTCCAAATCACAACTACCGAACAAATCGATGTCAAGCTGAACATGGTCGTTGCCATGCCTAAGTTCTATGGGAGAACGAACGAGAACCCAAATTCCTTTTTGGCCTCGTTCAACCAAGTCTGCAATCTGCACAGGCAAGGCAATCTGGACGCTTTCAAGCTCAAAGCTTTTCCATTCACACTGCAAGATGGAGCACAAGCGTGGTTCTCAAGTCTAAAACCAAACACAATCACGACATGGGCCCAGATGCGTACATTTTTCTTGAAGAAATACTTCCCGCAATCGAAGACAAATGCTTTAAAGAAGCAGATTTCCGGGATCTCTCAAGAAGTTGACGAAACTTTCGGCGCATATTGGGAGAGATTCGGATGACTTGTTGATAGTTGTCCGAACCATGGCTATTCGGATGTGGAGCTTCTACATATTTTCTATCAAGGGATGACAGACGAAGCAAAGGCCATGGTTGACATCGGTCTAAGAGGGAATTTCCATACAAGCCTCTACGAAGATGCAAGAAATATAATCGAAGGGCTTGCGGAGTCAACCTCGCAATATAAAGGGTCGAGACCAACAAGGAGAGCCGTAAATTGGTCTCATTCCGACTACATGGATGAGATCGATAATAAAGTGGAGGCAAAATTTAGCCTGTTGCAAGATAAGCTCGACTTGATACTCAAGCAGAACGCTCCTACCCCAAGTCGGTCAAATGCCGATCATGCATGTGGAGCATGCGGAGAAAAAGGGCATACGTCGCTGCAATGTCCGGGAGAAGAAGTAAACGCCGCTGGAAATTGGAGCGGGCAACAAGGGGTTCATCCGAACCTCCGTTGGAAGCAACCGGAGGAGCATTTTCAACCAAGAAATCCACCTCAAACCCAATTTCAGCAACCATACCAGCAGCAACAAGGCTATCAGCAGCCGTATCAACCTCCTAATCTGAATAATTATCAGCAAACGTACAGACCCCCGCATCAAAGATAGTTTCAGCAACAGAATGTCCCACCTGCCCAGTCGGAGCAGCAAAGCCCTTTAGAGAAGCTTCTGGCCGAAATGGTTTCTTCGCAGAAAGACACCACTGCATTTCAACAACAAATGCAGCGGGAGATCAATCAGACAAAGAAGGATCAACAAGCTACAATGGAGAATTTGGCTAAGCAGATGAATAAGCTAAATTCTGCCATTCAGGAAATAAAGACTTCTCAAGGGCAGCTTTCAGCTCAAACTCAGCAGAACCCAAATGCCTATAACTGCAATCAGATTACGCTGCGAGGAGGGAAGGAACTACCTGGCCCGACTGTACATGTGAGACAACCAGAGAAGTCAGCAGAGAAGAAGAAGGCTGCTGAACAACCTCTACCATCAGAAAGTTCGAAGGAGCAGTATGGTGAAGATCCAGAACAAGAAAGAGATGAGGAGGACGTCCAGACTGGCCAGTCAGAGCATGAAAAATTTATTCCTCCACCATTTCCGGAAGCTTTGGAAAGGAAGAGAACGCCAAACAAGGAAAGCATGGATTACATGAAGTTGTTCGAGAAATTGGAGATAAATATCCCTTTCCTTGAAGCCGTAAAGATTCCCAAGTTCGGGAAATTTGTGAAAGATTTCATCGCTGGAAAAGTTCCCAAGTCCGGTAAGGTTTTATTCGATCACACAGTATCGACAATTATACAAAAAATGCTCCCTGCTAAATGTGCCGACCCAGGTATGTTCACACTTCCCTGTCTGATGGGTGATGTCATGATTAAACAAGGCATGTGTGATCTAGGTGCATCTATAAATGTTATGCCTTTATCTGTATATAATCAATTGGTAGGAGCTGAGTTAATATCCACTAAGGTGATTATTCAATTAGCGGATAGGTCATGCATTGCTCCAATTGGTTTACTTGAAAACATTTTGGTCAGAATCAACAACTTTGTCTATCCGGCTAATTTCTATGTAATTGACACAAATGATAGGCAAGTTGAAGGAACTGCGGGAGTGTTATTAGGTAGACCATTTTTAAAGACTGTAAAGGCAATAATTAATGTGGATGAGGGTTCGATAAGTGTAGCGTACCATAATGAGACTTATGTTCATAAGATATCTGAAGCACTTAAGAAACCCTATGATCATGAAAATGAGAATGTTTTTTCTACTGACTCCATTGATGCAATTGTCCAAGAATATCTTGAGACGTATGTGATGCAGAACAAAATGGAAGTTGCCTTGACTCAAGGACTGACCGAATCAGACCTCGAAGGTATGAGAGATGAAGAGATCAGAGAGAGCATCTCGGCTTTGTACGCAACTTCAGAATTGCAAACTGTCGGCAGCTTATCTCAACTGCCCAGTCAGGCCGCTTTTGAAAAGCTGCTGCCATCAACCATCAAGGCACCCAAGCTGGAACTTAAACCACTTCCAACAAACCTGAAGTATGCCTATCTCGGAGATAATGAGACGTTGTCCGTCATCATTAATAAAGAACTTGATGAGAATCAAGAGAAGGCGTTGTTGGAGATTCTGAAGAAGCACAAGAAAGCCATAGGATGGACTTTAGCCGACCTCACCGGCATAAGTCCCGACATTTGCCAGCACTCTATCCTCATGGAGCCGGATAGCAAACCTTTCCGAGACCATCAAAGAAAACTTAATCCGAACATGAGAGAGGTTGTGCTGAAAGAAGTATTGAAGCTTTTATCCATGGGAATTATCTATCTCATATCGGATAGCAAATGGGTAAGTCTCGTGCACGTTGTACCCAAGAAGTCCGGATTCCAAGTTGTCGAGAATGAGAAGAACGAATTGGTTCCGGTACGCTTAGTGACGGGATGACGCATGTGTATTGATTATAGGAAGCTCAATGCGGCAACTCGAAAGGATCATTTCCCGCTTCCATTTATCGATCAGATGCTCGAGAGACTTGCGGGACAAGTCTATTTTAGCTTCTTGGACGGATATAGCGGCTATTTCCAAATTCAAGTGCGAGAGGAAGATCAAGATAAGACGATGTTCACATGCCCTTATGGAATGTTTGCTTACCGAAGAATGCCATTTGGATTATGCAATGCGCCGGGCACCTTTCAAAGGTGCATGATGAGCATATTCTTAGACCTCATCGAGTTGTGCATAGAGGTATTTATGGACGACTTCACCGTCTATGGTGACTCTTACATTTCGTGCTTGAAGAACCTCGATAAAGTCCTAGCTCGATGTGTTGAGAAGAATTTGGTATTGAACTACGAGAAATGCCATTTCATGGTGACCGAGGGAATAGTGCTAGGTCATGTTGTTTTCAAAAGAGGAATAGAAGTCGACAAAGCAAAAGTGGAGGCCATCGCGAAGTTGCCATATCCGACTACTCCAAAGGAAGTTCGTGGTTTCTTAGGACACGCCGGCTTCTATCGGCGTTTCATAAAGGATTTCGCAAAAATCGCTCAACCACTAACAAACCTACTTCACAAAGATGTCGAATTTGATTTTGATACTAAGTGTAAGGAGGCCTTCACCATCCTTAAAGACAAGCTTACAACAGCTCCTGTGATGCAAGCCCCGGACTGGAACAAGCCATTCGAGATTATGTGCGATGCTTCTGACTGTGCAGTCGGGGCAGTGCTGGGACAAAAATCGGGAAAGGAAAGCAATGTGATTTACTATGCATCCAAGACATTAAATCCAACACAATGCAACTATTCCACCACAGAGAAGGAGCTGTTAGCTATCGTCTTTGCCTTTGACAAGTTTCGCTCTTATTTACTTGGTTCAAAGATCATTGTGTATACCAATCACGCCGCTGTCAAGCATCTCCTTGCCAAGAAGAAATCAAAGCCGAGACTTATTCGATGGATTCTTCTCTTACAAGAATTTGATTGGGAGGTTAAGGACAAGAAAGGAGCTGAAAACCTTGTGGCTGATCACTTGAGCCGATTGATTCAAAAAGACGATGGACAGCCCATTAAGGAGACTTTTCCCGAAGAGCATTTATATGTTGTTCGTGAGACGGTTTCCAGTCTTGCCAAGCTTCTACCCGCACAATGCTTTACAGTTAGAGTCCAGAAAGTGTCTCAGCTGCCCAGTCAAGACAACTCTGAAATAGAATTGCTGAAAACCGTAGGTAACACTTTTAAATTACCTTGGTTTGCTAATATTGTGAATTTCTTGACTTCTAAGCAGCTTCCACCTGAGTTCACTCATGCCCAAAAAGCAAAATTGAAGAGCGAGTGTAAGCAGTACTTCTGGGACTCTCCAATCCTTTGGAAAATGGGAGTTGATCAAGTAATCCGAAGATGCATTCCGGAAGAAGAGCAAGGCGACATTCTTTACCATTGTCATTCGTCCGCTTATGGAGGACACTTCGGACCAAAACGAACCGCACGGAAAGTGTTGGATGCGGGTTTCTTTTGGCCAAGCCTACACCTTGACGCCTATAAGTACTGTAAGTCATGTGCACGTTGTCAAATGACCGGGAATATATCTATGAAGGATGAAATGCCCCAAAAGCCTTTGAGATTTTGTGAGATATTTGATGTATGGGGTATGGACTTCATGGGCCCGTTTCCTAGTTCAATGGGTAATATGTACATTTTGCTTGCCGTTGATTATGTTTCTAAATGGGTTGAGTCAAAGGCTACAAAAACTAACGACTCTAAAGTGGTTGCAGGATTTTTTCGAACTAATATCTTTTGCAGATTCGGCGTACCAAAGGCCATCATAAGTGATCGAGGAACACATTTCTGCAACCGTACCATAGAGTCTTTGATGAAGAAATATGGAGTAGCTCATCGAGTTTCTACCGCTTACCATCCACAAACGAATGGGCAAGCTAAAGTGTCAAATCGGGAAGTGAAGTCTATTTTGGAGAAGACGATCAATCCATCAAGGAAAGATTGGAGTATGAGGCTGGACGACGCCTTATGGGCTTACCGAACGGCCTATAAATCTCCACTAGGTATGTCTCCATATAGATTAATTTTCGGTAAATTATGTCACTTGCCTGTGCAGTTGGAACACAGGGCCTGGCGGGCGGTACAGAAAATCAATATGGATTTGACCGAAAGTGCTAAGGAGAGGAAATATCAGCTTCAAGAGCTTGAAGAAATCCGGTTAGAGTCCTATGATGCGGCTATGAGGTACAAAGATCGCACAAAGGCTTGGCATGATAAGGCGATCCGTATGAAGAATTTTGAAGTAGGCCAGCTTGTATTGCTTTACCAATCACGCCTACGCATTATGCCCGGAAAGCTTCGCTCAAGATGGATCGGTCCATTTCGAGTGTGTTCTGTCTGGCCAGGCGGGGCAGTGGTGATACAGAAATTGGACTCAGATGAGACTTTCACTGTAAACGGTCATCGCCTTAAGGTTTATCATGCTGCCGCAATGATAGAAGATGTGGACGAGCAAAGCTTGTCCATTCCGTCCTATATTTGACTCTTTGAAGAAGAGGTCTAGCCGAAGACTCTAAAGAGAGGCGCTTCCGGGAGGCAACCCGTTATATTTTCCGTTTTTCTTTAGTTTCGTATTTTTAGTTGATTTATTACTTGGTGTTGTTCTTTTATTTTTCAGAATTTTGCTAAGTGTGGAATGAAGGTTTAAAGAGCAAAGAAAAGGAGTTGGAGGAGCAAAGATGAAGAGAAGAAGAATTTGGGGTCTTAATCACTATTTTCAGAAATATCAAGGGACCCAATTGTAGTAAGGGAACGAATTTTAGGGACTCAATTGCATAGAGGGAGTTCATTGGAGCGAGAGCTTGCGTGCGGAGTTGCCAAGCCAAGAGGAAGGAGATTCGGACTACTTGTCCGATGATCATGATGGGAATTTTGAAGATGACTTCAACATGAACTACTTGTCCCTTGCCGACTCCGACTCCTCATCGGCCTTTCCAAGAGCAGCGGAGTATGGAAACCGCATGGTGATTCGTTTCGACTCGCCGGAAACCGTCCACGCTCTCTCACAATTTGAGATTGAGTACATAAATCTGCGTCTCCTAGAGCGCGAGGGCAAAGATTACCGCAGTGGGCGACTCCTTGACCGCACGTTTCTTCGCGCGGCAGGTATCATCGCACCCTTCTTTCAATATTTTCGAAATATTGGTTGGTCTTGGTTGCTTGAGTCACATCATTATCCATGCTACAAAGAGGTTGCAAGTGAGTTTTTCAATACTTTTCATTTTGAGGGTGATAAAGATTTGGTGACACCTTGTATTGAGTTTAGATTGTTTGGGGGTACTTATCATTTGTCTGTGGCCGAGTGGACTGCTCGATTAGGGATTTGTTCGTTTGATGACTATATGCTAGGGCATTTTGAGATGGGATTTCATGGTATACCGAGTAAGGATCCTAGCTATATTGGTTCAAGGGCCGCGTGGAGGCTTCTCGCCCCAAGCGACCCGAATGAGTTTGTCACCTCCGGTTCCCATGTAAGTTTTATAGAGGATCCCGCCCTTCGCATTTGTCACCAATACTTAGCCCACAACTTGACTGGAAAGAGTACGTCTTATGAAAAGGTGAGTGCAAATGAATTGTATTTTCTTTGGTGCATGGCTACTAGGCGCCTCGTTAACTTAGGTTGGTGGATTGCACATAACATGTTCATTATTGCTAGTCATACCGTGCGTCACATGACTTTATGCCATATCCTTGCCACATTCATTGAACGCAACTTTGTCATACATGATGCGGGTTATTTGACTAGGATAGATCCACCATCTTTGTTTGATTGAAATTTGTTGAGGCACACTCGCCTACTGTACCAACTGCCTAATCGGGAGATCCAGTTTTATCCACCGGGACCTCGTGTCTCGAGTGCCTTTACTTCTGCAGGACAGGATACAGTGCAGACTCTAAGGACGGATTTGGATTCCCTTGGACGCCGAGTAGACCGCCTCCGCCGCACAGTTATGAGCAGACTGCCTCGCCTGCCCAGGCGAGGTGACCAGTGACTTTTCTTCCCCATTTTAATTTTTTGTTTTATGGGTTTTTGTTTTATGTTTTTGAGTCTGTTCTTGTGTATTTTTCATGTTCTTACACTTGATATGGATCAAGTGTAAGGAGGAGGGTGTTTGTGTGTTTATTTTGTCATGCCTTCTCTCTTGTTTTGTCTTTTCTCTCTTGCTCGAGGGCGAGCAAGGTTTAAGTGTAAGGAGGGGGGTATTTTGTGTCGAAGCATGCCAAAATTTTTTATTTTTGAAGTGCCATTTTTTATGATCAAGCTTGTCTTATTTGTGTTTTTATTTTCAATATGCTAGCTTGTGGACTTTGTGAAAAGTAGATCTAGGCACGTATATGCATGTAATTTGGGATGACGAATAATAAACTTTGTTGGATCGAAATTTATAACCACTCACTTAAATTAGATTTGAGCCTTAAAGTAGGACACTTCCTACTATTCCTTTGAGAGTGTTTATCCACAAAGTCACAATATGTTTGAATCACTTGTGATAAATGATAGGAGGCACTAGGGATTTTTAGCTACACGGCCGCGAAAAAATATTTCCGACCTTACATTATCCCTTAGTGAACCAATTTGAGCCTTGACCGTTTCCTTGATTTGAGTTAGCAAAATTTTAGCCAAGGCCTTTTTAAACTTTCTCTTGACCCATGTTATTGCATGTTTTACGAACTCTCTTGTGCATGATTGTAAAATCTGAAGTGTATTACATATGTCTCCTACCTGTCCAGTCTAGACATGCTGCAGAAAACAGATTGGATAAAAAGTCTAAGTACAAAAACTGCTCTATATAAGCAGAAGTCATAGTGTCCTGTCTGTACAGTTAAGAGAGTTTGTGCCCAGCTGCTAAAAAATAGTATATGCCACGAAAAATACTCTCAAAAATATATAAAAAAAAAATTTGCGGCAGAAAAGAAAGAGCATGGGTACATAGTATTGATGTTGCAGCATTGAAGTAAATTTTCTAAGTGGTAGGAGTTTTGCTGACTTGACTGCACAGGTGAGAGAGTTTCACATGCATAGCATTGAATCTGAATTTTAATGGAGCTTAGTACCCCTAGGACCCTTACCAACATCAATTTGTCTAAGTCCTAAGCCCCATTACAACCGAATGAGAAAGACCTCCTTGATATTGCTATTGTGATGATCTCTTATCGTGATTGCGTGGATTGTTTTTTTTTTTTAGTCGCTTGAACCGGACCTAGATTAGTTGAGTGTTGAGTGAAACTTGAGGAGATCCACATTGTTTAGATTTTGACCAAGTTGATATATGTGTGCTTAGTTTCAAAATTTGCATTGTCTACTTGTTGGATGAGATTATGATTGCACGGTTTGACATTGCTTGGCTAGTGAATTGGTGTGGAGAGTTTCGAAATGATTGGTATGGCTTCTTGTCTTTGTTTTGTGAGTCCGTTGTTATTTTCTTTCTTCCGTTCGTGTCGAGTCTTGTTTTTGTTCTAGTTCGAGTCTTGAGTCTTTTATTTTGGGTCTTGGGTCTTGGGGAAGACCAAAAATAATTAGGTACTTATCTTTTGTTCTTCTTATACTCGAGGGCGAGTATAGTTCAAGTGTAAGGAGATTTGATGAGTCGATTTGGTACCTAATTATTTCTGTCCGAAAGGGTCTCTTAACTGTGCAGGTGAGACGTATTTGTTGGCAGTTATGCAGGAAAAGGGCTGATTTGGCACAACAAGTGGAGATGAGGTGGCGACACGATTTCCAGCTGGAATGGCGATATTTTGAGCGGTTTTTGGCCGAGAAAGAAAGAAGGAAAGAAGAATGAAAAGAAAGGAAAGAGAGAGGAAGGAAAGAAGAAGGATAAGGAAGGATTAGATATTTCCATATCTATCAAGATCATTTCCTTATCCAACAAGAATATCTAGAGGTTATAAAAGAAGGAGGAAGCACGAAATTCAGAGGAGATACAGGCCGTGCCTACCTTTCCACAACCTCGGAGACTCATCCTTTCTAATCCGACAAGATACCGCCGCCACCGAAGCCGAGCCACCGCCGAAGCCACCGCACCGCACCGCCGACAAGAACTCAACAATCAAACTTACCAATCCACTTATATGCAGCAGTAGTTTAAGATGATGAAACAAACACTTCTATTTCAGTTTTTCTTATGTTCGAACATTAGTTAATTTCGTTTCTTGCTTTTCGTTTGTTTCCAGAGATCGAGGACTATCGGGACTCTTAATCTAGTTTCAATTTGTGTTTTTAATTCAGTTTGAGTTTAGCTTATATTCAGTTTGTGTTCGTTACTAGTTTTTAGTTCGTTATTTTTACTTTAATTTAGTTTTCGTGCATGCTAGGATTAGGGTTACAAATGGTGCATGTTCTGTTTCGCAGGGTGCCTTACCTGTGCAGTCAGGACAGTTTCATGAGTAGCTAAACTTTTAGTGGTCCGGCAGGATGTAAAACGCACACGTGAATAGTACATGAGGCTTAGGTTCTAATAATTAATTGAAGGGTTTCGGGTTAATTCTGGTTTATTTAATCTGACTAGTAATTTAGGCTTGATCACCCTAAGTTGCCCAGTTTGTAGCTAACTTAGTACTTCCATCCTTTCTCGTGGAACAAGGCTAGGTAAGTAGCGAAATTATTCGAAAGAATAGTTAGATTAAACCGGTAGGAGACTATTAGATGCCCAACATACGAGTAGGCTCCTATACTAGGCTCCCTTAGTTCGATAAAGCTGTTTAGTTATTAAATCTATTGATTGCCCAACAACGTAGGTTGTAGCTAAATTAGGGAAGTAGCCGTTTCTATGCCCAACATGACGGTTATCGATTAAGTAAGTGGGAGTGAGGATTACGCAGTTTAAGTTACGGTAATCTATAACTAGTTGATTCATGAGATTAATTCATTTTATGTGCCAAGGATTGGAATTACGTGTGTGTGAATATTCTGCTGGACCCATCTCTTATCTGCCTAGTTAAAACAAATTTTTTTCAGTTTTCAGTTTTTATATTTCTTGCAGTTTTTACAATTTCTTAGTTTAGATAAAAGCCCAAAACTTGCGTGGTTGCTAACCAAACCTAAGATAAGTAGGAAAACAATATATCTAGTCCTCCGTTCCCTGTTTTCGATACCCTGTAAACTATACTGATATAATTCTCTATTTTTGCAGGATTATTTGGTGCAATACAGCGATCACCAGCCACTAACCTAGCTTTGTACCTAACAGAAGAAGGCTATGTTTTAACCTTAAACAGCCACTTACAGTCAACAAGAGAACAAGAAGCAGGTTTAGGTACAAGCACCCAGGTTTTATTTACATGTAAGGAATTAATTTCAGATTGCATAGCAGCTAACCACTTAGGAGCATAGGGGGATTTCAAAGCATCTGTATAGCAAACATGTTCATTATCTAATGAATCACACACAGACAAAGCATGCATAATATAATCATCATACTTAGTATTAACATGAGGAACTCTTCTTGTTCTATCTCTGGATAGCATATAATCACTTTGAACAGATTCAGACAGATTATTGGGATCAGAAACAGAATCATCAGACACAATATCAGAGACAGAAGAATCATTACTGGAGGTAGAATGTTCAGTACTTGATTCAGACACATCATCTTCAGATGTAAGAGAATCACTATTAGGGCTAAAGGGTTCAGCAGAAGAGGGATTAGGCTGCACCTTGAAAGGAGCAGTATCAGTAGAAGTAGCAGGAACAGGAGTAGGTAGGCAAGGGAATTCAGACTCATTAAAGATCACATCCCTACTAATAATCACCTTAAATCCTGGTTGGCTTCTATCCCATAACCTATAACCCTTAACCCCATCTGGATATCCTAGGAAGACACACTTCTTAGACCTAGGTTCAAGTTTATCCCCCTTTTGATGAACAAAGGCAGAACACCCAAAGACTCTGAGATGAGACAAGTCTGGAGTTTTACCAGAGAAGACAGATTCAGGGCATTGCCCTTTAAGGTAGCTAGAGGGTAGCCTATTGATCAGGTATGTTGCTGTTAAAGCAGCTATACCCCAACAAGTTTTAAACAAACCTGCATGTTCTAGCATACATCTCACCTTTTCTAAGAGAGTTTTATTCATCCTTTCCACTACCCCATTTTGCTGTGGGTTGTAAGGAACTGTTTTGTGTCTTCTAATACCAGACTTAACACAAAGGTTGTCAAAATGATAATTACAGAATTCTAAGCCATTATCAGTCCTAAGGACTTTAATTTTCTTCTCAGTTTGGTTTTCTACCTTAGTTTTCCAGTCACTGAACATTTGAAAGACTTCAGATTTTTGCTTTAAAAGAAACAACCAAGTTTTTCTTGAAAAATCATCAATGATAGAAAGATAATACCTACAACCACTATGAGTAGGAGTACTGGAGGGACCCCACACATCAGCATGAATATATTCAATTATTTCAGAGGTTATAGTTCTATCAGGCAGAGCAGTGGTAGGAAAAGAAACTTTATGTTGCTTCCCAATGACACAAGAATCACAGAATGGCATAACAAAAATTTTATCATTACCAAACATTCCAGTTTTTCTCATTGCACACAAGTTCTTAGAACTAGCATGTCCTAATCTTAAATGCCACAAAACAGTTTTGTCAGAGAAGGCAACATTCACATTAGAAGTAGGAATCACTGGTACAACAGTAAATGGATACAGGTTATTAGTCCTTTTAGATTTGAAAACCACTAAGGACCCCTTTTTAACCTTCATCCAACCATTTCCCCAACCGTTTCCCCAACTTCCCCCAAAACCATCATTTTCTAAGGCAGTGAAGGACAATAAATTGCAAGCAACTGTAGGTACAAATCTTACATTTTTCATAGTATACTGAAAACCAGATTTAAATTGCAGACAAATATCACCAAAACCCAAAACAGCACATTTGTCTTTATTGGCAACTATTACATAACCAAAATCACCAAGTTTTAAGTTTGAAAAACATTCCTTGAAAGGAGAAACATGGTATGCACTTCCAGAATCCATAAGCCATTCATTAATTTGCACAGTGTTCACAGAATTCACAAAGGAGAAATTTTGAGGTTCAGTAACCATAAAATATTTTCCAAGCACATTCTATTCAGAAATTGAATCATCACCCAAGATAGCATTAGAAACACTCTTGTGTTCACTATGTTGTTTACCTTTTCTAGGTGCAGAACACTCTTTTTGATAATGGTCATATTCCCCACAGTTAAAACATTTTCTATCCTTGGTTCTAGACTTGGATCTAGGTTTATGGTTATGTTTCTTTCCCCCTTTCTCAGTACTAAAATAAGAACTTGTCCTGTCACTATTTCTACCCCTGACATGGTAAGAGGTACTATGTTCATTAACCCTAACATCTCTACTGAATTTTAGATCCATTTCCTTACTCTTTAAAGCACTAACTACAGTCTCAAGGTCAATCTTATCCCTACCATATTTAATGACTGACTGTACATCATTATAAGTTTCAGGAATGGAATTTAGTAAGGCAATGGGAGCATAGTTGTCAATGCTAGTGTCACCAGTTTGCTTAATTAACTGTAGGAGCTTGTTAAACTCATCTAAGTTCTCATCTATGTCCTTGGTCATATCTAATCTAAATTTAAAGAAGCTCTGAAGCAGATACATCTTAGAGGGAAGGGAAGTTTTAGTATACAATCCATTAAGTCTATCCCACACCTCTTTAGCAGACTCAAGATGTTCCACTTTTCTAAGCACAGAATCAGTTAAATTCATAGTAATAGCAGACAGAGCAAGATCATTCATCTCAATTTTTTTCTTTTCAGTTAAATCAGACTCATATGATTCAGTAATAGCAGCAGAGACACGTTTTTCAACCAACACAACAGTCATCCTTTTCTTCCACAAATTGAAATCAGACTTACCATTGAAAGTGGCAATACCACTAGAGGAAACAAAAGCCATATCAATAGATAGAGTAAAGATATTAACCCCTTTGGGTTTATATCACACAGTATTTATGCTATGGGATTTCCCAGCTTGCAATCGCAGGCTCTTGTCCTGGGCGCAGGGGGTCACCAAGCTACTGTTTTGGATTTCAATGAATACAGAGGAAGAAAGGAACCGAATAAGCCGGTTCAGTAAATTGATCTATTCAGATCAGAGAGGAAAAACACTCAGGCAGATCAAGTAATAAATCAACAGCAGCGTAAGAAAGAGAAGTACCACAGAATCACAGTAAGCAAGTTTCACACAGAAACCCTAACTGCTCCAGATGGCAGATCTACCAGAAAACAAGTCCCAAACCTATCTGCACCAATTGGCAGTTTCTAAAAAATTGAAAATACAAGAGGTTAAGCCAATTTACCAGTGCGAGGTTCGGAGTTTTGAACCTCGTATTACCTGTAGCGTCGACTGCGCTAGATCTAGGGTTACAGTTCGTCGAACTGCCCTTTCGCAACCTAGGCAGTCTTTAGGTGAGGAATCGAACTACTTTTCAACCAAAGAAGCTCTGATACCACTTGTAGGATCGAAGATCTGAAACTGTATAAAACAACTAAAACATATATATAATAGATCTAGGGTTTACAGGCTCAGACCGCTCAATTACACCCACCACACTACACCTACACAAGGCGCCTACAGGCCAATCGAGAAACAAATACAAGATCCTCACGTTTATACACAGAATCACTCACTAACTCACTAAAGAGAAAGACATATTCGAGAGTACACAGAGAGAGGATGAAGAAGATGAGTTTAGAAGCTGCGCTCCTGAACAGTACACAAGAACAGCCTTATATAGCTAGGTATTATGTAACGGTTCAACACAGTAAGCGAAAACGGTTCAGCGTAAACCGCGCGGGCCGTTTCAATCAGATGGGCCAAGGCACGGGCTGAATCAAGAGTGGGCCTGCAGCGTTTCTCAGATGGGCATGGGCACTCACTGTGCTTGGGCCTATCAGTTAACAAACTCCACCTTAGGCCAAGCGGTGGTGTGCCCTTCTACAAAGGGAAAGGTGTGTAATTGGTATTTGATGTCATCAGGCACAACGTCGCGGCTCTTCTCGGCGCCGCCGTGTCCATCATCCTGGATCACCCGGACTGACGACTACGCCCTACTCATCCAAAAGGATCCGCGGCGCATCAAGGAAATCTACGAAGCTTATTTCGCCAAACAACCCTCCAAAGTTCCACTCTAGCTGGACGACAAAATATCGATTTTGATTGATTCTTTAATGTGGCCTATATTCGTTTCTGGTCTTCTAATTTGGACATGTTAGATTTTGATTCTATAGCTTTATAAAGTGTTCAATTTTGGTGTTATAATTTTACAAAGTGTTCGATTTTGGTCCCCCGATGAAAAAAAACGTGTGAACTAGACACATTGTAGTTTGTAAAGTTACGGTACAAAAAGCGAACAATTCTAAAAATGTACATGATTCAAAAATTGTTAGGTGCTACGTTGCAGGACCAAAATCGAACTTTTAAAACTTTTATTTTTATCCTTTAACTTTACAAACTATAAAGTGTAAGAAAAAAAAATGGGTCCGAATCTCTTGCGAGAATAATCTGGATGATTCAAAACCAAAAATAATGGTATTTGCTAGCAACAACATAATGAAGGCAGTCAATATAGATTGATAAAAAATTTGATTAAAATCCAATTTAGTATCTACGAGTACATAAGAAATGTATTGAATCAATTCTTTTTAATGAATCGACCCGATCGCAACTTCGAATATGGAATTCAAAAGGGATGGAATAGGAAAGGATACTTTGAATCATAGAACTATAATGAAATATATGACCAACCAACATTTATAGAATTTGAAAAAGGGTAAGAAGAAACGGTTCGATCCTCTTATCTTGATTTATCGAACCGACGAGAGATTCATGAATCGGATCTAGATGCATTTAGATACAAATGGTCCAATTGGAGCAAGAATTTCGAGGAACATTTGGAACCTTTCGTTTATGAACAAAAGATCCATTTTCAAATAGTATTCGATCAATTACGTATTAATCGATATTCGATTGATTGGTTTGAGGCTATCCACAAAAAATGATTTGTCTAAGTCACTTGGTTTCTTTTTGTCCAAGTCACTTCTTTTTTTTGTCCAAGTTGTTTTTCTTTGTTCGATTTTAGTCCTCCATCAAAGACTGTAGTTCACACACTTCTTTTTGTTCGATAATTTCTATCGGAAGACCGAAATCGGACACTTTTTAAACTTTGATAAATCGGTCATTTTATAGCTTATAAGAAAAAAATCAAAAACAACCACTTTAAAATATCAAAATTGTGTTTTTTTCTCCTAGGTAGAGTTTTGATTTTGTGTCCAAATTCATAATCCCACCAATAGAATAGTGACACTCGTCTCTTAGTAATATTATATGCCTTAATTTAGATTTGTTAATCACAAAAGAGTGAAAAATGAGACAGAAAATCCTTAGTGACTACCGAACTATGTTCTTGATGATTTTGGTTATGAATGAATTGAAATAACAATCATATAAAGAAATGCTACTCTACTCTTTCTTTTTGGTACAACAATCTAAGAGATATTTGATAGGTATATTATATTCATATTGAAGGAATTGCTCTGTTTTTGCCTGCTCCTATGATCCCAAAACAATGTGCTTCATTTACAATCTCTTCTCACAAGTTAAAAGCTTCCAGTTTGAATGAGGACCCTCTCCAGAATCAAACAAGAAACTCACCCATCCTACAGCCTTTGCAATCTCTTGAAGATCTTCGATCACATTACTGATATCGCGTATGTAAACCCGACCACCCGGTCTCAAAATCCGGTCCATCTCGAGCATCATGTTCGTTATATTACATCTGCATGAAGATTATATAGTCTCATGTCAGACCTTCTGATGAGTAAAAATTTCGCGGAGTACGAAAATATTTTACCTCCTCTGTTCCACAGAGAAAAGCCCTGCTGCGTTTAGTAGATCGTACGTTCTTGGGTAAGTATCGAATGGCTCACACCAATCGTGCATTACTCCGATAAAACCACGGTCGTAGATCACGGGGAGCGTATTTGGTCCACTCACAGGGACGACATTCATGACCCAGCTATCGAACTGGAAATCGGCCAGTGCTGCTGCATATCTACATTCAAATGGAATGAATTTCTTGAAAAAACTTGCAAAATGATATGAGAAGTATTGCAAGAGTATAAGACATTATTACCCTCCATATCCGGCTTTCATGTCCATCACATTTCGTAGATTCATCTGATTGAGGCGAAAAGCGCCAACGTATCCTCTTACGATATCATTCCAATATCTCGAATCTGCTTTGTAAAGTTCCTTCCTAGACTTCTCTGCATCCATTTCTATGGTGAAAAGCCTTTGTGGCGGAGTATGAAGGCGAGCGGGCCAGTCGGTAATGTTAGTTCCATAGCCATTCTCAGGTAAACGCGTTATGCAAGCATTCACGTTCACATCCCTGCAGAAAGAACGAATATAAAAACATAACTCAAACTAAACTAATCTATTTTTAGGGCTAAAGGGATCAAATGAAATACCATATATCGTCTGGATTATTGTCCGTATTGCATACCGACGGCTTTACATTAGGTTCACGGTTGAGATAGCAACTGTTATTGAGAGGCTTCTGCCAAATTGCAATGTACTCTTCCTTATTGACTAGTTCCCAACAAAGATTGCTAGTAAGATCCTCCATTTCTGTTCAACGACAAGATAAGGGACATATAAATATAGCTTTATTATCATCTTCAAGTAATTAATACGAAATTAAAGAAAAGCTAGAATCAAGATTGGCTACCCCTCCACTCTTCTCCTAGTTTGTCCTCGTACTTGAAAACTGGCTGTGCTTCCCACACAAAGTACCCTCCACCTCTAAGCAACCGGTTCGCCTCAAGAAGCAAAACCCCACCTTAAGAGAAACATGCAAAATCTAGGATCTTCACTTTCTTCTTATTTTATCTAACTGAACAAGAGTAAGAAGTAAAAAGAGAGACAAACATATACCATCAGCAGTCCAATTAACTCCACATCTAGAGCAATGAATGAGATCAAATGCTTGGCTCGGGTAAGGCAACCTTCGCCTTCCGAATGTAGCTACCATGGCAGGAACTCCTCTCTCCATAGCAAGTTGGATCGAAACATCTTTTGGAGCTATCGATAGAGTTGTTACGTTCCGTTCCAGTAGGTGGGCCCCGAAATCTGCAAGGCCGGAGCCTATATCTAAAGCAACTCGCGTGTGTTGGCCAAATGCAATCTCAGGAACCATCTGTATCATTTGCTCGAGAATCAGATGAAAGCAAATTGAACTCTAAATCAAGAGACTATACAGATGAAACAAACCTTGGATATTTGATCCAAATATTTGTCGGTACCGTGAATGGATTGAGGTCCATCTCCTGTAAATATAAGTTTGCCATCTTTTCTTGATACTCCATTTTGGCCTCCCTTATTGGACAGTGTACGAGGTACATTATCAAACCAGACCTGCGCTTTCGTAATAAAAGATTCACTAAACTTGATATGAATAGAACCAAAGAACATCAACCCTCCAAATTAGGAAGAAATGATGCTTTTCAGTTCATTGTTGGCTAGCTATTTGCTATAAACCAGTAGATCAACATTCCTAGATTCATAGAGCAATAAACTATTTTTTTTACATTTCTTTGTTATGATAATCTGAACCCTGAAAATATGTATTTGCCTATTCTACTTGTGCAAGAACCTATCAAGAACTTCATCTAATTACGGATAGAATACTATCTACTTAAACCCTAAATCACAATGCATCAATAGTTATAAACATAGTCAATTTCAAGATTTTTACTAAAAAAAAAACCAAATCCCACAAAAATATGCTAAATAGCATCAATTGATGCATCTCATTTTTTATGATTAAAAACTCTGCCTACTCTATTTGTGCATAAGTGAATTCCCATCAAGAACATCATCTAATTATTGACTAAATACTAGAATAAACATTAATTTTCAAACCCCAATGCATCAATTGTTATTATAACTCATAAAATTCAAGAACTCAATACAAAACAAGATCCAATAAAAATATCCTAAATAGCAAAATCAAGAAAGATTACCTCATCCCTGCTTTTAGGCCAAGGTATGTGAATCTTGTACCTTTTAGGCCTCGGAACCAAACAATCCAACCCTTTCCCCTTCTCCGGGCAATGCCTCTCATGATCCACATTGTCCAAACAAGGAATATAATCACTCAAACTCATTTCACAAACCCTAAACTTCTCAATTTTGATTACTCTTCTCTCACCACCGCCTCTTTCCCTCGCATCACTACTGTTGGCCATCACCACCAAACTCTCGATCACCCCTTCATCAAATTCCCCAATTACGAAATCCTCAGTCATCACGCCAAGCTCGTTTATGATACCCGTTCTCTCCACAATCGGCCTCTCTTCCTTCTTCGGCGGCGGAGGGAGTGGAGCCGGCGGCGGCGGCGCTAAAAGTGTGCTTGCGCGAGTGGTGTTGAAGAAAGAAAGGTGCTGATTCTGGGGTGTGGATGGGGTAAATGCAGAGAGATATTTGAATAAGAAGAAGAGGGTGAAAGAGAGGAGGGAGAAAGATACGATCTTAATCAAAATTGGGGTGGTGGTGGTGTGGGGTGGTGATAAACTTGTGTAGATGGCTTTCATTTTCGATTTTCTTGATGCGGGAAATTGGGAGAGAGAGAAAACAAGATTTGATTTTCAAGAATAGGGTCTTTCAGAATTCGGATTCTTTGCTGAATTTCATCATGTCTTGCAGTGGCGATTCATATGGCCAGACCATTTTCTTTGTCTGAAGCCGCTCCTTTTGTCGGCAGATGTATTTTATTATAAGCAACGTCTCCTTTTTCTACGATTTTATTTTGTATATCGATCTTTTATATTTATGTGGATATTGTAACGTTATTTGTAGTGGTGATAATAATATAAAGTTAATTATATTGAAATAGGAAAATTTATTATAACTGAATCTTGGATTCGAGTATATGGAAAGAAATCGCAGCTTTTTCTAAAACGAAAGACTCTAGAGTAAAACCTCCCTAAATTAATATAGTTGGGATTGAGAGATTTTATTATCTTAGAGAGAGTTTTCGACATGAACGAAGTAGAATGTATAGTGAACCTTTAAAAACAATGAATCGTAAAAAATACAATGAATCATTTGACTACATTTATGAGCAATAAATTAAGTTCATTGTTTTAATACAATGAATCGTTTGACTATTTAGAAATAATAAAATTAAATTTATTGTATTTTTATTAAAATATAATCAATGTATAATTGTAATACTATATACTATACATAGATGATGAGAAAATAATTAGATTTAAGTTTTAAAAAGAAACAGTCAACGCTTGAATCATATTTCAGGAAATTATCTTAGTGTTTAGATAATTTAAATGATTATTAATTTATGATTTCGATGGACCATTTATTTACATTGAAGTTTTCTAAAAATTATTATTTTATAATCTTATTCAATTTGATGATTTTTTACACTTAAATCAAGACTGAAGAAAAATATTATCATAAAAATGTTATTAATTTACTTAGCATTAAATTAGGGAGGTTTTATTGTACCCAAAATACATTGAAAACCGACATCTTTAGGTATAAACTTCTCATTGTATACGGATAACTTAATATAATCTGTATCTCAGCGGCTTCTTCGAAAATTTAAACTAAATGAAAAAAAATGTAAATGGGTTTTCTATAATGCTTAGTTGCAAGTGCTGTTAGTAGAAGCAATGGATAGAGATTCGTGCATGAATAGTGTGCCTAAAATGAAAAGGAGGAATACAAGCCTCCGGTTCTCTCCAGTTTCAACTACCAATGTTCAGAAAGACTTTGCTGAATTTCCTAACGTTAGGCGACTTTAGTATGTAAACGGAGGCACTGCACAGAAGATTACTAGAGGGATGTTTGATGAGAGCCCGTTCACGTTACGACTTTATTTACAAAAAAAATTGCATCGAGACTCCCATTGTGATAAATGAGGAGTGTATTTAGGGGGAAGGCACATGAACAAGTTAATTGAATATTTTAGTAAGTAAATAATGTTATAAATGTGAGTACATTATGTGACCTTAGATTAAATATTAAGATAAAGATTGAGTCAAAATTTACATAATGCGGTCAAATACTAATATAGAGAAACTCTAAGAAAAATGAGTAAAAATTACACTATATTCATTAGAAACTACGCAATTACACTGTTTTGTTGCAAACGTATTTCAAAACATTTGAATGTTTGATACAAAAATTAAAATCCCATGCGCCAACTATTACATGATCATACAAATCTTCCTATGATTCTTATCACATCATCATCCTTGAAGTTGAAAGCTAACTCATAACGGCTTAGTGAAAACCAAAAGCTTCCAGTTAGAACAAGTGGCCACTCCATCCCATGGCCTCTGCAATTCCTCTAACCTCATGGATCACAGAAGTAGAGTCGATTATGTATACATGCCCGTCTGGTCTTAGCATCCGATCCATCTCCGTCATAATGTTCGATATATTGCATCTACATAGAGATAGAACAAGACAATATGGAGATGAACAAGTTGGAAGGGTGGAATGAAAATTTTGTACCTTTTCTGCTCTACTGAGAAAAGCCCTGCTGCATTCAGCAGATCATATGTTCTTGGGTAAGTGTTGAATGGCTCACACCTATTCAGATTCATCATGTGAAAAAGGTTTACATATATATAAGGGTTAAATGTATTAAACCACCTAGACTATTAGTTTTTTATGCTTTGCTCCCCTAAGCTATGAAAATTTGCATTTTGCCCCATGCGATAAATTGTAAAAAACTGATAATACAGGGACGCATTACCCCCAACTTTAGATTTTTGAAGTTTTACACTAAGGGGGCAAAACGTACAAAGACAATAGTTTAGGGGGCAAAATGCAAATTTTCATAGTTCGGGAGGAAAGGGTAAGAAGCTAATAGACTAGGGAGTTTAATGCATTTAACTCTAAAAAAATACGAGATGAAATATTACTTACCATTCATGCATTACTCCTATGAGACCGCGGTCATATATCACAGGCAGCGTGTTTGGACTGCTGACCGGTACAACATTCATCACCCAGCTATTAGCCTTGGATTCAAGAAGAGCTGCTGCAAATCTACCATTCACAAAAGTGTGAAAAAATCTCAAGTTTGCAACAGCTAAAGAAGCATCAACATTTAAAGATAGATTACCCTCCATATCCGGCTTTCATGTCCATCACATTCCGTATCTTCTTCTCGTTTATCTTGAAAACAGAAGTGAATCCATCTACAACATGAGTCCAGTAAGTGGAATCTGCTCTGTACAGATCCTTCCAAGATTCACCAGCATATTCTTTCGTGCTGAAGAGCCTGTACGGTATGCTATGCAGACGAGCAGGCCAGTTGGTTATATTACCATTCTCGGGCAAACGCGTTATGCATTTCTACATATCCATATTCCTGTAGAAAATCAAAGTAACAAGGCATCTAATCCATGGCTGTACAGTAAGCAGTGTTATCCTTCTAGCAATGAAATTCAAAGGCAAACATACCATATATTATCTGGATTGTCATCACTGGCGCAGAGCAAAGGCTGTACGTTAGGACCACGGTTGAGATAGCAGCTACCGTTAAGAGGCTTCTGCCAAATAGCGATGCGGCCTTCGTTACTTACTAGCTCCCAACAAAGGTTTGTAGTAAGACCTTCAATTTCTGTGGAAAAAAATATGAGATCATACACATTGTTCTTGAATGGCATCATGATCATCAGATTGATGAACCGAAAGGAGACTACCTCTCCATTGTTCTCCTAGTTTGCCTTCGTGGTTATAAACTTGCTCTGCTTCACAAACAAAGTATCCTCCAGCTCTAAGCATCCTATTTGCCTCAAGAAGCAAAACCCCATCTTTGCAACATAAAAATTGGAACAGAATTTACAGTAAAAGATCAAGGTTCTTACTAAAGATGCAATATCCATGTCTGAAATTGTAGATTTTGAGAATTAGGCTTGTAACACGATTTAGGTACTTATTTGTATTCTTTTGCTTGAGTAATACTGGCAAATTTGTTGAATACATAACCATACAAGCTGAAATGAACAAAAATATCTAGTTAAGAAGTAGTGGAAGAAGAAAGAGGGTGGCATACCATCAAGGGTCCAATTCATTCCACATCTAGAGCAATGAATCAAGTCGAATGACTGGCTTGGGAAAGGCCAACGACGGGATCCAAATGCAGCCACCATAGCAGGTAAGCCCCGCTCGAGGCCAAGCTGAATCTTGTTTGCATGATCTTTTGGAGCTACTGAAAGAGTTGTCACATTCTGCTCTAGCAAGTAGGCACCAAAATTTGCACTTCCCGAACCAATAATATCGAGAACAACACGTGTGTGTTGTCCAAATGCAATCTCAGGAACCATCTATATATATTCAATCATGAAGACAAAAGGTTGAATTATACAGAACAATATATCAAGAAAAGAAGAGAAGGATGCAGCAGAACTCCACCTTATCCAGATCTTGACTTGATTGAGGCTCATCTCTTGAAAATATAAGTTTATCATCTTTTCTTGATATCCCGTTTCCCCCTTCATTATTTTCAAGAGCATGGGCTACATTATCAAACCACACCTGCAATACATTTCAATAACTCAAATTTGAATAAATCATTCTTAGCAATTGCCATGAACCACTCCTACATCTCTAGATTTCTCTAACTTGTAATCAATCAACATTTCTTGATAATGGTGCCTAATAATTTCTAAATTTCTAAAACATGTATACTAAAAACCCTCAATTAGAGCAGAGAAAGCACGAAAGATAGGCTATACATCAATGATCATAATACAGCCAAAATCAAGAAAACAACCAAATCCCACCAAATTTATACCAAATAGAAACAAAAATAAATCAAGAAAGTTGTACCTCATCCCTGCTTTCCGGCCATGGGATGGCCCTCTTGTACCCTTTAGGCCTCGGCACCAAACACTCCGATTTTCTACTTCTTGTTAATAAACTACCCTCCACATTATCCAAACAAGGAACATAATCACTCACACTTGCATCACAAACTCTAAATTTCTCAACCTTAATCACATCTCTCTCACCTCTCTCTCTCTGATCACCAAAATTACCATTCCCCACCACATTCTGTATTAGCCCCTCATCAATTTCTCCAACCATGAAATCAGCGGTCATGATTCCGAACCCATTAACGATCCCAGTACCCTCCACCACAACTCCCTCCCCCCGCAGCGCCGAAACGGTGCCGTTTTGCGCGAGTTGGAGGCGTAAAGCTTTTCGTTTTGGGCGTATAGAGAGAAATGTTTGAACAGAAAGAAGAGAGAGGAGAGGAGGGAGAAGACAGCTACGATCTTTATGAAGGTTAGGGTGGTGCGGCTCAGGGACGACGGTGATAAGCTTGTGTACTTGGCTTTCATTGTGCGTGAGTGTGTGTCGTAGAGAGGGAAGCAAGATTCTGAGAGTGCGTTTCAAATTCTGAGTGAATTATAGTGTTTCCGGACGAGAAGCAGAACTTCTGCACCATTTTTCTTTTCAAATTTCAAGTATTCATGTAGAAGGTGATAGTGATTGTAGATTTGATAAATGTTTTTGTTTACTTATATACAGTACTCCCTCCGTCTCATTATTAATGGCGCTTTTCTTTTTGCCACGGGAATTAAGGGAATATGTAATAAAGTATGAGAGATTAGTTAGATAATAAAGTAGGAGAGAGAGATGAGTGTGATAATGAGAGAGTAGGAGAGAGAAGATGATAAAGTAGGAGAGAGAAATGAGTATAATAATGAAAATAAATGATAAAGTAGGAGAGATAAGATGATAAAGTAGGAAAGAGAGTGATAACTTTTTATCAATTTGGGACGTCGCCACTAATAACGGGACATCCGAATTAGGAAAGGTGGCCACTAATAATGGGACGGAGGGGGTAATTTTTAATGATAATCTCGTATCAAAGACTTATCTAAGTAATAAATATTATTGAAATCACTAGAAAATTTTGATTTTGATTTTATAATTACCTCTATCTATTAATGTTTGGGTACATCCGTTTTGGGTTCATGCCCGTTACAGTCCTAAGAGAGAGTGTATTCACGCGTCTCTTTCTGATCGTATGATAGGTAACAATATCAAGTTACCAATAACATAAATAATCAGTTGGTATTTAAAGCGATGGGAAAAGGCTCGTGAGGAAGAAAAAAAAATGAATGATTTTAAAAGTTACTCCCTTCGTCCCATCGAGTTTGTTTACTTTCTTTTCAGTACAGTAATTTAGGAGAGTTGGTATAGATTGATAAATATGTGAGACTCATATATTAATTAATAATTTAGAATTGATTTGTGAGGTAGTGGTTTGAAATTTATTTAATTAATTAATATTTTTGAGTTGATTTAATTTATTAAAAGTGTATGATCTACTTCCTTTTTTAGAAACTGGACAAGTTTCATGTGATAGCTTGAAAAAGAATACTGAACAAGTTCGGTGGGATGGAGGGAGTACAAAATTAAAAAAAGGAATAGATATCACATCACATTACTACTATCGGATTTTCTCAAATATGAGAATATAATCTTTCAACCAATTTTGCTTGTTCATAAATCAAAAGGATTTCTTTTTTGGCAAATTGGATTATTTAGTCCCCAAAGTATGGTGTTTTGGCCAATTTAGTCCCTTATTTAATTTTTTTAGTTATTTGGTCCCAAAACTATGAATTTTTGGCCAATTTGGTCCTTCCGTTTAATTTTTCGTTAGTTTACCGTTAACTTTTTTTTTTTAATTAAATATAAAGGGTATTTTCGGAATAATTTTTACGAGGACGAAATTGGCCAAATTGTCGAACATTGAGGATCAATTTGGCCAACATCTATTTTTCCTTACCAAGGGCAAAATTGGATTCTAAAACACATTAACCCTCATTTTTTATCGTGAATTTCGCCCCTTTTCACCGCTCGCCCCTTCTCCCCTTCTCCTCCGCTCGCCGCCAGTCGCGCGGCCGTCTCCGCTTCTCCGCTCACAGCGACGCGCGGCCGTCTCCCCTGGGTATCTCCGCTTCCCGCCTCAAGTACCTTCAGTCCACCAAATTGATAGATACTTTCCAAACCCAAGCCAACAACACCGACGAAGGAATCACCTTGTTCGTCCCCAAAGACAGAGCATTCTCATCCTTGAAGGAGCCTTCTCTTTCCAATCTCACTCAGGACCAGCTCAAATCTGTCCTCTCCTTCCACGCCATACCACATTACTACTCCCTCTCCGATTTTAAGAATCGCAGCCATCAGAACCCCATCCCCACTTTCGTCGGCGGCCCTAATTTCGGCCTCAATTTCACGAACGATGAGGGGACCATTCGCATCGACTCCGGATGGACTAGAACTAAAGTCACCAACGTCGTGCACGCCGCGGATCCCGTTGCTATTTACGAGACCGATCGGGTTACCGCTGCCGGGAAGCGATCTTCGGCATCGATATACCGCCGATGCCGGCTCGAGCTCTGGCTCGCGTGGAAACAGAAGCACCTGCGGCCCACTCTCCAGCTGCTGATAAAGCTACTTCATCCTTGTCCCCCACCAAATCTGCATTGCTGCAATGCATCTTATCATACCAAAGTTTTGGCCCTTTTCTTTGCCGGTCTTTGCTCATGCTCTGCTGCTGATACGATATGAAAGAGAGTTGTTAATCTGCATACCCAATTTTGCCCTTGGTAAGGAAAAATAGATGTTGGCCAAATTGATCCTCAATGTTCGACAATTTGGTCAATTTCGTCCTCATAAAAATTATTCCGAAAATACCCTTTATATTTAATTTTAAAAAAAAAAGTTAACAGTAAACTCACGGAAAATTAAACGGAAGGACCAAATTGGCCAAAAATTCATAGTTTGGGGACCAAATAACTAAAAAAATTAAATAAGGGACTAAATTGATCAAAACACAATACTTTGGGGACTAAATAATCCAATTTGCCTTCTTTTTTTAATGAAACTTAATTGAGTTCCAATAAAATAATAGGATATAAAAATTGAAAAAAATGCAAATTGCTTGTATAGTAGTTGTTGCTTCTATAACAAGCAATAGATTGCGAGATTCCAGAAGGATTGTTTGCCCAAAAAGGAATGTATCATGGTGCGCCTCTCTCCGGTCCTCTCCAGTTTCAGTTATAATACTCCGAGAATCTTCAATTGATTTCCTGTGTGTTTAGCGACTTCAGTATGAAAAGTAGGAACTGCAGGGATAGAATTTGCAGAGGAGTACTCGGTGCCGAGCCGTTTACGGTACGGTTTTGCTGCGTTGAATTGAAACGAGTGTTTAAACGTTTCTTAATGGGTGTTTGAAACAACTTTTTGTAAGCTGCTTCAGCTTTAAGCTGGTGTTGGGATGTTTGGAATTCTCAGTTTAAAGTTGAGATTCTTTAAAATTTGGTTGAAAATAGAGAATCAGTTGAAGCTGCTCCACCCCAGCTTCTAACTTTCAGCTTATAGTTTATGTTTTTTTCGGACCAAACTACCCCTAATAATTTTATTTAATTTCAGAACTATCCCGAACCCTAATACTTTGTGAGAATACATTCTTATCACATCCGCCGCGTCTCTTCTCTTCTCTCTCTCAATTCTTCATAAAATTTATGGAGGAATTTTTATGTATTTTGTTTGTATGATGAATTTATACAAATAAATAGTATTTAACATATAATTGTATACTATTTATTATGATACAATTTTATAATATATATAATATTTAGATTAATTTAGTATTTTATAGTATTAGATTGAATTTGTAAACAAAAAATAAATATTGAATAACAATTATTTCTGAATTTTATTATTTATTATAAATAATAATTAGTAATACTTAGGGCAAAACAGACATTTCTTTTAAAAAGTAACAATAAGCTATTTCTATCAGCAGTATTCCCAAACATTATTTTTCCCACTTTCAGCAGCTTTCAGCACTTATTTCCAAACACTAACTGATTTTTAAATAACCTGCTTTCAGCAGCTTTAAGCAGTTTTCAGCACTTATCAATAAGCTTCAGCTCCTCCAAACACCCCTTAAAAGGTTAGGCCTCAAACACACGTTTCATTAAGTCAAATAAATTAAAAATAGCCACAATAAACTATTCCGAACATTTTAAACTGACAAATCCAAATTCGTTAGACTTTATTAATCCAACTCATACTTAATTTACAATTTAAAAAATATTCAACTTTAAGTGATTTTAAAGTGGTGTTTGGAAAAACTTTCAGCTGCAGCTAAAGTGTTTGAAACACCTAGCTTTCAGTAGAAATTTTATACCAAATATAGTCAAGATAGAGAAGTTGCTTAAACTGTTATGACTCAACTTTCAGCTGCAAATTATAGTTTATTTAATTTATTAGACTATTTTATCTTTTAAATATTTTTATAATTCTCAAAAAATTATTAATTTTAAATTAATATTTTTCTTAGTTACAATTTAATCATAATTATATTTTAATATAATAAGTAGTAATTTGATAAAAATTATTTTAAATTTATTATTTATAAATTCTTCAAGTTTAATGAAATAATTATTATTAAAATTAAATATATATTAATTAAAATAGTGGGTTTTGAAAATTTTGAATTTTAAATTAATACTTTTTTATTTTCATTTAATGATAATACTTCTTAACTAAGTAATTATTAAAAATATATAAAAATATTATTATTATGGATTTTAAGCAAATAAATAATATTAAAATATAATAGTATGATATGTTTATTTAGTATTATATATTATAAATTTATACTATAATATAAAATTTAATAATATTTTTTATTTATTATAAATTATAATTATTTAATAAAATTGAAGGTAAAATGCATATTTTATTTAAAAGCTTAAAATAAGCTGCTGATATCAGCAGTTTTCTAAATATTATTTTTCCCACTTTCAGCAGCTTTCAGACTTATTTCCAAACACTTACAAATTCTCAAATCAGAACCTTTCAGCCGCTTTTAGCAGCTTTCAACACTTATCAATAATTTTGAGCTACTCTAAACACCCCCTAAATCTCACCTAAGTTATGTTTGTTTATTTAATTAGACAATTTATTTTTTTACTTTGAATTTATTATATTTTGAGAAATCTTGTATCTTTTAGAAGATGGCGTAAGCAAAACTGGAAAAATACACTAACTAAAGATACACGTGAAAGCATAGTTAATTATAGTCCATATGAAACTTCTAAGTCAATAAAGAAAATTGCTAATAATTAACGAAAGTCAAAGTAATGCAATTTTCTGGTTGAAATATTTGTTGCATATTTTTGAATTAATGGTATCATTATTTGCTACTGCAAGTAAATCCCTTTTAATTACTACAGTTTTTTTTTATTTTTTAGGTCTAGAAGAATCTCCAAATTCAACAATTTTAGTTATTTTAGGACAAAAGTTTACATTTTGAAAATTGAAATAGAAGATTGGCACATGATATCTATACATTAGGTCAGTGGCCAAAGATCATAGGTTCAAATTCCACCGATCGCTATGTAGAGTTTTATAGTGACTACGGATTATTCATTATATATATATATATATATATATATATATATATATATATATATATTATAAAAGAACACCTAACTATCAAGAATTTAAAAAAAATAATATTTTTTTAAATCAAAATTGAAGTCTTTGATGAATTAATTCTAAAAAACGATCAATTATCAAAGAGATTTATTTTATTGAGTCATCAATTAATAAAGAAATATATAATTTTGAACCTAACTATTGTTCTATTTTATAATAAAAATGTTAAGGTCAAAGTCAAAACTACTAGATTTGTCAAATTACAACCACTAAAAGGAATCTATAACTATATTACGTAAGACAAAAATAACTTTAAAAAGTCAAAATATAATTTTCTCTAACGCTTTACATTTTATTTAATGGAACCAATAACACGTACACCCTTGCACTTACATATAACTAAGCATAAAAATAACAAAGAGAAAGATGCCAATTTCAAGTCCCAAATCATAACAATTAACCTCAAATTCAAATATACATGCCCAAATATACTATAATCATTGTCTCGAGCTCGTTGAATATTTTTTGCAAGTTATATGTGGTGAGAGGGTACATATTTTTTGACTATAGGGACAAAATTAAGGGTGTTGGAATTTTGTTGCACGTATATATTTGGGTGTGTAATGCGTGAATATATAGGAGAGGGAAGTGAGTGTACCAACACGCTTTCTAGGTTGTACTTTTCGTATGGGATAATGTCTTTCCATGAGGTTCAGAAAACAATTATTTTTTAGAAATTTCGAGGAAAGTGAGGAATTGAAAAGGATTCATAGTTGTGGTAAGTGGTAATTTCCTTTTGATTTCGTCGTAGACGGAGGATGGGATCATAAATCAATTTTTATTTTGGAATAAAGTTTATATGATTCGAATAATATTTTGAATTTTGTACCACGTCGAAGATTGGACGTCGTCATGTATCAGCCCACAAAAGTTCAGATATTCTATGTTTGGTCATTTGCATTTATGTCTCGATTTTTGTATATATTTTTAAAAAAATTATTATTATTATTTTATTATTTGTTGTGGTTATAGATGATGACAAATGGCAGAACGCGTAACCCTTGCATCAGCGGTAGAATAACTTAAGTCCAGAATAAATCGATTACAACAAGAAATAGTTATTGATTTTATTTATATCCTGCAGCAGCAATTAAATTAGGTTTAATGAATTCATACGTATTTATCTAGCTTCTTTTAATACAGCCTTATGAGACTATAATCCCTAGAAGAAACATTTGGAGGAGAATAAGGCCACGACCCACAAGATGCCTCCAACTACGTATGTTGCACGGATATTTTAAAAAACCTTAATGACGACGCATCGTATTGGATACGCGTCAGACACTTCAATATGACACAACATTTCAATTATCATGTCCAATATGTTTTAGTTTATGCTGAACTTAATTCTAATGAAAAATATACAAAAAATATTTATTTTACACCGTGTCTAATCGACGTGTGGTGTTCTAAATTTTTAAAAATATTATGTCTCATGTTTGTATCGTGTCGTATCTCATATTACGTGCCCCTTAACCATGCAACTTAGTTAGCTTCTTTCAGTTTTATCGACATTAATTTGATTTCTCCCTTGCATTTTATATGAATTGGTATTCATTATACATAATTTCAAATTTTCAGTGTTTTTTGAAAAATAATTACTCCCTCTCATGTTTAACTTTAATTGACCAATATATATTCATTTTCGGACTGTCTCGCTTCAATTGTCCACTTTCCTTTTTAAATAAAATAACACTCCAAAAAGTTAGTAGACCCTGCTACTTTATTATTTGTCGCTTGCATCTCTTGCATGTTGAAATTACTGGTTTTGCCCCTTAATTCTTAATTATATTTATTCCCCAAATGAGATGATACGTTTCACATAAGTTTAAATGTTCGTATTTATACGATGATGATGCAAGAAATTAAACTATTCCAAACACTCAAGATACGTTAAATAAATATCCCCCCCCCAAAAAAAAAAAATATATATATATATATATATATAGCCAAGAATAGTTCAAAATACATATAAGCTTCATTTCTCAAGTCCAGAATCAGCAAGAAATTAACAAAAGAATCGAGATAGTAATTAAATTAATCTCAGTATAAACCTCTATACAAATCATGAATATTGATCCAAAAAATCCAAAAACACAAATTCAATATATGAAAAAATAGAATCAAATCATCAAATCCAATGAGAGAGAAGTGGATGCAGCATAAATCTTGATCTAAATCTGAGAATCAGAAGTGGGAGGAACCGACATCATATTCTTAAACTCGTCAAAATCCAAGACGCCGTCGCTGTTCTCATCGTACACTCCGATCATCTCCTTACAATCCTCCCCGCTCCGCTTCCCCAGCAACCCTAATCTCTCCATCACGCTCTGCAACTCCTCGCACGAAATGTAGCCATCGCCGTTCAAATCGAACACCTCAAACGCCTTCAGCAGATCCTTCTCCACGTCATCTCCCTCTTTCTCCGCGATCCTCGCCTTCGCCACCGCCTCGTAGAAGACGAGGAAGTCGCCGTAGTCGAGGCTCGTCAGCCCCACGAACTTCTCGAGCTCCGCCAGCGTGGCGTGGATGCCCATCCGGTCGAGGAGAAGGTGGAGCTCCTCGATGCTGACGTGGCCGCGGTTGTTTCGGTCAAGGCTCTTGAAGATTCTGTGCAGATCGTCGCCGTTGATCGGAGACATGCTTGAATCTTTCAGTTGTGTGGAAGATTGATTTTTGGGGGAAATACTTATATAGAGAATTTTTGTATGTTAGGTTTTAACGGTCGTTTTTTTATTTTTTTTTTGACGAATTGTGGAGGAGCACTAAGTAGAAAATCTGTGTATCTATAATCAGTTGGGATTCCATATATATAAGAGAGAGAGAGAGAGAGAGAGAGAGAGAGAGAGAGAGAGAGAGAGAGAGAGAGAGAGAGAGAGAGAGAGAGAGAGAGAGAGAGAGAGAGAGAGAGAGTTGATTTTTTAAACCGTATGGAAAAAGATTAGAGAAATTTTCAATGGTTGTTTCATTCTACTTTTTGTTTGTTACGATATATTATGTCCTATAGGAATATTACGTACTGGCCTTTCCTGGAAATTAATCCCTTTTTCGTCGTGTTTGTTTGGTGCAAGTGGGAGAGGGAGGATCAACGGGACTCGGCCGGTTTGGAAGATAGAAGAATGTTTCTTAATACTCAATTTTATAAGCGTTCAAGAAACTACGGCTAATTTTCTAATAATCAATATGGATGTAAATTAACGAGCCGGGCATTGGGAAATTTAAGAGCATGCTTGGTTGGAGGATTTCAGAATGAGAAATTAGTATAAATTTTATACAATGTATTTGAATTAGATCTGTTTTCAAGATTTTGAAATCATGTTTCAAAATTCAGGTTTCACAAACTCCTACTAACTTAATGAGTTTTATTCCAAGTTATTATGTGTACATGATCCCAAACGCAAATGCAATTTCCACTACAAGAAATTCACCGTATACCGACGGAAAATTCCGTCGGTAAACCGTAATATTCTGTCGGTAAAAATATTACCGACGGAAGTAAACTTTACCGACGGAAATTTCTGTCGGTAAACTTTACCGACGGATTGCCGACGGAAATATTCCGTTGGCAAACTGTCACCGGATATTCTGTCGGGGGTGTATCACCGACGTTTTACCGACGGAATATATCCGTCGGTAAAGTTACCGACGGAAAATTCTGTCGGTAACTTTAGAACTTTACTGACGGAATTCCGTCGGTAATCCCCTCTGGCGACGGAATTCTGTCGGTAAAGTTACCGACAGTCAATGCAAATTAACATCTTCCAATTTCAACACAATTGCACAGATCAATACAATCGTCTATTTGGATGCTTTTCATCATCCAAATAGATCAACACAATTCCAATTTCAACACAAATGCAAATTAACCGTCTATTTGGATGCTTTTCATCATCAATTCATCACCAAATTAACAAAAACACAAAACATTATCAAATATGTAAATCTACATCAAGGGATACAAGTGGATCTTATCTTTTTTTGCCAAAAGAGGGGGGAGAAGAGGGACAACCCTTTTTGTGCAATGAGGCGGCGACGGAGGGGGAGGCGGAGACGGAGACGGCGGCGACGTAGGGGGGAGGCGGTGACGGCGACGGCGTGCGGGGGAGGACTCGGCGACGGCGTGGGCAACGGCGGCGGACGTTCTGCCTGTATAGATATTAGGGTTTACCGACGGATTATCGACGGATTATTCCGTCGGTAAATTTTACTTACTACCGACGGATTTTTCCTTCGGTAATTAAATGTTTAAATTTCAAATAATTTATAAATTAAAAAATCCAAGTTTGCCGACGGAAAACTCCGTCGACAATAAAAGAATTAAAAAAATAAAAATAAAAATAAGATTTAACGACGGATTTTTCCGTCGGTAAAGTACCGCTGGAAAAATCCGTCGGTATTCCGTCGGTAAAATTGACGTTTCGCATTCCGTCGGTAAGCCGACCCGTGTTTTTATTCCGTCGGTAAAAATGAGATTTCTTGTAGTGTTCATGCTGCAAACGGAACGCCTCCTAAAATTGAATTAAGAATCTAAAGGAACTTAGAGACGTTTATAAAATGGCTTTAAAATCATACAATGTTTTGATTAGGTCTATCATAATCTTATCTAAAAAGTAGAATTTTCTCACTTAACCCAATTGAAGCTGCTAAACGCCCCTTAATCCTAGAACTACTTAATGTTCGATCACATTGCTTATTTAACAAGACCAAAATGATCACTTTCTATAAATTGTCTCCCTGTTCTAGTCTCGTGTCTTACAAATGTTCAATATAATATCATTACTATGCATAGAAAATGTAATTACAACTATTCTTAATAGCATTTTTATTGTAAATTTTAATCATTACCATTTGATTCTTTTCATTTGAAACCGAAGTGTTTTTTTTTTAATTGTACTTCGTGATAATATATTTATCACAACACACACCACGAAGTACAATAAAAAATAAGGTTGAGAATGTAAAGAAGCCATATTAAATAAGGTTTAAGGATGAAAAAATCTTGTTAAGTGGGCGGCACAAATAAGTTTTATTGTTATTTTATTAGTATTAAAAAAAGGCAAAATCTCGTTAATGTGGAAGGTGCAAATGAACTTCAAGGGTCAAACATTGACTTTGTCCCAAGAAAAGAGGAGAATCGAACGTTCCGATTACGATTCCGATCCATAGCCTCCATCAACGGCCAAAATTCATTAAATTACTCAATAGAAAAAAGAAATCATTATATCAAGAAAAGATTTTTAGTAGCTCATATGAAAATAACTTATAGCCGAAATCACGAGTAGGTAATTAATATTAACTAAAATTATAAATATTTACATCCACACGAAATTCCCTAGAGTTTTAGATATAGAATAATAAGAATTTATAGTCCTTCCGTCTCGATATTCTTAATTAATTTTTTTTTTAACTGTTCTGCTATTTTTGTGTTCGTCTGAAAAAAGAAAATAAATTATGAACCACAATCAACTAAACAGTGATCCCACCACTTTAATACACTTTCCACCAGTTTTTAAAACTCTGCGTCGACAGGGCCGGCAAAAAAGGCCCGGCCCGATGGGCCGACCCGGGGTACCCGTATCCGGGGTTGGGTTGGGCTTAAAAAATAGAGGCCCGAAATGAATTCGGACCTAAAAAAGCCCGCCCAGAGAGTCCATAGGGCTTATTGGGCTCGGGCCTAAAAAAGCCCGGGGTTTCGAAAAAAGCCCAGGGTCTCGGGCCTTAAAAAGCCTGTCCGAAACCCGCCCGATAATATTAGCCCAATAGCAATTAACAAGTTATCAATTGTAATATTAGCCCAATATATATATATATATATATATATATCATATATATCTCATACATAAATTTCTCATATATATATCTCATAGATAACTTTAAGTGCAAATATTAGTCTTAATGTCTTATGATTCACTATCACCATTCTTCTTCGCTGCATGATTCCATTTCTCTCTTAAAAAAAACATAATGTTTGTTAGAAATTATATTTTTTTATATATATATAATATTAATAAATAACTTAATCATCAAATGAAAATTAATCTGAAAGTGGGGTAATGATATTTAATATCTTATTTCTTACTTCAAATTCAAACATTTGCATTGACTTATATTTTCAAATTTTTTTAATCTTCAAATGTAGATGAAGAAAAAATTGAAGTGATAAAATATCAAATGAAGATTCAAATTGTTATCAACTCATCATAAGACATTAAGACTCATATTTGCAATTAAAGTTATCTTTAATATATTTTTCTTGGTTTTCGTTTCAACTTTCGATTCTCAATTTTATTTAAAAATAAAAAATATAAAAAAATTCGATGTAAGCCCGCCCGAAAGCCCGGGGCTGGGCTGGGCTTAAGATATTTGGGCCCGAATGAATTTTGGATGGGCCCAACCCGGCCCGATAAATCACTGAAAGCCCAATGGGCCGGGCCTAGCGCAGGCCCGGCCCACTACTTTGCCACCCCTACCGACCACTACTAAGATAAGAATAAGAATAGCGGGACGAAGGGGTATTAATTTATGATTGGTGATTTGGGCAAGAAACATATACTTTTGACCAGCTACACTTGACACCATGAAATATAACAAGAGTTTTAACCATAATGCATGAAACACGGTGGTGGGTGGTTTCCAAGCAGTTTCTGGCCACAAACTTTGTCAAAATTAAACAACACGTCTTGCTGAGTTCGATTAAATTCATTAGGCTCAGTAAATGTCACAGAAATGAGGTCAAGATGTCATAGATTCCATTATTCAATCTTCAGACCATGAATCAAAAAAGTCAAAATCCCAATTAAGATAGAGAAGCCACAAGGGTTTATTTGATAATTGCTACAAAAATACATAATGTAGGATGAAGCAGAGGTTAATGATGCAAGAAGTTTCCGGCTTCAATGATGTAATGTATGAATAAAGCAAGACAGACCTCTGTTTTTCCAAATCAGAGCTCAGGGCTTCAATGAATACTTCCCAGCCTCTTTGTATGATTTCTCCAGCTGCTCAACTTTCTTGATCTTGAACCCTCTGATCCTCACTTCTTCCGGCAATGAAGTATCCTTGAAATCGACCTTTTCGATGATCCATCCAGCATTCTGCACCGAACCTCCCACTTTAACCTGTTCAGAGAATGTCGGTTTATCAGATTCGGGTTCTCCGTTTCGTAAAATAAGGTGCACCATTTTGGCAGTTGTTGGATGTGTGGTGTCGACATACCTCAGCGCTGTCAACAGCATCTATAACAAGAGCTCCATCCAAGGTTAGATCCTCGAGGAAGATGTTTTGGCCCTTTATGGCGATGGTGGACCTTCCTGTCACCGAACAATTTCCGCTGACTTTGCTTTTGATGTCTGAAAATGTGAGACCCCATTTGGGTTTCCATACAATACGAGGCCATACATCGACCTCCTGTCCGTTAAATACATCTTTAACTGGTTCATCTACCTTGACACCGGCCTGTTATGAGATAAAGATGATCAAATTCTTGCCAAAAAGCACTTGAAACAAGACTTTAATTCAATATGGACACTTATAGGTAAAGAACCAAACAGAAGATCTAGTTAGTTATTGCACATTTTTTCTCTCGGCATATTAACATATCTAAGAAAAGATGTGGGCAATCGCATAAATAGACTGACGCCCAAAGTAATAATGCATATTATCCCTTGTGGAGAAAAGATACTCCCTCCGTCCCGCTTGACTTGTCTTGTTTTCCTTTCCGAGCAGTCCCACCCGACTTGTCTTGTTTCCAAAAAAGGAAAATAATTACTACATAACCTACTACTTTTTCTTTGTGGGACCCACCTCTTTACATACAACCACACACTCATCTTAATCTCCGTGCCGAAAAGTAACAAGACAAGTCGGGCGGGACGGACGGAGGGAGTACATCACTTATGAACAGTTAGAAATCATACAATTTTATAGAACACATGAATGCACATAAAATAGAGCGCAACGCGCAAAAGTAATAAAATTATGTTTTAAAGATGACCCTAATGTAAGAAACAGCTGCCATCCGGTGAAAAGCAATTCGGGAAGGCATTATTTAAAATAGCTTTAAGTCATAAAGGTATGCACTCTATTACTTCATGGTAGGGAAAGAAAGTGTAGCATATAAGCCTTCATATAAGTAGAAGTTTTAAGTAGAGTACCTTTTTCAAAATAAGGCTGTTTGCCCTGTATATGGCCATCTCTCCAGAAGTAGCACTGTGATAAGGATTACCCTTGGGTACCTAAAAAAATGGGAATACAAGTGAATTACAAAAAACAATTTCAGGACATATCATGCATGAAATACAACATGACACACTTTTCTACAATACTTTCTACAAAGGAAGTGACTGATGATTTAGACTTGTATATGCATTTTTTGCAGACCCACTTTAGGAAAGAATAATATGACTTCGAAAGTTTCAAATATCAACTTCTGATTCAGCAGGAAGCTAAATGGAAAGTGGCATACTTCTGATTTAACATAATATACTAGTGGCTGCAATCATAGTTTCATGTCATATAACACAAAAGTTCATTCATGCAGTCTCGTAAAAAAATCTTAGCCTTCTCTATTGTCATGATTAGAGAGTAAATTATCTCAGCCGGGGAAAAGAAATACATATTCATTTTGTAATTACTGCAGAAATCTCAAAAGCATATAAAGTAATTTTATAAAAAAATCATTCCCATCGAAAATAAGATCAGATTATATGTTTTATTAGATGATATTGGTCGGACAATAAATGATCTTCAAGAAAATTTACATTTATCAAACGAACAAGCATCTGAATTTGAAGTTATAGCTATGTTTTATCACAATATCTAAGGACAAACATTACTTGTATATATGAAGATTTAAAGAGTGAACAAATGTATAGTCGTACCTTAGCAGCATCCTCAGGATTATTCTTCACAGGTGCATAAGCAAGCCAAGCTTCCATTACCTGAGCGGTTTAAATATTCATTTTTATGATAAGAGGACAAATATAACTTACAGCATGGGGCACTCCGAACCAAGAAAAAGATTTAAAGGCAAATTACAATATAGAATTTAGAGGTTATGCTTACAGTAAATCCAACTCTTGCTGAAGGTGGCAGAGTTTTAGGATAATCTTGCATCATACATTCAAGCCGAGTAGATGATTTGAAAGCAGTTTTAGTAGAATCTTTGTACCTGAAGGCAGATAAAAAATCATTAACACCTTGGATACTAGGACTCTATTACCACATATAGTGGATAGCGGACCAGTTAAGGTAACCAAATGCAATTTGCACAGCTAGGCCCAAGGAGAGAGAGGGAGAGGGCTTACTTTGGATTAACGAACTCCTTGATGGAACCACCTGTTTTTGAAAGTTCCTCCAAATAAGGGCCAATCTCAAAAATCAACTGCATGAGTCAATTGAATATTTAGAATATGGAAAGGAAGATTAGCCAATAATGAAACCACAAGATTAATTTGATTAATCACACCAACACAGCTAAATTATGTAAGATAGTGTTAAAAGAATGCAGACTAGTTTTGGAAATATATACTTGGTTTATGTTGCCAGGAAAAGGAGAATAGCCTGTTTCATTGTTCACATCACCATCGGGATACCCTGAAGCTCTCAACAATGGATCAAGTTGATTGTATTCCACATTGATCACCATTGACCTCCCTGACCAAATATTATGCTTCATTATATTAATACAATAGTACTGTACAAGTTACTACCACTAAATACTGTAAGTAATCCAAATTTAAAATGTTAAAGAGCGGTCAAGTAAGAAATAACTGTAGCAGATATTCTCTTCACATTTGTAAAGGGTTGTAGTTCTATTAAATGTGAACTGTTCATTTGTACTCAAAATTTAAACAGCCTGTCTAGCCTGTAACAGCTTGCCAAAAGCTAAGAATAGAAAATAAAAAAGCCTACAAATTATGCATTAAATTCAGGGTTGTGAAATCTAATCGATGTTATGCAGAAAATTTAAGGTTGCTCTTAAATGTGGTTAGAAGAGGCATTATCTACAGCCCACATGCACCATTTGGCAAATCTCAACATGAAGAACACTTAAACAACCTGGCACTGCTTAGATTTTGGGGTTCCAAAATGTCATACTATGTTATGGCATAACATTGACGGGAAATAACATGAGTATTTGGTACATAAAAATATGCTTAATTGATGCTGAAGACAATCTGGGAAACAAAATTAGCATATCCAGAAGCATGCTAATTTCCAACTCTTGCCTATTCTTTGATTTGAAGGAGACAACCATAACATTATGCTCCAGAAAAGTTAATTCAGGCAAGCATATGGCATTTTTATGTGTAACCTTGCACAACAACACAATGTCAGATTAGCATACCATCTCCGTGAGTGAGCCTGGTAATTCCCCCAATAGCTTCCTTAGCTTTACGGGGAACTGCAAGAGAATTAACATGATACTCTTTGATGGAACTTACACCCAATGCAGCTGGAATTGCCTGTAATATTGGAACAGAAATAGGGATCATTTGAAAAATATAGCAGAAAAAGGAACATTCCACAAAAAAATCAGCACCAATAATTGATGTTTCAGTCAAACCTTGAATAGAAGACCATTAGTATCTTGGAAAAATAAAACCCATTTCCGGCCAGCAGCATGCCTGGAATGGAGATCAGAGGGTAAATCATAAATAAAGTAACATTGGTTGTGAATCACAGAAAAGATTCAAACATGAAGGTAAGAAAAATCAATTCACTAATTTGAGACAAGAAATTCACGTGCTTACCATTCTTTAAGGAGACCAGTTGAATAGAGAAGTGAATGAACATCACCATGACCATGGGGCTTTGTCTACAGAGAAGTTTGACACAAAACCAACAATTAGTTTCTGAAAAAAGCTAATCAATTAATTTGGTTCATCTTTATCAGCCAGTTCATCCTAATATGGAAAAAATATATATATCATTATGCAAAAGATACCTGGATTCTGAACTTATTGTTTGGATCCACAGCCAGCCTAGCATCATTATCATCTAAACAAGCAACTTTCTCCTGGAAAAGCAGAAGAAAAAAAATAAAGTTAAAATCAATTTAAATTTTCCTGAAAGTAGAGGGTTTAGGGTTTGAAAATCACCTGCTTTATCAATTTTACTTGGGAGGGTTTCATCCCAAAATAAGCATTCGTCTCTAAGACCTTCAGGGTTCGTGAATGAGTGTCATCGGATGTCATTATCGCCAAAGGAATTTCCATTGGTTCTTCACCTACAATTATAATGTAATGTAGAAAATATATATATATAAGCTAATCATTATCAAAATACTTCTGTTAAGGTGGCTCCATGATAAAATATTCCTCTGTCAGGATTCTTACAGCAAATATCAACAGTACTAACTTCTATATAGTAAGATGAATAACCTAAAACAAATGAATAATGGCCAATAACCTAAAATTAATGAATGCTAATCAACTACTTCTGAGTTACAAGTGGAGAACCTTTGCTAAAACTGTGTTACCACCTTCAGTTCTTTTATAATACTCCACAACACTTGACTTACTGTTGGATGGACCAGAAAAGTGGAAATCACTTGCTCCGGGCTTCAATTCACAAGAAAATATAGTTTTACTTGGTAATCCATTAAATATATGTTTGAGAAACATTACACTCCTAAAACTCAACACAGGATAGCAGCTTCTAACAAAACAAAAGCATAATAAATCTAGCAGGATGTATAGCAATATCTATGGCACCATTTTCATTGTTTCTGACCTTGACATCATGAGAAGTGCCAGGAGCCTGAACTATACAGTATACACTAGTCAAATATTATTTAAATGTGGATAATTATGGTTTGAGCATATCAACATGAAAGAGAATAAGAGATATTTAATATGTTAATGCTTAACCGTGTCAATTTCCTAAGCTAAAACCTTTGGTATACAAACCTTCAGCTAGGCTACAGCTCGCCTCTTGCAAGGCAAGAATGGATTCAATGTAGTGCTGTAAGAAGCATGTCCCTGTAGTAGTTTCTAATGGCAAAGCCACCTGCAAGGAGGAAGACTAGTTGATTGGTAAAAGGGACGGAGATCGATTACCTCCTATAAGAAACATGAAAAGTTTTGGAATGACAATAGAAATAAGCTCTAAATTTGAAAACAAGAACATATATAAAATGATTAGCTTTAGAAACCATAACATAAAATCATGGAATCCGTTACACAACTCACACCACTGCCTTACCTTTATACCATTGTAACCAAGACGCTCTCCAAGGCCCCCAGCAACAAGGACAAATGCAGCCTTCCTTGCCTCGCGGATACCCGCATTTTCATATTGAATGAAATTGTCTTCACCGAAAGTCAAACTCTCCCCCGATGGAACCTGTTACATAGATGATCTAAAAGTTCACTGAAATTTACAGTGGTTCCAAAGGTAAAACGCAAGACACGAGAGTGAGATATTGAAGGCAAACCAATATGAAGCAAACTACCAATTTCATTTTTTAGATCAAGAATTAAAGTAGGTTACGTTGCTAAATGAAGATGCCAGTATTCAAAAAAATTGGGCAGTTCATTTGGAGAAAGACAGTTGAGCCCGGTCATGATAAAAGAGAGAACATTAAAAACTACTCTCAAGCTCCAGAGTAAAGAAACAAATCTACATGAGATTATTAAGTCAAGGAAACACTAACTTACTGAAGGAGAAAATCCATCATATGGGTTCTTCCCAGCCTTTGAATCTGCTAGAAGTTCCCGAGCAGTTTTTACGTATGAGGCTAGGCCACCAGGATAACTTGCATTAAGACGAGATACCTAGAAGATCATAAAAGAAAAGGAAAATCCCAAAAAGGTATATCAGAAGACTGGAACATGAAAAAATGATCAGCTTTCATGAATATTGTTTTTTTTCGAGAAAAAAAAAATAGAGGAATTTTGTATCCAAAAAAATTAGGAGAAAATGTAAAGCTATATGCCTCATTTGGAGGTCAATTAAGCATTAATATGCAAAGATAATTGTTTCATTTATCTATGAATTGATATTAGAGTTCATGTGTATGAATGATTCCAAGGCGTTAGGAAAAGATCAATATGCTTGTAAATAGAAAAGCTCAGTTCTTTTGTCTAAAATCATGATAAAAACACTAATATCAAAATGAAAATTCCCCACAGACAATGTGAAAGAAAATGCTGAACCAGAGTAAAAATCTTCAGTTTTAATGAGAGAAAGAAAAGGAATGAAGCTAACTAATGAAAGTGCTATGAAATCTGATCTCTGTATTGGAGACGAATCAATAAATCTAAACCCAAACCCGAGGTTCATCGGTAACTCAGAAAAAATTAAATCAAGATCTCAACCATAACACTGCGCTAACGTAAAATCAGCACTAGTAAACTCATTTCTTTACCGGATTCAACAAAATAATTCAACGCAGAACATCATAGTTGATCACCTGTTCGAAAAAAGCACGCTTTTCATCATCTTCAACCCCGGGCTCGGACCAATGCTCGAACAAGTGAACTTGATTCAAACTTAACAGCACATTCGCCAACTCCACCTACAAATACACACACGAAACACATCTATAAACCACGCACATCGAAAACTCAACCGAATTCAAACATTTAAATACACAATTTAAACAAATCCGACACTTGGAAACAAAAATGTTCACATGTTCAGGCGAGAGGATGGAAAAATTCTTGTGCAGATTGGGCGCGGCGGATGCCAAATCCTCGATGGAGAGTTTGGAAAGCACATCGGCCGAGGATGTGGCCATGACGTCAAATCCCGGTAGATCAATTAATTAGATAAGTTGATACGAACGCAGAACAACTAAAGTACTGTTTTTGTAATTGTAGTGTCTTCTTTTATATACGCTTTACAAAAGGCTGAGGGGGAGTTAGTTATTGATGGGACGCGTACCGCTCCGAATCGAACCGGTTAACCGGGTCGGGGCGATGATTACCGGATTTTTTTATGTTGAGAATTTACGGTTGGTGTGGGGTTAAACAGAATTAGTAAATGGGAGGAGGGGGCGGTGGAACGGTGGCTGATAACGGCGGCGGAGGGAGGTGGTCGAAATCTGAACAATTTGGAGGTGATTGGAAATTTATTTGTATCCGTTAGAAATATAAATACTGATACTTTTACATAATATTATTACCTAATATACAAATCTGTTGAAAAAAATAGCTTGAATTATATTAGTAAAGAATATCGTATTTTAATTATTCTTTTGAAATAATTTAGGAGTTATGATTGACTTGTAACCTCGGTATATTGTTGATTATTCTTATCACAAAGTAATTATAGGTGAAATAATCTATAGCATCTTTCAGATTGAGATTCATAAATTTATCTAAACCAAAAGTTTCAGAAACAAACGAATATGTTATTAACAGAATAAAAACTGTCACAGATTCACGTGTTCTTACATGTAATTTACAATATTTTTAAAAAATAGTAGTATAAATAAGATAGCTCAAAAAGAAAAACTGAACTAAAAAAGAGTAAAAAGTAGAGTATGTAAATGTTTAATGTAAAACCGGCAAAAGGCCAAAAGTTTGGAGAGTGGGACTGATTGGGGCTTTACGTCAAACACCTAGCTGGCATATGCCATGGAACATCCGTTTTTTCACTTTTAAACTAAATCAAGCTTGCAAAACCAGCTAAATTCACAGCAAAACCTATCTAAACAGAATTTTACTAATATCATAGTATATGTATTCTAGTCTACAATCTCTTTCTAGTTGGTAGATTTTATATCTTTTTGTGGTTGTAAGTTGGAATATTATGACAATACCAAACGAAATATTATGCCTATGGAATTTACTAGTAGACTCTATCCGGCTCATAACAATTAGAACAAGACACCCGGTAATTATTTGGCATATATTTTGTGGATCATTTTTATGAGTTTTATTTATTTGAAAAAGAACGATGCCCCCAAAGTATATGGTGGGCAGAATTTCGCCTGAGTTTTTGACTTTTGAATATAGAGGAATCAGATTTCCTTGCAATTTCATCTGTAGGGTAGGGACGACAATAATGAGCACATATTCGATCAAGGGATATTGCTGTAATATCATAACGAAGGCTATGAGTACAAAATCATAAATTTCAATTCATTTTTCTATCTGGAGATTCCTGTTTCTAAAGTACACATTATAAAAGCTCAACAACATAGTACATAAAAGAAGAAGCTTATTTGATTTTACTTGTGGATGTATGCATCTCAAAATATCTGGAGGGCACATGCACATTTACCCCACCTGCTGCAGAGCTTTGCATGAGAAGGTATCAGATTCTTATTGATCGCACAAGCTTTTGCCATCTAATTTGTAGTTAAATACTAAACTTCTTCAACATTGTCATCTTTTTTGCTAAAAAAAAAAATGGTGCATTTAATTTCTGTAGTCTCACAAGGGATATGTACCTTTCCAGCCGGCTCCGCCATGAACATCAACTCCAAAGTACTTCAAGCTAAGGTTGCACGCTTACCTTTTGCATCTCTAGACTGCACGTAATTTACAAGAATGTAAAGACCACATAACAAGTCATGGTTATGCGTAAGTAGATAAAGAGGAGAGGGTGAGAGAGAGTGGGAGAGGACCTGTGCGGCGGCTGATCGCTTTGAGTCGAGAAACTGGCTGTAAATATCAGTCAACCTCCGCTTCTCAGCTTCTGCAACTGATGGTTTAGCCTTGGATGCGATGGACTTCAAAAGAACATCTGTGATTACAGGCACCTTTCCAGTTGGGCTGCCATCGTTTTTGTCTAGAAGCTCGTGAACTGCTTCAAGTTGTGTATCGGAAAGAAGCGCTTGAAGGTCGGCTCCACTAAATCCTTCAGTCATTTGAGCTATGTGGTCCAAGTCAACATCACTATCCATTGGTAACTGCAGTGATACTCGAATTAGTGAGTCGTGAAAAACATGAGCTGCATTCCAGATATAGGTACTAACCTTTCTTGAAAGGACCTTAAGGATGTCCAACCTCTCCTGTTGTGATGGAAAATCACAAAATAAAAGTCGGTCCAGCCTACCGGGACGTAGAAGTGCAGCATCAAGCAAATCTGGCCGACTGATTTTCAGCAGTCATTACAAAAGAAAATAAAAATAAAAATTGAAGGCCTGTAAGTGATTGTGAGTTTTCTGATTATTTGTAAAAATCTCATGTTCAGAAGAAGATGCAACTAAGGTCCGGAGAACAAGTTGATCCGTTCTGCACTAATGTAGTCTCTGAAGAAAGTTCATATCATGAATATATATAAATATACTTGTTGAAGAGCGGAATGTACCTTGTAGCAGCAAAAACAAATACACCAGTCAAGACCTCAACTCCATCTAGTTCCGTCAGAAACTGGCATATAATGTGATGAAGGTATTGGCAGCTGAGAGCAAATACGAACTGAAAAAACAGATAGTGAAAGAAAATATTAGGCTGGACATGAAGGAACTAACCTGATTGACAACTCTATCAGTTACTCCCGTATTATCATGCCCTCTCTTTGGAGCGATGGAATCAAATTCATCGAAAAAGAGGATGCAGGGAGCTGCAGCTGCTGCTTTTGAGAAGATATCCCGAACCTACAATAGCTTATTCATGTCATTCGGTTTCTTCTTATTGGGATTTTGTATACTGGAAGCAAATTTTATGCTTGTATACAATGTGTTTTTGTCCTTACCACTATTTTATTCTCCTATCTGATAAATTTATATTTGCACATGTAATCATTTATCTTGTATAAAAGTTAGATTTGTGTAGTGTGTCGGGTATCACAGAAGACTACACACTTGGTTGAACTGACAAGATATAAACAGTTATCACAGATGAGACAACTTTTGCTTGTATACAATGTGTTTTTGTCCTTACCACTATTTTATTCTCCTATCTGATAAATTTATATTTGCACATGTAATCATTTATCTTGTATAAAAGTTAGATTTGTGTAGTGTGTCGGGTATCACAGAAGACTACACACTTGGTTGAACTGACAAGATATAAACAGTTATCACAGCTGAGACAACTTTTGCTTGCATACAATGTGTTTTTGTCCTTACCACTATTTTATTCTCCTATCTGATAAATTTATATTTGCACATGTAATCATTTATCTTGTATAAAAGTTAGATTTGTGTAGTGTGTCGGGTATCACAGAAGACTACACACTTGGTTGAACTGACAAGATATAAACAGTTATCACAGCTGAGACAACTTAAGGATAAATTTCCGTTTTAAGCTGCAGTTTAGATAAGAAGTGGCTTGTCTTGGCTGCTTGTCTATGCTGGTACTTAAGGTGGTGTATTGAAGGATCATAGTGAGATGTGTTCTCCTGACTGATTTAGTGGAGAACCAAGATTTCAGTGACTTAATTGATCTTAAGCTTGATAAGACTCAAGTTGAGTGCATTTGACTATCTATCACTTTGACCTACTATGGTGAACGTCATCGCGACCGAATCTACGTATCTTGGGTTCTAGTAGTCATTTGTGGCTCAGGCTGGTTGTCTGTATCTTGCAACCATATCTTAGTAAAATGGGTTGATAATATCCTGAGAAACTCGTAAGGATTCACACACTAAAGCCGGTCGGTTGATTAAGTTCAGGTGTGTTAATAAGGTCGAGTTGTACAACTCAGGAATATAATAAGATGTTAATTAATTTAAGCTGTTAGTGGGCTTAATTAATTAACGGATATTTCTATCTTAAATGCGGGGATCGCTCTAAAATACAAGCTCATGCTCAAGTTGGGATAAAGGGTAAGTCAGCACGGATTCTCTCGTGGAATGAATTTGTGTTTATTAATTAATTTTGCTCTAGGCTGAGCATAGATAATTAATTTGAGACCCGGCTTTATTTCTTGTATTAGATCCCTAATCTAGCCCAATTAGTTGCCTAGTTATTTATTGTCTCTCAGAAATTATTATTAATAGATTAATGCATTTCACATTATTTAATAATGTTATTTATCTGGAATTAATTGGCTGAGCCAATTAATTGATAAATAGATGTAGCCCAATAGATTAATTTATTATATTATGGGTTTATTATGTGGAATCTATAATTAAATTAATGGGTTACAAATATTAATATAATATTGGTTTTTAAAGTATATATATATATTAGTATTTTGTTCATAAAATACCCACATTCATATTTTCAAACGCATACTTGCGATTGAGAGAGAGACAATAATTCTTTTTCTTCAGTTCTCTGACCACACGGAGGAAGAAACAGGTCGGGACACAAATCAGAAGATCTAAACACGAGCAACAATCAAAGTTGCAACAACATATGTGAAGGAAGGTAATCAATTCTTCCCTTCAATTCCATCACTTCTTAGTATCTATCTCCAAATAAATCTAAGAAAACTAACTTGTCTTTCAACATCTGTCCAAGGATTCATGGCTTGCTAGGACCTTCTAGCCCAACTTAGATATAATAAGGCAAATAGCTACATGATACAAACCTAGCAACTAGATGATTAAGATTTGAATGCCATCTATTTGTTGATAATCTCATGAATACTACTATATCAATGAACACAGGAACCAGATTAACATGGTCTGCAGAATCAACTTTTTAACAGCATTATAGAGTTTAAGCCACTACTTAAGACGGCCTTATCATTTGACCTCATCATGGTCATCCAAGGCACAGTAATGTTAGTATCAATTTGTCAACTCATCAGTAATATTCTACACATCCAGTGTTTTTCCTAATTACTTCTGCACTTCATAACATGCAATTTACAAAGCGATATGTAACACGACAAAATGGAAACTAAGAAAACATCAAACAGATTAGTGATAAAGGATAAATTAGTAAGACAAAATAGAGAAACACGAATGATATCCGAAAGTGGAACACAGGAAACTATACAAGGAAGATATGTCTTACAGCTTGTTCAGAAGCACCGATATACTTGTTAAGCAACTCAGGCCCTTTCACCGAGATGAATCGTAGTGAACAGGCTGCAGCTGCTGCACCAACAATATGTGTTTTCCCACAACCAGGGGGGCCATATAAAAGAACATTGGAGCGCATTCTTAACGGAGCTTGGGCAAAGATGTTGGGAAATCTAGAAGGTAGCTCAATCATCTGATACAAAAAATCATTCAGTTCTAATGACTATATGTACCATGTGAAATTAATGCCAGTCTGACACAGTATATATAACTTAACATCCATATGTATATTAAACTCTATAGTCAGGCAATTCAAAAGCCAGATCCAGTATAGAATTTACAATAAAGCAAGAAAAACTAATTCATCCTAGATGGAAGCACGCATCATTAGAAAGACAATAAGAATTTGCACGATTGAAGAATACACAACATACAGGTGGTAAAGAGTTTTCCGCAGCAGAACAAGTAATATCAGGGTGACATTCAAAAAATTCCAGTATGGTTAAAGTTCGGATTTTCTCTAGACATGATCTTTTTTACCTTCTTATTTTTACATAAAGTCTTCTTTTTCCATTATATGAGTTCTTACAGTTAAATCTGTTTTCTTTTGTTAAAGATCTCAAAGGCTATATTTAGGCTAGAATTAGCAGTGAAAATTGAACTTAAAGTCACTGATAAACGAGAAGACTTGAAAGAAACATCGAGTATTTTATTACTTTATTGGATAGCTGTTTCTTCTTATCTATACCAGTTTTATCTACCTAGAAGACATACCTCTGTAACAGCATTCCGGATGTCATTAAGACCACCAACATCTTCCCAACCAGAGCGACCACCTTCTGTAGCTGGTTTAGTGATGTCTCTCATGGCCAGTGGTTGAAAATTTTCCATTGCTAGTAGAAAATCATCCTGGACCAAAGTAGGTTTCTCTTTTCCTTCAGATCTCAAATCAGCAGATAACGAGCGACCAATGGCAGCATGCACAGATCTATCAACCAGTATTTCCTGAAGTGAATTAATCGCACATAAGTAAGTTTTGGGGGAAATTATTTGTCAAAAAGGCAAAATCCAAATCAAATAAATGCCAGTTCATTCATACAGCAGTAAGTTGTATATAAGTCTTTATCAATACGTACCAGATCATAAGCATCATATCCATCACATTTTGATGCTATATCTGATAAGAGATCATCAGAACACTGCAAGGATCGTTTCTTGATCTCATGCCTCAATATGGCTTCACGTTCAGTAGCGGCAGGTGCTGGCAGAGTGACATGAAAGTCAAATCGTCCTGTATTCATTCAATTCTAGGTGTAAGATAATGTCATGCAAAAGAAAGAACTACTTCCATTAAGTGCAGAATAACGAACCTGAACAGCTCAAGCTCTGTGGAAAACTAGTCAGAGACTGCACTGTAGCAATAAATGCAATGGGACCAATCCCACATGAGATCCTTTGCTTTCCCTACAAGCATCATAGAATGAGAAGAAATTCGTTATTTTAGAAAAATGTGTACACCTTGAAGTTCCGGTTCATCTAGTTGGCTCCAGTGCGCACTTATTAGTAGGAATCACTATGGACTAGGAGATTCATGAAAACACGACACATTAAGAAATAAGTAACATGTGACACCTAGTTGACAGTAAAGTGATGACGTGCACAGCGAAAAGAGCAATCACCAACTGGGAAAGCACAAGCAGGGTTAACATCAAGGAGAAAGGGACAAAAAATCTTACAACTTATATTATGAAACTTAGTTTTACTACTCTAGGTCAGAAAACATTCAGAGGGTCCATTCCCATGTTTTAAGAGATGTCAACTCAGAAAACATTCAGAGGGTCCATTCACACACAAAAAGGAGAATCATATAATGAAGTATCTTGCCTCATCTAATATATCAGCAAGAAACTCAATGAGTGATGCAGAAGATGATGAAGTTTGAGAACCCTCCAAATCCGAGGAAGATGCAACTAGGCTATCAAGATCATCCAAGATGATGACAGAGGGTGCATGATCCAATGCTTCAGAGATGTTGCTTGAAAGCACTTGCTGTATAGTTGAAGGCTTCTCCAAAGTGAGCCTAGAACAAGAAACAAAAACTCTGCAGAAGGGAATTCTTATGTGAGCAAATATTCATATAATATAAGCAGTCAGCTTCTTGCAACAATTAAAGGCATTACGAAAATTATAGATAAAAAGTACTCTCTCCGTCCCACTAGAAATGACATGTTTTCCTTATCGGGACGTCCCACTACAAATGACACGTTTCCTAAAACAATCTACACCACATAAAACCACTTTATTGATTCTCGTGCCCAAAAGAAACGTGTCGTTTCTAGTGGGACGGAGGGAGTATTACAGATCATATCTCAACAGCAGTACAGGTTTTACAAAGTCCACCAGATAACAGGAAGAGTAAACCTTACATGTGTGCCAATATATCTTCACAGCCTTCAATATATTTTGCAGAGGCTTTGGCCAATAAGGTTTTCCCGGAACCCTATAAAACACAAATGACCAGCACAAATTAAGAATCCAGCTCCAAGAGGTTACAGATACCAATTTTATGTTTTCACTTTTCCAAGTAGATAACTAGACATTGTTTGACCATCTGAAGAGGAGAGAACCATGGCTTCAGTTCCATGAATCCTAAATGGCGGTCAATTGAAAAGTTGAACGAGGTGTTCAAGGTTTATCTTGGACTAAGTGAAAGTATGTGGAAGATTGCATAACTTGGAGAACAAATATCCATGTGACCCACCAACCAATTGGCAGTTATAGACTTTGATAACCATGATAAAAACAAAGCAGATAAGTTGCACACTGTTCAAATACTGGGAACAAGTCATGCTTACAATCACGCTAAAGATGTAACACTCTGTTTAATGAGTGGCCCTCTGGAGTGATTCGTAATGCACGAACAGCTTACATAAAATAAACCAATGTGCAGGAGGAATCAAGAAAGCAATTTCAACTTTTTTGTACCCTTAACATAATGCAACTTCGTGCACTTTTTCTAACTCTCCCAGATTTAAGACCAGTCAAGACTTTCAGAGCAGGTTAAGCAACAAATTAAATTACCAGATGATCCAGATCTATAAGATAAATCCTAAGCCATTAGACCTGCTGTGCAGCATCAACAGTTTAGGCTGACTATGTATCTTTGTCTCCAATTTGGTCATTTTAACAGAGTTCTGTTCTAAGGGATTACATCCCAATGAGAACTACAAAATGGCGATCCTTTCTTAAAACTCTAGTCATTATACTAAAGCTTTCTAGACCCTTTTCATTGCTCTTTAACATTTAGTGTTACAATATCACAACAAATGGAGTGGTTTATCAACTGTCCAACCTTATCCGTATATATCTATTAAACTTTCCTTAAACGAAAGATGAACATAAAAGGATGCCACAAAATCTGCTTCCAGATTAATATATATACTTAAGAGGCCTGTTATGAACTAGATTTGGTGAGACTTACTGCAGGTCCACATATTAGAACATGCCCAGGCAACGGAAGATCATAGATACTGAACAACATTCCAGAAGTAGGAGATAACATAGAGGTCAACCCTGCAGGTAAACAACTAAGTTAGAGGAAACAGTTTATCATGTAAAAAAGTAAATAGCTGAAAATCAAGGCCAATTGTTATCAAGCTAGACAAAACCATGAACTATTGCACTACTGACAAAAATTTGAAAAGGGAAATTGGCAGAATTCTTTTGTTGACATATGGCCCTCAGAGTTTAGTGCTTTAAAGTGAAAATGTCACTTGAAAAAATCTACACCTTGGACCATACCTAGCTTCAACTCTTGACTAAGTTCAGAGAGTACTAAATCACACAGATTACATGTAGCTCCTTTGGTCTTTACATACAGCAATACCATTTGGCTGACACTGAAATTTTGCCATCTTATATTCTCCTGCTGAACTCTCAAGCACCAACTACCGATTCACACAGAAACTACTGATGTCATCTTATGTTCTTTAAAGTTCTTTTGGAAAATTTCTCTAGCGGGAGAATAATGATAACCAAACCAGTCATTTGCCAAAGAGAGCCCTTCTCAGGAGCCTAGTAGAGTGATGAGTAATCTCACATTTTCAAGCATGATAATTCCATGAGGAAAATTCTGTTGAATGAAAATATATTATATTGGAAATAAAAGGTAATTACTTAAAAGGTACCTACTGTGATTTACATCAAGTGGGGATGTCCCCATCCATTCCAGTGAAGAAATTTCAGCACTAAGGCCATTTCCAGGCATTACTAAAGGGGCTGCCTGAGAGAATAATATATCACCCAATTGCAACTTTTCCAACAAAAAGTCTAAATTTCTCGAAGTATAATCGCCCCTGCTGCCTTTCTCAAATGCAAGTTCGTAGGCATTGCATTCTCCATGCGAAGATTCATCCGCAAGTGACAGCATATAAAGGATATCAACCAATGTCTCTTCAGCTTGGTTTCTGTTTCGGGACATCTTTTTAATAGATGATCGTACCTTGCAATTTCTATGCAATCTCTGATCTCTGATTTTTATGTGAAGTAGATTTTTGCTTCCAATTATCAAAGAACTTTCATCTTCTGCTGAAGTTGAAACAAATGTGTGAAGCTGAGCTAGACACCACACACGCAAAAGATCAGACAAACCATTCCTATGTCCAACCTTACTCTGTCTTTCTCCAGTATTAGTGGCTATGCCTTCAGATTCATCATTGGAAGATCCAGAAGAAACAGCTGTAACAACCTTGTCGTGCAAGGACCAATCACTAATACCCATTTCAGCATTTGAGCTTATATTATTGAGAGCATCATTTTGTTTATTGCTTACAACTTCTAGGCCACTATTCTCCGCAGATTCATTCTTTTCAAACATCTTGAAATGGTATGGTGAAATTGAAAAAGGAGGAATGACTTTTTAGCACTAATGTTACGCCCTTTGACATGTACCCCTGAAATAAGAATATGCAAATAAATTTCACAAAAATAAATTGAATAGCCAAACAAATATGACAAAGAAAAATAAAGCCTCAGGAGTTGTTAAGACAAGATAACAAAACTAAAATAATCATTATGAACAATGATAATTCCAATTAATCAAATAGCAAAGCCAGTCAACCTTTTGAAGAATTAACTTACAAGAGTGTAGTTCTGCCCCCAGATACAGGCGGAGAGACTGAGCTAGCATTATGTGTCCTTTTGACACTGTTTCACACAATAATATATGAATGACAACATGATGAGGGCTATCCCGCTTATCAGTGTGATCACCGTTGCTGGCTTCCTTTTCATTTGATTTGCTTCTAGAATGTAGCTTTTTCTTGCTATTTTTTAATAGGGATCGAGGAGATATCTCTACAAGCTGACGAGAACTGAAAGAATACTTCTTAGCTGTTTCTGGATGGATGAAAACACCAGATGTGAATAGGATATCCATTTCAATATCATTCCCCTCATATTTATAGATAAATCTACTGTCTAGATCTTGGACCCGTAGCTGTGCTTTTGCAATTGTATGATCCTCATCTGGAGATTGTAGGGATGGATTTTTACGTCTCTTTGGAGCTACTGCAACTTCAGTTCCAGGCACAAGTTGAACTGGAAACAATCTCACATGCAAGTGACATTCATAAAAAAATGTTATTCTGTTGAAAAGAAGTTATATTCACCAGAGTTCTGGTTGAATGGAAGAGGGTGACATCAGGTGGCTTGTATAATCATATGAATACCAAACATTTTCCTTAAACTAGGGGAGTATAATAAGTCATTAATAACCAAAACGTATATTTTGAGAAAAATAAGTTCTCCAGGATTCCAGAAGCAAAAAAGTATGATGTTACCTACTGGATTCTGGGGGAAAGGTTGACTGAACAAGAAATGTGACAACTGTTTGCCCATGCAACCACAACGGGAATTTCATTTGTTCGTGGACAACTCCGATCTGTATGCAACAGAAGGTAAGTTATAACAGCTCAGACACCTATTTGAACATTTACAGAATCAAATTGCCATAAAAGAACATAGCCACACCATAAATCAATTCCGAATTTAACGATAGCATTCAAAACTCTCCCTAACACGCTGCATTCAGACTACTAAAATACATGCCTGAATGCTGCATTACAGTGATTCCATTACATGGAAGTTCTTATCAACAAGTACAAACTAGCAACCACAGAATCAATCGACTCACCTGCTTCAAAATAACACTTTCAGCAAGCTCCGAATTGAGCTCCAGTATCTCCCAATCATCCTCCGTAAGAGGCTCAACCGTCACCAGCGTAGCCTTGGGTAAATTACTGACAGCACGCACTCTCACCGAGGTCCGGTCGTTCAATCCAATGCAATCCGCATATTGGCGAGCTATCTACAAAATTCAGATTAAGAAACATCATTTTTCAACCGAAAACAAATTAAGGTAGTCCTTGCAGAATACCTCAATTGAGGAAGGGGAAGACGATGCGGCGCCGCACCACGCTACGTGCCAGAGGCGATCGTGGGAGCGAAGCTCCAGAGATAGAATTGGAGGGAGGTAACCTGACTGAAGGGATTGGATGAGAGAGAGAGGAAGAGAGACAAAGCAGCTGTCGATTCCCCCAACTGCTCTCACCTCAAACTCCATAGCTGACTAGCTTCTGTTTGCAGAATTTTAATAAATCGAAATGATTTTAATATGTGGGAGATGATATTGTCTGCGGTTCCTTAGTTTACAGTTTTATGAGATTATCAACTAATATGTCTGTAGTTTCATTCCGTTTTTTATCGTCTTTGTGAGGTTTAGTACGACTTCTTTGTGCATTGTAGGGAACTGTACGACGGAGGAGATGTGGAGCGACTTCACTTATCCGTTAGATGTTGGAAAGCGTGTTTCATGAACCAAAAAGGGCATTATGCAAAATATGGTGTGTAAAATGTGACCATCTTCGAAAATGTAGTACTACATTTCTTTTTATAGTTGGATATATATATATATATTTATTTTTTTTGAAAAATCAGCGGCAGCTTTTTTTTGGTGAATTTTTATCATTAAAGATTTTATCTTCAAAACCAAAAAGTGTGATTAGTATAAAATTGAACTCGGGTGATTAGACAAAAAATAAAGGGAGCTTTGCTTAAATAGTCAAAGCTATTAAATAAAACACAAATTTATCCATCACTTAAAATTATATACAGAATATACCCAAAAATTCCAAAAAGCTCTCACACCTCTTTCCTCTTATTAAAAATAAGTCACTTAAACACTCAAAAGACTCCCCACCAGCACACCCCAAAATTCTCATAATTCTCATTTTTTCATCCGATCCCACACACTTTATTCACCTGTCTGACCTTGAAAAATACGTGGAAAAAGAAAGAGAGTAGTGCAGACAAAAAACAAGGGGTATTTGGTCAAATTGGGTATTCTTTAACTATAAATTTAGTCAAAGGTTATTTTTGTATTTTTTAACTCAAATTGGATATATTCATTCAGGGTATGGATCCTGTGGGAAGACAAAGTTATGTAGGAAGGTAGGAAGTATGCATATCCCCTAAATATTTTATGCATATTTCTTAATTTTTTTTATGCATACATTTTGTATTTTTTACATTTTTGCCCTTATGCATAAAACATATAAAGAATATACAAAAGGAATATTCCAGAGCATATTCAATCTAAACCATCAAAAAATAAAATGAATGGTGCAGATTTATTCTTATTTCTTATTTTAAAGATACTTCTCATATGATTCATTCCCTATTCGGGTATGGATCCATTACCACAAAATATATATGTATATGTATACTCGGAGAGAGTATTATTTTTAAATTAAAGCATCCATATATGATATAACTTAACAGCAACTTTGTAAAATAAAATGGTTTACTCGAGCATGGATCATATCGGAAGACTACTTAAAGTAAGAATTAAGAAGAAATATGCATTCTTTATCTTATCATTGCATGGTTTGGATGAAATATGTCTTGAAATATTACTTATGTATATTCCTTATACGTTTTATTCATAAGGGCAAAATGTAAGATTTATGAATTAAAAAAAAAAGAAACATGCATAAAACATAGAAAAAGTCTACATACTTTCTATCTCCTTATATAACTCTACTTTTCTACGGGATCCATACCCCTAGTTTACTCAATTTAATTCCCATTTTAAAAATTTCTATAAAACCTTCGTAAACCATCAAGATGAGCAGAATATGAATTGATCTGATTCTAACAAGTCGAATTGCGGGTAAATCTTCACCTAGATTCGGTAAATATGTTCGGCCTTTTTTTATATATTTTTATTTTTGATAGTATCAGTGGCAAAGATAGACCTTCTTCCCCCAGAATTGATTGCGGATGTGATAATGAATTAGAGGATACATTTCTCTATGATGAATCAGTAACATGTGTATATTTAATTCAATAAAATTACTAATCTAGATAATTAATTTAAGATAATTATGTTAAAAATATATATGTCACTCCCTTATTGATGAAATGCGTACTACGGCACGAAAAGTGTGACAGAGGATAATTCATTTGATAAATGTCGTTTTTTTTTAGATTATCCAAAATGTGCCAAGTCAATTAATTGAAAATCTGAAAAACATCTTCTGCTACTTTATCATGTCGCAAGCCCTTACGTGATTAAAGAAATGTCTTTTTGTAGAGAGGATTGGTTTCTAATTACAGTCAGATGCTACGATTTCAAATTTCACAAATTTCTTTTAATACACAATTAACTTGATGTTATTTAGTTTTTTTTATAATAAACTTGCAATTATTATATACACTTTCCGTCCCAATTATATTGTTCACTTTGAGTGTGCAATAATTTTTTTAAATAGTTATTAATTATGTGTAGAGTGATATAAAATTGTGAATTAAAAATGAAATTATTATATGAGAGGAATTTATTGAATGGGTCATCATAAAAGAATATCTCTTTCCATCTCCACTTCTTCCTTTTATTATTCTTAATTTTTTTTCTGTTTATGGATAAAAAAAGTATTGGATCTTACTTATCATCTAGCAAATATTGTTACCAAGTGGGGTACTACTTATCATAAATTATTTATACACTTGATTATTTATGTAGACAAAAAATAAATAATAAAAATATACTTCGTCTGTTTTAATTATAGTGTCTAGTCTATTTTGAGTCGTTTCAAATATATTATTCAATTTTTTAATAAATTATTATACAACTTTTACACCACTCTACATATAACTAACAACTCTCCTAAAAGATCGTATCACCACTAAAGTAGATAACATAATTGGGATGGAATGAGTAATTTTCAAGTGGCGTGAAAATTCACCACTAACCGCGTTGTTTCTTAAATGGTAAGTTGCTTCTACCTCCTCAAAGAGAGTCAATTGTCAAAATAACACTAAAAAAAATTCAGAATAACATTTTTTTCAAAAATAATTATCAAACTAATAATCTTTTTGTCACCTATATACTTATTTACTAAATGAATATCTATATGGAAAATACATTTTACTTAGTACATTTACTTAATCACAAAGTAGTACACTTTGTTGTAATAAAATCGCATTTCCAAATAAAAAAGATAGAATATATTTGTTAGTTTTTTTATTTATTTTGTACGTGTGCCGTGTTTCTAAATAAAAATAAAATATTTTTTACTTCTTTAATTTTATATTTAATTATGTTTCAAACAAAAAAAAATTATGTGAAAATACAAAACTTTGTTATGTTTTTATTATTTTAATTACAAAAAAAAAGATATAATTATAGCAATTAGGTTGGAAATAATTTTTTTCCATTATATTTCAAAGAAAAATAATAAAATATATTATTTATTTTCTTTGTTATTGAATAATTTTCTTCGTATTTTCTAACTAAAAATAAATTATTATTTTTTTTAGTTTTTATCCGCTAATAGTAAAATTAAATGTAAAAAAAATATTTTTTCATGTAGATATTTATTTAGTGAATAAGTGTATAGATGACAAAAAGAGTGTTAGTTTGATAATTATTTTTGAAAGAGTGTTATTTTGAAAATTATATTTTTTTAAAAAGTATTATTTTAACAATTGACTCCTTAGACTACGAATATTGTTACAAAAATCAACTAGGTGTGTTGATTTTTGTATTTGCATAAAAAAGAAAAAAAAGAAATATACTCCCTCCGTCCCACTCATACTGTCTTGTATACCATATCGGGACGTCCCACTCATACTGTCCTATTTCCATTTTGGGAAATAATAAGGGAAACAAATGACTAATTAATATTAACTAATTACACCATTAAGTTACTAATTGTACACATTATCGGTATTCTTTTTTATTTGTTGCCCTATCATTATCACTCTCTACCCCCCCAAACCTTAGATCCACCGCTCCTCTCTCATATCGAACTCCGCCTCGCTCCCCCTTGCGCGATGATGAAAAAAAATTATGTTGCCCTCCGCCTCCCCCTCGATGATGCTAGCCCACCTGTCGAATCTACCTTCTCCGAAAGTTTTGGAGTCGCCGATGATATTGCTGACTCTGAGACGATGGAGGCTGAGTGTGAAAGGGTGGAAGAAACTCTTCTTGGTGACCATTCTTGTGTCGCCGCTGGGCTTTCTCCCCGCACCTATTCCTCTGAAACGCTGGACGACGACTCTGAGAGGGTGGAAGAAACTCGTCCGAGCGATGGGTGTCTTGTGGGCGATCGGGATGAGAATAGCGGTGAAATGGCAGAGCGATTACGTCTGAGCGCTTTGGCATCCCAACAGATCGAGCTTGGTCGCGATTTGGAAAGGATTAGTGAGAAGGAGTTCATGGAGAACTTGATGCGGATTTGGTGCCCTGCCTACTTTAATTTGGTGAGATCTTCTCCGGCTGAACTTGTTTAATTTATAACATGTTTATGAGTGGTTGAGGTATGGTGCCTTGCCGTCTGATTTGTTGCCCTTTCTTCTGATTTGTTGCCCTGTCGTCTGATTTGTTGTGAATAATGTGTATGAGTGGTTGAGGTATGGGGATTGAGATGATGAAATCTACAAAAGATTACTGTGTCTGATTTGTTGCCCTGCCGTCTGATTTGTTGTCTTGCCGTCTGATTTGTTGTGAATAATGTGTATGAGTGGTTGAGGTATGGGGTTTGAGATGATGAAATTGTGCTCATTTTGGTGCCATTCGTATAGAAACTGTGTTAATATTAGGTACCCTGCATTCTTTACATAAACATCTTTACAAAATACTCATATACAAAGCTACAACAACTAGGTATATAAATCTACAAAAGACTATTGGTATATAAATCTACAAAAGACTAGTTATGCTATTGCTATTTAAGTCTAATTAGGGGGTTTTAAATAACAAGTCAGCCTTCAACAACTAAACCTAGTCCTGCTTTTTTAGTTGTTCAAGTTCTAGACTAGTGTCATTCTCAAGCATATAATGAATGCACTCTTCTACAAGTTCAGTTGGTACTTCCAAGTCTATTGGAAGCCTTGATTCTCTAATTAGGGCATCCTTCCTCATATGAGGGAGTTTGTAACAGTTTTGACCCTTCACCCTCATGATCTCCATCATGCAAGCTTGTAGGCTTATGAACACTTTATTTAGAGTCATAGGAGATAACTCTTCATAAGAAGAAATAACTGCATTAACTAGCTGCTCCACATTTAGGCATTTATTGGTGACTTGGATGCTTTGAATATCCCTAAACCATCCCAAATCGTTCACATTTGTGTCTGGGGAATTTGGGGGTTGATTAATCAATCTGATGTCAAAGCCATCTGCACTAGCAACACTCCCGAAATCCACATCACGCCTTTTAATATGAGGCCTAGCATTGTCTTGCTGAATAAAAATCATTTTGCTTTCTGTTGAGGGCCATTTTGCCTTGATGGCTGGTACAATCTGCATTATGTATCATATAAATAAACATTAAGATTAGCTATAGTTTGCTGCATTATAAACATTCTGTATAAACTGCATTCTGAATATAGTTTTATGCATTATAAACGTTCTGTATAAACAGTCTGTATATGTTGCTTTCTGAATATAGTTTGTTGCATTATAAACATTTTGTATTAACTGCATTATGTATTAACTGTATTAACTGCATTATGTATTAACTGTATTTTGAATAAAAATCTGCATTAATCATAGAATTGCACTTAGTACATAAATTGAATGACATACAAGGGTATTTATCATTCTGAACTGCATACAATACATAGTTACAGTTTTAAGTCACTCATGTAATGTACATAGTTGAATGACATATAAGGGTAAATTGCACTTAGTACATAAATTGTTCCATCTCCATACCTGGTTGATCAAGCATGTTTTCACGACTTCTTTTGTTATAGACTGAATCGGCTTAGTCTCCAAAGTGCCTTTAGGTCTATTTTTGCTGCCTCTAACTGCTGGGATTTGTTGTGTGAATGGAAAAATACCAATTTTGCCATCAAACACAACACATCCATTTGCATCGAAAATAGGTCGGCAAACCGCGCACATAAACATCACCTTTGTGACGAATTTCTTGCTTTTACATGTGCGGTGTGGTTCGGCCTCACCGGGAGTAAGGTAGAATTGATGCGATGCACGTGTAATGTAAAACCATTTCTCGTCTATGTGGATGGTATTGTGCATGCTCTTAAACTTCAATATGTTTAGTACTCTATCAAACTCTAGAGCCTCTATAGAAAATCTAAGTCTAAGTAGTTTATTTGGAGCAGTTAGATTATGACGAATGGCACTAGTATGACCTTCCTACTGTGCTTTTGCTTACCTTAATACCGTCTGCAAGATTTCGTATTGTACTTCTTTTATGCAATTCCAAGCTTTGAATGAGCTCCAAGTCGACATGAATTCGGGTTTTGCTTACTCTATCAACTTTACCGCTTTTAAGCCGGATAACTTGCCCGTCTTCTTGTTGTTTTTTTGCTGCAGCCCAAAGACGGCTGACTGTTCGTGGCGAAACGGCGTAGATGGCAGCTGCTTCGGTGATCTTCCCTTTCAACAGTTTACCCGCAATGCATTTTCGTAGAAGAAATTGGACAATGCCATTCCTCTCGTCGGTTGACAAGTTTTTGCTTCGCATAACTCTCATCTTTTTGTAGTGAATATTTGTACTGGAATTGTTTTTTTCTACTTCCTCTATATATAGATAAGAATAGGTGGGAAATTTGAAACAGTTTTTGAATTATGCTGAAATTGGATGAAGAAGACTTCTTTTGGAGGGATTTGTTTTTTTGGCGCCGTTCCCTCCCCCCAAAATGAAATCTCATTCTTCTTAGCCAAAAAAAAACGGTCAAATACAGTTAAAAAATAAATTCAAATAGAATGCAATGAAAAAAAAAGAAAGAAAAACAGTTTAAAAAAAAAAGCAAATAGAACGGCGCTGAAATTTACAGGTATGCTAATTACTTGGAGGCAGTTAGATTAGGAAAACTAATTATGTTGTGGGCCACAAGCATTAACAACACAATACCCACTTTATTAAACTCCGTGCCAGAAAGTCAATACGACAAAACGAAAATGAGTGGGACGGAGGAAGTACATGATTGAGGAGAGAGAATGAGGTGACCGAGGTGGATTTATATAAAAAATGCAACCAGGTGGTTATATATACATTGACCAATGGGGTGTTGCCACTTGGCATCATTTCATTGGCTCTTAATATTTATTTTTTCTAAATAGAAAAATAAGTATTTTTTATAATATATATTGTAAAAATAAATAAAAATTATACTAAAATTCATGATTTTTCATTATCTATAAATAGATCTCAATATTGCTATACTTATTCACATCTTAAAAAACCTTCATTTTATCTCATTCCATTATTTACTACAAATCTCAATCTCTCTTTTAATTATCATGGATCATATAATAACAACTTTTCCAATTCCCCAAAATTTTCTTACTCTCAAGATTACTATCTCAGTTACGAAAATTTCCAAAATTCCAATGAATTCCGCATCACCAAAAATTTCAAAATTCCAAAATTCCAATAAATTCGGCGATGATAACTGAATTTTCTTTACTTTGTTGTTCGTAATTTTAGTTTTTCGTTGTTTCAATTTCGTCTTTCAATTACTGTCATATGTTCCCTATATTTTAGTTTGTACGATTTTCGAGCTTTATAATTTTTTCTAAAATTTCAATTAATTTTTACGTCTTTAAATTTAAATAATTATTATTAATATATAATAATATAAATATTAAATAATTAGAATATATAAAAAATATAGTTGGCGGGAATGGTTGTGGTGGTTAGGGATAAATGATAAAAAATAGATAATTGAGTTGAAAGTAAAATAAAGTTTATAGAAAAGAGAAAAAATTAGTTAAATATTGGGAATGATTGTGTTGGCTGAAAGTATTTAGATTGGCCCGAATATTCGTAGTCTTAGGAAGAAACTAACTGAAAGGTCAAATTCTATTTGACTGACCGACTTTCCATGAATCTTTGGTCAGTTAATTAGTCAAAATTTTGACGCCGGTTACGTATTAGTACAATTTACTGAAAATGTTGGAAAATTCTATCCTAGACCCTAGGCCTTGTAGACTGTGCTGTATGATTAGAGTTGTGCTTTTTGGGATTTTTTTATTTTAATAACATCTTATGCGCTAAGATGTTTTATAACCACACGGCCCACAACTTAAGTGCATGGACCCTGGTCCTAGGATAGAATTTTCCGAAAATGTTTGGCTTTTCAATAACGGGTTGGGACAAAGAAACTAAACTTCCACAAAATATATTAAAAAATGTACGCATTACCGACATGATACAAATGAAGGCGTAATATTTATTTGTGTAAAATAAATGATAAATTTATAAACAGCAATTCTCTCCATATCATTATAAAAGTCATGATTTTTTTTAATTGAATTGTCTTATTAAATATGTCATCTTTTTCTAAGAAAATAAATAAAATATATAGACATAAATGAATTAGTTAAAAATAAAATAATATTCACCACAAAACATAATTTTTTTAATCATTGTATCGAAAATAAATAAAACATTTTATGATATGAATGAATTATTTCGTGGGCGGAGAAACCAATATCTATGGTGGTAGACAGTGCAAAGCCAGCTAATATTGAACCGCTCGGCCATCTCTCCTACATAATGATTATGAATCAAAAAACCAAGTGAATCACGGCTCAATCCCCATCAAGCTCATTCGTGTGGCACCATGCCACCCGAGGCTGGTTTAATCTCGCGTGTGGTTTGCAGCTACCGCACAAGGAGTTGAGGCTTACCTGCAGCCGCACCGGCCGAAGGTAGCGGCTGCGGGTTCCTAAAATCAAAAAAAAAAAAAAAAACCAAGTGAATCACTAATTTCCTTGAAGAATCTTAGAATGTTCTATTTTGACTGAAACAGGGACATGATCTTTAATAATATCCCTAATAAAAAATTAACATATAAATACGGCAAATTGAATTTTTTAGTCCCAAACTATATATATTTGGCCAATTTGGTCCTTATTTATTTATTTTAGTTAATTGGTCCTCAAACTATAAAATTTTGGATACATTAATCATTCTGTTAAGTTTTTTATTAGTCAATCGTTAGTCAACGATTTTTAAAGGGCATTTTCGATATAATTTTATTGAGAACCAAAACGTCTAAATACTGAAAGATTGAGGATCAATTTGACCATTTTTTTTTACTTAAATCTTTAATTTTTCAAAAATCAAAAAATATATTAATCATTTTGATTTTTTATAAGGACCAACTACGCCAATTTTAACTAAGTTGAGGATCAATCTCACCAATTATAATATATATTGAGATCATAATCGTCAAATTTTATAGCTTTGTGATCAAAATTTTCAAATATATTATTATGATAACGAGAGATTAAAATGTACTCTCTCAGTCCCGTTAATATCGTCTTGTTTATTTTTAGCACGGAGATTAAGAAAATTGATTTAGTTGTATATTTTATGTGTTTTAGTTGTATTAAGAAATTAACACAGTTTTCGAGGAATGGTTGGTGGAAAGGAAAGATAATTTTCATCCAAATTTTATTAAGACATAATTGCAGCAATTGATGTTTTTTCGGATTTTTTTTCATATTGAATTTAAATAAATAATCTAAAGTTTCAAAAAAGTTAAAAAATCATAATTTTCTGAGTTTGCAGCGGAACGGAATCGTGTGAGAGAAAAACTTTTGAAGAGAGATAGTGTATAAGAATGTGGGGGTGGGTAGTGTGCAATGAATAGTCCACCTCATTTTTTAATGTAGAGTGTTTTTTGCCATTAAAGGAAACAAGATAATATTATTGGGACAACCAAAAAGGAAAACAAGACAATACTAATGGGGACGAATGAAGTAGAATATTTGATAATCAATGAATAAAACTATAGTATATTTCTATTCAAAAACCTGTTTTCATTCCGATAGGATTTATTCCTTAATTTTTCATGTGTTTTATGATTTAATCATCGTTTAGTAATATTCGAAAAAAATTTGGTTATGGAGTAATAAAATTTGGCGACTATGATCCCCAAATATATTATAATTAGCGAGAATGATCCTCAACCTATTTAAAATAACCGTAGTTGGTTCTTAAAAAAAAATCAAAATGACTAAAATATTTTTCGATTTTCAAAAATTAAAAAACTTTCAAGAAATGAAAATTGGCAAAATTGGTCTTCGCCTTTCAAGATTTGGACTTTTTGGTCCTCAATAAAATTATACCGAAAATACTCTTTAAAAATCGTTGACTAAATAAACTGACAAACAAAAAAATTTAACAGAATGATCAATTCATCAAAACTTTTATAGTTTGGGGATCAATTAACTAAAAATAAATAAATAAGAGATCAAATTGGTCAAACACACATAATTTGAAGACTAAAAAATTTAATTTGCCTAGAAAGATTTGAGTTTAATACTCCCTCCGTCCCACTCATCTTGACGCATTTCTTTCTACGAACCGTGAATTAAGAAAGTGAATGATAAAGTATGAGAGTAGATAAAGTATGAGAGATAAATGAAAAAAAATGAAAAAGTAGAAGTAGATAAATGAAAAAGAGGAGGATAAATTATTTCCTTTTTGGAAATGCACAAGATGGGTGGGACAGAGGGAGTACTATTTTAGAATGGGAATGAAATCAGTCTGAAAATAAGCTGTTTCATCACCGTTACCATAAATTTTTAATGGTCATGGTGCTGCTTCCGATTGGTGGATCTAAGATTTATAATTGGAGGAGGAAGAGCAAAATTTATAATTTTAGAGTTATCATAGACATAGTGCATCGAATCTTGTTAATAGGATTTATCTGATATGTTTATGTAATAGTGCAAATTACTATTAGAACAGAGTTTATTCACTTGGAATAACGATCGTGAGTTGATGTCGAACTAAAAGAAGAGACGTGCAACATCGATGCCCCCTGCTCCAGTTTAGGACAACACAAATTAACAATAAGTAGTTTTCAATCACGTGCAGCTGACCCACACCTTACTAAGGCAATGCCCCTCTTAGATCCATGCCACTGAATTACCCTGATTGAACAAGCGTGCTCAACTACTGCTCGATCTGGCCCCACATCTACTTTATATATACCCCCTACTTATCTCCCAAATCAGTTTTAAACTTTTAAGTATTTGTTGAGGAAACATGAGCGAAAGTGGGAACAACACCAAGGGAGGAGCCACCCAGCAGAACCCTCCGCCCGCCGTCAACGGCGGCGAGAAGAGAGATCGGCGGGGTAACCCTCCGAAGAGGGGGGATGTGATGAGAGGCATCTTGGCGGATTGGACAGGAAAGCCGGCGCCAAATCGTAATTAGCCAACTTGATTATGCTGACAAGACTTTAGATTATATGCTTATAATTATGTCGCACTTGTGATTAGGTCTGGTTTTTGTGAATATGTGTGCTGTATTAATTATTATAATATAATTGGATCTTGTCAGTTATTACTATTTGTCTTGTCGGTTATATTAATTTTGATGTCCGTAATTAGTTTGTGTAGATTTTTTTTAATGTTTTATTTTAGTAATGCTATTTCTTGAAGGGTTTTTTAGAATAATATTCCTATATGGTTGATGATTCTACTTTTAATAACATCAACTTATAATTATCATTGGATTTGAGAAGTAATAATGAGTTTTAGCCGCGGACTTAGAATTAAAAGTGGTAATAATGATTGCGGAATAATGGGTTTAATTTGAATGAGTTTTGAAGAGAGATGATTTTTGAAAAATTTATATACCCACCGGGCTCCACCACTAGGTGTATGGTAATTAAATAATGTGATGAATAATTAATATTTAATTTAATGATACTTACTAAATTCATAGTCATAGTATCATATTTGGGTAAAGGTGAATGAACGAACTAGAATTTTTTATTTTTCAATGAAAAAGGACTTTAGGTGGTGGGACATATTGAATATTTACAAATATATTTTTCGTAATAAATAAAATAATTAGAGGCTTATCGCTTAAGATATTGAATCTGCATTAAAGTAGAGAATATCGCATGTGGGCTCAATTTGATTGGGGGAAACCATAGATGCGATGGCGGCTCTTTGAAAACTGCTAACGACGTCGTAGAAGCTTTCGTTTCGTCATGGTGACGTCATCTGACTCAACTTTTATGACGTCTTTATAATCATTTACTTTAAAATGATATGCGGCACCATTGAATTGTTCTACTTTGCAATAATAAATAATAATTTTATTTAATTTAATAATAATAGTAAGGCAGTTTTGCAGATATCTAATTGAGCAGCTTTTATTTATTTGTGCTAATTTTTTTCTTAAAAAAAAAATCTGTTTGCATCACTTAAAAAAATAGCTTTATTTTAGAAAAGATGTATTGTTTTTAAAAAATCAACTTAATTTAAAAAAAAACATGCTAATATTTTAAAAGTATCTCCTGGCCGTTTTATAAGTTTATGTTTATTGGTGGTTTTTCTAAGACCAAAAAATTACTTCTTCCATCTTATTAAACTTCTCTTGTTTATTTTTAGAGCGATTATTTAGGAGAATTGGTTTGAATTGATAAAGGTGCGAGACCCATATGATTAATTAATTATTTATAATTGATTTGTGTGTTAAATATGTGATACCCATACAATTATTTAATATTTGAAAGTTGATTTGCTCGGTAAAGGTGTGAGATCATTTTCTTATTTAGAAACAAGATAAGTTCGGTGGGACAATCTGAAAAAAAATACAAGACAAACTCAACGAAACGGAGGGAATATAAGGTAGTGTTTGTAACAACTTAATTAAACAGTTTTTAGGCCCCGCTTGGAAGAGCTTAAAAATGACTTATTTCAACTTATTCTAAATAATAAGTCATTTTGCGTACATTTGGGAGAGCTTATCAAAATAACTTATTTTACTCTCTAAGTTACTTTTGACTTATTTTTATAACTTGAAGATAACTTATAAGGAGCTTATGCAGAGATCTATCATCGAATCCTGACAATTATAGTTTTTTACACTGAAGTTTTTATTTTTTTCATACTATATAAGTTATTATTAATGTGTACATCTAAACGCACATAACTTATTAAATTTAAGAACTTTTGCCTTAAGAACTTACACAATAAGTCATTTTTGGCATAAAAACTTATTTAAGTTGTTTTCCCAAATAAGGCCATCTTTTTTTTTGCTGAAAAACATTTTTTTTTTGTTTGGAATGTATGCTATTGTTTTTTAAGATAAACAAACATTTCTACTCATCTGCCCACACAAATGATATTGCTCTTTGGGCCGACTTCTCTCTTTCTCTCTTGCCGAAGCCTCTCCAGCCTTTTATTTCTTTCATAGGCTCATACTGTGGGCCATGTAACAAAAAGCTCACACTTTTAACATGGAAAATCATCAATTGAGGTGTACTTGAATGCTGTCATACCGAATTTAAATTTTTACTATATATTTTGAATAAATATTATTTCCACCATCCTGCTAATGTCATCCTCCTCACTTGGTTAGAATGTCCGATTATTGTTATCACATTTCTAAAATGGATATTAATTAGTGAACCAAAATCAATTTAAGTAAGTGGATCAAATACTTTTCACTCTTTTTTTATTCTACGCGTTCAAAAGCAACAAGACAAGAATAATGAAATGGAGGAAATATTAACATTCAAAGATTATTAATTTAGGACTCATATCAATTTCATATTTCGTTCCATAATTCATATTCCTGAATCAATTCTTTAATTAAACATAAAATAGAGATAAATTGACGAATTATGAGTATTTAATAAAAATTAGATAAACAAATTTCGTTGATTTTATTCTTGTAAGTTTAAACTAAGAGCCGCCGGAACCCCCTCGGACTTACTGAAGTAAGACAATCGAATACTAAATTACTAATCAATAGTTACAAAATAACAAATCTATTAAGTTTACAAGCCTAAATAATACTACTACAATATAATTTTGTACCAAACCTTAGTGAATCATTTTTAATAAAACTTAGCCTAAGGAATATCATGATATCTAAAAATCTAAACACAAATACAATAAAAGTAATTTCTAACCGTTACTCCCAACGGGTTAATATCCCGGCAACAAATTTCAAAAATCTGAAAAAGTGTTCCACACCAAAAAAGTAAAACGCCACTAAACACCTTTTCCCTTTGCCTTCAACAATATTTCCATATCTTACTACATCATAGTCCACATTCGTTAATTCAAGACACTTCTCAATTCCTTTCAAATTAAAATCTCTCTCTCTCTCTCTCTAAAAAAACAAAAATTCCAAATCAGATCAGATTAATCAAAAATGGGTTCTTGCATTAGCAAATGCAAGCCTAAGAAGAAACTCAATGAAGATTCAACACATGTGAAAGACAAGACCGTAATTTCCCAAGATGCCCCGATCATTTCTCCGGCTGAAGATACGAAGATACCCTTACGCAAACCTCTTTCCCCAGCTCCATCCACATCTTCTACAGCTTCTTTTTCGTCATTATCCTATACTTCCACCGCCATGGCTTCGTCAATCTCATCAACTTCCTCCTTATCTTCCTCCTCCTCAACTTCTTACTCCTTCACCGTCTCGAAAGACCGATCTTTCTCTAACGACTTCCTGTGGTCCTGCGCGAAGGAGAATATTCCACACTTAATCGGCCTTAAGGAGGAAAACGTCGTCGTAGAGTATTCTCCATTGAAGAAGAAGCAAACTGTTCGAGAAAAGGCGACGGTCAACGCGGCGGCGACGCCCAAGAAACGGCTGCGCGCTAACTCGCCACCTCTGGTCCGGCAGAAGAGTTTCAGAAAAGAGCAGAACTTCGTTAGCTCGACGCCTAACAGAGGCCTGCGATCGCCGTCTCCTAGCAGAAGATTAAACGGCGAGAGTAACAGAATCTTTCCGGTTAAGGAAAGTTATTACACAAAGCCGGTAGCTGCGAAACGAAATAATGCGGTTAGTTCTGCTCCGAGAAGGGAAAGTTTTCGAGCTCCGAGTCCGAACCGTGCCTCGGTTATGACTCGTGATTATGCGGTAAGGAAGAGTGAAGCAATTCCGCCGCATATTTGTAGTAAGATTGATGGTAAGGATGTAGATGTTGTAATGGAGGATATTAATAATCCTCTTATTGCATTGGATTGCTTCATTTTTCTGTAATTTCTGCATGGATTTTTTGTGTGGTGTGATTGTTTTGTGTTTATAGGCTTTTCTCTCTATCTTGATTTTGTTTTTTGGTTTTTTGAACTTTTTTGAGTGTACAAGCTAATGAAGACTTCTCTTTAATTTATTTTCATTTTTTTAATTCATATATTTATTGAAACCTTGTCCCATGTTTAGAGTTTGTCTATGTAATTAATTTGCAGTAATTTTTTATGACATTGAGGATTGCCATGAGTTGAAATAATAAAAAATCGGTTCATTGAATGGTATAAGTGAATATTGTAAAATCGAACATCTAATTCATGCAAACTATTTAAGATATACTGGATGACATTCAATGTCTCATCTAAGGAGTGCATAAATCGTGTACAATTAGCTATTTCATTCAAAAAGTTACAAAAAAATTCATCGAGCTAAGTGTAATTTATCATCTTGTGGTTTCGAAAAGGTGCAATTATTCCTGTGATTTAAAAATGTACCATTCATCTCCTTGTAGTTTCTACTTTGTTGCACAATACCCTTGCGTGTTATTTCGTCCGATTTCCGGCTTGTACGGACAAACTATTAGCATATATTAAGATAAGGGAAAATGTTAGAAATGCCCACTTGTAATTCAATATTGCACCAACTGCCACAAATATTTAGTAAATGCATATATACCCACCAGGACATTTATGCCCCTACAATCACTTGACCTGCTGCAAAAGGACAAAAGCTGAAAAAAGGCTGCTGCATTTGCTGAGGTGGCCGACACACCTACTCTCTACTCTCCTTCTTTCCATGCAGTGGAGTCCAACATGTATTAATTTCCTTTGCTGAGGTGGCCAACCTACTCCTTACTCCCCTTCTTTCCATGCAGTAAAGTCCAACATGTATTAATTGCAGAGCAAAAATTGAATGTTTTGACTTTTAGCAATATTTATTTTTTCCGATTTTGTTCAAGAAGTATCCAATTTCTCTCCAATTTTTTTCGGCTAGCTCATCCATTTATTTTGCCCAATTATTCTGCCGTTGAGATTCCCTTTTTTTCGGCCAGCTTATCCATTTATTTTTTTCGATTTTGCCCAATTATTTCACGAATCTAAAATATGGAAAAAAATGTATTAAATAAGGAAATAATGACTGAATCTCTATTTTCTCTCCAATTTCATTGATAATCAGGAATCCCGAATTTCTCTCCAATTCCATTTTAATTAGGATATTGTTTGTTTTTATCCATTTAAAAAGTACGATTTATGGATACGGTTAATTAGGAAATAAATATAATTATGGATACGATTAATTATGAAAATAAATAGGAAATAAATAGACTCGACAAAATGAATCCCATAAAAATTAATATATTTTTTATATATTTAAAAAATTAATATATTTTTTATGATTTTATATTAAATACTTAATATATAATATTAAATCTATAATATATGTAAATTTTAAATATATCACAAGGGATTTTACATATTTATATAAATATTTGCAGATCTAGTATATTTTAATTAAGTTTTAATATATATAATACGAAATTTATTTGATTTTTTTAATATATAATATATTTTAATGTATTAATGTATTATTTAACATTGAAATATTTTATGTAGTTTAACATATTTTAATGCAGAATTTATTTTACGAATATATAATGTATAAATTATTAATATATAATACGAATTATTAATATATAATACGAATTTTAATTTATTTTAATTAAATAATATACAATTTTACGTATAATTATTTATATAATTTAAGTATAATTTCACGTATAAATATTATATAATTTAGTATCTATATAAATATTTTGTGGATTTTAATATATTTTAATTAAATAATATATATAATACGAATTTTATTTTATGTATTTTAAAATATTTTAATGCGGAATATATACATATATATAATACGGAGTTTATAATACGAATTTTTTTTTATATATAATACGGATTTTATATATTAATATATAATACGAATTATTAATATATAAATACGAATTATTAATATATTAATATATAAATTCATTATTATATATATTACGAATTATTAATATATAATACGAATTTTAATATATTTTTACGTATAAATATTATTAATATACTATACGTATAAATATTATAATATATAATATGAATATAAATTATTAATATATAATATGAATTAGTAATATATAATACGAATTTTAATATAATTTTACGTATAAATATTATTTATTTTATCAAATCTGTATTTTAATAATTTTAAATTTTAAGCGGCAAATGGCGCATCGGCAGCCGACTACAATGGAAGGAATTCTCGTGGACAACTTGAACGAATGGAAGGAATTCTCGTGGGAAGCGTATGCATACCGAGCATTGCTTCACTACAATTGAGTCAATTTCAACTGAATATGTATGAATAAAATTTGGAAATTTGGAAATTTCACTACGTACAAGGTAACAGATATAGAAAGCAATGGATAGAGTACTATTACAGCAACTTTCACGGGAAATTAAACAGCAAGAGTACTATAAAAACTAGCTTAGATAGTAGTTCTCTCAATTTTTCTCAATTTTATCAATTTAAACTGAGTGATTATTATAAATGTATATATTTCTCAAGTTTTCTCTCTATTTTTTGAATATTTCTCTCAATTGTATCTCTTACATATGATATAGAAGGTAATAATGGAGAGAGTACTATTAGAACAACTTTCACGGGAAATTGAACATGTAGTATAGTTGAGACGTGCATTTTGAATCGTAAAAGAATCATAGTTCTCCATAAATAGTTTATATTTTTAGTAGTATAATGCATATATTGTCGGATTATTATTTATACGGAGATATATACATATTTTACGGAGAACTATGACTGAATATGTATCCCTGGCCTATGATGTAATGTTTCCGTATATAAAATTGGGAAATTTCACTACGTACAAGGTAACGGATATAGAAGACAATGGATAGAGTACTATTACAACAACTTCCACGGGAAATTAAACAGCATAAAGCGATTCGTCTCTCATACTCTCTCAATTAAAACAATTTAAAAATAAAATAAAGCGATAGTTTTCTCTCTCATACTCTCTCAAAGGATATATCACGGACAATGGATATAGAAGACAATAGTTTTCTCTCTCATACTCTCTCAATTAAAACAATTTAAAAACAAAATAAAGCAATTCTGTTACAAAGTAGCGGATATAGTACTATTACAACAGCAAAACCGTCAATTTAAACAGCAAGACTACTATTTAAAGTAACTTGGATAGTTTTTCTATGAATTTATGTCAATTCTGTTTTTTTAAATTTAGAAATTACTATAAATCTATATATGTGTCAATCTTTCTCTCTATTTTGACAAATATTTCTCATAATTGTCTATCTTACCTATGATATAGAAGGTAAATTGAGAGAGGACTATTAGAATAAGTGTTTTCCAATTTAAATATAGAGATTACCATTTTAAGTAGGTTATATAGTTTTCTCTCTCATACTCTCTCAATTAAAACAATTTCAAAACAAAATAAAGCGATTCGTCCAAGGTACGTATAAAGTTGTAACAGCGTCACACGGGGGACTATACGTAATTTGCAGAGATATATTTCAGAATATACTAAATAACGTCATTTTGAATCGTACTAAAACATTAGTTCTCCGTATAAAGTGTGCATTTTAGAAGATATCGTCGTATATTGATTTATACGGAGATATACGAAAAATATACGGAGAACTAAAATGGAATATGTAATTAATCCCTATTTAGTGATGTTTAGTAATAATATATTGCACAAAAACCCATACGTATGAGGTACCTCATTTACAAAGTAGCGGATAGAGTACTATTACAACAAAGAAAACCGTCAATTTAAACAAAGCAAGACTACTATTTAAAGTAACTTGGATAGTTTTTCTATGAATTTATGTCAATTTGCGTTTTTTTAAATTTAGAAATTACTATAAATCTATATATGTGTCAATCTTTCTCTCTATTTTGACAAATATTTCTCACAATTGTATATCTTACCTATGATATAGAAGGTAAATTGAGAGAGGACTATTAGAACAAGTGTTTTCCAATTTAAATATAGAGATTACCATTTTAAGTAGGTTATATAGTTTTCTCTCTCATACTCTCTCAATTAAAACAATTTAAAAATAAAATAAAGCGATTCGTCCAATGTACGTATAAAGTTGTTACAGCGTCACACGGGGGACTATACGTAATTTGCAGAGATATATTTCGGAATATACTAAATAACGTCATTTTGAATCGTACTAAAACATTAGTTCTCCGTATAAAGTGTGTATTTTAGAAGATATCGTCGTATATTGATTTATACGGAGATATACGAAACATATACGGAGAACTAAAATGGAATATGTAATTAATCCCTATTTAGTGATGTTTAGTAATAATATATTGCACAAAACCCATACGTATGAGATACCTCATTTACAAAGTAGCGGATATAGTACTATTACAACAAAAAAAAACCGTCAATTTAAACAAAGAAGACTACTATTTAAAGTAACTTGGATAGTTTTTCTATGAATTTATGTCAATTCTGTTTTTTTAAATTTAGAAATTACTATAAATCTATATATGTGTCAATCTTTCTCTCTATTTTGACAAATATTTCTCACAATTGTATATCTTACCTATGATATAGAAGGTAAATTGAGAGAGGACTATTAGAACAAGTGATTTCCAATTTAAATATAGAGATTACCATTTTAAGTAGGTTATATAGTTTCCTCTCTCATACTCTCTCAATTAAAACAATTTAAAAATAAAATAAAGCGATTCGTCCAAGGTACGTATAAAGTTGTTACAAGGCACACACGGGGGGACTATACGTAATTTGCAGAGATATATTTCGGAATATACTAAATAACGTCATTTTGAATCGTACTAAAACATTAGTTCTCCGTATAAAGTGTGTATTTTAGAAGATATCGTCGTATATTAATTTATACGGAGATATACGAACAATATACGGAGAACTAAAATGGAATATGTAATTAATCCCTATTTAGTGATGTTTAGTAATAATATATTGCACAAAAACCCATACGTATGAGGTACCTCATTTACAAAGTAGCGGATAGAGTACTATTACAACAAAGAAAACCGTCAATTTAAACAAAGAAGACTACTATTTTGTGATGTTTAGTTATAATAACTTGCACATAAACCATACGCGTAAGGTACCTCGTTTAGAAAGTAGTGGATTAAAATTACAACAAGAAATTAAAATTACAACAACCTTCAGCGAGAGTACTATTTAAACAACAAGAGTACTATAAATAGAGTTATAGATTCAAAGTCTGGTGGGACAGGTCCTTGTATGCTCATGCTCTTTGCAAAGGCCACACTTTCGAGATCGTCTAGTGCTTGTACCGGCGCTTGCCTCTACGCCAGATCTATATCGGCGTGACCTCGGCCGACCGACGGATCTTATTAAGGGTTTTTATACAAACACTAATTTCTTATTAAGGGTTTTTATACAAACACTAATTTCTTATGAACAAAATAAAAGGACCAATTCCTTATGAACAATACGAAATAATGTACGAAAATACGAAATATACGAAAATACCCTAATTCCTTATGAACAAACCCTAATTTCGCCATTTCTCGAATTTTATACATGCCTGCCCTGTGCGAAATATATATACGAAATATATAAACCATATTTCTTTCGAATTTTCTTATGAAAATACGAAATAATGTACGAAAATATTACGAAATATACGAAAATACCCTAATTCCTTATGAACAAACCCTAATTTCTTATTTAGGGTTTTTGTACAAACACTAATTTCTTATTTTTAAAAACAATAAATTATGAACAAACACTAATTCCTTATGAACAAACCCTAATTTCTTATTTATACAAACACTAATTTCTTTTTTACAAACCCTAATTTCTTATTTTTAAAAACAATAAATTATAGATACGAAATATATAAACCATATTTCTTATTTATACAAACACTAATTTATTATTTACAAACCCTAATTTCATATATAAACCCTAAAGAAAATCGGAATTTACAAACCCTAATTTCGCCATTTCTAAAAACCCTAATTTCAAATTTATAAACACTAATTTCTCGGATTTTATACATGCTCGCTTCGTGCGAAAATGTTTAAAATAGAAAATATTTTAAATTATAAACAACATACCTTCTTCGAAAAATGATGCAGATCGATCTTTGCGCAATTTGTTTCCTCTCTCTAAATCTTTCTCTCTCTAAACTCAAGATATAATGTCTCTCTAAACGAATGATATAACCTCTCTATATATAATGGGGTAAATCTTTCATGAATTAAATAATGTAGAATAAAAAATAAAATAAAACTATTGCTTTTTAATTGATTTGTCACTGCATACACATAAAATTTGTCACTGCATACACAAACTGCATGCATGCCATGATTTTAGGAAATTTGTCACTGCATCTACCATGCGCCTGCTGTGATTCAGAAAAATTAAAAAAAGCAGTTGACATTTAATCGCAATTTCAGAGAAGATAATAAAATAATTAAATCTTAATTAAATGATTAAAAATTAAATAATTAAGTATTTAATATATTCGCCGATGATTAACTCCATTCGCCCATAATTTTTTCAGCTAATAATTTTTTCAGTTAATTTAATCAATTTGCCGATAATTTCATCAATTCGCCCATAATTTTTTTAGTTGATTTAATCATTTTCGCTGATGATTAAATATTTAATCAAATCGCCGATAATTTCTCCATTTCCGCCGCCGATGATATTTAATCAATATGCTAAATAAATTTTAATCAATAAATTCGAGGATATTTAATCAATATGCTGCCTAAATTTAGAATTAATTAACTTTATTTCGATTTAATCAAAGGGAATCAAATTCTGCTGGCATCACGTGAAACTAAACTGTCAACTGGGCAAACTTTTTCAAAATACACGCAGTCAACATTTTCAAAATTCAATAAAGTAGACACATCATTGCAGTAATCATGCAGTCAACTTTTGCATAAATCAAGGCAATAACACACAAGTTGACAGCCCACAGGTCACACCTAAGCCTACATTTGAAGGGTAAAAAGAGAGTTTGGTTATGTGTGCATTTTTTGTATAAAGTGTGTATTTGTGCATTCACACAATTAGAAATGGGTATTTGTGCACATGGCCCTTAAGATAATATCATAAATATTAAGATAAAATCTTTTAAACCACAAGACTCTTTACATGTATTTTACCACGTCTGAGTGGAGGGGACAATTTGTACCTCTTTACCAACGGAAAAATCCGTCAGTATTCCGTTAGTAATGGCGAAACATACTGTCCGTTGGTATTCCGTCAGTAATAGCTGACCCATATTTTTTTTCCGTCGGTAATTCTGAGTTTTCTTGTAGTGCTTGGTCAATTATCTTTAGCTCCATCAGAAATGGAAGAGTTTGGATTGAATCCTACTTTCCTCCTCTGTCTCCTCTTTGTGATCTTGTTATGGTGTATTAGCAGAATGGTTGTTAATGGTGGTGGGAGAAGAAAACTCCCACCTTCACCATTAAAGCTGCCAATAATCGGAAACATACACCAAATGGGCTCAACCAGCTCATGCTTCTTCACTGGGGCAGCGTTCCGGTTCTGATCGTTTCCTCCGCCGAGGCCGCATGCGAAATCATGAAAACCCACGATCTCTACGACCGCGTGGAGGCAGTTGAAGAGCATTGTTGTTCTTCATCTCGACAGCCTTAGAAGAAGCGGATACCGAATCCGTCCCTCTGGAAGGAGAGGGAAGCTTCTTAGGCATCATCTGGTTCTGGTCCCAAGTATACGCCTTAGGCAGTCTTGTTCCTTCTGAGATGAAGACAAGAGCGAGGAAGCTTAGAATCAAACACGTGTGCCTGGCATGATATGATGAATGATGAGTAGTAATACTAATGCAGCAGGAGAAGTTTTGCGGGAATCTAAGACTGCCAGCTTGTTTGTGATGAAACAATTGGCAGAGAGTCATGATGTAATAAAATAAGGTTGGGTTTAATTTGTTGGGGAGTTTGTGTTTGATGCTTTTGCAACCCCAATTAGGAGTTGGTCATTTTTAAACTGGGGACCCAAATTTGTTGTCAAAGTAAAAACAATCACTACTTCTAGTTGAAGCTATGTAGGGCGGATTTAGAAAGTGCATTTAATGTTGAAATTTCCATAGAAAAGAATGTAGCATGAACTCAATTGATCAAGATTGGACCAAGGTCGAGAAATGCACCTTTCTCCCATGTACTGCTCCAAAACATTAATATTCAAATATTGTGGGTTCAATTCGATTTTATTATTTTAATTTAGAATTTTATATACTTCTTTTTCACATTTAATATTTCCAAAAGATGGACTTTCTTAATTATTACTTTGTTTGGTATCAACACAAAAAGGAATTTGTCATCCATTTTTTATAAATAAATAAATAAATGCTATTCCATTAATACCACCAATGAGGTGCTGAGATTTTTTACTTTTACTATGTGTGTTTAAATTAAACTAATTATCTTAATTAATAATTTTTTAAAATTAAAAATACACATGTAATGGGACACTAAAAGTGTGAATATAGGGTGGGTCCTCACTCTAAATGGAAAACCACTTGCTAAATGGGCCGACTGTATATGGGCTTATGAGTTGGTCTGAGCATCACTAAGCCCAATAAAAAGAGCCCAACATATTTACCAGCCACGGCCCATGTTCAGCCAATTTAACTTTATAATATAATATTCATATTTAAATATATGTGCGTGGCTAGAAGTTGCAAGAGTAATTTGATTGGTCAGGATTGGATTTGGTGGGCCCACATAAGCAAGATTAATTGTTGCCACTATTTTCCTTTTCCTTTTCCAGTGTGTTATCATCATGTCCACAACCACAATCCCTCTCCCTCTTTCTCCCTCTCGCTCAAGACACACAGACATAGCTGCACATTCAGTGAGAAGAGAGAGAATCAAAAAACATATTACTGGTGGTGGAAGAAGGAAGGGAAGCAGAGAGAGAGAGAGAGACAGAGAGAGAAGTAATGCAAGAAAGAGAATGAGAAATCTGTCATGCATTCATGGCTCGCATGGCTGCAATCTCACCTTCTTATATCAATAATTGCAAAATCAACACTTCTCCCCCTCCCGTTCTGCTTCCCCTAACATTGGGCGACACAAGACCTTCTTACAATTCTCTCGTTTTCGAGGTTCTTCACTTCTTTTCTCAATATAAATTTATGAGAATTTGTTATAGTTTCGGCTTAGGGTTTAAATGGTTGCTGTCGATGAGGATGATAAATTGGTAATTGAGACTTATGCTGAATTTAGGGCTATTAGATTTAGCGTTGTTTTTATGTAAATCGAATTGGAAGCAAGCAGGAATAACTACATTGAAGAATTATGCAAGTTCTTGCTCAACTGGAACCCTAACTATTATGAGCATTTGATTTTGAACACAATTTTCTTGCGGAAATTTTAATCTAGGATGCTGTGTATGTTTATTGATCTTATTGTTGATATAGGCTGCTAGGCTATTGGGGCCTCCAGCAAGATTTGAACCTTCAAAGCTCAAAGTCTTGTTTATGGGGGGAAGAAAGTAGAATTGTCCCAAGAACCTACACACTCTCCCACTGTGACTTCACAGCTGATCTCACTCTAACCATCTCAAACATAATTCAACGCGATCAGGTAACTAATCTTGCCCTGCCCCTCTCACTACATTCTTGCTGCCTCTGAAAACACCTCCAAAATTTGCAGTTGAAAGGCTGGTACAGTAAAGATGATGTTGTTGCTGAATGGACTAATGTGAATGGTGAATTGTTCCTCAACATTCACTGCTATGTCAGTGGACCCAACCCTCTATCAGCCATGGCTGCAGAGCTCAGATACTTGATATTCTCCAAGGAATTGCCATTGGTAACTAAATCTGTTGTGTTAAAATAGAAATTATATGAGAAGATCGAATGAATCTAAGTTGAGTTTCGCAGGTTCTTGAAGCTGTGTTGTATGGAGATGCAGAGTTCTTCAGAGTGCATCAAGAACTAATGGATGCTTTAGTGAGAGTGTATTTCCATTCTAGCTCGAACAAGTATAACCGTATGGAGTGTTGGGGGCCATTGAAGGATGCTGCTTTGGTAGGTTACTTGAAAACCAAACTGTTACAAGTCTACAACTTCAAAATGAATCAATCAACATATTTTGGTTTTTGCAGGGGAAAGGAGTAGATATGATAAATGGATACTTACATGCAAGCAAGGAGAATTCAAGATCTCACAAGTTCTGGGGGAGCCCCAAATCAATCCTTCAAGCGTTTTTTACCTTCCTGCTGTGATTTCTTGAAATGCCCACAAAGATTGGTCTCATAACATACATTTGGATGACTAGATTTTGGTACTAGCAGGAATTGTTTTCAAGGGCATTTGATTCTTTTGTCTGTAACTAGTTCAGATGATCTGGAGTGACTTCTTGTTGAAAGAATGTTATTTGATCATTTCAAAGCCAGATTGTTGATAAGAAGGTGTATTTTGAGGCTAAGGGCTTTCATTCTTTTATGAAAATACAATTCAAGAACCGTATGACGTCTAGATATGGGGATTGGTTAAAAACAATCTTGTATACACTAAAAACTAAGTTGCATCAAATCCAATGTAAACTGCCAACATTGAGAAAAAGAGTTAAGCTATAACAAGAAATGTGAGTGTACAGATAGAAGCCGTAATATAAAGAAAGGAAACGAAAAAACACAATCTACATCCACAATCTCATATCTCAAAGTTGAGGTTCATCTCAATGTAATAGCCAAAGATCAACATATGATAAAAAGTCACAATGATGCCCACAGAGCAAGCAATCAAGAAATCTATGAATATCAATACGAGCGGTTCGGTTTGGGAGATGAAGACTTAGATTTGGCAAAATCGACCAAGTCTCTAAAGAGGGCATCTTCCGGTTGCTCCCGCTTAGATGGGGCCAGCGGTTTGAGTGAGAGATTCTGAGTCTGCCCAACCAAGCTATCATAAGAAGAACCCGACTCACTACTTGAACGAGACGGGCCACCACCAAGACTATGGCTTTGCTCGAAAAACTGCTGTCTCTGGTTGTACTTTGAAGGTGGAGGAGGAATGTTGCCTGCTGGTGAAGCATCCCAAGGAGCTGAAGGCAAATGGTCAGCTGACTTGCTTGTAGGGGCAGGTTCGTCATACGTCGGTTTTGGAGCAAACATTGATGCTGTCGGGTTGATGAAGTCATCCGGAGGTGAGGAGGAAAGCGTCGGACCGGGTGGAGCAATCAGGTTCTGGTTGTTCAGATGAGGTGGGATTGGAGTAGTTGCAGAAGCCGATGCTCTTGAGGGTCGTTCGGACTCATAGACGTCGCCACTGAGGTAATCGACCTTGGCCGATTCAGAACTGATAGGGTTCTTGGATGATGGTGGGGGAGGAAAAAGAGGGCTAACATGCGTTGCAGGTTTCTTGCCAAGCGCTTGTGAGGTATCCCTTGATCTAGAAATGTCATTTTGATTAACAAATAGGGCACAGTATGACAAGATAAAATCAATAATGGCACATAAAACGACCAGCATTATCGGGAAAAAAGGCAAAAAAATGTACTCTATGTACACTTGAAACTACGTCAAACTATCATGTGTTTGTTTTATCACAGAAAAATACCTCATTGTCTTGAATAATGTGGCACTAAAAACCCTCATCGTCTTTTTTAGCCGTCCATGAGATTCACTTTCTCCTAAGGTAACTGAACAAGATTTTATGTAGTTTTACATAACATTTTTAAAATACCCTAAACTGTCTAAAACTAAAACTATGAATGGAAGGGCAATGTCGTCATTTTATTAACAAAGTACCAAAAAGTGCGTGAATCTTACGCACGATTAAACTAAAACGGCAGGATTTTGGTACAGCATTATTCAATCACACGGAGTAATTTTAACAATAAAACAAACATAATGTATGTAGTTTGACGCAGTTTCTAGTGAATATGAGGTACTTTTTGGTCTTTTTCCCAGTATGAAAAAGTTGGATCCATATCAGAGCTAAAACGGACATTTGCAAAAAGGAAATATTAAGTATAGTGAAAAATACCTGCGTGCTAATTGACCAAAATCATCTTCTGACTCTTCATCTTCATGATTCACATTCATTAGAGGTGCAACAGGAGTTGCTCTATTCGTCGCTGAGGCTGCTGGAGTTCCCTTGGCAATGCCATCATGTCTACTGAGAACTTGCTGCAGATTATCATTCAAAGCCAATCCCCTGCATAGAAGGTCTTCGTCTCTGCAAAGCCAATTGTATATACCATCAAGCTGACTTACTTTAAGATGACAATGAAGATTAAGAGTTGGGCGTCCTCTTACACAGTATTATTCACAAGAACCATGACACGTTTTTGGTATGAACGGCACTGATCAACAAGGTCAACGATGATCTCATCCTTCAATCCCTGCACAGTATGATCCAAAGGAAAAAGCATGAGTGTATACGGGATTTAAGAACAATAAAAATAGGCAAGTAGTAGAATTAAGAAGTTCAACCTGGGGATTATTTGGATCTAAGGCTGCTAGCATTTCCATAAGAACATCAGCAATTCCCTCAGCATTTTGGATCTCTGGCAAGCTATGCGAAAAGAAAGATGGTCAAATTCAATATGTGCAATTTCGAGATCAACGAATAAAATGGTAGAAACTAATTAAGTTATAGCAAAAAGTAACTTGCAATAGTTTAACCCCGAACTCTTAGTTATATATTTAAATATTATACCTTATGTAATTATTGGGATACAAATAGAAGAGACCCTTTATGTGAGACATCTTAGACAAAATTATGTAAAAAGAATCGAGAGCATGTACCTGAGGCCAGAAGCATCAGATTCAAGAGAGGCTTGAACAGCAGCTTCCTCATATGGAGAAGTAGGTTGAACGATTGGATGTGTTTGCGGTGGAGTGAACAGTGGAACACTATTTTCCCCTCGAGGTGGGAAATCAACCCCGGCAGACTATCAAATACAGAACACCAAGGATAAAAATAGTTAAAACTAGAATCTCTCCAATAAAGATTAACATGTTCTCTTGATTATAGTCCTCTCTCACAACCCGAGTAGGACAAAAACAACTGAGGTCAACTATACGCCATGTTAAGGAAACTGATTCACTTTAGGCTACTCTAAGTCAATACCTACACCAACGTAATCGAGGGTCATTTCATTACAAGTCCAGGTTTCTAACAGCACGGTCAAACAAATGAGCTGGGATACTAATGAGAATGTGATAGAAACTGATACTAACAACTGCATATCTGATAACAAGGAAAAACCAGGACTGGAGTACATCTAGCAGTGCTAGAGAAACGGCTCGAATCTGGCTGGCAAGGGACCTCTGGATGATTAAATTTTTCGTAGCCCCAGATTCATTTCAAATTCCAATTATAAGCCGTCATCAAGATTTAACACATTTGGAGTAGAAAAATGTTGGTACATAATTAGGAATAACTATGGTTTCAATTAAGAAAACAGAAAAGACACGGAACATAACATTCAAAAAGCTAGCACACATGTTTGCAATTGACAATTTCTAAATTTAATTTGACTATAAGATAGTCAAGCGATAATTTACAAGGTTCAGACCTAGCCAGAATTTAGATATCAAACTGGGCAATGCCAATAAAAACAAAGGGAACTTGTTTATCTGCTCTACTACGAAGCTTGAAAAACATCCGGAGATGCTGTCAGATAGTTCTTGAGACGGTCATAAAACCCCTTCACATATAGCTTAAACACAACTAATCACCCCTCAGACTAGATACCTATGTCAAATGAGTATTTCTGTGGGAACACGTCATATAATAAACATAAGGTAAATTTGAGTTCACTTTTATATGACAAAGAACTGAGCAGATATATTCTAATCACCTTCAACTCATTGTAAGCAGCAAAGTACTGGGGAAACCTTCCCCTTTGTCCCCCCAAAGCTTCTTGCCAGGTGTCAATCAAAGTCAGAATCTTCTCCCTCACATTTAAATCAGGCTGCAAATGTAAACCACAAAAGGATAAGGAACCATTAGGTTGTAAGGACAGGAGGGGAGTCAAAGTTACCACAGGCAGAAAATGTGTATTACCTTCTTCTTAACAATTTTAACCATATCCTGTAAAATAGCCCGCTCAGCAATCTGTTGAAACACATGCTCCCCACAATTTTTGCTTAGAGTCTCCAGTACCTGAATCATAACTGATCAGAATACAGATGGTATAAAAGCATATGTAAATATTTATGAATGCATTTCTTGGTGGCACTTCATTCAGTTGTCTTTTATCCAAGGCAGCAAGATAAATTTAAATAAATATACACTAATAGATCCCAGACAGCCATACTGTCCGGCAAATAAAACCCAAATCCATATATTCACAATTGCATGGAATCCAATTCCTCTCATAAGCAATGAATGTCTTCTTACTCCCATCATGGTATAAATGAAATTTCCATCATGAATGAGGTCCTTTTTCCAATATTTACCTTATAAAAGTGAACATAGTTCATTTCAGAGTAAAGAAAATCATCTTTTGGGGGATTATAGCAGCTTCTATTTTTCCAAATTGAAGAGGATTACAGTAAAACAAAAATGAAACATTTAGCCATTATGGCTGATAAAAAAGAAAAACTCAGTTAATGCATAAGGAGCACCTATATTTTCTACTGCTCTGAGTACTCGAGTTAGACAGTTTGTTCTGATGGTGTATATGTCTACAAGACAAAACATTTATGGACTGGAAAGCCTTTTGCATATTCAGGGCACATAATTAGTACATGTTCTAGTTTTAATTAACTGTGTGCACATCAAATTTGTTATAGGTAATCTACTAATCTAGCAATACTTTTATTTAGAAAGAAAATCTGAAATGATTCTGGATTCATATCTAAAACTGGTATCATAAATCTCATTTAGTTGGAATTTCCACACAAAAAACGTTAAAAAGTACACTTAAAAGAAAATCAGAGAAAGTTAGGGGGCACCACTACATTTCAGAATTATTAGTAACATAGTTCATTTCGGAGTAGAGATTTTCAGCATATATACAAATAGATTAAGCAGGTAAAAGGCATAGAGCTAAGGAGAGGAGAATAAACTTACAACGAGAACAAGTAGCTGTACTTTAGGGCTTTTATCCCCCAATTTTTTCTTAAGTGTCTTCAACACATCCTTGGCTTGCCTACAGCATGAATTCATCTTATGAGATCAAGCGAAAACACCTTTATCTGCAGTCGGTTACTACTCAAAAAATTAAGAAACACCCATCAAATTTAAACTAAAATTACCCAGGGTCCATGTTTATTAGATCGCATAGCTCAATATTCACTGCCCAATCTGGACCAATCAGCATATCACTAGTAGCTCTCTCAGCAACAGTCGCCGCATTTGCCATATTTTGTATTGACACGTTGTTTCGATACCTAAAGTAACCAATCAAGCCACTATTATCAATTTAGTGATACAGATGCCAACAGAAGAATGGATCTAATAGAATCTGGCTCGAATAGATTGGTTAAAGTCCATCAAGGAAGACAAAAAAATCTATTTGAATACCCAAACAAACAGAATGCCACGGTAACAATCAAGTAAATCATGGATACAAAAACTTCAAATTATACATGGAGAAAACTAATAAGGAGGGGACGAAAAGAAAAGCCAGCAACGATTGGACAAGCACGCGTAACTCAGATATATAGACTACACTAGTTATCTCTAAATTATGAGTAAACCAAAACCAATAGAGAGATTAGAACAAAAAAATCAGCCAACATATGAATCAAGAGTAACGGCAATCTAATTCCTTCTATCTCATCTAACCTAAAAGCATTTCAGGAAAATTAATCAAAACACGAAAATGGTGATAAAATGCACACCCAGAATTCAAATAAATGACTGTAAAAAAAAAAAGCCTGATTCCAGAACGTAAAACAAGCCAACAAGGATCCCAAAAACTCTAAAATCACCCACCGTCACAAAATTCCACAAAATAGACCGAGAAAACCTCGGCGATCACACCTCTCTTAGTAAACCGAAACGCAAAATACACAATTCGAATATGGACTAACAAAGATCAAGAATCACAAAAATCAAATCAAGGCGGTAATAACTCGCAAGCAATTTGGAAGGAAAAAGCCGTGATCTAGCGAAGATTACCTGCGAAAAGCCTCAAGTCTTGTCGAGTCCACGAAGGGATAAAACCAAATTCTTTACTCTGGGAAGGGAAGGGAAGGGAAGAAACAAGAGTAATATGGATTTTCACTGCGTGTTTTTCTGCGAACAAAGCGTGTGCAAAGTTTCAACCTTTGAACCTTACGTGGGACGGGACCAAGAAAAATAGAATTAAGTGGTAGAAGATTAATACTCCCTCCGTCCCTCAATTCTTGTCTCTCTTTCTTTTTCAGGATGTTCCACAATTATTGTCGCTTTTTCTTAAATAGCAAATTATTACACACTTTAGTTGAGGGTCCCGCCATCTTACTCACAACCAACCACTTTTTTAAATTCTCATGTCAAAAAGAAAAGGGACAAGAATTGTAGGACGGAGGGAGTATTAAAAACTTGGGTATTTGGGAAGACTCGGAAGATCATTTCCATTTTTATATTGAAATGTGATATTTGTCCGCTTACGGTCCTATAATATTTTAATTAAAATACTCGTATTTTATTTTGTAGTAGATTTCTGCTGCAATTTTAGACGTGATCTATTTGTGTTGATATTGATGCATATGAGAACCAAAAATGAACAATTATTCTCCATTACAAAAACCCGACGCACGATCAAATATGAAAAGAAAAGAGACCACACACAACAGTTTATAAGATCGAAATAGAAAATTTCTCGATATTTGTAAAAATAATTATTTAATTTATTCTAATTCTGTAATATACAATATAATTAGTATTATCCGTTAAAATTGATTTAAATTAATTATATTTATCAAATGGATAGACCCTTGTGCTCCTGTGCCTTTGGCTAAACGGGCAGGTGCCGGTAATCATGTTAAATACCGGCGAATAACATTTATGGTTGACTGTTGTTGGAGAATTATTTGCTTTGACTTTTAAATTCCTTGGTTGGCCGGCGACTATTTTACGTTTAAACCACGTTTTAAACTTCCCCACATCACTACGAATTTTTCTATCCTAGATCGAGTCTACAACTTAAGTTGTAGATCCGGTGGTTAAAAACCATGACACATCACATGTTTATAAAAAAATAATAATAATAAAAAACACAACTTCTATCCTAGACCACAAGGTCTTGTAGACCCGGTCTAGGATAGAAAAATTCCATCACTACCCCACCTCCAAAATTGGTCGCCAATTCGGCTTTTCAATATGAAAAAAAGAGTTTTCCTATTATTATTTGCTTATATTCTTTTTCAAAATAAAAATAATATATGAATAACAATTAATTTAAATAAACAATTTCATTACTTTAACACATCCACCCACTTTGTATAAAAAAAATTATGTTTTCTGTCCCACAAACTTATTTTGTTTCTTTTTGGCAAGATTATTTAGAAAAATTGACGTAGATTAATAAAAGTTTTGAATCCATATAATTAATTAATTATTTAGAATTATTTTATGATATAAAATTATGCATCAATATAATACATTATTTCCTTTATCCTATATAAATTGTCTTATTTTCTTTTTCAAGCCATCTTATAGAAAATGTCTTATTTTTTAAAAAGACAAATAATATATGAATTAAAATTAATAAGTCAAAAAGTTCAATAATATACACCATATAATCTCATTTTCTTAATATTCGTCCCCCATAAATTCTATGGGAAGGAGGGAGTAGTATTTTTGAATTGAGAAATAAGTATGACATATTCCTTATTTAGAAACAATAAGTTAATTTTTTTTGTTGATTAAGATATGCTATATTGTTTGTTTATTTATTTATAATACGCACGCCATTACATGGGTTTGAGAGTGAGTCGGGTATTCGGCCGTCGCCTCCGGCCCGCCACCACAACTGCCACCCAGCACCGGCCGGACTCGCCGCGCGCAGTTGAGGCATTAACTACCGATATCCTCGACCACGTTCGGGCGGGACGCCTTCCGAAAGCTCTTCGCTGCCGAAACGCCTTTTCCCCTCTCTCTACACCCATCTCTTCAGCATCTGCGCGTCGAACAAAGCATTAATCGAGACCCGTAAGCTCGAGTCCCATCTAGTCGGTTGCTATCCCAGGCCCCCAGCCTTCTTGCTCAATCGGGCAATAGAGAGTTACGGCAAATGCAACTACTTACGGGATTTGAAGGAGTTCGACCAAATGCCGAACAGAGACGGCGGCTCTTGGAACGCGATTATCACCGCGTTTTCCCAAAATGGGCGCACTGGAGACGTGCTGAATATGTTCGCTCAGATGAACAGGGGAGGGATTTTCGCTTCCGAGGTCACATTCGCGGCTGTTCTCGCGTCGTGCGCGGATGTGTTGGAGCTTTGGCTGACGAGGCAGGTGCATTCTCTAATCAAGAAATACGGATTCTCCGGAAATGTTATCTTGAAGAGCTCGCTTGTTGATGTTTATGGAAAGTGTGGGGCGATGATTGATGCGAGGAGAATGTTTGATGAAATTCACAATCCAAATGACGTGTCTTGGAATGTGATAGTTAGGAGGTATCTCGAAATGGGGGGAGGGAGATGAGGCAGTCAACATGTTTGCGAAAATGCTAAGGATGAATGTGAAGCCAATGAGTTATACCGCTCAAGCGCCATTCTTGCTTGTTCAAATTTAGAGACGGTATCCAAATTCATGGATTCAGTGTTAAGATCAATGCAGAGAAGAACGGCGTGGTTTCGAATACTCTAATCGGCTTCTACGCCAAGTTCGGAGATTCGGACTCTGCACAAAAGATTTTTGAACTAATATGTTCAAAGAATGTGATCCATTGTACTTCAATGGTGTCAGCTTGCGGTATGAGCGGAAGAATGTCAGAAGCCAGAGAACTGTTCGATGAAATGCCTGCACGAACCGTCATATCATGGAACGTGATGTTGGCTGGCTACACCCGTAGCTCGGACTGGGAAAAAGCATTAGGGTTCTTAATATTAATGCGTAGGAAGATCAAAGAGATGGATCATGTTACACTTGGTCTGATCTTGAGTATATGTGCAGCAATCCCGGATCGTGAATTAGGTAAGCAGGTCCACGCATACGCCTACAGACACGGCTTCTACTCCAATCCTTTCGTGGGTAACGCCCTTCTCGACATGTATGCAAAGTGCGGTAACTTGACCACTGCAAGAAATTGGTTCTACTCCATGAGCCATTTGCCGCGATGAGGCCTCATGGAACGGTTTACTAACCGGCTATGCTCGCTATGGATTCAGCGAAGAATCAATGTCGATTTTCTGGAACACACATTCGCGACCATGCTAGCCGCTTGTGCAAACATATTCGCGCTTGAGCAGGGGAAACAAATCCACGCCTTCATGATCGACATGGCTATGATATGGATATCATAGTGACCGGAGCTTTAGTCGATATGTATTCAAAATGCCGCGTTATTGGATACGCGATTAGTGTCTTCAAAGAGGCCTCTTTTAAGGATGCGATTCTCTTCAACTCGATGATTTTGGGATGTTTGCATAACGGAATCAGCGGGAGTGTGGTTGAGCTTTTCGAGGCGATGGAGAAGGAAGTTGTTAAGCCGGATCAAGTCACGTTTCGGAGCGTGTTGCAGGCTTGTATAAGTGATGGCCGTGTGGAGTTTGGGAAGAAGTGCTTCGAATCGATGAGTAAGAAGTACTGCTTGCTGCCGTATTTGGAGCATTACGAGTACAAGTTGTACGGTGAGTGTGGGTTTAAGGAGGAGCTTGAGGTTTTTCTGGGGAATTTGCCCTTCGAGCCCACTGCCAAGGTGTTTGTCAAGTGTTTGATTTTAGTCGAGAGTACAAGTGGTTGAAGCTGGGAGAATGGGCGGCTGATTGTCTTAATGAACTCAATCCTCCGGTGCCGTTCCGATTTGAAATCGTTGATGATACGTAATGAAAGCTGCATGCTGTTAGGGTTTTCAACTCAACTCTTCCAACTAAATTTTGACAAACTTGAGTTGCTCTGTTTTAATTGCTTATACAACCAAATTTCAATACATTTTCATTTTTCATTTTACCTTCGATCGAGAAATATATCATAAACGCTTATTTAAGTTGTTTCCGAAGGGTCAATCGAGTTTTTCGATTTTTTTCTTTAATTTATATCTTTGACCGCTATATAATTCAAGAGAGTTTCAGTCTGGGATTGTTGGAGGAATTGTTAGTTTTAGGAATGGATTTCCAATGCTACGCGCGTTTGCTCAATTCCTTGAAATCCCAGAATGGCGTTCCGCAAGGGAAATTAACAACTCCACCTTCTTTTCCTCAAACACGGCGTTTTGTTTTCCACTTTCGGCATCGCCAGCCGCCTCCTGCAGATGTACACTAGGTGCGGAAGAATGGAGGAAGCACGGAACTTGTTCGACGAAATGCCTGAAAGAAACTCCTTCGCTTGGAACACTCTTCTCGAAGGATATACCAAGTCAGGTCACAAAACTGACTTACTGGACTTCTTTTATTCAATTCCCTCCAAAAACGAGTTTTCTTGGAACGTGGTGCTGTCTGGACTGGCCAGAGCGGGTGTGTTGTTTTCTGAAATGCCGAAGAAGAACGGAATCGCAGTGAGCACGATGATTCACGGGTATGCAAGAAACAGGCGATCGGGTGTGGCTCTGGTTTTATTCAAAGAGTTTTTGAAGTGGGAAGCTACTGAAAGTGATGAAGTATTGAGGTCGGATCGGTTCGTTTTAGCCACGGTGGTTGGCGTTTGTTCGGAGTTCAGAAGCCTTGATTTGGGGAAGCAGGTTCATGCTAGGATGATTCTCGATGGTGTGCAGTTTGATGCTGTTTTAGGGAGTTCACTTGTCAACATGTACGGAAAATGCCACGATTTGGATAACGCCGCTCGTCTTTTGAACGCAATGAAGGAACCGGATGATTACTCCTTATCATCACTAATCTCAGGCTATGCAAACTGCGGAAGGATGGAAGATGCAAGAAAGGTATTCGAACTTAAATCTAACCCTTGCGTCGTTTTATGGAATTCTTTCGATATCGGGTTATGTTGCTAACCGCGATTGGGACCGGGCCTTGATATATTTCGGTACGATGCATAACCAAGGGGTTATAGGAGGTTACTCTACTTTTTCTAGTATTCTTAGTGCTTGCAGTAGTATAGGTGTTGATACAAATTGCACTTTATTGCATGCTCAAGCTTATAAATTAGGAATCATTTATGACCTTGTTGTTGCTAGTGCCTTAATTGATGCATATGCCCAATGCAGAGGTCATGAAGATTCTTGCAAATTTTTCCGTGAGTTGAAAACTTATGATACTGTTTTGCTGAACTCTATGATCACTATTTACTCCAGCTTTGGTAGAATTGAAGAAGCAAAAAGCATTTTTAGTAGCATGAAATCCAAATCTTTGATCTCATGGAACTCCATGCTATTGGGCCTAAGTCAGAATGGCTACCCAGTTGAAGCATTAGAAATCTTCTTGACTATGAATAGGTTTAACTTAAGCATGGACAAATACACTCTTGCTAGCGCCATTAGTGCATGTGCTAGCATCCCATGGCTCGAACTCGGCGAGCAAGTTTACGCTAGAGCTACTATAATAGGTGTGGATTTTGATCAAATCATAGCAACTTCCCTCATAGACTTCTATTGTAAATGTGGATTTGTGGAGGCGGGTTGGAAACTATTCGACCAAACGACGAAATCCGATGAGGTTTCTTGGAACTCGATGCTAATGGGCTATGCTACAAATGGTTATGGAATAGAAGCCTTGTCTCTGTTTGGGGAGATGAGAAGTGAAGTGACATTCACCGCGGTTTTATCCGCTTGTGATCATTCCGGATTAGTAACTGAAGGGAAGAACTGGTTCTACTTGATGAAGAATCATTACAATATAGATCCTGGGATTGAACATTACTCTTGCATGATAGATTTTCTTGCAAGAGCAGGTTTAGTTCAAGAAGCTATTGATCTGATTGATGAGATTCCTCATCTGTTTGATGCAAGCATGTGGTCAGCTGTTGTTAGAGGGTGCACAGAGAGTGGACAGAAGGCGGTTTGTAAGAGAATGGTTGAGAATATTATTGAGCTTGATCCTTGAAACTCTGGTGCTCTTGTGCAGTTGTCTGGTTTGATGGCTTCTACTAGAGATTGGGATCAATCTGCAGAGTTGAGACAGTTGATGAGAGAGATGAGAATCCAAAAGAATCCTGGAAGAAGCTGGTTGTAGATCCATTTGTATTGTTGAGAGGCTTGTTTTTGTGTTATGATAGTGTACTTATGCAGGAGACATTTAGCAATCTGTGCATATTTTATAGTGGATTGGATTAGCAGAGCTAGCCGATGCGTGGGCCCTTTTCAAATTGTGTACAATCCTGAATTTTATGAATATTTTTTAAAATTTGTGTATTATTTCATTCTACCTCTTAAAATTGTATATTTGCACGAGACCAGAACTGTCGACCACGGTTTACATGGTGCAATTACGATTTCGAAAAATAAATAAACTAAACTACCGGTTCTATCTAGGATCTCGGCAAATATGGGCCGTCGATGCTGAATTTTAAATTAGAACCGTTGAAACCCGCAAACGGATATACAGACGGTGCAGTTTTGGAACCGTAACGGGAACCAAATTGACCACATCTAATTTCCACATCCAAAAATGCAAAATTCGTCCTCTCTAATTTTTATTTCTGGATTGGATGTCTTGAAATCTACATATGCTTATAAACCACTTGATCTAATTAGTCAAAGCTGATTTAGAACCAAACATTAATCAATCACAACCAAAAGCAACTTTAAACTTCAAAAATCAACTAAAATAGATTCGAAGATTAGTTAATGTTTCAATATTTATATATACAAAGTAATTTATGTTAAAGTTGATGAAAAGGAATTTAAAACTAGAAAATGAGATCAAAGGTATAAGTTATTTTTCCTTTTGGGAAACAAGATGGAGTGAATTTTAGGTTGCTTTTAAACTGGAAAAGCTAAAGAATCAAATTTATTCTTTTCAACTCTACTTAATTTATAACTGCACGCATAATATAAATACCCATTCTTTGATCCGTAATTGAATGTCATATTCTTAATAAAGTAGTTTTGACCATCCCGAAAATCAATTTTAAAATAAAGCTTACAGTCTAACTATCAATAAAATATCATCACCATTCGTGTTTGCATACTAGACATATGTCGTATTCTGCAAGAAACTAATTATATGTAATAGACTTCGACTTATAGAAGTATTAATGGAATTTTACCTTTTTTTCTCTAATTTGTCGATAATTATTGGCTCTAAGCTCCATCATAATATTCCTCGGCTAAAAAGTATTATTGGGAATTAGGGGCCTTTAAGAAATATTCAAATAACCCAGTTGTTGGATTTTCTAAGACTAGTTTATCTAGATAATAGTATTTCATATTTGGTCTTATCCACAATAGATTATGTATTACTTCTGCCAGCTATAATATTCGATTTATTCTTGTAGAATAAATAAATACTCCTCTATTAATCTAAGATGAGAGGATGATATTTAAAGGAATCAGATGCAAAATTTTAATCTTACTCCTAAAACTCCATAATTATATAAAGTTAACATATTAAGCAAATATTCGGTCAAGGAAAAGCTAATATACGGCTTCGTTTTGCAAGTAAAGGATAGAACTTTCTGGAGTTTGATTTTGGTCCATTGAACTTGAATCTTTTATTTAAATAACGAACGAAATAGTTGCAACCCACTATTTAAATTGTACATACTAATAAATAAAGAATTAAATGAATTAATGCAAAATTAAATAATTGTTTAAGATTGTTATGGGTGGAATTTGCTTTAATATGAAACATTCGTCTTTAAATTGCATTTTTAACGAGACTATTAGTTAAATAGTATTCATGAATCAAAGTATAAAATATGAGAATTTATTTATTGTCTTTTTTTTATGTGTTCAACTTGTGTCAAATTTAATGATAATGGTTGAAATTTGTTAATTCTATGGACAATAGTTATTTTAGATATTTGAAATAGGGACACGTGTCTTTATTAGGTTGGTGGATATAGCTCGGATATGATTAATTCATGATAAAAAAATAAAAAATAAAATATAATAATAATAATAATAATAATAATAATAATAAATAATAATAAAATGTGAAATGTATTGTAATTTTAAGTTTCATGAAATAAATCTTTAAATATCTTCCAGGACATATTAAAACACAGGATTACATTTATTTTAATCAATTTTGTATGTTTTATGACTTTATTACCACTAATTACAAAAGTAAGCTATAACGTGAAAATATCAAATACTACTAGCCTTGCGTGCAACTCTATAAAGCTATATCTTAAAATTCAGAAAATATCGGAAATAATTCATTTTTTATTCGTACACGCAATTGAAGCAACAATGAAATATTGGATAAATCAAATAATAGGATGCAATAATTTATATATTTATGACACGAAATATACGTAACAAATTCAAACATTTAAATAAAAAATCTGATTTATGAATTAAACTGATTATCAGAAGAAAAAGAAAGATTAAATTGGAAATAAACAGCTAATAAAAGTTGAGCCATTCATTAATTAAACACGACAATGTTAGTGTTTGGAAGAGCTTTTATAAGCGACTTTTTAGTTGCTTTATGCTTAAATTTGTTTAAAATTGTTGTTAAGCAAAAGTTATTATTGTTTGGGACAGTAGAAAAAAAGCAGTTTTATTTTAGAAAAAACAGTTTTGCAAACACTGTTATAAGTTGCTTTTCAGTTTTTTTTGACTTCTGCTTTTAAAAAGCACCCTCTGACCAGTTTATGAGTTTCTGCTTATTCTGACTTATTTTAAGCACAAAAAAGCAAAAGCACTTATTCCAAACATTAAAAATTATGCTTTTACGGTCAAAAAGCCCAAAAGCAGCTTATTTAAGCTGTTCCAAACACTACCAATATTCAATTCAATAATATCTTGAAATATTTTTTTTAGGAAAATGAATAATTCTGCCTTCAAGACACAAACCTTACTATTAACATGACACGTGGCTCTGTCGTCGTCTAATAATTTCTCTTCCTTCTGCTATTCCTTCTCTCTCCCCCTCTCGCTCTAAAATTAAAGTCCGACGACTGATTATGATTTGACAAGGCATAGAATTCGTCAGAAGGTAAAAGTAATCAGTGATCATTTACCCTTCGGATTTTCTGAAATCAATTATCATGAGTGATCGTCCTTTGTATGATGAAGAGGTTTTTGGAAAAAAATAAATAAATATAAAAAACGTTTTTTTTGGGAACAAAACAAAAAGAGATAGAAGGCAACAAAGACTAATTCTTTTCTTTTTTCTAGAATTTGGCGCTGTAAACAAGGACGTTTATGCTTCGACACCAGTTGAAATTTTCAGTGCCTTCTCGCCATTGTAAACTGACATTATTCTTCATTTTCAATTTAATGTAAAGCTCCAAGTATATCCCTTCTCTGTTCCGGCGATTGAAAGAAGAGAAAAACTGCAAGTTGAGAGAGAGAGATGGAGGCAGAGGGTTTGAATTCGAGCTTCGAGAAATTGATGGTTTTTCGTGGTGGGATTATGAATGGGAGCAATATTGGCGGCGGGATGGGTGTGGGGTTGAGAATAACTGAGTGGAAGGATATTCCGGTGGAGCTCCTGCTGAGGATTCTGTCACTGGTCGATGATCAAACGGTGATTGTAGCTTCTGGGGTTTGCCATGGATGGAGGGATGCAATTTCTTGGGGCCTTACCCATCTTTCTCTCTCTTGGTAAATACATATATTCTCTCTCCAATATCAATTCTGGCCTACTTTGTTGATGAAGCCCTAAATTGAGTGCTCTGTTTATGGATTGTTTTTCTAGTTGATAGATATTGTTTAGACCTTGCTCATACGGAGAATAAAAAGGAAAGTGAAAATCAGTCCTTGTCGGTTTTGCTCATGTTTGAAAATCAATGGTTGAATGTTCTTGCTGAATCTCTTTGCTTTGGTGGGATTGTCTATTATTGTTATTCTGTTGCTTGTGCCTATTTTCTCTGTTATATTACTGATGGATTATGATCTTTGTAGTTTGCCTTTTCGTTGACCTTTTCGATTCTTATATGTTTTGCTAATGAGATCATATGTACGATTGTTTTTCGTGTTAGTTAGATTCTTACCTTGTTGGTTTTCTGATTGCAGAGGTCTTGTATGTTCTGCTTGTTTGTTCAAGATAAAGTTTTCAACAGTTGAATTGATATAGTGTTTATTCCTCTAAACTAGTGGTTTAACTACAAAAATTCATAAGTCTTCTTCATTCAACTCCTTAATTCGATCTTTTCACTTGTTCTTGAAGTCGATTTTCAAGATAAAGTTTCATTTGTTATTGAAGTCTGATTTTCAAGATAAAGCTTACTTTACTTCCTATGAAGTTTCTTTGATCTATTAATGCAGCTATCCGAGATCCTCTATAACTTTCTAGAATTCAAGATTGGATATTTTCTAATGTTTTTTCTTATCTTAGGTGCAAGAAGAACATGAATAACTTAGTACTTTCGCTAGCCCCTAAATTCACAAAACTGCAGAGCCTAGTCCTGAGGCAGGTCACACCGCAACTCCAAGACGATGCTGTCGAGAAAATTGCATCACACTGCCACGAACTTCAAGAGTTGGATCTAAGTAAAAGCTTCAGACTCACCGACCGCTCGTTGTATGCATTGGCCCGTGGCTGCCCGGAGCTCGTGAAACTCAATATCAGTGGCTGTTCAGGCTTCAGCGATACTGCTCTCGGATATCTCACTGGCTTCTGCAGGAAACTCAAATTCTTGAATCTTTGCGGATGCGTTAGAACTGCAACGAATAGAGCATTGAAGGTGGTAGTAGTTTAGCAACTCATAATCTCTTTTAGAAAGTTGGTTTATGAATTGTCATTTAATCATTATACATTCTTTGCAGGCAATTGGGTATAACTGCCATGAGCTGCAGACGTTAAACCTCGGATGGTGTGAAGGGGTTAGTGATGAAGGTGTTAAGAGTTTAGCCTATGGCTGCCCTCATCTTCAAGCTCTCGATCTGTGTGGATGTGTTCTAATCACCGGTACTGTTTCGTTTATTTTTGTTCCATTTGATGCTCATGGCTTCTTGAATTAGAAGGCCTTAATTCAGTAGGATTTGAGTCCTTGTTTATTTAATATTTATTTGGGAAAAAGATAGAAAAATACTCCATGTTAAGGCGTGAAACTGCTTAAAACTATTATGCGGTCGTTTTTTCAATAAAAGTTCCCTTTGTGTTATTTACAATGTCGCTCGAAAAACTCTGGCATGTATCTCAATTACCCTTGAATCTTTCGTGGTGTTAGTTTCTAGATGAAATTACTTAACTGCCCTTACCCTAGATAAAAATCAAAACTTTGAAGATTTTTATATGGGTAGTTGAATTATTTCACTTGGAAACTAACATAGGAGAGGTTTTCGTGCAATATTTTTAAGAACCCAACTCATTTAAACCTGAAGAAAGGGTGTTCATTCGTCTTTTTCCCGTATTTATCTTTATGTTTAGTTTGAGTCTGTTCTGTGTTTGGTTACTAAAATGATGCTTACTTTATTTGCAACTACAGACGAAAGCGTGTTTGCATTGGCGAGCAACTGCCTCCACCTGAGGTCTTTAGGTCTATACTACTGCCAGAACATTACGGACCGGGCGATGTATTCTCTAGCGGAGAGTCGGGTGAAGGCATCCGTAAAGAGCAGGTACGAGGAGGAAGGGCTTACGAACCTCAACATCAGCCAGTGCACGGCCCTCACACCGCCGGCCGTGCAGGCACTGTGCGACTCCTTCCCGGCCCTCCACACCTGCCCCGGTCGGCATTCCCTCATCATCAGCGGCTGCCTCAACTTGACCTCCGTCCACTGCGCGTGTGCCTTTCACCCGCACCGTGCCACGCCTGCCGTGCCTCATCTTGCTCACTGACTTTGAGTTTGGAATTTGGTGATGTGTTTGGTTTTGAACAGGATGATGTGTGTGTATATGTTGTGTAAGGACTGTTAATCTTCAATTTCAAGATTGCACTTTGGTACATTATAAATCTCAATCATCAAATTCTGGAGTATTTATGAGATAAATTTACTTTGGACGATTTTGAAAAAAGTTGGAATTAGGAGGTCCAAGTTAGAAGTCGCACCTATTGATTCGGAGTTCTCCGTACATTTGTTTATTGGAATATGAAGAATTGCATTGCTGTTAGAGGTACCAACATTTTGGGGCTAGGCAAATCCAATGTGCCGATCGATCGTGTTCCATTCCTAAAGCAGTCCAGCCATTTAGACCACCGTTTACAACCAAATTATAACTTGGCTAATCGTCATACATACAAGCTACAACATTGTTGGTTATTTCTCATTCTAGGCTTCTTTTTGGATGCTAATCGGTTTTGGGGGTCTCCACCAAGTCTTCCACCTTCTCTCCCACTTCTTGAAACTACAACATTAATCAAATAACTGACCAAGTCATTTTGAATACAATAAGGCATGGGCGTAATTAACAACTTGATAATAAATTAGTTAAGTCCCTGACGGGGTCACGTTGCAAAACAACCTTAATTAGCTACCCAACCTGATTAATTTATTTCTTCTTCTTACCTCACAAATTAAAACGTTTTTTTTTAATTAATTCAACTTGAGAGAAATTAATATTAATTGTAGTTTACCTTGTCAATGGCATCTCCAACAATGCGAGCATCTTTAGCTATAGCTTCAGCCACATCCTCCGCAATGTCCACCGCCTTCTTCAGCTTCCCACCTTCCGGTAGGTCCTCGGAGATCTCATCCGCCACCATGTCCACTATCTCCGCCACTTTTTCTACTACTTCCACTATTTCTTCTATCGTTTCTACCACGGCATCAACATCCTCTGCAAATATGTAAAGCCAAGCAGACTCATCAGCTCCAAATTAAAATCCTAAACATAAATGAGTTAATGTATACAGGTGCTTTGTTATTTATTAAAATCACTTACCTTTAAATTGGAGTATTGGTAGCCATGTGTTGCTTGTAGATGGTACAATAATTGACATCACTAATCCCAGAATCCACCTCCTATACAATTATATTAATTCCACAATCATACACATATATTATATAAATATATATATCATGTGCATATATCTAAGGTGTTTTGTATGACTAAAATTAATTGTATATACTTACGAGTATGAAGATGGAGATGGAGGTGGAGGAGGCAATGGCGCACTTGGTTCAACGCCACTACTACTATTTACAGAGAATTTTCTGAAAAGAATATGGAAATTTATTAAAATGGAGTTATTTAAATGAGATTTATTATACTAAAACTAAGAATATATCTCATATGAGATTTATCATACGAAAACTTACCTTGTTTGTGTGTTATAGCTGCATAATCTCGTGCAGCTGCTAAGATTTTGATATCCCGATTTCCGAGCAAGACCGTGATGCCGGAATCCTGAACTTGACGAAAGAATTCGAGGAGCATGATATTGAGAAGATGATCTTGAAACTAACTTGACGAATCTTGTAACCAACGACATAATTAATTAACTCAATAGTGTAGCTTGTTAATTTAAAGATGAAAGGAAGGAATGTATGTAACAATAAATGAAATTAAAGAATAGATTAGTTTCCGATTGAAGGAAAATAGTTGTTACTGCAAATGACAGAAAATAGTTAACGATGAAGAAGAAAAGTTTGGAGAGAGAGAGAGAGGAAAGAGTTTTCGAGAACTACTGTTGGTTACTTAGCAGACGCGGTTTATATCGTTGAAGAAGAAATAAATAAGTAACAAATAACACGTTTTTTTAAACATTTTCTTTCTTTCTACTGGCTGTAAGAATTTGACTTTGTGTATAATTATGTTTAGTGGATATTTGAACGGTATAAGCAAATTAAAATGCTTTTTGTAGAACGATGAATCCTAGATTTTTTATTTTCCTTTGAATACGTGAATTTAATTTTGTCTTTAACACTAGTAAAAGTTATGACGATGTTGTTTTGACCATGATAACTTAATCAAATTACTTGACGATCAACACAAGAGAATAGATTAAAAAGAAAGCAACTACGCAACCTGATCTCTACTGTAATCATTAATTTATATGATTTTTTCTTCTTATGATTTCTGGCACGTAAACTCCAGAATTGATGCACGGGATCGTTACTCACCGTTGACCGTTCAATCCTTATCATTTGCCTTCTCAGCTTTCGACTTTAATTTGTCTATTAGTTTTTTAAAATTCTCCAACCTGGCTTCCGTGATCTCCCCCCACAAACACATTAAACAAAATACAAGATTGGTTAATATATACTTAATTAATTCCCATCTAAAAAAAGCAGCTTTTCATAATAGGCTTAGTTAACTTTTAATTAGTTTAACTATTAAATTACACAACACAGTCGTTATCTATAGGGTTTTTGTTCCTACAATTAACTTTGCATCAATCTAGAAAAAAACACGACATAAATCATAGCAAGCCTCGTCTGATGAGATCGATTGATAGTACTTAATTTTGAAATGTTTCGATGACTGACAAATGCAAAATAAATAAACAATTTGAATCTAAAGTATACACGATTAAAAAATTTAGTATAATTCGTAAAGAATTAATTAAAGAAATATTGTTACAGTATGTTTGTCATTGAACTATACATATTATTCCAACAAATATATATTTACATTTATGTTTTGATGTTGTCTTTAATATTTTCTTCTTCTTTCGTTGACACCTGCGCTCCATCTTCTTCCTCTTTTTGTACTCCATTTTCTTCAACTTCTTTGTGATGATGCTCATGGTTGGTGGGTCCCTCAACTAAACCTTCCACATAATCCTCTACTTTTTCTTCTACTTCTTGAACCTGCATTCAAAATTAAATAAATTCCACCAATCAAGTTTTCTTTCTGATTAATAAAATATTTTTTCTTTCTTGCTTATTTTCGAAAGAAGCTAATTGAGCATAAATTTGTCAAAGCAATTATAATATAATGTTCATCATATGTACCTTATCTATATAGTCCCCAAGTATGTGAGCGTCCTTATTGGCTCTTTCAGCCACATGTTCAACAAAATCCACAACTTTTCTCATTCCTCCGCCCTCCGGAAGATCCTCCGCTATGTTCTCCGCCGCTTTTTCCACCCCTTCCGCCACCTTCTCCGCCGCCTCCACAATTTCTTCTGCTATTTCCACCGCCGTCTCCACTTCATCTGAATATATATATATATATATATATATATATATAAATAAATATATATGAAAATTTTATTCACTAATTTCAATCTAATTTATCAAGAAATTTTTAATTAAATTAATGTTTCTTGGCTGTGCAACTTACTTTTGATTCTCAGTAGCGACGTCCATTTATTGCTGAAGAACGGTAGAACTACTGTTATAGCTATCCCCACAATCCAATTTCTACGTGATCAAAATATTAATTAATTTATTAAATTACTCTCATTAATTAAAAAAAAAGGCTTGAAGTTTGACGTACATTAAGTTGAAAGGAGGCTCAGAAGGCGGTGGAGCTCCTGGTTGAACTACATTCCGTACAAGAAATCTCCTGAAACATTAACAACAAAATCATCCATAACAATAATAAATAAATAAAATTATTTAACTGTATATACATATTTATTGATGATCCAATATAAGACGTACCTTCTACTTCTGTAATACTTATTCAATATCATCTTACTGTCCCAGAAAAGAGTTCGATCATGACTCTTAGCAAGACTTGAAGAAGATGAAAATGATATCGATATCGGTTTTCGAGTTTCCGAGCTGCTGGAGGGCTGGGAATCTGGAGTGGGTGGAAAGCCAAAGGAAATGATAGATCTAGAGATAGACATGGTTTGTTCCTGCAAGAATCTATATGGAATCTTGATATTTTGATGATCGATTTGGGATAAGTTGTGGTATACGAACTTGTTTTGTTTGATATTTCTTTCTAAGAATCTTGAAAGTTTTAGCTGTAAGTAATAATCATGTAAAGAAATGTTGTAGGTTTTATAGAAGAAGAAAATGGTCGGTGAGGAAAATGATAGAAGCCGACGCGCTTATTTTAAGGCAAGAAATTGGCCTTCTGAATATTCTTCTATTGAACTTGTTACAAGCTGACTTTTCAATTTTATTGGAGGGGTTATGGATTGGTTAAAAAATTGGTCTTTTTGAAGTCAAACCAATAAAATCACTTGATTTTTTCAAATTATTGCCAAAAAATTGTATGCACTATGTTTGTTGATAATACTTTCTCGGTCCTGTTTGAAGCGATTTATTTACGGTAAAGTAAGAGAGAAGAGGTGATAAAGTATGAGAAAAAATGAGTAATATAATAATGATAGTAGATAATAAAGTAGAAGAGAAAAATGATAAAAGTAGGATGAGTAATATAATAATGATAGTAGATAATAAAGTAGAAGAGAAAGATGATAAAGTAGGAGAGAATATAATAATTTTTTGAAAAGTTATTTCTTCTTGAGAAAAATGGGATAGAGGGAGTAGTCAATATGATTTTATAACTAAAGAAAAATATGTTAATGTAAAATAATAAAATGCAAAAAAGCACGGCCTTTTACGTACAAGTAAAAGATGCAATCACGATAATGTTTACGTTCTAGAAAATTATTAAATAGCGTAACTAATCCATTAAGCTTGCTTATCTTATACTTAATTGCATCACTATAGCAATTAATCATCCCGTAGAACCGCAAAAAGATCTAACAAAAACATTTTTCTTTTTTATCGTTGGCGTCCTTTAATTTGGTGACCTAATTATCATCACACAAATATCACGAATTAACATTATCTTAGAGAGGGGATATGGACTAATTTGCAATACGGGGAATCTACAATTTCAATGGGCAAAGTAATAAACTTTCAAAATTAAGATAACTAAAATTTGTACTTTCGCACTTTTATGAAGGCCTAAATCCGCTTTTGAACATGCATGTAATATGAAATAATAAGAGAAAACAGAGTCCCGAACATACAGTATGCTCTAAACTATTTTATAAGTGAAAACCAAATCAAATGGAGAAACATACCAAAATCCCCATAGCTTCGTACGTAGGCCATATATCACCATACAATTATAAGGCTTCCTATAATTAAGATGTAAATTAATTCAAACACCATTAATTCAAACCCTACATTAAGATATCACTAATAAGATATTGGCCATTCATTATACATAAGAAAACCCTAACCAACTCATCATAGTCATTGTATAACCTACCTCGATCAGATCTTCCAAGTTACACCAATCCAAACATCCATATCCATGCCAATAATGCACAACACTATCAAAACCCTAATCAGGTTATCCACGGACTGCAGCCAAATCTTCCTCGATCAACACACACTACGTGAATCAAATCGAGAAAATAATCAAGAGGAGATTCCCACACCAAGAAAATCTATGAAATGAATTTCTTTCTTCTCGATCAATTTCTCTTTCCCAGTAGATTCCCTAAAGAATGAAGAATCACCATAGGGGCTAAATATCGAAAAACTACTTCGATGATGAGAATCAATAACCGTAGAACTACTTGGAACTTTATAACTTCTTCTACTATAAACTTCATGAGAAGATAAGTCATTAGGCCAACCAGAGAAGGATGATAAAGAAAATACTTTATCCTTGTTTTGGCTTTGTGAATCCAAAACCCCATCATTCTCAAAGCTGATTCTTGATCCATACTCATCTTGAAAGTTCTTTCGACGAAATACGTAATTAGTAGGGGATTTGGAGTCCCTAATGGCGGCACTATGATCTTGAAGGGATCTGATCTTGCCAGAAAGCTTGGATTTTTCTCTTTGCTTTCTTGCCATAATCACATGCCAGTGGTTTTTAACAGCATTATCAGTTCTACCTGGGAAAAGCCTTGAAATTAAGGCCCATTTGTTTCCATGTATTCTGTGAGCTGCAAGTAGTCTCTCTTCCTCTTCTTCTGAGAATGGCCTTCTGTTTATTCTTGGATCCAGCTGATTGAACCATCTCAATCTGCAACTCTTACCTACATAAACATCAAAATCAGAAAATATAAAAATATAAAAAAGGAAAATCAATGCATTAGTTAGTTAACTAGTCCAGGAAAGGAACAAATTAATATGAACATTTTAGGGTTTTTAATCTATTGAAATTATATGTACTTGTATTATATACTACAAAAGTAGATGAAATTTCCCTTGAAATTATATATATTAATATTAAAATCAAATAATCCCACCATGTATATATGCACACCTTTTGTGTCAATTAAGAAAACTCAACTCGATTATGTCCTACTAGTAACCGATAAACCCTAGTCTTGAGATACACAGGCAGATTAAAATTGAAAAACTCATTGAAATTAAAAAAATCAAGATAAGGTAGGTAGGGTTACCAGATCTTCCATGAAGTCTTTCAGCAATGGAATTCCAGTTTTGAGGGCCATATTTGTCGACAAGCTGCCGGAGTTTTTCGTCTTCTGCAGGCCTCCAGTGGCCTCGAGGACAAGTCCTCGGATCATCGCCCGAGCCACGACATCTAGTTTCATCCATGGAAGATTCAAGTTTATCTATACTTAAACAAACTTTTGGAAATCAGAAATCATCTCAATCATGTGTGCGGTGAATCTGGGATCAGATGAATGAAGAAAAAAGTGGATATTGAGAAAATAACTAATCGGTTTACACCACAAAATGGAGAATTTGGTAAGGGTCTTGAAAAGTAAGAAACTTGTTTTCTTTGGTGGAGAAATGTCTTCTTGGATGAGGTGTACTTATCGGAAAGGTTTGTGTTTCAAGCAGTACTCAACACAAACAAATACTTTTTGCTTCAAAAGGGCATTTTAATTCTTCAATTTGTTATTGAACATTTTGATAGTATCATCATAATTATTTATATTTAATGGGATTAGAAGTCTTGAAAATGTGATGAAATAAAATTTGTAATTCCATGAAGAACTCATTTCAGTAGACTAGCTTCTTATGAAATGCATGGTTATGAATTATCCTTTGAAGCAGCAACTACAAAATCCGATAATCATATTGAATAAACACATGAAAAATAATTAAAGTGTGGATAAATTACATTACCTTGAATTCAAGAACAAAAACCTTAATCCTCAACCACAGCAAGGGCTGTCTTAAAACTGGAAGGTTATTTCTCAGAAAGATCGATGAATCGAAACAGAAATTAAGTCGAACGAGGAAGGTATAATTAAAGCTAGCTCAACTCTTTCTTCTCCAGAGAAGATTTTCTCTAGCAACAAGAATTTCAAATAAATAGTAATCATGAGGCTATTTAAAGCTTCAAGCAAGTTTAGGAGTGACAAGCTTCTTACTGAATTATTCTAGTGGTTGGTAACATCTCCATGTTTTAACTTATATACATACACTTGAACTATACGTCTTTAACAAGAAATTACACTTAATTAATTACATGCATATACAAAATAAACACATTTGTTATTTTAATGCATATAGTATATACACACCCATATGCATTTATTTATTATTAGGAAAAAAATGTAATACATATCTAGAGTCGAAATAGGTGTAGTTTTGAAATAGGTGTAGTTTTGAAGAAACAAACAAACATATAAAATTGATTTCTTAACTGACTGATTATTCCATACCCCACGAAATTAAACACTTTGGTTTTCTAAATGGAGCCACACAAAAATAGTTTATCAATTCACATCAAACATTATCAAATTAAAGAGCACAAGTCATCTCAAATAATGGTGGGTGCAAAACCCTTAATCAAGTTGTGGTAATGTGTCTTTATTTCCCATCCTATGTATCCACTGTCTAATCGAGAACAAGTTTTCTTATTACAAGATTAACCATAAACTTATTTATTACAAGCAAATTAAAAATAATAATTAACTTGGAAAGGTGAAAATATAGAATGCAATGTAAAACATTTGATCCAAAGTGTCTCTGTAATGAAAACAATGATATACCTCAAATTAAATGTATCTCATCTTCCCAAGAACCTATTTAGCTACACATCAACCAACGCCCATATAAACCCTCTAACAAACTTTGACCCAACCCTCTACCATATTCAATTCTACATTTGTGTTACGCCCCGAAAAATTAAAATCGAATTCACGTCTGCACAAAGTTTGTGTATTTATATACTAGTAACTTTTCAAAAATTAATCTCGCACTTTTTAAGTCAATGCATTGATTTTTTTTTTCAAATAGTTAACGTCGTTTTTATCATTAACTGTTTGTCCACATAGGATATTCCAAACTCAATATGAAGTTTTCCTAATCGTGTCTACAAATTAAAAGTAAAAATAAAAAACCTTGTATTTACCCGGTCGAGCAACTTAAAAGTCATGTGTAGAAGTAGGTTTTGTCCAAATTCGTGAATTTACGGTCTAATAGCAGTAATTAATATATATATGATTTTATCTGTTTGATATTATAAGTATATTGCCCAAAGTGGGACGCCTCTATATATCTGGAGATAAACACATGCAAAGTTGGTTGACTAAGTTCTTCAGCAATTGAAAAATATGTTTTGTTAATTGAGTAATTAGTTGAGAATTAACAAATAATTAGCAGCCTTCACTAACACAATCAAATGAATCACCTGAGCAAAAAGGTGGCGTTTCATCTAACCTCGAAAACCAAATATAAAAAATAGAAGAAAATCCAAATGAAGTAACCAATACTTTTCTTGCTGAAATTCAGTTATTAATACCAACCCCTATTTGATCTTAATTAATTAAAATATTTTGTTTTGGCTAAATAATTTAAAATCTAAGTACAGTTAGTTGGCATTTTTGTATCTATCATTTCAATAGATTGCCACTCCTTTTCGGTTAACAATATCTCTTAATTCTCATTTTTAAGGTGAAGTGTTTAATTTGGAATTAAGATTTTGACGGTTTAGCTAATTTTGATGTTATCATTTATTAATAACTTGGATGTCTTAGACAACATTTATGACTTAATTTATGCACCATTGTTGGTCAGTTAGTTTAAGTTGACACGAAATAATCATTCATGTTACTGCAGCAGAATTTAAATTTTCAAAGGCAATTCGGATTTGGTTTTCTTCAGAAAAAGACAATTTTTCTATTAATATCGAGTTTTAATTATTATTGTTAAATGCTAATCGAACTGCACGCAATGAAAGTAATAGAAAGCAATAAACAAGAATTAAATAGATATAGATATACGTAGTTCGATTCATGTAATCGAAATTGAGAATTGCGTGTTTAGTAAAACTGAGTATAAAGATGGATTACACCAAAATCAAACAAACCCACAAAAACTCAAAAACATGATTATTAGTGGCTAATCCTAAGTTGCCGCCATTCTTGTAATATAAGAATCCATTCTTGTAATATAAGATTTATTGGATTATAATCTATTACAAATTAAAACATATATTGCCTGGGGGTTGAATTGGTCATTACATCTTATCTGCCATAACATATTCTTCAAACTCTTATCAATATTGTGTGTAGATTTGATAGGGAGCCAGATTTATATATGAAGCAGAAATTATGCATATCATTATATTTTTACATTTTTGGCCTTATGTATAATATATATAAGACTTATGCATAACGGTATTCTATGATATATCCAATTCAAATTATCCAATGATAAAATGAAGGTGGAAATTGCTTCTGTTCCCACTTTATTATTATTATTATTATTATTATTATTTAATTAAATATATTTCTTATCAAATTGAAATTAACTGGGCCCACATTTAACGTAAACCTGTCTGCATTACATAACAATATACCATTACCAACCGAATCAGAAAACACATAGCCTACTTCAGCTCGGGCCTGCAACTCTTCCAACACTCCTTTTAGCCATCTTTTCTCGACAATGCTGAGAAATTGAAAAAAAAAAATTAACACCACAAAGTACTCATCTTTCCCGCTTGACTTATCTTATTTATCTTTTTGAGTTGTCCCGCTTAACTTGTCTTTTTTCTTAAAATGGAAAATGATTACTACACAAACTCTCATTTTTTCTTTGTGGATCTACCTCTCTACACACAATCACCATTCATCTACATACAATCACCCACTCATCTTAATTTTCATGTCGAAAATAAACAAGATAAGTCGGACGGGACGGATGGAGTACATATTATTACACACAAAGGTAAATTTGGATAATATAATCCCCATACAATAAAAAGCTTTAGCTGATTTAATTTCTAATCTCTTTTTTCAGTTATTAATCCCGATTTTTTTAAAGTCTGTCTAGACTCAATATCTTACCAAATCCTACAAAAATTAATAGCACGTAACTTTACATTTGGATTAGGGATCCATTGAATATTTTTTTTTACAAAATAATATTATTTGTGAAATTGGTCCTCAAATTTTGTACAATTGACTAATCTAGTCCATAAAACTTACTACCTAAATTACCTTTATATTATTTGATTATTTTTTTAAAATATTATTGACAAACTATTGACCAACATAAAAGTTAACGAAATAACCAATTCGGACAAGTTTTAATAGTAAAGAGACCCAATAACTAAAAGAAAGATTAGAAATCAAATCGGCTTTCATATAGTTTGTGAATTATATTGTCCAATTTGCCTAAGCACTTACCTTAATAAATGCAACAGCATATTACTGATACATCATCTTATCGGAAAAACAAGGTGTACTTTGAATATTATAGATGATGTTTGCAATAATCTTATACTAAATCAGGAAAATAGATTCCTTTAACATATTTTAGAAAATATACATTAAATGATAATGTTTGCAATAATCTAATACTAAATCAGGAGAATAGATTCCTTTTAACATATTTTAGAAAATATACATTAAATGATAATCCACGAGTTAGATCTCATTAGACCTCATGAAAGGATATGCATTGAATAAATGAATCCAACAAATCAAATACTAGGATATATGCCCCATTTAAAAATTATAGACTTTGTTTGAATTTGTTATCTTTATGAAAAATAATTATTTAAATATTTTGAGTTTAACTAAGATATGTGTCATCGTTATATTGACGACAGAACAAATTGAATACATAAATTTTCAATATTGTTTCATTAGGAACACTAATAATTAAGGTGCTTAGCATGTGGTCGAAATTTTTTAATTCAAAATCCAGTTATACGTGAGTCTGCCACATATGATTAATCAAAATTGATTAGCTCATTATACACAATTTGCAGGCTAGTGGACATTAGCCGAGTTTAACTAATAAATACGGGATGAGATCACTTGTCCAATAAATCACTGTCTAATAGGTATCTGATTTAAAACGACCTAGTTTTGTATTAAAAAAATACAATCTTTAATTATTTATTAAATTATTTTTTCAATCTATCCTTTTAATTTATAGTTTTTCAATATAAAACTACGTCGTTTTGAATCGGACACTAATTGAACATGAATTTATTAGACAGGTGATATCATCCCAATAAATACTTTCTTAATAGTTGCGTGTAACCCCGTAATTAAAAAAAAAACATTCCAATCCAATTTAATATTATTATTTCCAAATATATGTTGGTATATCATATTTTACAAGTGTTGTAATATTCTCATTTATGATCAAAATTTCTATTTAATTACACCAACAGTAATACACTTAAACCTCGATAAAGTAATAACTTGGGACCGAGAAAAAAATATTCATTTAATGAGGCTATTACTTTATTGAACATTATTTTAGTGCATTGACCTATATCGGGACCGAAAGAAATTATTATTTTAGATAAATTATTACTTTATCGAATATTAATTTATCGAGGTTTAAGTGTACCATCAACCCAAATACATCACCATGAAGAATCTATATTCTCAGACAGGCCTCCTATTATTCTTCATCATCACCGCCGCAAACCTCCTCTCCCCTTCTCTCTCCGGCAACCCACAAACCCAAGACCTAATCAAACAAATATGCCGCCAAACATGGGATTTCTCATTCTGCAAATTTATTCTAGAGAGAGACCTCCCCTCGCCGGCCTGACCAGAATAACGACGGCTGCATCGCTGAGCTTCTCTACAATTTCATACAAGATTCGGAGGCGGCGGAGAAGGATCCGGCCGTGAAGCAGCTGTACAGTATTTGCGAGATCAGTTATTAGGGGATTGTTTTGTATATGACCGCCGCCAACAACAATGCGCAGAGAGGAAATTTCAGATCGATGGAGTCGCTGCTGCAGTCGTGCGGTCGGCCGCTTACAGACTGCCAGACCGCCATAGTAGCTACGGATCTTCCGGAAGTGATGGGGAAGAATCGACTGATGAAGGTTTTTCTGAGCATGGGGCTTTACGAAGGAACTTTGTTCTAGAAGCATTGTGGTTGGACTCGAGCCTTACTAATAAGTCGTAATTTATTACGAATTTTCTTTACTATAAAAAATAATTTAAATAAAACTATGCTAAATAGGTTGAACTTGTTATTAAAAATTAGGTGTGTAGAAATGTAGTGACAATAAAACCAAATGTTAGTATAAATACTACAACAACATATGAAAAATTGAATAGCGAAAATAACAAAATGCAAACCGAGGCAAGATCTAGACTCTTTCTCCGCAAGACGATAATACTCCGCTACTCGGTGCAAGCGGTTTATAGCACTCGTCTCCAAGATACAACGGTTTCTCAATTACGAGTAGTTACACTACTTCTCGTAATTCCGGCGAATTACTTGATATTTTGAGACTAAGGAGATACTAATTAATTTATATGTATGGAGTGAAACAATAGGGATAAAGGAAAGAAGGAGGAATCATGTTTTTTTTCTGATTGTTTTTCCTTTATTACAAATCGTCCTATTTATATATTTGAAGCACCCATTCATAAAAGACACAACTCTTCTCAAATACATATGAAGCAAAAAGACACAACCATTCATCAATTTATTTCAAATTTTCATTTTATGAATTAATGTCAACCGATGCATATTTTCGTTTTAATAAAATCAAACAATACATCTTTTCATTTCAATCACTTACCATTTAATAATCTAATTTTTATTATTAAATTCTAAGAGTTATACAAACTATATCACTACTAAATACTAATCAACTAATTTATTTATGACTTTTTTAGTATAAAATTTAGATAAATTGATCTAAATAGTTAAAAAGAAATTGAAATTTGTTATAACTCACTATTTAAAACAAATGTATTTGGTAAATCTTTTTCAAAGATTTTTTAAACTTACACATTGTTAATTTACATATAACGGAGCAAAATTTCTAATTTTTTTCAATATGTTTTTTAAAACTTAACAAGGTTAATATAACGGTCGAAAATTGTTACAGATGTCAATATGATGGCTAAAAATGAAAATTAATCTAATCATACAAGCACGTGTGCATATGCTGAACATACTGAAACCGAACAACTATTTATCAGATTTTGCGAAATGATCAAAATTAAACTATTTCACAACTCGGAAAGAGTAAAATTAGTTTTGAGCTTATATTGACTAAAATTATTATTATTTTTTTAGAAATATATCAAAACACACTTATAGAAAATATACATAAATATACATTTAAGTGATAAATCCACGAGTTAGATCTCATTAGACCTCATGATTATGCACTGAATCCAATTTTTCTACGTCAAATATTCAAATTTATGTCTAACTTATGTGTATTATAACATGTGTCCCCATTAAATAATTATATACTCTATTTAAATTTATTAACCTTACGGATAATGATACTCAACACGCCCAAAATCCGATTTAATATTACTATTACCAAGTATACGTTGGTATATTGTATTTCACAAGTGTTAGCATTATTATCATTTATGATCAAAATCCCTATTTAAACACCAACACCATCAAAGCAAAACCACAACAAATCACCATGCCAAACCTATCTCTGTCTCCCTTCCTCTTACTCCTCCTCGTCACCGCCGCAAACCTCCTCCCCCCTTGTCTCTCCGAAGACCCACAAACCCAAGACCTAATCAACCAAATATGCATCCAAACATCAGATTTCGCATTTTGCAAATTTATTCTAGAGAGAAACCTCCCCGCGCCGAAGACCGACCTCGCCGGCCTCACCAGAATAACGACGAGCATATCGCTGAGCTTCGCTACGGACACGCTGAAATTCGTACAGAAATCGGAGGCGGCAGAGAAGAATCCTTCCCTGAAGAAGCTGTACGGAATTTGCGAGATCAGTTATAAGGGGGTTGTGTTGTACATGACCGCCGCCAACCACAATGCGAAGAGAGGGAATTTCAAATCGATGGAGTCGCTGCTGCAGTCGTGCAGTCGGCCGATTATGAACTGCCAGTCCGCCATAGCTGGGTTTGTTCCCGAAATGCAGGTGAAGAATCGGTTGATGAGGATTTTTCTCAGCATGGGGCTTTACGAAGGAACTTTGTTCTAAGACTCATCCGCACTTACTAATAATAATATTCCTACCGTTTTGCAAGCTATTGAACACTTACTGAAACAAAAATAATACTAATATTTTTGTTTTAACAGAGTGCCATAAGAGATTCTACTCTTATATTATAAGAATATGATTATTATATCTAAATCATGTAATTAGATGATATATTACTTATTATCAAAATTAAAATTAATTGAGCCCGAATCGTAAACCTGTATGCGTTGCATAACAATATAAACCTATATGCGTTGCGTAACAATATAACATTACCAACCGAATCAGAAAACACAAGCCTGCTTCAGCTTGGGCTTGCAACCTTTACAACACATTTTTAACCATCTTTTCTCCGTGATGGTAAACATAATTTCTTTTAACACCACAAAGTACATATTGGTACTATTTTTCTCAAAAATATTGTTGATTGACGAAAAGTTAATGAAATAATCAATTCTGCTAAATTTTAATAATTAGAGGACCTAATAATTAAAAAGAAAATATTAGGAACCAAATTAATTGACTAAATAAATGCAATAACATATTATTGTACATTATCTTACCAAAATAAGGTGCACTTAAATATTACTTCCTCTACAAAATTAGGAAAATATTAAAAAACCGCGTTTTGGAAGGAAAAGTGGGCAATATTTGTAGGATAGAGGGAATATAAATGATGTTCGCCATCTATAAAATTAGGAAAATAGATTCCTCTAATATATTGTAGAAAATATACATAATTTTACATTAAATGATATTAGACATATGCATTGAATAATTGAAGCCATAGTTGATTAGCATTCAATTTTTCCATGTTAAATTTATACTCATGTCAATCAATAAAAAAGTTAATATGTGTAGCTATATAACAATTATATATTTTATTAAAATTTTTAATATAATGAGAAAGAAATATGTGTAAATATTTTGAATTCAATTAGGACATTTGCTACCATTTTATCGGCGACACAATGAATTGGACATCTAAATACTTATTTCTCTACAAACATATCCAAAACACGCCCAAAAACCGATTTAATAGTATTATTACTGAATGCTCCACCCGTCCTGATAATATTATCTTGTTTTTCTTCGATATGGAAATTAAGGAGCTTGACTCCATGAGTAAAATATGATGGCTCACTAGACTTTTAGGGATTTTTAGTGTTATCTTATTTCATTTTCAGGGAAATAAGACAATATTATCGGGAAGTCTAATCAGAAATAAAAGATGGTATTATTGCGGCAGGGATTATATTATATTTTACAAGCATTGGTATAATAGTATTATCATTTATGGTTATTGGTGAAATAAAACATAAACTATAGTTTATTTGTAATTTTAACAAGAACTTTAATTGTTGATGAATTAATGCATGTACTTTCTAATGTTTCTAATTGAAAGCATGATCCGATGCCCAATTTTCTCCGATCACCAAAAACATTAAATTGATGTTGTTTTGTTGGGTTTGACGTCTAGTTGAACAAGTTTGTCACGTCAAAAAATTAAACGACATCGTTTTATTTGACTCATCAATAAATTGAAACGTTAAATAACACTTCACTATATGATAATTCTCTCTCTAACGACGTCGTTTTATTCCATTAAAACGGCAAGTCTTTCCTGTAAAAATGACGTTGTGTTATACCATATACATAGGTGTCAATGTCATACTTACCATTCCGACTGACAAAAAAAAATGCACATCGTCGACGACGCCGCTTCTTTACTGCCAGAACGCCACGTTTGATGGGTTTTTTCCTGATTTTCGGGACAGGAATCGATTCATCAACGTTTTTCTCAAAATGGGGCTTTACCAAGGAAGTCTGTTATAGAATGAGTGGTTTTCTTCATTACAAAAAAATAATTTAAATAAAATATATCATTTCTACTACGCTCAATAAGTACAATCTCCCTCTCCTTATAATGTCTTGTACTATTTCTTTATGAATCCTCTTAATCATTAAAAATATCTTGTTTCTAAACTAATCGATTGACGTTTGATTTTGTTCGATTTTGCAAAATGGACATTAGACTTTTTCGCAACCCTATAAAGTAAAATAGGCTCTGATCAATATAACGAATTAAAGTCGTATATAAACCAACAATATAATGGATTAAAACAAAACAAAAAAAATCCCCAAAAAACATCAAAACACGTTTACCGTGGTTAAGAATTAATTTTGACCACGGTCAAAACCTCCGAAAACAGTGACCACGGTCAAACTCAACGAAGCGCTTGCTCCTTCGAATTCCACCACATATGAGTCATAGGTCGGTCCGACAAATACAATGCTCTAAATATTCAACATGTTACTTGATAAATAATATAATTTATTCTATATACAAGTGCAAAATACAATTATAGAAGTGAAGTATTCAATTATTAATTTAACAATTAACAGTAACATTGAAAAATGAAAAAGATTCTCTTTGACAATCATGATTTGAGCTACTAAATGATAGTTGGTTAATAGGAATAACTTTGATATCGGAAAAAAAATATTTGTTTAACGAAATTATTATTTTATAAGTCAAAACTACGAAAAGGGGGATAAGTTTTTTGAAGTTTTCACTGTTTCAAATAAGACTTTTGGTTTGTGTGTATACTATCCTTGGGAGTAAATATTAAACCACCTCGGATAACCTTCGCTATCTTTCTTTCTTCCCGGCCGGAGATGTCGAGAAATATTATTTTAGTTCATCGACTCAAGTACCTTCCCTAAATTCATTTTATCCTATCACTCACACAAGAGTGAAAATTATCAATTAAGCTACATGTTATCAGTTTACTTCTCTTAGTAAATACAATAACATATTATATTATAATACATCATCTTACCAAAAAAAAAATACAAGATGCAATTTGAATATTATACATGATGTTTGCAATAATACTACAGAAAATCTCCAATCACTCTTAAGGTATGCACTAGGTAAACATTATGCATGTGTTACATGGAATATCATGCATACTATTTAGAAGATGTTAATTATGCTAAGTTAATCATATCTAACAGAGTCACACGTTACAACATCGGTAAATTTGAATATGTGAACTTCGACTATAAGACAAACTTTTCAAGAGATTATGCTCGCTTTTATTATAAGAACATTATTTCGTGTTCTAAAGGGGTGTTTGCAAATGCTTATCATAAGCACTTTTTATTTGCGTTTGCTTAAAGTTGAAATAATTACTTTTAAGCAAAAACAAGTAGTTTTTAGTATCAATAATAAAAAAAATAAATATATTTGGTAGTTTCATAAATTATGGTGTATTAAGCACCAAAAGCATCTCAATACATGCTTAAAAAAATTGTTTAATTAAACAGTTTAGTTGCTTAATTTTAAAGAAGATGCTACACTAAATCTATTTTTCAAACAAAAAAAACTGTTATACTGTCAATTAGTAGATAATTGATTAAAATAAGCACTTGTAAATACCTTAAAAACGGAGCGGCTTGTATGTACAACTTTCTTATACTCTTGTGTGTACCACATCACAAGGATATTGACATGTGATATTTTTCATTAAATCAAGTGGACCATATTTAATACATGTCAATACCCTTGTAGTGTTATATACACAAGGGTGTACGAAAGTAATACACACAAGCTTTTGTACCTGAAAAAGGGTGAGTAAATTCAAAATTAAAGCTTTTTGCGTTTTTCCACTTGTGGCTTGCCACGTCAGGTTACTCTGTTTCTTTTGAGTTATGACTTCGTAAAATTGTTTTTAGCTTTATTTTCAGCTTTAATTTCCTTCTATAAATAACTTTCTATAATTACAAGGACGATTTGCAAGATAAGGATTAATGAGCAGCCGACAAGTGAAAAGTATAAAGTGACTTGTTTTTTCGATGGGTGGGTCCCTAACAAGGCGAGAGGATCCTCTGCCATAATTTGGTGGACCACTTGGTGGCCCACCAATCACGCGCTGCCACGCTTGCATTGGTAGGCCATCAAATTATCACCACACGACACATGTCTTCACTTTATTGGTGGAACATGCAGTGGGACACCAAGTGGGGCAGAAGATCCTCACTGCCTAACAAGTTACAAACCTACCTAACAAGTTACAAACCTACGCCTAAAGATCATCTGCCCCATTATTTGGTGGACCACTTGGTGACCCACCAATCACGCTCTGTCACGCGTGCATTAATGGACCATCAAGTTATCACCACACGACACATGTCCTCACCTTATTGGTGGAACATGTAGTGGATCACCAAGTGGGGCAGAAGATCCCCCACTCCAAACCTAAAACATGTGATCTCTGCAACTAGTAAAATTAGAGTATACAGAATGAAAAATGGCTTTAAATTCAAACTATATACACTCACATTATGACTAACCAAGACACATGGCCTCTTCTCTTCAATCACTAACAAATGGGAACTTCTTTCAATAAGCTGCACAAACAGCTATTGCTCAAAATCAACTCAAGGAGAGGATTTCCAGTCAAATTCAAGATCATCGAACCCATTCACATCCCCAATACCATCAAGCAGTTGGTTACCTAGATCCTGTTGTTGCTGGCTCAAGCCCGGCTCCCGAAGGCCTACTCTACCGTTCATCGATACTGCTGCTTGAGTGGATTGGGCATGGCCATGCCCATTGGCTACTCCTTGTGGTACCAAACTATGGATGCCGTTTATGGAGCCACTGCTGTTAGGAGACAATATTTCGTTAACGTTTTTCGTGTTGCCACTCATTGCACCCAAGCCCATCATACCTGCTCCGCCGAGCTGTGAGGCCATCATGTCGTGTAGGATTTTCTGGACAGAGCTTTGCGAGTCTTTGGCATCTGCATCGCCGGATGCAGAGGGCTGTTGCGTTGGGACATTTGGTGAGTTTGCTGAGTTAGGAGGCTCGTGGATTAGTGGAAGAAGATGGGGCAGGGGAGTGAGCAGGTTGAGTTTGAGGCATAGTGTTTGAGGAATCTGGAGATCGCATGTGGACATTGTTACCTCCATTTGAACTCGACATTGGGTTTTGACGTCGAGAGTTGAATGAGTTCTGGTGGAGCAATCCAGCAATGGTGCTAGTAGATGGAGTCTGCATGCCATTACTAGCCGCTATTTGCATAACAGCGGCATTGCTTGTGTTATGGACCATCGGTTGCTGCTGCTGCAGCTGACGCTCGTTTTGTTGAGGTTGAACTTGAAACCCGGGCTTCGTTCTTTGAGGAAATTTGACCAAGCTCTCTGGAAAGAAAGAATTTGATCATAATAAGTAGTGCAAATGAAAAAAAATCAGATAACATAAGGGTTGTTGAAAGGATTAAAGGCCTCATTTAGCTTGAAATCTACACCAAACAAGAAACATAGAAAGAATTAAGACTAAAGGTACGAGCTTACCCATAGGACCTGTTCCAGTTTCGCGGCTGTAATCAATAAGATCTTTCATGCTATTTACCACTTCTGATATCTGTAATTGATCAGTAACGGAAGTATCAAGGCAGATGATCATAAAAGAGAGGAATAGTCATGCAAAACTGTGATGCTATTCAGTGCCGATCACACATGTGATGCTATCAGAAAAATATCAAGCAAATGTCATCCATATAAGTAAGAAAATAAAACCAGTCAAATCCGTAACATGCATCATTGGAAACATTATGCAACATACAAAGCCAATTTTGGATGTTCGTCTCTACATGTACACTTCCTAATTTGAAGATACATGTTCCATGAAAATGGAGTTCTAATAGTTGCTTTCACAGCCTATACCTTGATCACAAAAGGAACCCACTTATACGATATTCTTCTACTTTACAGACTAAATCTACCAGCATCTGTATTTATTCAAGTACCTAAACCAAAATAAGAAAAAATATCCAACTATTGAGCTCAACATCGTGGAACAAACTCAAATTCACCCAACTGCGTGATCCCGCATGATTGTTTTCTTTTTTCTATTTCAACTGGAATTATGTAATTTCTAGGACTAGACTAGCAGTCTGCTATTAAGTTTTATGGAATTTTTTCATTGTCAAGATCAGTGTTTGCATGTATCATTGTCGAGGCCTTGTTGCTTATTTGTTACAATCAGGCCCAGCAAAATGAGTAATGCAAGAGGTGTTACCTGCAGACACCGGGTATACCCCAAATCATTTACTAATGGAACCTCCAATGCTTTAGCCAGCTGACGTGCTGAAGAAACAAACCTGGAAAACAAAGCGGGGAAACAAATAATCAATGGTAAAAGTCATATTATGCACACATTCATATCAAGATTCATGAAGAAGATAGTTCAAACTCACATATTGCAATTGCTTTGTAGCTCAGAAACAGATGTACTGGAAGATGCATTTGAGGTAGCAGCCTGGCATTTTTGCGCAGCTGCACCAAGTTGACTAACCTAGAGTTTTATAAACAACCAAGTCAATACATGCAATAATAGGAGATAAAGGAAGTGCTTTAGAGAACTGGACACAAGAAAGATTTTATTAAATGAAGTAATCCAGCCTTAACAACACTATTCCATAACGAACATTTACCATAATATGTAAAGTTATTCAAATTTGAATACACATAGCTAACCTGGGGAATCAGTGACCTTCTAGAAATAAGCTCTTCATGACGCCGAGCACAAAACTCCCACGCGCATATCTGCCATTTTGTTAAGAGAACGGAGAGAGTAAACAAATAGCAGGTCAATAAGGGCAAAATAAAAAGGGATAATAGATGTTGGACCGTAGAGTGACCTTAAGGTCAGGAGAGAAAACAATCCGAAGCTGACCATCCCGAACAACACGAAGTTGCTCGAAGACACTCTCCTGCATCGCTTTGGCATAGTCCAGAACAATTTGCCCAGAGGGATTTTGATACTCCCGAGGCATATCAACATAGAGTAGTTCTTCCAAAGTACCACTCTCATATTTTATCTTGAAGAGTCTGGGCAATACGTCAACTGTGGCCTCTGAAAGGGTTATACAAAATAATGTCACATGAAAAATAACCTAATGTGTTTATCTATAAATAACAATTTTCCGAATCCAGATATTTCTGCTTTCTTTTCGATGAGTTTGGGAGGCTGGGGATAGAAATAAACCCTCTGAAGGAGTTAAAAAGAGAACCAATCTGGCGCATGTGAAACCAATGACTATAAAAAAACAAAGAAGAAAAAACCACAGCAGGCAAGCAAACAAGTAAACGTAGAGACATAAACAAGTGTAAAATTGAATAACACACCAAATCCACGGCCAGGCTTGCGATTGCAGATTTCACAATGCCAAACATCCTGCACACATAACCAATGATCAAATTGCATTCATTGTTTAAGCCAAAATATGTAAATAACAAATCTAAAAGCTGTATAAGAACTATAACAATCTAAGAACTGAATTGAACATAGGTTTTGCAAAAGCAATATCTAATTGACTTTCTAGAAACGTTCCACAATCATATAAAAATATATAGCAAATATTATGTTCTAAATGCATAAAAAAATACAGAAGTGTAATGAATCAAATTAAGTCAAAAGATTCGAACTTTTTGATTTTGCAGTGCAACCAATTGTAAATATTTTTGCCAAATTCTTCTTTTATCAAAAGTCATTGGCAAGTATGCAATAACTGTTAAAGTAACAAAAATGGAATAAACAGAGCCAGGAAAGTCCTGACAGAAGTCATCCCATAATTCAGTCTGTAATCCAACAGACCTGAGGGAAAACACCAGTAGTTTGACGACCACTTCCGTACATTGAGACGCACCATTTTTTCTTGGCAGTAGGTGCAAAGTATTCAGCTACAAATTTCCTCCAGAACTCAATATTGTTGTCCTACAAAATAAGGGTAACAAATATCTTCTATTAAATCAGACAGCAAATTAAATAATGTGTTTTTCTTGACAAATAAACCACTAACTCAGAGACATATTATTCTTACTTCAGGTCTATGTTGCTGCTGGTACATGTAATGAGTTAGCCTTCTGGCACACATTCCAGGCTCATAAACAGGTTTTACAGAAGACCTGACAGGCAAATTCTGGTGTTGAAACTGTGGTTGTAATGGGGGTCTTTGTTGAGGCATGGATTTTAAGAGTTGTTGCTGAATTTGTATAAGCCTCTGTTGTTGTAAAATCTGTGCAGCCGCCGCCGCCTGAGAGGACTGCCTCGACAAAAGGGGATGGTGTTGCTGCTGCTGCTGTTGTTGCTGATGCAAAAACAGAGACGAATCTGACTGTTGGGGTTCCAACTTGACAGGACCCAAGCCTCTCATAGTCTGTAGTTGTTGTGCTTCCAATTTCACGGGCCCAATATTATGCAAATTTTGCAGCTGCTGTGGTGTTTTCTCACTATTTACCTGTGGCTCCAGCTTAACAGGTCCAACACCTCCTAATCCAGCTCGCATTGCTTGAATTTGTTGCTGCTGTGGCTGTTGTTGGCGATTGTATTGCTGTAACTGCTGCTGATTATACTCGAAACTCTGAGGATCAATTTGACGAACATGTTGCTGGTCTGTTGAATTTGAGAACTGCTGCTGGCCTTGAACTTGACCGGATGAATTTGGGTTAGATGTCATAGGTGAAGACATATAAGATGAGGAAGGCTGGTTAAACCCCATCCCATTTCCAACACTAGAAAGTGGATCACACTCTGCCCTGCCATTAATAAGCCCCCTCTCGACGTTCCCCGGACCAGAAAGGCCAGAACATGGACTGCCATTTCCAAATGACTGATGGAACAAAGATGCAATATTAGGTACATCCTCAATCATGTTCATGTTATTGAACTGATTGCGCGGTAAAGATGGAAAGGAATTTTGAGAAGGCATGCCACCCCCCTGACCACCCAAATGCCCAGAATTTGCTCTTAGCAAAGAAGTTGGAACTGACTGGCCTCCACCAAGTGGGGTCGGAGGTCCCTGAGGCACCATTTTTTGGCTGAAGTCAACAAGCTTCAAATTACAAGACTCCTAATACATTAAGGTTAGAGTGACAATAACTAGAACCTTAATGTATTAGGAGTCTTGATACATTCTGTTAACATTAATGACCTTCACGCCAGGAAAGAGTGACAATAACTAGAAACTCAGAAAGATGATACATTCTGTTAACTATGTACAGTTATAATCAACTATTGTTAGCATGTCGGTTTACTGTTAAAAAGATCAACAAAAGAATGGGGATAAACCTCATGCTCGAGGGCGTATTATTGAGTTTGGCAGAATTCAAGCGGAATATAAGAATCTACAAAACTGAAAAGGCCAACTTTGTCGCCAAAGATTCTCAGTTTGGACCTCTTCTATTTGAAGTGATCTTTCCTCTACTCCTATGAATCCTTGCATACAACAGTCAATTCAAATCTCGTCAATATCCCAAAATAGCTACTAAGAAGCATATATCTTATTGTAGTAATCATTCAAAAGACAAATATAAAAGAAAACAAAAGATCAGTGAATCAATATCAAGGAACTAGATAAGAATCAAAATTTGGTACTAAACTAAATCTAACGGAAATAATTGACAAGGTGGGTATTAAGAAAATATCCAATAAATAAATGGAGAAGATGATAGCTCGATCAAACCCTAAATCTACTAAAAACAAGAAAAAAACACTCGATCCAAAGCATAACTCCAAAATCCAAGATTCTAATTCCACATGCAAATAGACAGCAAATCACAAACTGAGCGAAACAAATTAAAACTTCATAAAAAATAAAATTCAAATTTAAAAAACAACCGTAGAAACAAAACAGAAAGTTACCGAAGCAGGATTTCAACACCTTGGACTTCAACGCTTGCGTCAGTCAAACCCAAAAAATTGTGGTTAAGTCCTCGCTATTCTTTTGTCTTTTTCAGTCGTTCAATCAAATAAATCAATTTAATTTACCTCCGAACACCAGAATTAAGAGCATACAAGGATATGGATAGATATGCTCAAGTAGGTACAGATAGTTGCCAGAAAGTCTCCTGAAATCAAATACACAGTTTTATTGAGTGAACTTTTTAGAGGGAGAAAGATGGAACAGAGTAGAGAGAGAAGAGGAGTGTGTACTGTTTGCTGGGATTTTATTGCGGACGTCAAAACGGCATTAGATCGGATTCAATATTTCATTCTCTCTACTTTTCTCTTTTTCTCACTTCAAGTCGAATCTTCTTCTTCTCGTCTTATTATATTATAATAAGTTCCCAACGGATTAAAGAAATCATTAAATATTATTCCCTCCGTTCCACTCCATTAGTCCACTTTCTTTTCGGCACGGAGATTAAGAAAGTTGTTTATTGTGTGTAAAGTAATATAAAGTAGTGGGGTCCACTAGAATATATAAGAGTGTTATTTTAAGTTAAAAAAGGAAAGTAGACTAATGGAGTGGAACAACCCGAAAAAGAATACTGGACTAATGGAGTGGAACGGAGGGAGTATTTAATTCTCGTGTTTTTCTTTATTATATAAATTGATTGATATACACGTCATATTTCAATTCATGTGTAAAAGTATACAGAGAATAATTGACACCGAAATTATTTACAGATTATTATATAAAACGGAATTTATCTACAAATAGAGGCAATTGATAGTTAAAAAATTCTATAAAAATACATTTTGTTTATGTGGGCATCTTATATGTGGATTTTGCTACTATGAGTTATCGAGATTTATGTTAGCATGTACGTGTATAAATGGATGATGATGGGGTATCATGTTGCACGAATATTTTAGAAAACCTCATATTATATTATATCGAAAATTTTAATATAATACGACACTCTAAATGCCGTGTGCAATTGCATTTAATTCTAATAAAAAATGTTCAATCACCGTTTCCTAATGGATCCAAAATTGACGATGCTTGCCGATTCCTTCTACATACATTGCAAAGATCGAACCACTCGGCGAAGACGCTCACTTCCTCTGCAAAGAAGCGCAGGTCATCGGAGTGGCCGACGCACCAAGGGATCGACGTCGGCAAGCAAGCGCGGCAGCTGATGAGAAACGCCGAAGAATAAGTCAAAAACTCCCCACCCGCCGCCGCCGACACAAAATCAATCCTCACCAACGCCTTGGAGAACACGACGCTGCCAGCCGCCTCCACCGCCTGCATCCTACGCCTCGACGGAAACCGCCTCCACGCCGCGAACGTCGGCGACAGCGGATTATGGGTGATTAGGAAAGGAACGACGATTTTCCGATCGCCGGTTCAACCATCCTTATCAACTGGGGACCACATCCGAAGGCCCGAACGACGCGGAGGAGACGGTGGTGGATAGGGAGAGCGGCGACATCGTAATTGCCGCCACGGATGGGGTGTCCGATAATCTGTTTCCGAAAGAGATTGAGCAGTGGTGGAGTGGTGCTTGAGTAATGAGATGCGGCCGGGGTTGATGGCGCGTAAAATGGCTGAAAAGGCTCGCCGGAAGTCTGTGTTGAGAAACGGTGGCTTCGGGCGAGGCCGGAATTAAACGCTCTGGCGGTAAACATGATGATATTACCGTTGTTGTTGCTTACGTGTCAAAGCTTGGGCCCACGTTAGCACTAGAATCTGATGATATTGAGGTTTTGGTCAACCGGCTTGTAAATATAATAATCTATTTATAATTCATAGTGAGGTTTACAACAGAATAATTCTTTCTTTTTTTTTTTTTTGTTATAAATACAGTTTTGAATTTTGTTTTGATTCAATTTGTTAGATTTCGAGTCCACATTTGTGTTTATGTAAGAATTAGGTGGCAACGGATCATGAAATCGTGTCCGACATGTATCGAAAATTTCAATTTATTATTTAAGTACATAATTTTAGAGTGTTTGATACATATCAATATATGGAGATATTTTTGATAACTTTTAAAATAGGGATCACCTGTCTAATAAATTTTTATCCAATTGCTGCCCAAATCAAAATTATGTGGTTTTGATTTAGACAACAATTGGATAGTTGTATATTAGAAACTAAGCATGATCTAAAGACTTTAGTCTTTAATAGGTTTCTAAAGATAAGATTAGGGGAAGGGGTAAAAATGTGTTTGTCCGTTCTAATCGTTTATTTCACAAGTGGCAACATGTTATAGTGGCTGACTAAATAACATTTTTTATTAATGAAAAATAGTTGTAAAATTGGATCTGATTAGTAAGTAACAGGGATTTTACGAGTCTTCTGTCCAATACACGTGCAACAAAATCATGCGTGTATGCATGACAATTGACATCATGTAACAGATTGAGAGTGAGATCGTGAGAAACGTGAGTTATATGCTTTGTAGGCGGCACATTCTGTATTGTTTAATTATTTTAGATCGTTACCCTATTTGCCTTAGATTAAAATGTGAAAGAATAAACAAATAATTATTTGGCAAGTAACAACAGTACAATAAATCATAAACGAATGCAACTTTTGGAGTTAGATCCGTAATTACTATTATAACTAATCCTTAGACAAATTCTAACTATTTTAGGAACTTTATATATAAGTGCAAAACAACTGGTACTAAGGTTATAAATTGTGCTGCTATAGAAAGCAAGCCAGTAACATCAAGATTATAACAAAGGATTTAGTTAAGAGAACTGTCTCAGCTATCACAACCAAGAAACTGCAGTGTTACAGAAAAGAACTTAGTTTCTCTGTCTGAAAATAACATTCCTAAAGCCATGTTCTCTCTATCTATATCCTTAAGGCAGACAATTCACAATGCTAGTAGCAGAATTCAATTACTAAGAAGAAAAACAAGCGATAAACGATGTTTGACATAAGTAAAGATAAGGGCAGATGTGAATGAAGCCAAGAAAGCCTAAACTTGCCAGCATAGTCTTAAAAGTGGTAAAGCAAAGACAATGTGGCTGATCCAGATTTGTTCCAGTTATTGATGAACTCCCTGGCCTTTGTTTTCTGTTCCTGGAGTTTAACTTTCTGCTTCTCCATCTCCACAGACTCCTTTGTCTTTTGTTCAAGGAGTTTAACTTTCAGCTTCTCCATCTCCCCAGACTCCTTCTTGGACTCGTCTTTTTTGTTCTCGTATTTACAGTAGAGCATCCTCTGCACAGCTCCTAATCCAAACCCAATACCATTTGGAATCTGGAGTTTTACATGAATAGCATTGGATCAAGAAACGGTTAGGCAAACACTGACCAGAATCATGCTAGTTTCTCTTTGTTTGTATGTATGTGTTTGTACTTACAGCAACAGAAGTATTATTTCCAAGAACTCCAATCATGAACCAAGAATTGCCACATAAGAAAACAGCATAGGATAAGAAGAATGGCATGAACTCCACACTTTTTGTTTTGAACACCATCCTCTGCATTTAACTCACTAGTTTAGCCACTAAAGGAGAGAAAGAGACAGAGAGAGAGAGGAAGGATAGATAGAGGGTGGCAACTGGAAACTTACAGTGATTGTCAAAGGTGAGGCGTACATCATGATGGTGAAGACATTAGCAGCAATACCACAGAAAAGCTCACTATCATTGCCAAGGGGAGCAAACGGAGAAACAAGAACCACCACAGCAATAACAGCAAGGCCAAGAATGAGAAGTCCTAGAATCTTCCCTTTCTCCTTCTTAGGTGCATATATGATAAAGATTATCACGTAAACTGATTCAACAACGGCCCCCATTCTATTGATTGCAGACACGAGCAGGTTGTTAGGCGACATGAAAGGCATGCCATACCTATTCATTTTCATCAAAACCAAACTTTTAAGGAAAGAATAATCAGTACTAAACCTGAATCAAACGAACATACAACAGAGATAACATAATCATCAGTGCATTGAAAGAAAATGGCACATGATTTAACTAAATCAAACACAAGTAATAAATCAGTAAATGCAGCAAGAATTCTCATTGTTTTTCTTAAACATGTTGAGAATGAACAGTTTGGCAGCAGAGTAACATCGTGTTACTATATTAACAATATGAACAAAATACAGGACAAATCAGAGAGATATACACGAATACACTATCAAAACTTGAGATATTTGAAGAAAATACCAAGCAGAAAACAAGCAGTTGAGTAGAGTCATGACATAGGGAACTCCAGAGAACTGCTCAGTAGACCTATTCTTTACAATCCTTTTGAAAGTTATCCTACCAACAAAAAACAACACCATAAATCTAAGATAGTAATGGAATCTGGTAAATTTTTAGGCAATAATGGCTAAAAAAATAGAGAAAATATGCTCCCAACATTGAACACTTCTCCGTAGTATAGCATGATTACATTTTTCTTAATAGCAATAAATGAAAGAGAATCGTCATAATAAAACCCTAACGTGTTTAATATAACGAATTTTGCGAAGCACACTCATCTTCAATTCTGTAAGAGATTCAGAGAACTTACGATGGAGCCAAGAACATGAACACGGCAAAAGCATATCCTATATCATCAAAAGCAGAAAACCACCAGAAATCAGAACCGACTGAGAAAAAAAGTTCAGAAAATCACATCGAGAAAGCTAGAAAATGAAAACACCAACCAGAAATTCTAACTGCAAAGCGCACAGTATGTCTGGTATCAAATTGTTGGGAGAGAAACAAAGATACGAAAACAACTCCAAGCAGAAAATGCACGAAATATCCCATTTCTAAGCGTTGGAAGAAAAAAACCAAAACAATTGAAAAACAAGCTCGACTTCTTTTCTGTGTTTCACTTCTGAAGAAGTTGGTTTATACGAAACGGAACTCAGAATTTACAGCCTGGCGCTAAAAAAACTTATTTGATTTTTGTTTAAATTTTTTTAAAAAGAGCAGATTTACTGCTAATTTTCTACTGTGTTCGAATGTTTACCTCTTTAGGTAAGTTTTGGTCGAGGCGGTTAAAGTTTTGGAAGAGGCGATAATTTTTCTGGATCAGTCGCTTCATTTTCAGCTTTCGGGAGCAGGATTATCTGTGTCACGTTTCGAGTATTAAAGATTTTTAGTGATTTTTGCATAAAGTGTATGATTTGGGCTATAAAATTAGCTGTTTTTGGAATCTAAAGAAAAAAGATTATTATGGACTCCAAAATATAAATATTAATTGATTAGCTCAAAATATAAAGATAGATGTACATAATAATCGAAATTGTTTTAGCATCTCGGCCTTTGATTTTTGTAACCAAGAAATACTATGATTTGATTTATGTCCGAATTTGAATGAAAATTGTATATTCTACACCGGTAAAAGACTATGCCTAGATAACACATACCAACTGTTGCATGTTGAAAAAAGAAGAAGTTGTGATACCTTGATTTACGACTGGAACTATCTTGGTGGTAAGGGAGAAGCTAGGTGTAGATCTAAGGAGAATTTTTTTAGTGAAGTGATGAAGAGGATGAATGGAAAACCAATGGTTATGCACTATTTATGAAGCTAACTAGTGTCTAGCTAATTATAGCCTAGTAAATAGGTTGGACAATTCCTACTTAGGCTTTCTTGCAAGAAGGCAAAACTTGCACTCAACCTACACCACCAACATTGATATGAAGTCCCACTTACAAAATTTCATTTTATTTAAGTAAAAAATATTTTTCTCACTAATAGACAAAATACAAGATGTAGTAGTTCATGCATGGTAGTTATGGTGATAATTTAATCATGTCATAGCTTTAACACATCAAATTTAACAACTATCGAGCTCAGCTAATTGAAGATAAATAATGCATACTATATGCCAAATATTTATTAACTCCACATGGTACTACTTATTAATGTGTTAGTCTAATCATGCATAAATACCAACTCTATTATACATATATTATCATGAAAATTCTAACAAGTTTATTATGCATGTATGAGTGTATGATTATGCTCGTATCCAAACATGTACCCTTATTTGAATCTTGGTCATAAGTCGTATCTGTAAAATGCATCGATTTTTTTTTCGAGGTGTGAATCTTTTAATTCCTAATTCTAAATGCTAAAATAAATTTTAAAATACTTGTTGAAATATTCGAGGTATTACACTACGTGCAGATTTACAAGTTCAATGCCAAATTGGGTATTATTGCGAGGAAAAGGGCCAGACAGTCCATTGTCTGAGTCTTTTGAGAAGATGGGCTTTTGGTAGTTGCAAAAAGATAAATTCCAAAACTATTATTACTACTACTACTACTAATAATAATAATAAAATTGATTCTGTGTCCCGCTACGTAGAGGGGATGGCAGAGTGGTTGAGGTGAGGTTTCTCGGGACCGACAGGTCATGGGTTCAATCCTCACTGAAGCCATTCTGTGTGAGTCTGTCACCTGAGGGTGGTTTAATCTCCTGTGTGGTTTGCAGGCTACTCCTGTGTGGTTTGCAGGCTACTGCACAAGGAGTTGAGATTAAAAAAAAAAAAAAAAAATGATTCTGCTATCACAACCAAAAAAATGCAGTGTTAGATAAGATCTCAGCAATCTCCTAATCTGACAGCCAGGAAACAGCAAATAACAGAAATTCAATGTGGCTGATGTAGCATACATGAAGAAAAGCAACAGATAATGATATTCAACAGCTAAAGATAAGGGCAGATGTCAACCTAACCAACAAGTGTATTAAAAGTGGTAAGGCAAACACAATATGGATGATTCAGACTAGTTCAAGCGACTTATCAACACCTTCTGATGGTTTCTGCTGATAGTTTTTGACATTCTGCTTCTCCATCTCCACGGAGTTGTTTTTGTCCTCACCTTTGTTGTTCTCGTATATAGAGTAGAGAATCATCTGCAGAGCTCCTAATCCGCACCCAATACCATTTGGAATCTGGAGTTTTACATGAGTAGATTGAAAATGGTTAGGCGAACACTGATCAGAATCATGCTAGTTTCGTTTGTTTGTTTGTGTGTATGTGTTTGTACTTACAGCAACAGAAGGGTCATTTCCGAGAAGTCCAAACATGAACCAGGAGTTGCCACATAAGAAAACAGAAAAGGTTAAGTAGAATGGCATGAACTCCACACTTTTTGTTTTGATCACCAATCTCTGCATTTAATTCACAAGTTTACCCACTAAGGAGAGGGAGAGAGAGAGAGAGAGAGAGAGGAAGGAGAGAGACAGGGTGGGAACTTACAGTGACTGTCGAAGGTGAGGCATACATGATGATGGTGAAGATATTAGCAGCAATACCACAGAAAAGTTCCCTATCATTGCCAAGGGCAGAAAAGAGAGAAACAAGAACCACCACACCATAAACAGCCAAGCCAAGAATTGAAAGTCCTAGAATCTTCCCTTTCTCCTTCTTAGGTGCAAATACCAGAAAGATTATCACGTAAACTGATTCGATCAGAGCCATCATTCCATTGATCACAGTCACAAGCAGGTTGTTAGGCACCATGAAAGGCATTCCATACCTATTCATTTTAATCAAAAATAAACTTTCTGAGATAGGTATATTCTATCAATGTTATCAGAATAAGCAAAACAATACTACCGACTAAATCACATTCATGATACGACGAAGATAACATAAGCAGATAGGCATCAGTTCACGGAAGAAAACGGTACATGATTTAACTAAACCAATTACAAGTAATATATAGGACAGTAAATGCAACTAGAAATTGTCCTTTTTTTTCTTGAATATGTTTGAGAATGAACATTTGGCAGCAGAGTAACATCATGTTACTATATTAACAACATGAACAATATACAAGACAAATCAGAGAGATAAACACTAAGAAAAGTTAAGAAATTCAACTCACCAAGCTGAAAACAAGCAGTTGAGCAGAGTCACGATGTAGGGGATTCCTCAAAACTGTTCAATGGACTTCTTCTTCACAATCCTTTTGAAGCTAATTCTATCAACCAAAAACATCAGGTCTTGAGATAATAATGGAGGAGAAATAGAGATAATATGTTCTCAACATTAAATCCTTCTCTTAGAAATATATTATCTCTACAAAATCATTATTTCGTTCTCTCAATAGCAATAAATGAAAGAGGATCATCATATTTAGCCCTAACGTGATTATATTATGAAATATGAAATTGTGCTGCTAACTCATCTTAAAATCATAGAAACAAAAAAAATATACAGTAATCTGTAAGGAATTGAGAAAACTCACGATGGATCCACGAACATAAACAGAGTAAAAGCATTTCATGTATCATCAAAAGCAGAAAAACCGCCAGAACTCAGAACTGGAGAAAAAAGTTAAAAAATCACATCTAGAAAAGCTAAATAATGGAACATCTACCAGAAATTTCAACTACGAGGCGCACGATATGCGCCATTTCGAAGTGCTGGGAGAGAAATCGAGATAACAATAGAAGTCCAACCGCAAATAGAATGAGATATTTCATTTCTAAGCGTTGGAAGAAAAAAACCAGAAAAGAAAACGATTGAAGAACAAAGATTTCCCTTCTTTTCTGCTTTCACTTCTCGAGAACGATGGAGTGTACTCTAATGGGCAAGCAGTAAGCGGGGACGAAGTTGGTTTACGAGTAACAGACACAGAATTTACAGCCTGGCGCTAAAAAAACTTAATTGATTTTCTTAAAAAAAAAATAAAAGCAGATTTACTGTTAATTTTCTACTGTGTTCGAATATTTACCTCTTTAGGTAAGTTTTGGTCGAGGCGGTTAAAAATTTGGAAGTGGCGATAATTTTTCTGGATCAGTCGCTTCATTTTCAGCTTTCGGGAGCAGAATTATCTGTCACGTTTCATTTTTTAATTATATTAATTTATTGTGTGATCCATATATTTAATTTGATAGGTGATAATGTTAAATTTCATAAAATGAAAAAATTATGCACTCGACCTCGCAAGTGTTTGAATTCACATACTTCAAATTAAAAGTGTTTGATTAACGAATATTTTCTCAAATCGGAGGAAATCACATGTCCCAAATCCGGGATGAGATCATCTGTCCATTAAATCCTTGTCTAATTGATGTCTGATTCAAAACGACGTAGTTTTGTATTGAGAAATTATAAATTAAAAAAATAAGATTGAAAAAATAATTTAATAAATAATTAAATAATGCATTTTTTTAATACAAAACTACGTCGTTTTAAATCTGATACCAATTGAACAGGGATTTATTAAACATGTGATCACGTCCCCCAAATCCCTATTAGAATGTTTTTTGAAGTAAATTGTAAATTCTTAGCGTTTATAGTTGATTTAACAAATAGATTGTAAACTCATAAATATTTATAGTCGCGGGACAATAATTGAATCTCATTTTGTACAACATTTATACATATACTGTACATGTATATTTTATCTACTTATACTTTAAAGTTCGTGTCTCCTACTTGCTTCCCTCGAAATGTCGATAATACCCCTACTTTCCCGAATATTAACAATACAACTACCGTGGCAGCGGCGTAAATTATGCAAAATCTTAGCGTCTCCTACCACCGTCCAGCAATTAGCCTCGTGCGCTACTCTCTCTTTCACACCGCAACAACTCCCATCCTTCTCTTCTCTCAAAATATTCCTCCGACCATCGCACAACCAATAGATTGGGTTCTGGACTGCTAGTAGAACTGGATGTAGGACTGTCCCGATCTCTCAGCTCCTCTGAGTTCTGGACTGGAAAAATTCGATCATGTCTGCTTTTCGTGAAAAAATACCAATTGAAGTGGAGGGTTTCTTCAAACAACAAGGGCCTAGGTCAACTATTCAATTCATTACAATTCCCTCCGATCCTGCGCCTCTCCTTCACACCGCCACACCTCTCCTGCCTTCAATCTCAACAATGGCAGGGACGTTCCTGACTACTCGTTCTCTGCGATCTCCGCATCCTCCGAGGAGGCTCCGAAAGCGGAAGCGATCGTCCGTCCGCCGTCGCTCTTCGACTAGATGTCCGTCGGATGTAGCCGCTATGAAAGCTCGGAAGCATCACGGAGCTACCGTACTCGGCGCATGTTAGCTGACTACGCCGTGGTCGCGGAAGAACTCTGGTACTTTGTCCATAAGTACCAACTCGTGTTAATTTGTGGAAATTATCTGAACCCACATACCGCATTGTTAGAAAATGGGAGGTTGTTAGAAAATGGAAAGGTTATTTAGTGTTTGGAATGTGGAAGGGTCTTTTAGTGAAGTGGGTATTTTAGTGTTTAAAATGTTGGAAGGTCTCTAGTGTAGAGGGTGTTTTGGGATGTAGCACTTCTCTCCAAAATCTTTGAGGCTTTATTAGTTTGAATGGTTTTGGATTGTCTTTGGATTGTGTTACAAATGGTAGCTCTCTTGAGCTATTTATAGGTATGGGAGGATCTTTCTAGATCCTCTCTTTTTCTCCTAGATTCTAGATTATTCTCATTCTAATATCTATCTAATATTTTTCTAGATACTTTTTAGGATTCTTCTAGTAATTACATGATGATCTAGTATTGACACTTCTAGGATTATCTTGTAGTTTCTTCGGTATTCTAGAAGTTTCTAGATAATGCATCACTTCTTAATACTCCTCCTTGATGCATTTATCGATGACTCCAAGCCTGCTTCTTAGAAATTGGAATCGGTCTCTTGGTAGTGCCTTGGTGAAGATATCCGCTAGTTGTTCCTCTGTCGGACAATACTTCATCTCGATATGGCCCTTAGCTTGGACGTCTACGATAAAGTGATACTTGATATCAATATGCTTTGTGCGATTATGCTTTGAACCTGGATTTTTGGCCATTGCGATAGGCCGATTTGTTATCGCAGAGATTTCTATCGCATCTTGATTTTCTCCCATGTCTTCTAGTATTCTCTTTAGCCATATAGCTTGGCATCTTTGCTCTCGGGATCTTGCTACGTACTCAACTTCTGCTGATGATAGTGCAACGCAATCTTGCTTCTTCGATCCCCATGAGAAGATGGCTGAACCGAGTGTGAAGGCATAACCAGAGGTGCTTTTCATGTCATCCTTAGATCCTGCCCAATCACTATCAGTGTATCCGCAAAGTCTGAAAGATGAGCTTGGTGTGTACCAAACTCCAAAGTTAATTGTTCCCTGCAGGTATCTAAGAAGTCTCTTTGCAGCTCCATAGTGCATCTCGCTTGGCTTTTCCATGAATCTGGAAAGCAAGCTCGTGGCATAGATAATGTCTGGCATTGTCGCTGTTAGATAAAGTAGGCTTCCTATTAGACTTCGATATATGGAAGCATCTACAAGTTTTGTCCCGTCTTCTTTCTTTAACTTCTCATTTGAAATTAGAGGTATACCGACGGACTTGCAGTCCTGCATCTTGAACTTCTTCAAGATATCCTCAATATACTTCTTCTGTGATAGAAATATGCCCTTTTCTTCTTGGCTTATTTCCATTCCCAGAAAGTAGTGCATCAATCCCAAGTCACTCATCTCGAAAGTGTTCATCATGTCTCTCTTAAAGTCTTCTATTAGTTTTGTATTATTTCCCGTGACTATTAAGTCATCAACGTAAAGAGAGATGATTAAGATGTCGGAATTACCTTGGAATTTGATGTAGAGTGTAGGCTCATTTTTGCTCCTTCTGAATCCTTGACGAGTGAAGTATTCATCAATCTTGCTATACCAGGATCGTGGTGCTTGCTTGAGCCCATATAGTGCCTTCTTTAGGTGGAGGACTTTACCTTCTTCTTTCACGAAGCCTTCTGGTTGTTCTACATATACCTCCTCCTTTAGTTCTCCGTTGAGAAAGGCAGACTTGACATCTAGTTGAAATATTCGCCACTTCTTTTGAGCTGCAAGAGCTATAAGTGCTCTAATTGTGTCCATTCGAGCAACTGGAGCAAACGTTTCCGTGTAGTCGACTCCTGGCACTTGAGCATAGCCATTTGCTACAAGTCTTGCTTTATACTTTTGTATGGTGCCATCAGGATTCAGCTTCGTCTTGAACACCCATTTAAGTCCAATTACTTCCTTGTTACTTGGAAGATCTACTAACTCCCAAGTATTATTCTTCTCGATCATTTTTATCTCCTCCTCCATTGCTTTAATCCAGACATCCTTTTTTGATGCCTCTGCATAGTTATGTGGCTTTAGGGCACAAAAGTTACATGTTTCATAGACGTCAGTGTTTGCATATATATCTTGTAAAGATCGGTACCTTAGTGGTGGACTTTCTGGTGGGGAGTCCACTTCGTTGAGTGCCTCTTCTTCTTCTTGTTCTGTGGCCACCTCAAGTTGTGTTGTTACTGTCTTCTTTTGTGTGTTTTCCGTCTCCCAGTTCCAAGTAGCTTCCTCGTCGAACTCCACGTCTCGACTTGTGATGAGCTTCTTTCTCTCGAGATTGTAGATTCTATAGCCCTTTGATTTAGAGCTATATCCAAGGAAGATTCTCTTTTGTGTCTTGTCCTCCAGCTTATGTCTTTTTACTGAGGGGACATGGATGTAACAGATACTTCCAAAGATCCTCAAATGTTTAGCTGAAGGCTTCTGACCGGACCAAGCTTCAATTGGCGTCTTATTGAGGACGGCTTTGGTCGGACACCTATTTAGTAAGTAGACTGAGGTATAGACTGCCTCTGCCCAAAATTTCTTTGGCAATCCTTTCTCAGCTAGAATGGACCTTGTCATCTCCATTACAGTCCGATTCTTTCTCTCCGACACTCCATTTTGTTGTGGAGTGTATGCCACCGTTAGTTGGTGTTCTACGCCTTCATCTTCACAAAACTTGTCAAATTCTTTAGAGTTGTACTCCGTACCTAGATCACTTCTTAACTTCTTAATTTTGTGACTACTTTGTTTTTCTACGAAGTTCTTGAACTTCTTGAAAATTCCAAAAACTTCTGATTTTTCTTGGAAGAAATATACCCAAGTCATTCTTGTGTAGTCATCAATGAAGAGTATGAAGTACTTGTTATTACTGAGTGAAGGCGTTCGCATGGGCCCACATACGTCCGTGTTGACAAGCTCTAGAATCTCCTTAGCCCGCTATGTTTTCTCCTTTGGAAATGGTTGCCGATGTTGCTTCCCAAACATGCATCCTTCACAAACACTTCCTTTTTCATTTATGAGCGGCAAGTCTCTCATCATCTCATTTTGATGGAGTAACCTTAAGGCATTGAGATTATAGTGTCCAAATCTTCGATGCCATACGCTGGTATCATCGAGCTGAGCCACCATCGCCTTTTGTGGGTATCGCCAATAAATGGGAAAATTCCTATTTTTTCCCATCTTGATGCTCGCAATTTCTTGATTATTTTTCTTGTCATATATTTGACATGATTTATTTTCAAAGTGTAGGGCATAACCATTTTCCATCATTTGGCCTACACTTAGCAGATTTTGTGATAGACTTGGTATGAGAAGAACATCTTTAATAAAACGCGTACCTTTCTTAGTTTCGACGGCAATGGTTCCTTTCCCTTTCGTCTCCACTAGCTTGCCGTTTCCCATCTTGACCTTTCTCTTGATAGAGGTGTCTAGATTGCAGAAAATATCATCGTTGAAGGTCATGTGATTGCTGCACCCACTATCAATATACCATTCTTCTTTGTCTGTCTCTGTTGCAGAATGGCATGCGTAGAATAGATGTTCGTTCTCCTTTAGATTTTCAGAGTAGTTGGCCTCATGGTTCTTCTTTAATCGGCAATACTTTTCAACATGACCGAACTTTTTGCAATTTCGGCATTGTGGCTTTCCTCGATGATAGCAGTCCTTCTCCAAATGATTTGTCTTCTTGCATGTTCCACATGGTGGATATTTTCCTTTGTTCTCCTCCATGTTTGAGCTTCGTTCTCCTTTCGGATGTCCACCAGATTTCGACCTATTTCCTTTAACATTGAGCTTTGATTGAAAGGCACTCTCAAGCGAGTTTTCACGTCGCCTGCTCAATCTTTGCTCGTGAGCTTCTAGAGAGCCCATCAACTCCGCGGTAGACAATGCTGATAAATCTTTTGTTTCTTCGATAGCGGCTACTATAGGATCATACTTCTCTGTGAGGCTAATTATAACCTTCTGGATGATTCTTTCGTCGGAGATCTTGTCACCATAAGATCTCATTTGATTGACTATTTCCATAATTCTTGAGAAATAATCTTTTATAGCCTCTGAATCTTTCATTTTTAAATTTTCTAATTCCCTCCTTAGACCTTGTAACTTTATAGTTCGGACTTTAGAATTACCCTTAAACTCCTCCTTAAGGATATCCCATGCTTCTTTTGCACTAGTAGCATTAATAATTCTTGGGAAAATAGTGTCGCTAACGGATTGTTAGCATTGAGTTGCTTGAGCTTCTTGCTTACCTCAGAGGTGGATGCATCATCATCTTTATCTTCTTCCGGCATAGTGATCCCTTCTTCTACTACATCCCAAAGATCATGAGATTGTAGGCAAGTTCTCATCCGGACACTCCAGTGGTCGTAGTTTTCTCCATTGAATACAGGAGTTGTAAGAGATGAGCTTGATAATGCCATGTCGCCCGCTTATGACCGAACGTGGCTCTGATACCACTTGTTAGAAAATGGGAGGTTGTTAGAAAATGGAAAGGTTATTTAGTGTTTGGAATGTGGAAGGGTCTTTTAGTGAAGTGAGTATTTTAGTGTTTAAAATGTTGGAAGGTCTCTAGTGTAGAGGGTGTTTTGGGAGGTAGCACTTCTCTCCAAAATCTTTGAGGCTTTATTAGTTTGAATGGTTTTGGATTGTCTTTGGATTGTGTTACAAATGGTAGCTCTCTTGAGTTATTTATAGGTATGACTTTTCTCCTAGATTCTAGATTATTCTCATTCTAATATCTATCTAATATTTTTCTAGATACTTTTTAGGATTCTTCTAGTAATTATCTTGTAGTTTCTTCAGTATTCTAGAAGTTTCTAGATAATGCATCACTTCTTAATACGCAATACTTTATTATCCATTATACAAGGTACAAATATAGTTTTGGCAATTCACTGCCTACAATTTCATACTACATTACATACCTCTAATTAATTAGTGGCTTGAATCGCTTGATCCATCAACAATTCAAGTATTGAACTGGGGTTTTCATTCCCTCAATCTTAAAATTTCTCTCATGGGATTTTAGGCCGACCAGTTTGTCTCCCAGAATTTTTCCGTCAGGTACTTTCTGAAATTTGGGGATGTTAAATTTCTGCCGTATATTCATTTTTCTTAACTTCATATTTCAAGTTTCTTGCATTTTAAGAAAAATCGTCTTCGTTTGTCAAGACTATGCGTCGATTGCTCGATTGTTTTCTCGATTATTCGAACTTTTTTCTTGTCTGGGTATAAACCTCTAGTTGCTGAATTATACAATAGATTCACGGAAACAGATCGCTTTTAGGACCGCCTGCCAAATCTGAATTGGGTTAGTTTGGTGATGAAGATTTTTCTTCATCTCTCATGATCATACATAATAAATCGAAAATATCAAATTTAGAATTACTGATGAAATCTGTGTTGTCTTCATCAGCTCTTTTGTCCCATCACCTCATGGCTTCCCTTTAAATCTGCTCAGGTTGATAATTAAGCCTCTGCTTGATTTTCTTTGGGTGTTAATAGTTTAAAAATTGTCGTTTCATGAATTTTATTTTCACCATTGGCCCAATAAGTGATAACAATGTTAGATAAAATATACAATATGTATAACTTCGAGTCCAATATTTTTTTTTAAACTAGCTGTTGCAATGAAATGAGTAGTCATTGGGATGATTGAAAAAATTCCCATTTCAGAGAAAAAAAAAATTGTATCATTTACTGAAATATAAGTTTTCCTACTTTCTTAGGTTCTTGCTATAGTTGATGTAGTTAAAAAGTTAGTCTTTCTGTTGTTGTGAGCTGCAAGAAGTTAATATCAGGATATGGGAATGGAAGAATTGGGAGAACTCTTATCTGATCACTGAGTGATATAACATCAAGATAACAGGTTATGCCTTTTGTTCTACTTGATCATATATACTTCTTCACACTAAATTCTTCATTTGCTTACAATATCTATTGCTTTCTTGAATTCGCTTACCACCTTGTGTGTTCTTTTGTTGTTCTCTATATGTTATATCTGTCGATTTTCGGGCTAGTGGATTATCGTAAAGGGGTGGATTGCATGCAAAAAAGTTTGATTTGAGTCATGGATGATGTTGATGTGGATGTAGACTAGAAAAAAATGCAGCAATTTATTCTTTTGCTCTTTTTGGAAGGAATAATGTGACTTGATTTGGAAGGGATGATAATGCATGTCATTTGTTCTGATGATCATTTGATGCTTTCAGCCTTTTGATCTTATGTTCTTTTCTAATCCGTTTTTGTTAATTGTTGTAGTGATCAATATGATATGGAAGATATACCAATTACCAAATAATTTAATGAATCTGTTCATAATCTATTTTCTCATGCTTTTCACTTTGATTGATTTGACAAGGTTTGTATCTATATCTTATTACCAGCCATAGTCATGTACCCATCTTCATATAATGGTGGTGAGACAGTTACATGTCTGGAAAACTAAATGTATCCTTCGTTACAGGTGTGATCATGCTTGAAAGCTTACACCTGCTCCATTAGGATCTTACATGCTCTACTTTCTTATGCATATCTAGTTTGTTGCTTTTTTATCTTTTATTTTTTGCTTCCTTGAAATGTCCTTATCACTTTCTTATCCTTTATATTCAGTGTTGAGGGTTTGTGTAATGTCCGTATACATTTTTCTTTTGCAGATAATGCCGGTGTTATTGTGAACCCGAAAGGAGAAATGAAAGGTAATTCAAGCGTATGAAACGTCATATTTATTTATATTTTATAAAGCTGCAAGTGTTATTCCATTATTGATGTCTCTCCATTGTTGCTGCAGGTTCTGCCATTACTGGTCCAATTGGAAAGGAATGTGTTGATTTATGGCCTAGGATTGCTAGTGCTGCTAACGCCATAGTTTGGTTATGGTTCGAAACAACTCTTTTGTTAAGACAGCTTTGCCTTTGCAAACTATGTACTCTCTTGATAATCACATTTTCTATATCATATCTTTTTTCCTTATTTCCAGATATAATTTCTAGCGATTTAATGTTTGATATGTTTGGGTGAGGTTATTCCTATTTTATCTAGAAAAACTTGTGCACTTTCTTGTGAATAAAAACAAGTCTTGAACATTTTTTCACATGAATCCAATCCAAAAATATTATTTCCATCTGCAAATTTTATCGATTTCATTTTGAGATGGGAAGGAACTGGGTTTTCGTGTGTGAATTCAAGATCTTGTCCTGTTACAACACTTTCAAGATTGAATAGAACACATCTTTTATAAAGATTCTACTCCTATTGCTGGCTAAGAAAGGACTATTATTATCTATGTCAGTTTTGAAGTTCATTAGACTAAATTCAAAACACAAATTTCATTTATGCTGAAAAAAAAGTTCAAGCTTCTTTTCCACGATTACACATATATACACACATATATTATACTTCTAATTTGTTTTCTCTTTTTTGATTAACACATGTGCTGTGGAAAATAAGAACTAAATATACACATTAAGCTATGCAAAATAGGAGTGGAATGTACGTATTAAGATAAGATTATTTGACGTGGTATCTCTTGAAAATGCCACAAATACATGGTATTATGCTACAATCTTGGGTGTAATTGGGCATGAGATGTACATGTGCAAAATACTGTCAGCTTAACATATTTTGTATTATGTTAATTTCAATAAATTATTCGTAGATGATAATGTACAAATACCTTATTAAGCTGGTCCAAAAATAGGTCATCATATCAAATCTTTCTGACAACAATTTTTTAAAAAATATACTCCCTCCGTCCCAATTTAAATGTCCCCTTGCCTTTTTGCACGGGGATTAAGGAGAGTTGGTGGATGTGAGTAGAGATTTAAAAAGGTGTGGGTCCTACAAAAAATTTGTGTGTTAAAATTTGCCGAAAAGGAGTGGACATTTAAATTGGGACACCCAAAAATGGTATAAGGGACATTTAAATTGGGACGGAGGGAGTATATTTTTTTCTAATTAAGTACTTATATATAAAAGTATCCAAACGCAATAGCTTATTGATCAATTTAAGCGCTTATTGATCAATTTAAGGTTCCACATTATACAACGATAGAATTATTCTTTAAGAACAAGTTACATTAGAGTAAGCCCTTGTTTGAAAAAACAGCTTAAACACATATATTATTTCACTCCTATTTACGATTTCAATTTCTTCTTGATTTGATATCTTATATTTTTATGATTTTACACATAGGGCATGATCATAACACCGTACGAAGCCGGTTAAACTATGTGCTAGTATAATGTAAAAACCGATAATATACTCGCATAACGAGTTTTCTGTTTTTTTTTTCTTTAATTGGCCTCAATTGTATATCATAATCGGACGATAGTTATCATGCAACAATGCAAGGCTTGAGATTCGTACATCAACCGAATCAACACAAATAGTCTACAAGTTACAAGAAGAAAATATAGAGGGGGTGTTTGACTTGTTGCTTGGATCAGACTTGAGATCATTTAACCAAGATTTAGGATGTGAATTTTTTTTATATGATTTTAAATATTGATTTATATTTTATTCAAATATTTTATATTAAAATATATACTCATTCTTAATTTCGAATCCTTTTATCAAACACCCCGTAAATATTCATGAGATTATACTTCACAAAATTCAACGTATTTAAGAAAAAACAGGCCCCGTTTGGTTGTCAGGAAAGTAATGTTGTTAGGGAATCTGATTCTGTGGAATATGATTGCGAGAAAAATGATTAAGGAAAGCAAAATTACTGAAAAATTTGATTCCTAGGAATATGATTCTACAGAAAACAGAATACTTGCACTTGTTTGGTTGATACTAGGAAATGTAAAATTATATTATCAATAATATGAATAAAATATATTTCTCATCAATTATTTGTTAATTATTATATAATTATTTCATAAATATATAAAATCACTCAAAAATATTACTATTGATATTTTTTTTATTATATAATTTATAATAAAATATTCAAAATAATTAGTTAAAAATATATTTTTTTAATATTATTAACATCTTTAATAATAATAATAATAATAATAATAAACCTAGTAAAGTACTCACTTATTTTAATAATAATATTTTTTAGAATAATAACATGATTATTTGAAAAATAATAATTATTATATTGCTATTATTTTTCATAAATAAAAAATAATAAAAAGACAAATAAATTAAAATATTCAATTAATTTATAAAAATATATTAACTACAAATTAATAATATTATTAACTAATTATTATTCTATTTTTAATAATAATAATAATAAATAAATAAATAAATAAATAAATAAATACTTTCCTTGAACCAAGGAAAAAGAATACCTATTCGGAACAAGGAAAAAGAATCCACAATTATTACACTATTTTCCTTATTTTTAGGATTCTGATTACTTTCCTAATATTTTGTTAAAACTGAACCAAACACAGGATTTTAAAATCTTGGAATCAAATTACTTTCCGTGTACTACCAAACACAGGATTTTAATAATTTGGAATCAGATTACTTTCCTGAGGCAGAATCCTTGCCAACCAAACGGGGCCTTAGGCCTATTTGATTGTCAGGAAAGTAATGTTGTTAGGGAATCTGATCCGTAGAATATGATTGCGAGGAAAATGATTAAGGAAAGAAAATTACTGAGAAATTTGATTCACAGGAAAATGATTCTACAGAAAGCAGATTATTTGTAGCAAATTGGTTGATACTAGGAAATGTAAAATTATATTATCAATAATATGAATAAAATATATTTATCATCAATTATTTGTTAATTATTATATAATTATTTGTAAATATGTAAAATCACCCAAAAATATTATTATTGATATTTTTTATTATATAATTTATAACAAAATATTCAAAATATTTAATTAAAAATATCTTTTTTAATAATAATAATAATAAACTTATTAAAGTACTCACTTATTTTAATAATATTTTTTTTAATAATAACATGATTATTTAAGAAAAATAATTATTATTATATTGTTATTATTGTTCATAAATAAAAATAATAAAAAGATAAATAAATTAAAATATTCGATTAAATTATAAAAATATATTACTAAGAATTAATAATATTATTAACTAATTATTATTCTATTTTTATTACAATTAATAATAATAAATACTTTCCTTGAACCAAGAAAAAGAATACCTATTCGGAACAAGGAAAAATAATCCACAATTATTACACTATTTTTCTTATTTCTAGGATTATGATTATTTTCCTAGTATTTTGCTAAAATTGAACCAAATACAAAATTTTAAAATCTTGGAATCAAATTACTTTCCATATACTACAAAACACATGATTTTAACAATTTGGAATCAGATTATTTTTCTGAGACAGAATCCTTACCAACCAAACAGGGCCTTAGTGTTGTTTGTGTGGAAAATATTGTGATCTACGGATTATGTTCTTAAAAGTGGCACTGTTCAATTACACTAGGGCCGACCCTGACATTTTTTGTGCCTTGTTCGACAGTAAAAAATTGTGCCTCATACGTAACAATACAAAAATTTATCATATATCACATGTCACAAACGAGCTCGAGACGAAAAAAACTACAAACAAATAAACAACAAATATCAAACTAAAGACATAACAAACTAAATTTTTTACCTCTAAAGACCTGGAGAGGCGAAACGAGTCAATGACAAGTGGATTAGAGAAGAAATTGTAGCGGTCACGATACTATCGCAAATGATGAAGATAAGATGCATGAATTAAAATGGAGTCGAGAGATATAGCATATAGGCGAGACTCGAAAGACAGAAACGAGAGACATAGACGAGGGATGATGAATTGATGATGTTATTCTTAATAAATAATACTCCCTCCGTCCCAAAATTCTTGTCCAATTTGCTTTTTGCACGGTTTTTAAGGAGAGTTGTTAGTTGTGTGTAGATTGGTATAAAGTTATGGGTCCCACAAAAAAGTTGTGTAATAATTTACTAAAAAAGGAAAGTGGACAAGAATTTTGGGACAACCCAAAATGGAATAGCGGACAAGAATTTTGGGACGGAGGGAGTACTATATTATTTCCTATTTCGATTCTTTTTTTCAAAAGAAATATTAAAAAAATATTTAAAATATAAAATTAGCAAAAAAAATAAAAGCCCAATTTTTAATGTTGATTTCCATTTATGTGTATTTCAAGTTTCAAGTGGGTCAATTCATTAGTGGGTTGTTTTGATTTAACTATAGATATAGTGGGATGGTCTTAATTCTAAATAACTATGCAACATTTAGATATGTGGGATATGTGAGCTGGTGCCCCCAAATCTTTGGGGCCCTGCGCAGTTGGGCCGACTGCACAGGCCTAGGACCGGGCCTCAATTACACCCACATTCTTTAAATTATATACAAAACGATCCATTTATTACTATAAAACTATTTATAAACTATTTAAGATTATTCAAATTCTCTTGCTTTTTCATTAATCATCTAATTCTGTCAATTTGGAAACTATTTTCGTCTTCGTATTTTCTAAATTGATTAGAGGGAGAATGACATTTATGAAAAGTAAAGGCATTTGAACAATCTTAGTTAGATAGCCGAGTATGTAAATTATAAGAGAGTGACATATTTATTGAATACTTTATGTATTTGTGTATTACACAAAACTCCCCTTCTTAAAATTACCAGATTTTTGGGGCGAAGTGCTTGGTTAAGAAAGGTCCAAAGGCCCATGTCTTAAGCTTTTGAGAATATGGGCTTTTAGCAGTCAATTTCTGTTGCAACAAATAAATTCCAAAATTTGTAATTATAAAAATATGAAAAGCAACTGATATTAAGATATTTGGTTCTGTTGAGGCAGCTACCACAACATAGAAAGTGCAGTGTCAGACCAGAACTCATCATTTCTCCAAATTTGGATGCCTGAAAATGACATTCCTAAAGCCAAAATCAATGTCTCTCTATCTATATCCATAACCTCACCTTGTTGGCATTTTCACAAAATACAATTTCACACAAATTTCTTGCAACAGCAAATAACAGAAAATTCAATTATTGAGGCCAAGAATTCGGCTGATGCACCACAGAAGAAGAAGAAAAGCATCTGATTATGATGTTCAACATAGCTAAAGATAAGGGCAGATGTCAAGCTAACAAACACATGGTATATTAAAAGTGGCAACGCAGAGACAATATGGCTGATTCAGACATGTTCAAGTGCACCCTCTGATGGCTTCTCTTGATGGCTTTTCCCATTCTGCTTCTCCATCTCCACCGCCGAGTTCGTGCCCTCCCCTTTGTTGTTGCGGTAGATGGCGTAGAGGATCAGCTGCACCATCCCTAATCCGCACCCAAAACCATTCGGAATCTGCCATAGAATTGGATCAAAAAAGTTAAAAGACTTTAGACTAATGGAGAGAACTATTTGAGCCTATAATTGGGTAAAAAATTGACCAAAATTATGTTTGTTTGTGTGCTTATACTTACAGCAACAAAAGGGTCTTTTCCAAGAAGGCCAAAGATGAACCAAGAAGTGCCACACAAGAAAACAAACAAGGATAGGAAGAATGGCATGAACTCCACACTTTTTGTTTTGATCACCAACCTCTGCATTTATTTAGTCACCAAGATCAGCCACTAATGAGAGAGAGAGAGGGGGAGAGAGAAGGTGGGAGCTAGCAACTTACAATGATTGTCAAAGGGGAGCCATACATGATGATGGAGAAGACAGTAGCAGCAATACCACAGAAGAGTTTTCGGCCATTTCCATGGAGAGCAAAGAGAGAAACAAGAACCACCAGACCAAAGACAGAAAGGACTAGAATGAAAAGTCCAAGAATCTTTCCTTTCTCCTTCTTAGGTGCAAATATGATAAAGATTATCACATAAACCGATTCGATCACAGCCCCGGTTCCGTTAATAGTAGACACGAGCAAGTTGTTAGGCGACACAAAAGGCATGCCATACCTATTCAATTTCATCAAAACCAAACTTTCTTGGATTGGTATATTTCATCAAAAGAGGCAAAGCACATTCAATACTGCACACTAAATCAAACAAATCATATGATGAAGAGAACATAAACTTCAGTTCGTGCAAGAAAACATCACATAATTTTTAACCCCACCAGCCTAATAAGACAGTAAATAATCAAAGTTCTAAACATTTTCTTGAATATGTTGAGACTTAAGAGTTTAGCATCATAGTAATACACTATTTACTATATTAATAACATGAATCAAATATAGGGCAAATCAAAGAGACTAAACACTATGAACATGGGAACTAAAGAAAATTGAAGAAAATAACTCACCAAGCAGAAAGCAAGCAATTGAGCAGCGTCATGACATAGGGGACTCCAGAGAACTGCTCAGTAGACCTCTTCTTCACAATCCTTTTGAAGGTAATCCTATCAACCAAAAAACAACACCAGAAATCTGAGATGGCAATGAAATTGGCAATTCTTGAGGTAATAATGGCTTAAAAATAGAGAAAATATGTTACCAACATTGAACCCTTTTCTTAGAAACATACCATCTCTAGAAACCTATGATTTCATTCTTCTTAATAGCAATAGATGAAAGAGAATCATCACACTACAGCCCTAATGTGATTATACTATGAATCTTGGAACACACACAGTATTAAGAGATTGAGAAAACTCACAATGGAGCCAAGAACAGAAACAGAGCAAAAGCATTTCCTGCATCATCAAAACCCACAGAAACTCAGAACCAAAGAAGAAACAAAATTCAAAAGAATCACATCAAGAAAGCTAGATTATGAAAAAACCCACCGAAAATTCCAACCACAAAGTGCACAACATCTCCCATTTCTCAGCGTTTGAAGAAAAACCCAGATGGAAAACAATTCAAGAACAAAAATCCCACTTCTCAAGAAACGGATGGGACGTAACGTGTGTACTCTACTGCACAAAAATACAGCAAGGAGAGGCGCCCATATATTTATATATATAATGGGCAAGCAAGAAGCAATGAAGAGGTTGGTGTATACGAGTAACAGAACACAGAACTTACAGCTTGGCACTAAAAAGTAAAAAAAAAAAATCGAAAGTTTTCTACTTTTATGATGAGCAGCTGATTTCTTCTGACGTACTGCGATCAATTTCTCGATTAGTACACATATTTTTTTTTCACGTTCACGGGCTTGACCAATAATTCCTTTTTCTTTGAGATCATGAACGAAATCAAAAGAGTTTTCATGTGTTCAAATCCCACTCTCTGTCAGCATCTTACCTTAACGGTGATTTAACTCTCATGTGTGATTTTTAGGTTATTGAGGTTTGTAGACTATTGCAAAGGAGCGAAGTTTAGTCAAAGATAGCGACTGTGGTTCCTCGTCATAAAAAAATAAAAAATAAAAAAAAAGTTGAGAGGTGGCTAGTCAAATTTTCTACTGTATTTGTATTTTAACCTATTTCGGTAAGTTTTGCTGAAGACGGTTAGCTTTGGAGTTGGCTATAATTTTTCTTGATCAGTCGCTTCATTTTCAGCTTTCGGGAGCTGGACTTTTTTTGTCACGTTTCATTTTTTTAATTTCTATTATAAATGACAATTTAAATTTAAATTCGATTTAATAAGTAAAAAATGGGAATATATCCACTCGAAACTCGTAAACTGATCGAAGGTATTAGATACCGCTAGTGAAAAGGTCCAAAAAAGGTCCAGGGGGGCACGTGTGTGTCACAAATAAATAGCACACAATTTTAGTAAAATAGATTTTTTTTGTTATAAATTTAAAATGCAGTCCGGATCTTCTATCCCACTCTATGTCCCACTACATGTCCCATTGAAGTAACTCCGTACGAATTTTATCCAAAATCCACTAAATACTAAGATTTGAGAGTCGCAATTTTTCAAATATGATTTCAACAACTTATGTAATTCAAACCCTTTAAAAAGAGGGATACTAGATTGTTTGTGTTTTTGTAAGATTGTTACGTCAATTTGTTTATTTAGCAATTACCACAAACCATATATAGTACTCGACATATGATGTATGTTATACGTGCTCACTTAATATATACTCCTTCCTTCTGTCTTATTATTTGTATTCACTATACTCGAAATTGACATTCCATTATTTATGTTCACTATCTAAAATTGGAATAAATTATTTTCAAATTCCTGAATCCACCACTATTTTTCAACTCTTATAACTTTTTGGGTCCGCTACTTTTTACTTTACACTTAATACTCATAATCTCTATATCATTTCAAAGTAGACATATTATAAATAATAGGACCGATGGAGTACTTGAATATATAGTCCATTTTCTGGTTTGGACGACAGTAATCATGTACCAGTATTATTATTATTCTGTTATGACATAGTTATCAAGGATTCTTTGCTTGCTTGAGCAGTGCGGCACATCCATTGAATTTAAGCTTACTCATAATTATTAACGGTCGGATTGTTATATATATACTTCAAAAGTTGGTGATGATTCTTGTTACATGACAATTCACACACGTAAACTAATAAGAGGTGCACTGCGTTTCACTATATGTTTTCAAGATTTAACCTAAAATATGATGGGACGCCACAAAAATATTCCCTTTTGTTTTTTCTAGATATGATAAAGTACAAACTTTCTTTTTTTGCATGGTTTGTGGACTTACATCATCATCAAATTTGGAGAAAATGAAATTGAAGTTTGAAGAGCTGCTGCGGTAATTATGAAATAAACATGCATCTATCATGCGCGACTTTAAGTATTAATGAAATCGAATTATAAACGCACCATTTCGACATAACCAAGGTATTGTATTAACAAGATGAGATATCAGATACGTATCTCAAATAGTGTTTGCAGATTTTTCTAAAAAAATAAAAATAAAATTAAAATGTACAATCTCAATCGAGTATAAAGAAGAGATTTTTCAAGAGAACGAATGGATCGACTTAAGTATTTGACTATTAGACCTATATTAAATTGCCCTCAACTCAAGGGCTCTTCACTTGGCTAATGTTGGTGCAGAGATGAATGTGTTTGTGTGTGAGTGGTTGGTAAATTGATTGTTTTTGGAAATCAAAAGGCTAGCTTATTGTTGAAGACGTACAGTCGGATTAAATGTAACATGAATCTTGCATGAAAAATTTAAAAATATATGTGGATTTATTGATTAATTACAATTGTTCATGAAATCAATCTTTTGATTAATGGATGGATCGGGATGAGATGAACACAAAATGATGTCGGGCTATCGCGATCAATAGACATAGCGAATTTATAAGAATATTAGTAAGAAATAGAGCATGCATGAATGTAATGTTTTGAGCATTACACATTACTTTTACATTGCCGTAAAGACAAGGGCTTCTCCACTTGGTCCGTATACAATTCTCATGCAGAAATTAGTCTGCGTGAGTAGAGAGAGAGAGAGAGATGATGATGATGATGATGAGCATTTATGAGAATGACGAGGAAAGCTTATCAAGAAGCTGTTACTAGTAATTTAGTAAACATGCCGATGGTACGTAATGGCTGCTTCCATTATATTCAAGAAATTCTAGATCGAACTGGATTAACAAAGATAATTAATGATATCAGTCACGTGACAAATTCAATACTACTACTTTGGATAATCAGTCACGTCGTCAAATGCAATATTACTTCAAACGTGATCATTTGCATGTGTTTGTTTATGAAAAGCACTCGCTACTTGAGCTACATATTCAATAGTATCCGTTAATGTACACTATATATATGTCTTATTATATGATGAAGTTTTGAATTAATGATTGCCCTAGGGTTTAGGTAACCCGGTATTTATTGCAGCGGTGAAATTAACTCAACCGGGACCGTTTCGGTTTCTTTCGTAATATATAGAAATTATAGTTTTTTATGACACATTTTATTTTATTTATATATAGAAATTATAGTCTTTTATGAAATTATAGTCATTATTATTGTCTATAGCTTAACTCCACCACAGTATCATAAAATATATAACATATTTTTTTGTCCCCATAGGATGGCATAGTGGTGAAGGTGGGTGGTCCGGGACTGATAGGTCATGTGTTCAATTCCCATCAACATCACTATGTTAATTGTCTGTTAATATATTTTGCAGGTCAGGTTGAAAGGGAGACTTACATAGATTTACGAAATGTGCAAAATTCTTATATTCTCACAAAAGAAAATTAATTCAACTCTAATGGGACGGATAAAGTATTTTTTTTATGCATAGTTTTTATTTTTTTTTAAACATAAACCCTATTACTTTACATTTTTGCGCTTATACATAAAACTAGGATCGTGCAATACAAAATTATATTCAATAAAATCATCTAATGAACAAGATGGAAAAGTGCAAATTGCTACTTATTTCCTATGTAAAAGGCCATTCCTATATGATCCGTTCCTTATAATATATGTCCTATCTTTTTCATTGAAAATATCAAATTGGTTCATTTACTTTTAATCGTAGTACAATTACTTCCTAGTATAAAGCCCAAATTTCTCACTCATATATTTTGCTGAGGAATGGTTTCATACTTCCATTGTTAAGCCACTGATATGTGCTTCAGCCCTAAAATCCGGCCCAATAATTCGAGTTTGTCGGCTCACTGAAGAGGTATGTCTTGAGTAAGCCCATTGGCCCAACATAATATTAACGGTATATTTATTGCTCATAGGCCATAGCCCATACGCAATATTCTTGGTCTACAATTTCCTAATTTCTTCTTTTTATTTTATCTATTAATTACTCTCTTCATTCTACTATTCTTTTCTTAGTTATATTCGATGCGGAATTTAAGATAATAGGTAGAGGTGTATTAAAATGGGTATAAATGTGTTAAAGTGGTACGGTCTACTGTTTAGATTGATTATGGTTCACAAGTTACTTTCCTTTCTTGGATGAAGACAATAATAGCATGACAATTCAAAAGGAAAATTAAAATAAGAATAGTTGGACGGAACGAGTATTATTTAAGTTCAAAATGATATATATATTTTTTAGAGCACGAAACATGTATGATAATCATCTTAGGAATATGAAACGTGACATAAACTAACTTAGCCATCCAACATGGTGGTGATCTTGTTAAGACAAACTAGTTATGGAGCTATTACAGTGATCACTAGTAACCAAATCCAACTCATATATAACTAAAATCCTCATCTTAATTTCAATATGTAACAATCTCAATTAGAAAATAGATAAAATTAGGTGATTAGTTTTCTTTGAATTGAAACTAATCAAAACTAATAGTGTCCATTTTTGGCATAAGTTGGGAGCTTCTGTTGAGGGCGGGCAACGCCCATTTCCATGTTGTCAAGGGCTGTAGGTTTCACCCCATCATCATTGTGTTTGCGGTAGATGCCATATATAATCAATTGGATTGCTCCCAAAACACACCCAAATCCATTTGGAAACTGCAAAATTTAAACAAAAATATTAATATCATTTTATATCTTCATTAAAAAAAATTAATAACAACATATTAGTTTCTTGAATTAATTAATTATAATCACTCACGTAGAGAAACTTGTCCTTCCCAAGTAGCCCATAAATAAACCAACAAGTCCCACATAGGAATACAAATAGAGACAACAGAAACGGCATATACTCCACACTCTTGGTCTTGATCACCATTCTCTGTCCATAACAAACCAAATTCATATAATTGAAGAAGAGAGAGAGAGAGAGAGTTAAGTGTGTGTGTGTGTGCGAGAGAGAGAGAGAGAGAAAGAGAGAGAGAGTTACCATGACTGACAGAGGAGAAGCATACATGATGATGGAGCAGATTGTGGCGGCGAAGCCACAAAACAACTGCCTTTTCGCCTCCTCTTTGAAGGCGAAAACCGAAACCAAAGCGACCGTGGAAAATATAGCAAGAATGCAGAAAAGAAGGCCAAATAGCTTCCCCTTCTCCTTTCTAGGCGCGTAAACCAGAAAAATCAAAACGTAAACCGACTCGATTACGATTCCGGTGCCGTTGATGGCCGAGACCAAGAAGTTGTTCGGCGATATGAACGGCAAACCGTACCTGCATTCATATTTACCAAATTAGTTCAAATACTTTATTTAGGGTTTCATCATAATCTCATGTTATTATTTGTATTATTTATATTATTATAAATATGTATTTTAATATAATATAGTAGTATTATGGAGAAGAGTTAGTTAGTTACCAAGTTGAGAGCAAGCAGTTGAGCAAAGTCATAATATATGGTATGCCTGAGAATTGCTCGGTGGATTTGTTGACGAAAATCCTCTTGAAAGTAACCCTAATTCAATTTTCCCAAATTAATTAACATAATTATTTTAACTAATTGTTTAATTAACATGAAATAATTAAGTAAATGCAAGACATTGTGTTGTACTCAGTACTCACGATGGAGAAAGAAACAAGAACAAACCGGTAGCATTTCCTAAAACCAAGAACATAATTGATCAGTTAAATAAATACATGAATTCAATTATGCTGAAGGAATTAATTAAAAGTAACATACCCAGAACTCCGAACGCTAAATGCAGAGCTTTGCCTTGACTCATAATTAAAATAATGAATATATATATAAGTTAATTGTAAGAAGTTTGGAGTAATATGACTGATAATGGGTTGAAGAATGCATGAGTTGATGGGCTTTATATAGAGGCGAAGAATACAAATTAATAACTTTTTGTTTGCGGTTAATGAACCTGCAGATGACGTCCTTATCTGCTTCGTCGTTTTCTCTCACTAAACCTTCCTCATTTTCTCTCTCTATACGTATATATGTTTGTGTACGTGTATGCATTTCTGTATTTTGTGTGGGCTCTGGAGATTTGCCCGACTCTGACTAATGTTGAATTTCTGTTGAAAGATTCAAGCATGGTTCGGCTCCATGCAATTAAACTATATGTTAGCCAATTATTTTTTTTTTCCTGTTAGACAAAAGATGCTTCACTTTGATTTGGGCGTGGTACTCTTACTTTGTACTAGTCCTTCTGCCCATTGAAATAGTCTGGTTTCTTTTTCGGCACGTTTTTTTATGAGATCAATTGATGTGTGTAGAGTTAAGTGAAGTTATGAATTCATCAAAATAACTGTTTGTAATAATTTATTAAAAAAAATGCTCATTTCCTCCCAAATATATATGTCTCCTTCTCATTTTCATTTGTCTCAAATTAATTTATAAACCTATTAACATTTTTTTTGTGCCTAATTAAATATTTCACTAATTTTTAAAAGTCTAATTAATATGATAATATAGAAAAGTGAAAATGACATTAAACCTCCCAAACTATCCGGTTATGTGCACTATGCCCCCCAGACGGTTAAGTTCAGTGATTACCCCTCCAAACTATTTAATGAGTTGCACTATGCCCCCTCATATCACATTATGTTAGCTTCCGTTAAATAACTGCGTGAATTGTTAGTTGTACATCCAACGTTGTCTTCTCCGATTGTGAAAGCGGTCATATGAACTTCCACCAACATTCAACCATTTTCCCATCAAAGACTGCCACAACACCGCCATCTTCTCCCCGGCAAAGGCAGCTGCAGCAAGTACCACAAAAACATTCAACCGCCGTCTCAACCAAAGCCCGCCGCCACTGCCGCAGCAATACTACCACCGTCATCTTCTCCAGCCACAATATCCGGCATAGCAACTCCCACACACACACACTCAATCATCGTCTCCTCAAATCAAAACACAATTCCATTACGACTCCCAAAACTTATCAATCTCAAGCCATTCGCACCAATTTCATTTTCCAAAATCATAAATCCTTCTCAAATCAAACCTTCATCACAATCATCCCACCGCCCCTCCGCTCTCCAACTACTGTCGCCGCAAATCAACTCGGAAGAACCCAAAATCGAACAAAAATCCATCCTCGTCCACAAAAGCACTTCAAACCCAACAACTCCCATCAAATACAGCTTTGCATCGAAAAACAAAAGGGAAATCACAACCTAAGGGCACAAACGATAAACTCTCCATTTCGGAAGAATTCAGAACGAGAATCATCACCATTGAAAGGGAAAATAGAGAAGCTCAACTCTTCCCACATAAATCACACCCTTTCACCAACGCCAAAAAACCCCCAAAATTTGGATTCAGTCGGAGATGAAAAATCTGATTGTCTACCACAACTACCACCACCGCGATCCCAAGATCTATATTTATATGATTTGGTGGGTGAATGGCAACGGCAGCCGCAGTAATAACAAACAAACAAAATCACCATGGATGAAGAATTTGAACAACTCACGTATTATTTAACGGAATCTAACAGAAGTTAATATCAGGGGGCATAGTGCAACTTGTTAAATAGTTTGGAGGGTTGATTACTGAACTTAATAGTTCAGGGGGCATAATGCACATAGCCGGATAGTTTGGGGGGTTTACTGTCATTTTCGCTATAGAAAAAGATCATTTTATCCAACTTTTATAATAGCAAATACAATTATGTTATTAACTTTTTAGTAATTTACTTATATTTCAATACCAACATTTATCTAACTTTCATATCATTAATTTTTTTCTTAATATATGTGAAAAGTCAAATATGCATATATATTCGGAACGGAGAAAGTATTAAATAACTGAACAACTTTCAGTGTTACATAGGATTTGGTTATGGGGTTGAGTTATCTGCTGATTTAATATATTATTAGACCATTCTTTTTAATCCATTCCAATCCAATTCTTGTGTGAAGGAAACTTGTGATGATCTTCTGTTACGAGACACTTTTTAACCGTTGAGAGGGACGATAAATTTATTTTATTGATATTATTACATCAATATTATGTCATATTATAAGGGTATGTGGACTGTCCACTTTTTATAGGTATCGTCAAAAGAGTGGAACAGAGACATAAATGATTGGACAAAAGATAGAAGATTCCTCCGTAGCATGTATATCTTATAGTTAAAAATAAAGAAGTAAAATATTATTCATTAAACACAATTCAAATACGATGACTGACTTAAACCTATAATTAAATTACTAACTGTGAATTTTTAAATACCGACGAGTAGGACTACTAAGATTTTTAATCTCCATTTATTCCACAATGCCCACGTGCCGCATATGCATCAATGGTAAAATAATAATAATAATAATAATAATAATAATAATAATAATAATAATAATAATAATAATAATAATAATAATAATAATAATAATAATAATAATAATAATATACCATTAACATTGTCCAAATAATAAAAATTCCGGTGAGATTCTCTATATCATTTTTTATGTCTAATTTTATGTTTCATCAATGGTTCGGCTCCATGCAATTGAATTCTTGTGATTAATAAGAATGTCACAGCAAGAGTGGCATTGGGCTTTACCACCAGACCACCCTCGTAATATTAGAATAATAAGATCGTAAATTCATGTCGTAATTAATTGTTTTTATCTGTATTTCATTTATATAGACATGGAAATAAAAGCAAAACTCTTATTGTACTTAAATACCAAAATAGGAAGAGCTGAGAATATTTGCACGATGATCATGGCCTAACTAAGTTGGAGAAACGACCTAATTCCGATTTGCAAAATATAATTGAATTAGACGTTCATACTTCAAATATTGTATTATGTGGGACCCCACGACAGATTAAACTCGACTTAAAGATGTTAATCTTCAAACTTTAATCCATGTTATATGTACTTAACCTCATGACAATTGTGAACTATAAAACACTTGTGTCATGCATGTATTGTCGACTGTTGTTACCGTGTTTGCTATTGTGTCGTGTTACTTTATAAGAGTTGCACGTGATAAAGTAAATACATGAATGTGTAAAAATAATTGCAGTTCATATAATCTATTCTTCTTTTTTCGATAATTGGGTATTATTTACTTTTATATATTTTTTATTGAGGGACTCGCAACCGCCATTTTTAGTGTGCATAGGGTAAACTTTCACATATCGGCCGGTAGAATTTAAAATAAAAATCTTTGGCTATAAATTTAGCACTTTAACCGCTATGTCATCCCATGTGAACTATTTTTTTTTTCGAATTCATGAACTATGGACATAATGTATGAAATTTATAAATATTCTTTAATACAATGTACACATGTGTATGCAAATTAAGAATTAGATGTTAAATGAACATATGTGGCTTCTAGTGCATAATGAAATCATCTGGACCATTACTCCATCTCCATCCCAAATATAGGGGAACACAAATTTTCCCCACCCCACTTTTTTGTACAAAATTGTGAAAAACTAAAGGAAAGATGGATATTCTCAAATCTCAATGCATAGTACTGGTTGATTTGTTTAATTCATATTCTCAAAATTATTAATTAATATGCATTTTTATTTCTTATTTGTATTTCTTACATTGTTATATCTATTAGTTAATATTTTTTACTAGCAATTGCAGTTCTATTTCAAGGCTAATAAAACATTGGATTATACAAAAAGTGTAAGAAAATCAAGAATGTCTGATGATTGTCAGAAAAACTACAAAACTATAAAATGTAAAAGTTATTCCTTCCATCTCACTCCATTAATCCAATTTTTTTTGGGAATAGAGATTAACAAAGTTGTTTATTGAATGAAGTAGTTTAAAGTAGTAGGGTCCATTAGAATATATTAGAGTATTTAAGTTAAAAAAGAAAAAGAAAGATATACTAATGAAGTAAAACCGCCCGAAAAGGAAAGCTGAACTAATGTAGTGGGTCGGAGGGAGTAACTATTAATAATGTGGTCATGATTCGGTAAAAGGATACCATGAAAATAAAAGCAAGATATTTATCAACATAAGAAAACTATTTTTTTGTATCAAATAAAAAGATTTACCTAATTGTAATGCTTCCACGGCTCAAAAATATTAAAGGTTTGTACTGATAACTGGCAAAGTATGGGAAATGGTCCCAAGTCAAAATAAATGGACAACCAATTTCAAGGCGCATGTATGTACAAGGAATCTTTTCCAATTAGAGAATTAACTTTATGTAGTATGATGCATCGAAAATGATCTCCTAAGTACAATTTTGTGTTAGCTATTATGTCATGCATTCCTTGTGCAGGTGCGCCTCGATTGGGGAATCTAGGGTTCTTACAAATGCATTCATCTATTCTAGAATATGTTGAGTCATTGGCTCCTCTCCCCTCCTTCGCGTCATTTCTCAAGAGCGTGACTCAATTCTTGTCAATTAACTTCAAAAGGCAATGCGTGGGAGTATGTAAGATGTAAGATATTCAAAAGGGTCATAATTGTGACATATTCTTTCAAGGTTTAACAATTATTTTTGTTTGTGAATTTTGAAATTATTTTGTATAAATTATCATATTGAATTAATTGTGGTTTTTATTATTCTTGATAAGAAATTAATGAAGGGTTAGTCTTTTCTCTTTCTCTTGCCCTATATATAGGGCCGGTTACTTTTTTGCCTTGAAGCTGCACAAAATTAATCTTGTCAATATGTTAAGTATCAAATATTCAAATAAAGGTTTAAAATGAAGAAATTGTTTCAAATTTTACATGCACAAATTTTCCCCAACTCAACGAAAGGTGTTAATGTTATAGTTGTAGATAGTAATAGGTGCATTAATCAAAACACTGCATGTAATTAGTTGTGGGTATTATGTATATATAAAAATATACAATATTATCATGTTAATAAACATTATGCAACGTGTATAATACTAGAATCGTAAAAATGGTAAACATAAAATTTATATAAAAATGAGTCCTTATTAATAGATTGATGAGTTTCTGAGAGAACGGGCGGAAAGGGGCCATGCAGCGCGCCGTGCGCCACCGTGACGGAGGCGGCGCCTTCAGGCCTCCAATGCGAGCGTTTAGAATTTCTGTATTTTTCTAATTTTAATAGGAATTCTAAATCCCTGGTGAATTTCCGTTCTCATGCGTGATTTGAGCCTCAATTTCTGATTAATATCTAGAACCCTAATTAATTATTGCGAAAATGCTTAATTAAGTAAAATTCAAATTGCTCGGAATAAGGGTTGTATAATGGGGCCTCGCAAACTACTGCTTTTTTGGGCCTTCTCCTTGAAGTTGGGCCGTACTCGAAATGAGATAACAGATTGATGAAGATGACTCATTAAAGGACGGTCAAGATTAAATTGTGAAAGTGCAGTATGTCGGGTATCACGTAAGACTACACAACTGGTTGAACTCACAAATATAAACAGTTATCACATTTGAGACAACTTAAGGATAAGTTGTCGGTTTAAGCATCAGTCTAGATAGATGAGTTTTAGAGACTATCAACAATTTTTCATACGTGTGAATGCATCTCCACATTTGTAGTCTGAGGTGGTATTTGAATATGACCATCCCACACCGGCTGGAGATTCAACAAACAGAAGATTCGACGCTATACAAACAAGAACACGGACTACGTACACGTACCTTTGTTCCATGATTTTGAGTTTATTCGGAGGCCTCGCCCGTCACCTCCTCCCATTGATAAGCAACCAGGGCCTAAATACAATATATATAAGATCAAAGCAAAATTATAAACCATTGGGCGGCTTAAATTATTCAAAGTGAAGAAGAGGAATCAAGATTCTTACAAAAACTAAATTTACAACAAGGTTTAGCTTATTTATGTGGACAAATTAGTAAATGCAAAAAACGTACCTCCATTGAGCCATATAATTAAGTAAGGGCTTGTGATTGGGGTCCTCAGCAGCCTCCACAAAGTAGTAAAACAAACTTCTTCCCTTCTTCACATCCACATCTACATACCCTGCATACTGCCTGAACTTCACCACCGGCTGACCTGGCAATTTCACCACAAGATCTTCCTCCGGGAAGCCATAACTACCACTGCCGCCGCCACCAACCACCACCACAATCCCATCATCAAGAAACTGCCCTTTTCTGCAAAAAGATGCAACCTTTGAAGGATAGATACACTTGACAGTTGTGTTAGAATTTTAAAAATGGAAATTAGATTATTAAATTAATTAATATATAATTAATTTAAAGGATGCATTAGTTCATAAGATTTATGGAAAGAATTGAAAGGAAGCGTTGGTTCCTAGATGAATGGACACGTTATTTCATGGAATGAACACAATGTTTCATAAATTAAATAATAAATGAATGTGTTGATTCATGAAGGGATATTTTGGTTCATGCCAAGAGGTATTTGGAAGTTGAACAAATGCAACCATTCACAATTCATTTTACGCAAAAACTTTAGTGCAACCGGTTGCAGGTGCAACCAGCTGCATAAGGTAAATATAATATTAATGTACACGCTAGCACAAGTGCTCATGTAGCGTAGTTGGTGTGTTGCTTACTCTCACCCGAGAGATGCGGGTTCGAGACCCAACAACACCCGAATTATACAAAAAATATTAATTTAATATTAAAATATAATAAATTTATTCTTTTCGTTTTTTTCATAATTTGGCATTAAAAATTTAATTTATTTTTTTTCAAATTACATTATGATACAAAAAAATATAATAAATTTATTCTTTTATTTTCAAAAAAATAATATGACTCAAAAAATATTAATATATACATTAGAATTTATTCTTGTTAATAAAAATATAATATATATAATTTTTTTCAATTACATCACCAACAAACCTTTTTTTTTAACATTAAAAATTGAATTTTTATTTTTAAATTACATTATGATACAAAAAAATATAATAAATTTATTTTTTTTATTTTCAAAAAAAATAATATATGACTTAAAAAATATTAATATGTATTTAGAATTTATTCTTGTTAACAAAAATACAATATTTTTAATTTTTTTTTCAATTACATGAAAGGAAAATATGTGGAGATGATAAAAGTATCACTTTATATGAAAAATGTATCAATTATTCTGAATATATCAATTGTTCTGAATAAAAGTATCACTTCTTATTAACTAATGTATCACTTGTCATGAATCAAAGTATCACTTGATATGAATAAAAGTATCACTTGTTCTTAATAAAAGTATCACTTTTCTTGAAAAAAGTATCAACATATCACATGTTCTGAATAAGAGATCATTTGTTATTAATCAAAGTATCACTTGTTATGAATCAAAGTATCACTTGTTTTTAACAAAAGTATCACTTTACCTGAAAAAAGTATCAATTATTATTTATTTCCATTATTTGTATTGGATAAGTGTATTAATTACTACTCTCAATGAGAAATGCCATGACAAAGCAATTTCTATTAGGAACTTTTTCATTGAAGTAGTAATAGTATAAAATTTATGCATGAAAGTTTAATAAGCATTGACAACTAGTGCATGAAAGTTTAATGGTATTAACAAGGAAAAATACCATAGCAGTTCCACGACTAAAAGGTTTTCGGAACGCTAGCTTTTTCCAAACCCTTTCAAAATGTGAGTGTTCCGAAGGAACGCGAGCATTTTTAACCAGAGAAAAAAGTAGGGTTTAGACTTCCCCTCTAGGGTACAGTAAAAACAAGGAAAAATATCGTAGCAGTTCCACGACTAAAAGGATTTGGAAATGCTAGCGTTCTTTTTCCAAACCCTTTAAAAATGCGAGTGTTCCGAATGAACGCAAGCATTTTTAACCAGAGAAAAAAGTAGGGTTTAGACTTCCCCTCTAGGGTACAGTAAAAACAAGGAAAAATACCGTAGCAGTTCCACGACTAAAAGGGTTTGGAAATGCTAGCTTTCCGAAGGAACGCTAGCTTTTTCCAAACGCGAGCATTTTTAACCAGAGAAAAAAGTAGGGTTTAGACTTCCCTTCTAGGGTACAGTAAAAACAAGGAAAAATACCGTAGCAGTTCCACGACTAAAAGGGTTTGGAAATGCTAGCGTTCCGAAGGAACACTAGCTTTTTCCAAACCCTTTAAAAATGCGAGTGTTTCGAAGGAACACTCGCATTTTTAATCGGAGAAAAAAGTATGGTTTAAACTTCCCCTCTAGGGTACAGTAAAAACACAAAAAAATATTATTTCTCAATAGGAATGATACTTTTCTTTAGGCAGAATGATACTTTTCTTTACAACATGTGATACTATTACTCAATAAGAATGATACTTTTCTTAAGGAAGAATGATACTTTTGTTAACAACATGTGATACTATTGCTCAATAAGAATGATACTTTTCTTAAGGAAGAATGATACTTTTCTTTAGGAAGAATGATACTTTTCATAAGGAAGAATGATGCTTTTGTTAACAACATGTGATACTATTGCTCAATAAGAATGATACTTTTCTTAAGGAAGAATGATACTTATGTTAACATGTGATACTATTGCTCAATAAGAATGATACTTTTCTTAAGGAAGAATGATATTTTTCTTAAGGAAGAATGATACTTTTGTCAACAACAATAGAATTATTGCTCAATAAGAATGATACTTTTCTTAAGGAAAAATGATGCTTTTCTTAAGGAAGAATGATACTTTTCTTAAGGCAGAATGATACTTTTGTTAACAACATGTGATACTATTGCTCAATAAGAATGATACTTTTCTTAAGGAAGAATGATATTTTTCTTTAGGAAGAATGATACTTTTGTTAACAACATGTGATACTATTGCTCAATAAGAATGATACTTTTCTTAAAGAAGAATGATATTTTTCTTTAGGAAGAATGATACTTTTCTTAAGGAAGAATGATACTTTTCTTAAGGAAGAATGATACTTTTGTTAACAACATGTGATACTATTTCTCAATAAGAATGATACTTTTCTTAAGGAAGAATGATACTTTTCTTAAGGAAGAATGATACTTTTGTTAATAACATGTGATACTATTGCTTAATAAGAATGATACTTTTCTTAAGGAAGAATGATATTTTTCTTAAGGAAGAATGATACTTTTCTTAAGGCAGAATGATATTTTTCTTAAGGAAGAATGATACTTTTGTTAACAACATGTGATACTATTGCTCAATAAGAATGATACATTTCTTAAGGAAGAATGATACTTTTCGTTAGGAAGAATGATACTTTTGTTAACAACATGTGATACTATTGCTCAATAAGAATGATACTTTTCTTAAGGAAGAATGATACTTTTCTTTAGGAAGAATGATACTTTTCTTAAGGAAAAATGATACTTTTCTTTAGGAAGAATGATACTTTTCTTAAGGAAGAATGATACTTTTGTTAACAACATGTGATACTATTTCTCAATAAGAATGATACTCTTCTTAAGGAAGAATGATACTTTTCTTAAGGAAGAATGATACTTTTCTTAAGGATGAATGATACTTTTGTTAACAACATGTGATACTATTGCTCAATAAGAATGATACTTTTCTTAAGGAAGAATGATACTTTTCTTAAGGAAGAATGATACTTTTGTTAACAACATGTGATACTATTGCTCAATAAGAATGATACTTTTCTTAAGGAAGAATGATACTTTTCTTTAGGAAGAATGATACTTTTCTTAAGGAAGAATGATACTTTTGTTAACAACATGTGATACTATTGCTCAATAAGAATGATACTTTTCTTAAGGAATAATGATACTTTTCTTAAGGAAGAATGATACTTTTCTTAAGGCAGAATGATACTTTTCTTAAGGAAGAATGATACTTTTGTTAACAACATGTGATACTATTGCTCAATAAGAATGATACTTTTCTTAAGGAAGAATGACACTTTTGTTAACAACATGTGATACTATTGCTCAATAAGAATGATACTTTTCTTAAGGAAGAATGATACTTTTCTTTAGGAAGAATGATACTTTTCTTAAGGAAGAATGATACTTTTGTTAACAATATGTGATACTATTGCTCAATAAGAATGATATTTTTCTTAAGGAAGAATGATATTTTTATTAACAACATGTGATACTTTATTCATAGCAATTCCACGACTAAAAGGGTTTACTTTAGTATCATTCTTAAATATCACTTTATGTAAATAATAGTATCATTTTATCTACACAATAGTATTAGTGTTATATCTCGAAATTATTTCACCATTTTTATCTCGAAATTATAAATTTTATAAATTACAGTTAAATCTCAATAAAGTAATACTCGATAAAATATTAAATTCGCTAAAATAATAAATTTTTCCTATTTCTATATTGGTCAATGTATTAAAATAATGTTTGATAAAGTAATAACCTCGTTAAATGAATTTTTTTTTCAGTCCCAAAATTATTACTTTATCGAAGTTTAACTGTATTTATGATTCCGCACCCACCTTAATTAAAGCTTGCCGCACCTACCTTAATTAAAGCCTTGCCATCTCAATTTGATATGTAAATTTAATTTTAATGGCCCATTTGCAGCTCAATATTCCCATTTGGGAGATTATTGCTGGGCCCAGCAATGGCGTGGACGAATGGAAGACAGTATACTTCAAGGCTGCATCCCTGTGGTTATTCAGGTATAATTCTGGCTCGTCGAATTAAGCAACCAAGAAAGTACTTTCTACCTTGTTGCTCATGCATACTAAACTTCCAGGATGGAATTTACCTACCATACGAGAATGTTCTCAACTACGACAGCTTTGTTGTTCGTATTCGTGAGGATGAGATCCCAAATTTGATCAACATTCTACGGGTATGTGATTAATGCTTTTCTTGCATGTGAATGCATTCTATCGAGAGCCATGGACAGCCCCGGACTAATGGCGAGTTCTGTTGCTACTAGAACATAAACGAGGCTGAGGTAGAATTCAAATTGGCGAATGTGAGCAAAATGTGGCAGAGATTCTTGTACCGCGATTCTATGCTGCTAGAAGCCGATAGGCAAAATGCTACGTACGGTCTCAGTGAAGGATGGGCTGTAAAGTTTCGGGAAATTGAAGGAAACGACGCCTTTGCCAGTCTCATTGCTGGGCCCACTGTACGACGGCAAGCATCTCCAGAGCATCCTGCAAGAGCAATTGAAGCATACAAAATTAACCCAAGCTATAACTGACATCATCATCCCAGCCTTTGACATCAAACGGATGCAGCCAGTAATATAAAGATATGGGTCAAATCATATAAATATATGGGCCAAAATATTAAAATTAGCTTGTGGTTCAACTCGTTGCATGTGCAACCAGTTGCACACAAGACCAACTCTTCATCTTATTGTGAAGAGTTGTTTCCATTACGAAGAGGTGTGTCGCTTATGAAGAGGTGTGTGATTGTCTATAAATTAGACAATTTCGATCATTGTTAGACACACAACAACCACCAAATATTCATCTTCCTAATTTATTTATCCCTATAATTTCATTACATTCATATAGATTAGTTTATATTTCTTTAGTCCCAAAATATCAAGTAGTTCGCCGGAATTACGAGAAGTAGTGCAACTACTCGTAATTGAGAAGTCGTTGTATCTTGGAGACGAGTGCTATAGACCGCATGCATAAAGTAGCGGATCATTATTGTCTTGCGCCGGAATTACGAGAAGTAGTGCAACTACTCGTAATTGAGAAGTCGTTGTATCTTGGAGACGAGTGCTATAGACCGCATGCATAAAGTAGCGGATCATTATTGTCTTGCGGAAAAAAAGTCTAACTCTTGTATCGGCTATCGTTGTAATCGTCATTTCGACACACCCCACAATAACAAGTTGACACATACAAGCTTATATATATATAGTCAAGATTTAGTGTGAAAAGTGTCAAGAATGATTGCATGAATCAAGTTCTTAAGAGCACATGGTTAACACACATAGGCTGAAATCATTTTGTACATAATTGCATTTTTATTGTAAACGTTACACATTTTAGGATCTAATTCCTAAAATAGGACTAATAAATTGTCATTTTTCATATCAATGAAGGTATTTATGAAAAAAACAATATTTTAAAGTCTTTTCACCGTATGGATCTTTAATTTAAAAAGATGTTTAGTTTGACTATGGCTAAGCATAATAGGTTTTTGTTGTATGTTATATATGAGAATTTTATTTTATTTTTTATTTTTTTTACGAGGAACCCGCAGTCGGGTTTTTAACCATCCTAATGTGACAGAGCGTTTTCAGTGAGATTTGAACCCATGACCTTTCAATCCCGGGTCATCCACCTTCACTACTACGCCATTTCATAATATTAGAATTTTGCTAAAGAAAGGGAGTTAATGATCATAATACATAGAAACGTTGGGAAGAAGAAGCAGCACTGTATGTTATATGTGGGACCATAAGTGGGGCTAGGTGTGTTACGGTATGTTGAAAATCGGTATACCGCACATATCGTGCCGAAAAAATATCGAAAATACCGAATTTTCGGTATATCGAGATTTTCGATTTCGGTACGATATGATACAGTACCGAAGTTTTTCGATACGGCAACGGTATGAGATTTCTCATACCGAGGTATACCGTTGCATACTGAAATTTCGGTACATACCGTATACCGCAGTATACCGATTCATACCGAACATTGATATATACTGTGTACCGATATACCATGATACATACCGTATATCGTGGTATACCGATTCATACCGAACTTCGGTATATATCATGTACCGATATACTGCGGTACATATCGTATATCGAACCATGCCGATTCTTATCAAACCATGGTATCTACCATAAAATGATATACCGAATTAACCGATTCATACCGAACTATGCCGATTCGTATCGAACTATACCGATGTATACCAAACTATCCATTATACCAATCTTAATGTTTATATCATAGATTTATAGATTCATATTTATCTAATAAACTAACCGTATTCACATTATTTATTTATTATAAGACATTTGGATAGTTTTTTGAGATGTTGAATGTAATTTGCCCTTGATAGGCTGTGTGTTATTTTTTGTATCATCATGTTCTACTAATTATCTTAGACATTTTTGTTGGATATGATCTGCATGTTTTCTACATCGGCATGTTTTGTTTCATGACATGTTGTTTTTCAGTATATCGTTTGCTTCGGTATAATGTTATATTTTTGGTATATAGCTTGTCTTGGTATGCCATCTGTTTTGGTATACCGAAATATGGTACGGTATACGAAAATAGCAGTATGGCAATGGCATGGGGATTGCTTATACCGAACTTTCGGTATCGAAATTATCGGCACGAAAATGGTATGCATTTTTCCATACTGAACCTTTTTCGGTACGGTATGCGGTATGTGAGAAATCTTATGATATACCATACCGAACACCCCTAAGTGGGGCCACTCCACTTCCTTCGAAGATCTACATCTTTGAAGATTTATTGTTATTGTTATTTGTTTGTTTGTTTTAATGAGGAAATCATATGCGCAATTGAGGTGCACATTTTTGTGTAATAATTTACAAATCAGTTATTATTATTTACTTTCTTGATTCCATATTTATTATCTCCTAATTTTCCGGTACGAGATTTAAAGAGAGTGGTTGATTGTGAGTAAAGATGATAATGCCTTTAAAAAAGAATAGTTGACTATTTGTAATAATTTATTATTTTAGAAAACGAGACAATAATTGTGAAATATTCCATAAAGAAAAGAACAATATTTATGGGACAGAGGAAGTTATTATAAATTTATATTTAATTTATTGTTTTTCTTAGTTGTCGCTAGAGATGTGATGAAATACTTGTTCATACAAACAATAGAAATATTACTTTTCATTGCAAAAATTCAGATTTGGTTGCCAACGAAAACAAATTGGATAAAAACACAAAAAAGGATTAAAAGTCATTGGATTAAAGGCTAATTATTAGTTACTTTAGCTTTCTGCCAGAATCCAGATTGCCAGTACAATCAGTCAGACATTTTAAACAAAATCAATAAAAGATTCTTATTAGTATCATTAGGCGCTTAAAATGGAAAAAAACCAAAAGAGTAGAGGCCGAATAGAAATACAGTACTCCCAACTTTCTAGATTCTATTTTATATCGTTGTTTCTAGTTTTGGATGGTTATTATTATCATTTATCAATTATCACTACCAAAGTTCAAATAAATTAAATTTGTCAGATTCTATTTAACAAGGAAAAATAATCGATGGTTAACAAACTTTTGGTTTATATTTGCATGTAGGATGGGCAGAAGCAGATCAAGAGAGTGCGCATTAAGACCATCTAACCTCTCAAATTTTAAAAAACAACAAAAAATCCCCATATTTTTTCAAAAACTATCATTTCACCTCCCTAGAATTGGCAATCCGGAAACTAAAAATTCTAAATTTCACACCACCGTAGTACTCCCTTTATACTTTTTTTTTTTTCGCATGTCTCAAATTTATATGCTTATTGACAAATTTTTTATACCTAACTAAAACTTTTTAAGAATTTTAATACATCTAATTAATATTATAATATAGAAAAAGATTATTTTATCCAACTTTATAATAACAAGCATAATTATGTCATCAATTTTTTAATAATTTATTTTAATTTACTCAAATTCCAATACCAACATTTATCTAACCTTTATATCATTAATTTTTTTTCTTAATCTATGTTTAAAAGCAAACGGACATAAAATAGGAACGGAGGGAGTATAATTTTGGGTCTGCCAGAATACCAGAGAAACACACATGGAGTAAAGTAGCTGTGCAGGCATCAGAAAACTGAAGTAGCATTTTCTAGGGTATCAAACAACCAGAGGCCTTTCTAACTGTTAAAAACCACTGAAAAATACTATCCAACCAGCAGTTAACCCAAATCTAAATATTTGATAAAGCCAAAGAAAGATTATTAAATTGCATAGATGGGAAGAATGGGGGGGGGTGACAGAGCCAAGTTAATATATAAGAATTCATCTCCTTCGGCCATTCTGATCACAACACATTCTTTTGTGGAGGACATGGTTTACGCTGTAAAACCATGGAAGAAAATCGAAACGAATATAGGTTTCCATGTCTTGATCAAGCATCTGCTTTTCGACAACGCTCCACATACGCCTGGAGGAAAGAACATGAGTTTAGTAATGAAGTAAGAGTCTAAGAGATGGAGAAAAACTGAGCAATTTATGAGTGAATCCGACTGCCACTGAGGAAAGGAGCAAAATATTGCAATTTGGTATGAGCATGTAGTTTGTGCAAATGCACTCAACAACTTGTACCAAATTATGTGAGACAATCTAAATTTAAAAGGACAAGGTGGTGCAAGAAAGTGGGTTTTCAAAGGCTGCAATGAGGTATGAGCCCAGCTTCTACAGCTAAATCTAAGCAACATATTATCGACATGTAACCATATCTAACACCAGCAATACGAGTCTCTTCATGAATGAAAAATAAAAACTGATAGTGCGGAGATAACAAGGCATTACCTGTACCAGTTTGGTTATTTTTGGTTTGGAAGATGACAGATACGGCTCGATTTTATCCTGTGTCTTTGGAATGTGCTCAGCAGGAATGGTACTAGAAACTTTGTCGACCACCTTTTTTACAACAGTTTTGTGAACATCTCTACTCATACGACCTTCCTTCCACGTAGGCTTCAAGATCTCCTTTACTAATTCTACAAGAGAATTCTTAAACAAACGCATTGCTTTTTCATCCTTGATAGCACTCCCCTCTTCATTTTTCACTTGATCATCCAGATTTTCACAAGGCCTATGCTCTTGCACACCCTTGCTTTCCTCACCTATGGCTTTACTATCTCCAGTTACTCCTACAGTGGCATCCTTTTCCTCCTGTTGTCTCGGACTTTCTGCATGCTCCAGTTGTGAACTCTCAACTCCTGTACCAACTATAGACGGCGGAGATGATCTATTCAGTTGCATTTGATTGCTATGATCCGTTGCCTTAGCCATATTAAGGTTGCCTGGCTCAGTATTTTCTCTGTTGTTTCCCATGGAATTGAAGTGATCAAGTGGAACAGTGTGCACATTATCTTGAACATTACTTGCGTTTACAAGTGGTGGACAGTCCGTGCTACAAGATAAAGAAGGCAACACCCCTGTAGAATTGGAGATATCTACACCGGCACATGTTTGGGAGCGCTCATTCACAAAACTCTGAGTCAGAGAAGCAGGAATTGTCACTTGAGAAACCTGTTGAGCAGCACTAGTGACTGGGGAACTGCTGACTTGATCAGGATGCCTTATTGGTAACAAATTGATCAGAATTTTTGGAATCTGAGTTTCTGAAGACACAGGGGATTGAACAGATTTTTGATCAATCTGCCCGTGAATTTGCATATTTAAAGAACTTATTTTATGAGTCTCAGACTGATTCAGATTAGAGCTATGTCCATTTGACAGGTTAGTGTACATCATATTATGCCCTATATCAATTTTATTAGGGACTGAAGAATGCCCAGGGAACATACTTATACCATTTTGGTTAAAGTATTGTCCGGATAGAAGAATTGGATGATTGGTGTACCTGGTGTCCTTTACTTCACCAAGGACGTTGGACCCAAATGGACTCATTTGGTTACTCTCTACTACTCCAGAATACTGCTGTTGAATATGAGGAGCCGGAGGAACATTCGGCTGCAAGGCTTCAAAGGTGAGACTCTGATTCTCCTGTAAAACACTCAACCTATGAAGATTTGCATTCTCGTCCTTATTTTGCAACTGCAAACCATGTAATATGAGGTGGTCTTGTTTGTGGGGCATATTTTCGTCATCAAAAGATTTAGCAGTGCCCGTGCCTCCACCATAAATGGCACTTTCCCCAGGAACAGAAGGCCGTCTTTCATTATTAAAAGAATTACCTGTCAATTCTTGTATTCCCCTGATTTCGTTCTCATCTTTTGATGTAAATACCCATCTATCATCACCTTGCTTACAAGAAATATCACCAGTGCTGGTTGTGTCAGTAGCAAAAGCTTCATTCCAGCCAATGGGCGCTGAGGTATCAGAGATTCTCGTTGTATCATCCCACTTTGGCCAGTTACTCTTATCACATGAACTCTGGCTTTCATTGGGAATCGAGGTATCAGAGATTCTCGCTGTATCATCCCACTTTGGCCAGTTACTCTTATCATGTAGAATCTGGCTTTCAATGGGAACCGAGGTATCAGAGATTCTCTTTGTATCATCCCACTTTGGCCAGTTGCTTTTATCATGTGAACTCTGGCTTTCAATGGGAACCGAGGTATCAGAGATTCTCTTTGGATCATCCCACTTTGGCCAGTTGTTCTTATCATGTGAACCCTGGCTTTCAATGGGAACCGATGTATCAGAGATTCTCTTTGGATCATCCCACTTTGGCCAGTTACCATGTGAACTCTCACTTTCAGTGATTTTTTCTAGCCTGCCTTTTTGGATGTTAAGATCTGGATCATCGTGAGAGAACCTACAGTTATCCCTATTACACCTACCAGCAGCAAAAAACTTGCAAAAAGCCTTATCATTTCTGAGCTGTTGGCGATCAAAGTCCTTGTCAAAGGTGGTGCTTCTAGTATCTTGGCTATCGGCAGAAGCAGCATCATGGGAAAATCTGCAGGCATCTCCCCAACGACAATTACCTATCTTGAAGTCCCTGCAAGGAATAGACGATCTACTTCTACTCAGGAAATGCTCATCCTCACCATGATATTGTTCAGAAACATCACTCCGTGATTCAAATCCTAGCCTAGAAGAAGAATGTTTTGAGTTTTGGTTATGATCTGATCTAGTTCTCCAACTTTCTACTCTGTCATCTTCCACTAGGTTGTTATCCCTGCGACTAATACTATTAGGATGAAATAATTGGCATTGGCTGCCATTCCTGCATCTTCCTAAAGCAAAATCTCTACAAGTTTGAGATGATAATTCTTGACCATTTCTTCTGTCACTCCAACCATAGGACTGACGTGTGTAATCTCCGGTAGGACTACAACTCCTTCTGGAAGCATTATCATAGCCATAGCCATCACTTCTGCTTCTACTCCTGCTACTCCAACCCCTTTCCCTTTCCCTTTCTCTTTCTCTACTCAAACTTCTGCGCCGATTTCTTCCTCGAGTCCTGCTTCTGCTCCTGCTCCTGCTCCTGCTCCTGCCTTTTCTCATGTACCTGTAGTCAAGAACACTTAATTTGTAAAGAAGGTACTAGGCAGTGGTATATCATACAGATACAACCATGTATTTTCAAAACACGTTAGGATAGGCATATACTTGCTATGCCTAGTAAAGAGTTGAGAAATAAAACAAGCAGTAGACAAACATTATGATCATTGATCAGATTATGCCAAAAATGCATGACAAAAGTTTATGGACTTCACATTTTAGCCTTGCATTCAAAGATCGCTCAAAGTATTCCGTCAAAAGACATTCCAATCTGGAGTTACCTCTCACCATTAATACAAAGTCAAACAGATTTACAGAAAATAATCACAGTATTATGATCTCTGTTTCCAGATATATAAATGTATACGAAAATAAGGTATATACCTCTGAGAATGGCTTCGATCATATTCATGAGCATGGTTATAGTTATGCAATTCCATTTCCTCAAATCCAGGAGAAATGTTCTTGTGATATCTTCTTCCCCTATCCATTTCCTTTCCTTCATAAGTATTATTGAAGCTGCGAGTAATTGGTGCAACTGGTTCCTCTTCAATTGATTCCCAAGATGGCCACCCAGAATGATTCCTAGAATCTCGTCTACTGGTGACTCTGGAATCAGATAAGTCATGATAACGCCCACTACCATGACTGGAATGGTGAACATTTCCTGCCCAAGAATTATGATCCCTCATTCTAGACCTATGTTTAGTTTCATCTTCTGTATCCCAAAATGATTTGCGGGTTCTCCTTTCACCCATAGAGAACTCTGGCTAGCAAAGGGATCGATCAGTAGCACACCAAATCAGTAGACCTTATCATCATTCTCAAATTTCTGTTCACTAATTTTTCAGTTGGAGCATGTCTGCACTACATGAATAAATAAAGAAACATCAGATCAAAAGATGTAGATGATAACAGAGAAGAGTTCATGCACAAAAGATATAAAATTCGTAAGAGAAAAACACTCCACGATGAACGTATTGAAACGAAAAATAGGTAAATGTTCAATAATGACAACTAACTTTTCTTTTAACTGGCTTCAACACATCACGAACACTTGAATAGCAATGACAAACTTCCCCCCTCTAAACAACTGCAATTACGAGGCAATTGTTCTAGATCTACAGAAACCATTTACTAGGCTACCTCAAGGTTTTAAAAAGCGTAAACGGGTTTCGAGGCGTTTTTCCATGGTTTCACGAGGCGTAAGCCTCGAAACGGAACGAGGCGTAAAATTGAGGTGTAAATTTACTTTTTTCCCCTAATAAATATATAATAACATATAAGTCTAAAATACTCTCAAATTCAAAATAACAAAATAGTTTTAAAGTCTTAACATCCAAAATCAAAACAAATTAAACGCCAAAAACATATACAGCTTGGCTTATTCAAAGAGAAGAAATGGGAACATAAAAAACAAAACGTTATTATCACTTTCAAAATTCGTCAACCAAAAAATACTTCCACTACATTAAGTTTTTTCTAGTCACGTAAGATACATTTTCCAACAGATTACAAGGAGAGAAAAATAGATTACATGCCTCCAACTCAAGTCCGAACCGAGTGTGACGAAGGGAGGAGCGGTCGGCGGCGGCGCGGCGGCGAGAAACTGCGTGACGGAAACCGGAAGTTGCGTGCGGTCGGCGCCGATGGAAGCTGCGTGCGGTCGACGGCCGACGGAAGCTGCGTGCGCGGTGCGGTCGGCGTTGAGAAGCGGCGCAGAGAAGCTGCGTGACCTGCGTCTCCAACTAATTCCCGATTTCTTCTTTTGGGTTGATGGAAAACATCAATTGTTGATTCTATTGGGTTGGGTTTAAGCCCAATCACACTAATTTCAGGTCAATTAGAAATTCTGGCCTGATATCAAAAGTTGACCGACTCAGAACTTACGCCTCAAAGGCGCGCCCCGAGGCGCGCCTCACGGGAACGAGGCGCTCAGAAGGAACGCTAGGCCTGAGGCGTACGCCTCAACGCGTTTGTGGGACGTTTCGACGCAAGGCGCGCCTCGAGGCGCGCCTCAATTACGTTTTTTAATACCATGGGCTACCTATTACTAATTTACTATACAGCAATATAATCAAGGAATTGATTCTCACATCAGGAATATCTAGTTCCCATGCAGATTAAGCCACATGCTCACCGTTATCGGAGCATAATGAATTTAGACTTGCTTTATGCAGAAAGTAGGTAAAGATTTCTGGTGCAGTCAAATGCTAAAGTACAATAGATTGTAAATTTGTCCCATCACCCATGATAGGACTCTATTCTTGGAATAGTCTCATTCAGTGATAGTCACAGTTGAACAAGGTAGATGCCACAATCCTACAAGCACTAGTCCTACACAGCAAGAAAAACAATTCTTGATCTTGGTAAAGTGTAAACAGCTTCCTTATTATCAAGAAAATTGCCCAACTTCTTTAACCTCAGATACATAAATATGCACGTTAGGCATCTTTACCACTGTGTGCATAGCATCAAAGGGAGTGAGGTCGAGACAATAAGCCATTCTTAGGTGATCACAAAACTTATACACTTCAGCACTTGGTAGCAAGACATAACCTGGACATTTCTTGAAAATCTCATTCCAAACAAATTTTGCTCAATTCTGAAACAAGTTTTATTTCTCTCTCGCATTACCTAAAAGATGACCAGAAAGTCTTTGCAGATGACGCTAGGTCTTAATGGACATACATCATGTGTCTGACTAACCATCCATTTACACGTGTAAAAAAGAAGAACCAAATGGGATCAAAAGACAATTCGATTCGATACGAATGAGCTAGACTTAACCGATCATACTAATGCAGCATAATAAGTATTTAAAAAAAACTACAGCATTCAAGAACTAGAACTGTTGAACAACTTAGGATGTAATCCGCGAAGCAACCAAGAATCTTACTGGAAATCAGCACTTGCTCTAACTAATCAAAAAGAAAGTATCAGTTGCAATATCAAGCCGTGAACACTGGGATATTACTAACAAAGTAACGATACTACGAACCGCTTCAATCAACCCTTGTGAATTAATCCAGAAAACCTTTTTCCCCTGTCCACATTCTCATCGTCCCAATCAACGTTGAATAAACACGAATTGAAAGCCAAATAAGCAAGCATACACATCAAGAACACCAGAAGCAACTGAGAAAGAATTGAAACTCATAAGTTAGTAATCATGCGAAGAAAAGAAACAGAAAATGCTAACCTCGTCGTAGTCAGTGAAGCCCAGCCGTGTCAGCGAGCGCACGAATGATATAGGGGTTAGGTTTTGCAGAAAGAGGGGCTAGGTTTTGCACGAATGATAGAGAAAGGGGTGCAACGGGGAGGTGATCTGAAAATATAGTACTACTAACATACATAATTTAATAATTTATATATTCATATTTATTTATATATAATACCGGTCAAATTGTGGGACAAATGATTTTTATCATTATTATTATTATTAATTATTTTTTTTTCTCCTCATCTTGGCTGATTGCCTTACTTTCAGCCGTTATTTTGAATTTATTCAATTTTATTTAATCCTTCAAATTACTCCGTTTCGAAATTTGATGAATTTGATCCGATTTCAGTTCGTGGCGTGATAACACGCTTGTTAATTTTTTTATTGTCACGTTGAAAAATAGTTGTAATGTCAATGGTTTTCCTAATATTCAATTTTAAACTATTATGTTAAAAAAGTCCAAAATTAACCTATTTTACAAAATGAGCAATATTTATCCGAAGATTAATTTTAAGCAAATAGGCAAAAATAGTCCACACTTCACGTTTTTGCGAATTTTGTTCTCAAACTTTTTTTTACCGTCAACTCCTTGTTTTTGCGATTTTAGTCCTACCGTTAGATTTTTCGTCAATTTAACTGTTAATTCATTTTTTTTTAATTATGAAAAATTAAAAGGGCAAAATCAAAATTTTTATTTACATGGACCAAAATTGCAAATGAAGAATGATTTGTGACCTATTTAGCAAAATAAAACAGTTTAAGGATTGATTTCACAAATTTTAGACAAATAAGTTAATTGCTTCGTATCGACGAGATTTTGCATTAAATTTTCAATTTTTCATATAATTTTATTGTTTCGTATCAAATATAAGCAAACGAAGACTTCGTACCAATATAAACAACATTTAATTTGAAATGCAAAATATATACTGTGAATTAACCATTAAAACAAAACTATTATCACCCAAATTTTTTACTTCAAAATAATCATTTAGTGCATAAATATTTACTTCAAAATAACTAGAATACAAGGAGAATTGCGAATCCGCAATTGATGAGCTCGTTGACGAATTGCGAGATGAGGAGGCCGACGGCGAAGAACATGCCCTGGAGCTCACGACGGAAGAGGAAGCGGGAGACGAATCTGCCGAAGTTGATGAAGACGGGGACGAGGGAGATCTAGGGGATGAAATGACCGAGCTGATCGCCGCGCTGGTAGTGGACGTGAGTTAGGGTTACGGCCTTCAATGGCGGGTGGTGGTGTTGGGGATTTGTCATGACAGTTCTATGCAGAGAATGTGAATACGAGACTAACCTTGTTTGCAGTAGTTTATTGGCTTATTATAGTATTTGCAAATAAAAATAATATTTTCTGTAAATTACGAACTGATACATATTTTCCTCGTATTCTATTATTCATCGCAAATTACGAATTAAAATTGTTTATAACATATTATTCATCGTAAATTACGAACTGATACATATTTTCCTCGTATTCTAGTTATTTTGAAGTAAATATTATGCTCTAAATGGTTATTTTGAAGTAAAAATTTTGGGTGATAATAGCTTTGTTTTTTAATGGTTAATTCACAGTATATATATTTTGCATTTCGAATTAAATGTTGTTTTTATTGGTACGAAGTCTTCGTTAGCTTATATTTGATATATAAAGTAATAAAGTTATGTGAAAATTTAATACAAAATCTCGTCGATACGAAGCAATTAGCTTATTTGTCTAAAATTTGTGAACTCAATCCTTAAATTGTTTTATTTTGCTAAATAGGTCCCAAATCATTCTTTATGTGCAATTTTGGTCCATGTAAATAAAAATTCTGTTTTTGCCTTTCGATTTTTCATTTAAAAAAAAAATTTAAATTGACGGAAAATCTAACGATAGGACTAATATCGTAAAAATAAGGAGTTGATGGTCACAAAAACAAAAAAAAAAGTTTGAGGACAAAATTCGCAAAAACGTGAAGTTTGATGACTATTTTTGCTAATTTGCATTGATTTTATGTAAATTCTATAGATACTTGGTAAGAGGGATTCGGAATGTATGAAATCTAAAAATGTTGTTTTCAGATTATCGGAATCAAAATTTTGGAATAATATCAAATAATGTAGGAATCCTCAATTCCCTACTATTTGGTGGATGGGTTTGATTCCATACCATTTTTTAAAATTCAATTTTTAATTTTCTCATTATTTATTTTTGCATTTCTTTTCGTTTCTTTTTTTTTTTTTTAATTCTTTCATTTTTTTCTTTATTTTATTTTTCAATTGTAGTTTTTAATTTTTTTGTCCTTCATTATTCATGATTCAGTTAAGAGTAAAATTAAAAAATTATATGAAATACATGTAAATTAATGATCCCGAATCCGAAGAATTAATTCAAACATATATATTGAATGATTCAGTTCATTCCGCAACTGGAGGGAATCATCCTGAATATTAATCCGATTTCAAGCTGCGAACCGAACGTTTCTTAATTATGCGAATTTGTGTATTTATACAAATTAATTAATTTATCTAGAAAATTATTCATTATGCAAATTAATGTGTCTTTGTTCAGGATGACATCACCTGTTCAATAAATTCCTATTTAATTAGTGTCAAATTCAAAACTAAGTAGTTTTAAATTTAAAAAATAGTGTAATTTTTTAGTTTCTTATCAACCCCCACAATATTTATGCAGCCATTAAACATTTTATAACCAAGTTTAATACCTTCGCGACATACACATATACAATAATAAGATAATGCATTTTTGACCCGTCACTCCAATCGGACCGCACCTCCACGCATTCCGCGGGTTGAAATTTGACCAAATTCATCAAATTCGTTAAAATGAATTAAAATTGGACTATTTCATAAAATAATGGATTAAAATCAAAACAGACCAAGATAACAGAGAAAAATATATTGATAGTGGTATCAAAAATATATTTTTTCCGATTTTGACAGAACTTTGTGATTAGTTATTGATTTTTTAATATTCCTCACCAACGCATTTCTCACACATTCGTGCGAGAAAAGAAATCCCTAAAAAGTAACGGATCAAATTGAATAGATAGCCAATATAACATATAAAAAATTGGGGTTTTCCCCTCAAATTGTTGAGAAAAATCCGATTTAATCCTATACTGTGATTTTGTCTTTTATTTTGACATAGTTCATTTTTTTGTTGTCTAATATGTATAATGGTTCTTTTTGTTTTACATCCATTTCCGTCGTCTAAATATTTTATTGAGTATTATCGATAGCGTAATATTGTGAAGTTACCCGATAGGCGATAACACAAAAAGAATTACTAGTGAAATATGCAATGAAAAAATAGTTTAATAAGTGCACTTTCACCAAATATTGATGTTTTTAAAATTTATAGGACCAAAAACATACTCAATCACAATAAAAAGAACAAACACTACCAATTACATGACCAATCCAATTGTTTATTGTGGTCCTATAATTTTTAAAATGTTCATTTCTAGGCTCAATAGAATGTAATTCATACGCCATTTTTGGTTTGGCATTCTTCACCGAAAAATAAAAGCAAACGATTTTTTATAGTTACATACATTTGTTACATTGACATATTTTATTAATTATTTTAAGAAACAGTAAATTAAAAAGATTTAGGTTATGTTTTGGTCATGATCATTTCTATCAACGCATAAACTGTGGATATTTCTCTCACATTCAAAAACAACTCACAATAACAATATCTAATCTTCTTTACTCATAATTAGGGTTCTTGATGTGGTTATCTTATTCAAATTTAATACTCACAGTCACAGCTAGGTTCGGATAAACAAACGTGCATCTGGATGATGAACGTAAGGGGATTGTAGTAGCTCCATTTTACGATTCCCTCAATTCTGAAGTTTCGTGAAAACCTAATTTTCTCAACGTGCCTTCACGGTATTTGATGTAAGGATTTAACTGTGTAACAGTTTGGAGACATCTAATATCCGCGAACAATATCCTTCCGTTGCAATTTACATTCCAAAAATGGTTTGCATCCAGCACTATTTATGTACTTGCCTTTACAAAATTGGCATGCATTTCGAATTTCTCCTATCCGGAATGAGTTTTGCAAATGATTTCATTCCCAGGCGTCGAAGCGAAGATCAATGTATAATAGCGCCAACTTCCATTAAATTTTGGAAGAAACTTCGTACCCAGCTCTGTTTCATACATCCTAAAATTCGCGGGAAGATGAAGACGATTCAATCCATGTCTAGAGATTTTTTAATCAGATTCGTGGAGAAAACCGGCTAAATGCCAAGGTTTCGTTTTTTTTCCCCTAAAAAATCTCAATGCAGGGCTAACGACGTGACATCATTTCTGACATTTTTATTAGTTTTTGATGGAATTTGTTAATTTTTTATATTTGCCCTTTATGTACGAGTTATTATTTTTTGTCAAAAGTGCCTGCTAAGCTATTATTGTGTAATGATTCGGGGCTTTTCTGGTGAGATATGACATGCATTAATCTTCTCGGCTTTTGTTTTTTTGATGGCGCTTCATTTCTACTGTGGATTAGTCATTCTTTTCTTTTTTTCTGTTTTTTCTTTTTTAAATAAAAACTTTCATTTTTGAATGCATTCTGTATTTCTGTGCACAGGAAAATTGGTTGTTGTTTGCTGGGTTCAGGCATTACTTGAAAAAATGGACGATTTTAGAAGTACGTTGAGAACAAGTAAATCATGCAGCTTTAGTTTAGGAGGTTTATGTGATTGCTTAGAAGGAATTTAGGTTCTTCATTGATCAAACAGTTCATCACAGTCCTTACTGTTAAAAAAGTAGATCCTTTGATATTTGAGAAGGTTGTGTTACGATGGGGTGGAAGTTGGTCTTATTGGCATTGTTACATATTGCCACTTTGGCTGATGCTATGAGCAGGTCTGAGAGATTCTGGTCGATGGATAAGAATTTAGGAACTTCAGCCCTCCACGGTTGGGTAGTTGGCAGTGCAGCCATATTTATGCTGGTGGCTCTCATTCTTTCGATGTATTTGATCTTTGATCATTTAATTGCCTACAACCAGCCAGAGGTTCGTCCAACATTTGGTTGTGGAGTCAGGTTTCTGGTTTGTTATCTGAACATATTATTGTTGGTTTGATACTGGTGATCCCCTGATCACGACTATTTATCACATTGATCAACAGTCTTCTGTCAAGATTTTAATAGTTTAGTTGGTTATATCACGTTTTTTTTATATTTGTGTCTGAACAGGCTCTGTTTCATTTCAGGAGCAGAAGTTCTTGATAGGACTTATTCTAATGGTTCCCGTATATGCTGTGGAATCGGTAATGATAACCTGGTGAATACCATTATTTGCATTGAGCTTCCAGCATTAGGATATTATAGTTATGAGTCGTGATATTAGTTTCGGAACAATCATTCTGCTTTCGATTATGGGAATATTATCTTGTTTGCAACTATTTTGAGATATTGCTCTTTTTCTCTCAAGCCACCTTCTACCATTTGGTGTTTAATATTTGATTTTATATTTTATAAGATCCAAGACAAGCTTTCTCTTATCGCGTATTTTCTTTCTGACATAACTCATTGAAGCAGACATGATGATTTATTTTGACTCAAACTACTTCTTTGCCTAACGTTCTTGTAGCTTGGAATTACTCAGTTTTAGTGTCCTTGGAATTTCTCATAATCCTCATCATAAGAATACTGAGCATGAAGTTCTAAGTTTCTAGTGCTTATATTTTGTATTCGGGCCCTCCTAGCTATTTTTAATTTTCGAGATTTATTTTCTTCGGACCGGGGCTTATTCAGTTTCTTGTTGATTGTTTGGTTATGTGAGCAGTTTCTGTCACTGATAAACTCTAAGGTTGCCTTCAATTGTGAAATTTTACGAGATTGTTATGAAGCTTTTGCTTTGTATTCCTTTGAGAGATATCTCATTGCCTGCTTAGGTATGTCTGTCTATCAAATATGCTTTTTGATGTTGAATTTTTTTTTTTGCTTCACCTGGAACGATGTTCTCATTTGAAACCTTTTCTTTGCAATTTCTACTCTGGGACTTATCCAATTATAACATATTAATTATTAAGTGCTTTCCTTATTAATGCAGGTGGAGAAGAAAGCACCATTAAATTTATGGAAGGCCAAAGTTTTGTTACGTCTCCTTCCCTACCTCTTGTAGATGAAGCTTATGCTTATGGAATTGTTCACCATCCTTTTCCTATAAACTGTTTTTTGAGGGATTGGAAGCTTGGTTCTGACTTCTATCATGCCGTAAAAATTGGCATTATGTATGTTCTACTTCAATGGAAACTAACCATATGTGTTTTTTATTTTTTATTAGCTAAAGTGTCTGATTTAGCAGATGATACTGAAGATGATCTGTGCATTACTTGCAATGCTTTTTCAATCTTTAGGTGTTTATGGCGAAGGAAGGTTTGAGTGGGGATATGTGTAAGTTACTGATATACAACTTGCTCAACTTTTAGCTTCCCCATTTTATGCTTGGTTTTGTGTTGATGAGCCGAGTCCTAGAGTTTTAGCTTTAATCTGGCTAGTATCGCTCCAGCCACCATTTCTTCACGATCTAAAAGTTTGTGATCTGCTTGCAGTTATCCCTATTTAGCGGTAGTACTAAACTTCTGCCAAACCTGGGCCTTGTATTGCCTTGCGCAGTTTTATTCTGTTACAAAGAATAAATTGGCACCAATTAAACCCTTGGCCAAGTTCCTGACATTCAAGTCAATTGTTTTCCTGACATGGTGGCAAGGTGTTGCTGTTGCTTTTCTTTTCTCCTCTGGAGCCTTCAAGGGAAAATTAGCCCAGGTTCTCGAAACTCGTATACAAGAATATGTCATCTGTATCGAGGTGAAGTAGATCCATGTGTTTTAATGTGATTAGGATTTGTGTTGGCAAGTCTTCTCAATTTGAATGTTGCTACTCAGATGGGTGTGGCTGCTGTGATACATATCCATGTCTTCCCAGCTGAACCTTATAAACGCAGAGAGAGATGCGAGCGGAATGTTGCTGTTATGTCGGATTATGCAGCCTTAGAAGCTCCACCGGATCCTGAAGAGGTTCAAGATTGTGAAAGATCTCCATCATTGCCTGTTTCCTGGAATGAAGAGGAAGAAACCCACCCGAAACTCCATCAGAGTGTTTGTGATGTAGTCCTTGGGAGTGGCGGAATTGTAAGACCGATTTCTCTTTCTCATCATTATTGTCATCATCTTCTTTATCTTCGTCCGAGGCATGGTTTTGCAGATTGTTGATGACATGAAGTTCACAGTGTCCCATGTTGTAGAACCAGTTGAAAGGGGACTATCTACATTGAATAGAACTTTTCATGATATATCCGAAACCTTTAAAAAGGATCAGCAAGAGAAATCCGAGGACCATACCTGCCTAGTCCTCTTGAACTCCACAAAACAAGATTTCTCTAGTGAAGGGAGCAGCTTATCTAATACAAACACATCCAACTACTGACGGTTCAAACACAAATATCTTATCCAGATATGTCCTACTAGGATTATGCCATTTTCTATTACTAGCAGCTTTGTTTTATAGTGGTGCAACTTTTTCTTTTATTGTTACTTTTCTTTTTATGTGGATTCAAATACAAATACAACTTGGACAAGTTTTACAGCTTTGGCTGCCATCAAATTCTATTTTAATACTTCAGAAGGTAAGAATATCTCTCATCTCATCCAAGCCTGGTCTGAAAAAGGCATCATTTAACAGTACTGCAGAGAAGTACCGATCCTTCTTGAATGAAGAAGATGTCAAGAACATAAACTGGAAGTATGGTTTTGCTCCCAGCTACGATGTTGTGAACAAGCTCTTCGAAGAACCAAGGTATGTATAAGCGTCATTGCTATGTCTTTTTGTTTTTCTTCTTACAGAAAATAATAGTATGACTTTGTGGCTTTCTGTAGATATGGCCTCCTGGTTCTCTTGAAGAAAAGGTGCAGAATCTTGTTAAGACATGGGAAATGGAGATGTTTCACAAAGTTGACTATGATGACTTCAAATCAGTGGATCCCAAAAAGTACAGATTCAGTCTGAATGGTATTCATCTTTTACATACTCAAGAGACATATTTCTTCTCTAGCTAAGCTTTAGCTAATTCAATTACTTTAGGAAGGAAACTACTGTCAATAGTGTAAAAGAGGAAGCATGGAGGAGGCTACAACGCTCTCTTGCAAACATCCTTACCGGAGAAGCTGAGACTCTTCAATCCAGCAGAGGAGACGGAGGAAACAGCGCACCGTGCTTTCACTACTACGTTCCCACGAGGGTTTGCCCTCGAGATCCTTGAAGTCTTCTTGGGCCCACCCGTGATCGTCAACAAGTTCAGGCACTGGGGGTTCATGGAGGGTCCTTTCAAAGGACACCCACCCACTGGTGAGAAGGTGGAGTTCTTTGGAATGTCCATTTTTGAGGTATTAAAAAAATATCTCAGCATTACACATGATGAACTAAACTAAGTATTAAGGGTCCATCTGTATGATAAAGATAGGTGGATGATGATTCAAAGATTGTGAGAGTTGAGTTGTTTTTTGATCGTGGGGAGCTGCTAGGAGCCCTAGTGAAAGGCTCCAGCTCTGATGATGTTGTTGTCGACTCATCGGCTTCGCGCTGCCTGGTTTTGAGGAACACTGGTTAGAAATGCATCCATCCTATGCTGCACCAACCTGGCTTTTTATATGCTTTTCTTGGTTACAAGAACAAATAATGTTTGAACTTCTTATGATATATTGATTTAAAATTTATGTCGAGTATAAATATTCATGAGACGAATTTAAAAGAATGCTAATGCAAGTTTTTTGTATAGTAACTGCAAGATATGTTAACTAGTTTACATATTTTGACTGTACAAGCTGGTAAGGCTCTATATACTGGCCTAACACAAGAGGCAACATATACCAAGCATCAAAATTTGGACACTTTACAGTTGTTCTATCTTTCTCACATACTTTCTTCAGGTAGACTTCAGCTTATCCAATCCATACACTCTCTGCAGTAGTTGAAGAGAGAGAATAAATACTTAGTAAACATTCATTTCACTCTATGAAAACTAGACATACATAGTCATGTGGGCTTACCAGAATGTCTTTGTTTTTGTCTATCACTGGTACGAGCAAAGAGATGAGAGTTTGTATGTCTTTCTTGAGCATGTCATCTTCTTCCCCTTTCACCTTCAGAATGTCAACTAAAGCTCGGCTATCCGGTACGAGTTTTAAGGCTACCTATAAAATATCACGACAAGAACTTAGAATAAAGCTTAGGGCTATGAGAATGGTATGCAAAGGAGAAGAAGGCAATGGTATTGTTACTTTATACGCGGCGGAGGAGATCCATCCGTGCCATGGTTTTAAGGTGATGTTGTAAGACTCTTCAACTGCTTGCTGCATGTTTCTCCCCAAATCCTTCACAAGCAATTGCAGTAAAGCCAGAGCAAAATCAAGGGACCTGCATATTGCAAGGATGGCAGCTTGTCTTAATGAATAACATCAAGATTCTTTATCATCTTTATCTTGAATGCTAATGTATAGTACTCACTCCGTCCCACTAGAAACGACACATTTCTTCTGGGTTCGGAAATCAAGAAAGTAGTGTTATGTAGTGTAGATTGTTTTGACTTTTTAATAGTTAAATATGGTCAACATGAAAACGTATCAGTTCTAGTGGGATGAATGGGGTATTATGTACCTGGTAAGCCAAGCAAAGGCTTTGGTGCAGGAGGGGCCTTTCTTTGCTTTGCCTTCATTGACCTCTTTCTTCAGAATCTCAACCACATCCCAGTATGGATGGATCAGATTCATGGAACTTCTCTAACCTCTACAAACCAAACATAAGCTAATGTAATTAAGGTTATGATGGACTTAAAAAGGGATTATTACATTAAACTTGTTATGGAGCCAAGAAGGGTAAAAGGGTCTATTGACAATGTATTGAAGTTATCACCATCATTGCAAGAAGCCAAAATGTGGGGTGGCTTACTATGCAGACAGGCCTCTTGTGGGATCAGTGCGTGTGTTTTTCACACACTGAAGGTGAGAAATTCTTGATTTGTTTACCTCAACGTTTTGATGAATGTCTTGTCTCAGCACAGTCATTGTTGGGCCTATCTTATCTGCAAAACAGAAAATAACAACACACGATCAAATTAAAGAATAATAATCACAGCATCATTGCATGAGAGAGAGAGAGAGAGAGACCGAGAATTTGAATGAGCAAGTTGCAGAGAGAGAAAAAGGGCTTGATGGGAATATGCACACTATTATGAATAGTAACAGCAGAAGCAGCATCTTCATCAGCGGCCGCGGCGGCGACGCCACTTTCGAGGCTGATCGTTAGCACCTCCTCAATGGCAGACCTGATCTCCGACGCCACCTCTCTCCTCCGCTTCATCTCTCGCCAACATATGTAACATGTGTCTCTCTCTTTCCCTCCGTCTCTCTCTCTATTTATATATCAACTCAGATGACGAAAATTTATATCCTAGACCAGGTCTAATAGATCTTGTGGTGTGAAGTAATGTCACATCACATTTTGAATTTTATAAATATTTCTTGTTTTAAAAAATAAATGAAGTGACATCATTTTACACCACAAGGTCTACAACTTAAGTTGTAGATCCGATCTAGGTAGAATTTTCCCTCAGATGACCCTGTCTGGGCTTCACAATTTTGATTTGTTTAATAATCCGGATTAATACAGACTGCTTGTTGTTATTACAGAAATTGATCGTGACTTCCAAATTGACCTCGAAATTACCTCATATTTATCTACTCTTTTTGATATTTTTTATAACCAGCAGCAGCAGACAAGAGATCTGTATCGTCAGGACAAGCCAGTTTGGGAGACCCTGGGACATGTTCTGCAAATTAAAAATTACCCACTACGAATTCTTTATTTTCATATACCATTATATATATAATAGTAGCCGGTAATGGGTTAATTTGGATCGAATCTACAATTGTTCACACAATTCAGAATAATAATTTGATCCAATCTTCAACAGTTGGATGTTACCTTTTCAATGGTCGAGTTAAATTTGGATTTATTTATTTAATATTTGGATATGAAAGGCAAAACAATTTTGCATTTCTGGTATGAGTAGCTTCTTTCTTAGTATCAAATGCAACTAATGAATTTTTGAGATCTAAGCATGTATATATAAGTTTGTGTTAGCTTCATCAAAATGTAGATTCAATTCTAGAACTTGCATATTAAATAATAAAATTAAGAATCAAATTCACACTCTATCATATTAGAATCTTATTATTATTTTTTAAATATTAATTATAATCATAAATATCTTGAATTTTTTTAGATGACGAGTGTAATCCGCAACTGCTACCGAAATGCGCATTGTGTAAACTCCACCCGGCTCCCGTGGTGTAGTCTACAAACAACACAAAGTTAACCATAAGTGACAGACCCACACATAACGGTCTTTATGGATTTTGAACTAATAATATTCGGATCACCTTAACTGTTATGCCATCTCAATGGACAAATACCTTGATTTTTTTAAGAAAAAAAAAAACTTAGAGATGGCACAACTGCCTCCTTAATTTGGCTAGGCCACTAACCACATGCCATGCCGGCTTCTAATCCATATAATTAAATAATAGCCATAATATTCCTGTTGGGAAAATCCACACCTCAATTATAGAAAACTCCCTTTCATTTTAATTTTCAAATTCGGTATATAAATTAATATTTATTACCAACTTATTAATGTAATGTATAACAATATTTTGTTCCCTAGGCTGAGGATTCCCAATTGTAGGTTCTTATTATCAGTTCTCAATTATATATCATGCCAACAGATTTTTCGGGAAAAAAAACTATAATATAGTAGATAATTTTCACCTACTTATCATACATGAATTGTCGATGTATTTGCCTACCGTACCACCCTATTAATTATCGATCGTACAGACTAACAAAACTAAGGAAGTCTTCCCTTGTAACTATTTTACTTCTAAAATCTTAACAAATTGTTTATTATTAGACAAATTAATAGTACTTCAATTGCTCATTTTAAGGGTAAAACAGTTTAACAAATTTTAGCAAAGTAATTTATAAGTGTATTCATCATTATATAATATGCTTAATTAAGTATAGTATAGTTATTATTTTCTATATAAAAAGTTATTTCGATCCAAATTAATATACGAAATCTAGTCTTATCTGACTTGGTAGGCTTTATCTGCTAACGTATTTTATCACATTATTTTCCCTGCAGCCTTGACTCTTGACATTATAAATTACTAGTGAAATTAATTTCATTTACTTGTAAAAATATTATTAAAGACCCATTTACCAGTTATTATCATTTTATTTTCTTCAAAAGAATCAAAGATTAGATGCCTCTGTGACATCTGGCTAATTAAATGTCAATGACGTTTGACATTAATAATACTTATAATAACTAAAGTCATCCATACTAAGTGAAGTGTGAACACGGAGATTCTCGGAAAGATCAAGCCGTTAAGAGGAATCTTAAGAAATTAATCATCAACTTAACAAAAAAACGAATTAATCAAGCCGTTAAGAGTAATCTTAAGAAATTAATCATCAATTAACAAAAAACGAAAGTAAAATATAACGGAAATTATTGTAAATAAGATTTACTATATATATATATGATGACATGTAAACTCTAGCAGCCTATAAAATCATCTTGTACTTTATAAATAGAGGTCTTCACCCTCACAATAATACACATCTTATTCTCGCTCTATCTATTATTCTCGTATTCTCTTTAATTTATAACACGTTAACAACACAAAAACGTTATTCTTCCTAAAGAAGATATCCACGAATCGAAGGGCCGAAGAAAATGCAAATGAATTATTGTGATATCTATTTAGCTGATAGTGCCACCACACACACCATCCTCCAATATAAAAACTATTTTCAAACATTAACATTAGCTAAAGATAATGTTAACACTATATCTGGTGCATCGAACATCGTTGAAGGCTCCGGAAGAGCTTGTATCATTCTACCAAATGATACTAAATTAACAATTAAGCATGCTCTTTACTCTAGTAAGTCCAGAAGAAACTTACTAATTTTAAGGATATTCGCTGCAATAGCTACCACATTGAGACGATGTCAGAAGGTAGTAACGAATATCTATGCATAAATTCTTTTGCATTTGGCCAGAAGCAGATCAAAGAAAAGTTATCAACACTGTCATCCAGAATGTATTACACATTCATAAAAGCAATTGAGACAAACCATGTCATGAACCCGAAGTTCAACGACTCAAAAAACTTTTTGCTTTGGCATGATAGGTTTGGACATTCGGGAGCAACTATGATGCGCCGCATTGTTGAAAACTCATGAATTCCCATGTGATGCTTGTGCGTAAGACATGTTTGTCATTAGACCATGCTACACGAAGGTCAATATAAAATTTCCATCTTTCTTGGAAAGAATTCAAGGAGATATTTGTGGACCTATACATCCACCATATGACCATTTCGATACTTTATGATATTGATTGATACTTCTTCCAGATGATCCCATGTATGCTTGCTTTCTAGTAGAAATGCAACTTTTGCTAGACTACTTGCTCAAATAATAAAATTGAGAGCTCAATTCCCAATCAATCCAATCAAGATGATTCGCCTTGATAATGCTAGTGAGTTTCAGTCTCAAGCATTTAATAGTTATTGTATAGATATTGGGATTGAGATTGAACATCCGGTTGCTCATGTTCATACACAAAATGGTTTAGCAAAAACGTTTATTAAACGTCTTTAACTTATTGTTAGACCATTACTTATGAAATCAAAACTCCCAATTTCGGCTTGGGGTCATGCCATATTGCATGCTGCATCATTAGTTCGGATTCGGCCAATAGCCAACAACAATATTTCCCAATGCAAATTATTTTTGGCAGAGAACCTGATGTTTCTCACTTGCGAATTTTTGGTTGTGTTGTCCCAAGTCTCAATTGCACCCCTACAACGTATGAAAATGGGTCCCCAACGAAGGCTTGAGATATATATTGGATTTGATTCGCCCTCGATTATAAGATATCTTGAACCTTTAACGGACGATTTATTGCACGTTTTGCAGATTGTCATTTTGATGAAATGACATTTTCAACATTAGGTGGAACAAACCTACATCCAGAAAAGCAAAATGAAATCTCTTAGAATGAAAAAATATTGTCACATTTTGATTCCAGAAGTAATTAATGTGAACAAGAAGTTGAAAAAATAATTCATTTGCAAAAGATTGCAAATCAAATTCCCGATGCTTTCATAGATACAAGAAAAGTGATACTATCTCATATATCAGCTGCCAACACATCTGCTAGAATTAGTGTCCCTGAAAGACAAACAACAATGACAACAAATGAATCTAAAGTCCGTCAAAAATGTGGTCGACCAATTGGTTCCAAAGATTATGTGCCTAGAAAAAGAAAGACACAAGATACGAACCAAACAATGATGGAAATTATTGTTCAAAATAATGTAGTTCCTGAAGAACCACAAGCGTCCGAAAATCATGAGATCTCAATAAATTACTTATCTTCTAATAAAATATTGGAGAGAAAAAATATCGTCGTGGACGATAAATTCGCCTTTAATATGATTCTTGAAGTTCTAAATGAGGATCTTGAACCGCGTTTTGTTAAAGACTGCTAAACTATACATGATTGGCCAAAGTGGAAATAAGCCATACAAGGTGAACTAAATTCCCTTGAAAGCCAGAAAATATTTGGACATGTAGTTCAAACTCCGAAAAATGTTGTCCATGTAGGATACAAATGTGTCTTTATTAGAAAGAGAAACGAAAACCATGAAATTACGAGATACAAAGCAAGACTCGTAGCACAAGGTTTCTCTTAAAGACCGATAATTGATTATGAAGAAATATACTCTCCAGTAATAGACGCAATTACATTTAGATTTTTGATTAGTCTAGATGTGTCAGAAAGACTTGATATGCGCCTAATGGATGTAGTAACTGAATATCTATATAATTCACTAGATAGTAACATATACATGAAAATCCCCGAAGGATTTAAATTGCCTGAAGCATATAAGTCAAAATCCAAAAGCATATTTTCAATTAAACTGCAAAAATCGTTGTATGGGTTAAAGCAATCTGGACGTATATGATATAATAGACTCACGAATAACTCTTGAAAGAAAGATACAAAAATTATGATGTTTGTCCTTGTGTTTTCATTAAGAAAACAAACAATGGAATTGCATTTATAACAATTTATGTAGATGATTTAAATTTAATTGGGACTCCTGAAGAGCTCAATAAAACTGCTGAATGCTTGAAAAATGAATTTGAGATGAAGGATTTAGGAAAGAAAAAATTATGTCTTGGTTTGTAGATTGAACATGTCCCTGAAGGACTATTTGTTCATCAATCCTCATATACAAAAAAAAAGTCTTAAAATGGTTTTATATGAATAAAGTGCATCCATTATCATCACCAATGATCGTTAGAACACTTGATGTGCAGAAAGATCCATTTCGACCCATTGAAGATGGCGAAATGTTACTTGGTCATGAAGTATCATATCATAATCCAATCGGAGCATTGACTTAAAATAGCTAATTGCACAAGACCGGATATAGTTTTTTCTGTATATCTTCTCGCAAGATATAACTCTGCACCGACTTTAAGACATTGAAATGATGTTAAGCACGTTCTACGTTATCTAAAGGGTACCATTGACCTGGTATTATACTACTCAAAAGGTTCTGATTATTCTCTAGTACGGTATGCAGATGCCGGTTATTTATCCGATCCACATAAAGCCAAGTCACAAACTGACTATGTTTTTACATGCGGAGGAACTGCTATATCTTGAAAATCCGTTAAGCAAACCTTGACTGCAACATCCTTAAATCGTATTCTCTTTAGTTTATAAGCCTAATAGCTAGTAACATCTTCTCAAATGGTGCCATGCCTTACGAGGGAAATTCACAACCTACAGAGAAAATTGTATAAATGGTAGTATTGTAACATAATTCTTACCTACGTCTTTAACCGAATTCTATCATCGGGTCTGAAATTTTCCTACAAATAAGGTTTCAATTTAATTATAGGTTGTTTGGTGGCGTACTACTATATGGTCAATTCCTATATATATAATATCTTGTTCAATTATTATTATTATTATTATTTTTTTCTAGTTTCTAGAAGGGAAACTTAAATATCTCTAATCAAATGAATTTTATAAAATTAATGAGTTCAGATGACATATATTCATACATCATATTGATTTGCACCCGAGAAACAAGATATGCCACAAAAAAAATTCATAAACTGTAGTAGATAGCTTAATTGATTACTGATCATCTTCTTCTATAAAAACTTGTTGATCTGTTAGAATATTTGTCAATGCAACTTGTTATTACATTCATGAACCTATAACTTATAACATTCTAGAACTTGGATATATTAAAGGAAACCTCCCAACTTTTATACAAGAATGTATGGTAGAACTGTTGGTCGTAGGGCCTCAGTACTTTAAGCCGTAAATGTTTTGATTCGACGAGAGTATTTTAGACTTGTATGAATAGGATAATTATGGCTCACATTACAATTAAAATAGTTCCCCTAAAGTAGTAGTAAAGACAAATTAGATGAACAAATCGTGTGTATTTTATTGATTTTTCTTGTATAATCATATCAGATCCTATCAAGAATCTACAATTTTATGTGCAGTTAACGCTGTAATATTTTTAGCTACACTTTTACTCTGTCCGACTTGTTGGGGGTACTTGCCTTGTCTTTCCTTCTTTTTTTTTTTGAAATTTTATACACCCTCAAATTATGTAGGGGTATTAGATTGTAAATAGGTGAACTTTGAGCGAATTTTGATTTTGCACTTGACTTTGTAAACGCTTGCAAAAATACACGACATTCAATTTGTTAAAATTTTCACACCGGCGAAAACTTTGACGATTGAAATATCAAAGAAATGATGTTGTTTTGGTACATAAATGATGTCTATGACTTGAGTAGTAAACAACGGAAGATAGTTTGGCCTCCGCGTCGAATATTTTTGCTTCCAAAGTTTCGTTGGTGTGCAAATTTTAACAAATTGAAAGGTCGTGTATTTATACAAGTGTTTTGAAAGTCATATGCAAAACCAGAATTAGCCAAAGTTCGTGTATTAATAGACTAATATCTCAATCATATATTCGCCCCCCCCAGATTAAATCTGCTCTCTTCCTAAATGGAATATTGCATATCAGAACTGTAGATATTGAAGTAAGACTTGCATGACGAAAATGTGAACAATAATGTCATTCCTTACCACCTAGATCTTGGCAAACAAAGAATCTTTACAATCATTTAGAAACTTGAGAAGAATGAATCTTGAACTACTGAGAATGAAGAGGTGACACTATAAAAGGTGTAGAACACCTAGAGAAACTTGAACAGTGATCTGCTGCTCTTTGATTTGAGCCCATTTCTTCTCTCATGGAGTTTGTCTTCTCATACTCCTCTCCATGTTTGATCCCTTCCAGCATTGCTATCACATCCCTCATTGTAGGCCTCTCATCCGGGCCAACATTCACACATAGCAAAGCTATCCCAAGCACTTGAACCATCTCTTCTCTCTCTCTGCTTGACTCCACCTCAAGCTTCTCATCAACAACTAGGGGTGAAAACGGATCGAATACGGACGGATAATGTTCTTCCCATATTTGATTCCATATTTTTTTCTCGAATTCGGAGTCGAATACGGAAAGGCCGGATACGAATACGGATTCGGAATATTCGAAAAATATTACGAATACGAATACAGGGCGGATATATGACGGATTCGGATCGAATTCGAATAATAATAATCGGATAATATGATTTATAAATAATCATCTATTTATGATTGCAACACATGAAAAAATCACGTATACAATATTTAATAGAAGTTTTAATACAAAATATAGTTAATATATTCATAATTATGCTATTTTACTCATAAATATGATTTATAAATAATCATTTATGGTTTATGATTATGCTATTTTCCTCATAATTTCCTCATATGCTAGAAAAAGTAGAATAAATATACATATATTGATTTTAGCTAAAGATTAAATGGAATAATTTCAATATTTATTTTAGAAGTGATTACTTTACTCCTTAATTTTATCTCCTATAATTTTAGAAATGATTAGGATTTTAGAATATTATGATTATGCTACTACAATTTAGGAATGATTATTGATTAGGATTTTAATACATATGTTTATGCATTAAAACTTTAGATTAATTTATTTGTTGTGATGGAGAAATTATTGAAAATGTTAATTGTTTAGTGGAAAGACGATTTTACCCCTCTTGACTTGTATCAGTATTTGACAAGACTACTAATTGTACAATCACTCACGCAAAACCAGCAGCAGCGGATCTGATTTCTCTCTACTGCGTGGATCTGATTTTACCCGTCCGATCTCTCTCTACTGTGTGGATCTGATTTTCCATCATCTCTACTCGCTAGTCTTCTACAGCAGCGGCGCGAAGGCGTAGGAAGAAGAGGACTCTTTACATGTGAATCGGTCCGTTTCGAGATCTGAGGCAATCCGGAGGAAATCGTCGATGCTCAGGCCGCGAAATTTCTCCTCGTCGTCGTCAAGGAACCGGAGGATCTCGGCGAAGAAGCTGGGTTCGCAGGGGCGGAGCAGACCGCCGGTGGTTTGGGGAAATTAATTTATCATTATATTATAAAATTAATTTTTAAATATTTCGGATATCCGATTTCATAATCCGGGAAATATCCGATTAAATACGGGAAAAATCGAATACAGGCGGATAATGTGAATTCCGAATTCGAATCCGTATCCGATTCAAGATATTCGGATTCGAATCCGTATCCGATCGGATACTAGAATTGCTCCCCGAATTGGTATCCGATCGGATACGGCACCGGATCGGGCGGATATTATCCGATCCGGTTTCACCCCTATCAACAACACATGTGAAATCTTTCACTTTAGTTTGAAGCTCTTCATAAACCCATTGAACAATGTTTTTCCCATCCGGGATTCGCGGATCAGTTGGCCTCATCCCAGTTAGAACCTCTAGGAGAACAATGCCATAGCTATGCACATCACTCTTCTCTGTAATCTTCAACCTATATCCATATTCTGCATGATTATGAAGATATAATATATAAACTTCTTGTACATTACTTAAAAGGGTACCTAAATAAACAAAAAAAAAAAAATTCATGTAGTTACCAGGAGCCATGTATCCATATGATCCTGCCACAACATTTGAATAATCTGAAGAGGTGATCATCTTTGCAAGACCAAAATCTGCAAGAAAAGCCTCAAAAGATGGACCAACAAGAATGTTGTTACTCTTGATGTCGCGATGAACTATTGGAGGAATACAATCATGGTGGAGATAAGCCAGACCCTTTGCAGCTCCCATTATGATATTATACCTTGCATTCCAATCTAAACAAGTTTCCTTCTCATGGAGCAATTCTGCTAAGCTCCCATTACTAATGTAGTCAAACAAGAGCAATCTTGTCTTCCCATTATCACAACAGCCAAGGAGCCTTACTATATTCTTATGCCTCACTAATCCTAGCGCTGAAACTTCTGCAGAAAATAAGTCCATTTGAGGAACCTCATCTTTCTTCTTTGGCCATAGTTTCTTCACTGCAATCACCTGCCTCATTGGAGTCTCAACGCGGTATACAACACCGGAACATCCTCTTCCCACAATGTTTGCATCAGTGAGTTTCTTCACAATGTCTTCTACTGAGAAGTTGAGCTTCTGAAATGGGGTGAATTCCCATTGAAGCCCCTTTTCTTCGTCGTCTTCCGTTAGGCCTCTACTTCTGTTGTAGCACATTGTACATGAAGCTACTGCAATCAACACTGATGATGATCACATTTCTAACATCTTTCCTTTTATGGAATTTTTTGCTTTGATAGCATTTGTTCTTCACATAACAAAGCTCTTGGTTACCAGCAAAAGAATCATAAGGAAGTACCCAGAACTACACCGGAGAAATTGTTGTATGAAACATTCAAAGAAACAAGATTATCCAAACTTCCAAGAACTTGCAAGCTTCCTACCAAAAGGTTGTGAGAAAAGTCCATGTTAGCAAGCTTTGAGAAGTTCGAGAAGCTTTCCGGGATGGCTCCATTTAATGCATTCATACTCAAGTTTAGGAGTATGTCCAGTTGCTGCAGATGGCCAATCTCATCTGGGATGGAGCTGCTGAGATCATTACTGCTTAAATCAAGAAACTGCAGATCCTTACATAGGCCTAATGATCTAGGAATAGGACCCGATATTCGGTTTCTTCTCAGCACAAACTTGTTGAGTGATTTTAAGTTGCCTATGCTTTCTGGGATGTTTCCTGATATCCCATTCATGGAAAGATCCAATACATTCAGTTCAAGAAGAGATACAAAAGAAAGAAGGATCTCTCCTTCAAGTTTATTCCCATGCAAATCAATCATCTCCAACTCTTTGCAGTTGCCTATATTTGGAGGGATTTTTCCAGACAGTTGATTTTCAGACAGCTCAAGAAACCTTAGATTCTCCAACATCCCTATTTGTGAAGGAATTTCACCATGTAGCATGTTTGATCCGAGGCGTAGCCGGATCAAACCGCTGCAGTTGCCTATATGAGGTGGGATTTGACCAGAGAGTTGATTTGAAATCAGCAGCAGCTTAGTTAGATTCTTGAGATTGAAGAGAAATTTTGGAACTGGCCCAGTGAGGTAGTTATTTGACAAGTCTAGATCTTGAAGTTTCTTGCAATTTGCTAGCTCATTAGGTATACCTCCATGAAGATGATTCTGCCATGCAAAGAAGAGAGTTAGCTCTTTTAGTAGGCCAATGCTAGATGGGATTCCTCCAGAAATCTTGTTGTTGTCCAGCTCAAGCTGCCTTAAGTTGGAGAAGTTTCCGAAGTAATCCGGTATTGCTCCGGTGATATGATTATCAGACAGAAGAATCCCCTCAAGCATAACAAGATTTTGAAGAGGAGGGATTTCTCCTAAGAGGAAATTCAATGAAAGATCAACTACTGTCAAGCTCGAGCAGTTCCCAATAGCCGAAGGGATTTTCCCACTTAGATTGTTCTGCCATAGTAACAATCCCTTGAGGCCTTTCAAGCTGCCAATTTGTGTTGGGATTTCACCACAAAGTTGGTTTTGATAGATGAACAAGCTCTCTAAACTTGAGCAGTTTCCAATCTCTTGAGGGATGTTTCCACTTAGGTATGTTGTGTATGCTGAGAATGTTTTGAGATTCTTTAGTGATCCTAAACTGGGAGGAATCCGGCCGGAGATTCTTGTATCTGCAATACCTATGAAGCTCAGCCTTGTGCAGTTTGATAGCTGAGGCGGAATCTCCCCTTCAATAAGATTCCCACCTGCTCTAAAGATTTCAAGATCTCTCAACTGGCCTATCTCTATTGGGATCCTTCCGAGAAGCTCGTTGTCGAAGAGTTCAAGCTGCTGGAGATTTGTGCAGTTAGCAATCTCTTTTGGGATTAGTCTATCCAAGCAGTTGGAGTTAAGAGATAACTGCTGCAGTAGTGGGAGTTTCCCTATTTCTTGTGGTATTTTTCCTTTGAGGTTGTTGAAACTGAGGTCTAGAGTAATGATGGATGAACAGTTTCCTACCAATAATGGGATTTCACCGGTGAGATTGCAGTTTGAGATTTGGAGGAGTGTAAGGAATTTGAAGGACAAGAAATGGATTGGGAATGTAGTGGGGAGATAGATGGATGTAACAGTGATTTCAGAAACAAATTCTTGATCTGTGCATTTGATGTAATCCCACTTGCATGGAGTTCGATCAGTTGGTTTCCACGACGAAAAGAACGCAGCGGAGGACGAAGAGTTGAAGGTCGAAAGCCATGCCAAAAGAGAGAGGCCTTCTTGGTTCAAGGCACAAATGGTTGGAAATAGTATGCATTTTATGAGAAAGAATGCAAATACTTTGCTTGGCATGGTGATCTTCAGGCCTTCCCAGTGTTGCTTTTCATCTTCTTCTAATGTTTCTGAAGTGAAAAAGTAATGTTATCTTGCATGTTCTGTTAATGTTGAAAATTCTTTCTTGTCCACAAATCCATTGTCCCTACCTTCACCTTTTTGGTGTGAATATTGTTGAAGATGTATTGACAAGACCTTCTCTAATAACCAGACAACTTCGGGGATGCTAAAAGTTGAAGCCCACTCTTTCAATTTAACCCCATTCATGAACCTTCCCAAGAAACTTTTTGTCTCATTCTTTTAGCTTTAATAATTTGTTTTGGCTAAGATCATAGGTACAACACCCTTGTGTCTAAATAATTGATTCTAAGAAATCTTTGTGGCTTTAGTGCTTAATGTAGTCTTATTTAGGAGAAGTTTCCAAAATAGATTTTTGGTTAAGTTTGGTTTGATGTTGGAATGGTGGGGCAAATGGCTCCTCCCCACCATGTGTGCTGATTGCCAACTTTATTTGCTTCTTCATATCAAACTCTTCATTCTACTTTACACCAGTTTAAAAGTGAGTTTGAAGGTAGCATAACATAACTAGGGCCGGCCCTAAGATTCCAAAGGCCCTAGGCGAAAAGCAAAAACGAAGATCGAAAGCTAGCATATGCTTTCATATTTGTGTACATACATAATTTTAAAAGTAGAAACCGTAAAGTGCAACAAACTTAAAAAAAATGATCGAATACTTATTGAAATAACTTAGATCTTCTAGCACTTTGAGATGCAAAATTACCAATAACATCATCAAGATCAAGTTTTTCCAATACCTCATTTTCAATGGCATAAAATTGCTAGTCCATTTAACCTTTCTTGAGACATTATAGAATGCAAATATGATTTTATCAATTTTAGTTTTGTAAAACTTCTTTCTGCTGAAGCTACAGTAACAAGTATAATCAACAATATTCTATATGCAATAGAAACATTAGGAAAACAATCTGAAGCTCTAACAAACTCAAGAACTTCACCAATTGACTTTATTTTTAAAAGTAAACATATTTTCTAGGCAACATATTGTACTCACACGTCACAAATTCCTCAAATACAACACAAAACCCAAACTCATATTCTAACAATTAGCACAAATTGGAAACACAAAACCTAATTTAAAGAGAAATTAACACAAATTGAAACGAAAAAACCTGATTTTAAAGAGGGAATTTAAACGAATTGAAGAGAGAGAATAGTGAAGACAAATCACGAAAGAGAGGAGAGCCGACTGGTAAGTGGTGACTGGCCGACTGCCAACAACCAATTGAATTGGAGTGGTGGTCTGGGACGTTTTTGTTTTGCGTTTAACGTTGTACATTAGAGAGAGTGAGAGAGAGATTCGATGCTGCATTGAAAGAAATAAAAATAAAAAGAGACGTTAATAATTGTAGTCGGCCTCCTCACAACTCACGTATTTGTTATGTGGGCAATGGACTCATATTAATTTTTAAGAAGTCACAATATTGAATCTTGGAAGTGACTCATAATATATTTATTTTTTTTATAAATGGGCTCAAAATAAATATAGATTCATATTAAATTTTTTTAACGGGTTACTTTGTACCGGACCGTATTTAGATTTCGGGGCCCCTTAAAATTAGGGGCCTTAGACAAAAGCCCCATCTGCTATTCAGGTGGGCTGGCCTGAACATAACATTGTTTGTGGATGTGTGTGTGCATGGTGTTACAAGAGTCTGAAAAATATCATGTTTTAGTTATTTTGGTGTATTTCTTTGTTGGATAATTGTCAATCGTACAAAGGAAATTTGTCTATAGGTAGGGGCGGATCCAGAATTACGAGGACGTAAGGTAAAATTTAAATTTTGATAGAAAAATGACAAAAATTAAAATTAGGAAAGCTAAATGCAAAAACTTACATATAAAATATGTTTCAATATGAGTTTGGGGGCTCCCGGCGGGAACCTGGATCCCCACTGCCTCTAGGGGAAACAAGGAGAGCTTTATATAAATCGTAATTTGTTGAATATAATGAAGCTTAACTATGTTAGTGAAGGTTCTTAGTTTCTTTCGTGTTATAATTTGTTGGGCCGGAAATAATGGGCTAAGAATCGAGTTGATAATCTTATTGGACCATTTGGGCCCATTTAAGGCCATCCTAATTCCTAAAAGTGTAAATACAACTTCGGATACTAATTAATAAGTCGATTTTATTTAATTCAATATCAACTACCAAACTACAACTTGCATGGAGCCAATTAAACACTAAAGTCACCACCCTAAACAATAGCAGCAAGTATGGTTCCTTATTTATACTTCATGTTGCTTCAACCATCTCATCTTACCATTGTAATAGAATCTCAATCTACGACTTCAGTTTTGGTCGGATAATTAATCTAACAGTTGAGGTGATTGACTTATTGCCAAATATCATCAGTTCGAATTATTTTGATGCTGTTCGGAGTGAGTTTGTTATACATGATTAGCCTACGACAAAAAAACAATGTTGCATCTATTGGTGATGTATTGCAAACTATTGTAAAAAAATAATTTATTCAATATGCACGACCGTAGCAGATTTTCTTCTTAAAAAAAAATGCGATCCTAGCAAAAAATAAGTGTTTTTTGAGATACTATCCTACATTTTTATGAAAATGAAATTTACAATAAACTAGAATCTCGTTTAGTTCATCCTATAATTTTTGAATTTTCTAATAAAACAAACACAATATATAATTAGTACTCATCAAATCTCAATCTCAGAATTAAAAAAACTCCCATCTAATGTTTTAAATTCCTTTGAGCACATAGAATATTATCCACAAGCGAGAATCACAACATACTAAAACGATTTATTTCACTTATAACATCAAATTACTATATTTGTAGGATACTCTTGATCCCCCACTACTAACTGCGGCCTCCCTTCTTCAATCACAGTCTTCCCTTCTTCATCAACATAGCTAAAATGCTCACACGGATTCACATCAAATCGGATCTCATCACTCTCGCCCGGACCCAATTTTAAGCTGTGAAACCCGGCCAATTTCTTCACCGGAAACATACTCGGTTTATCTACGCCCCGGCTAACGAAGAGCAACACCGGGTGTTTCCCGGCCATGTCACCGTGATCGGTGACTTTCAAATGTGCCGAGAATGTTAGTTTCTTGCAAGCTTCTTTGTCCAGTTTTGAAACTGAGATGAAATTCTTTGGTGCTGTATTCTTTTGTGGGACATTTATGTGTAGTGAGTCAAGGCTAACTGTTGTGAACTGGTAGTAGTAGTTGGTGGGCGGATCCAGGATTTCGAGTTAGGGGAGGGGGCGAGAATTTATAAGGGTATGAAAGGTGTTGTACGGGGGTTTAGGGGCGGAGCCTCCGAGAAATTTTTTTAGGGGCGTTTGTTTCTATTTAGGTCTAACTATACTTGCTACTTAGCAATATTTAGGGATATTATGTTATTCATCTAACTATCCCTTGAAATTTGTATTACAACATCCTATTTTGATAGGTCTACATGTGATCTGGGAGATTCAAGAATTTATTCAATTGAACAATAAGTATTGAAAAAAAAACACAAACATAATATATCATTGCATAAAGTTATACTATATGTTAAATTACATGTGCAACTTTATCAAAATATATAGATATCCAAACCCCAAGTTTTAAACCTCCACTAAAGTTGGTGTACTTAATATATAATTTTTAATATTTTTCATATCTAGTTATTACTTTCACACTAATTTTAGTTTTAATTTAAGGGTAGAATGACAAATTCGAAAATTTCCGGGGGCGAGAATTTATAAGGGTATGAAAGGTGTTGTACGGGGGTTTAGGGGCGGAGCCTCCGAGAATTTTTTTAGGGGCGTTTGTTTCTATTTAGGTCTAACTATACTTACTACTTAGCAATATTTAGGGATATTATGTTATTCATCTAACTATCCCTTGAAATTTATATTACAACATCCTATTTTGATAGGTCTACCTGTGATCTGGGAGATTCAAGAATTTATTCAATTGAACAATAAGTATTGAAAAAAAACACAAACATAATATATCATTGCATAAAATTATACTATATGTTAAATTACATGTGCAACTTTATCAAAATATATAGATATCCAAACCCCAAGTTTTAAACCTCCACTAAAGTTGGTGTACTTAATATATAATTTTTAATATTTTTCATATCTAGTTATTACTTTCACACTAATTTTAGTTTTAACTTAAGGGTAGAATGACAAATTCGAAAATTTCGGGGGGGAGGGGGGGCAAACTCTAAAATCAAAATGGAATATATATGTAAATTATAAAAAATAGAGAGCTAATCGTAGTAATACACGAAAGTTTGGGGGGCGGTCGCATCCACCCGCCCGACCCCCCTTTGTATCCGCCCCTGGCCGTCAGGACCGGCTCTAGGGGTAAAGCCGGTGAAGCCACCGCTTTAGGCCCCCAGTCGAGAGCAAGGCCCCGTAGCATGTGTCTTTGAGGGTTAAGACCTTATATCTTTATATATACATTTGTTTTGCATAAAATATATTATTGAAAGCCATAGGTAAGTGGTAGAACACTAGTTTTTTGCATCTTAGAGGTCTTGGGTTATAACACTATTTCTAACAATTTTTTTTCTTTTACCTAGAAAAATAATAGATATGAGAGCTGAAGAATCAAACTCGGGTGACTTAATATAAAAATCATTAGTATTTTTCCACTAAAACAAAGCAACTCATTATAGTTTTTATGTAACAAAATATATTTTAATATTGCGCTTTAGGCCCCCGAAAACTTTGAGCCGGCCCTGCTGGCCGTAGCCGAACTCGTAAACGGCCGGACCGATGTAGAACCGGTTTCAACCCGGGAACCCGGTTGACGGATCGGGCCGCATCCTCATATCCGTCATTGCTACTTTGCTCAACTCCTTTGGGCACCAAGTCACCGGCAGTCTACCCCTACAAAAATTGTGTAAGACTATAACTAGGAACAAAATTGCATGCAATAATAGAGTGACAAAAGTAAAGGGACGATGCGAATATCAATTTTTTTTCTGATACACCCTAAAAATATTTAAACATTATAAATAAAAGTGTAATATCGTCATTTTATTGATAAAATAATGGGACGAAATAATCGGTAGGTCGTGAATCTAATCTTTCAAGAATTATGATATAATATATTTAAAATTCCAATAAAATGTTTAAAACTAAAATCATGAATAAAAATAATCGTTAATAATTAATAAAATAATTGTGAGTCACCCTGTGAATCTAGGTTTAAGCTATGAATATTTTACAATAAAATAAACATAAATTAATTTATGGAACTATTATTTTATTTTATTTTTGCTAGCTATTTTGATTTTTATGTTAAATTTGGACGTATAGATGAAAAACGGACCTGGATTATTATCACCAAAGAGTTTCCGCCACCGCAACGCCGCCGGCTTCACCGGGATACCCAGCCCACAAAATGCTAGTAATTCTCGGATTCTCTTTAGCAAACGAAACATCAACCGGACCTCCACACAGCAACACCAACACGAGTTCACGACCGGTGTCTTTGGCTCTTTGCAGCTCCAGCGACCTGGTCTTTGCAGCTCCAGCGACGGCGGTAATAAGTTTCTCTTGATTCTCCGGCAGCCCCAATTCCAGCCTATCAAGATTCTCCTTCTCCCTCGACTCATCCAACCCCATCACCAACACCACATAATCCGCCTTCTCCGCTATCGCCACCGTCTTATCAACCGACGCCGCACTGCAGTTCACATATTCACAACCCTTCTCGTACATTACACTAACGCCGCCGTAGTTCTGGACGGCTTGCACGATCGAGACGTTCCGGCTCGGCGGCCCTCCGTAGTCGCTGAGGTAGGCGGCGTAGTCATCGGCTTTGGGGCCGATTAGGACAACCGTCTTGGTGTCATTGGCGGAGGCGGAGAGGGGGAGGAGGCCGCGGTCGTTCTTGAGGAGGACGATGCCCGACCGCGCGGACTCGAGGGCGAGGTCGAGATGGTCCTTGCTGCAGATGCGATCGCCATTGATAGATCCGTACTCGAGCTTTGAAGTGTCGCCATTGAAGAGGCCGATCCGCATGCGAATGAAGAAGGTGTGGTGGAGGGTTCTGTCTATGTCCGCCATTGATATTTTCTTCAAATCAAGGACTATTTTAGTAAACTTGCCTAACTTTACACCACACTCTGTCCAAATCTGTAAAAACAGTTTCAATTTGGATGAATTGGTAATCAAAACCCACTATCCTTTTTCCCTTTTTTCCTATCTAAGATATTCTTAAAATATTTAAAATTAAAATTACGAAAAGTGACGCTATAATACTAATATATCATTAGGCGACAATATAAGGAATGAATTTTTTACACTTGTGGCTATTTTTTTTTTCCAGCCACACAAAAAAAAAATAGAAAAATTGTAGGCAAATAGTGTGGAAAATTGGAATGCAATTTCATGCTAAGTTCAAAATTCAAATAACAAGAAAATGACTGTCATTTTATTGATAAAGTTACCGGGAGAAATAATTGGGAGTTTGTGAAATTTAAATCACACAATAATTATATATATATATATATATATATATATATATATATATATATATGCAGGGTTTTGCTCTATATTATTTAAACAAAAAGCAAGAAGTGTTTTTTTTAAGGTATTAAAACAAATGCTTGATAGTTCGACGAATGTTATGATAACCTAGGATTTAGTTGTCATAGAAGGAGAAATAAAGATTCTCCCTTACCAACTTCAAGGACAGCTGCAGCTACATCTGCCTCTTTAAAAGGCGGGTGCATGTTATGTATTGTGTCAATATCATACCAATCCGATATCACATACCTGAATCATACCTGGGTGCTTGTCCCTATGCCTGATACCTGTTCTCTTGGGGACTGTAAATGGCTTTTCAAGATTAAATCTGAACCTAATTCTTTGAGGTACAAGACTAGGTTAGTTGCTAAGGGCTTTACTCAAAAAGAGGGGGTAGACTATTCAGAAATCTTTGCTCCTGTTGTTAAATTGATACAAGGCTAGGTTAGTTGCTAAGCGCATAATGCTTTCTTTGGTTGCTCATTTTAACTGGGAATTGATACAAATGGATGTTACAACTGTCTTTCTTCATGGTGATTTAGATAGATAGATATTTATGAAACATCCTGAAGGCTTTATTTATTCTTCTAAACCTAATCATGTGTGTTTGTTAAAAAAGGCGTTGTATGGTTTGAAACAATCCCCTAGGCAGTGGAACAAAAAGTTTGATCAATGTATGCTGTCTTTGAACTTTTCCAGAAGTTCATTTGATCCTTGTCTTTACTATACCAATTCTGCCTCTGTTCCTGTCTATCTGTTGATTTATATGGATGATATGCTGATTGACAGTCCTTGTATCAAATCCATTAAACATGTTCAAAGGTGTTTAAGTGAAAACTTTGAAATGAAGGATTTGGGAGATGCAAAAAGAATTCTAGGCATGCATATCAATAGAGACAGAAAACATGGTTCTCTTACTCTTAATTAGATTTCTTATGTGGATAAGATTTTGAGTAAATTTTCTATGTCTGCTGCAAAACCTGTAATTGCATGTACCTCTTGCTTCTCATGTTGTGTTAAGTAAGGATCAATCTCCCAAGACTGATTCTGAAATGTTTGATATGCAAAAGGTTCCTTATGCTAATGCTATTGGGTCTGTTATGTACCTTATGGTCTGTATTAGGCCAGATATAGCCTATGATGTGAGTTGCTTGAGCAGATACATGTCAAATCCTGGTTTAGCACACTGGAATTCTTTAAAGTGGTTGTTTAGATATTAAAAATCTACCAAGCATGTAGGAATTTGTTTTTCTAAACAGTCTGATGGTACTAAACTAGTTGGTTATGTGGATTCTAATTATGCTAATGATAGAGATAATAGGAAGTCTACTACTTCATATGTGTTTACTTTCTGTGGATCATGGATAAGTTGGAAGTCTCAGCTTCAACCTATTGTTGCATTGTCTACAACTGAGGCTGAATATGTTGCAGCTGCTGAAGCCTTGAAAGAGGTTGTATGGTTAAAAAGTCTTCTGTCTGAACTTCATTTTCTGCATAAGGATGTGATCTTATATTCTGATAGTCAATCTGCTATTCAATTAAGCAAAAATCATGTGTTTCATGAAAGAACCAAATATATTGATGTTAAGTATCATTACATTAGAGACTTAGTGGAAAATGTGTTATTATCATTGATAAGGTACACTCAGATCTAAATCCTGCAGATATGGGTACAAAATGCTTAAGTTCAGAAAAACTACAAACTTGTCTCAAGATACTAAAAATTGGATAGATTCTGAATTTGTGTATCTTTTATCCTCTCTTGTTTGTATTGTTTTCTCTCTTTTACAGGACATGAAGATGCTTGATGGAGAGGGGGCGATGATGACAACAAATGCCAATTACAAACCTTCCCTTTTTTCTAAGGGCACACTAAGGTGGAGTATGTTAAATAAACTGATAGGCCCAGCACACTTCGTGCCCAGGCCCATGTGAAATATTGCAGCCCATTCGTTCTTTTAGCCCATGTGAAGGCGCGACTTTCTCTCGGTCTAATTGAACTGTTTCCTTCATTTACACTGAACCGTTACACTTAACCCTACCTATATAAAGGAAGGGTTGTGTACTGTGGAGGCAGTGCAGCTTCGAGATCTTCTTCTTCCTCTTTCTCTATACTCTTCGAATCTTTCTTTCTCTTTGTGAGTTTGTGAGCGATTCAGTGTATAAACGTGAGGATTCTCTGTAATAGTTGGATAGCTTTTGTTAATTACCCATTAAATCCCCATCTTTTGCGAGGAATTTCCAATAGCTTCCGATCGGCACAGCTTTGCAAGCCATTGACACAATTATACGCACACATTATACCAGTAGCCTTGCCTTGCTTCACACACGCCTTGAAAGGTGGCTGGTACGTCTCCGCCATATCTTGCTTACTCACCTACAAATTAACTTGTTAAATACATGTATTGATGAAATGAAATATGAGTACGTACATACTTTGGCATCGTGAACATAACGCGTAGTGCCGTTCCAGTTCGAGATCGTGAGCGATGTGGTGTTTGCAGCAAGCGGAGACTTTGAGGGGCCATCCTTCTTAAGAAGCCCTCCCTCGAAAGTATCGCCTTGGATGCATCTAACGTATGCCGCGGCGTATGTTGAAGCAACCAATGGGTATTCGCCAGGTGTCTCTAGTCCCCTCCCCCGGCTCGGATCCCTAAATATGTTCACAATCGGCGCCATGACCGTCAACCCCGTCGCTTGTCCGTGATTGAACATCGCTCGAATCTTGTCCCCAATCGCCTGCAAAGTTCAGACAATGTTTTCAATTCGAGTTCCGAATGGGTAAATTAGGGTTTATCACTTGTGAATTAGGCTTCGGAACTGGCTATCGGCGAAATTAGGGTTTATGACTGTACCTTCGCAATGCGGTACCAGAGATGGGGATCGAAGGAGGCGACGGTGAGGATGACTTGGGGGAACATGGTGGCAGATTTGATGGCGAAGTGGAAATTGAAGCCCCTGCCGTGATCGTGGACGCCATGCACGGCCTCCGACCATCACTGGTAGGCGGAGATGTTGAGGCGGGGGATGGCGGCGGCGCCGCTGACGAGCTGCTGCAGTTTCTCGTTGACCGTTAGGAGGGAGACGAGGTCCTTTGCCCTGGTAGAGATGGGAAAGCTATTGTTGCAGAAGGGGAGGGAATTCGTTGCACGATTTGATTCGTGGCATGAATATGAAGGTAGGATTTGGGATTTTGATGGATAGAGGAGAGTGGTGGAGAGGATTATTATGATGTGGAGGAGAGGGAAATTCATTTTTTGTTCGTGTGACGATTGGGCTGAAGACTGGAACTTGTGATTGAAGTTTTATAATTGAAGGTTGGAGCATTGATTTCTGCTGTAATGAATATTCTATAAATGTTTTAAGCATAAAAAACACATGGTGTAACGGCTAGCAAGATTTTTCTATTCCTATGCATCACTAGTAAGATTTCAGATATACCTAATAATTAGAAAATATGTAATCAATGTGAGCTCACGAGTCTGCCGATCGCCACGCCTAACACTCGATGAGAAGTTCAAGCAACTCGTCAACACGGCGGCCGTTGCCATTCTCCGCCTATGAGTGGTGGTCGGAGGCGTTGCCACGGCAGTACAGGGGAAGGGGATGACATATTTAGGAATCCTCGGTGGGGGAGAGGGCAAGAAACTGCCGGAGAAGATCCAACGTCCGCCGGAAAATACGCCGTGGCGTACGTTAGAGGACTGCAGGGGGAAAGCTAAAAATCTAAATTGTTAACTGGAAAATGACTAAGAAACGAGTTGATAATCCTATTGGACCACTCTGGGCCCATATAAAAAGTAGTATTTCTCGATTTAAATAGAATAATACTCCATCCGTCCCGCTATTACTGTCCTATTTTCCTAATCGGATTGTTCCGCTATTATTGTCTTCTTTCCTAAAATAATAAAAACTACTTTTTAAATAAAAAATGAAGTGGACCCCTCCTACTTAATATTCATCCCACATTATCATATTTTCTTTCCAAAAATCTATCTCTCACATTATTTTTGTTCCACTCCGTACTCAGAAATTTATGATTTTTAACTTCTTGAAAACTTAAGATTATTTATTAAAATACAATATGAAAAAAAAACAGAAAAAAAAAATCGATTGCCTCAACTATGTCTTGCAAAAATTTGGATAAATTCACATTTCTTCTACCAGACACTCCTCGAAAATTGTGCTTATTTCTTAATACAATTAAAATTTATAAAATACACACTTAAACAAAGTTTTTTATTCTTTGTGTTGAAACCAAAGAGGACAGTAATAGTGGGACGAAGGGAGTATATCTCAATCACATATTAAGGTCTGCGTATAGGTTCTAGCCATCCTAACAAGTAACAAGTATAAATATACCCTGTCCCCTTGGGATGGCATAGCGGTGAAGGTGGGTGGCCCGGGACCGATAGGTCATGGGTTCAATTCCCACTGGACACGCTATGTGTGAGTCTGTCACCCTGTCACATTAAGGGTGGTTTAACTCTTCTGTGTGGTTTGCAGGCTATTGCACATGAGCGAGGTTTACCCTGTGCGCACCAAAGGTAGCGGCTGCGGGTTCCTCGTCAACAAAAAAAAAAGTATAAATATACCTTAAAATAGTAGCAAGGATTACACCACAAAACTAACACTCACCACTGGCTGCGGGTGTTTCCATCGTCTCTAAATCGAGTTTGTTGCACATGATTAGTTTTGCATGGTTTACACTTTACATAAAATTTTATGTTTATCATGTGTCCGTCAATAGATGAATGTTAATTTAATTTCTTAATTATTGCACTTTATTCTTAATAATGACTACCATTTATGTAGTATTACAGCCACCACCTCTATAGTTGATCACATTTTTATTTCTTTTTCAGTCGCCTCACATTAAAATCCATGTATACAGTATACTAATTCACGTTTGCACACCCTAATACTAATACATATTGTCTGCCATGAATGCACGTGCTAAATCGACTTCATTAAATTGTGTTGAGTGTAATATATCTACACGCAACTGCATTCTGCATGCACATTACTCTATCATATACATATGTATTTGAAATGGAAAATTAGACTTAGTAGCAGTTGGTGATCGAGTAGAATGAGTGTGAATCATACTAATTAATATTTCTACGTTGAAATTTAATGCACATGATTTAGTTTAGTTTTATTACAACCCCACCTATACAACACAAACAAAAAAGAAAAAAGAAAAAAAAAGGATTGCAGTTAGTAGGTCCATGTGCCATAATTATTTGGCATGTTAGAGCTTGAAAATTTGATGTACAGGAAGGACAACTACTCATCTCATCTTAAAAATACGTACCAAATGTATTATTTATTCGTAAGGTTCAGAATTTTCAATTACGGTAATTGTAAAAATAATTTAAAATTTTAATTGTGCATACATCAATATTTGAGTAGGTGGAAGGAGCAATGACCCTCCCCTTTAGTCACCCTCACACAAATTGAAGAGAGGACAAAATCTTCTTACATGCTCATAAAGGTTTACATATGTATGTATGTAGATAGAGATCAATATATATTTGTAATTAGTCCGTATCACATCTAATTTTCCCTTAATAATAATAAAGAAATAAAATTTGAGGATGAAAAAAATGAAAAATATCAAAGAGGAAATAATCCCAACTTAATAAAAATCATAGTCGGAAATATCAAGATAGCCCCAACGATCCGTTACCAAACTTTCACAGATTCTCAACTGATCATCATCAGGTGCGAACAGCCCCCAATCTCCCCCCTGCACCATCAGCTCCTGAAACCCAAAACTCGGTAGAGGAGTTGTACCTTCGGGCCATAGTATATCCGGTGACAGCTCATCAAAAAGTACACCCTGCTGCTGCAACTCCAACCCATCACAATCCTGGTACAGAAACTGCGGACTACTAATATCCTGACACGTGGACAGCTCATCTCCCACGATCAAATCCAACGGTTTTTTACTCTCAAATGACGTCGTAATATCTTCCAATCGGCTGTCAACGTCAAACGTACTACTCTCCTGAGCATTTTTCGACGATCCGTTGCCATCTCCGGGGCTGCACGACTCCTCAATCTCAGAATCTCCGTTCACATATTTGGCGAAAACGGCGGCCATGTCGATGCACGAGCCGCGATTTGATTCGTCGGCAGATCCTGTGCCGAGAGTGGGGGCTGTGTAGCCGACGGATTGCCTGGCGCGGCGGCTCTTGCGGCAGCCACCGCCGACGGGGAGGTTGCGCAAGGAGCCGCCCTTGGTCCAGTAGCGGCGGCAGGCCTTGCAGAAGTAGCGCGGCTGGGAGAGGTTGTAGTTGTTGTAGTAACAGAATTTTGTATTAGAAGAAAGGCATCTAGGGCAATTTGGCGCTGCCTCAATTTGGTTGTACTTCCGTTTTGGTGAGTTTGAGTAGCGATTCGTGAACATGTCGGGAATTCCTTCGGTTTTGGTTTAGAGAGAGAAAGAGAAGATCCCAAATTAAGATTGACTTGAGAGTTGTTGAGATAGAATGGTGTGTTGAGTTTGGAAGGGACAATATATAGGAAGTACTAGTTTTTTCATTGAATTTTAATTCAAAGAATATGAATATTTCCTCTATGCATAGACGACGAGTTAGTTTGTTATTCAAAATGTAAAATTTCGTTCCCATATCTTAGATTTCAGCCACTACTTTTTAATTTTAGATTCGTTCCTACTTCATCTGTACTATGGGAATTGGTAGAGATTTTTTTCCTTTTTTTCATTTTTAACATTTAATTCCATATAATCAATCGTGAAATCATATATAAATATTGTGTTGTGAATGTTTGATTTTTGAGTAATTAATTTATAACCAGAAATTATTTGTCATTTTTAGAAACAAAATGTTACTAATGTTATATCCTTTTTGAGAATACAAAATACTATTAATGGAACCGAAGAAATATAAAATAAAATGGAGCAATGGCCGAAGTAGAAATAAAATCGAAAGAGGCATGGGCAGTTAGCAAGCCGTTATGACTAAGGAAGCTATTCACATGTGACAGGAAAATGGGATGTGAAATATTTAAATCAATTATTTTCCTTTTTCAATTTTCGAAATATTTTTCACCACATGTTACCGGCAAGTACAGGGAACTTGAGTCGTCTCGGGATCGGAAAAGAATTAGTGTAATAATAATAATTAACTATAAAACCTTTCACAATCAATTGAATTAATCCACACAAAATGGTGCACTTCACGTGCCCATGTGCCTACGTGGCACGATTTGCTCAATCTAGATTTCTTAAGCTTGAGTTAGTATATTTATTCTTTATTAATCACTGAAATTAAATTACATTTGAAAAGAACAAAGTCCCACCAATATCTTAATTAATTGCGAGTTCATTTCTAAGTCAACCTATTCATTCGGAATTAAAAAAAAAAAACATTAAGAAAGCCAAACTTCGTGTTGCCCTGATTTCCTTTTGCTGATTGGCCTCCATATTTTGTGCAAGAGATTTAGGCGTTTCCTTTTGTTGTGATATTTGTTTGATTTTGTTTTAAGTGGAAGAACTGAAAATAAAATATTCTAAGAAATGAGTGGTGTATTTTGCCAAGTTTTTATCTAAAAGTAAATAGTTAAATTAACATAAATTGATATTTTTTTTTTCTTAAAATATCATAATTTCTGAATTTACAAAAGATCTATTTTTTAAAAATTAACTCACTAATTTTAATTAAAAAAATAATTATTTTTTATTTAAGCAAAAATAAATATAATAAGCATTTACAATATGAAAAAGGATATTTAGGTCAATGACGGCGTGTGATGCAGGCTGCAGAGGATAAATAAAGATAAATGATCAAAACTTGTTGATTCCTTATAATATTAGTAAAATGATTATAAAGATGATGCATTGATTTGTGTACGAATACCGTAAGATGATTTTCATCAACAATTTGATTTTAAAAATACTTATATAAGTTGATAGTATTCAAACATCGATCAGGGGAACGGATGAGAATAGGAAAAGGGACCAATTCTAATCTCACATTTTCAATAATAAGTCAATAACCAAAACTTCATATTACAAAAGTATACTAAAAGTTATATTAAATATATTAATAATAAATTAACAAAAGATCCACAATTTCCATTAGCCCACCAGCAGGCATAGTGCCAGTTCTATTACTGAGTTAAAAAAAAAAAAAAAAAAAAAAAGACTCTTCTCAAGTTGCTTACAAGACGAAAAACAGAAATATTTATTTGATTAGGTGAAAGACTTATTTTGGTCTTATTTTTTATCATGCTAAAGTCTTGAAAATGTGATCCATTCAATTAATAATGTCTTTAAAATTAATCGCAGCCTAGAGCCACTACGTTGACTGTGTATAGTTTTTAATTTTCTAGATGTGTAGTGATTAGTTTGTTTTGTTTACATAATCAACTTGTTCAAACGTAGGATGTCTTTTGTAGTTTCTTACTGCAAATAGCTAGCATATATGCTACTTTTTATCCACCCTAGTTAATTCTCAGCACAAAGTTCATATATCTATATCTATATATATATATATATATATATATATATATATATATATATATATATATATATATATATATAGGGTATGGTTCTAGTGAGATCCTCCCTTCAAAAGAGATACGATCCTAAGCGTTGATCGGTCCTAATCTAATGGCCAAGATCAACCCGTTCTATCTTTAAAAAAAAAATAGTGGAAAGGGTGTTTTGGGCATAGAAAAATATTTTCATTTGAAATGGGGTGGGGAATTGGGCGGGCCAAAAAAATTCAGTTTTTCATTCCTCCATTTTGTGCGAAAGGAAGCGGTTCTCTCAGAAACGGCGCACGACTTCAAGAGAACCGATTTCTCGCAAACTTCCGTCCATAATCAACGAGGTAGGAGTTATATTTCATTCCTCCATTGTTTATTGTCGTTTCCATTCGCTGAAACTAGAAAGATTTGCAGAGACAACCTTTCCGTTAAATAGTTGTTTCGTGTTTTGGTTGAAAATCGACTACAAATCCCCTTAATCGACAAAATTTCAAGTATGTTTCATGTTTTCGTTTGTTAATTAAGTTTACCCATGGATGATTTTGTGTTTTAGAGGAGAAATTGTGGGTGTAACCGAAACCCCTTTGAAACCGAAACCCACAATTTTTATTTTAATTTGTCTAATTGATGCTCATGAGAATGTTTTAGCCTTTTGCGACAGACGAAGCAAAAGCCATGGTTGATATCGGTCTGAGAGGGAATTTCCACACAAGCCTCTACGAAGATGCAAGGAACATTATTGAAGGACTTGCGGAATCCACCTCGCAAAACAAAGGACCGAGACCAACAAGGAGAGTTGTAAATTGGTCTCATTCTGACTACATGGATGAGATCAATAGTAAAGTGGAGGCAAAATTTAGCCTATTGCAAGACAAGCTCGATTTAATACTTAAGCAGAATGCTCCTGTTTCAAGTCTATCAAATACCGATCACGCATGTGGAGCATGCGGTCAGAAAGGGCATACGTCACTACAATGTCCGGGAGAAGAAATGAATGCAGCTGAAAATGAGAGTGGACAACAAAGAGTTTATCCGAACCTTAGATGGAGGCAACTGGAAGAGCAATTTCAACCGAGGAATCCGCCTCAACAACAATTTCAGCAATCATACCAGCAGCAACAGAGTTATCAGCTGCCATACCAGACTCCTAATCAGCATAGCTATTAGCAGGCGTATAGGCCTCCGCATCAAAGGCAGTTTCAGCAACAGAGTGCTCCGGTTGCCCAACCGGAGCAACAAAATCCATTAGAAAAGCTTTTGGCCGAAATTGTTTCTTCGCAGAAGGACACTACTGCATTTCAACAACAAATGCAGAGGGAGATGATCCAAACTCAACGAGAGATGAATCAGACGAAGAAGGATCGACAAGCTACGATGGAAAACTTGGTCAAGCAAATGAATAAGCTGAATTCTACGATGCAAGAGATGAAGAGCACTCAAGGACAACTTTCAGCTCATACTCAGCCTAATCCGAATGCTGTGGCTAATGTAAGTCAATTAAGTATGTGCGGTAAAAAGGAAACAGATGGAGAGAACGGTGCACGACTGCACAAGCGAGTGGAATTTCCAGAAAGTCAAGTACAACAACTCATCCACCGCTATGACAATTTGTACCAGACACCTACTAATGGTACAAACTGTGCTAAACAACCGTCTCAAACATACAAGCCTCCGCACAATCGAATATATCAGCAGCAAAATCCATCGCCTGGCCAGGCAGACCAGGGTTCTTCTTCGTTTGAAGAATTGATGCGCGAAATGATTGCTTCTCAAAAGGAATCAATTACATATCAAAGGCAGATGGAGAAGGAGATAATTTCAAATAAAAATGAGATCCAAGCCATGAAGGAAGAGATGCAAAAATTGAAGATGGATCAACAAGTTACTTTGGAAAATCTGTCCGAGCAAGTGTTCAAAATGGCCAGCTCACTCTAAGATCTGAAGGGAGGTCACGAGCATTTACCTTTACAAGCTCAAATACAACCCAATCTGAATGCCCATAATTGCAATCAGATTACGCTGCATGGAGGAAAAGAACTACCTGGCCCGATTGTGCAACCGAGACACCCAGAAAAGCTGGCAGAGAAGAAGAAGGCCGTAGAGCAGCCTGAACGACCCTACCGCCCAGCAGAACAGCATGCTGAAGCTGCTAAACTAGAACAGGATGAGGAGACTGTTCCGACTGGCCAATCGGAGTCTGAAACAATACTATCTCCACCATTTCCGGAAGCTTTAGAAAGGAAGAGAACGCCAGACAAGGAAAGCATGGATTACATTAAGCTGTTCGAGAAATTGGAGATAAATATCCCTTTCCTTGAAGTCGTAAAGATTCCCAAGTTCGGGAAATTTGTGAAGGATTTCATTGCTGGAAATGTTCCCAAGTCCAGAAAGGTTTTGTTCGACCACACAGTATCGGCAATCATACAAAAGATGTTGCCTGCTAAATGTGCCAACCCAGGTATGTTTACACTTCCCTGTCTGATAGGTGATGTTATGATTAAACAAGCCATGTGTGATCTAGGTGCATCCATAAATGTTATGCCTTTATCTGTATATAATCAATTGGTAGGAGCTGAGTTAATATCCACTAAGGTGATTATTCAATTAGCGGATAGGTCATGCATTGCTCCGGTAGGTTTACTCAAAAACATTTTAGTCAGAATCAACAATTTTGTCTATCCGACTGTTTTTTATGTAATTGACACGAATGATAGGCAAGTTGAAGGAACTGCGGGTGTGTTATTGGGTAGGCCATTTTTAAAAACTGTAAAGGCTATAATTAATGTGGATGAGAGTTCGATAAGTGTTGCATACCATAACGAAACTTATGTTCATCGCTTTGCTAAAGCACTTAAGAAACCCTATGATCATGAGAATGAGAATGTTTTTTCTACTGACTCCATTGATGCTATTGTCCAAGAATATCTTGAGACGTATGTGATGCAGGATAAAATGGAGGTCACCTTGACTCAAGGGCTGACCGAATCAGATCTCGAGGATATGAGGGACGGGGAGATCAGAGAAAGCATCTCAGCCTTATACACAACTCCAGAATTGGCGTCTGCCAGCAGTGTGTCTCAGTTGCCCAGTCAAGACGATTATGTAGTAGAATGGCTGAAAACCATGGGATTGAAGCCCCAACCTGAAAGAGACAAGAAAAGGGCAGCAAGGGGGCAGACTACCATCCTCTTGCAAATGGATAGGCCATCAACCAAGTGTGAGGAAAAATTTCGGAAGAAGGCCTATGACGATTTCAAGTGGTATAAAGACCGTGGGATGAAGATGAAGCGGGTGATCAATGTAGTGGATGTGACTCAACTGCACATACTGTCACACGATTGATCTTGGAAGATGGTCTAGCCGAAGACTGTAAAGAGAGGCGCTTTCGGGAGGCAACCCGCGTTTTTAGTAATTTTCGTTATTTTATTTCGTGCTTTGTTTCCGTATGATTTTATGCTTGGTGTGTTCTTCTTTTTCAGATTCTTGGCTAAGTGTGATCAGTTCACTTAAGTGCAGTTGTTGCCTGACATTATCCATTCGTCGTACCGTGATGAGCTGACTGCCTCGCTTGCCCAAGCGAGGCGCCAAGTAACTTTTCTCCCCGATTTTTGTTTTTCGTTTTTGTTTTCTGTTTTGAGTCAGCTTTTGTGAGTCTTTTGTGTCCTTACACTTGAAAGGGTTCAAGTGTAAGGATGGGTTGTTTTTTTCTTTTGTGTTTATTTTGTCTTTTGTGTTAGTATGTTCTTACACTTGAAAGGGTTCAAGTGTAAGGAGGGTGTTTTTGTTTTTATTTTGTCATGCCTTCTCTCTTTGTTTTGTCTTTTCTTCTTGCTCGAGGGCGAGCAAGTTTTAAGTGTAAAGAGGGGGGTATTTTGTGTAGAAGCATGCCAAAATTTTCGATTTTTGATACGCCGTTTTCTATGCTCAAGCATGTCTTATTTGTGATTTTGTGTTTCAATATGCTTGCTTGTAGACTTTGTGAAAATTAGATCTAGGCACATATGTGTATGTAATTTGGGATGACGAAAAATAAACTTTGTTCGATCGAATTTTATTAACCACTCACTTAAATTAGATTTGAGCCTAAAGTAGGACACTTCCTACTATTTCTTTTGAGAGTGTTTATCCGCAAAATCGCAATATGTTCGAGTCACTTGTGATAAATGATAGGAGGCACTAGGGATTTTTAGCCACACGGCCGCGACAAAATATTTTCGACCCTAAATTATCCCCTAAGGAGGCAAGTTGAGCCTTGACCGATTCTTCGATATGAGTTAGTAAAAATTTAGCTAATGTCTTTTAAACTTTCTCTTGACCCATGTTATTGCATGTCTTGTAAACTTTCTTGTGCATTATAGATGTTGTTTAGAGGATTGTTACATATGTCCTCTGCCTACCAAAGTAAGAGGTGCTGCAAAAAGATTTGTATAGGCCGAAAGTTGAATGTATAAGCTGCGAAAGAAGAAAGCAGATTTTAAGTGGCCTGATTGCCCAGTTGAGACAGTCTGTACCCAGAATGTGGAAAAACAAGAAAAAATTTTATGCCACGAAAAATACATATGAAATATTCAGAAAAAAGAGATGTGGCAGGAAAAAGAAAAAAAAAATGGGTGCATAAAATAAATTGTAGCATTTGTGCGAAATTGTTAAGTGGTGGGATGTTTTGAATTTTGTATTAATTGCACAAGTAAGTGAGTTTGACATGCATAACACTGAATTGTAATTTTGATGAAGCTTAGTACCCCTAGGACCCTTACCAACATCAATTTGTCTAAGTCCTAAGCCTCATTACAACCTAATGAGAAAGACCTCATTGATATTGCTATTGTGACGATCTCTTATCGTGATTGCGTGGATTTGTTTTCTTGAGTGACTTGAACCGGACCTAGACTAGTTGAGTGATGAGCGAACCTTGAGGAGATCCACATTGTTTAGATTTTGACCAAGTTGATATATGTGTGTCTAGTTTCGAAATTTGCATTGTTTACTTGCTTGATGAGATCATATTTGCATGATTTGATTTGCTTGGCTAGTTAATTGGTGTTGAGAATTTTGGATTGATTGGTGCTGCTTCATGTCATCGTTTTTCAAGTTTTTGTTTTGAGTCCGTGTGTTTATTCTGTGTCTTAGTTTTGTTCGTGTCATTGTGTCCTTGTTATGTCGTGTCTTTGTTTTCCTTGAGTCTTTTATTTTTGTTTTGAGTCTTGGGGATTGGCCGAAATAACTAAGTACTTATCTTTCGTCTCTCCTTCTACTCGAGGGCGAGTATAAATCAAGTGTAAGGATATTTGATGAGTCGTTTTCGTACTTAGTAATTTATGGCCGAAATGTACGTCAATTGGCCAACCGGTGCACTCGCAGTGGCGAAAAATGCAGGTTTTAGGTGCTGACGTGGCATGATGACGAGGATGATATTTGGCGATTTTTGATGATGAAAAGGCACGGAATTGATGACGTGGGCACGTATTTGTTGAGAAAGAAAGAATCTTGAAGATATTTTGTGGTAGATAAGGAAAGATATTATTTCCTTATCTATCCAAATCCCTTTCATTATCAAAGAAGGATTTGACCTAGCTTGGAGAGGAAGAAAGGGAGTCTATAAAGAGAGGAAGGAGCACGAAATCAGACCTTATGCCCGCATATACCCGCTCCTTCACTTCCGTTCATTCATGCCGCCGCCGCCGTCCGAACCATAACCGCCGCCGCCACCGATCACCGCCGAAGCCGAAGACAACCACCGAACCATTTACCGATTTTGTAGCTTAGTTGAAGAAGAAAACACATCTTTCATTTCCGTTGTTTATGCTTTTTAATTTCGAGTTTGAATTCTAGTTTTAATTTCATTTCGTGGTTAATCGTTTTCGTAGGAACTTAATATTTACGTTTGAACATCCTTTGCTATTTTAATTCAAGTTTTAGTTTAATTTCATAGATTTAAATATTCTGTTATTTCGTGTTTTAATAGTTTTAATTTTTGTTCATGCTAGATCTAGGGTTATTCATGTTTATGTTTCTGTTCTGTAAACTGTCCCAGTTGCCCAACCGAAGCGTCTGCATGAGTAGCTAAACTTTTTAGGGTCTGGCAGAATGTAAATGCACACGTGAACAGTACATGAGGCTTAGGTTCGAATAATTAATCAAAAGGGTTTCGGGTTAATTCTAGTTTATTTAATCTGACTAGTAATTTAGGATTGGTCACCCTAGGTTGCGCAGTTTGTAGCTAACTTAGTACTTCCATCGTTTCTCGTGGAACAAGGCTAAATAAGTAGCGAAATTATTCGTAAGAGTAATTGGATTAAATCGATAGGAGACTATTAGATGCCCAACATACGAGTAGGCTCCTATACTAGGCTCCCTTAGTTCGATAAAGCTGTCTAGCTATTAAATCTATTGATTGCCCAACAACGTAGGTTGTAGCTAGGTTAGGGAAGTAGCCGTTTCGATGCCCAACATGGCGGTTACCGACTAAGTAAGTGGGAGTGAGGATCACGCAGTTTATGTTACGGTGGTCTATAACTAGTAGATTCTTGGGATTAATTCATATTAAGTGTCGAGGATTGGAATTACGTGTGTGTGAATATTCTGCTGGACCTGCCTTTCAATTGCCCAGTTCATACAGTTTATTTTCAGTTTTCAGTTTTATTAATTTCTTTCAGTTTTACAATTTCTTAGTTTAGATTAAATCTCAAATCTTGCGTGGTTGCTAACTAAAACCATAGATAAGTAGGAAATTAAAGTGTCTAGTCGTCCGTTCCCTGTGTTCGATACCTGTGAACTATACTGATATAATTCTCTGATTTTGCAGGATTATTTGGTGCAATACAGCGATCACCAGGTAAGCATAAATATTTTTGCCACAATACTAACTGATAAATATGAATGATTTCTTGCAGGAGTGTATTTGATGAGACATATGGAGACGTTCAAGGATGATTTAATCAACTGGGACGCGGGATTTCTAAGGAAAGGTGTGAAGCAAATCAAGCTTTTGAGGATGCGGTATTGTTTGAGCATAGTCAATTTCGATGATAACAAAATGAAGGAGACGGTTGAAATAGAGGCGGTTGGTCATGCCGATGAGAATGAACTTGATTCTAAAGAATGTGTGAAAGAAATGCTTGATAGTTAGAATGTTGGGTTGTGCGACTCTTTGGTTTGGAGAATTTGGTAGGAAAAACTTAGAACTTATGATGGTACTTATATTTTTTAAGGATTAAGTGGTTGAAGAAATGTAGTGGAAAACTTCTTTTGGTATATTAAAGTATTATAAGTTATGCATTTATAACTTGTTTTTTATGCAAATAAAAATTGGGGACTATGCAGATATATAAACATACTTGTAGATAAAAAATGGATATGCAAAAAAAATACATATCATAAGATAACAAAAAGTTAAAGGGATTCACTTAATACAAATTAGTCAAAATAATTAAATGGTTCAGTGCATATGTCTCTACTAAGCTCTGCATAAAAACTTAAGATGAATCTTCTACATCCTTAACGTTAGGGCAGCTTCGTGAATCGTGATGTCCCATCTGGTTGCATTTCCGACACATCCTCTGAGGCTTCAACTTAGCACGCAATGCCGCCTCCTTCCTAGACTATATTCTACTGCCCGAGCCCTTGGTTTTTACTTGATCTGGTGGCAGAACCTCGACATCTTGAGGGATATGTGAGCCATAAAAACTTTCAAACGTGTTTTGGTCAACCTTACTACTTGAACCGCCTTCATCATCAATCTGATATTTGTTGACCAAATCATCAAAATCAGACAGTAGTTCGTTCATACGTCTAGGGTTGCCGGCAACCAAACCCGCACATTTGAATACTACATCCAACAACTTCTTAGTGGCATCTGCAGCAGAATGACCGACATTCCCAACTTCAGAAAGCTTATCAAAACGTTTGAAAGACACATTTCTACCCCAACGAGAAAGGACACAAGAATCTGGAACACAATTGATATTGGAATTCTTGAACACCTTCAAAATGTGCCTGCACAACAGACCGTGCATCTCCATCTTCCTGCATGTGCATGAAACCCTGAAATCAACAACATTAAACGTAACGTTGAAAACACCAACTGTATTATCATCAATTTCAAACATCTTCACGCAACCACTGTCGGTTATTTTTTTAATAGAACACACGTTCACAGCCTCAACCCATTCACCCTGCACCTTACATAACGTAGTGTTTGAATACACTGCAACCAAACTTCGCTCCAAAGGCAACGTTGTTACTAAAATTGGTAAACTACCATCATCCGTTGCGTTAAGTTTGTCCAGTGAGTGTTGTTGAGCATTTATTGCACTCTCGAACAACAAATAAAACATCAGCAGATTGACCTTCAATTTTAAGTAAGTCCGGAAAAAATGATTCTCGCTCTCGGACATATATGTTGTGCGAAACAATTCAGACATTGGGAAGTCTCGGAAATAAGCAGAAATCCAATAATGGCGTAGGTCAAACATCCCATCAAGCCAATCATGACCAACCAAATCAAAATCCAATAAAACTGATTTCCACTTCACGTCGAACTCCTCCGGTTGCAGGTCGCTATTCCACACAATGTCATTAAATCTTTTCGTGAAATCAGTGTTTTTTCTTAATGACACCGGAATCTTATCCGGAACTTTCAGCATGATGTGCCACATACAAAAGTGATGATGCGTTTCGGGCATAACATTCTCCATTGCAATCTTCACGGAAGGATCCTGATCGGTAATTAATAACTTCGGACAACCGCCCATGCAAGTTTTGAATGTGTTAAGTAACCAAGAATATGACTCCACCGTCTCTGAAGACAACAAACCCGCAACAAACGTAATACACTTACCGTGGTTGTCGAGGCCTGTGAAGGGAACAAAAATTATGCCGTAACTGCATTAAAAAAATAGAAATTCAAATTCCTTAGTTTGCATAAAATCTATTCTGTATGAGCATTATTGCAAGGAATCATGAGCATGAAATCAATAAAAGAGTGTTCTATATTATATGAATGTGTATGATTATGTGCATAAAAGATATGTACAGTGTGCATAAATAAAACATTTCGTATGCATAAAACTATCACTGTGAACAATAAGAATTTGATAACCATACTAACTCCTATCAGCTACATAGAAAAACAAATACCTATTGGTTGAATAAGTTGCATCCATTGATAACGAATCTCCAAAAATCTTGTAATTGTCAATACATATATCATCAGCCCAAAATACACGCTTCAATTTGTCCCCTCCGTCCGTAAAATATTTGTAAAAGAAATCCGGATTCCTATCACGAGCTTCCTTCATTTTATCCAACATCATTTGTGCATCCGCATCCTTAACACATATACGAAGATCACGGTGGAAATTTTTAAAATCTACTCCATCACAACCGATGTTCTCATAGCTGCCCACCAACTCACTAAACATTCTATATGACCTCACCGGACCAACATTAGAACGCGCACAACTAAGGACGAAATTCTTGTGAACGGAAGTCATGGTCCGATTGTATTTCATGAATTGCTTGTGAGTTGATAATAACAAAGGATGTGTGTGTGCCTCGTGAAATAAATCAACAACAAAACCTTCGGGGTGGGATTTAAATAGGACGCGTGCAAAGCTAGATGACCGTTTTGAATTACACTTTCGCTTTGTTCTTTTCGAATTAACATTATCAACATCCATGAATTTCTCCCCTTCTCTACTGCACACCAAATATCTACGCATAATAGACTCATCCCCATGACGTTTTATCGACCACTTACGGATATCGAAACCGCACAAACCTCCGTAGTCTCTATAGAAAGTTTCGACCTCATCAAAAGTATCAAATTTTCGTCCAACATACGGTTTCAATTCGGCCGCGCAATCAGGAATGTAAATGGATTCATCGGATTCAAGAGACACAATTGACTGTAACGATTCAGCCATTCAACAAACTGCATGCATGAATGTTACACAGTATCAGCATAAACTAAAAAATACATATGCATGAACATTGTATTTACATATACAAATGAAATGGGAATAGTGAATCTACAACAGAACAACAATACTTAATCGATACATACAACTCATAAATCAAGTACAGAAACCCTAATCACAAAAAAGGCCTTCTACCCTATAAATCCAGAAATCTCTACAAAAATCCCCTGAAATGAAAACGACCTTAAAGAATTTGAACCCAACAAATCATTCCACAAATATCGAACTACAATTTTTCCAAAATCATAAGTAATTCTTACATTTGCAGCAAAATCTAGAAAAAACCGAAAAATATGCAGAAATCAATCTTCAAATACCACAATAATTGGGATAAATCGACCGGGAAAACGAGCTTAAATCACGCAAGAAACATAGAACTTCGAAACCCACGAAAAATAATCGACTTCAGTTTGGTCAATTTGAAATCGAGAGACAGAGTTTCCGCTGAGAATTAAGTTTGGAACACGTTGTCTTGCAGATTATGAAACCGAGAAAAATCAGCTAGGGAAAACAATTGAGAAAGATTACATATTTGCCTTTAATGAGATGAATTATTCCTTTTTGATTTAATTTTAAATGCCTTTTGGGGAAAAAAGGATAGCCTTAGATTTACGAAATGGAGGGACGAGATCGGTTCTCGTATCTCTTTTGAGATTAGGATCTCATATGATCCATTTCCTATATATATATATATATATATATATATATATATATATATATATATACTAATAATTCTATCATCAATGGCATTTGCAAGCGCCGCCGAGTTGTTGATCGTAGCCCTTTTCATGGCAATCTTGCTTGCTCGCCCTTTCCTACGAAATCGCCACTGCTGACTACGGCGGAGCTTCCAATTGGTTAGTTTGAATGAATTTAGATTAAACTGCTAGGTTAGGTAGCTTTGATTCATCATATCTTCGTTTCAGGGGGAAGGCAACACAAGCGGACGCAGTGGATACAATTTATAGAATATATACTATGATGTAATAATAATAATAATAATAATAATAATAATAATAATAATAATAATAATAATAATAATAATAATAATCTGCATGTGATGGTTGAATAATTGATGCAATTTTGCTTTTAATCGATGAATTATATGTATGAAAGTGATTAAATTGTGATCAAACATCTGCAGTCACACAGATTAATTACATATGCTTCAACATAATCTTAATTAGTCAACTTGAGTCCTTAATTTCATTCTTCTAATCCCACCTCAGCTCCACCGCGCGCGGTCCACTCCTACTGCCTTCAAAATACTAAAAGACTTTTATGAAGATAATGCGTTGGTTTGTGTACGAATATCAAAAGATAATCAAGACGTTATTGATCAATCCGGATGAGAATTGGGGAAAGAGACAGACTCTCATCTAAGTCATCTCACATTTTTCGATTCTAATAACCAAAACTTACTATTACAAAAGTAACAACACATAGGTGACAAGATATAGAAATACATAAACCCTAAAGGCCCAACAAGAATAAAAGCCCACAAAAAATTAGAGGGACCTTTTCATCCGCATCAGTGGGCCAAGTATATTAAAAGTTATACTCTACTAAATAATAAATGAATCATATAAGAAATAAGAAGACCCATTAACTAAAATATGAAATAAGAAGCAATCTCGCACTCTCCATCTTATAATTGTATGTTTATATGGAATATGATCTGGACTATTTTTATGCTCCTTCCGTCCCGCTATTACTGTCCTACTTTCCTAATCTAGTTGTTCCGCTATTACTGTCATCTTTCCTAAAATAACAAAAATACTCTAAAACAAAAAATAAAGTGGGTATATCCTACTTACTACTCATCCCTACACTATCATACTCTCTCTCTCTCTCCAAAAATCTATCTCTCACACAATTTTCGTTCATTTCCGAATTCAGAAATTTAAGATTTTTAATTTTTTTTGAAAACTTTAGATTATTTCTTAAAATACAATATGAAAATAATAATAATAATAATAATAATGGAGTACCTCAACTATGCCTTGCAAAAATTTGAATAAATTTTCATTTCTTCCACCAATCACTCCTAAAAAATTGTGTCGATTTCTTAATACAATTAAAATTCATAGAATAGACACTTAACAAAATTTCTTAATCTCCGTGTCGAAACCAAAAGAGACAGTAATAACGGGATGGAGGGAATATGTCTTATACATAAGGGTAAAAGTTTAAAAGTTGCAATGTTTATTCATAAAAAATATATATGCATAAACACATATATATGAGTATACATACTTCTATCTTTCTATATAAATCTTTCTAAAAGATCTATACGCTCATTAAATATATTAATTATAAATCAACAAAATATTTTCAATCTCCATTAGCTGACCGGCAGGCATGGTGCCAGTTCTATTAGGGAGTTTAAAAAACTAGTACTGGGTCTTCTAAACTTGCTTATAAGACGAAAAATTGAAATTTGCAGTTCTTGTGGGTAGTTGAAATTTGAATGATGTCTTTAAAATTAATCGCGGTCTAGAGCCACTACATTGACTGTGTATAGTTTTTACTTTTTGAAATGGTCATGATTACTTTTTTATGTTTACGTAATTAATCAACTTGTTCAAACTTAGGTTGTCTTTAATAGTTATTACTAATTTAAAATCAATCCTAATAGGGATTGTACGCTAAATTATCTCTAGATCAACCAATTACACTGAAATGAGAATACCAACTATAGTACATGTAGGGATGGAGGAAGGGGAGGTGTAGGGGTGGCAGTGAGCCCCTGGACTTATTTTTTTAAAAAAAACAACGTATAATTTATTAAGATATTAAATGTGGTATAGTAGTATAACTTTAATCAAAAATTTAAGAGATCTTGGGTCCAAGTACTTTCAAAAGTTAACAAAAAAAAAAACCTTTTAACTTTTTAATTCCTTATTTATTTAGATCCTCAATTCCCGTTTACCTTATTTATTTTCATCTCTTCCTTAAACTATTAATATAAAACTACTACTACGAAATACATTTATAAACACTTAATTATTTGGACTCCCTGAATAAAATTACTACGAAATACAATTATAAACACGTAATTATTTGGAACAGCCTGAATTAAGTTTCTGGTTACGTCCCTGACTACATGTTGCCGATAGGTTGTCTTTTATAGTTACCATAAAATCTACGCCAACATAGGAGTTGAGCTATAAATAGTTGACATATATGCTACTTTTTCTCCACCCTAGTTAATTCTCAGCACAAAGTTTATATATATATATACATATATATATATATATATATATATATACTAATACTATCATCAATGGCTTTTGAAAGCGCCGCCGAGTTGTTGATCGTAGCAGGGGTGGATCCAGGATTTTTGGTTAGGGGGCGAAATTTATCGGTATATGATACTTTCGGGGTTTCGGGGGCGGAGCTCCCGAGAAAAATTTTTAGGACATTTTTCTACGTAAGTCTAATTATACTTACTCTTTTTGGCTTATTTAAAAGATTATATTCTTTTTTCATAAATAACTGCTATATTCTTCATATTTATTCGAAAAATATCGTACACAATCTTATTTTGTCAGTCTAAATTTAGTTGGAGAAAATTATGAAGATTAACAATATCTAGCTTAGGAGTTAATTAAGTATTTAAATGATAGTTTATTTACACTTGCTAATTTTAGATCAATCAAGTAATTAAAAAAATGAAACATAATATATTAATTGCATAAAGTTATATATGTAACTCTATTAAAATAGATGTATAGAACTCTAAATTAAACATTACCACTAAAATAAGTTACACTTAATATACTTTTTTTAAATATTTTTAGAAGTTCGTAGTCACATTAACACTAATTCTTCATTGTTACTTTAGTTTAGGATAATAAATTTAAAAATTTCGGGGGGGCGAATTTGAAAAATTACGTGGGACAAACATATAAATTACTCGAAATAAACGAAAATTCGTAGTAATGCACGAAAATTCGGGGGGGCGGTCGCACCCACCCGCCCCCCCTTGGATCCGCCCATGGATCGTAGCCCTTTTCATGGCAATCTTGCTCGCCCTTTCCTCCGAAATGGCGACTGCTGAATATGGCGAAGCAGCGGCTGAGCTTCCACTTGGTTAGTTAATTAATTTTAATATCATTTTTACTTCTGGATGGATTTTGTCATGGAAATTAAGCTGCTAGCTAATTCGTATCTGCATGTCTGCATTTTAGGGAGAAGGCTTCTTGGGGGATTCAATACAACCGGCCGCGGTGGATACAATTAAGAAAATAAATTATGTGACTTATGGATATTGTTGATGTAATAATAGATAATATGTGGTGCTTGAATAATTGATTCAAGTTTGCTTTTGAATTTATGTGTGTGTTGTATATCATATGATCATGTGATAATAATATGTGATGTAACGATTTGTGATGAATTTTATGTATAAATTAAAAGTGACTTTAAATTGTGATGAATATCATTACATATGCTTCAACATAATCTTATCTAGTTATGCTTGAATCCTCAATTTCATCCTTCTGAGTATTACATAGGTCAGTAGTCTGTATCCTATAACCATGAGCAGCATGGCTCCAACCTCGGCCCCACCGCGGTCAACTCCCTGTGCCTTGACAAGGGGAGAGCTGCAAACCGCTGAACCAGACTTCTCTCCATGGCAGCTGTACTGAATCTTCAGCAGCAGCTTGTATGTGTAGTAATTCAAGGATAAGTACCTAATCCAAGACATGAATGGAGGGACTTTCTGCACTTAAAACAAATCTCATTAGCATTCGTTGTAACAAGTTGAAATAAACTCATACGTACGAAAAAGAACGCGTTACATTAATGAAGAAGCCACCGGATAACATGGACGTCATGACAGTAACAGAAGCCAAAGTTGTAGCTTTCTTTATGTCCATGAATGCTGCACCTATAGTTAGTCCGACTCCCTGCAATTTTGTAAAAGAAGAATGGGAATCTTTTTTAGATTCTAATTTAGATTCTAGTTTAGATTCACACCTGAGCAGCAGTGATGCTGAGGAAAATGGAGAGAAGAGTTAGTGAAAAGGCAGAGAAAGTTGGCTTCAGTCCCACCATGAAGTAGATTATAATGAGGAATATGACAGGCAAGAGGAGGTCTAGAGGAAGATCACTCGCGTTTCTTGCTACAAAATACGCGCTGAGTTTATACATATCGACTGATCTCTCCTTTGCTAGCATCGCCCTCTCTAAAGGGAATGTGAAGATGGCTGTGAAGACAGGAAAGAAAGCCCAGAAGACAGAGATAAAGAACAATAGCCCTGCCTGCATTAGTGATCAAAATAACATTAGAAAATTGTTTATATTTGAAAATTTGTGCTTCAAGTAATGGGATTGTTAGGATTGATTACTAGCCTGGTCTTGAGCCATGTAGGGAGATGAAGAATCAGAATCCCACCAGATTAAGCCCGCGATGAGAGCCGTTGATACGACTTGAATGATGCGAAGACTGCTTAAGTATTCGTGTCTCCTCTCCTTTAGGCCTCTTCTGAAGAGAATACAGAACTGTGCACTCCAACTTGCTCCACTCTCTTCTGCATCTGTTATGCTCTGCTTGTGATCGAAGATCATGAATTTATCGGCCCTTATCTTCTCCCTTTTCGAAGCTCTTGACTCGTAAGCCCCCAATAGATACTGAATCATATTCAAAACACAGTAGTACTATAAATTAAATGACTCTAAAAGATGTTAAAATTGCATCATTTTTTTTTTGTCTCACCTTATGCACATCATTAGGGGAAGGCCCTTTATCATCCAACTCCAAAGAGATTGATTTTTCCTTCATATTTCCATTAGCAAGATCAATCAAGAACTCAGCTGGATTCATAGTCATGAGCGGCAAGCAGCCAATAGATGAAAAATACACCATTGCTTCTGATGCCTTCCCAAAATACAACGAACACCCGTTGCTCAGAAGAATCAGCTTGTCGAATCTACTAAACAGCCGGCTTGAGGGCTGATGTATAGTAGTCACCACAGTCTTCCCATCCTATGCAATTCAAACAAGAAAAAAATATAAAAAATAAACCAACAGCAAATATAGAAAACTTTGTACACTAAAATGGTGGCATATTAGTAATACCTGAGCTATGTGTTGCAGCATCTGAATTATACGGAGGGCGGTGGTGGAGTCCAAACCGGAAGTTGGTTCATCCAAGAAGAGGAGTGAAGGGTTGAGAAGAACTTCATTGCCAATGCAAACTCTTTTCTTCTCCCCTCCTGAAACTCCCCTCACAAACTTCCCTCCCACCATTGTGTTTTGGCATCTTTCTAGGCCAAGCTGTGAGAGAACATCCATTACCCTCTCTTCCTTTTGCTGCTTAGACAGAGTGTTGGGAAGGCGAAGTAACGCGGAGTAAGTTAACGTCTCCTTCACTGTCAAGTGTGGGAATACAGTGTCATCTTGCAGCACAAACCCAATCCTTTTTCACCACAAAAATTAGTACACATCAGTTGCATGAATTTTCATAAACAAAGACTAATGATGATTTCATTAACTAATTAACTACCTTCTTTTCAATGATTTTGTGTATAACTGATCATTGTAAGTTATGATTCCACCATTGCATTTCAACCTTCCACTTAGGAGATTGAGGAGACTTGTTTTGCCACCTCCGGAAGGTCCCATTAGAGCAAGAACTTCTCCGGGACAAACTGAACCACTCACTCCTTTTAGTATGTGTTTTTCGACGTCCGAACCCTTCTGTCTCACCTTCAGATTCACATCTTCAAACTGCAAAGCAAGAAAGGAGAAATCTTCATAAGTTTTGGTTCAAGAAAAATGATCTATGCTACTGTATCTTACTTTGAGAGAAATCCCAAATGCTGGCTCCATCTCTATCTTCCAGCTGCATGAATCAGATTCTTCCTCATCAACTGCATCAGATAAGATAATAATAGACATATCATATTCTATCAAATATAATTTTTTTTGTTGAAAAAAGTTTTGGAGGTTTAATTTTTACTTGATCCTTCATTTCTTAGTCTCATGGGATGATTGGAGACGGATTTGGGAGGCGAAGAAGATTCGTAAATGGAGAGGAGGCCGGTTTCCTCATTGCTACGAGGATTAGTTTGAAACAAGCCTTGGTGATCAAAGTTGAGTTCATCGATGTGGGAGCTTAAGGATTTAGTTTTGCAGAGAAGTTTTATCTTTGAGGATTCATTGATGCTGAGATCAAAGCTTCTCATCTTGATCTTTCTAGTCTTTCCATCATCATCTACGCCCACTTTTGTTAAAGATTCAGACAAGTCATGAAGTGCTCTCTCCCCCATTGTTCCACACCTTAAAGATTTTAACTGCATTACAAAAAAAAAAAAAAAAAGAAAAGAAAAGAAAGGAAGTTGATGAGTTAAGACAAGTAGTTAAGGTATATGTAATAATATAATATGAATGAGAATACTACTGTTAAAGTTGATAACTGAGATGAAAGCATGCTAGAGAGAGCTCACACTGTAAAACTAGAAGAATAATAAGGTAAACACAATGTTGAAGCGATCTTGAATAGTTTTTGGTTGATATATATAGTGAGCTACTTATGTTGCGACAAAATAAGAAGTATTCTATGACACCATTTTTTCCTTGTGTACTAGGGCAACCTGCACCGCTACTCCAAGGTATCGAGTAGACTCCAAATCTAACTTGTAAACCATACGGAAAAATAGGTTACGTGTTAGAAACATATAAGAAATGAATGAAACTAATTTAGTATTATTGGATCATGCATGGTTTGTTGAAAAAAAAAGTGAATATAACACTTTCTCCGTCCCATTTGAAACGATCTGTTTTCCTTTTCGGGACGCCCTATTTGAAACGATCCGTTTCTGAAAAATGAAATAACTTTCCAAAAAAATTATTTCTTTTTTTCTCATACTTTATCATTTATCTCTCCTACTTTATCATCTACCCTATTATATCACTCATTTTCTCTCTCCTACTTTATTATCTAATCTTCAAAGCATCTCCAATGGTTTATACTACATTTAACACTAATATAGTGTAAAATGTAGTGTAAACCAATTTTTTCTACAACAAGCTACTTTAAAAATTACACTATAATAAAATTCCATTTTGATTCTTGAATTAATTTTAATAAACTATTATATATTTATATATTAATAATGTTTACGAATAATACTTTAAATTATTTAATTTTTTTAGGGTAAAGTAAATTAATATGTCAATATTTAAAAAATATTATAAATCTACGTAAAAAATATTTTGATTAAATTAGTATGGTGTAAATTAATTTAATTGTAAAATATAATTATGATTCTTTTTATAATTGAAAAAAATATGAAAAAAAGGAAAATGAATTAAATTAAAGTAGTGTAGTGTGAAACAGTGTCACACTATAACTGGTGGATATTGTTCAATTACACTAGAATAGCCTAGCGTATAGCATACGGTTGGAGAACATATTCACACTACAATAGCGTAAAACGCCACATGTAGTGCACCGTTGGAGATGCTCTCACTATCTCACTCATCTTCTCTCTCTTACTTTATCATTTATTCATCTTTCATACTTTATTGTTACTTTCTTAATTTCCGTACTGGAAAAAATGAATCATTTCAAACGGGACTGAGTGAATAATAAATTAATAAGTACCTTCCACATTTTACAAGATTTCTTTTTATCGATATTTTAATATTTTGATATTATTTAACTATACATTTAGTAATAATTCTAAATTAAATAATTCATCCGTCCCATTATTCTTGTCATAATGTTTGTTACAGAGTTTAAGAAAGTGAGTGGAGTTGTGTTAAAGTAGTTGTAGAATGTGTTAAAATCGTGGGATCCGCTTTTTATATTGATCGTAATCCACAAGTTCTTTCCTTTTTCGAACAAAGACAAAAATATCAAACAGTCGAAAAAAAAATTACGATAAAAATAGCGGAACGGATGAAGTATCAAATAAAATAATAGTATGTTATTCTTCGAATAATTTCAGCATTCATTGTTGTGTATATCTAGTGTGCGCTTGCACTGTTGCACATGTAAGTTGTAACGTCACCCACTTAACTTTTATGTTTGGTGTTCTTTTTAATTTTAATATGGGAATATAACTATAAAGTGAACTGTTCATATAATCTTAACTATACACCAAATGAAAATTGGTCCCCTAGCTTTTATATGTAATTAGCTAAACTTTCATACTCAAAGTTAGCTAAAATATTTTTCCTTCAGGTGTTTAAATGTCTTTTATTAGTAAAAAAAAGAAGTTAATTAGATGAAAATAATATCAGCTAGGGACCAATTTGCACTTCCAACGTAAGTACGTACATTTTGTACCATGCACGTTTCCTTTGAATTAATTCGTTTCAGTTTGTCATGTAAATATTGAACAGTGGTCACATTATGAATTCATCCCTCTCTCTCTCCACTCTCTCTCATTCAAAATCATAGAAATAGCCAACTCGGCCGAAACCCTTACCCTAAAAAACATGTACCCAACTTGTACAACGACACATGATTAAAAAACTATTTATTAAATCTCTGGAAGCTGCAATTTTGAAATAGACAATTCAAAGAAAATTGTCCTGCGTGATTAATTCACCACCGTGGTCCGTGACACCGTCCGATTATATAGTGTGTTTTAGTCGATATCTATGACCAGCATTTAATGTTACTTCATCACCCGAAAATAACATTAAGGAATGGTTTCGAAATAAATCTCTCGTAGAGTCGTAGCCAGTGAATATATGGCCACCAATATAAGTTGTACGACGACGTTTGATAAGCACCAAGACATTAATCGACGGTGCCTTGGTGTGTAGGGCAAAGTACATTTTTTCACAAGCAAAGAAACGGACACTTGATGCAATCCTAACCACGATTCAGTTTAATTACTTTCCTTAATCGGTACTACTTCCACACGTTTCGTTTTTTACGTAACGTACGAAAATTGGTGAAATAAATTACGTAAAAAACACAATTTATTCAATTAGTTACATAAGCATAAGTCGGCACATAATATTAATTTTAAAAAATAAGTGGTCTAAAGAATGTCATATATACACAATTATTTCGGAGAGGTGTAATATCTACGAGCTCGACTAGGTAGCTAGCTTGCTGCATGTGCTTGCAAGCTAGATATGAAAGCAAGCTTATATTCTGGCTATCAATCGGATGGCCGGACTTATTTGAGATTGTCATTTTCATTAACTTTCTCGTTCAGATTTAATTTATAAGTGGTCCCGAATAACATTTTACTCCATCTCAAGAAAAAAAATAAAAAACCAGGAAAATCAATTAACAATACTTAGATCATATTGTTCTAATTCTGAGTGAATCTAAAGTGGGAAATTGTATAAGATTATGTGGGTGTTAGGAGTAGCTGAAGCTTATTGATAAGTGCTGAAAACTGTTGATTTGAAAATTTCTAGGTGTTTGAAAAAAAGTGTTAAAGCTGCTGAAAATGGAAAAAATAGTATTTGGAAAACTGCAGATATCAGTAGCTTATTTTAAGTTTTTAAATAAAATATTCGTTTTACGCTCAATATTATTAAATAATTATAATTTATAATAAATAAATAAATATTACTAATTTTTATATTATATAAATTTATAATATATCATATTAACATAAACATATCATACTATTATATTTTAAATATTATTAATTTGCTTAAAATTCATAATAATAATATTTTATATAATTTTAAAAATTACGTAGCTAAGAAATAATTATCATTAAATGAAAATAGAAAAAAATATTAATTTAAAATTCAAAATTTTCAGAACCCACTATTTAATAATATTTAATTTTAATAATAATTATTTCATTAAACTTGAAGAATTTATAAATAATAACTAATATATTAAAATATATTTATAATTAAATTTATAAGTAAGGAAAATATTAATTTGAAAATTAATAATTTTTTGAGAATTATAAAAATATTTAAAAGATAAAATAGTCCAATAAATTAGATAAGCTATAAGTTGTAGCTGAAAGATGGGTCATAGCAGGCAGCTTATCTATCTTGGCTATATTTGATAGAGAATTCCTGTTCCAAATACCACGTATATATGAATGATAAATAACTACTATCATATTCAATATTTATCTTATAAACTGTATATTCAATTATTCATCTAATCATATATTCTTAAACTAAATGTGTCGGTAATAAGTAAAGAATACAGATACAGAATTCGCTTCCCAGGCCAGTCGGCTTTCATCCCAGCTGCGTAGGGCAATGTATATGGGCCGTTAAAAGGGCCGGATACATAGAAGCAAAGATGCTACCTGGATTCTTGACCAAACTATTTTTTCTATTCTTATATCTATTTAACTTTTCATTTATACTTTATTTGTGTTTTACTAATGATTTTTTCGTAATTTTCTGAATTGAAATATTGCGCACATCTACATTATACACAGGAGAAACAACTAAAAACAACTGTTGGAAAATCGTGTATACATATATAATTATAATATTATGGAAATTATGTTAGCATTTAATGCTATTTTGACATGGGCAAAATTCAGCCTGTTTGATCGCCGTTTCGAGCCTCGATATATATCCGATTTACGAATTAAGATATATAGCATCGATCTACGTTTCGAGTAGATAGTTGTAGTGTGGTTAATCTCTCGATTCCGATTTTCGGTGAGTGAGAAATAGTGACTCGAAGTTTTGGACAACAAAACTAATACGTTACCTAAAGTGGAGAAATTTACCTTATTCGGGTTTTGGAGAATTATTAAATTGATCAATGTCCCACATTGATTAATGTGTAATATTTTTTGTGGTATTTAAGTCTCTACCACCTTGTAGGAGATAACAAAGTGACATGTGGCCGGCTTGGGCCACACATGCTCATAGTGGGCTATTTGTAGGGCTGATCCCGCTCGTGGTGCAATGCTCCTCCTACACCAGATTGTCTCTTTTTGGAAGTCTCTGGAATGAGACTGTTGGGAAGTCTCTACTTCTCCACTTTCCTTTCCCACGTCCGCTTGCCTTAATTGGCAGCTCCAACAACCTTTCACCTGGGCGGAAGATGCCTAGCCAGTCTTCACTTCCATTTCAACACACCTGCATCAACAATTTCCTCTGCATACATCCTAGTTCTAAGTTGTCCAGAAGTTCTAGTCCTCGCCAGAGCTCGTGGTTCTGTGGTGCTGTATACCTCGAGACGATCGTCGTTTTATCTTTGGGGACGATACGCCGGAAACCTAAGAGCACTACCGGGGCGTATTTCGTCTTGCGAAAAGAGGTCTTTCCTCGACTCGACGAACTACTGTTTTAAGTATTGTTTTTCAGTTTTTGTTTTTCCGACTCACTATTTCTTAGATTGTAATAGCAGCTTCTGTACTCAACAATCGCAAGACGAAATAACCTTACCTAAGCTGCTTGGTGTTAACCGGAAAACTTACAAAACTGAGTCATGTCTTCATCATCTGCTGCCATCTCCGCCGCCGCCGCCACTGTTGTTGTCTCCGCCACCACCGTCGATGTTTCCAACGTACTTGCCTCCTCCGGCAATGTGGTCCCGCCGGTGTCTTTCCTGATTCCAATCCCGACGTTTCCAAATCCAACTTTTGCCGCCATCTCTGCCGCCACCGACGTAAGAATCGCACTTAACCGTGCAAATGCCACCAACTCGGTATTTAACTTCAATGTTATGTCTTCTCCTTTGCAGAATAATGTCCCTTTTGGGAGTGTGAACCACCTTGGTGTGGTGAGGGGCTCGAACCCGACCTTGACGACACCTTTACACTCGTCGAGAGTGTTGCCCGCTGTCGAGAAGCTCGCGAAGTTTGGTGGAGCCGACTTCAAAAGATGGCAACAAAAGATGTTGTTCTACTTGACAACATTGAGGTTCACGAACGTGCTCATGGAGAATGCACCCACCACACCAAGTGAAAACGAAGAGAATGTAGAAGTCCGCATAACCTACGAAAATCTGCTCACTTCGGACTATTTCTGTAAAAAATTCTTGCTTAGTGGACTAGATGATAGTCTATATAGTATTTATTCAAATGTAAAGACCTCAAAGGCAATTTGGGGGCACTTGAAAGAAAATATTGTACTGACGATGCGGGAACCAAGAAGTTTGCAGTCGCCAAGTTTTTGGACTACAAAATGGTGGACTCTCGACCGGTCATGGAACAACTGCAAGAGTTCCAACTCATTATCCATGACGTCCACGCCGAAGGTATACTTTTTCCCGATGCTTTTAATGTGGCAACCGTGATAGAGAAACTTCCCCGAGCTGGAAGGACTTCAAGAGCTATTTGAAGCACAAGCGAAAGGAAATGACGCTTGAGGATCTTGTTGTCAAACTCCGTATCGAGACCGACATGAGGAATCGAGATGGGAAGGGCAAAGCACCCATGAAACTGAGAGTTAACCTCACAGAGAAAGGTGGAAACTCCAACAACATGAAAAGAGGGCGTCCAAACAACAACCTCAAATGGAAGGGCAAGGTGCAAGCCCGCAAGTTTGAAGGGGATTGCTACAACTGTGGCAAGTCCGGCCACATGTCAAAGGACTGTCGTAAGCCGAAGAAGAAGAGGGCTCGACAAGCCAATATGTTGGAGGTAGACCTCATAGAAGCCGACCTTACGGTCGTCATCACTGAAGAGGCAAATGTCGTGGAGAATGAAGGGAAATGGTATATTGATACCGCTGCCACGGCACATGTGTGTGGTGACTGAAGTCGCTTCACTCAGTACAAGAGTTGCTAAGGAAGGAAGTTTATTATGGGAAATCAAGTCTCATCTGAGGTAGTTGGCTATGGTACTGTGGTGGTAAGGTTGAGCTCTGGGAAGAACCTTACTCTTGGAGAGGTCTTGCATGTCCCTGATATCCGAAAAAATTTGGTATCCGGCTCTGTACTAGTTAAGCGGGATTTTAGACTAGTGTTTGAGTTTGACAAGTTTATTCTTTCAAAATTTGGAATGTTTCTAGGAATAGGTTACGTCTCTGAGGGCCTTTTCAAGCTATTTGTAATGGCTATTCGCCAAGAGCCGCGTAAGGGCGAGAATAATGAAAATGAAGCTACTTCCTCCTACTTGACTGAGTGTTCTGATTTATGGCATTGTAGATTAGGACATGTTAATCTAAATGCGATAAAAAGATTAGTTAATTTCGATTTACTTAAAATAAATGAGTTTAACAAAACCAAGTTGAAGTTTGCGTTGAAGCAAAGTTGATTAAGTCATCATTTCATTATCTAGAAAGAAATACCAAGCCTCTAGAGCTAATTCACACTAATGTATGTGACTTAAAGTTTGTACAAACTAGAGGTGAGAAAAAGTATTGTATTACTTTTATTGATGAATGCACTAAATATTGTACTTTTTATCTTTTAAGGAGTAAAGATGAGGCGATTGAAGCTTTTACTAACTTCAAAGCAGAAGCCGAAAACCATCTTAATTGTAAAATTAAAATGGTACGAAGTGATAGAAGTGGAGAGTATGTAGCTCCTTTTGAAGAGTTGTGTGAGTCAAGTGGAATCATTCATCAAACCACCGCCCCCTATTCACCTCAATCAAATGGTGTTGCTGAAAGGAAGAATCGAACTTTAAAGGAGATGATGAATGCATTGTTAATAAGTTCTGGATTGCCTCAGAACATGTGGGGGAAAACCGGTTTGACGGCTAACTACTTATTGAACAAAATACCTTTAAAAGGTAAGGATGTTACTCCTTACGATTGTTTAAAGGAAGGAAACCTTCCTATAAATACCTCAAAGTGTGGGGGTGTTTGGCTAAGGTAGAAGTGTCTTTGCCTAAGCAAGTTGCAATCGGACCTAAGACCGTCGATTGTATCTTTATATGATACGTAATGAATAGTAGTGAATATCGGTTTGTCATTAATAAGTCGGTAGTGCTCGATATGAATGTTGAACTACTATTGAGTCAAGGAATGTTATATTCTTTGAACATATCTATCCATGTAAAAAGGATGATAAAGTTGAGTCGAGCTCTAATGGTGAAACGGGAGAAGTTGCTAGTAGTTTTGGAAATGTGGGGGTAGAACATGCTACGCGTAAGCGGCATGCTGCCGATCTTGAAGCTTTAGAACCTAGACGTAGTACTAGAGCAAGAGTTGCTAAGGACTTCGGTCCTGATTATGTAGTTTTTTCTTTTGGATGAAGAACCGCAGTCTATAAAAGAAGCTCTTTCTAGACCCGATGTCCCACTTTGGTAAGAAGCTGTCCAAAGTGAGATTGACTCAATCATGCAAAATCACACTTGGGTCTTAGCTGACCTACCTGAAGGTTGTAAGCCCTTAGGATGCAAGTGGATCCTAAAAAGAAAGCATAAGGCAGATGAGTCAATTGATAAATATAAAGCTCGTTAAGTGGTTAAAGGTTTTAAGCAAATTAAAGGATACGATTTCTTCGATACTTATTCGCCTGTAACGAGAATTACTTCAATCCGTGTGCTTCTCGCGATTGCTGCTCTGTACAATCTTGAGATTCACCAAATAGATGTGAAAACCATCTTTCTAAATGGAGATTTAGAAGAGGAAATTTATATGGAACAACCTGAAGGGTTTGTAGTACCTGGCCAAGAGCGAAAGGTATGTAAGTTGGTGAAAGATGCCTATAAATAAGCTGTTTTCACATGGGCGGAAGATGTCTATAAATAAGCAGTTTTCACTTGCATTTCAACACACCTGCATCAACAATTTCTCTGCATACATCTTAGTTCTAAGTTGTCCAGAAGCTCTAGTCATCGTTGGAAGTCCAGTTCGCCGGAGCTCGTAGTTCTGCAGTGTTGCATACCTCGAGACAATCGTCGTTTTATCTTTTGGGACGATACGCCGGAAACCGAAGAGCAGTACCGGAGCGTATTTCGTCTTGCGGAAAGAGGCATTTTCTCGACTCGACGAACTACTGTTTTAAACATTGTTTTTCAGTCTTTGTTTTTCCGACTCACTATTTCTTAGATTGTAATAGCAGCTTCTGTACTCAACAACTACGTATTAAACCTTTTTTTAGTTATATAACTATTAAATCATTAGTTCTTCTCAAAAGGTGATTAACGGACAATGAATTTCTTCTAGAAACGGGATTGATATAATTAAGAAATATAAATTTATAGCAGTTTCTATAATAAATACTCGTCTATTGGATTTTGAAGGATTTCTACATTTGACTTATAGTAGTAGCAACAAATGTGGCCTCTTATATAAAGCACTTTGACTCTATATTAAATTGAGTTTATTTTAATTAAAAAATAAACAAAACTCCTAGAAATATTAATCGACTAGCAGTATGAATAATATTTATATGTTTATTGAATAAATTTTGGTGTGCGGTGCCGGTGAGGAATGAGATGACATTGAGCTATGAACCAATGCAAACCACGATTTTTTTTTTATTAAGTGGTTTTGGAAAGTAAAGCTATTCTCTAATTTATTCAATTTCAGTAAATTCCACAAGAAAGAAAGATGAGATTATTGTTTTAAAGTTCCGAATTTTACTACTTCCTGTATTAGAACCGAACAAGTCTCCTTCTCTCCCTTTCATCTATCGAGATTGTTGTGTTTTTTTTTCATTCCAATTAGATATGACAATTTTTCTAATGAAAATTAGCTCAAAATAGAACTTGAATGAGCCCAAAGAGAAACTGATACAAACAAGAGCCGTAAATCGTTTTATTTGCCATGTTTAGTAGTTACAGAAATCAAATCTTGGCTCCAATAGTTAATATGAATCGGATTTACTCATTTTGAAATTGTCGATTTTATTAACTTTTTTCTTCTTTTGATATATTCTTAAAATGAAATGAAAATGCTAATAAATAAATAAATGGTCATGAATAAAAATATTTTTAACATGCATCTAGTTTTGATTTAATATTTTTTTAATGAATGATTTTTTTTTATTAACTGATGATTATAGTACTCCCTCCGTCACTCTTAACTTTTCTTGTTTTCTTTTTTCTTTGTGGACTCTACCTACAGACAACTAACCACTCTTCTTTATTTTTATGCCGAAAAAAATAAGTTAAGTCGGACGGAACTAATGGAGTATTATTTATGAGGCTAAACTCAAGATCATTAATTGTTTTGATTTGCTTACACATAAAGACAATTAACTAATACTATAATATTCAAAATTTTGATCTAATAAACTACTCACTCAGTTCTTAATATAATGTCTAATTTTCTTTTTTAACCAATTATTAAACACAACTTTTTATATGATCCACACCTTTATACATCTCTACTCATAATTAATAATTATTCTTAAAAACCGTGCAAAAAGTAAAGCAAACATATTAATTGAAATGGAGGGAGTATATATCTCTTTGAAATGAATAAAGTTGTAACAAGAAATATGAATAGATAATTCACTTTGGAATTTGTGTTCGGTTATGCAGCCGTTAAACGGGCTAGATACACAGTGATATCTCCATTTTTTAATCAAATTATTACAAATATACTAACAATATTTTTCGATTTAACTTTTCATTTGTACTTTTACTCGGAGTTTTAAAAGTGATTTTTCGTAATTGTTTCGTATATTCAAATGTTGGGCACATTTATTTGAAATCTAGGAGGATTATAAACATAGGAGAAACAACCATGAAACATTTGTATTTCTTCTAGAAACGAGATTGATTAAAAAAACCATAAGTCTCCAGCACAAATTATAGGCCACATTATATGATTATCGTTCAAAAAGATAATCTTGAAAAAATTTCTCCAGCACAAAAAGACATATTTAGTTGACAAAAATGTAATAATACCCAATTAATCTTCTTATAAACGGTCAAAAGTGGCTTTTTGTCTAGAATATAATTCATAAAAAATTAACATGAAAATAGATACAACATATATTATAATGTGTGCTTTTTGAAAAGCTAGCGGTAATTAAACCTAATATAAACTCGGAGATTAAAGTAACAATAAAGAAATATAATTTAATCATGTACGTAATAATTGAATAAGTTTAGAATTACGCATTCTATATTCCTTAATTCATAAATTTGGATCCATCGCTAAACGAGACATCTAATCTACCAGTCTTACATGGCAATTGAAAAAACACTCCTCTCCTCCTCGTAACAAATGTTTTGACAAATTCAAACATTACTACACTACGAAACCGGCCCCAAAAAACATAAACAATACATTACACAACTTGCCAAAACCAAAAATATATATTTTTAATTTAATATTTCCAAACAATAAATACAACTCACGTACTCCATTGACTAATATTTCTCCAATAATACCCACAAAACCCAAAAATATAGATATTATCATCATCGCCCTAAACAGCACCCACTGTCGCCGTCCGCCGCCGCCATGGATATACCGGACTTCTCTTCCGGCCGATCTCCGCGAAGCTCCCTCCAAGGCCCCCGCCCCGCTCCTCTCAAAGTCCGCAAAGACTCCCACAAGATTAGAAAACCACCGATGGCGCCGCCCCAGGCCGGCCACCCTCACCACCCATCCCACCACGCGCCGCCTCGTCCCCCGGTCATTATCTACACGGTCTCCCCAAAGATCATCCATGCAAACCCTAACGAGTTCATGTCGCTGGTCCAACGGTTGACCGGTCCAACCGCCACTTCACCCTCCACTTCCTCCGCTTTTCAAGAAAGCGGAGGCGCAGTATCTCCGGCCGCCCGTTTCGCATCCATCGAGAGAACGAAGTCTCCTGATGGACGGAAAACGGTGCGGGCCGTAAACCAAGATACCGAAATGATCGTAGACGGGATCCAGTTCGATACGAATATCCAAAGAACGAATCATTTTCCCGGAATCTTATCACCAAATCCAAATGCTCTTCCTCCAATCCCACCTAATTTCTTCTCCCCTCCCTCTGAAAACAATCCCTTGAGTTTTTACCATGATTTAAGCCCAGTTTTACATAGCAGTAGAAATTATTTAGAAAACAGTTTTGTATTACCGAGTCCCTCGCCTTTTGTTTCACCGTACATAAACACGCCTTCTCCGAACACATTAGATCTCTTCCACAGCTTATTCGACCTATGAAGAAACTGCACGGAAAAGCATGACTGTAACAGTAGGGAAAAAGAGAGTGGATTTTGACTTGATTGGATTTTGCTTCATGACTCCTTCAATGACGCGGACCAGCTTCAATTGTGGTATTTAATTCTTTATTATAATTAGATTTTATCTTCTTCTCTTTTACAGTTGAGAATTTAATTTTTGCGGGCCATATGATTTATAGGTCGATTTTTGGCTGGAATAGTTTGGTTTTTTGTGTTTGTTGTAGACTTGTTCATGTAATAGAGGATAGGATTAGTTTATTACATCACATCTGGATTGTAGTACGAATGAACAACGTTGCTGTCTTGTCGTTCTTCTAGATGCGTTACACTCAACTAGTCTTGAATTCCTAGCATGAAATACACCCTTATTTAATTTGAAACTTTATTTTGTTTGTTTCTCCTAATTCAAAAATATAGCTAACTTGGTCAAATTTGCAATATTTGAAGAGTGTTTGAGTCCTTTTTGGAGTGATTTCTCCTTGATGGACATGTGATTCCGGGAACATTCACTTTTATTTATTACATAATCAATGGTTTCTTTAATGCTGAGGGAAGAAACTAATTAAGTGATCATAATCTGGTCAAAATATGTGTTTCAATGGTTTTCAGGGTGATTATAATTATAAAGCCGGACGAGATTATAATAATTTACATAGTAACATACTACAAAGTCGAACAATCTTATAGCTAGAATTGTTGTAAATATTATTGGAACACAGATTTTCGAGCAGAGAATTCATTGAGGAAGAGACCTGGTCCTCCTACACCAAAATATAACCCCAGTGTAAATCATTAATATTTTTAAAACCTTTTTTGTTTTTCATTATACCATAATTGAGATTTTTCATTAAAAACATGCCATATTTGGAGTATTTTATTGGAAGAGGAACACTAGTCCATAATTCAGTTAGAAGGTAGAGCCAATATAAAATATATGAATTTCTAAGCTTTTTTTCATAGAAGATATTGACTATATTCTGATCTCGTAGTTTATATATCAAATCATAACCTCGATTAAAAAAAAATGTAATTTTCCTCTAAAAACTAACTTTTTTTAACTTTTTTTTTTTTTGCACACGAACTTTCAATTTTGCTCATAAATACACCAATTCTTTATTTGTTTCAAATTGCACATCCATCAAAAAAATCCGGCGAAATAAAAGTTGATGTGACATTTTCCGGCGTGACTTCGCTTCTGACATGTTGGGTGAGTCATAATCTATCTTATTTGATTTTCCAATAAATACACAAACTGTTCACTGTTTTCCTTTTTGCTCATTAACTTTAAATATTTTTTTAATTATTATTTATTTCTAATAAGATTTTTATAATGAATAACCGAATTACGTTGAACAACCCGATTAAACTCTTCACAGTTTTCCTTTTTGCACATGGACTTTGATTTTGCCGGACTTTTGATCTGTGTGCAATTTGAAATAAATCAAGAGTTGGTGCACTTATGGGCTAAATTGAAAGTTTGTGTGAAAAAAGAGAATTTGAAAGAAGGTATATTTAGAGAAGAATAACCCTAAAATAAAATATAGAATAAAACAAAATCTATTTTCATTGAGAAAAAAAAATATATATATATATATATATATATAGGAAATTAATTATATGAGAAGTCTCCTTAAAATAAGAAATAAGAAGAAATTTGCACCATTGATTTTATTTTTTTATGGTTTAGATTGAATATGCTCTGGAATATTCATTTTGCATATTATTTATATATTTTATGCATAAGGGCAAAAATGTAAAAAATACAAAATGTATGCATAAAAAAATAGAAAATATGCATAAAACATACAAGGATAAAGGAATATGCATACTTCTCATCTTCCTACATAACTATATCTTCCCACCGATCCATACCCTATATATATATATATATAATCATTTTGATACATGCATACATATATTGTCTAAAAAACCGTGGCTAGTTAAGTAAAAAAACAAACATAATTAATTAATTTGAGCTATAGGTGCGTGGGTGGCGGTAGGGTGCGACTTTTAGACGTTAGATCAAGTAAACACAAAATAAAATATGTTTAGGGTCATTTTCCGTCCACCTAATACACGCACAAAGTTCTCTTAACATGTCTAGATTAAAAAATTTGACCGCCGCAAGTACTGATTAGATCTATTCTATTACACAACAATGCCAATTTGGCTCTAGAATTATACTTCTACATAACTTGGATCAGATTCTTCAGACCAACAGCAATTGACTAATCAAAACATGATTGGTAGCCATGACAGAATCTTGCATCAACCATAAAACTTCTGACTTTTTCCATCTCTTCATGTTATACAGTTGACTAAATCCAAACATGATTCCACAAACATGTCAGCATTCTTGTGATTGTCCTAAGCTACCACTAGTAGCAGAATTGCTCAGTGGACTAATAGGGCTCCGGTCATCACACTTCTCTCTCATCAACGGAGCTCCTACAACTGATGATGAGAGAGTAGTCGATGATGGAAGAGTTTGCTTTTCTCTAAACACCCCCCAAAGATAATATTTTCGACCAAATCCTGCGTAAAAATGACCGTCTTAAGAGTTTTGCTTCTTTCAAGATTAAAGATGAAGAGGATGCAAAACTTACTCCAGTAGCGCAGAGGCAATTCGGTTGAAGTAAAGATCAAAAGCTCGATATTATGCATGCAGGCTTTGAAAGCAAGCTCTTTATGAATCATCTCCTCAACTAATTGGTCAAATACTTGTTCACTAAAGCATGAAAGTTTAAAAAATATATATATTAGCAATAATGTAAGAGGGGCAAATTTAAATGACAAAAGTTGATACCTTATCTTGGATGGGAAGAAATAGAGTGCAATGCTATCACCATTTGGTTGCTCGGTCATAAAGCTTTTCGGCCATATATCAGATTTTGGAAACATTTTGAGATGGAGGACCGGTTGAAATCGAGAAGCAGTCTCATATACCTTATGGCAAGCTTTGCTAGAAATGTGAGCCATGAGTTCATCAATCTTGTCATACTCTTCTTCCCGAATATCGAAACTTCCCCTGCAATTATCAACACGCAAGTTTCTGATAAGTCGATAAACCAAGTGTAATATGGTACAAAGTTATAGATTTTCTAACCTCCAAATTGGAATAGCGACTGGCTCAGCAACCATAAAACCTAAGTCTTGTGGATAATATTTGGAGGCGCTTTTTCTTTGACAAGACGTAGATGTCCGCTCCTCTTTATTTTGAGGTCCTCTGTTTTCAATAGGGTCGTTGCTTGAACTTAAACCCCTTCTTACAATGCTTAAGTCGGTAAACTCATTTTCTAAGTGATTGTCTTTGCTCTCGAGAAGCTGAGGAACACCACTTTGATGCACGTGCTCCTGCATAGTAGTTTTCTTCTTTTTCACGGTCTTAGAAGGTCCGTTATTTGAAAAGAGTGGTTGATCTGCGATGCCCATATCAGTAATAGAACGAAGAGGATTGGAGATGCGAATTTGGTCTTTCTGCTCATCATCTCTAACTTCAGAAGGTAATGTCATAGCAAGTCTGTGTTGGTCATTCTCAGTAGTGGATTCCGTAATATCCGTCTTTCTCTTCTTCTTCCTCTTCTTCTTGATTTCCGTTGTCTTTTGCTCCAACTCAACCGGATCACTCGCCAAACTTGGGCACTCGCCGGTGTCTACTTTCACTACTTCATTACAAGATGGTGTAGTAAGTCGATGTTGGTCTTCCTCCATAGTGGATTCCATAGCATTTCTCTTCTTCTTCTTCCTCCTCTTCTTCTTGATCACCGTGTTGTTCTGTTCCACGCAGTCGGCTGACAACTCAATCAACTTACTAGCCAACCTTGTGCAGTCGTTGATGTCTACTTTTACACGTACATCACAAGATGTTGTAGCAAGTTTGTGTTGGTGTTTCTCGGTAGTGGATTCCATTACGTCTCTCTTTCGCTTCTTCTTCTTCCTCTTCTTCTTGATTTCCGTTTCATTTTGCTCCAACTCAACCGGATCACTCGCCAGTCTAGTGCACCCGTTGGTGTCAACTTCCACAACTTCGTTATAAGATGTAGGAAGTCTATGTTGGTCTTCCTCCATAGTGGATTCCACAACATTTCTCTTCTTCCTCCTCTTCTTCTTCTCGTTCTTGATTTCCGTTTCCTTTTGCTCCACGCAGCCAGCTGGCAACTCAATCAGCTCACTCTCCAACCTTTTGCACTTGTTTATGTCTACTTCAACATGTTCGTTACAAGACGTTGTAAGAGGAAGTATATGTTGGTCTGTCTCCGTAACGGATTCCACAACACTTCTCTTCTTCTTCCTCTTCCTCTTCTTCTTGTTCTCGATTTCCGTTTTCTTCTGCTCCATGCAGCCAGTTGACAACTCAATCACCTCACTCAGAGACGCTTTGCACTTGTTGATGTCTACTTCTACACTTTCTCTATAAGATGTTGTAGCAAGTCTATGTTTGTCTTTCTCAGCAGAAGGTTCGATAACATTTCTCTTCCTCCTTTTCTTCTGCTTCAATCCGCCATCTGCCAACTCAATCGGCTCCATCAGATTTCCATCAACATTTTCCTCCTCAAGCTGCTGCGAGGAAGAGCTCTGCTCAGACCTTTTACTTGCATCGGCCGACAAAAGAATACCATTTTCATCATTCTTCCCATCCAATATACCATTTTCAAGGCAACCTTTAATATTTGAAACTTCATGGTGGCTTGTCTGGGATGGGATAGCGTCATGCTTAAGGACAATAGGTTGCTTTTGCCCTTTCACTTTACACTCGTCACAAAGCCAAAGAACAATTTCATCAAGAGTGTCTGGTATTTCATCAAGACAGTAGCTGAAATGACACAACATATAGTCAAGCAAAAACCAAGTTAAAGCATGATAATAGTCTATGTAGCAACTCAATCCACCTACAAGCATAAAGTTCTAGTAAATAGAGCAAAGTTAAATGTTTAACTTCATATTAAAGCAGAAAGATATTACTATATATACACAAAGTTAGTGATACGGGTGAGAGCATAAGCAACGTCGCAGTTGATTCTCTATCAAGTTTCTCTATCGTACTGTAAAAGCAATCAGCCTAAAGATGGTTAATGATTTTTCTGTTTAGTCGGGCATGCTAGAGAGGATCGATAGATTAGATCAAAGCAGCAATTGAAGTTTTGTCCTGCAGTCATGCATTCGGAGATAGAGAAAGACAGAGAGCAAGGATGCAAGGGAACTGAATAAGAAACCGGCTGTCATCAATCGTATCCATCTTACCGATGCACTGCAAATTCTACGCAACTGACACAGTACACAAATGCATTCTCGAATCCTCTATCGCCACACTGAAGACATACTGTTTCCTCAACCTGCATGACAAATTAATTCACAAAATGATAACATTAGCCAGTTCTGGAGATAATCTTTAGTTGGTAATAAGAAAACAAGAAACAAGGGATTCTTGGATTACTAATCAAACTGTCCAACATTTGTTCATTTAATAAAACATATTACACTGAACCATTTCATAGGGAACAATATGCAGTTGATGCTAATAACATCAATAACTATTGAAGGACTCATCTTCTTCTCCACGGACAAAAGAAAGATCGGAGTCAACATAAATACATAATCATACGAGGAAATATTCTCCTCCCACACAACGAAAAGATCAATATGCTTATGTCTCATCAGAAGTTCTGTTTGAGTCTTCCCAAAGACACCCTTAAATATACAAGTTCAAGCATTATGCTTTTGATTATCATTAATATAGGTCATAGTCATCCTTAAAAACCAAGAATTCATAATCAAGAGGCATAAAATTGACATCAACTCTATTCATTCGATTAAAAGTCCCAAAAAAGTTCTCAAAGTTCAAGTTAAGTTTAAAACAGGCTGGGTGAAATAGTCATAAGCAACACTACTGTATGTCCCTTGAAGGGCCGGATAATGGAATAAAAACCAAAATTTTCAATTGACAAAAGAGAGGCGAAAATCACATAATCGTGTGCTTCTATTTTGTCCTTGAAAAAAACTCATGTCATTCTCACAAAGAAGGCCCCCCACCCCACCCCACCACCCCCAAAAGAAAATCACCAAATAACAAAGAACAACCAAAAACACACCCCACATAGAAAGACATAATAATTTGAATTATTCAAAAAATTCATTCTCTTCAATTTTCGCCCGAAGCCTACACCAAACCTTGAAATTCATACGAAAAAAAAAAAAGGAAATGAAAATTAAAGAGAACTCAATCAGTGGTCAAAAAGGGCAGTTCTCCTAATAATCGTTTTCTTTTAATTCAAAAAAACAACAGGGTGTTCAAGAAACTACATGCAGAAACAGATCAAAATGCATATACATTAAACGACATGAATAAAAATCACAACTTTAACAGAATTACGAACCAATCAAAACAGAGTGCGGAGAGTAATTGAAGATGTACCATGATGCAAGAAATTCCGAGAAACTCAGAAGAACCTATCGGCAATCAAAAACAAACCAGCTTTCGATTCTTGAAACTCAAGAAGCGGGTTCTTGGCACTCTTGCACCTCTTTGTCTTTCCTTTTCTTTTCTTTTTCTTTTCAAGAATCCCAAGAAATAGAAACATGTCCGTCACTAATTTGATTTCCGCTCCAAACTCTAATTATATAATTGCATCCAATATTAACTATATTAATTTTAAATGGTAGGGATTAGGGTGTTACGGTATATCGAAAAATCGATATACCGCACATATCGTACCGAAAAAATATCAAAAATATCGATTTTTTGGTATATCGTGATTTTCGCTACGGTATCATACCTTACTGAAATTTTTCGGTATGGTTACGATATGAGATTTTCCATACCACGGTATACCGTTGCATACCGAATTTTCATACATTATACCAATCTTAATGTTATATTATAGATTTATAGATTCATATTTGTCTAATAAACTAATCGCAATCTGTACGTACCACTTAAATGACATATAACTTTATTTAGCAAAATTCACATTATTTATCTATTAAATCATAAAATGAATTAAAAAACTTTAAATTACCTAAGTAATCCGTACCAATTATTTGAATTGTCTAAATAATACTCCCTCGTCCGATTTGAAATGACTTGTTTTCCTTTTCGGGACTCATTTCCTAAAAAGGAAATAACTTCCTCATATTTTATCATTTCTCTCACTTACTTTATCTACTCTCATTATATTAATCATTTTATCTCTCATACTTTATTACTACTTGCTCACTATCGCATTCATCTTCTCTCTCTTACTTTATCATCTACTCATCTCTCATACTTTTTCTTCAACTTTCTTAATTATCGTGCCCATTTGAAACGGGTCGTTTCAAACGGGACGGAGGGAATACTTGAAATGAACTGGAAAAAAAAACATAATCTAAGTTTATTTTATTGAATAACTTTTTTATTTTTTTATTATCTATTATTTCGTAAAGATTTTATATCATCTTATGGTTCTTATTTTGAATAAATTTTTAACTTTCTCTTAGTTTGTCCTATTTTTAAGAAATATAAATTAATTCATTAAATGTCCATATGAAGATAGACCATACAACTTAACATTCACTAATTACTAATCAAACATATATGGCTGAGAGAATAACTTATTGTATTATGTTATTATTGTTCCAAGTGAAACAATAATTTAATTAAGAAAAGAAAAATCAAATGTCAATACAAATTTGCTTTTGGTATATCGTCTACTTGGGTATACCGAATCTTTTGGTATACCAAACGATATACCGAAAGAGCTGTATGACAACGGTATGGAGATTGTTTATACTGAATTTTTGGTATAACGAACTACGGTATACCGAAATGATCAGTACAACAATAGTATGCTTTTTTCCATACCGAACATTTTCTATACGGTAAGCAGTATGGAAAAAATTGGATCGTATACCGTACCGAACATCCTAAGTAGGATCAATCAAAATTCTTGTTTTATGGATTTTATATATTAATTGTGGTAAGTCCTGAACTATAAATATTTATTGGAACCTTAATTGAAATAAAGATATAGGAGGAACCCAATTCGAAAATTGTGTAATTATAGGGACATAAAACTAAGTCTATTGATGATGCTCACGAAATTCTTGGTTTTAATATTAGCCCACTCAACTTTTCGAATTGGAGATTTTTATCTCCTAAAGTAATAGAAATGGTAGTTAATATCATTTTCTATCCAACAATATATAAATCTTCTATGGCATTGGGGGGTTACGTTTTGATAAATTATTTATTTCACTCCCATGAAAACTTCACCGTTGTGACCATAATTTATTTTTACGTTTCCAGCTAACATATACAACTGATTTCCTTAAAAGAATGTAGTAAGTACGTTTTTAAGACTAACTTTCTACTCCAAGAACCTACCACTTTGAGTGCCACGTGTCAATAGCATGCATCTTAATTTTATTACAAGGCCATGCGATTTGTCGTCTTTAATTTATTAAAAAGGGCAAATCTCGAAACCCACCATGATTTTCTCAAAAAGAGGCCAAATACTTTATGTGGCGTGGCAGATTCAAGATTATGAAAAAAGGAACCAAATTCTAAATTTTGGTAGAAAAGGAGCAAAATAAGAAAATCTCAAAAATTATATATAGAAAACGGGTTTCGGCTTCTTGTGAGTCGTTAGATTTGTAAACGAGTCAGAGTTAATTAGAAGATGAAAAAGTGCACGTATCGGAAATATAATACCATTGAATTTTAGTTTATATACTTGAGCTCCATTAATTCAATTTAGTGATCCACCTTATAATGCAGCCCATTTGTAATTGTGGCTACGCTATTAAATCCACCTACTTGTCATAATCTTGTAGATATACAGAAAACGCTCAATAAAAGATTTGACTTATTTTCTATACAATCACCCCATAATTGCTGCTGGACCTATTCATTATTTAGGTTTGGCCCAGAAATAAGTTTGTCTATTTATTTCCCCATAATTATTGATGCTGATATATATATAACCACATACCAGTGTAATTAAAAAAATTAAAAACATAGATTAGTGCTAAAAACCAATGTAGCAACAAAGACCATATATACATAATATTAGTCAAGATTAGGACAATAATAAAATTTTTAGGAGAATTTATCAACAACTTATTTAAGTCTGAGAAACAATAAATTAAAATACTCCCTCTCGTCCCAACGAATTGTCTTGCTCGTTTTCCTGTTTATTTGCCATTCCACTCATCCGTTCCTGTTTTCAAAAAAGGCAAATTTTTACACACAATTACTCACTCTCTTTTTATGGGACCCACCACTTCACTCACATTTAACAACTCTCCTTAATCTACGTGCAAAAAAGAAATGAGCACAGCTCAATGGGACGGAGGGAGTAGTTTATAAGCCCTTCATAATTAGCTGATAATAACATCTTTTGATTTAAATAAGCAAGTATATGCTGATATGCATAATGTGGATAGACACTAGTCTTCACTTACTTTGTCTGTTTTTAGTATGGGGCTGTAATTATTTGCGTATATATATATATACCAACTATGCGTTGCTTATTTTGCAACGAGAAATGAGGGGTTTTATTTTGAGTTAGCTTGGTAAGTCCTACAAGTGCTCACTCCTCAGTATCTGTCATTGCCATGGAGCCCCTTCCTCCGGCCGCCGCCTGCACCTGCCGGAGTTGTAGCAGTTTGCAGAAGGGTTGAGTTCAAATGGAGTCTCTTGTCATTTTCTTTTCTGATATTAGAGGTAGGCCATCTTATACAATTAGGGAGATAAGCTTGTTCCTTTTGATTTTCAATGTAATATTCACATTATGTCGAAGTTATTCGTGTTTTTTATCGTGTTCTTTATACGTGTTATTCGCTGTATGATAAATATACACTCAAGAATGTTAAGAATCAATATGATTGTGGGAAAATCAAAAGAAAAAAGCAACAAAAGACACACAATTTGTTCAATTAAGAAAGATTTTCACTAGACATTTTTGCCAAACAGTAAGCATTGTCTCAACATATAACATTTGATTGATATAACATCTATGTCACGGCGGTTTTCAGATTATAGTCTACTCAAGAATAATAGAGAATATTGCATTACAAACAGATACATAATCATCTTCCTCGGGCAGAATTTAAGGAAACCCTAACAGAAAAGACGGTAGCTGTAATAACAATGAGAAGACGACTCCATTTGTCACTCATAAATCTTCTGCTGCTGCTATTCACATGCCAATTTCGTATCGAAACTGCTCAAGCATATCGCAAAGGCCTGAAAGGCCGACAACGGATACCGATAGTCCATCGTAAACATATCCTTACCCACCTTCCCAAACTGCAATATAATCTTATCCTGATCCGACGATTGATTCGGTTGGGATGGCGTGGGTGCGCCAGCACCGGGCTGAGTCCCCGCGATCAGCTGAAAATTCTTAACCGACGCAACCGTCACCCGCCCTCTGAAGTTGAGGCACCAGCACTGCAGCTGCTCGTGCCATCTCGGCGGCTTGTTCTTCAGCACCAAGGGCCGATCCTTCCCACCACCCTCCTCCTCCTCGTGTGGGCCTGCCATGTCCGAGAATCTTGCGCTGCTGAACTCTGTTGAGGTAGTGATTGATTTGGAGAAGGAGATGCTCCGGAACGAGTCTTCGAGGGAGCGGGGGAGGAGTTCGGGTTGGCCCGGGACGGTCCCACCAGGCTCGAGCGAAGAGATGGGGATCGATTGCATGACGCAGTGCATTCTCCGAGGGCCCCTTGTCCCAAGAACGTTGAGCTCGTAACTGACCTGAGCGATGCTGTAGCTTCCGCTCGGGACTTTCGGTGAAACTTTTTTCGAGTAGAATCTACGGCTGGTGCGGCCGGGTGCGGAGATGTTTGAGGTGTTGTATGGCGGCTGTGTGTCGTAGATGATGAACTTTGTTCCGAGAAAATTTGACCTGATTAAGAAAGGTAGTAAATGGAATCAGTTCAAGAATTGAATACGTCCCATTAAAGACTACTGTATAAATAGCTACACGTACGTAGAAATCAGATAATTGTACCACAAATTTCATTATAGCCTCATAAACAAAATCAAATACCAGTGCATATAAAGATTCTCGTAATATAAGTGGAAGATAGGAAATTATCGAGTGAATATTGAGTGATCACGCGATGGATGTTTCTTTTTCTGGATATCATATAGGAAGTCCATACAAGATAGATTCTTACGAAGCTCAGATGAAAGTGTGGCTTGTTAAAATACTCACCTCACTTTTCCAATGTAGCTGTTGCTTGACCTTGATATGTTATCAGCATCCATCGAGATCACATACTCGGTGCAAGTGGTTCGGCGAACCCGTTTTGCAGAAAGAAGAAATTTACCATTCTCGACAAGCAAAGCTGCAAAAACATGGGAATATGAACAAATTAGATGGAGCAGTTTTAACAAGTCTGATAATTTAAAGCCAAAAGAAACTCTGCAGCTGTAATACTAAACCATTTACGCAACTTAAGAGTTTTCTTAAGCAACTGTCAATATCAAATGCTTCAACTTTTACAACAAAATAGAATAAACCAAAACCAGCACCTAAATAATTCTTTTCCTCATCAAAATCATGATTATTGGTCACAAGCATAACGATAAGGTGCCATTATTCCTACTTCTGCAGCATCGGTTTGCACTTTTACCCAATTTGGGAAGCAGCTCCTTTTTATATAAACCCATTTATTCCTCTTTTCAAAATTTCGATTTAATAAATTCATTTGTTAAACTAGAACCCCGTTCTTTTATGGGGTCCTATCGGGATAGGTAGGCCCAAGCCTTTCCCCTCCCTCCAGAATCCCGAGGGGGAAAGAATTGGTTCATCTAGGAATTAATACCGAAACAAATCGAAAAAAGCAGTAGCATTTTCGGTAAAACCTCCAGTGGTTTGACATATAGCAAGTAAAATATCCGTACAAAAATACATACCAGGGCTGAGGCACAGAAACAGTTGGTAGGTCAACTTAGATTTGTCTCTGTTAATGAAGCACTGAATCGTCCCATCTCGAAACCCCGGCTGCACATTAAGTAAAAAAACACTGATCAACAATCAACCAATCCACTATAGTGTAATAACTTAAAAATTTCACAACATTCATAATCGATGGAATCGAATAAACTAACCTGCTTGAGAGAGAGTGGAAAGGTTAACTTCCCACAAACTTCGGGGCACTGGACAATTTCTTTGCACATTTCTCTCCACGACCGGCACACGGCTCCACATGCCACCACGTGCTTCCGAGAAGGCCATGTACTCTCACTCTCTTCAAGCCTCTTAATCACATCAAATAATAATTCCGGAGGAAGACTGGCCCAACAACTAGTCTGAATTACTTGAGGCTGGTCATGCAACTCATGGACAGCACCATGAGACTTCCCACCGTGCAGCCTCACATCAAAACTTCGTCTCGACAAACTTCCAATACTATCCCTCAAGTCACGAGCTAAACTACGGAATGACATCTACAGAAGCAGCAGTATCCACTATTTGTTTAGACACTTCATATCCTTCCCTTTCAAGTTTTTCTGCATTTAGTTTACATGAAAAAGGCTAATTATTATCAGCAACAGAACGAAATTCAAATCATTTGCATCTGCCTTTCAGAAGCTTGAGCAGATCAAGAAATCTCTTTAACAACACAACTTTTTTCCATAACTTAACTGCAAAGGAAATAAAGGAGGAGGAAAAGCGCAAAGCAATAAAAGAAGATTCCCCCAAAAAATCCTCACATGGAGCAAAAGCAGATCAAATCATCATATATTTTAATCAGCCACCAGTTTCCCGCTTATTTAACAGTTTCTATAACCAAAAAGCTCTGCATCCATCAATATTATAAGGGTAATTTCAAAGTAAAAAGGAATCTGAAAAATATAAATTAAATCTTCAAACGAGCAATACCTCTAAATTCAAAGGAAAGGGAATATTTCCATATTCAGTTATAATGACATTATGAAAAATTCACACCACCAGAAATGCATATCGTCAAATTAACACGAGCAACTCCACTTTCACTACTGAAAACAAATAAAAAGCAATTTAATTCGATTATTCCAAGACTAAATAAACAAAAACACACTACTCCGATTTTACCTTTAATTCACTCACCTACACTAGGTACCCAAAATTAAAAACTTTATCTTTAGCCAGATAAATCGGTCCAAGCACCCAATCCAGAACTCCAAGTAAAAACCAAATCCAAAGAAGAAGAATTGAAAGAAATCACAAGATTTTTTCACTAATCAGTGCAGCCATTAGCTACAATTCAGATCCCTAAAGCGGAAAAAAATGGCAGAAAAGCATATGCCGAGAAGATTCCTAGGATATATACCTCGTCCGTTGACGTCGACAGCGGTTGTTGTTCGTATCTAGGGCAGTATGTGAAAACGCATAATACAACGACTGGATTCTTCCTTATGATTAAACACACACACACGGCGGTTTTGGGTCTCGGAAGGAATGTGTCAGCCGAAGCGCGTTTCTCTCTCTAGAAAAATTGGGAAATGTCTAGCCCCCCACTTCTTTGTGTCGGAGCCAGTTAAATCCGATTCACGAGCATTACCTGCCCTGGTTTTTAATTTTAAAATGAAAAAAAAAGGAAAACGAACTAACAATTTTCAATTGTAGTAGTTATTTACCTTTTTATTTGGGATATTCTTTATTTGGTAGGATTTCAAATAATTGTCAAGAATTCAAATAGTAATTGTTTCTTAATTTTCTTTGTTAACGTTGAGAGCGTAGAGAGAGAGTCAACTGTCTTCTTCTTTAGAGTTCGCAAAGGCCAATTTCTTGTCGGCTTCTTGAATCGCTTCTCACAGTCAATGAGGCATCAGGCATGTCATTTTCCTAATCCCAAGTCAATGGATTAATTAACGGATAAATTATGATTTGTTAATTAATGGATAATGAATATCATTATCAATTTGATGAGATAAATATTGGTACAAATCACGCATGATCATAGTGCGTTCCATGGGAATTATAGTTAACTATTCCTTTAAGTAAAAGAATGTACTCCTAACTCACACCAAATAAGGATGGCTACTTCTAGTTGTACTAGTAGTTACATGCAAATGCATAATTCATAATTAGGTGCGAAATTCTAAATTAGATAGTTGCAATTTACAAATGTATGAAAGAAAAACAAAATCTAACAATTTAAGAGGCGCACTACAAATAGCATTTTTTTCCAAAATTATACATAAAAAATTGGGGTAGACACAATTTGGGAGGTAGCCCACACCCGCCTCTTAACTATGTCTATGATTAGTTATTGTTTAGTAAATAATACAAGTACAGTTAAACCTCGATAAAGTAATAATCTTGGGACCGAGAAAAAATATCCATTTAACGAGGTTATTACTTTATCGAATATTATTTTAGTATATTGACCACATATCGGGATAGGAAGAAATTATTATTTTAAGCGAGATTATTACTTTATCGAGATTTAACTGTAACAAAAAAAGATGATTGATGATTAAATAAATTATGTACTTCCTCCATCTTATTATTTATGTTCGGTCTTTTTTGTTAAGGAGATTAAAAGTTTTATTTTAGGTATTTATGAATTTTGATTGTATTAATAAATGAACATAATTTTTGAACAATAGTTGTTTTGAATGAATGCAATTCATTCAAGTCCAATTAACCATAGTTGAGGATTTTTTTTTTTTTTGTCTTTTTTTTGTTTTTTTCATATAAAATTTTTAAAAGCTTAAAAATCATAAAAGTTATGAATTCGGAGCCAAAAAAATCATGAGAGAGAGTAGGCATGAAAGTGGATGTAGTAACTAAAAATGAGCCAACTTTATTTTAGGATTATAGCTTTAATTTTTAGGCATGTTGTGAATCAACATTTCGGAGTATTATATGGAGTCAAAACGCATGTACATATAACTGCAAAGAAAAGAATACTACCTAAATACATGTAGAAATAAACTGTACACAAAATGGGATATAGTTAGTAGTCTTTTCATCTTCATTCTTCAATGCTATGCATGTTATCATGAGTTAGGGGCTCCTGTACTAGTAGATTGACACCATTTCCTTTAGCCTGCATGCATTGCAAGATTAACGAAAAAAAGCAAACGCCGGTGAGGCACAAGGAGATAAGTGGCTGCTCACCTTTACACCAACGGCGATTGCTGTTTTCACCTTTATCAGCAACAACCTTCTTTCCTATCTCTTACAGTGAAGGATCGAGGATTGCAGTCTGATGCTAACAAGATTGCCTACTTTCACAACAAAAACAAACTAACAAGTATCAATGCTCAAGAAGCTAAACCACGGGGAAAGGTAATGAATCATCTACCATTTCTAGCCCGGTCTAGCAGTTAACCTGAAAGTAGCCACTATCATCGGCATTCGCTCAAGTCCACGCGTCACTTCATTTACTCCCACTGCAAATTGTTGCTGATAATCCCCACAAACAGTTTTTCAGGGAAAAAAAAAAGAAAGAAAGAAAAATTGCAAGCGCCAAAGCCAATAAAATCAATATACCAACCTTTATCCATAACTTAAGAGGCAGAGTTTCGTTCAAAGTTCTCGCCGATTCGATCTCCCTAATCAAACAAATGAAATAATCCTCAAATCTGAAAATTAAAAACTAGAGATAAAGAAATAGCATCATATTTGTCATCGGATTTTTGTACCTGAAAGACTGATTTTAAGAATCGAGCGAGGGTTTCACCTTCAAAGCAACTGCATCATAATTCAATTAACATACACAGACATGACAGTAATATCGAAAAACATAATCGCATCTTTATACAGTTGGGGTTGATGAGAGGGACTGTGAATTGGCGCTCCAGCGGTGGCTCTCTTCTTGCTTCTCATGACTCCACCAATCTCCTGCGGCGTGGTAAAAAAAGACTTAAAATAGACTATCGCATCGTCTAACCGGCTCTGCACGGTTTTTTGATCATGCCCTCAGGGGAAGTTTCCAACTGGAACACAAAAGCAAACCAGTCATCCAGGAAGAGTAAAAGACGGCGAAGATATGAAAAATATCGTTAAGCTGGGCCGTGAGGATGTCGGTTTGTGAAGTTTATATCCATGAATTGCATGGGCTTGTATGAAGAAAACTAACTACTCAAACAAATGCTATGTTCTAAGTCATTCCTGCAAAGGCTTTTTGCTTTTTCATTTTGAAAACTTGTTCATGGACCTAGCTAGATTTTCCAAGATTATGATCCTTGGTGATATAAATTTGGTACAAAATAACATCGCCTAGAACACGAGAAAAGAAGAATTAACTCTTATCACTTATCATTGAGAGTCACTTGACACATCGCATCTTCGCTAGAAATGACAGTCTTATGAAATAACCGATTAAATCTATTACCAAATAACTAGAAATTTTAGCAAAAATTATGCTAAAGAGACCTACATATTGATGCTCGAACTCTACAGAAATGCTAGAAGTGTGGGCAAGCTACCATGAGATAAAGGTCTACCATTAAGATGTGCACCAGTTGACATGGCAATATATATTTTGGTTTTTCTTTATTTTCACTTTCAATTACTTCCTTTTGGTGTGGAATATATTAAATGGTACGGTAGACCTAAAGAAACCACAAGGAGTAGTTGTTAGTTTAGCTATATAGCCATCATAGGTTTCAAGATCATACATTTGATATGAGAAGAACCAACATGATAAGAGGTAGAAACTTCAAGTTATTCGAAATCTCAACCATAATCACACAAAGGGAAACAGTCATTATCATTGAGCATCCAAGAAAAGACGCAGGCTCTAGAATTCCAGAGAATTAAAGCATAGTAGTAATTGATAATCAAATCTGCAAAGACGGCTAACACTTGATAGCTACAACGACCACTTGATGTTCAACGCAACAAAGATATTGTTACTGATTTTGTTAAATTCTTCCAACTCCAAATGGGAAAAATAGTTAACTGTGATGTTTTGGGGGTTCAACAGAAAAACACACTAAAGTTTAGTAATTAAAGGTGGAAGAAAATGGATTATACTCCAATTAACATTTTGATGTTACAAACCGAGTTCCACTCACCAATAATACTTGTTAGCTGTTACCATTTAATGAATCGAAATATAGTTACATCACTTCTTCTTTTGAGAGGAATTACAAAGAAACATGCGAAGAAGCCCAATAAAATTAGACAAGAAATCAGAAGAACGCGCATAAATCAAGTAAAAAAAAAAAAAACCCGGGCACAGTACTGTAGCGCGGTGAGGAAGAAGGAAGAAGGAAGTGGGCGGCGGTCTAATTGCCGTTTATTTTCATAAAATAATAAATATAAATAAGCATCAACAAAATTACGAAGATGGGCTTATCTTTATTGGATTATCCAAAGCTTATTGGGCTTCTCCAAGCCCAAACACCAGGCTCGCATATATAATTCAAATTTTATTTTATTTTTTAATCAAAATCTTATCTTACATAAAGAAAGTATCACGAGACCAAATATATACACACATAACATGTATTGACTTATAATATTATGGCTTTTCATGATTAATAAGGTTAATAAATATTTACTGGATTAGAGTTAGACCACAGTTTCCTCTTCTGCAACTTTTTCTTCAATTTCTTCTTTAATTTTGGCTTCTTGATTCTTCCCCCATATGATGCAGTACAGCCCTCCTATCACTAGTATGCCTCCAACAAAACTGCAAAAAAATTAAATATAAATCATCATCAAGTTTCTAAATTATTTAGAAGCTCTATTAATTAATTAAAATGAAAAAAAAAGTAGGTTAAGAACCTTCCAAGGTAGAGCATCTCCTTCCATATAATTGCTGATAGGATAGCAGTGAAGATGAGTATCAATGGAGTGAAGGATGCAGCAAATAGGGGCCCTTTCTTCTCCATCACCCACAGTTGCAACCAGTAAGATATTCCAGTCACTACTATCCCCTGCATTATTATTATTATTATTATTATTATTATTATTATTATTATTATTATTATTATTCTTATTAAGATATTTAATTATGAGATAAACGCCTACTTGTGAAACATCATTCTGTTCAAAAACCCAAATATATTTAAGCACGTGCCACGTGTGCTTTCTTTTATCTTGTGAGAATTCTCTTTCTATATTGCAAGGAATAAAGTATATTTGTAAGAGAAATTCACAATGGTTATGTGCATATTGGAAACAATTTCAAATCTAACCTAATCCTTTAGCGTTTTCATATATAGAAGAACTTTTTAATATTTCATTCGCAACGAAATGTAGTATACAAGCTCCGAATCCACAAGACCAATAATTTTATCATATTTTTTATAAAACAAAAAATGTATACAAAAGTCTGCACTGATCCGCTTAGATGAAATTTTAGAAAGTTGCAAAAATGTACCTCAACTGCTAAATCATCTAATTAAATATTACATATTTCTCCTGTCCGTAGTTGTTCCAATCAACATACCATTTTGTACTAGTTTGGCCATATCAAATCCAATGAACAAGGTTTTTGTCGTTTCCCTTTCATGGACAATATCACTTGTCGTTTCCTCATGGTTTATAACTTATAACTAAATTTATAAATTATAATATTAACCATATTAGGTTTGTACTATGTCTTTTAAATGGTAAAAGAACTAATAAAGATATAATATAGTATAAGTATTTAATTATTAGTGGGACTTCCCATATTTTGTAAATTAAATAGTTAATTAAAAAAAAAAGGCAAGATAAGTGGAGTGTGAAAGACATACACAATATGCGACAGAGAAAAGATTGAAATCCCATTTAATCTTCCACGATGAAATGTCCCTCTCCATAATCATTGCCCAAATCGACGACTG